>BPLT01000054.1:0-1327500 GCA_019656295.1 Rhododendron mucronatum var. ripense
CAATGAGCCTCCACAACATACAACACTTGTAATTTTGACAAAAGGTGTTTCAGAACTTTTTCAAGCTATGAACGACTACAAGGAAAAAGGCTCGGCAAAAGTACCTCATTATATAGTGGTGGAAACAGCTTTTGCCAGTAGCATAGCTCTTACATTCAGACAAACCATTTGAAGATGTGTTCTTATCAGCAGCCAATACATCCCTTTTCGTGCTTGTAAACTCAGTCAACTGCTCTCCTTTATCTTGGCTGCATTTTTCAGCATTAAAGGGCACTCTCTCACTTTCAATTTCTGTAGAAAGTGAATCTGTGAAAGCATCACTTGTATCAACTGCAGGAGATTCATACACGTAGCTTGCAAACCATCTTGTAATTTCGGAGGCTCTGTTAGAACAGCAAATTAAGCGATAAAAGAAAATATGTTAGATGGTCTGGATATGCACCAGTTCAGTTTGTCACAGAAAGTTGAAGAAGAAAAGGAACTTGGAGTCTTAAACAGCCCTAGGAAGCCAAGTTTGGATAAGATTCCAACTAATCTTTTTCTTATTTTCGTACAATTAATCAGGAACCAAAGATTATATGGAGTCCAGATGAATATCCAGTAGAGTTGTTACGAACCAGATGAAAGTGAGAGGGAGTCTGAAGAACCTATAACCTGCCACAAAAAAGAAACTGAGTTTGTAAGGTTTTGGACCTTAAATTTTCCTATTTGTATGAGAAGCATGAGAAGAAATTAAGATTGGGAGTGGTACAAATGTACAATTGGTAAATGAAGTTTTGAATCTCACAAAAGTTACATATAACTACAAGAAATTTGGAATTTGCCAGCGGCCAAAAGCATTGGCATAGGTGTCGTAAAGCGCTGCTATAGACCTGTGTGCCCTATACCAACACTTGGATAAAGCGTTGGTGGTCGACCGTCGGTATAGCCCTATACCAACGCTTTTTGCAATCGCTGGTATATCTGTTCTTGTGCCAACGCTCGCAACAAGCGCTGGTATATCGAATCTTGCGCCAACACTTTGTTCCCAGCGCTTTTGGCCATTGGTATAGGCACACTTTTACCAACGCCAAAAACGTTGGTGTAGGTCTAATTTATTTATTTTTTCATAAACTTTTACCAGCGCTAAAAAACGCTGGTGTAGGTTCATTTTAAAAAAAAATAATTACTGCACATTCAAGTAGCCTGTAGCCCTAATAGAATAGATATTAGCCACTTTCGCCACATATCTGATCACTAACTTTTCCTAAGAACTCAAAAATATCGAAAAGCAAAATAATTCATTCTTCATTGGAGAAACAAATAATCCATAGGAAATACCACAATTTAAGTTTTCATGTGAGAATACAATTAAAGTTTAGACTTAAGTCTCTTGTGCCATTCTAAAAATTGTTCTTGTTGGATGTAATCTGTGCAAACCCAAAATTCATTATTAGATCCTCAAGAATGAAGATTAAAAACCGACCACTGATAAATCAAGCCCTATTTGGATCTACTGCAAGTCTGCAAAGCAGTTTCAAAATAAAATAGTTTTCTCCTTCTCCGTCAAGGAGTACCCTATTTGCATCTATCGTATTTTCTGGATCCTATTGTCCAAATATCCAAGGGTACTCCTAGGGCAAAAGTTTGTCCAAAATCGAGCCTTAGGAATCATATATATATGGCAGACAGTAGCCACAAATTCTGTCGAACAAACTATAGAACTGAATCACAAGGACAGAAGGAAAAATCAAGCCAGATAGTAGGGTGTGAAGGTTCAGATTTTCGGAAAATAGAGGAGTAGAAACAAACCGGAGATTGCAACATGTACGATCAAACCGAAACCCGTAAGTGATACTTACATCAGACATGGCTGAAGCAATAATATCTGGTATTGGTGCGGTGGTATCACCTATTCCGAGGCTTATCACTTCTGCGTTTGGGTACTTCTTGATGTGTTCCATTTCACGCGTTGATATCTGCATCGCAACGAGTTCCATCAGTACAGTAAGAAATTGAGTGAATCCATTTTCAACTGATCTGCCTCAACAAACAAGATATATACTTAACCTGTAGATTGTTAAGACTTACCAAACCATTTATACCAGCAAAGGTAATAAATTTTTTGTAAAAGATTCATATTTTTCAGTTTTCGACTATCAAATTAAACCAGCAACGATGAAGATGGAGGAAGGAGAAAAACGGAAAACGAAACAGTATATTCGTGTTGGCAGAGGGGGGGACGGGGGAAACCAAAGAAATGGTGAAAGAAGAATGTCAATCAACAAGCATGACGAGATGTTAGGAGGCCACCAACCTCAGGAAACAAGTAGTGATTTCGCAACCGTTCCATGTTTGGATTGCAGGCTACCTTTGTACAGCGACCATGCATTTTACCTATTAGCAAAAATCGAATATTTCATTCGTAACACAAGAAGCAAAAACTAGCTCTGATAATTGAAAAGTGTTCACGTACCAATCCCTTCCTTTTGGACCAGCAAACTGCACAACAATTACCAAACAAACAAAGAACAACGTAAGTCCAATGCAAGTGTAATCTACAGTGAGTTGGGACTTCACGCGAGAGCATAACAGACCGGTTAACGGTCGTTGAATTGGATTATTTACCTAGCCCTGGGCTGCAAGAGATTCGGACAAGGCATGAGACCGTGACACGAAACCTTAAACATCTTACTTCCTGCTCAAATGACAATACTCCACCAAAGGTTTCTTCCTTTTTTCGATATTTTTTCGGGTTTTGCTAGACAAGTAGTAACAACAATACCACCTAGGTCCACCATTATATAGTCTCATGCCAGAGTGTTTAGAAAAAGAAAAAAAAAAACAGTGGGTGTGGGAGTGGGTTGGTCATTGAACTGAACAACTAGAAAAAGCACAGAAATATTCCAAGTATCTGAACGGGCAGGCACCCTCAGCCTGGACCCAACCAAAATGTCAAAAGTTAGTCGGAAGTAGTATCAGGTCCTCTGATGCGAACACATGTGAAATCCGTCAGTTCACACACCACTGACCACCCATGAATGTCTTCGGGGGGGGGGGGGGGGGGGGGGCGGGCGGCGCGGGGGGGTTCATCCTAATTTTCCACAAAATCTACCTAATTTCTTCGCTTTTCCTAATTTTTCCCTAAGGTATATTTATTTCTGCAATGGATGGAAAGTTAAATGAGGTTTCCTTGATACTACTACGGTACTACCCTTTTCCATGACTAGCGACTGATTATTGCGATATCCATAGTGTGCTTAAAAAATATTGAAAGTAACAATTCACGATAGTAGTCCTTCTTGATCAGAGAATAGACCATTGCGAATCCATAGTGTGCTTAAAAAATATTGAAAGTAACAATTCACGATAGTAGTCCTTCTTGATCAGAGAATAGACCAGACACAACTTTTACCACTATAGGACACATAACTAGCCTCGATTACTCAAGCGTATGCAACTACGATCGAGCAATGCTACATGCATAGAAAGTGCATAGAGATTTGCACACAGATGTGTCTGGAACCGTCCAATGCACGAGTGACTGAGGCCAGTACTAGTCATTAAGCGTCCACATGTATCAGACAGTTAAGGACACATATATGTCCAGCTTTGTGCGCGGGCAAACTAAACACAACACAAATCAAGAAGAAAATGTCATCATGACTGTTCGATCGATAATCAGCAGGCCTAACAGATGCTTCCGTACTTTGTGAAACTTGTCAAACTTTTTCATGTCCCTTTCTGTTAAACTTCCATGTGCCTTCAGGCAAGAATACGTGACCAAAATGATGTATGTTGTTAATTAAGATCGTAAACTTCATCTTCTATTCCTGTGTGGATTGTGCTCAATGTAATAGTATTGTAATGGAACAAGGATTTTCCAAGAAAATGCGAAACTCATCAACCCTTTCTGATCTGCTAGAATTACTTGACCACCTATGTTTTATCGTCATCCAACTCTTATCCATTTCTTATGACCTACAAATAACTTAAAAGGTTGAACAAGTCAATGTTCATGATAGAGTAATGAAACATTTAGAGTAATGAAACATAGGCTATATACTATTTTTTAATCTAAAACATGACTACTTCAATGTTCTATGCCTTTTACCTTAAGAACTGTAGGGAGAAAGGTGTCAAGACACCACCCACAAAACCAGTCCAAATTGAACTTCAATTTCATTCCATCCTAGTCCATTCAACCAACTAACGAGTAGGCTAATACATTCTACATTAAGCTGATGTGGTATGCTATGTTTTGCTTACTACAATCACCTTGTATTTTTTTTTTCCCCACATGATCAGTTTGGAAAAGCAAGAAAGGAGCTGATTTTTTAGGGGGTGGATGCCAATTTGGGAGGAGCTAGTTAATTGGACAAAGTCCATAATGACCCTTTGCACCATAAACACCCAAAAAAAATCTCCAGAAAACGCAAACATTTGAACAATCAAAAACTGTGGAATCAACAACACATGCAGCCCTTACTCAGTACCAGTAACTACCCGATTTCAACACTAGCAACTGCTAAAGCAAAATTAGTACTCAAAATTATCATATTCGGCATTCCTAAAATCAGATTAGTGCTCAAGACGGAACATGTATTCCGTGAGGCGCTGCAATGTGTTTGGCAACATCATATCCTCGTGATAAAAATTAGTCCCAGACCCAAACGTGCACAAGCTAGGGCTTAGATCAACATATACAGAGAGAGAGAGAGAGAGAGAGAGAGAGAGGAACAAACCTGGTGTGCACGATTGAAGCCCTAGGACACGAGAAATTGATCCATTAAAGAGCAAAACCAGTTTGCAATGCTTAAGATATCAAGCTCCAGTTCGCGCGAAGTGATTGGGAGATCTGCCGCCTCTGATTTTGGCGGAGGCGATTGGAATTTTTGGTGACCTAGGGCGGCAAGGATTGGCACCTAAAGATTTCGCGGAACGCTATTCTCCTTTAATGAAACGCTATAATTTTATGAGCGTGAGTCTCCGAGGGAGCGTTTCCCTGTTTCTGAATGGGGAACGCTATAATAACTCCTCTTTTATAGCATAGATGAAAAAACGCTATAACTTAATGCAGTAAAGCCCATATTTTGTTGCAGTGAAAATAGAATACCACCCAAATTGACAACTGAAACAAAGATACTAAAGCAAGCCACTGCTGGACAGAATTACAGCCCAACATCAAGGGGACTAGACTTAGCTTCACAGAAAGTACATAACAGAACTGACAGCAGCAGATATAGTGTGCATCATCCTGGCTTGGGAAAATGGCCATAGCAGAAAACAGAACCGTAATAGCATCAGACAAGGAAACAAGCCCCAAAGGACAGCCATATCAGACAACAACATTACAGTTTGCCAAAACAGTCGGCCATAACTGACAGTCAACCACAACAACATAACAGTCAGCCAAAAGTACAGAGACATAAGAATCTGCAGTAATAACTGAACAGAGAAGCTACATACACACTGCAGCAGTAGAACTGGATAACAGGCAGCAGAACAGAAACATAAATAAAAACAAGCCTATTACTTTTTCTGCTCCCTAACTTACCCCCTCGAAACCTAACTCACCAAGTTTCTAAAAGCAATAGGAGGGATCCTAACACCCTCAACTCTCCCTTACCAAAAGACTCCCACTAACTCTCCCTTACCAAAACGAGCATCAGTTATGCCTTACTCCTACGAAACATGCATGAGATCAGCAATCCATATACTAGATTTCAAACTATGGTAGCATCAGACTATGTAAGGTGTCAAATACATCTACTTTTGCAAAGGTCGTTACTTAATGAGATAGCAAGATGATGAATTCTAGAGAGAGTGAAAGACGGTAAGAGGAACAAGAAGAAGAACAGACGAAGGAATACCTGCTTCGGTCTTCTCCAATCGCAGCTAAGAACTCAGTGTAGGGAGAAGAGAGAGGTGTAACGATGACGATCGAGGAAGAACAGTATGCTCTGTAGGGTTTTGTTTTAAAACGATGGCATTTTTGCAACTACTTCCAACTACCTTCCGTGTCTCTTCTATCAGGGATAGAATACTCCCAACCCACACCGCGCCACCCCCTAACGCCCACCCCCCCCCCCCCCGGGATAAAATACTGTCCCCCGTATAAGGATAGAATTTGTCCCGGTATTAACAATCCCAGCCGACGAAGTGGAAACCAAACTTGGGAAAATGCAGGATTAGGTGCTCTTAGTCCAATCCCAGGCGCCTAATCCCTGAATCAAACAAGGCCAAAGTGTTCCTATGGAACCAGACAAATGAGTTTCTTCCATGCCCTTTACATGCCGAAAACTTTACTTTTCTCATACCCTTCGAAAGTTCAGACTAACTATTTGGTCTAAAACTCAAAATTGAAGAGCAAAAGAGTTATAAGCCAAAAAATTTAGACTTCACATGAATACTGCTTCTAGCTAAGTTTTAAGCCTTCCGATTTGAAGCACAAGGAAGACAAAGGGGGTTGCCGGTCACCTATATACACACACATACACGCAGAGCCGAAATAGGTCACGGAGTCAAATATTGCAACCTAAACTGGTCATTTGGAACAAAGATAAAACAAGGCATAAGAATATGATCTATAAAGGTAAAATGAACTCTTGCAACCAATAAATAGCTCATGCAAGATTTATTATTGACTTGGTGAATTTTTTTACAGATAAGTGTCACTTTTGAGAAACGTAGACATCTAACTCTGAAGCTACAATGTCAATATCCAAGGATTATATTACGTTTAGTGGCATGCTCATAGTCAAATTATGAACTCAAATTTTACCTTCCTCTTTGTAAAGGTTTGGGAAACCATAGATATGACAAGAAGAACATAAAGACACGGTATCGGGCGGCGTGCAATATGAAGCACCACTAAACTATCAGGACCCTCTTCTTTAGTGCTGCCTAACGAAAGGACAGAGCCATATTTTCTGACTAAAAGCAAACAACATATACCGCTGACTGATCCACATTATAAATTTCAATCTACACAGTAAACTAAACATATGGTCGATATCCATCTAGAAGAATCCTAGTAGCTTGGTTTTTTTTTTTCCATGTTTTCAGTTTTTATGTAATTGGGATACAACAAGATTCGTACATGCAGAGCTGAAATCGGTCACGGAGGTTTCAAAAAAATGATCTGTACGAGTGCATTCACTTCGTTTTGCATGCAATGGCTACTGTACTACGCTTAATATTGAAAAAACCACTGCTTAACCCTTCCCCCAATTCTCAAAGCCGTAATTTCTAAACAACCAAACAAAATCCCAAACCCTCGAACTGAGAATCTTAGTCTACCTATACATATGCAATGTTCACACACACACAGTGAGAGAGAGAGAGAGAGAGAGTCGTTGTACCTCAGCTATGGAGTATACACCCAGAGTATCTCCTGAGACGATAGTTTATCTAAATGTGGAAGAAATTGAGTGTGATGGCACACGCAGGAGAGAGAGAGAGAGAGAGAGAGGGATACGAAAGAATTTAGGGATTTATTTTCATTTGGGGGGAATTTCTTTTCAGCGGTACTTTTTTTGACATGATTTCAGCGGTACTTCAGCGCCATAAATTTGGCGGAATTCGTTTTCGAGGGAAATTTGGGGGTTTCGATTATTTTGGAGAATTGGGGCCAAAATAATTAAGCGCCCTCGTATCGCGTAGTAAGAACAAAATTTATTCTTACTCAGTCAATTATATTTTAATAATAGTTGATCTGAATCACTAGGATTTCATGTCACACTGATTCCATCACTATCACCTAAATCGAAGATCATCGGATATCGTCGATCACCTGATCAGACAATATTTGATGCATCCCGGGACATTAAAGTGCTAGATTGCAATATTTGACTCCCCACTTGAGTGTTTTTTTTTTAATCAAAACCGTCCATCTTTTACATATTATGGAGTACATCATTCATATCCAAAATGAAGTCAATCAGGCGTTGATACACACTTGATCTAAAAAAAACACATTTTCTTAATGAAATTGTGTCTCAATAAAGAAGCTTTCAAAACCTGATCAAGATAATTATTTCACGAGAATGATATAACCAACAAGGAAAACAAAATCAATGGTCTGGATCGTTGTAATTGTGTCATGATCGATTGGCTACCATATGTTCAATTACATCACAAGATTGAGTTTATAAACATTTACATTGAACGTATATAATTTAAAGGTCGTTACCAACTAAATTTGTACAGTGGTTGATTCGAACCGTTAGGATTTCACGTCTCTCTTATTCCATCATTGTCACCAAAATCGATAATCATTGGATATTGGCTACCATCAAATCGGGCAACATTTGATGCATCTCGAGTCATTAAAATATTAGATTGCAAGACCCAACGACCCCGGCAGATTCTTTATTTTTCAATCCGAACCGTCTATCTTTTACATAATACGCAATTTATGAATCCTACCAAGAATGAAGTTGATCGGCTATCGCTACACATCTGATCGAACGATAACAATCATCCAAAAAACAAATTGCATCCTAATCAAGGAGCTTTCTAAACCCATACGAGTCAAATTTTTACAATAATGACTTAATCAATTAGCACAATGAAATTAACGGCTTCGATTGTTAAAATAGTTTGTCATATTGAGATTTGCTAAATAATTGTATCAAAGAATATTAGAAAATGTATAACGTATAATATAATTACACATTGTTCGGTGATGTTCTTTATTGAGCCTATTCCAACACTTTTTCCTGGGCAATAGTAAATGAGAGGTCTCCAGCACTTTTTTTGGGCCGCTGGTAAATGTCCGGTCAATTCTAACGCTTTTATTGGGCCGCTGGGAAATGATCAGTCTATTGCAGCGCTTTTGCTTGGGCAGTTGGGAAAGCCTTATTCTAGCAACGGCTAGAAAAAACGCAGGTATAGAACTTCTATTGTAGCGCTTTTTCGAGCCGCTGGTAAAAAAAGTGTTGGCAAATCCATATTTCTTGTAGTCTTAGTTTGCACTTCGTTAGGCATCCCTTCGATTCCCTTTTCCCACAAAACTAGCCATGTACACTTAGTTTTGATCCAGGGCTAGTCATGTCTTGGATTGACTTATATTGTGAACTCCATGTTCACTACTCTAGAAATGGTGAATTTTCTTTAAAAAAATCTATCTTATTGTCATTTATTTGACCCATAACAAGTTTAGTTTCACAAGTGCACGCAAGTCTGGAAGAAAAATGAAATTAATTGAAGTTTAGATTAGTTATATCTAATTAATGAGCGAAGCTTCTGTGTTAGATGACTAATTTCAAAGCAAAAAGGAAAATTCTCCCCCAAAAATGGCTGCTGTCAAAGGTGTTCAAAACACTTGTACTAGATGCACCTCCATGATGCTCTACCATTTTACGAACGACTCCTGCTCAAGTCATATTAGACTCAATCTGAAGTTAATATGGTTGAATACCCACCCACGAGGAGGATTCCAGAATAGCTATAACTAGATGGCGAAATGGTGATTAGCCTCTTTAAATGGGTGTCAAGTCAACGTACGCGCACCTTGATTAATCCCAGACAAACCTCCAACGGCCCCAAAGGTTCTCTGGCGGTGGGAGTTGAATTTGCGAGCTTGGGAGTAAGCCTTTAACTTAGTATTATGCTCCCACTTGACCAACCCATTGAGGTTGATTAGCCTTAAAGAATTGTTAATCCAAATTCCTTAGAAATACATATACAGTCTACTCTTTTAGCACATCTGCAATTTTACATCACATCAGGCTATTCTCATGTAATCTGCTCAAATGTCTCCAAAAGTCCTTGAATTAGACTAGACTGATCATTAGATAAACATAACATTTCTTTAAAGGAATTTAAAAAAAAATCTCAAATCAATTCACCCAAAAGGGGTGAAGGGAGGAACAAACATATACAACATAAAGGAGTACCTGACTTGCGGTCTTGATTCGATGATCATAATCTCCTGCAGGGTTATTAGATTTCACAAACCCAATTGAAGCTGCTTTCTCAACCAGAACTAAACCATCCTTGTTTCTGATTTTCTGAAACGTCCCAAAAGTCTCATTGTTTCCTTTTTTTCTTCTCTTTGCCATCAATCCCCTCTTCCACACAACCACTTTCTCCAAAACCATATCCTTGCAAATCAGAATTCATTTCTGGAGACTCGTACGCATAGCTTGAGAACCAGTTCCTAATATCAAGAGGCTCTGAAAACCTATAAAATCATCAGCACACAGGAATAGGCCCTGATTTTTCGAGGCAGATAGGGTTCTTTTGTTTGACCAGGCCAGGTGTGAGCATTGAATTGTACTATATATCCAATAGAGTTACATATTCAGTGTCTGGTTAAAATTCTTGCAGTCTGGACCAAGCACAAATCGTGCTATATAGTCCCACACAATGTGGGATAATACTAATCCCATCATTGTTAGTCACATGGCATTACACAGCCTGACGCTTGTCGGATTATATTTCTCCATTATTAATCCCGTAAAGGGCTTGTTTGTTTGACCAAATATGAGCCTTAATTTACAGTTTCATAAAGCATGAGGTGTACATCATTCTTGGGACTGGAGTGTGTAATCATCACTTGGATAACACATATACTATGAAATTGTATATCCTTCAGCGTTAGTCTCGTTAAAGTTTTGGGTTTTCTAAGCATCCAAACAGGGCTTACAATTTCTTTGAAATAACAGTCTTTTCGTAGAAGAAATACTAACGAGACGGATTTGAAAGAGAGTCCACGGCAGCGAGAACCTGTAGACAAATAGATTATTGAAAGCACAAAAGTACTGAAGTTTTAATGCTCCGTTTGGTTGCTGAGAAAGTAAAAACAGAAGATTTTTGATACAGATTCTTAACTTTCTAGAACAGAACTCACATAATCAGTAAGAAAACAAAGCAGAGAGGGAAATGGAAGGTGCGAAGAGGAATAATCTTGTCACCTGATAATGCGAAGCAATCAGGAGAGAGAAATCAAAGGGTTGGGGAAATGGGTTTGATTGTTTAGCCATCTCTCTCTCTACAAAAAATGAATTTTCTTTCTCATCTTTTGTTTGCTCTCCTGCATTTCTTGGTTAATATGCAACAAGTACCAAAAGAAGTTACTGTTTGAGACTTTCTGTAAATTTTCAAATCTCCCGCACTCAAAACACCGGCCTAAAAAGGGGAGGGAAGAAAGTGTAAATTACATTTTGTACCTGCAAGTTGGTGTTAATTTCACTTTGGGTGTTCAAAAACTTCACTTAGACCCATTCGCCCCTCCCCGCACCACACAACAGCCGCACCACTTCTCATCTTGACTCCTGTCGCCCTCTCCCTCCGCCTCCATCTCTCTCTCTCCACCTCTTACACGGATCAACCAATTTCTTCTTCCAACAGCGCGCCGACTGGAAGTCTCCATAGCGTCTTCACCTGAAGTCGTGGAAACGCCCCACTCCACCGTACAACTTGGCCGTGGTAGAATTTCCCCAGGTTTCAACTGAAAAGTAAGTTTCGTTACATTATTGGACTTTGTGTTGTGCATCCTCACCTCTGTTTCAATATTCTGTTCCATTTGGTTAGGGTTTGTAGCAATTCCATGGGTATTCTAGGTTAGGGTTTAAAAGGATTCTATTCGAATCTGACAAAAATCAAGATAAATACTGGTATCTCTGCTTTGCTGTGAAAGCTGATTAGAAAACTGGTGCGAGTTTTTGTCAACTGGGTTCGAATTAAAGCTCTTATCTGAATTATGGTGTACTTTAACTCCGTACGTAATTTTAGTTGTTGGTGTCAATGTACTACGAAGGGCAGAATGGTAATGATAATAATTATTGGATTAATTGTTTTCAAATTAAAAAAATAAGGTCAAACATATTCATTCACAACTTATTCATTACTATGTACAACTTGTGATTTTTAATAAATAAGTTGTGATTATTCATTAGTGTGAACAATTTATTCACTAGTATGAACAACTTGTGATTTTCGAATAAGTTGTGGTGCACGATGCACAACTTATTCGGTGTGAACTACCCGAGCCTACCCCCACCACTCACGAACATGGCGGTGGGTCCCACCCAATTTTATTTAACAAAAAAAAAAAAAAACGCAGCAGAAAAAACAAAGTTCTTCGCTTCTTGTTGTTCGGAGAGAGAGAAGAGAGAGAAGAGGAGGAGTAGGAGGACCCAGTACGCGTGCCACCCCATCACCACCGGCGACCACCACCACCACCACCACCGGCTCCAACTTGGCGACCACATCCACCCCACAAAATAGTTGTCACTGTCAAATCGCGACACACCACCGTCCAAGCTCCACCGCCAAGGTCTTCTCCTTCTCTCCTCTCGCTCTCTCTCTCAACTTGTCGATGAGCTCTAGATTCTCCATCTGGCTAGAACTTGTTCAAACCCCCCAAAAAAATAGGGTTCCAAAAATTGGGGTTTTTTAGAAATCGCGATTATTTGTGGGTGTAGGAATGCATGCCATTAGCCAGTGAACTTAGAATTTATGCATGAACTTCTGAATTGGTTTCTGTCAATTGACTTCAAGAGTATGCATCAAGGGATAAGGAAGCCAAGGCAGTTAAGTTGTAACTTTTTTGAGGGTTCAGATGGATTCTTTTTTGACTGGGTTTCATGGGTGGTTTGGGGCTGGTGCAAATCATGGAGTGTGTGTGTGGTGTGTGGAGTTTCCCTAGAGTTGAGTTTGTGTGTGCGCGTGTGGGGTTTCAATAGAGTTGAGTTTGTGTGGGTGCAGGTGGTGCGTGTGGTTTCAGTAGAGTTGAGTTTGTGTGTGTGCGCACCGCGCGCTCATAAGTGTGAGTTTTGGTCTTTGTTTGGCTATGAATGTTGTGTGTTTTGAGTTGATTTCTTTGTTGTTGAGTTGATTTAGACAATTATTTGTCGCAACATTTGTCTTTTGAGTAATTCACTGGCAGTAGCTAATTGGCTGTGACTTGGGTGAAGCAAAATTAAGTGAACAACTATTTGCCCTGGGCTATCTGCCTGTTGTTTCCGTTTCTTTCGTGAATGCTGTGAATTGTTTCTATTTCCGTGGAGTCTTGGCGTGCAAGTTATTCTTTTGTTTGCAAGTTGTTGCCTGTTGGATGTCCAGATTTTCAATATCCTCCGTATCTCCATTTGAATTGAAAGATTTGTGCCTTATCTATGTTGACATTGCTTCTTCTTTTTGCTTATCTATGTAGCGAACAAGTAACTCGATTCTCTAGGGTTGTGTATTAATAAGTTTCATTGAATGAACCAAAAACAAATATCATTTTTTTAGCAAAAACCAAATAGTATTTTTTTGTAATTGAACACACACAGGGAGAGATGAAATTGGTGAGATAGAAGTGTTGGCGGATGGTCTTCCCACCCTTGCAAATAAAGCTTCCCAGTTCAATACAAAAAATGCTATTTGGTTGTACATTTTGTATTGAATCAGAAAACCAAATAGCAGTTACCAACAATCCATTCATATTGAACTTACAACCACTTCATTCTATTGCAATCAAAGTCACACACCAAATACACAAAAATAAGTCCTGCTTTCAAATCTTTAGACCTGTTTTTAGGTAAAGTTAAATTTCATTGTAAAAACAAACCAATTACACTAGCAAAGAGGGCCATGCCCAGCAGCGGACATAAAAACAAAGCAACAAAAAGAAACCAACTCACTCGCTACAAAGGGAGGCTACAACTGGCTCATAGACACCGCCAAGACTTATACAGTCATAACCAGAAAAATGAAACATAAGGAGGACAACAATAACAAAAAACAACAATACATTTCAACCCAAAAGAAGCCATTACAGCTCACATAAGAGGACTAAGAACCACGGCTATAACATATGCTCATATCGTTGAGGGACGACTTCGAATTCAGGATTTCCAAGGCTTTTATGGTTCGAAATCTTAACAAACCGCATTGAGATGCCATGCCCAAATCTCACCAATAGAGATCCTCCTCCCAATGGAACCACATATCCCACTTGAAGGATAGAATATATCTCCTTCCCTGAGCGAGCTCCTAAGTACCATGCAGTCATTCACCTATTTTCAAGTCCCGTATGACAGCAACCTATCAGCACGAACACGGACACCCCAAACCGACACCGGGACCCCAAATTTTGTTAAAAAACTTTACAGTTAGACCCCCAATTTTTTCAAAAATTACAGTTTGGTCCCCAAAATTTTTAAAAAAATTACAATTTGGCCCTGTCGTTCCCATTAGTGTCCCCTACCGTGTCCCCACCCGTGTCCCCGTGGTGTCCTCTGTGAAAATTCAAAATTAAATTATGTGGACACGCCACGTGGCGTGTCACCGTACGTATCCCTGCGGTGTCCCCCCGTGTCCGACACTGTGATACCTCGACTTCTAGAGGTGTTGATGCTTCTTAGCAGCACCAACTAAACATCATCACAGCACCTACAAAACCTTTTTTCCATATATAGGGCAGACTCATTTTAACAAGATTCTGAAGATTTGGGGATCTTAAAAATAGGGCAAACTCATTTTAACAAGAATCAAAGGATCTAAGAAGTAAGCGAAAAATTATGGACAGTGACAACTTTTCGCGGGGTGGAGGTGGTCGCCGTTGGTGGTGGTGTAGTGTGATGGTGGTGGCACGGCGTACTGTGTCCTTCGCCGTGGTGGTGGTGTTGATGGGGTGGCACGCACACTGGGTCCTCCTCCTCCTCCCTCTCTCTCTCTCTCTCTCTCTCTTTGAACCAAAAGAAGCGTTTTTTGTTTTGGGGAACTCATTGACAGCCTTTTCGCCTTGTTTTTTTCTATTTAAAATGGTGGGCACCACCGCCACATAGGGCAGCGGTGGGTGGAGCAGTAGACGTATGCGGCAGGGGTGGAATTGAATTGCATAAATAAATTAGAAAGGTTATGGTTTCAATAATGTTACAAACACATCTCTTCACCACAAGCCAGCCACAACCGCCTACATGGCATGCCACTCAGCTGCTGAGCCCCACCTCAAAAAAACTGAAATCCAAATGCTCGGTGTTGATTGAGAGAAGGAGAAGTCATACTCCCTTCACCACAAGCCAGCCACAACCGCCTACATGCATGCCACTCAGCTGCTGAGCCCACCTCAAAAAAACTGAATCAAATGCTCGGCTGTTTGATTGAGAGAAGATGACGTCATACTCCCCTGCACCAACGCCATCCCCACCATCAAGATCTCTCTCTCTCTCTCTGAACTTGTGTCAATTCAAGTCAGGATTTCCCTAGAACGTTTTTTTTTGTTGATCCGCTCCTAGAACTTGTTCAATACCACAAAAATTAGGGTTCATGTTCAAGTTGAAATTGGGTTTTTGTTTTTTTGTATGCATTGTTATTTGCAATTATGTTCCTTTATCCTATAAATAATTCTCTTATAAAGTACTCTTCCTGAATTGTTCCATTACAACCCATTGCTCTATTCCCAAGTCCCTCACCTGGGTTTACCTGTGATTTCTTGGGTGTACCCAAAGTCCAATGCCGGAAAAGAAATGACAACCAATTCATTTGTAGTCACAATTGAGAAACCCTTTAGTAGAAATTAGATTATTCCAATACAATTGATCATGATTTCCTGATCAGCAAAAGCTAAAGGCACGCCACGTAGGTGGTTGTGGCTGGGGTGTGGTGGAGAGGCGTGTGCATGTAACATATGGCATGGTTTCTTGTGAAATCACTTATTACAAAAAGAAAATTTTTGATTGACTGTTCCCTTTTATCACCCAATCTCACCCCTTTCACCAAAAGGGGTGAGATTTAATGAGAAAGGGCTCCCCTGTCATATCTCATCCTTTCTCACCGTCCAAATCCACCACTGTGTTGGCGTTCTAGTTCTATAGCTCCCCTAAATCCAAAGTCACTGACGAAATCCCTCCGTCTCCACCAGCGATTCATCATGGACAGTATCTCTCCAGCTCTTCGTTTTTTGATTTGCTTTGTTTCCCCCAAAATATGAGGGTCTGACTATTGTTTGTATAGCTATACCTTAGATTGTCAAGCTGTGGTTGATCAAGCTTGCCAATAAATTCACTGGCAACTTTGATCTTTATCACCTAGAGTTCTTGTAATTCCTTTTTGAACTTGCACTTTGTTCATTCTCAGTATCTTATATGTGTAGTTTTTTTTTTTGGTGTGTTCAGGTACTAAAAAGGTTATCTAACTGTCAGCACAAAATTGGTTTCAGTTGTATGTCGGCATAATTTTTAGAAACCTACTTATCGAAAAAAAAAATTATTAGAAACTTGTTTCGAACTTTGGACAATGCACACATGCTTGAATAGTTGAAAGTTTGTAACCTTTTATGTGGAGTTTATTCCGTGGATTTGATTGTTTTCTCTCTTGATGTTAAGGCTCGGCAAAGAAGTTGCAATGAGCATGGAGGAGTCAGCCAAAAAACCTTCTCGTCCTCACTAGTGAAGTTAGCACAAAGCACTCAATTGGTAACTACTTTTGCTGGCTTACACCATTAGAAAATGTACTTTAACGGTTGCAACACCGGTGTCAGTTATGTGTACGCGGGGGACGTATGATTTGGTTTTGGGGTTCCCCTATTTTGAAGTCGGGGTCACGCTAAGAAAACTGATTTAGATTTTTTATCTGATACCTCTCTTAATTGCTTCGTTTGATGTATTCCAAAATGAATAATTTGTTCATCTTCCATCTATGCTGCGACTATGTAAAGGGAGGACATCATTTTGGTGCTTCATTTCTTTTTGAAGTTGCTTCACGCATGGAAACTCATTCAATTTCTTTAGTTTCCTCTACTTCTATGAACTGCTTCATTTCGCGAATATGTAAAAATGTATCACATTTTAACGTCTTCCTTATGCACGATTGCTTGGTGGCAGACACAAGATGTGTGGTTAGCGGAGTACTTGATTCACATGTATTCTCGCATGGATAACAATTATTTCGTCCTATATATTGATTACTTAGTAGGTTTGGGAGAGAGACGAGATGTGTGTGTGGCCCTATGTAAATTTGCCTTGAGTGACAAAAAATGGTTGATTACTTAAAGTTTGGGACTTTTTCTCATACATAGGAGAGTTTTAGGGAATTTTTTCCACCCAAGGAACGTGCAGGGTTAATACCATGGAATTTTTCTAAACTAACAGAAAGATTAGTTATAACTAGTAATATCTTAGAGTGTGCAGGCCCCCGCCCCTAAACCTTGGTCCCACACCCCCCCCCCACCCCCCCCCCCCCACCCACCCCCCCCCCCCCCCCCCCCCCTCCGGTCCCGTAATTACACTAATATATAATGGAGAACATCAATTTTGGTGTGTTACTCTTTTCTTTTAATTTCATCATAGCAGGAAAAAGTTTCTGTTTACGATTCATCAACCTTTCTCAACCATTTCAATTTTCATTACCTATGTTGGTTTTCAAGCAATGCTAACCAACATCCTAAGTTCAACCACTGGTCGGAGATACCAACCTCCATTCTAATGCAGAGAGCCCAATGAATGTGGGCATGAGTAGTATTGTGATCCACACAAACCAAATCCCTGAACAGCTTTGCAACAAGCTTACAGCCCCTTCTTCCTTCAACTTCTGGAATCTTCACAAAATAGTCCCTCTCTTGTTCCTTCACTGCTATACTAAAAGCAGCCCCTAACACCAACACCCCAACACGACACACACCCCCCCCCCTCCCCCCTCAACATCCACTATGGAGTGACCCCCCTCTGAACGTTAGCATACATTGCCTCCTTGCCATCTTCCGCATGCCTCCTCCAGACATTGGTAGAGTCATCTCCTTTCAAGGCCAATGCTACGCCTCTCTGTGAAACCCTCTCCACTCCCCCAAAAAGCAAACAAAATGAAGCCCATGTTTCGTATCTCCCTTGCAAGGCGCACTTATTTCTTATCTTGTTGAATTGTAACTGATACTTTGTGCTTGTTAATTTGTGAAGGAACCGTGGATCTGTGACGTCTCTCACAACCATCTTCCTTTCATTGGAACACTAATCTGCAGCCTCTATAATTTGTGCTCTTCATGACTTCCTTAATTTTATTATTTTGCTTCCAGTAATTGTGATGTGTTTCGATGAAGTGTGGTTTTCTAGTTATTTTTGAGTTGCAAAGATGCGGTAATTGTTTTGCCATCACTTTCCATTTTCCTGTGCTGAATCCTGGTGTACTACAGATATCGTTCTGCTCAACTATAAACTTGCTTATATGCAGGGCTGAAAAACTGGGTTAATAATATGACTAAATCTACGGAAAGAAGAATCGGGTGAAGTTGAATTGGAGGGTCGACCTCTTAGGTCAGTACAACTGTTTGCATGGCTAAAATTATCAAATTAAAGAAGAAGTTTGTTTAATTTCTACGAGCATTTGGAACAGGCTTGGATTAGGTGCTATAGTTCCACGGCAGTCCAGGGTTGGACCGTTAATGACCCTGTGATCGGAGATTGCATGCTAAATTAGAAGCTGGAAAGAGGAAAGCTTCCAGAGAATGGAGGAGGAATCCAGCCCACCTGTAAGAGGTGGGCACAATGTTAAAGACGATGAAGACGACGACGATGATTTGGATAGCCGAACAAATTTATTCGCCAAGAAGAGAGTGATGCCCTTGACCTCATCTTTACAAGCAAGAAGAAGCAAAAGTGATTTGTTCCGGCCAATAGTTGGTTACATGGCCCTCTGAGTATTTGCGATGGTAGGATTTTGTTATGATATCACAATAAATGCTGTCAATTTGTTTAATTATAGCAAATGCAATGTTTCTTCAATGCTTGGACTAACTTTTTTTTTACTATGACAGTGAGACTGACACTAGTAGATTTAGCTATAATAGCTAAACCTAGTGCCAAATTTGGCACCAAGTATAGCCATTGCTAAAATTGCAGGCCAAATAGCTGAATACCATTGGAACACCAAGTTTTTGAACTTGCTGCTAGGTTTTAACTATAGCAACCTAACAGCTTGCCATTGGAGAATCTCTCAGTTTCCTTATATTTGTTTGAGAACTCAGCACCCATACAATTGGGAATACCCTAGTTCTTATGTCATCAAACACTATGTCAGGGAGAAATGCCATAAAAAGAATGCCTTTTTTTGTGGGTTTTTTTTTTTTTGCTCAATATTCTTAGTTGCATGTATTGTGAGCCGTAGACGTGTTGTATCATTTTTATTAGGGCTGCTCAAAAAATCCGATGAACCGTGAAACCAAGTCCGGATCGAACCGATCCGTACCTTTTGGATTTTGTCCTGTGGATTAACGGTTCGGACCACGGACTGAAAAATTAGAAAACCGTGACTCGCGGTTCGGTCCACGGATTTTTCATTATGAAACCGTGGATAACCGAACCGGACCGTGAGATATTTATTTTATATAAATAATATATATATGTGTATTTACATAATAAATTGTTAGTAATGTTAACACTTTTTTCCTTCAAATTTTAGTATTTTATCTTAATAATGAGATATAGTGTAGATGTATATAAAATATAGGGAGTAAATCGTAATATTTTTTTGGTAAATTACGGGTTAAGCTAGTTAAGTTTCAGTACGTAGTTCATTTCATTTCCAATTCTTTTTATGTTAATAATGTACTATAATAATGAGACAATCCAACTAGTGCTTAGATTCTTTTGAATTTGATTTATAAAATAAGCCTTTGATAGTTTATTGCAACAAGTATTTTCAAGTGGTCTTAATTTAATTCTGAATGTAACTTTCTTCCTTTTTATTGTGGGATATATGCTTGACCTTTATTTTTGCCTAAAATCCGTGGACAAAACCGTAACCGATCCGCAAGTCACGGATCGGATTGAAACCGGACCGTAGGACTTTTGGTTTCGGACACGGATTTCAGTTTGTAAAAACCGTGAATAGCGGTTCGGTCCTCGGATTCCTAGAAATCCGAACCGAACCGGACCGCGAGCAGCCCTAATTTTTATTACTTTTGCAATTTTGGTGCTTTTCATTAGGCTCCCGCCTATTACCTATCAGTTATACACATACATATGTGAAAACTAAGAGGGCAACATTATAATTGTCCAAAGCCTGGCTTTTCGGATTTTTTTTTTTTTTTTTTTTGTGTTTTTTGAGAAATAAAGCCTGACTTTTGTGTGCCCTTTGTTTTCAAGGTAGTTGCTTTTTATCCCATTTCCTGGAAAATGCAATGGTGCTCATAGTCAATGACTGTTAAAGCCATAGGGCTCCAGTTGAAAGTTTGACATGTTTGTGGAGGTAAAGGTCTTAAATCAAAACTTGTTGGTTGACTTTATAGGCCACCGGATTTTGCCGGGATCAAGATTTTAGAAATGAAAATCAAAAATTAATTTGTTGACTAATAGTAGTAACTCATTATTGCACACAAGAGGACTCCCCAAGGACATTATTTTGGGTTGAAGTCCGCAAACTTCTGGAACCAGAATGTTTATCGAACGGATTAATATCAAATCAAAATGTTTTGCAATTGTCTTGCTTCATAGAGTAAGTAGTTCATACTCTTGCCCGAAATTTCTCCGCTTGGATGCCTCCTACATGAAAGCAGCCTGCGAGTTGATCGACCATGGCGAAAGTAAATATGATAACCCCATATACATACAGCCTGCTTGATCTTTTCTATATTTCACTGGGCGTTGTCGAGATTTCTTTGCCATAATGCCGATGATTTCTTGATTCGGCGGGTGTTAATCATCCAGATTTCCTAGCTGATATAGCCATATGAGATCTCATAACTGAGACAATGGATGTACCAAAAACCTGAAATCGCCACAGTGGTAATTTCGGCTGCCTAACCATCTCCATTGAATGGCTTGAAAATCAACTAAGAATATGTAAAATGGTACAACCAGAAAGCACATAAAAATTGTACTACCAGACAGTAGTCACAATACAGGCAAACCGCACGCTGTTTGGGGCCCACTTCAAGCCCTGCACGGATGATCCGAGCTATTTAATAATTTTTTTTAAAAAAACCAAGTGGGCGGCGCAAAAAAATCAGCCCGATTGAATATGTATAGGCGGTTGGATCAAGTTTCTCATCCGTGGAAAATTGGAAAAAAATGGAAAGATGAAAAGCTTGATCCGAGCACCTACACATATCGGATCAAGCTGATTTTTCACAATGCCCACTCGGTATTTTTTTTTTGTAAATTATTGAACGGATCGGATCATCTGTGCAGGGCCCGAAGTGGCCCCACAAGGCATGTGGTGGCCAGCCACTGCATTTTTGTGCGGTGCCTGTAAAGTTTCTGTAGTTCTATGGTATGCAAAGTTCGGTTACACTTCTGAATACTGACATCTATTGCACCAAATGGGGCTAACTGTTGTACACAAGGTGCACAACAGCGTGCGGTGCACAATCCAATCGTCCGTTCGGCCATCCGACGGCTGGGATGAGATCTGGGCATGTCACCCACATTTTACTTGGACAATCACATAGGAAGTATATTCTCTCAGTAAATTGTTCAGGAGAACAACATGTACAGCTACCATAGTATGCAAGAACTGCTCTATGACATCTTCTAAACACCATTTACCCAAGAAAAATTAAGCAAGCATCCCTGTGACCTTGAAGGGAAAAATTACAATACACATCACTACATACGAATTTTGTGGCTGATTTTTACAAGTTTTTATAATTCACTTTATGAGTTTTTGTGGCTCATCTTACGAAAGTGTATACAGTACACCCTTATGAATTTTGTGGTTTTACTTTTATGAGATTTTATGGTTGTTTATATATGAATTTTTGTGGTGTTGTATATGAATTTGTGCAGTGTTGAAAATGAATTATTTTGGTGTTCTATACGAGTTTTTGGTCAAAAAGATGGCACAAAAGTCAAAAATGGCAGCTCAAGTATATGAGAATTTGTGATATTGTTTATGAGATTTTCTGGTGTTATTCACAAATTTTTTTGGTGGTGTTTATGAATTTTGTGGTTCAGCATACGAATTTTTTGGTAATCAATAATGAGATTTTGTGATGGATATATGAGTTTTGTGGCTCAAAATACGAATTGCATACCTTATGTTGTTTTTTAGGGGAGTTTATTGTAGTGTTCTCGAGTTGGACATAGAAGTTAGATGGATTGATACTTTTAGACACATATCCGCCACATCGACTTGAGTCCTTGTAAAGATAGATGTGGAAGCAACTATAGGTTTTCAGATACTGAAAACATGATCTGCGCTATTGGAAGTTGGATTGATACTTTTAGACACATATCCGCACACGTCGCCATATTCTATTGATTGGGACCACTGTTTTTGCAACATGACGCGATGTAATTAATTTGAAAGAAACAAATGTTTACACCGATGTGTAACGAATTTATTCTCATCTTTATAATAACCAAGCTCAGTTTTTAAATTTTATATACATACATAAATATAATGGTCTAGAGTAGTCTCTGAATCCAACGGCAGAGATCCTACGGCTGACCACTTTTTAGAAGATCCAAACCAATCAATCAGTCTCTCTCTCTCTCTTGTTTATTCCAAATCCAAATCCAATTCCAAAACTCTCTCTCTCATCCTTTAAAAATCAATACCAAAACAAGAATTCCATAAATAATATGAGGTTTCCTCTCTTTAAAAATCAATACCAAAATAAGAATTTCATAAATAATATGAGGTTCTCATAGTAGTCCCTATAAACACACCACGTTCAGTCATAAAAATTACTATGAGAACCTTATATTATCCATGGAATTTCTATTTAGTATTGATTTTTTTAAAGAATAAGAGAGCTTTGGAATCTTATTTGGAATAAACTTCTGAGGGAGAGAAAGATTAATTTAAATTCTTTCCAAAAAATGGGCAATCCAATAAATTAATTGTCGGATTCCAGGGACCATTCTAGACCATTAGATTTATGTATGTACATAAGATTTAAAAATAAAAGCATCTCTGATGATGACTAATGTATATAATAAAACAACTCAGTATTTGAATCCTATTTATACAAATCTAATGGTCCAACTTATCATTCATAAATCCTACCGCTGAGAAGAGTCTCAGGATTGGAAAATCCTATTTCAATATTCTCTAACATTTCCTATTCCAGCTCTCTTATGTTATAGAAAGATAGAAAGCAATAAAATTTCATTGCCAACAAAAAAAGAGCCAAATTTTGAAATGAGAAAGGTAAGTTTTTGAAACCTCTCTCTCTCTCTCTCTCTCTCTCTCTCTCTCTCTCTCTCTCTCCGTAGCAAGACAAACTCTTCACTAACTTTTCCTATCCCAACTCTCTTTTGTTATGGGAAGTTGGAAAGTAAAAAAATTTCATGTATAAAATTAGTGCAAAATAGATCGTAAACTAAACAAATTAATGGTATGGAATGTTATATTTTTGTTTATCGGTTAATCAATTTCAATTTTTTTGGGGTGTGTGGGTAAGAAAAAAATTTCTTTCATCCTAATTTAAGAAAAATCTTCCCGTATAAATCAGTTTCATTGGCGGGGGTGGTCAATAGTTTGTTATTCATTTTATTTGTGCTCAAAATATTTTGCGTCGTGCCTTCAGGCACAAGCAAACTCACGTACTCCTATAAAGAAGCCATCCTTCTCGGCATGTTTTCATAACTGTTTTGTAGCTAATGCTCCAATTTCGTTAGCCCATAGAATTACTTCAAATCACGGAGTTGTCTGGTGTTCCATCATTGAGGTACATCTCAGGTCTGTGGATTAACTTGCGGATGTGGTTTCCGAACTCCGTTTTGTGCGTGCTTGGTCTGCTGAAGTAGGAGTGTTAGATTGATTCCAATTGTTGATTATTGAGGGTTTTTTTTTTTTTTTTTCGTTTTTCCCTTTTGTGTGACTTTTTGCATTGCGTGAGACTCTCGCACTTCTTGTGGTGTTGGCTGTCGTTTCTCCTTAGGGATCTCTTCTACCATTTCTTAAACTGTTCTCTATTCTTTTGTTCCATTGGAGGATTTGATGAGGTCAAGGTGAATTTTGTGAAGATAAGTGGTTTTTGTGTAGCTCATAATTTTGCTCTTCAAACTGTGAGAAGCATTGGTTGCAGGACTAGGGATTTTAGTTCTCTTTGTGGCTTTATCTCTCCTCCATGGGAATAGATGTCCCGTTCTTATGTTTTTCGTTGCTATCATTTATAAAAATCTTACCCTATCGTTTGATAAAAAATATATGCTTCAATTGAATACTACTCCCTCCGTCCCTTTTTAAGTGTCCTGCCTTCGTAATTTCAACTTATTAAAAAGATATCATCATTATACCTTTCACATCAACTTTTTCCTCCACTTTCCCTACTTACCCATCATTTATTACACTTTTACTCACTAACTTTCATAATGGAATCTACTTTTAGAGACAAAATAAACAATGTACCAACTTTTATCCACTAACTTTACAAATGGACACTTATAAGAGACAACTTAAAATGAAATACTGGATTCTAAATAAGGGACAGAGGGAATAGTATTCTTCTTTTGTCCGTAGTTCTTAATTTGTATATGACGAAGGAAAAATGCTGCACCAGTAGTAATTTTAAAAGTCAAAACTATTTTCGTTAACGCCAATATTTTAATACAGAGAGCCAAGGTTGTAATGGCGCTAAAAAAATTTCATTACACAAATAGTTTTGACATTATAATTATTCATTCATTTGCCTGTAATGATTCCATGCTATTAAAATAAATATGATCACTAGATCGCCGCCCAGTAACACGTTTTGTTTTTTTATACATGCTTTTTTGAACGAATACACGTACGAAACATCCTCTCATCGAGCCCAGCCATCCCTTTTTCCGAGGCTAGCTGTTCTTCTCGCTGACACTTTTCAAACATTTTTTGTATGAGGAAAAGAATTTCCTCTCGCGGTTTCATTTCAAGTAGTACTTCTTACTTTCTGCGTAACTGGAGCCTTTTTTACCCAGGATAGAAAAGTTCTGCCGCATGCAACAACTGAAGTAGTAATTGGCCCCATTTTGTCAATCCAGAAAAGATTTCACCGTACGTATCCATTTTGGTGGTAATTATCACGTTTAATTGTTGGGATGGTGGGTGTGGGAATACAGTATATTAAAGTCTATGGACAAATGATGTGGTGAACTGGTGATTGGATGTTAGCTATGATTAAAAGCTGTGATTGGCAGTTGTATCATGGATGCCAAGTTGAAGATATTGGAGCATTATTAGATTGTGCAAAATCACTTTGTTTGGTTTTGAGAAAAAAAATTTGATGTAATGAATAGAGAGGGAGAAATAGAGAAATTTGGTGTGAACCGTGCAGAAAGTAAATTTTTTTTTTTCAAACTTGTTACTCAGGGTGTTCTGGATAGCTTACATACACCTCAATTAATTCATATTAAACTAATTCCGTCATCCACTGGTAGGGCATGAGTAAAGTCGGGTTCACCCCATATAGACTGATCTCACAAGAGTTGATCATAGCACAAGTTTCGAACATGAGACGTTATGAGATTGGATTATTTACATCAAGAGAGACTTGAATCATCTATGCCACGTAAGGAATAATTAGAGATTCTTGCAATCAGATTTGGAGGAAAGTCCCGTTCTCACGAAATACTCTTAGACAACTAACTAGGACTAGTTCAGTTGGGCAGAACTCTTGCATTTCACTAGGAGGTGAAGAGTTTTGAATCTCCTAACCTGTGTATGGATGTTCTTCTCTTGGAAAAGATTTTCCTTTGTTTCTTTCCTATGATGGCTTATTCTTATTGTATATTGTTTAAGTTGTTGGGTTTGGTTATCTCAAGAACTCCTTCCAATTGATATAGTGTCCCGGGTTTATATGTTGTAATTCACAGATAATGTAAATGATCTCTCATATCGATTGGAAAAAAAAATGCTCTTATACAACATAAAAGCAAGGCGTAACTAAAAGTAATTTTGATTAGTTTATCTATTAAGACTACTGATTCTATGTATGAACCTAAATCAGATTGTGAGTGTCTATGTTTGCGTCAAGATCAATGTTTGGGCCGGGGTGAAAGACATCGACTGTCTTGTGTGTCCTCGTTTTATATTTAGATAATTAGTTTGGCTTTGTTCAAAATATTTATAATGAACTCTGTTAATAAGTGTCGTTGGCCGGGCTGTTATTAATATAGTCTTCTCCATTCTGTCAGAAAAGAAAAAACTAAAATTCATTCAAAAGACGTCTTGAGACTAATTGTTTCCTTCACAATTTGGTTTCATGATTCAAGCGTCCAGTCGATTTTGGAGTACCAATTTAGGTTTTCTTTCATGTGAACTGTGAAGTTTCCCTGAAAATACTCATGAAAACTTTAGACAAGAAAATCAACGAATGACAATGGAAAGTAGCTAAACAATTAGTCAAATTACGGAGTATCAAAATTGCTTCAAAACATTTAACATTAATATATGGAGGTATGGAAATCATTCAATAGTCATCAGCAGCTAAGGCACCAATATTGAATTCATTGATTTTACTTTTTGATCCTTTTAAAAAAAGTAGATGACAAACATCAAAGATTTACTATTCGAGAGATACTGTTTAGATAGTGACGGTTTGATTGTATAGTTTCAGAAAATAAATTTCGAGGTGTAGCTCAAGTGTCAATATTATTGATGAGCTCTGAACTCAAACATCGTGAATTTGAAATTTTGCATTTTTTTTTTATAACTGGATGTCGGAGCCAATTTACACGGACTTTGACTAATTTTGTGGCTCTGAAGGTAACAATTAGGCATACCCCCGGTGACTAATTTCGGTGCGCATAAGCTGACATGAATATTCTGTTCCGTCGATTAAAAAAAGAGACATTACTTACCGAGAGAAACAAGACCTATTATATGAGAACATGTCAACAAGAGGAGAAGAAATACATCATCATGAAGACTAAAGACAAAATACGTCAATATGCGATTAGGTCGAGATTTGACTTGGATTTGTCTGTCTGTTAAAAAAACAAGAAGAAGAAAAACCTACCTGGACAGTGGATATGTGAAAATGTCAACCGAGAAGTCTATAAAATTCATTTGTACCTCTCTCTCTCTCTCTCTCTCTCTCTCTCTCTCTAAATTGCAGTAACAATTCAAAACAAATTGGAAAATGTAATTCTGAAAAGATGAAGCACTTAATATGCAATAATTACGGTCACTTGAAATTCTGAAACTTTAAATTTAACAAAGTACGAGTAGTATAATTTGGGGGCAAAGTCTATTTTGACTCCCTTATAGTTTAGGCCATGTACGGACATACCTGTTATAGTTCAAAAGTGTGCACATAATATCATGTGCTTTGTGAAATATGTAGACATACCCCTTGTCGTTATATTTTTCATCCATATTAACAGAATTTTGAATTATGAAAAAAAATACTAGAGAAAAATACCTTTTTGCCACCAAAATCTAATATGAGCCGTTCCTAATTTACTAATTACAGAATTGAGCATCTTTGTAAAAAATCAACTCGATCTGACATCAATAACTGTAATCTAAAATTCTTTTTTAAATGAATGATAAATTGAAATTTCAAAACAAATTGGAAATGTAATTCTGAAAAGATGAAGCACTTAAAATTCAATAACCATGGTCACCTGAAAATCCAAAACTTCAAATTTAACATAGTATAATTAGGGATAGTGGGAATATTATTTTCGTCTTTCAATCTTCGTATTTTGATTAACAAAAATATTGCACGTGAAACAGATTTTTTTCTTGGTGATGATCAATACTTACACGGGGTATTAGTTTTTCTAAAAAATGATTTATCTGTTCTATATATATTTCGTTCGTAGAATTTCACGTAAGGCTCCATCTTTAATTTTTGCTTTTAAAACCGGAAAAGTTAGGCCGTTCCTTTGAAATTTGACTTTGTATATATATAGCTAATTAGTGCCTAAAACATGTCTGATTTGAGAAATCACACTAATTAAATACAGTACACACCACCCTAATCCCATTATGCAACTGCTGCTTTTGCTTGTTGGTTGACTTTTATAATCTCTCTAGTTGAGAGTCCAGTCCTCTTTCTTAATCTTGATCCCCACCGAAATGAATGCAAAGCTGCCATATTTCATGAATTATTGTTGCCGTCAATCACCGACCGCGGATGAATGTACATCAATTCAAACACACAAAGAAAGAATTTATTACACGAGTACTGCTATTTATACCGATAGTAGCATATCGACAGCTGCGCCGGGTCGTCTTCGGCTATCGGACGGCCAATCCAAACCGTCCAAAAAATTTATAAAGAAAAAATCGAGTGGTTCATCGCTAGAATCAACGGCATTTGACGTGCGTAGGTACTCGATCCAATCACCTTATTGTTTCGTATATACATGTGTATAGGCCGTTGGTATGATATTGGTCGGTACTAATATCATTTCTAGGAAAGAACCATGTGATTCAGGACCAAATCTATCACGTCCACGTATAAGAGAGAGAATCCGCCATATCTTTTTTTTTATAAATAGATATTCAGGTTAGTTTGCGCGCATCTCAAATAATCTACCATAAATTGTAGAGATTGCAATAAAAAAATATATATCCAAAAACTTGACAGTATAACTACTGTGCCCCGAAACAATTTTCGTGGTCACCCTCGAAACCTTTTTGGTCTACTCTCCACACCCATCCATGGATTTGGTTTATTGAAACTCATTTCTTTAAAATAAATTTGCTGTTACGTATGACTAATTGAGCGAAAAAATCTTATTTGCGGAACTTTCCGTGAAGAAGACGTTACGAAAACCGGTCGCATGCGTCCAAAATTATTTTTGAACAGTCCAAATTGAAAATCAATTTCGACCGCCAGTCTAATTTTTCTCACAAATTAAGCAAGACGAGAATTTCGACGGCGAGTCTAATATTTTCTCACAAATTAAGCAAGATGAGAACCTTTCTACGAAGAAACTTTTCCGAGACTCACGCTTGTGATCAGAAAACACTAGCAATTGTCCCAACATCTCTCTCTCTCTCTCTCCTCTCTCTCTCTCTCTCTCTCCACTGGTACTGGCCGGTGGCAGTCTCTGTTTCTTGCGAAGAAGAAAATATAGTTGCTCACAAGTTACACACGGTTACACGTGCCCTAGAAATTAATTGAACTTACTCCATGAATTGACGGACAACTGCAATTGTTTAATTTCCACACGCCGCTTTCCCTCGCCGTGTCACACGCCTTCTCCCTGGTCTCCATCATCATTCATCTACCACCAAGTTAATTAATTTATTTAGACAAAAAAAAAAAAAACACATTTAATTTTACATCATATATAATAGTACTTGCCAATTAATTAGTATACTTTAGTTTAGTAGGACAATGGAAAGTGACATGCGTAAACAGGGCAACCACCTAATCCAAAAGCAAAAGCACAATTGTGAGATAAAAATCACAGACACCCTACCAATACACGCCTATAATTTATCCTAAAGGAATAATGTAGATGCGACTGTGCGGGTCATTGTCCTGAAGTGTGCTCCGTTCCACACATTTTTGGTGTCTTGTTTCGTGTGGAAATTTCCTTGCCATTGGTCAGAAATTTTGAACAAAAAGAATCTGACTATACCGGCTATACAAGGAGTTTAATCATCCAGTCAGTAAAAAAATAAGAATGCCTAAGTTTGATGAAGTTTTGATGTACCAATTATTAAGTTTCTCTATAATACTTTACTATTTCAAAAAAAAAAATTTTTTTTGATAGAAGTCAATCTGCTGAATCTTGAACTATGGAAATCGAGTTTATCTTGCTAAAACTGAAAACTAAACCATTAAACTCGAGAGAGATAAATTGATAAACGGACGTGATAATTGCGCTAAACAAGTTAACCCATTGGGAAGAAGAAGAAGAAGAAATATTATAGCTATATGACCCAGCCTTATTCATAGGAGAGTTTGTTTGATCTGATACTCGATCGAGAGATAAACCTAGCTAATTATAGTTTCAGATGAACATCAGTGAGCTAGGCACTAAAATTGGAGCAACACTCTAGAGATGTTTAATGCATGGGTAATTGTCTCCCACTCCAGGCCACTCCTCCTCGCTGTGATTGGTTCCTCATTCCCTCTCGGTGGCCACTGAAATTGCATTGCCATCATTTTTATCTCAAATGGTGCCTGCGCCCGTGGATAGTCCAAACTCCAAAGTCCAAAAAGAGCAATTATATCAATCATGTGAAAAGTGAGGGAGGAGAGAGAGAGGGACAGAGAGTGAGGAGGGAGGACCAGGTATATAGCTTTTCCACGTTAGACATAAGGGAGAGAGGGAGGGCCAGGTATATACACGTTAGACATGAGGATGGATCATGGATGATGGTGTTCGCTCGTTGTTGGTGTGTTTTTATTATTGTAACGGTGACAGTATAGTTGTACTTTATTTATTTCATCAATGCATTGTTGGAAAAATTCTCGGCATAATACAAAATTCCAGAGAACGATTTCATTCACAATGTAACAATTACTAATACATAACAGAATTACAGAATGCAAATGGAAAAATACGAGATACAAACAGAAATCTTCGTAGGATGAACCGAGTCCCGTGTGGTACCACGGTCTCCTTAAGAAATATTCGCCGCCTACCGTGGGTGTTGTAGGTTGTGTCGGCGCCTTTCTCCCAGGGTTGGCTCGGCTAGACCGCAAGCCGCCGGAACACCGCCGTCGACTGCCTTGGCGAACTGACTACCGCCTGCCTACTCTCTCTCAAAGAACGAATTTCAGAACTTAGAAAATTGCTGTGGTTTCTTGTGTCTTGTCTCCAAATCCGTGAGCCTCCTTTTATAGGGTGAAGGAGGCAGAGGAGGTTCAATGCTGCAATCAATAGGCCAATGAATTCTTCCATTGAATTGTGCCAATGAATTGGGAGGTTACGGCAGTAATGCACACCATCATGAGGAAGGTTACGGGAGTTATAGAATCCCACAATCAATACGTCTATTGATTGTGGTGCGTCCAGATTCAACGAACCCGGGACCGGTTGCCTCGGGAGACCCTCCAAAATCCCGGTTTCATTCACCCGAAATTCCGTAAATTTCCAACATGCATTTCTATCGTGTTCCCAAAAAAAGGATGGAAGATTGTATATGTTACATAACTGTAATGACCCGTGTTCGTTGACCTTTTAACCCTTAGTCTAACCACGCGGCTCAAAACGTTGACATCATGTTAACAAAGTAGCGGGTCAGGTATCATAATATAATAACTTTACTTTTCTTTTTCTCCCAATATGAGACTCCACTTTGATCCCCACCTTATGATGCAACGTCCTAGTTGCATTGGTTCCACAACCATTTCTTAGTGGTTATGGTGTAACACTTAGTTCTGTACAACGTAGCATCAGACTCGTACAAGATTCTAGAGGTGGCCTCCACCATATAGACCAAAGTTATGCTTTGATACCAACTATAATGATCCTCGCCAACTGACCTATTAACCTTTAACCTAACCATATTAACCCTTAACCTAACCATACGACTCAAAAGGTTAACCTTAGATTATCTTAGTACTCCATCTGCCCGCATTTGTTAGTCTATTTTTGAAATTTGTGTCATTTTTAATTGCTTATATCTTTCAATTTATAGGAGTAATTGTTTTCATGATTTTGCGAGCTTTGTATATTCATTGAAATTTATCAAATAAAATTCATATTATATATTTTTTAAAATTCATATTAAAAGATATAAACAATAAAAAATGTCAGAAATTTCAAAAACGGACCAAATGTGGACAGAATTCTTTTTCTCCGTGAGACTCCACAATTATCGAGTTCAAATTTGTGCGACGCATTCGAATTGGGTAGCTCGTCTTTTAGCAAAGAATGCTCGTTTCGTTTCTTTCGTGTAATAATGCTTGTGTTGAAGAGGCACCTTAGTTTGTTAACAGAGTTACTAATATACTTCTTCCTAGGTCCCTGTCTTCCATGGGAAATCGAGCTTTTTAAGAAGTTCAAATTTTTGTTATAAATTTTCAAAATTAACCTTAAAAACTGTGAAGCTAATTATATGTATGAAAATCACTTATATCTTTCAATATGGATCTTAAAAAATATGTAACATGTATGGATCTTATTTGATAAATCTCAATTAGTTTTATTATATAACGTATTCGAAATCATGAAAATATTAGTATAAATTGAAAGATATTGTCAATCTTAAAATGACACAAATATAAAAACTGTCAAATTAATGTGTACCTTTTAGGAATAAAATTGAAAATTTGTCATGTTTTGATGGTTATTTTTAGAAAGTGGACACTTATTTTGAAATATCCCAAAATATAAACATACACACTTAAATTGAGAGTTGGGATGGAGGGAGTATGTGCCCTTGGTCATTGCCATGTTCCTTCTTCTTTTTTTGATAATCAAAAGATGGCCAAAAGAAAAAAGGTGGCTTTTCCATGTGGAAGGTGTGCTATCTACTATATGTGGAATTAAAAGATTAATTCATTCGTGGATTGGAAAATGGACCACCCTCCTAAAAGTGACACTCCTCATAGAATTAAGGAAAAGGATTACGGAAGTGGGATTTTCAATATTGGTCGGTTACAGTGCCGGCTCAAAAATATTTAAGATATGAAATGGAAGTCTTAATATGGGATCATTTATATTCGCATACGCATTTTTGAACTAAATTTTGCAAAATGTTGAGGAAAACTTAAGAAGTGGAGATTCGAACTCAACTCCTAAAACATCCAAACCTAAGCTGTCGCATGACCAAGAAAATTTTACTCAAAGACAATTTGAACTCATTATTTAAAACTATAAACTATATTTTTTGGGGCCCTTTTTCGGGTCAAAAAATTGGGGCCGGAAGCGACGGCTTCCCCTCTAAGCCGGCTTTGGTCGGTTAATTAGCCAATTATGGTAAGCATTATACTCCCTCTATCCCAAATTCTTTGTCCAATCCGTAAAACGGAGTATTAAAAATAATGAAATTTTTTCAAAAAAAATTCAAACTTTTTTCACAAATTAAAAATACTCATTGATATCTAGTAAGTTGTTGAAAAACTTTTGATTTTTTCTTGCAAAAATTGTATTATTTTTAACATTCCATTTTGCAGACTGGATAATGAATTTAGGATAGAGGGAGTATCAAAAAAACATCAACTTCTGAGGGCATAAAGGAGAAATAAATAAAAGAATATGCAAGTTGAGCCTAAATGGAAGGAAGAAGCTGATCATATATGACGTAGCAAAAGGGGAAAAAAATTATGCTTTTGGGCTAGAGTTTACGGGAATGGTGGCTCATATTTATATAGTTTTACTATTCACAAGAATTTATATCTTTAGATATATATTGTAATTAACTAAAAATCAATTTTGGTGTCTAATTAGAATAAATTACCTTAGATCTTTGAACAATTCTTTTAATTGTTTCAAAATTTCATTTCGTGCTCCTCATCCAAAATCCCCAAAAGAGGTTTAGCCTTGGTGATCAGACAAAGTGTGATCTGGACTCGATAATTAGTTTGAGTGAAGCTCTAGACACACGTATCAAAAATATAAAGAATGTCAATACTACTTAGGGTTGTAGACGAATCGAGTAGCTCATGACCTCGGCTCATTTATGTTTAGTAAAAAACATAAACGAGGCCTAGCTCAAAATTGAGTTTTCGGCTCGTTTAGTAAAAAATGAGCTGAATTGAACTTGCCTCGTTATAGGTGGCAAGCTCGGCTCGATTAAAGAGGCTCTTTTAATAAATGACTAAGCTCGGCTCGTTTATAGCCCTAGTACAACTTAAGATTGAGAATGTGTCATATAATCTTATGGAGGATCTAGTATATATTAATCCAACTTTTCGTTTTCTTTATCAATTGTGAAAATAAAAACCAACGAGATGAGCCTCTCTCTCTCTCTCTCTCTTTGATCGGCATGATGAGCCTCTTTTTAAGCTACTTGAGTCCTATGAAAACGAGGTTGGAAAAAATTAAGCAACCTTTTGCTAATTTTTTTCCCGGAAATTCTAATCGCAAGGACGATTTGCAGGGAATCACGCAAGGAAAAATGCGCTTGGGCTTATTCTGGGTCTCACAAAAATATAGAAAAATATCCATAAATTTTTTAATATTATTTTACGTGGCCCTATAAAAAATCAGCTCTAACGGATACCGGTAAGTATTACTTTTGGATTTATATGGGCGAACCGAACAGTTTCGTTCCTACGAATCCAAAAGTAATACTTACCGATATCCTTTGGAGCTGATTTTTTACAGGGCCCCGTAAAATAATATTAAAAAATTTATGGATATTTTTCTATATTTTTGTGAGACCCAGAATGAGCCCAAGCGCATTTTTCCTTGCGTGATTCCCTGCGAATCGTCCCTGCGAATAGCAGAGCTCTTTTTTTCGAGACCTGCTTTTCCCACCCCCCTGACACACCCCCCTCCCGGTCCCACCTCCCTTTTCCCGGATTACCCCCCTCCCTCCCTCCCTCCCTCCCTCTCTCTCTCTCTCTCTCTCTCTCTCTCTCCCTCCCTTTTCTCCCTTTCTTTCTTTACACAGTTTTGCTTCTTTTTTTTCCTGTTTTTTTTCGAGTTTGTTTTTTTTTTTTTTCATTTTATTTCCTTTTCTTTTTTTCCGGTTTGAATTTTTTTTCTCTTTAATAATAATTTCAAGTCTAATTCTAGGTTTTGTAAAGTAATTGAGAGAAAAAAAAGTGTTTCAATTGATTAATTTGCCAGTGGAGTTTGTCAGGTGGTGTCTCCCAGCAATAAAAATTTGCCCCACTGACACACGCTTCTTCTCTCTCCGGACACAGTTTTTCTCTCAAAAATTAAGTGTTCCAAATTATAATTCGTTTGAATGGGTGAGAAAATTTTATTTTATTTTTCATTTAATTCTAAAGGGTCATAATTAAATTTTGACTATAGGACTCTCGTTGATTAACCCTAAGAAAATCGTAGAATCAAATATCTTTTAGGACTAACCAACGAGAGCCCTAGAGTCAAAATTCAATTATGACCCTTTAGAATTAAATGATCAGAAAAATAAAATCTTTTCACCCATTCAAACGGATTGAAATTTGGAACAGTTAATTTTTCAATCTGCAGTTTATATATTAAAAAATATGGTTAAAAAATTAAGTGTTCCAAATTTCAATTCGTTTGAACCGATAGAAAGATTTTAGTTTTTTGATCATTTTATCCTAAATGGTCATAATTAAATTTTGACTATAGGGCTCTCGTTAATTAACCCTAAGAAAATCGTTGAATCAAATATCTCTTAGGACTAACCAACAAAAGTCCTATAATCAAAATTTAATTATGACCCTTTAGAATTAAATGATCAGAAACATAAAATCTTCCCACCCATTCAAACGGATTGAAATTCGGAACACTTAATTTATTTTCGTTAAATTTGGTCAAGTGTTTCGAAACGAATAATTTCTCCCCGGCGCCACAAATAAAGTACCCCCACTTTTTTAATTTCTTATTTTATTTAATTACTTTTATTTTATTTATTTAATTTCTATAAATACACCCTATTTATATTAAAAAATATAATTCAAGAATTAAGTGTTTCAATTTTAAATTTAGTTGAACCGGAGTGAAAATCGTATTTTTTTGATTATTTTATTATAAATAGTCATAATGAATTTTTTTTTGTATAAGGCCTTTTAACAGACACCCAAAAATCATTATTTAGTTTCAAGGATTTCTTAGGGTGTCCATTGAAAGACGTTGAAATTTTGTTTAAATTTATTATTGTTTATTAGAAGTTATTTTTATTATTCATTGTTAAGACTAATTAATTAATTAATTAAAATAATATAAATTTATTAAGTATGAAGACAAATTTAATTGAAAATAGAATTTGAGTTAACCAAAAAAATAAGAATGGACAAAATATGAAAAGAAACAAATAAAGAAAAAAAGAAGAAGGGAGGTTAATGGGAAAAGAAACAAATAAAGAAAGTAATTGAAAATTTTAAAAAAAAAAAATCAAATGAAAAGTAAAAAAGGAAATAAAGGAAAAAAAAAAAGGCAAACTGTTACCGGGAAAAAGGGGGGGGAGGGGGGGGGGGGGGGGGGGGGTGGGGGGGGGGCCTAGGGGTGGCGGGGTAAATTCGGGGGTGGCGGGGGTAAATTTGGAAAATGGGCTGTGGGGTCAGGGGGGGGTGTGTGTCAGGGGGGGAAAAGCAATTTACATTTTCAATCGAGGTGGCCTACCTTTGAATTATTGTTGGTTGTCTTAAAGACAGCGTGACTTCAACAGTAGGGCAGCATTTCTGTGATCCTGAAAATCGTATTTGTTTCGATGTAAAATATTTTAATATTAGTGCTAGCCCGTGTCCACGGCACTACGCATCTCTGTTAAAAGGGATGGCAGTTGTGTGATTTAGATAAAAACCATGGGCATTTAACTGGGAGGTGGGAGGATGCACTACGGCCTTTGGATCAAAGGAATCTAAGTCGTTCTAACAATTTGTCCCCACACCCTTCTGTTTTATAATAGAGATTTGACATTATTAACATGTCACTTGCCTCGTTAAAAAAAGAAATTGAAGAAATGTTCACTTGCATACTTGTGATACCATGATGGATATATCAGGTAGGTAGATCCCGCCCTAGTCACATAACGTGGTGCATGCACGTGAGTAAGCGAGAACGCAACACATGAAATTCTTTTCAAAATATTCTGAAACTACTAAAATTCGTGAGAGCAAACGCAGAGCAAGAATTGAAAGAGCAGGCGAAGGGTCGTACTCATGAAGGATTTTAAAAAAAAATGATTGAATCTTGCGTTCATAGAATGTGTGGTGAAGGAAACGAACATGTGCAAAATTCCATTCTGAGTTCTTTTTTGCTTATATATATGGAACAGATAAATATTTCTTAAGTTTCTTCTAACCACAAAAATCCAAATAGTCTCGTCCCTGAGGATAGTTGATCAAGGCTTGCAGCGCCTTGGGTCCCAAAATTTTCTTTTAATCATTTTTTAAAACTAGTATTGGGTATTATACCAGGTTTAAAGAATAAGTTCATTATGAATAAACCCCTCCTTTGATTAGTCAGATCTAGATAATAAAACATCCCCTCCACACACACGACTGATTTATTGTTTATTTTATTTGTTTGCTCGTAAAAGCATATAAGGAGCCTTAATCTTGAAGTTCGCATCGGACATCCGAAATGTCAAGGTTCTTTTGCTTCACAAATTCTCTTAAATTTAAGGTTCAAACATGAAGAGGTAACTGAGTACGTAAATACGGGGAAAGGGAAAATGTCGGCTTTCAAAAGGAATTACTACTTTGCATGAATATTCGTCGTTTGGCCTTTTGGTCTTTGACTCTTTGGAGGAAATAATTGTATTATCTCTCACCTAAACACACTATCAGTCATATTCAAGGCTATAGCGAGCTTAGGTAAGCAAAGGCCAGATCACCTTGAAAACGTAACACTTGACTTTGGAATTTCTCCTCTCTTTACCTTTTTTAAGTTGGGTTGTTGGCTCCGTCCAATCTTTTGAACCAGTAGCAATCCAGTTTGTGGTGCCCATAAGAGGTTTCGTTTCGATGATCCGAATCATTCATCATTTTAATATTTTAATTTTAGATTTCCATAAGATTAATACACATTTAAAAAAATTAAGTTGATCAAAGTCTGTAAATTAATTAACGCATAAACAATCGCGTGCATCTTCAAAAGAATAACGTTTGATTAAAAGCTTAACGGTTAGATATAGCTTAAATTTTTTCGAGGTTAATTTACGCGCGCATTGTAATCATGTACAAAACGAACTTCTCTCGAATCATTAAAACGGAACCCTCAATCGACCGTACAAGCCGCACGAAGTTCGGTCCAATTGAGGAGCTGTCATTCAACATTCAAACTTTTTAAAATTTTTTGACAAGAACATTCAACCATTTTAATACTCAAAAGAGAGAAAAAAAGACATTCAACCTCTGTTACTCTATGTTATCAACTCTGATAGAGGAATTGCATGAATGGCTGAACTCACGACCAGGACTGTTTCTCGTTTTTTGACAAAGAAGGGAGTGAATGGAAGTAGTATTTGGCTACTTACACCTTTTGTTTTTTATTTACAGGGTCCAAATCCGTTTATTTGCTGCAATCAATGGTTTAGATGTATTTTTACTCTTTTACCAGTAAAATTGTATTCTTATCGGTAAAAGTGTATGAGAAAATTCGAACTATTGTATCTACCAATGGAGGATCTCGATCCACACCGTGTCGATACCATTGGACTGGAGATAAGCGGATCCCTTATTTGCATTAGAAGTGCAGAAGATGTGTACATAAAGAAAGAAGTCCAGAAAGACTAGCGAGTTTTTAGTCAACAAAATCGTCGAGGCCAAGAAAAGTACTTTCTCCCCAAGGAAAGATAAAATCCATAAAAAGTCAGCGAGCGGTGTATTCATGATATGTTTCCTCCTTGCGTTATTTTATTTATTTTGATTCTTAGGAATATAGTAGACTTGCGTTATGCTTTTCAGTTTAAAAAGACCTTGTTCGTTTTGGATATTTTGAGTTTAGATTTATAGGTAATGAGCGTAGAAAAAAGTAGAGTAATAATTAAAAATAAGAGTAATTATTGGAAAGAAATAGAAAGAAAAATAACAGTAATAATTAGAGATATGAGTAATTAATAAATGGACAGAAAAATAATGTAATAATTAAAAATCCAAAACCAAAATACCCAACCGAACGGGCTCCAAAAGACTTGCTTTATGCTTTCGCTTTTTTTTTTTTTTTTGGAAACTATATTTCTGCAATTAACGGAAAATGAGATGATTTGGGGAAATAATGCACTTTCACGAGTGTGATTGATAGATCCGACTCCGACGTTTTTGGTTCCTTGCGGCTTTCGGCTTTTCTGTTGTATTTTTCTTTTTCCTTTTGTTTGTTGCTTGTAGTTTGTACTTCGGACCATTAGTGTTCTTTTATTATAATGCATTGACCTTGTTCACATCAAAAAAAAAAAATTAGTTAGATCTCTCTTCTCTTTTTTTTTTTTTTAAAATCAACGCTGCTACTACTACTAGCTAGTATTACACTACCTTCGCTCGACCAGCCGAGCACATCCACAGCCCCCGCCACCAATCCATCAATCACTACGGCTTTGTTCGTTTTGGGGGCCGGGTCTCAAAATTTTTTGGGCATAGTCTCTAATAAATTTTCTCTATCTACCTATCTCCTCTCATTACTTTCAAAAATTTCTCTCTAAACTCAAACCGAAAAAGGACACTACTGTAACCACTGAAACAATCACTTTGCAAACAATTTTACAAGGTAAAAACAATAAATCTAAAACAGAATCTATCACAATTCGGGAAAAAAAAGGCTATGTTTGTTTGATCAAATGGGGTATCGAATTGGACTATAAATCAAGATGACCACATATTCGGTACTTGGTTATAATGTAACGGATTTAGAAAGGGTCCCTATATTTTTTACTCGATATGAGTAGCTAATATTGTAATGTAATTAAGATGACCACGTATCCGATCGATGCTTAGTTAAACTTTGTTTTTTTTTTGGTCAGGATTAAACATCCATCAAAAATAAATTTTTCAAAATTGTAAAATGTCGCGAAAAAAAATAAGGGAAAGTCTACAATACACACCATTAAAAGAGTGTACCATATGCACCTATTTTATAGTTCATTCATAACATTTTAATATGTTTCGTAACTTTTGTTCTAAAATTCATAACTTTTCAGCAGTACGATTCGTAACATTTTCATTATGATTCATAACATTTTGGTGTATATCGTAACCTTTATATGATTCGTAACTTTTTAGCAATACGATTCGTAACATTTTCTCTATAATTCATAACATTTTAGAGGGTGCATATGATACATACCCAAATAAAGGGTGTGTATTGTAGTCTTTCCCAAGAAATACTTATTGATATGAATATCCTTAATCCAATAATTATATATTATGAAACTACACATTCGTTCACATTTAAGAAGCTAGCGTTGTACTTAGAGAAATGCTAAGTACAAAGAAACTATGCAAAGAAACTACCCTTAAAGTGTACATGAACGGCTCAGATGCACTGCACAGTGAATCTGGACCGTTCATGTACACTTTAAGGGTCATTTCTTTGCCAATTTTCTTTGTATTTAGCACTCCTCTTGTACTTATACCATGCATCGGAAGATATTTAATACACTGGTTATCACACCCACCTCTCCGAAAAACTCTCCCTCCCAAAACTCCGTACTCACCACGTCGATCCCCAAGAAGCCCCTCCCCCTATCCTCCCAAACAAAATATAAGAAGCAAACTTCTACTAGGGATTACCGTTTAAACAAAAAAAGTAGGACGTGGAGAAAATCTTTTGCCAACAAAAAAAAAGGGGATTACAGTTAAGAGACGGGAGAAGTCTCACTAGATATTTAGTATACGGCAAATGCTAACAGAAATGCTAGGTACAAAGAAAACTTATCCCGAAAACAGCAATCAATGGTTGAGAATCGCTTTGATGATTATGTCACTCACATCAAAGTGAATCTTAACCATTGATTGTTGTTTTCGGGGTAAGCTTTCTTTGTACGTAGCATTCCCCGCGAAATGCTAATGGTTGCCCCTGGGGCAGTTCTAAATTGCATTAAATGAGTTAAAAAGTTGTTGTAAGACTCCGTTCCGCTTCTTTTTTAAATTTTTTTTCAAAACGAATGTAATTTCAAGCTTAAATACAATGAAAATGAAAAATAATTTTTTATTTTTTTTTGCACCGTTTAGAAGAACTCAATGAGATCTATCAAATAAAATTCATATTGGTAGGAAAATTATTTACGTAAATATATGATTTTGAAGCTTGAAATCATCTTCTTTTTCTAAACCTTTTTTTTCTAAGAATCTGAAACGGCACCTAAAACCATTGTGATAGTCGTATAATTAATTGAGTTATTAAATGTGGAGCTATATTCAACGTTGTTCTAATAAATGCAAAGTATGCCCTATTTACCCTCCTAAAGTAAACTCTGATTTTAAATGACCATACATATTCAGCTTTTGAATTTTCGATTCAACATTTCAAAGAGTTCATATTAGGAATTTCTTCTGTCATTCGAGAATATTATTACCACAATCATTGATTAAGTTTTCGGACTTTTAAAACACAAGTTTTTATATTCACCTTATTTTTATTGTTTTAACAATTTATCCCAACAAGGAGTTTAAAAGATAAAAATTAAGACCGATATAATATATATATATATATATATACCAAAGATTAAAAAAATTGAAATAACTGGTATTTTCATCTTTAGTGTTGTCTCATCTAAAAATTTTTCTACTTTGGTCCACAAAATTTTTTTCTACTTTGGTCCACATTTTATATTTTTCTGATTCATCACGTCGAGACAAATGATTATTAATCCCAAAAATTAGAACGAAAAGCGAAACACACAATTAAACAAAAAATCACAAAAAATAAATAACAACAAAAAACACTGCTCAAAATTAGGAAGAATCATTTGTCTTTTGAACTGTGATCACCATAGTATGATATAAGGCACCACCTATTTTTTTTAACAACAAATATGAAGGGCATAATATAACTATAAGGGTAAGGTTGGACATTGTCAAAAATTTTCCAATACTGTATTAAATGTCACCAATTTATCTTGAAACTAACAATCACTAATGAGAAGACAATTAATACGGAGAATATTAAATGTAAACACATAATTTATTGTTACTAAACTAATGCACTAAACTTATGCCCCAGGGGCGCTTGTTAGCAGGACCGTTAATACATTGATTATCACACCCTAATTTACACGCTTCCGTGGAAAACTCTCCCTTTCAAAACTCCGTACTCCCCCAAGAAGCCCCTGCCCTCCCCTCCCAAACACAAAATATAAGACATAAGGAGTAACTACTTCGATCACAAAAGAGAGAACCTGTGTTTTCTAAGTTTCATCTAGAGGTGTCAAATGGACGGGTTTGGGTCAAAATGGGCAAGTTATAAGTGGGTTGGGTTTTAATGGGTCATTGACCCATTTAAACCCATTAATTATGAGTTCAATTACCCATACCCTACCCAACCCGACCCATTTATTTAAAATCAAACCGACCCGCCCATTAACCCAATTACTCACCACCACCACAATGCCGCCACCACCACGCCACCCTCACCGTTGCCGCCACCACCACAACAACCGCCACGTGGTGGCGGCAGCGGCGGCGGTAGTGGTGGTGGTGGCGGCGGCGGTGGTGGTGGTGAGGGTGGTGTGGCGGCGGCAGCGGCGGGTGGCGTCGGTGAGGGTGGCGTCGTGGTGGTGAGGGTGGCGAGGGTGGCGTCGTGGTGGTGGGGGTGGTGAGGGTGGTGGTGGCGTGGTGGTGGGGGTGGTGAGGGTGGTGGTGGTCATTGTGGCGGCGGCGGCGTTGTAATGGTAGTGGCGGCGGTTGTGGTGGTGGTGTGGTGTGATGGCAGTGGTGGTGGCGTGATAGGTGGTGGGCTGCATTCATTGAAAATCTGGTAAAGTGATGAAAATTTTTCATGGGTTACAGTCATGCCCATTGGATCATTTTAGTTGACCCAATTGATACCCAATTAAAACCCAACTAATAATGGGTTAATTGGGTTTGGATCCATTCTTACCCAACTAATAAATGAGTTGGGTTTGGGTCTATTTTTAGTTGATGGGTCTGAGTTTGTTAATGGGTCTGGGTTCAATTTGTCACCCCTAATTTTATCCAACTCACGCGGATAGACGGAGCAAGGGTCAGATGTGAGAGAAGATGTCCATTGCAACGCTGCAAACATTAGTAGTAGTAGTACTCCCTCCGTCCCTTTTTAAGAGTCCCGTTTCGTAATTCCAACTTATTAAAAAGTCATCATCATTATACCTTTCACATCAACTTTTTCTTCACTTTCCCTATTTACCCATCATCATTACACTTTTACTCACTAATTTTTCAAAATGGAATCTACTTTTAGGGACAAAATAGACAATGCACCAACTTTTATCCACTAACTTTACAAAATGGACATTTATTAAAGGACAGCCTAAAATGGAATACCGGACTCTAAAAAAGGGACGGAGGGAGTATTAAACTACATGACAACCCATCCAGTTGGTCGGGGGCGGTAAGGTTTGCATCCGGCATAATTGATTAAAATTTGAATCTTAAGTCACGATAGAAATGCATTTTTTTTTCTTTGTGAATATTTTAGTGACGACGTGGATAGTCTGCTTTCTACCGGACCTACGAGCTAGGAGACTAGTCAATGTGTGGGTAAGCTAATCCGGATACTCTTGCCATCCAATATGAAAAAAATTCTACCATTGCGACAGCCAGATACAAAATCAAGATTTCATAAATGGAGAGACCGAACTATAAAAAATAAACACAAGTACGACTAATATGTAGACAAGTTAAATGGGTTGTTGATCTTCTAGTCTCATTAAACAATTGACATGGTCCAGAGATAATTAATCAAAAATATTATTCGAAATTTTTAATTCTTGAAAATACTTCTTTTTGATCGGATGAACACAAAGTATTCATATTAAAATCCAAAAGAAAAAATCTGAAATTACGCGGGGGCCCTGGTCCCCCCCTAGCCGACAATCACAGGTATATCTAGTAATTAAAACACAATCCAAGGGCATTTGGTAAACACTCCGTCTATAAATCCCCGCGTTTGATTCGTTCCTCCCCACTTGGTTTTCAACAAACAGCTGTCTTCTCTCTCTATCTCTCACCTTGACTCTCTCTCTAGATCTCTCCCTGTCCATGCCAATCACTTCATTACAACTTCCGCCCCATAACCTGAGCACATTTCAGGCCAGAAATGCCAGCTTCAGGCTTCGTGGGTCCCCACTGAACCCATCAAATAGAAACCCTTCGTCCACTTCGCTTACCGTTAAATCCGCTGCAACCACCGAATCCACTCGAAGGCATCTATCCAACCTTGAAAAACTACTTCAAACGGATTCCAAGCCAAACCCAATTGGTCCGGTAGATGGCTCACGGGAAAACAGAGGGAAGGGCCTGTTGGAAGGCCTAAACTTGGCGGCCATGCCAAATTCAATTGGTCCAGTGGATGGCTCACAGGAAAGTAAAGGGAAGGGGCTGTTGGAAGGCCTAAACTTGGCGGCCAGAATCTGGCCGGAGATGAAGGCGGCCGAGGACATGTCGCCGCGGCACCTCAACCAGCTCCAGCGGCTGCTGTCCAAGTCCCCGGATCATTCCCCGAGGAACAGCCTCGGCAGCCGCTGGCGGGAGTACCACGGCCGCGACGACTGGTCCGGCCTCCTCGACCCGCTTGACGAGAACCTCCGGCGGGAGGTGGTCCGGTACGGCGAATTCGTCCAGGCGGCCTACCACAACTTCCACTCCGACCCCGCCACGTCGGTGGACGAGGCTCCCGCCCCTCGCCACGTGACGGTGCCGGACAGGCATTACAGGGTGACCAAGAGTCTCTACGCCACGTCATCGGTCGGCTTGCCGAAGTGGGTCGATGACGTGGCGCCAGACCTCGGGTGGATGACCCAGCGGACGAGCTGCGTCGGGTACGTGGCCGTCTGCGACGATCGTCGCGAGATCGCCCGGATGGGGAGGAGGGATATTGTCATTGCGCTCCGTGGGACCGCCACGTGCCTCGAGTGGGCAGAGAACGTGCGAGACCTACTGGTCCCGATTCCGGACCAAAAAGACCCAGCCCACAAACAACCCAAGGTTGAATGCGGTTTCTTGAGTCTATACAATACACGTGGGGCTCACGTGCCAAGCTTGGCCGAGTCAGTAGTTGATGAAATCCTGAGACTAATGGAAAAGTACAAGGGCGAGACACTAAGCATCACAGTAACTGGACACAGCCTCGGTGCCGCCTTAGCCTTACTGGTAGCCGATGAAGTGAGCACTTGCGCACCCAACGTGCCGCCGGTGGCCGTCTTCTCCTTCGGCAGCCCTCGCGTCGGTAACAGAGGCTTCACCGATCGAATCACCGCGAGAAACGTCAAGGTGTTACGCATCGTGAACAACCAAGACGTGATCACCAGGGTGCCGGGGATGTTCGTCAGCGAAGGCCTCGACAGGACCCTCAGGAACTCCAGCGCGGCCGCGGTGCTGGACGTGCTCGACAACAACATGCCGTGGGCTTACTCGCACGTAGGGACCGAATTGAGAGTGGACACGAGAAAGTCGCCGTACCTAAAACCGAACGCGGACGTAGCGTGTTGCCACGACTTGGAGGCATACTTGCATCTCGTGGACGGGTTCTTGTCGTCGAATTGTCCGTTCAGATCGAATGCCAAGAGGAGTCTAGTGAAGTTGTTGCATGAACAAAACTCTAACGTGAAGAAATTGTACACGAGTAGGGTAAAGGCCTTGAGCTTGAATATTGAGAGGGAGGGGTTCCCCATGTCAAGTTGTTTGCCTAGTCCTTCTTGATCATGCTAATTAATAAAAGTAAAATTATGGAGGTTGTACAGGAGAAAAACGAAGAGAGATTCGCTTGTCTATTCTGTATGAGTTCAATTACTGCCAAAATCTCCATACTTAATGTTAAAAGGTCAAGCTAAATAATGTTAAAAGGTCCATATCTCTTTTTGGATATATGATATTGACCTGTAACATTTACTGAAAAAATCTGTAGCATTTACCAAAAAAAGGACGTGCGTACTAACATTTTGAATCACAAAAGATGCAATATTTTATCATAAAGAGACGAAACATTTTCATCACAAAGAGATGTAATATTTTACCTCAATAGATTTAGCACCTATAAAGGTGCATATATACCATATATGCACTCCTAATCATAAAAAAGGCATAACATGCATTCACCAAAACAAGATGTATCATTTCACCTATCATTCACCAAATTAAACATGACATAACATTTTCCAAAAGTAGGAGGTGTATTGAAGCATTTCCGTTATTGTTAAATATTCGTAGCATTATTATCCATATTTCAGTCCTAGAAACTGTTTTCAAACTACTTGTGTCATTTCGAGAGGAAAAAAAAGAAAGAAAAAAAAAGAAATTTCACTTCCATATTATGGTGGTGTTGCCCAGTACTATACGGTCTAACACACGTTGTCTGTTATTTCCACAGTCCTAATTTGCTTGCTTCTTTTAGGGAAACGAGTTTTTATTGCTAGAATAATGAGAAATATCGTTAAATAATAACTTTTCCAATTTGTCCATACTTTATGCTTTGTTAACATGATACTTAATGTAAAAAAGAAAGGGTGAAAGAATACATGTAAAAAAGGAAGGGTGAAAGAATAATATTGCATAACTTTTTATGTTGACCTTTCAAAATGAACATTCATTTTTGGACATCCCTAAAAGAAAAGAAGGACCAGTAATTCGCGACAAATGGTGTATTACACTTTCTTCATGGTCCAAAAAAAAAAGAGCACTTTCTGTTTTGTTTGTTAATTAAACGTTGAACATTTCCGATGTACAAAAGAAAAGGTTGTTCTCGTTGACTAATTATACGTACAACTCTCGGATTTGTACAGCTGCACAGCACAAGTTTTTGGGACATTGACTGAATATATCTTTCTTTCTTTTTGAGATCGGAACATAGACCAAATTGAAACGGACTTTTCTTCCTCCCAGAACTAAGGTAAGGTTGGGTTTATTTGATTTTTCATTCTCTTCTAGGAGTATCATGATTGATGACCTGAGAGCATATATATATCTCTGGTATATATTTCAAGCCAGTAATAATGTATATATATTGCATGGAAAACCTCCATTTGATCGAGATTGTTACATATATATAGGAGCCAGTATATATCAAATATCATTGCTCAAGCCTAGCCTTGTATATGTGGGATACAGAACGACTAATTAAGTTCCGAATTACACCCGTTATCGATCGTGTGGGGGGCTGACTTCTGGTTGACCGTCTTGACCCTTTGAATCGAGAAGTATAGCACCGGACTTCGGGTACCTGCAGAACCGGAGGGCGTTGTTCCTCCGGAAAGAAGCTCCGACGATCTGGTCAGAAAGAGGAGCTAGGAGGAAAGAAGTTTTGTAAGAAATATGCTCTAGGAGGAAGAAAAGTGTTTAGAAATCTGACCGTTTTACTTAAAGGGGGAACGCGTCTATTTATAGGCAAAGAGGGAAAGAGTGTAGAACAAGCTGTTTCTGCCACCCACGTGCTCGGTGATGCTCGGATGACGTCACAAGTCAGAGTCATTAAATGAACGCCGTCTGTTGGGGAAAGGGGAGCCGCCCAGTCAGAGCAAGAGGGGTCACATCAATCAGAGATGTCACCTCACCTATTAGAGAGGCTCTCCCACATTTCTTTGGAAGCTTCTAGAAGGTTCTGGAGTGGCGGTCTCCGAGTGAAGCCATTATAGCCGAAGAAACGAAGAGCAAAAGATGGAGTGCTTTACCGAACGAATAAAGTGTTATCGTTATCTTATCCGAACGAAACGAGTATGTCATCCTTTGGAGTGAGATCGAAGCTCGGCTAGGCTCTTAGAATCTTTTTATCCTTCGGATAATACGTACAAATGACGAACTTAGGTCTCCCTGGGGACAGATGAACTGGGACAACTAATTGATCAAGAACAATATAACAAATCCCTTGACTCATCCGAACCTTTTGGACCTTCGGATATTTCGCTCCCCTACAGATCGGGAAGAAAAAATCGAAAAACATTATTCAGGCTGGTGGTGATTTTTTTAGCCCAAGGTTAAAGTCTTCAAGACTCTTTGCTTATCTGTTAAAAGGCGCTTACGCATGAGAATAGTTTTTTTTTTTTGGGATCTACACGCATGAGAATGTTGAATAGAGAAATTAACGACTAATGATATATAAGTGCCATTTAAGAAGATATATACAAATAAGATCTACAAGATTAAAGTCAAACAATATTACATAGTAAGTTCACATCGCCAACAAATTGACTGAATATAATGATCAACGAGATGAAAGTCAACTTGTATTATATTGAGGTCAACATTTTCAAGCAAATTGACTGAATAATAAAATGTTTATTAAATCACAACGTCTGTTCCCGTTACAACTCCGGTGATCATTCCGGCTCAAGTAATACCGAAGTATGTTGGAATGTCCATCTGCTGATGGACATATAGGAACAAGGAATCCAAAGGACAACTTTCCCCAATTTTTTTCAATCAAACCCCCTAATTTGGTACACATCGATAGTGTTCAGGGGCAAAATCAGTTTATTCACACGTTTTCCTGTGATGCCTAAACTACCTTCTCAGATTTTTATGTTTTTTTCCCTATGTGTCCTTTTTCTTGTTTACTTCTTGGTTTTTTTTTGTTTGATTCTAGCATGGGGATATTCTGGGTTTTTCAGCAATGCATTGCTATCAGTGGATGGTGAAGGTGGGATAGTGAATAATGTGAGCATTTAAGGGACGGTTATGGCCAACGGAGACTTTTGTGCTTGCCCTTTGTTGTTTACATTAATGCAACTACATACAACCACATCTTTTAAAGGGAGAATTTTTCATAAGTCTACTATAGCACTTTCCAAACCCCCTAAGTCCACTTCTAAATTCTAAAACCCCCTAAGTCCACTAACCTATTAGTAATCATATAATAACCCTGTTTAGTCTAATATACCCTTGTTTTTTTAAAACTTTTTGCCCCGTTTTTCCATCAATTTCGAAAACATTCATTTCAAATTTCCCTTCCCCGGAAATTTCTCCCAATCCCCCTCCCCCCTTTTTATCAAAACGAACGATACTGTAAAGCCCTGAATGGTTCGTGAAAAGCACTAGATCGCCTACCATTTTCGTCGTCGGCCTTCTTTGTTCACCAACGGTCTCGCCATAGTTTCAGACGGATGTTCTTCTCCGTTCGTCGCCATTCTTCGCCCAGTTTCAGTCGCCCATTCTGGTCCGGTGGTAGTCGCCGTTCTTCGCCCGTTCTAGTCAGGTGCTAGTCGCTGATCTTCGTCGTTGTTCACCTATTTGTTTATCAACCGCCGTCAAATCCTACATCGGAATCGATTACCAGGTACGTTTGTCTTCGTATATATGGTTTTATGAATGGGTTAGCTAAGTTAGAGTTAATCTTTTAAGTTGGGGTTCTGATCTGTTAAGTATTGGTTAAGTTAAGATAGAATTTTGATTGCAAGTATATGTGGTTATATCAATTTTTGATCAATTAAGTTTGCGAGTATATGTGGTTGTATGCGACTACATACAACCACATCTTTAAATGCAACCACCGGCTGGAGGGTACGCTTTGGATTTCTACTTGTTGCGGTACAGGAGATTCACAGAGAAAGAATGGACAATAGAGAGGGAGAATATTGAGAGAGAAAGAGAGAGAGAGAGAGAGAGAGAGAGAGAGAGAAGAGAAGAGAACCAGAGTCAATGGTGACTACCGACGAGTGACCAGAGAGCTTCTCGACTGGTAAGTGTAACACTCCGACCCAAAATTCGTACGTGGTTCGGTTTAATATGGAGGCAATGTTGAGACTGACACGTAAAATTATTTAGCTTTAGTCTGGAACAAAATTGAAAACATTTTCTTTTATATACTGTACACATAATAGATAATTCACTTGAAAGATGACAAAAAAAGAAAGAAAGGAAGAAAAAGAATGACACCATGCATGCTATAGCCTTGCCACCTCACTACTCTAAACCCTAGCCTAGCCTAATCACACTAGTTGCTTGGCTTACACCAAGGCTAAAAGAATGGCAAGTGTACCTGCATGACACTTAGGATATTAGGTGTCAAAATTAGATCAAATTAGGAACACTATAAATAGGAGTCCTATTCTTAGTGCATGGCCAAAAATAGTACTCCTTTACTACCTAGACTACTGTATGGAAAAAAGAAGAGGGAAATGTTAAGTTTATGTTAACACTAGATTAGCGTAATATTAGTAAAAGAAATAGAGGAAGGTAATATAGTGCTCCTGTCCAAAGCCGTATACCACTGCAGAGTTATCACGCACTATCGGGAGGTTAGCAAGAATACGAGTTAAGTCTCCTCCAAGCCTATAAAAAGTTCAAGGTGAGATACTTGTACTTTAGTTACATGATTTTTCTTTATAAAAGTAGTATGATTTTATGTTAAGAAAAGATTACAATTTTATTTAAGATATGCCATGGAAAATGATATGATAAATTTTTCATGTTAAAGATTAGAAGCACGTCAGACAAAGGTGATGACGCTGTAAAGTTTAAGCTTAGAAAATGAAAGCGGTCAGACAAAGGAGATGACCTATTGATGCATCCAGGCAGTTGTCCCGAGTTTGGGGGACGTATAAAAAGATACTATAACGCAGAAGGGAGTTATACGGATGGAAATAATAGGGCCTTAATGGCCAGTGACTTGATCATTTCACACAGCAAGAAGGGTCGCTCCCCTACAGAAAGATTAAGCTGTTGGATGAACATAATAAGATTATTTGTTTCAGATTATGCAAGCATTTATGTTAAGAATTGTTTCCATGGTATAAAATGTGCAACTTTGGTATTTGTATCTCACACGAGTATTCGGCTTATGAAAATTAATAGAGTAAATTACACTAAACCCCCCTCAACTAACCCGCATTTTCACTTAACCCCCTCAAACTATAAAACCAGACATTGTGCACCCTCTAACTATCCAGAGTTGACACTTAACACCCATTTGTTAGGTCTCCGTAGTAAAAATGCACCAATGGCCGTCTCTGGCCACTGGACGGCCGATCGGAACCATCCAAAAATTTAAAAAAAAAAATTTGAGTAGGCTAGCGTGGGAATCAACGGCATTCGACGTGCGTAGGTGCTCTATCCAAACACCCTAAGAATTTAAATGGGGTGTTTGGATCGAGCACCTACGCATGTCGGATGCCATTAATTTCTACGCTAGCCCACTCGGTTTTTTTTTTTAAATTTTTGAACGGCTCGGATCGGCCATCCGGTGGCCGGAGATGGCCGTCGGTGCATTTTTTCTATGGAGACCTAACAAAAGGGTGTTAAGTGTCAACTTTGAATAGTTAAAGGGTGCATAATGTCGGGTTTTAAAGTCTAAGGGGGTTAAGTGAAAATGCGGATTAGTTGAGGGGGGTTTAATGTAATTTACTCAAATTAATATTTTTCACAGATAATAAAGAATAGAGATGGAGTTAATGCTGCCCTGGGACATGCTTGTTGTACTTTTGTGTAGATAATGTTCTCTTTTCAAAAGACTAGGGTTTTGTAAAAAAATTTAATTGCGTTTTGTAATAAATGTTTTTTTTTTCTCAAGCCCATATCTCTAAATTTATTTATGAAAAAGAGGCCTGGATGAGCGTTAGGAGTTAGGACTCATTGGCTGATCACGATGACTCGACACAAGTTCCTAGAGTCGGGGTCATGACAATAAGAGCTTTTCAAATCGATCGATTGTTTAGGGCTTTTGCCTTTTCTTCAAAGTGATCCAAGACTGGTTTGGATATGTATTGAAATATTACACCATAGCCCCCCATTTTCATTTTCCATTAGCTCCTCCTTTCGATTTCTTTAGGTTAACGTCGCCTCTAAGTAGAAGCCACAAGGAGAATTGTATAAGATTGTATAATTGGAGAGAGATGAATTTGTGGAGGGTGATGGTGGTGGGAGTGACGCAAGCAAGGTGAATAGTTGTAGAGATAATCGGGTGGTTGGGATGAGCGCGATGAATCAAGTGGGTAATTAGAGTTTTGGAGAAGCTGAGGCATCGACTGATGAGATTGAAAAAGAGAGTCAACTTGTTAGAGAGGTGTAGTGGAACAAAGAGATTCTTGATAGCTATCAACAGGGACGGAGTGAAAGTGCCCCCTCCAAATTAAAATAATTTTGTTATATTTTTGTATATTTTGTATAATTATGAAATTAAGTGTGCTACTATACATAAACAACTGCATATATCTTGAAACTATACATATAAAATTAGTTTTACTTATTTTTAACCGTCTAAGAGCAATATTTTAAAATAATATCATTAATAAAACTATATCGATCATTCTAAAATTTGTCGATGTTCATGTAAAACATACTCTCAAATTTTGTCTGAGATTTTGTGCTTATTTTTACATAATTTAAGTGAAAGTATGTGTTATATATTTTTGTAGTTTGTATTTGCCTTAATTATATAACGATCTTATTGTGGTTAACAAAAAAAATATATTTTCGTCACTATAATTAATAAGGTGCCCCCACTAAACGACATTTCTGAATCCGTCCTTGGTTATCAAGATGCATGTGGTTTATCTCCTAAACTTTTAGCAGTCTTTTTCTTTTAGTAATCCAATTACTATAGCATTTCTTTGTGTCCTCCACTTATTTATGCTAGGATAATCATTTATGAGTAGTTTATGTTTTCATCAGCTACTAGAGGAAAGTAGAAACAAATTGGCTATAATTTTGATTATGGCTTCTGCAGAGGTAATTTCAGGTAATTTCTTCCCTACTAATTTTGTATCGTTCAGGGGTATCCCCTCCTATTTTCCCCCAAATTTTTTTGTTATTGAATGATTTGTTTGTTGAATGACTGTTTACAACTTCTTATAGTCGAAGGAAGAGATCTTGTTTCTAGAAATTGAAGTAAGAAAAATCTAGAAAAATTGAATTTACCGTGTTTGAAAAGGGTGGAAAATTACGCACAATATATGTGTTAGTAGCAAAGGATATGAGAAAAGAATAAGGGAGAGAGTTTAGTAACATTCTTTTTGTCTTTCAGTTTGGGTACATGTACCTTGAAGTTAATATAGGTTTGTATGTGGATAATCTATTTTTTATTTGTTTGTGAGCTAATTTTCTTCTTGAGTTGTACTCGTTACGTTTGTGTGAGATTTCTGTGTTTTTTCCCTCTCCTTTTTTATTTTTGAAATTATATTTTAGGTATCTTATTTAAAACCACATGGATAGTTGTCATGCTTTTCAAATGCTAACCATTATAGAAATTTTATACAGCTAGATCATGAAGGCTCACTACGATAAGTGAAAACTCCTACAAAGGGAGTTTGGTCCCCTTACCGTGTGCTTGCTTCCAAATATACTCAGATAACCTTTTTTATTTTATTGTTTTAATAATAGTTTTAATCTAGTGAAGAAGCTTCAAAATATCATTCCCAAGCTTCTATTTTATTGCTGATAAAAAAAAAAAGAAAAAGATTCCATTATATTGGGACAAGAATGTGTAACTTTGTGTGTTAATACTCAATAGGCCAGTCAAGTTGGTTTTAGAGTGCTTCGTTGGCAAATGGAACCCATGAATTATGAACAACAAATTCGTGGAATGTATTTAGGTCATAAAACATGTACATGGTTTTACTAAAGGGAAACTTGATATAATTGGATATTGTTCATCATCGAACTAAAATTCCTAAATTTGTGAATAATCGGAGTATAGGTTTGTAGTATTGTTGATCTATTAATCTTATGGACTGTGATCATATACATGATTAGTAAGTAGTCAGAGGTTTGATGTTTTATTCTCATCTGCAGTTTAAAGAGTCATTGGCTAATGGGGAGAAGAATATAGTTAAACAGTGATTCTCGCTCAATCCAATTTGGCTATAGCTATCTAATCTTTAGGGCAAAATCCACTTTGACCCCCTATGGTTATCGACATGTGCGGATACCCCTCTCATAGTTCAAAACTGAGCACATAACCTACCTGTGATTTTGAAAATGTGCGCATAGACCACCTGCCATCATGTTTTCCATTCATATTAACGGACACAATATTAAAAGACCAATATACCCTTATCATGTCCCTTGATTCTTCTTCTTTTTTAAATCTAACCACACCATTCCCTATACCAAAAATTGAATCCAAACCGTTGATATTGTAAATTTTGACGAGTACTATATTTATGCTAAATTTCAAGTCAATCAAAAAAAGAAAAGCTCATAGTCGAATCGATTTTGTTATGAAATTAAAATTTCAAATTTGAATTTACTAAAAATTAGATCACTGAGTTATTGATGCATGATCGAGATGATTTTTTACAGAGATACTCTATTCTTTATTTAATATATTATGAATTACTCGGATTACATTATAGAGGCGTGTGAGATATACCTCTGTTAATATGGATGAAAAACATGACGGCAGGGAGTCTATCCACACATTTTCAAAACCTCAGATAGGTTATGTGTTCAGTTTTAAACCATGAGGGGAGTATCCGCACATAGCGATAACCACAGAGGGTGAAAAGTGGACTTTGCCCTAATCTTTTAGCTGTTCCGAATGCAGCAATTAAGTTTGTTATTCTATTCCTAATCATGAAATGGAACTATATGCCCATAAAGATAACGGGGAGGTCCATTACACAAATCTACTCGTTTAACTATAGCTACCATATAGTTAATCATCCATTATTCTTCTCCTAACGGCGATGCCCGATGCAGATCATCATCCATAAGCAGCGAGTGAGATAATTACCGGTAAGCATTAACGGTAACTAGCTAGTAAGCATTAACGTTAAGAATAATGGTGAGCTCCCCATTAGAAATGAACAGAAAGACTGTTGTGCTAGGGAACTACTCTGAGTACTAAATGGTTAGGATTAGAATCTGTGTACATATTAAGGATATTCCTGGTGATCAATGTCGCCAAGACCTTTTTTTCCTCTTCCGTACTTAAATGTGTGTGAGAACGATGGCTCATGGAGTGATGAAACTTACATAGTCGTATTTAATTTTTTTCATAATCACACAAAGAAGTATTCCTATTTTTTCTCCATAACAAGACGTGACCTCTTAGAATGCAACAATCTACGAGTAAAATGCATGTCCTTATAATATTTGATTAGGGATTAGTTTTCCATATCCTGAAATCATGTCTACTTGATCTTTGATTTAAGATTAGCTCAAATAGAGACGTTGATGAAGGAAGACATGCTAGGGCAAGGTCTGTTCTACATATTTGCTTTCAATTTTTCAAGTCATGTCCTAATACTTTTCTACTGTAACCACAGTTTATGTTTCTGCTTTGGGTCGCACACGACTAAAATTGCCAATTTATGATTGATTGCCACAGGTCATCTTGCTCAGTTTCTCAAATTTCATAAAGTTCAAATCTTTTGCTACTGAATTCATTGTTGGATATTTTCCAGAAAAATCGGATGAATAAAATCGAGGCATGCGGAGGGTCTCTCGAGGCAACCGATAGACCTCTATTTGGTTCAACGAATCTGGATGTGTTCTAAGGACCAGGAGTTACAACATGGTTTACTCCTCCTCATTATGAGGTTAATGGCAAATTTGAATTCTCAAATTCATTGCAGGAGTTACATGTAATTCAATTCCCGAATTCATTGGAGGAGGTTTCCTTCCTTTATATTAGTGTATCACATTTTGGTAGAGATACCAGAGATTCGTATTGCTCCATATAATCTGAATATTGTTCTTGTGAGAGAGAGACAGACAGTTGTTCAGTTCGCCAAGGCAGTCGACGGTGGTGTTCCGACGGCTTGCGGTTTAGCCGAGCCAACCCTGGGAGGAAGACGCCAACGCATCCTACAACACCCATGGTAGGCGGCGAATCTTTCTTAAGGAGACTGTGGTATCACACAGGACTCGGTTCTTGATCCGGAAATTTTGTTTGTATTTCGTACTTACAATTTGTCTACCGTTATGTATTTTGTAACTTGATTCGTTCATGTAATCATGTTGTTATTAATGAGATTGTTCTCTGGAATTTCTGTTATTGCCGAATTTTTCCCAACATTCATAACCTATTGGACTTTGCAGATGGCAGAGGTTTGTGATCATCTCACTCGCTGCTTTATGAGTCATATTCTCCGCTTGTTTTCTCTTAAATTATTATCTAATGTGACGTCTTATCAGATGTACTCCAACAAAGCACATTTTGTGAAACTTACTTTATTAGGCTCAAAATAATTGGTACCATCCATCGAAAAGTGACGACTGCTCTTCTTGGGTGCTTTTCTTTCTTTAAGAGAAGAGTGACGATTATGATTGAGAACGAAGCTTTGAGATGTGGACATTTTTGTACTGGAAAAGAGGAATAAGTTGCTCTCTTCAATTGCATGCTATAGGTTTTAGGAAGCATAATTTCTCTGTTAATTAAAATCTACCGTCCTACTTACTGTCCATTGATATGCATACTTATATTTGTCGGACCTTGTTTTCGCTAATTCTCATTTGCTGGTATGGGTGGCGGCAAACGACTCTGAACTTGACATGGAGAGATGTTTTTATGTTAGCTTAGAAAAGAAAAACAAAAAAGGAAAATGACAAACCCCAAGACAAAATGAGACTATTAATTGTATGTTTAATGCTTTAACTATCTGGTTATGTAGAGTGTAAAAACACGGTATTTCCGTTTGATTGTGAGTTTTTGTTGTAGATATAGATTGCGCTTTTGGACTTATGCTTGTTTGTGGTGATTGACAATTTGACACCACTTTGAGTTGTGGCAGTTGCATAGATGGCAAGTTTGAAAATTCATCCATTCGATCGAGGAGGTTGTGAATTAATTTGCAAAGCGTAAGTAGAAAATGGATAGCCCAATTATTGCCGCTATAAAGGTCATTTCTTCATCTCAATGTTTTCGCTTCTTTCTGATTCATAAATTTCACTTTTCAAATGTGGATCGTGTTACATTCTTTTGTGGTTTTTTTAGTTTAAGGTCAGGCCCAGTTTGTTTAGACGTGACAAAGAAGATTTGGAGCCCCATATTTGGTAAGATTCTTTTCTCATCATCTTGATTATGTAGAATATAGGCATATGGTTCTGAGAGAGTTGCAAAAACAATGTAAGGTAAAATATGCATGTGTTCATCTGCATCATTTGGTGCTGAAATACCACTTTTGGGGCCACGTTAAGGTAAATAGGTATGGACTAATGGGGAATTAATTTGCTTAACTTTTCTTCTATTTTTTTCTTGAGTAACTTGTGTTCTATTTTATACACATAGTAAGAGTATTTGAAAAAAGGTATTCTATTTTGTATTTTCACTTATTGACCAATTGTTGTACCTTAGACATTTTAATACTCAATTCTAATAGCCTTAAATGGCTTTATTCTAATCCATTCTATGGAACATTTGGAAGTCCAAGAACAAAAAATTGTTTGAAAACCTTGACTAGCCTATTGAGTGATTGAGTCTAATCTTAAGAATATCCGTTTACATGCTAATGAAATTGGCAAAGCATTAATTTGGCTGCTACTTCTTCTAGGCAGATGAGACTAATCAAACAGAATCCTCCAATGACAGGATCTCTGAAACTTAATACAGATGGATGCTCCAGAGGCAATCCGGGAAAATCTAGATTTAGAGGGCAATTGGCTGGTGGACTTCTATGGAAGGATTCAAGACTGCTCCAGGTTTAAGGAAGAGCTGAGAGGGGTGAAAATAGGTCTCTTCAGAATTGTCGCGTAGAAGTGGAGATGGATTTAGAAGAGGCAGTGAACCTGGTTAAAAATGGTTGCCCCACCTCACCATCCTCGTTGAAATCTGATTAATGCAAAGATCTTCTTGACAAGAGCAATAGCTTCATTGGCCTTACCTTGGGAGAGGGGAGCAAAGTTGCACGTCTCTTGGCCAACATAGGAGTTGAACACTACGACTCCATGGTCTCCCTTGCCGATCCTCTTGTTATGTGATAATTGCCCTTGCGGCTAATAACTCTGGTTTTTCGTATGAGAGACATTAGCTTATCCTTATACTCTCTTTTCTTTTTGCCTGTTTTCGTATGATAGACCTTGGCAATTGAATTTAACACAATGGTATTTATATTTAACCTTTGGGAATCAGTTTGGCAATGGAATCTTAGAAGGTCATGACACGATTTATGTGCAGGGAAACTCTTTAAAAAAACTCATCGAATTGAATAATGATTATAGGAGTAATTTTTTGTTTTAAAAGTGAAGATGAGGTTTTCATATGCTAACTTGAACGGGCTGGCTCTGAAGCTGATGATTCCGGTGGATCTCAGCATCAAATAAAAATTGACGTAGTTCTATTGCAATATCCTTGTATGTTGTATTTTGTGATGATATAAATGCCCCAATTGATTGGGACACAAGGATTGGTTGGGTTTGGTATAAAAGCACCATTTTCTGCAACTACGAGTGAGAGACTTTGTGCATAGATAGTTCATGAATGAGCAATTAAGAGAAGTGGATTGATATCTTCCCATGGCGCTTTTGAGGATCTCTTTTACATAGTTTGACGTGTTTCATTCCTTTTCCATGTTTATGCTTGTTATTCTATTTTCACGGTACCATTTGTTTTGGAATTTGGGGTCCTTGAGATTGAAATTTTGTATTAACGTGGATCGTATAAGTTATCCAGAAAATTAATAACTTCCACTAACAATGAGAAGGGAATAATTCTTTAAACTGTACCATGAACTTAGAAAAAAGAAACAAGAAGTCAAAAGGCTAGCATAAAACTGGTAGCGAAGTTTATAAAGATATACTGGAACTTTACACATAGGCAGGAAAAAGAATGTGATAGACTCGATTAGTAGTCCTTGATGTTTATACTCTATATAGTAGATGTATATATTATGAGTTTTTGTTCTGATTTAAGGTTTAGCGGATGAGTTGCCCTCCTTGTAATCCTCCTTACGATTTATAATCCATTCAAGCCCGATAAGAACAGAAACGAGTCGAAACCAATTTTGTCATCTAAGGACTGCTCCACTTTGCCAGCTATGTTGAAAGAATTGAAGACAATGTGGAGTTACCAGCGGCTGAACTTTCTCTTCTCATGTTTGGAACTAAATTGTCTCTAATTTGTCTCTCTATCCGTCTCCCTCTTCACGATTCCCTTTTCACAGTGAGTTTGTCAATTTCTATGCTTCTCTGTCTCTTTAATCACGGTCACTTCTTTCCTTCTTTGTTAGCTACGTCTTTTATCTCCATTTGCTACATTTGTCAATTTCTATGCTTCTCAATCTCTTTAATCATAGTCACTTTTTTTCCTCTTCGTTTTTATTTTTATTTTTTTATCTTCTTCTTTTCCTCTTCGTTAGCCACGTCTTTTATCTCCATTTATTTTGTGGCTTGCCGTGAGACAAATGTCAAAACGAGTTGTATGAAGCAAAGGCTTTAGGTAATGCCATGGTAGTGGTAAATAATATGATGATTTGAAGAAAAAGCAAAGTAGGAGTTCTGTAGCTAATATCTCATATTTTTCAAAGGAGGTTGTAAAAGTATTATCATTGTGCATATTGTCTTTCTTCATTCATCTTTTTCATAGCTCCCCCTCCACTTAGTCCCGGGATTTAGCTAGACGGTGAAAGTGCATTCGAAGTTTGAGCAGCCATTTAGGACTTTAAGTTGTATTGACTAAAATCAAGGGCAGAAAATATATCCTTGTATTTATTCCTTCATTGAGGGGTGTAGAAAGCATTCTACCCATTGAAAAATGTTACGAACAAGGGGAAAAGGTATAGAACCCAGTTAAGTAAGCAAGAAAATAGGATATTCAAGGATTTGGACAGTTTGGTTTTGAGTTTGCTATAGCTCCATTCAGCAAAATATCTTGCAAAATGATATTCTTTCTTTTCGTCTTTGCCATTATACAAGTTTGACAGAGGATGTTTTTTTGTAATGATTTTAATTAAGTTCTTGGGTGTTCTTCATCTTGTCTCGTCTTTTAGATGTAAAGATGTTTTTGACTGTTTGCGTAGGTAAAACTCGCAGTTTTGAGAATGGTTGGCACTTAAGGCATGTTTGATACCAGATTTCGTTTTTAAGTGATTAATTATGAGGTGTGATTAGAATTAAGGGTGGGCATTGTATTATGTTCGTGTCATGTCATCTTGTGTTTTCGTGTCAGAATTATCTCAACTCTAACCTAACCTGTTAAACCCAATCATGAATTAGGACTTATTTAAATGGTTAGATAGATAATAACCCTTACGTCTTGTTTGGATGAAGGATTTAATTTGGATGAATATGTAATGAGGGTGGATATGTAATGAGGGGTGATATGTTAAGAATGGCGGTCCCACCTCTTAAGAAATGTGGATTTGTAACGAGGTGTTTGGATGATTTTTTGAGAACGGGGATTTGAAGGGTAGATATGATGGGATAAAATGTCAAATGAATTAATTGCCCTTGTGTATAGATTTAATGTTTATACTACAATAATTGCAATATAATTATACTATTAGGCATTAAATCAAAATTGTACTTATAAATAACGGACACATTGAATAAATGGACAAATATTATTTATGATAAAATTTATTTGGAGCCCATACTATTTAAAATATATTGCCCATCCAAAAAAATTTTCCTTTTTTTGAACCGGATGGAAGTCAAGTCCCCATCGGCTGACCACCCGGCCGATCGCTTTGCGTTTCCAGTTCCCTTCTTCTTCCCCACTCTCTCACCTCCATAACCAAAACTCAAAAAATCTAGCCAAAATTATTACTCCATGCTACACAAATCAAAATCAAATTAACAAGGAAAAAGGAAAATCTACGAAAGAGATGGAGATATGACGAGAGATGACAAGGCTCAGATTCGTCGTCTCTCAAATAAAAGAGGCCCTCCGCCATGGCTGCAACAACAGGAGCCATGAGAGACTTACTGAGTCACCCCGCCACAACAAGAGTAGTCCTCCAAGTCCCTGATTTGAAAATATCATCACAGCCTCATTCAAATTGTTACACACACACAGAAAGAGAAGAAAGAAGGGCTTTTTACAGTCATGGTGGAGGACGAGGTAGGGTTTTTAGAGGGCAGAATCGTCAAAAGGCCCCGCCTCACCAACGACAAGGGTACCCCTATCGGTACCTAATCCGGGAAGAGCCGGAGAACAAATCAGGGAAGAGCTCAAATCCCCTTTTGAGATTTTACTCTCAAACACCGGATAAGAGGGAGAGGGGGGAACAAATCAGGGGGCGTCTCAAATCTGGCATTCAAACAGGCTCTTAAGGACCCCTCTTCTTTTCACTCCATTCACCTTCTTCTTCTTTTTTAAATCAACTTCAAGTGATTATTTTATCACCACTGTAGCGAACATGATGGAGTTCAAAATATTCCTTATTTTTTCTTTTTATATGTCTCAAAGTTGAGTATTAAGTGGAGATTTAAAAGAGGTCAGGAGAGTGGATATACTTTACCAAAACTACTACCAAGGTTTCAAATTAAACACACAAAGATTTGAAAGAACTGGAGTTCATGATACGTACTACCCCGGCCATAAAACGGTCCTGTCCGCACTAGAAGTCCATGGGACGATTTGGCGGCATGAAGATCTTGCAAAAGAAGGGCATCCTTGAAAAATATCCACATTGCTGAGAAGACTCCTTGCTCACCCAGCTTGGGTGAGATGGGGATTTTGACAGAACACACAACCTTCACCCCTATCCCCTCTTGATGCCTTTGGCGTTGTATTTTTTCAAAACCCTCTATTGCCAAAATCCGATATACCAGCCCACGACCAGCAAAAGTAGGAACAAATCGCCACAAACCAGTGAAAAACCCCTTTTCATAGCGGGTTAGCTAGGCAAAGCAAAAATGGGAGAGGCCCTGACCTGAGTTCCAGGCCAATGATTCACAACCAAAGGTGGGACTTTTGGATTACGTACTGGCTATGTTGAGAATGCATTCTAATCATCTCAATTTATAAGCCAAGAGAGTTTGGAACACATGCGGCTTTCATTAGGTGAAAGACTGGTTGTACTTGCGTATGTCATTCGGGCGTATTGGGGGCTCAACGCCTAATGGGAGCTAAGTTTAGTGTGATTCCCAATTCATGGCTCATACTTGGGAATAATTCTTGACTCGTACCCCTTTTATCTTAGTAATTCTTTAGTTCTTTTCGGGAGTTTGTACAACTTTACAATTAATTATATATTGCAATTTATAATCTTTTAGATGATTTTGAAAATATATTTATAAGAGTTTATCAAGATATATCAAACAAAATCCATATTACATATAAACGATATTATTAATTAAAAGTTATATTCAATTTGTTATCTGGTTGAAATAAGATGAGAGACAAAAGACTAGGAACGAAGGGAGTAATTGGGAATGAAATCATTCCCAATATGATTTCGAAATGCATTCATTTTGTTTAAAAATTTGTGCAACACTGGTTTGTAATACATTTGATATAATAATTCCTAAATTTAATGCATATCAAATGACATCCGATTAATTTGATTTTTGATGTGATCGATGTTCTTGGAGAGGTTTAAAAAATAAACGATTTCGATCATTTTGCGGTCCCGGGAGGGCCCACAAACGGCGCAAACTGGACGAGATTGGATGGGGAGTGGGGAGTGGGACTTGATGGGAGCTGAGTCATCGCTAGCCCTAGGAGGCATCCAATCGTACGGCTAAAAGACACAACCTACTTGTTTACCCAGTGAAGCCGCACACACTCAAATACACCCACTAGGGTTTTTAACATCAGCGAAACTTCCCAGTTTCTCTTCCGCTCCGACTTTAGGGTTTTCAGACCAGTTCATTTCTCCTCGCTACTCTCTTCACCCTTCACCTATCTACTTTCTCTCTCTAATCTATCCCTTTCGTAAGATCTATAGAATTATGGAGTTAAGCAAAAACTAGGCTTTCGTGGTTTCGACTGCTACACTTATATATATTTATCTATCTATTGGTATAGAAAATGGCGAGCACAAACCTGTTCGATCTGCTCGCAGACGATGACAACGACGACCCGAGCCAGCTCATCGCTGCCCAGCAGCAGAAAATCGCTGCGGCGCCGAAGAAAGCCCCGGCGGCGGCGCAGCCCGCCGCCGCAGCTCAGCCGGCTAAGCTGCCTTCCAAGCCTCTCCCTCCGTCTCAGGCTGGTAAGCTTGCTGATTGACACTTGGTTTTCATCCTGTAGACGAATTCGATTTTATAGGTGAATACAATTGTCTGCACAGTAAGTGTTATGTATTTGTGTATCCGTATTTGTATCTGTATCTGTATGTGTATTTGTAGTAACGTACGAGTTCATGACAATTACATATGTGGACATTTCAAATAATGAGAAAATCTACGGTATCTTTCTTGAGCACTATGATGAGTTCAACTGTTACAAGTACAAAATAAAGTGACGAAACCTTCGCTCAGGAGAAAAGAATTGAACCCTTGACCTCCTAGGAGTGCAAGGACTCTGGCAAATTGAGCTAGACCCTGAGAAATTTCGGAAATGAGGTGGTATATGTGGGGCTTTTAAGGGTGTAGTGTGGAAGTTTGTGCCTCCGTGTATGTACATGTAGGGTAGGGGATGGGTTCTAAGAAAATGGAGGGGATAAAGAAAAAGATTTTCGTTTTAGTTTTTTTGTTTGTCATTTGCTGTTGGATTGGGATGTCAGTGAGAGCATCTCCTTTGATGATGAAGTGCTAAAATAGCGCTGTTCAGCAACTAAGTCTCTGTCCAGCAATATATTGTGCTAAAACAGAACGGAATTGGTGCAGAAAATCGCATAGTGCTTATTTGGAGTACACATTAGATGATACTACGAGCAACTTGTAGCAAATCTATGTGAAGTTCACTTTTTCTAGGCTAATATAGAGCCCAAACAGAGGAAACACTGATGGAAGTGCTATAGCTCTTAAGTGTTATTACTTTTCGTTTGGATGCTTTTGGAAGTTGTAGTCTTAGTTTTTGGTGGGTCGAGTGGCGTGTGATTGATTACCGTACAAGGTCCACATGTGTTTTTGTTCAGTTATGTGGCAATACCTTTGTTTATTTGAGTGGAGTCTGAAATGGAAGCCTTTCATACTTTGTTCTATTTCAAAATGGGAGAATAAACTTCCGGGTGGATATTGTGCTTTCTTTTGGTAAGCAATTTTCAGTCTATTTGAACGAAGGCTCACGAATGACAAATCACATTTCAGTATAGCTATAGCTCAGACTAATAGTTAGCTCTCAAGTTATAAATATGGTAGGATTCACATTTCTTACTGTTAGTTTGACTCTGTTTCTTCTGTTTTTTTATTGATACTTTCTGGAGCAGTGAGGGAGTCAAAGAATGATGCTCCTCGAGGAGGGGGTCGTGGTGGTGGACGTGGACTTGGCCGTGGACGTGGTGGAGGTGGATTTAATCGAGAGAGAGAGACAACCAATAGTGAACATACTTTCGGAAGCGACAATGGCTTTGGAGGGTACAAACCCTCAGAAGAAAGAGATGCTGGCAAGTCTTTCGAAAGACGAGGAGGATATGGTGCCCCTCGTGGTGGTTTCCGTGGTGGTCGTCGTGGAGGTTTTGACAATGGAGAAGTTGTGGAAGGTGAACGTATGCGGAGGCCATATGAACGTCGCAGTGGCACCGGACGCGGGTTGGTCTCTTGAGTGAAATAGTCATACTTTCTTAATCCAGAATTTGCTTGTGCTTGGTTCCTAAATTATTGCATGTAACAAATTTGTTATTGGTGTTTATATTTTGCCTTCATAATCTTGTCTGGTGCTTGCAGGAATGAAATCAAGCGGGATGGTGCTGGTCGTGGGAATTGGGGAGCTCCCACTGATGAAGTTGCACCGTGAGAACCTATGTCTCAACTTTTTTTGTTTTTGACTGGAGCTAGTAATATTGTGTACATTTTTTCGGTTAATGAGCTGACACTAACATGTATTGTACTTATCAATAAACCTGTTACTTTCTTTGCATTTAGGGAGACTGAAGAACCTGCCACTGAAAATGAGAAGAATGTGGCTGCTGAAAAGCCAGATCCTGAAAAGCAGTCGGGAGAGGAAGATGCTGGAGATGTCAAGAAGGAGAATCCTGTGAATGAGCCTGAAGAGAAAGAGCCTGAGAATAAAGTGAGTATCTACTAGGGGGTTATTCCCTAATCTTAAAGAGATTACACCTGCATAGTTTCAGAAAGTATGGGTGGAGCAAACAGAAAAATTAAAACCTACGACTATTTTCTTTTTGGGGCAATAGAAAACTGAATTCTTTTGTCTTTCACTCTTTCCAGAAACCTCAGCTTGTTCGCTCTGAACGATTTTAAGTATATGCATAATTGGGGTTCGAGAGGACTGGATGAGTAGGAATCTAACCTTCGGCTTTGTATGCACAAAGTGGCGGTCCTTTTGACTACAGATTTTATGTCTGCTGTCTTCTAGAGGTAGAGGAAAGAGAAAAACTTTTATTCTTTGAACCCACAACCTCGAGGTTGATTGTTTGAGTTTTAACCACTGAACCAGTGGCCTCCATTTAAGTTCGATGTTTTCTGAAACTCTTAATAATCCTTCTTGGCTTTCTGGCCTGTGGTGTACCTTTGGATCTGATATCTGACAGATCACATTGATGTTACCATCCTTAGTCTAAGATGATTTCTAAATATGGGTGATCTAATATTTGGTTGGGTGCAGGGATCTTCACCTCTACCAAGAAAATAATTTTTCCACTGTAACTGAATACAGAAACTTTTAGTATCAGTTATTTGCTTCATGCTCTGCTCCAATACTGCAGTTTTTTTTCCCCTTTTTCACATTCTCTGTTGACAAATAGAATTCAGCTGGGGAATATGTATTTCAATATTGACACTACTAGTAGTGTCATGATGTAATGTTGCAATATTGGATCACTACTGTATTGTTCCTATATGGAAGGGCATGATTTCTTAACAGGTGCTTTTGAGCATCTCCTTGGTTTTTCACCCATTGGTCAATTATGTTGATTATTACAATTCATAACAGGAAATGACTCTGGATGAGTATGAGAAAGTACTTGAAGAGAAGAGGAAAGCTTTGCTAGCACTGAAGACCGAGGAAAGGAAGGTTTCCATGGACAAAGATTTGGTATCAATGCAACTGCTATCAAGCAAGAAGACCGAGGAGGAAATCTTTGTGAAATTGGTGAGACCATTGACAAATTATGCTACTCCTTTTAAGTTGTTTAACATTCAGAAAGCTTGTATGCCAGTATTTTCATTGTTTTTGGATTTAATTACTTTCAGGGTTCTGACAAGGATAAAAGAAAAGATGCTGCTGAGAAAGAAGAGAAAGCAAAAAAGGTGTGCTTTTTGTATTACTTGCCGAATATGTTACCTCGTGTGTTTTAAGATATGCAGCAGATGACTGTGTCTCTCGTCATCAGTGAGATCAAGGATTGTATTTTTCTCATTTACTTTTCGAAATGGAAGATAATAGATACCTTCAGTCATTTTTTCAGATTATTGTGATTTTCATGTCCTGTCTTCCTTGATTAGTTTAGTGAATCGGTTTTCTGAATGTTTATATGATATGAAGTTGATTTTAGCCAAGTGTATCTGTATCATATGTATTCGACATCTTGTGGGTGAACCCTTTCTTTTTTGGGTGCAGTCTGTCAGCATAAACGAGTTTCTGAAGCCTGCTGAAAGCGAAAGGCACAATGGCTCGGCAGGTCGTGGCAGAGGTGGTCGCGGTCGTGGTCCAAGAGGAGGATTCAGCGGTGGTAGCGGCAACATGTCTTACAATATCGCTGCCCCAGCCATTGATGATGTTGGGCAGTTCCCTTCCTTGGCTGCCAAGTGAGGGTCGGTCCTAACTTTCTCAATTGCTTTGGTTTTAATGCCTGTGTTTGGTGTCTTCAATTCTCACTTCTATGGATTATTGGATTTCCTTTTGTATTAGGGCTTTAGGAGCGTTTTGATATTTTGGACAATGTTCTTGAATCAGTTTTGATATTAGAGTCAATGAGACCAATTTTGGTTCCTTGTTTGTTGTCTGTTTTGTAGTCTGGCCATTTTTTTGCGTGAGCCGTGCATTGGAAAATTTGAGTGAGTTTCATGAATATGATGGGTGTATCTCTGGTTATTTTATGGGTATGTTGCCTAATCATTTATACATGGGGAAACCAAAGCAAGGAAAGAATTATTTTACTTAATTTTACACATTTTCTCAACTCAAAACTCTTGGTTCTGCAATTGGGTCCAGCGGACCAATTTTCAATCACTATAAGGCAGCTGGTCATGAGCACACGGGGCCATATTAATCTGAGACTCGGGGGGTTTTCTCTCTCCTAGTTCAGTTTGAGACTTCTGGGCGTTACCAGTTCTTTTGATGTCTGTTCACCCGGAGTTTCATCTTTAACTATAATCTGGTGGTGAAATTTTTCTCTATGAAACTAGTTGATATGCACATAAGTTGGCTCAAACACTCAATTATTGAAGGGAGAACAACATAAACAACGAATGGAACCATGTAGCTTGAGAGTAACAATGGACAAGTGCAAAGAGGCAACTGGAGATGTGTGCAGATGGATTGAGGTTAAAATTATGGTGTCGAGTTCGGTTCAAGATCTGTTCAAAGGGAGTTCAATTTAAGAGAGAGGGTTACCCGGTGTTGAGATTTTATGCATGACAAAAGGGTTAGTTGGAGAAGAAAGTGGAGGTCAATACCATGCTCGGTTGCATCACCTGATTTACACATAGGGTTCAACTACGATGCGGAAAACAAATAACTACCCAACATTTAGATTAAGGGAAACATGACACTGATCTTACTTCAAGAGTTATTCAATCCGGTATATTGTCAAGTACGATGCGGAAAACCAATACTACCCAACATTTAGATGAAGGGAAACATGACACTGATCTTACTTCAAAAGTTATTCAATCCGATATATTGTTTCTCATCACCAGCTATATAGTGGACACGATGGTAAATAAAACGTAATTGTGATGATTCTATTTAGCAATAGGGACCTACATCCAACGTTTTGAATCTGAATGGCACTAAGGAAACTATCTGTTTATTTCATTGCAAAAGACAAACTGGAAGACGGCGACAAGTCTTTGGTAGGGAAAACAGAAGAGCATCCGGTAAATTCTCTCTCATCACCAGCTATATAGTGGACACGATGGTAAATAAAACCAATGTTCTAAAAGTCGGCTGCCTAGGCCGGCTACTCGCCACCCATGCGCTAGGTTGTGATCCAACACCTAGATCAGGTAGCCGACTAGTTCCTTTTCCACCCAACTAGCGCCTAGCGAATTTTAGAACCTTGAATAAAACGAACTTATGATGATTCTATTTCACAACGAAGAGCAATAGGCAAAACAAGAAAGAACAAATACAAATTGTGCTTTCCACCAATATTTCTACTTTGTACATATTTAGTAATGTTCTTTAAAATCCAATGTATAGAAAGAATGGAGGTCATGAAGAGTGCAGAAGCAACAGACCAACAAAAGCAAATCACGACGAGACCATCTTCTTCGAATCAATACAAGTAACCGTCCTAACACGCAATGGATAAGACATGTAAGATAGTAGCCACCAAGTATTGTTGCCATTCAAGTAGAGCAGCAACCTGATTTTTGGTTGACAGGCTGTCCTCGGATCTGAACTGTTGGGGGCCTGGCATTGTTCATTGCTGGTTGGCTTGCCATCCTGTAAACACACAGCAAATACAAAGAGAACTGCTAAAAAATTCTAATGATAGGTTCTATGTTTAGGGATTGATTATCCAATGACTGTCTTTAGAACATGGAAGGATTTTTGGAGTGAAAGCAAAAACCAAGGAAGCGATAAAAAAGTTCCTCCCAAAAACAAGCAGCTAAAATATTTCCTTCCTTTTCATATCCAGACTCTCTCTCAATAAATCCCTTTTGGCAAAATCCATGATTCAAAGACAGCATTACTAAACTGCCCAACATAGGATTAATATATGGTACCGGTTCTTGATCTCAGCCGCCATGGCCATGAAAGCCTGTTCTACATTGGTGGCATCTTTTGCACTTGTTTCCATGAAAGGAATTCCAAGTTCATCTGCAAATGCCTGAACCCAAAAAAAGGAATAGGAAGTCTTAGTCACTAATTTATAGACCTAAGAGAAGTACAACGAACTCTGCCATTCATGAAGAAAAACAAGATGCAAGCTGCATTATCATTACCTTTGCGGTCTCAGAAGACACCACCTTCTGTGATGTGAGGTCACACTTGTTACCAACTAGAAGCTTGTTCACGCTCTCACTTGCATAACGGTCAATTTCGTTTAACCATTGCTTGACATTATTGAAACTCTCTTGATCAGTCACATCATAAACCACCTGCCAACAAAATCACCATTGTATAACTCCAAGTATAAAATGCAAAAAGAAAATCGAGTGCTTACAATAATGCCATGTGCACCACGATAGTAACTGCTGGTGATTGTCCTAAAACGCTCTTGTCCAGCAGTGTCCCACTGCATGTGCAGAGACAAGAAGGAACATAAGAGTTAGCAAAAAAAAGGACTAAGAAAATCGCTTTCCACTATGTTAAAGAAAACATCATAACACATTTAGTTTGAACAAAGAAAATTGTCATGATAATCGACTGACAATCTCAAAAGGGTGCATTATATGGATTTTAATCCTATCCTTCCAAGCATTTACGAAGTAAGCATTCTTTCATGAAAAATTACTGCCCCACAGCAACTAAACTCTCAATTGCACTACATAGTTCGATAAAGGTTCCAATCAAAGCATATGATTTAGGCGGAATTTACAGTTCATAAACATAACAAGCTAATGACACAATTAAAACTTACAATCTGTAGTTTAATGGTTTTCCCATCCTGCTCAACCGTGCGGATTTTCTGCATAGAACATAATAATAAGAACTATGTTACTCTTATGTAAGGATAATCCATAGATGCAAACCAAAATAATGAAGGAGATTGCTTACGAAGTCGACTCCAATTGTGCTAATGTAACTTTCCAGATATGAATCATCCTGTTACAGAAACTTAAACCGGGTTACTCAACCTGGCATCAGCTTGGAGACTTGGAAAAATTGCACACTAACGATCAAGTCACCACAAGAAGGGCAATTAAAGCATGTTTCAGAATTACAAAATGGCTGTGGGCGGAACATTATACTGGTGCTTAGGATCGATTCTAGTAAACATTAGTAATATATTCTTAGGTGAAGATATCCAAGGTAATCATTCACACATTTTAAATTCCAGGACAGAGCTCATAGCCAATGAAGCAAATTCCCGAATGAATACAATTTGGAGAAGATAAAGCATCTAGTACATTGACAATTTGATATTCAGACTCAAAAAAAAAGAGAGGGTAAAAGAAGAAAAGGCTGCAAAAAAAAAAAACTGAGACTTACAGAAAATCTCAAAAGGAGACATGATTTGCCAACCCCTGAATCTCCAATGAGCAAAAGCTTAAACAGGTAGTCACTGCACATAAGCACAAAAGAATATATAAGTCTATGTAACGTTGAAGAGATTACAGGTAGAGAGAAATACATAATATCTTTTTTGTTCAAATATATCAACGAGCTTAGCACTAAATTTACCAACATTGAACTCTTCAGATTTGTCAACAATGCCATTTTCTGTTGTTTGTTGCTTGATAAAAGGTAGGAAAGAAAAGTAAAATCTAGGACTTGTTAGGAGACTAAACGTAATAGCATTGACGAGAAGAACCAAGAGAACACAAAACTTCACCCAACTACCAACTCAAATCATTTACACGAAACCTCCATTGTTCGAAACCGAACATCCAGTAAAAGGACACCAATTTTCCTTCTCAATTTTCGCAGCAGTAAGAGGTTCAAGGCTTCATGGGTCGAACAACTAATTATCCCCACGTCCTCCATTGACCGTGTTCTTTCCAGCCAAGCAATAGCGGAAAGATGCGTTCCAAGCAAGCACCAGGCTCCTACAGATCCAAAATTCAACTTCCTCCACCAATTAGCTAAATTTCACCCACAGTATAAAATGTTTGTCAAACCCTGATATGAAGGGATAAAAAAAATCATCACCTTTTCAGTTTCTACCTACATGCCAACAAAAATACAGACTTTTTATTTCACCGAGCTTCGAAACGCAAAGGCACATTAACACTACTGAGAACATCCTTATTGCCAACAAATACAACCCTTTAAATCCACTCCGAAAGCATTCGCAGTTCAATGAACGTTCTTTTAGGCAGAAAAACACATCTAATTCACAGAATTAACTTTCTCTACTGCTTCCAACCACGAATGGGCCCAAAACCAATCAATAGATCTGACTCCAAATCACTAATAAGGACATGAATTTCATAATACGATTCTTTTTTAACTAGCATCATATGAACAACGAAACGCTAATGAAACAGCAAACCCTAATAAAACAATTAGCCAATTAGGTGGGAAAAGCAATACATACACAACCATTATCAGAAGAAATTGAACTGCTTCATAAGACAAAAAGTTAGCGATCTAAGCGAATTATATCTTCTGCTATCAAATCAAATCAGAGAAATAATGAAAATTTCAAGGCTTACGTGGACTTTAATAAATTTCGAATAGGGAAACTTACTATTCAGGGTTCATGGCTGTATATGCTATGAGGATCGCTCCAACCTTTTGACGATAGAGCTTTCCGTCTTTCCGGCGAGAGTTGGCTGGATTTTTGTGATCGCGCGGAGAGAGAGAGAGAGAGAGAGAGAGAGAATCTATCGGAATTTTATGAAGTCGTCACGGGGGACGAATCAATTTGAAGGATTGCTCGCCACGTGTGATGCATGAATGAACTAGTACGAGTCGGCCGAGTTTTGTAATGTTGTGTCATTCTTTTCCCCAAAAACCTAAATTTATAAAGAAATTAAGTTTGTTTTGTCCTTAATTGAATTTTTTTTTGCATTTGTTATTTTTTGCCTAACTTTTGTCTTTTGTAGATTAATAATTGATCTCGACGAGAGAAATTAAAAAAATAAAAGATAAAATTACTTTCACCCAAATATTTTGATAAATAATCAATTTTTAACAAAATAAATCAACTTAATATTTGGATAAAGTTGCCTACCAAAAAGAAACCTAACTTGGGTACATTCCCAAAGTATAAATATGATGGGTGATTCTCTGGTTATATTGTGTGTATGTTGCCTATTCATTTAGGCGGCTGATTTTGTCACTCTCTTTTTTGTTAACATCACTCTCTCGCAATCTCCTGCAAGTGTGTAAGAATACAGTTGCAGGAAAGTGGCGTTAACAAAAATGTAAGAATACAGTTGCAGGGAAATGGCGTTAACAAAAAAAAAAAATAGGCAAAATCATTTCCCTTTCATTTATACCTGGGAAAACCAAAGCAAGGAAAGAATTATTTTACACATTTTCTTAACTCAAAACTCTTGGTTCTGCAATTGGGTCCAACGGACCAATTTTCAATCCCTATGAGGCAGCAGATCATGAGCAGATGGGACCATATTAATCTGAGACTTAGGGATTTGTTCTCTGCTTGTTCAGTTTGAAACTCATTGGGCGTTACCTGTTCTTTTAATGTCTGTTCATATAGAGTTTTATTTGAACTATAATCTACAATGAATTTTTCTTTCTGCAATTAGTCGAGATGCATATAAGTTGGCTCAAACACTCTTAATTATCGAAGGGAACCATGTAGCTTGAGATTAACAATTGACGAAGCACAAAGAGGCAAACTGGAGACGTGGGCAGATGGAATAACGTTACGGTTTCGGGTTCATGCGTTCAAGATCTGTTCAAAAGGAGTTCAATTCAGGAGAGGGTTACCCCGCGTTGAGATTTTATGCATGACAAAACGAACGAGTTGGAGAAGAAAGTGAAGGTAAATACCATGCTCGGCTGCATCACCTGATTTACACATAGGGTTCAAATATGATGAGGAAAATCAATAACTACCCAACAGTTACGTTAAGGGAAACATAAAATTGATCTTTACTTCAAAAGATATTCAATCCAGTAAATTCTTTCTCATCACCAGCTATATAGTGGACTCGATGGTAAATAAAACATAATTGTGATGATTCTATTTCCCAATGAAGAGCAGTACGCAAAAGAGGAAAGAACAAAGACAAATTGTGCTTTCCACCAATATTTCTACTTTGTACATATTTAGTGATGTTCAAAATCCAATGTATAGAAAGAATGGAGGTCATAAAGAGTGCAGAAGCAAAGACCAACAAAAGCAAATCACGAGACTATCTTCTTCGGATCAATACAAGTAACTGTCCTAACACGCAATGGTTTAGAGACGTAAGATAGTCGCCACCGAGTACTGTTGCCATTCAAGTAGAGCAGCAACCTGATTTTTGGTTGACAGGCTGTCCTCGGATCTGAACGGTTGGGGGCCTGGCATTGTTCATTGCTGGTTGGCTTGCCATCCTGTAAACATAGAGCAAATGCAATGAGAAATGCTAGAAAATTCTAATGATAGTTTCTATGTTTGGTGATTGATTTTCCAATACCCGTCTTTGGATCATGGAGGAATTTTTGGAGTGAAAGCAAAAACCAAGGAAGCGATAAAAAAATTCCCCACAAAAACAAGCAGCTAAAATTATTTCCTTCCTTTTCCTATCCAGACTTTCTCTCGATAAATCCCTTTTGGCAAATCCATGATCCAAAGACAGCATTACTAAACTGCCCAACATAAGATTAATATATGGTACCGGTTCTTGATCTCAGCCGCCATGGCCATGAAAGCCTGTTCTACATTGGTGGCATCTTTTGCACTTGTTTCCATGAAAGGAATTCCAAGTTCATCTGCAAATGCCTGAACCCAAAAAAACGAATAGGAAGTCTTAGTCACTAATTTCTAGACCTAAGAGAAGTACAACGAACTCTGCTATTCATGAAGAAAAATATGATGCAAGCTGCATTATCATTACCTTTGCGGTCTCAGAAGACACCACCTTTTGTGATGTGAGGTCACACTTGTTTCCAACTAGAAGCTTGTTTACGCTCTCGCTTGCATAACGGTCAATTTCGTTTAACCATTGCTTGACATTATTGAAACTCTCTTGATCAGTCACATCATAAACCACCTGCCAACAAAATCACGAGAGTATAACTCCAAGTATACACAACAACAACAACAAAAAAACCCATGTAGTCCCCAATCATTAGGGGTATGTATGGGCGGGGGAGGATTGGCAATATGCACAAAGTGGCTACTCTCAGAATACCACTGAAACAGTGGCCCCCCTATACATGTTTTACTGCAGAACTATGCCCCCAAATGAAAGCCAAATGGCAAGAGAGCAGGCTTAGAGACCCATTCAATTTATGTGCACATTACCATGCTTCCTTCATTGATAGTTCGGTATGCACATTAGAGTATAACCCCAAGTATAAAATGCAAAAAGAAAATTGAGTGCTTACAATAATGCCATGTGCACCACGATAGTAACTGCTGGTGATTGTCCTAAAACGCTCTTGTCCAGCAGTGTCCCACTGCATGTCCAGAGATGGAAGGAACACAAGAGTCAGCAAAAAAAGGACTAAGAAAATGACTTTCCACCATGTTCAAGAAAACATCATAACACATTTAGTTTGAACAAAAAAAGTTGTCATGATAATAGACTGACAATCTCAAAAGGGTGCATTATATGGATTTTAATCCAATCCTTCCAAGCGTTTACAGAAGTAAGCATTCTTTCATAAAATTTACTGCCCCACACCAATGAAACTTTCATTTGCATTACATAGTTCGACAAAGGTTCCAATCAAAAGCATATTATTTAGCCGGAATTTACAGTTCATAAACATAACAAGCTAATGACACAATTAAAACTTACAATCTGTAGTTTAATGGTTTTCCCATCCTGCTCAACCGTGCGGATTTTCTGCATAGAACATAATAATAAGAACTACGTTACTCTTATGCAAGGATAATCCATAGACACAAACCAAAATAATGAAGGAGATTGCTTACAAAGTCAACTCCAATTGTGCTAATGTAACTTTCCAGATATGAATCATCCTGTTTACAGAAACTTAAACCTGGTTACTCAACCTGGCATAAGCTTGGGGACTAGGAAAATTTGTACACTAACAATCATGTCAGTGATGTCACCACAAGAAGTGGAAATTAAAGCATGTTTCATAATTACAAAATGGGCGTGGGTGGTGTTGTACCACTGGCCTTTCTCAACCATCAAGTCTGTGTCCTTGATTAGGTAAGCCAAAGAAAGATGCATACATCACACATTTTAAATTCCAGGACAGAGCTCATAGCCAATGAAGCGAAATCCCGAATGAATACAATTTGGAGAAGATAGCCAAATAGCCAATGAAGCGAAATCCCGAATGAATACAATTTGGAGAAGATAAAGCATCGAGTACATCGACAATTTGATATTCAGAATCAGACAAAAGAGAGGGTAAAAGAAGAAAATGCTGCAAAAGAACTGAGACTTACAGCAAATCTCAAAAGGAGACATGATTTGCCAACGCCTGAATCTCCAATGAGCAAAAGCTTAAACAGGTAGTCACTGCAAATAATAACAAAAGAATATATAAGTGTCTAAAGAGGTTACAGGTAGAGAGAAATACATAATATCTTTTTTGTTCAAATATATCGACTAGCTTAGCACTAAAATTACCTACATTGAACTCTTTAGATTTGTCAAACAGTGCCATTTTCTGTTGCTTGTTGGTTGAAAAAAGGTAGGAGAGAAGCAAAATCTAAGACTTGTTAGGAGTCTAAAGGTAATAGCAATGACGAGAAGACCAAAGAGAACACAATACTCCACCCAACTACCAACTCAAATGATTTACATGAAAGCTCCATTGTTCACATCCAGTAAAAGGACACCAATTTCCTAACCCCCCTCACCCCAATTGAAGACTTCAAAATTTTCGTTCCCTAATTTTCCAGCAGGAAGAGGTTCAAGGCTTTCAGGGGTTGAACAACTAATTATCCCCACGTCCTCCATTGACCATGTTCTTTCCAACCAAGCAACTTCCTCCACCAATTATCTAAATTTCACCCATAGTATACAATGTTTGTCTATACTCTATCCCTGATATGAAGAGATAAAAAAAAATTCTTCATCTTTCAATTTCTACCTACATGCCAACAAAAATACAGACTTTTTATTTCACTAAGCTTCGAAATGCGAAGGCACATTAACACTACCGAAAACAACCTTATTGCCAACAAATACAACCCTATAAATCTACTCCGAAAGCATTCGCAGTTCAACGAACATTCTTTTAGCCAGTAAAACACATCTAATTCGCAGAATTAACTTTCTCTACTCCTTCCAACCACGAATTGGCCCAAAACCAGTCAATAGATCTGACTCCAAAACACTAATAAGGACATGAATTTCATAATACGATCTTTTTAACTAGCATCATATGAAAAACGAAACCCTAATGAAACAATTAGGTGGGAAAACAATACTTCTATTTTTATCAACATCAAGCAATTCATTCATCACCCGAAGGAAAAAAAATTTGATCACAATTTATAGGAATGAAACAGAACCAAAACTACCAAATCAATAACACGAGTTACTACTAGAAGCACACAGGGTACAGACTAAAGAACACCCTACCGAAGCAAACCTACACTAAGTGCCGGTATAAGAATCCCATCCGTGACTCAGTAGTAGAGGATCCAAAAGGATCCCCAACTCAAACCTGAAGTACACGCAGGATGAAATCGTCAACCGGAAATAGAAACCCAAACTGGCACACTGGCCAGCTCTTGAGAGGAAAATAGCACCAACAGACCGCCGGCGCATCTTCGCAGTCAGTAGCATGGATGCCACTCCAGGTCAAGCCTCCGCTGTCAAGGCAGGCTCCGGCACGTGGGAGGCACGGCAGCCTACACAGCCACGGCAGCCACAATATCTACATCCAAGAACCAAACAAACAACAAACACCGGAAAAAACTTATTTGCCCTGCACCACAACCCACCGGATCTCGGGGAGACCCAGACCGGGACACAACCAGATCTAGGGGAAACCTAGAACGGAGCAAACCTGACTGGAAAACCAGTCGGTAAAGCAAACAGAAAAAACGGAAAGGAAAACCCCACCTCAACCTCACCGGAACCCACTCCCACCGCCGGCTGAAGAAAACCCAGATCTGAGAGGACAAGGAGGCGCCGATCGAGACAGATCAACCGACCAACGGTCGGTAACCCGCCGGCGGCGACCAAGCGCTTGCACCGCCAGCCGGAGCTTCAGACAAACGAACAGTGAGGGGACGGGAGGAGGAGAGGAAGAGGAAGAGGGAGAGGGGGGGGGGGGGGGGGGGGGGGGGGGGGGGGGGGGGCGGCGCGGGCATGACGCCGCCCCTCCCTAGCCGAAAACCTAGATCTGGATTCGTTGTCTGTCTATGTTGTCAATATACCCTCAAACTGGTGGGAAAACAAAATACATACACAACCATTATAAGAAGAAATTCAACTGCTTTATAAGACAAAAAGCTAGCGATCTAAGCCAATTATATCCTCTGCCATCAAATCAAATCAAAGAAATAATGGAAATTTCAAGGCGATTTTAATCAATTTCGAGTAGGGAAACTTACTATTCAGGGTTCATGGCTGTATATATGCTATGAAGATCGCTCCAACCTTTTGACGATAGAGGTTTATGTCTTTCTGGCGAGAGTTGGCTGGAGTTTTGTGATCGCGCAGAGCGAGAGAGAGAAGGAATCAATCCCGGCCCTGTTTGGAACTTGGGACGAATCAATTTGAATCTATCAGCTCTGTTTGGAATATGGCCGGAATTTTATGATGGTGGAACACGGGGGACGATTCAAATTGAAGCATTACTTGCCGCGTGTCATGCATAAATGAACTTTTATTGTTTCCTGATTATATCCGTTTTCTTTGTTTAATGGTTTGTAATGGGGATTTCGTTTCGATTTTCTTTCTGCCTAGTCCCGGACGGGATTCTCATGTCGGCACCTAGTGCTGATTTGCTTTTGCAGGGTGTCCGTTAGTCCCGAAGTAGGTAGTTTGGTGCATTCCTGTATCTTGCGATGTAATCTTTGCCTTTGGACTTTTGAAATGTTATTGACATTTTCAAAAAAAAAAAAATGAACTTTTATTTGTGGAATTGAAATCCCGACCGAACTGATCCCTCCCTAAACTAAACTTAACTTAACTTCGGTCGGAATCGGTCCTGAAAATAATTACTAGTACTTCGAACCGAATCGGTTCTTAAAAGTGTCACCCCAAATTCAAACCGAATTTACCCCTAATTTTTAGGAGAAGACTGGTGATGCCGCATTTTATACTCTATAGTAAGGGTGTTCTTCTAAAAAAGCCACTGGCTTTCCCTCCAAAAATGAGCCAAATAAACCTACAAAAAAAACGAAAATAAGCCAATAAGCCACTCGTTTTGTCTTTATTCAAAAAAAATTAGATTTCGGTCAAAATTTTTTACTTTTTAGATTCCTCTTGTCATGAGGATGCAATAATCCCCAAAAAATTGACAATAAGCCAAGTGATACGAAAAAATTTTGAATAAGGACAAAAAATAAGCCACTTTGGCTTATTTATCCGAACACCCCCTAAGTATGATGGTCTCACATATATGTTTTATAAAGTCCACCACATTTGTGTCTATAAAGTTTAAAATGTTGTGTCAAAATGTGGTGACAATAACATTGCTTTATTTTTAGTGCTTGTCTGAAGTGTTGATCACGGTAAAAATCAAATTAGTCGGATACATGTTGATCATATGATTTAAGAACAATTTAATCGGAATTGTTGACGCTGAATTTTGTCTCACCACTCGCAAGTCTAACTTTTGAACAATATTGAACGACGCTGACTTCATCGTATTTATCTCCGGGTCACAACAGGAATTTTTACTGTGGTCCAGGCATTGATCGGACACCGTTTGCAATATCAAGTACAGATTACATCAATTGGGTGGAACCCATAATACTGGGGTCAGTACAGTGGGTCTGGTTGTGATGCCCCACTGAGGCCCCGTTCAGTTGCCAGGAAAGTACAGGAAATAATGGAAAAATCAATTTTTCCATAACTTTCCTAGTGTTCAGTTGGCAGGAAAAATTCTAGTGCTTACCAATTTAAGTTTTCCTGTGCAAAAGTGATCATGCAAAAAACACAGGATTTTGCGTCGCGGGAAAAGGAAAATGAGTGAACACTCACAAAATTTTTACGAAAGTTTCTTTTTCCTGATAAATGAACAACTAAATCTTAATTTTTCTTGCTAAATTCTTTTATCAAATGAACACTCACAGGAAAATAATTTTCTTTTTCTTTTACTTCACCTCACTTCACTTTTTCTAGAAACCAATTTCCCACACAACTTTCTCGACAACTGAACGGAGCCTAAGGTACTGGGACAATGCCTCAATTTTCTCGAACCATTGAATCTTTCTTATTTATAATCACAATCGTTAGATTTTTATGCCCCTTATGCTTCGGACTGATCAGTCAATCGTATTTTGTGGTAAGTATTGCTATATTGTGTGGTAAATATGGTAATAAAATATAGTATGTATAGTAATTTTTTGCGGTATGCAAAATTACGATTTTTTTTGAAAGAAAAACCACAAAATCACCCTTTTTTTAGGAATTCCACCTGACTTTTAGTGCGTAGTTTTAATCTAATGGCTCACATTCGCCCATTTTTTATCGAATGACCGAGATTCACTGTGGCATTAATGCCTCAATACCGACACTGGGGCATGATGATAGAACATAGTATCTCAGTCAGTAGGCAAGCGGTAACAGTTGGCTTTTAGTAGCTGATGATGACACCAATAAATGCTATAACTGGACACAAAAAAAAACCAACACGTTCATGAATAGGCCCACGCCATTTATTTAGGTTTTGCACTTTTGCTCACATGGGTTCTTTAAAATTCTAGCTGGAGGAGTTTGGCTTGTGTTTTTTTTTTTTTTTCTTCTGTTTTTAGCCTTTTGTCCATTTGCTGAAGCATAAGAGTATCCACACCAGCTTCTTTAAATTTCAAATCAAATTACACTTTGAAATGCCACTTTATTTCTTTAGTTAGTCGCTTTTAAAATACATACTGTATCAGACTTACTATTCGAATTTATCGTCTATTAATATATTATTTCCTTCTTCTTCCAAAATAATATTGAAATGTTATTATTTTTTTATTTTTTCTCAAACGTAATACATGCTGTATAGAGATCTATTAAAAAAATTAAATGTTTTAATTTTTAATTTATTTGAACCGGTACGAAAATCTTTTTTTTATAATCATTCTATCCTAGAGAATAAAGCAGAAACTTCAATATGAGAGCCCTATAGGGAAAAAATAATTATGACATTTTAAGATAAAATGATTTAAAAAAAAGATTTTCACACCGGTTCAAATGGATTGAAAATTAGAGCACTGAGTTATGCCTGAACGTTACCTTCATGGTCCCGAAATTAGTCCAGGCGCACGAGCTGACTTGGACATTCCATTTAAATAAAGAAAACAAAAGACTCATTAGTGGGGTACAAATTAAATAGTAAAATAATATAGTATGATGAATAGTGCGTCGTTTGTTTTAAAGAGGTAGTGTAGCTAAGGTAAACAAATAGCAAAGTAGAGCGGGAGGACAGGAGGTTGATGCAGGGGACTGAGGGACCGTGCTGCGCAGCGTGCTGTGCGAGGCGATTCGTCGCCTCTCCGGTCTCGGTTTGATGATCGGAAACATTCATTTCGTAGAGCTCGTCGAGTAGAACATGTATATCAAAAAATCAGCTCATTTGGATATCATTTAGTGCCTCATCCGAACATTATTATCTTGAAATTATTAAGTGTACCAAAAAACAATGGATTTTAATCTCGTGTTTCGGATCCATTCGTTTCAAGATAATAATGTTCGGATGAGGCACTTAATGATATCCGATCAAGCTGATTTTTGGTACACTTATTCTACTCAGCGAGCTCTACGAAGTGAACGTTTTCGATCATCAAACCAAGACCGGAGCGGTGGCGAATCACCCCGCACAGCACGCTGCGCAGCACGGGGCTGCGCAGCACAGTCCCTCCATCTTGATGCAGGAGACTTTCTGCCTTTTTGCTTTTTTTTCCAACTTTGAGCTAGAAGTAGCGACAGTGGTGCGAATGCTCTAAGAGCAAATACATTAGTTGAGCTTAAATATATTTTTTACTATTTTACCTAAGAGAACATAAAAAAAATAGTCTACACCGGATGAGTTAAAAGAGGAGCTAAAATGCATTTATGAATAGTTGTTCTCTATTTTTACCTATGCACTATTCATACTCCTTTCTTTTTTTATTATTTCTTTCTCTCTCCCCTGCCTCCTTTCTCCTCTCTTTAAACAATAAAGATAATAAAAAAATGAGTGAAAAATATATTTTTTAATTGGAGTTAAGTAAAATATATAGTATTAATATAGTGTTAAGAAAGATGTGAGTAGGTAAAATAAAAAAAATGCACTGTTGATCAATATTTTTACATTTTTATTGGTGTACATGCTCTAAGCCGGCAACCAGTAGCCCTCTTTTTGGCCTATAAAATGGTGAGCAAAGGACTACAGCATTTCGGGAGAGGAAAGAATTTTCTCAGAAAGGAGTGTCAGATTGATCCGAAAATGTATGCTTTGGCTCAAAAAAGGACTGCATGGTATGCATATTTCGGTACATCGTTGATCGTACGCCTATTTTTGGTATGAAGTATGTATGCATATTTTGGCTCATTTGTTTTGATTTTTATAACATTAGGTATGCATTTTTTAATTTTTGAATGAAATTGTGCATATAGGTGTACGTTAAATCTCAAAATCGTTACATGTTTTCTTGTTATTTACGGCGTCTCTAATGGCATAGCCAAAATTGAATAACTAAAAGTTATCACATAAACTTTTAGTTATTTATTTAAGAAATTTCTAGGCTTAACAATATTTAGGTCAACAATGGTCCATAATAAAAATATATATTTCTAGCAAAAAGAGATACAGAGAGTTGAGAATAAATGTATATCGATGGGTCCATTGATAGTGATAGGAGGAGAGCGAAACGAAAAAAAGAGAGTATGGTCCCCATAAATTTGATTATCCAAAAAGAAAGTGTTGCTAGTTTGGTTATATTCAAAGGCCAAAATTTGGTTACTGATTAAGAGGTTGCTAAGTTTGGTTATACTATTGTGAGCCATATTTTGGACTAACATTGCTAACTTTAGAAATTTTTTAATTTTGATTATGCCATTGTGGATTCTAAATTTTTTTTGTATTTGAGTTACACATTTTTTGATAGCCAAGGGTTATATAGCCAAATTTATTTTAATGTTGTTGCCATAAGCTTCTCCAAGAAAGTGCAAACTTTTAGATCCTAGTTTGACCTTTTTTATAAATTATTCCTCCTTGACTATTCGAATCTTATAGAGGTCAAATATTTCAAATTTTAAGGTTACTTGAGGGCACCACAAGAAAAATTATATTCAGTGACGAAAAAGTGGCAACAAAATTTAATTTCGTCACTAAATGAGTATATTTGGCGACGAAAAAATAAATTCATCACTGTTTTGACAACTTCCGCGACGAAATTATTTTGTCACCATAGATACCTATTTGGCAACGAAATAAAATTTTCGTCGCCGAAAGAGTAGAAAATGAGACGAAATTATTTTTCGTCACCAAAGAAAACTATTGGGCAACGAAAAACCTATTTCGTCTATTTTTTTACGCTTTCAATGACAAAAAATTTATTTTGTCGCCAAATGAATACCTTTAGTGATGAAATTTATAATTACGTTTTTTCACCAAATATATTTCGGTCATAACTCTTTACTCATAACTCTGATTGAGATCATTTAAATTGGGTTTGAACAATCACACAAAGGGCAAAAACTTTTCATGTTTATCAAAATTGCTAATTTTAATGTTTAGAGGTTCAAAATGCCGTTTGAAATATATTTAAATGTTGTATGTGTGGTATAGTTTGTTAAAGTTTACGCGCAGAATCTAGGAGACTTGGGATCAAACCTTGGTAGGAGCAAAAAAGTGGAATTTTTTCCACATATGATTCTTTCGTGACAAATTTCGTCATCGATGGGTCACTTTTGACGACGAAAAAAATGTAATAATTTGTGTTGAAATTTTCCGTCATCAAAAAACAAAATAGGTGACAAAGAAAATTTCGTCCCAAGTCATTTTTCCGTGACAAAATTTTTTGTCGTCAAAAGGCACGAAAAATAGATTTTGTCACCAGGTAGGAATCCTGGACAACCTTTAGCTGACAATTTTTTTTTGTCACGTATATTATTTGTGACGATTTTCATTTGTCACCCAATGTAATTATTCTTGTAGTGGGGTTAGCCCGGTCACTAAGTTCAAGGTTTCAAAATTAGTCGAGGTGCGCGTAAGTTGGCTCGGATGTTATAAAAATAAAAAAAAAAAACTTTGAGAGTTTTATGCATTATGCAAAAAACAAGACAAACACGGGTCGTTGCTGACCGGATTAATTTTGGGTGTATATAATAAGATGAGAGATATGATAAAAGGCCGGATATATATGTATGGTATGGGGGAATATGATATAGAAGGTTTGTTTGAATAATTTATAGAATAGCGGATATGTATGTGTTTGGTTAGTTTGGGGGTGGATATGAGTACGTGGATGTAGAGTTAAAGGAGGACAGTAATAATTTTGTAATTAAGAGGGCGGATATAATTACACCACCTCTCCTCCATCCTTATTATAGCGGATATAATATATGTAATCTGTGGACTAGTTTATATCCGGATGGCAAATACTGGATATAAGTACTTCGAATATACTATCCGTAATGATAACAAATCCGCCTCTTATATCCCTTCGGGAAACGAGCCAATAGTTTAGCATCTAAGAAATTGTCAAGCAAGAGAATGCAGAAGTAATCGACGTCTTAAGGCTGAATGCTAGTCCTAGTTTTTAGTTGTAAAGTCGTCGATCAGGAGAAGTGAGACAGAAGAAAATGTCCGTGAAAAAAGGAAACCCACCTCAAGAAGTCAACTTATAAGGATTATTACGAAATCTTGAATACATTATCGCGGGGTTAAAAATGACTTCGTCAGGGCATATCATATGTAATCTGAGATAGATTCAGAGGTTGCTTCAGTGGTTCGATTACTGATCAGGTGAGTATCTGGCCTGAAGTAAGTGATAGTTGTAACTGCTGTGGTCAAGCTAATTTTTCCTGATTTTTGAATTGTGCAATCGGATCAAAAATTTATTGGCCTGGCTGCAATGCTATTCCTCCATTTAAAAAAAAAAACTGAGATAGAGTATTTTTGTGATTAACATTTTCATACGATACTCAACGCACCGCTAGTTGGAGGTAGCTTCATTTAAGATAAAGACCAAAAACTGACAATATAATCAAGAGGGGCCAGTCGGATAGGAAACAGATACTGTCTTTTAGGTGAAATGATGGGGTACCGATTAGATAGTCAACAAATGGAGAAATTTTTAAATGTTGAATGGGTACCACGTCGTGTATATTTTGCACATGTAGGTCGTTTATTGTAGTTTTGGATGGTTCGAATTTGGAGAGAGAAAAAGAGTGGTGGAGTGAGAGGGTTTCAATCTGAGCCATCCAAAAGTGCATTGAACGGCCCAAATGTGCTGAGCAGGCATTACGTGGGATATATTCACTTGGCACTGATAAATTTCTTAAGAAGAAAATGACAGGATTTAGAGCATCTTCAATGGAATAGCTAAAATAGGATTGCTAAGAGCATGTACACCAAGAAAATGTATTTTACCTACCCAATAATCTACTTTTTTCATTTTACCTACTCAAATTTCTCTCAACCCAACACCAATTCTGTCTATTATACCTCTTTATCTTTATAAAATATATTACTAAAGAGAGAGAGACAGAGAGGGGTAGAGAGAGACAGAGAGGGGTAGAGAGAGAGAAAGAAGTAATAATATTTTAATGTATTGCTCTTGAACAGTACCTCTCTAGTTTTAGAGAGCATTTTCCTAAAAGGAAAATTAGCTTTGTGTTTGCCGAGACTGGTGCAAAGGGATTTGATGGTTTTGATTAGGTAAAATAACTAAAAGAGTGGGTTTATCCACTCTGGTGTACATGCTCTAAAGGGTAGTTTTTGATAAAAATAGGATCCACTTATGGATGATGGATCGATAAGTGGTCATTAATTAGTTTATTGATGGGTAATCACTCTAATGGAATAGCTAAATTATAGTGTATGGAACAAAATATTATATTACGACGTGTATGGAACAAAATACAGAGTATTATATTATGAAAATTTCTCATCACCCATCTTAAAATGAAATTGAAAAATAAAGAGTTGGATTTGTTTTTTTTATGGTGGTTGCAATACAATTGCCAAAAGAAAGAAGAAGACGAAACAAAACGTAGACCGCACGTTGAGAAACAAGCCAAAACTGTAAATTAGCATACCCATATTCTTTTAGGCCCCGTTTGATAACGGGTTTGGAAGTTGGGATTGGAGTAATAATCCCATGGGATTATTAATACTTTGTTTGGTAACAAAAAAAGGTTCGGACTATTAGTCCGTTGGGATGCCGAATCCGGGGATTAGGGGGTATTAGCAATACCCCGTGGGACTTGGTATTCGTAGTCTGATCCCAACCCATTCTCATTACTAATCCCTTTTTATTACCAATTTCTTCTATCAATCCAATCTCATCATCTAATCTCATCTCAAACAAACATGATATTAATAATCTCATCATCTAATCCCATCGCAAACAAACATACTCATTATCAATCCCTTCTCATTAATAATCCCATCTCATTTCCAATCCCAATCCTAATCTCATCTCCTTACGAATCCCATCTATTTATCTCCGTTATCAAACGGGGCCTTAAGTTTTAACGTTGACGTGCGGTATAGATCATTTTTTTCCCCAGAAAATTCAAAAAAAATAAAAATGAAAACTGGTTTGTTCTTTAAAATTGGACCAACAAAATTTATGGAGTACAGATATATTGGTGGCCAACTTATAGGATGAGCTATTGAGCCATAAGTGTATAGATCAATTTATCTAGTAAATTTTGGCACACTCACTAGCTAAAATTATTTTAGCTATTCAACCTAATGAGTAGTATTTTATAGGGTCCGCTCATACAATTTTAAAAGGATTGGATCTGACTACCAAACTGTCCATTGGTAGATGACAACTGAGTTCCAAACTATGAATAAATTCATGTTAGGTATCAGAAACCATGAATAGTGTCCATAATGATAACCAAATCCATTGAGCAGTAGCATAATGCGCGTGCAGGAACGTGATAGTGAAAGCGTTGTAAGACAACATCCTAAACTCTGAACATATGCACGAGCGAGAATTGAGAAAGCTATTGTAGAGCGAGGATTGAAAACGCGAGCGGAGGGTGATTGTGTGACTGTGGTCTAGACAATGATTTTAGGGGTGGGGGGGGGGGGCAATTTTGTGTTTTAGCCAAATATTAGGATTTCCTTGGTAACCCTTGGGGAGTACTAGATTTTCAGTATAAATAGCAATCAAATGACCACAACTTGTTCATAAGTTACTATGGCAACAATGAAAAATGGCACCACCAACTCTCTGCCCAAATCACAAATAGAAGCTGCACAATCAGTTGTCCCGATAAAATTGACGGATCCACGGCTGTCGCGTCGTGTGTCCGTCACGGACTCTGGCATCTTCCAGAGCTGGTTTCATATCATTTTTTACTACAACAAGGTGTCCGGTGAAGATTCAGGGTGGAGCTTGGCGGGGTGGACGAAGGAGTCGCTAGGGAGAGCTTTACACGAGCAACCGATGCTCGGTGGGAGGCTACGGAGAGAGGAAGAGTCCGAAGGGGGACTAGAACTCGTGTCGAACGACTGCGGCATCAGGCTGTTTGAGGCACGAATCTCGAAAACAGTGGCCGAGTTTCTTGATTTGGAGGAGAGGGAAGATGCAGAGGCTGAGCTTTTGTATTGGAAGGATATTGATGAAGAAAATCCTCAATTTTCTCCACTGTTCTATGCTCAGGTAATTAAAGCGGCAATAATATGATTTACTATATAGGTAGGTGAATCTTTAGTCAATGGACTAAGGCCCTGTTTGTTGCATGTTATTTCAAGTTAGAAGTTTGTATGCGAAATCTGAAAAGCACTCTTTCCCAAGCACTAGCTAGGATAGCCAGTTATTTGGACACAATAGGTGTTTGTTTGTGTTTTTTTCGTGATAACCAGGTATCCTGGTCAGTTTACGTACACCTCGACTAATCTAAGTGATCATAAGCCCACCGTACACTGGCGGTGGACAGTGGGTTGTATAAAGCTAAAAACCATCAAGATAGAACTTCTCAAAAATTTGCATTGTTGTATATACTGATCGAGTCCACTCTTGTGGTTCTGTTTTCCACAGGTGACCAACTTCCACTGTGGTGGATACTCAGTAGGCATAAGCTGCAGCCTTGTTTTAGCAGACCCTTTGGCCATAATAAGCTTCCTTAGGAGATGGGCCAACATTCACAGCAGAATGGTTTCCGAAACCGAAATGGCGAAACCACCCTTATTTTACCTCCCCAATTTCAAGCCAAATGCTTCTTCCCTCGCTAACCAAGCTGGCTCAAACCAGATCAAAGACCGGCGAAAACCTCTCATCTTCTGGACTGGAAAAATTAATCATAACGAGGTTGACAAGCGTAAGGCGCTGGCGTTACGATGCATCGAAGAGGCAGAGCTCAAGCTTGGTGGCAAAAGGGCTTCCAAAATCACTTTGCTTCTGAAAAAACCTTCTGAAGAAATAGAGGTAGAAAGCTATTTGAGAGAAGGGCTTATGGAAAAGCAATTAAGTTTTAGGAGTGGACTCAATTGTGGAAGTTGGGATGATTTAGGGGCCAGTGAAGTGAAATTTTGTGAAGGGAAGAAGCCAGTTTGTGTCTCTTATTGGATTAGTTGTGTCCCTGGGGAAGGACTTGTTCTGATCCCAAGTCCAGATGCGAGTGCTTCCGAAACATTGAGTGTTGTTGTCACAGTGCCATGAGAAACGCTGATGAATTTTTCGGGTATTTTTTTTTAGTAACCAGGTGTTCAGGTCAGCTTACGCGCACCTCAACTAATCCTGGTAAATCAATCCCACCGTTCACTAGCGGGGCCAAAGCAAAGCTCTGTATGGAATGTTGATGAATTGGTATATAAGTGAGTGAATCCATTGTGCAACTTATGTACTCTAATTGCTATAGATATCCGTCGAGATTGATTTTCCATCATGGTTCAAATTCTGGTTCGGATGTGTGTATCAAAGACCTATCTTGTTTCTGCTTATTTCCACAATCGGTATCGGGGGAGTAGGGAGCGGTAGTTGTCTTAAGTCGATCTGGTGCGAAGACTCGAATTCAAGGTACCCTGTCTTATAAGAGAGCACCTCATCTATCACCATTTGAGTCGTGAAAGTATGGTTTGGGATCTTGTATTATCTTTCTAAGAGCATCCGCAATGGGAATAATCAAAATCAATAACTAAAATGTGCCACGTTAGCATTTGATTGTCCATTTAGTTCATAATCAAACTTAACAACCTCTATCTCCACATTGTTTATTTTTGCATCCCTAACCAAAAAAACCCCACAATACACAATGCACTTATGTCCAATCGCAAACGAGTTCCAATCATGCATCCGACCATACCAAATTATTCGTGTCGATGAGACGATTCCAATGTGGGGTGTTTTTGAGTTATTGAGTTTTAAGTTTTGTTATTGGGTTTGGTTATTGAGCTTTGGTTATTGGTAAAAGTTGTTAAGTTTGATTATGGAATGGATGGAATTTGGTTATTTGCTAAAAGACTTGTAATTTTGCTTATTACAATGTGAGATATTTGTTGAGCATTGTTGTTAAGTTTGCTTATCCACACCCATTTGCTTATTACAATGGAGATGCTCTAAGGCCCCGTTCCGCTAAAATTCTTATTTTTTACTAGTAAGTATCTTATTTCTCGTTTTACGATACAGATCATTCAAGGAAACAAGAATTTATATAACCAAAACTAGGCATGATCTTATGCTTCTTGTTCTATTGAACTTTTAGCAGTATGTTTGAACTTCGAAGTTCATTTTATTTGGCCATAGAATCAAATAAGGTTTCGTTATACTTTCTCAAATAAGTATTTTAAAAATAAGGACTTATTTTGAAATTAAAAATAATGAGCTTACGAAAATAATTTTTTATTTTTTGCAGGATTTGATAGATCTCATTGAAATTTATCAAACAAAATCCATATTACACATTTTTTTTATTTCAGTAAGCTTTTTACTTTTAAATTTAAAAATTACAAATAAGTATATATTTTTTAAGGGACAAATCTGGAACACACGCTAATATATGTCTCTATTTTTTTTTTTTTACCACATTGCGCGTTTTCTTGGGAAAATAAACATTTGACTTTGAAACTTGTGATGGAAAGCATGGGAAATTAAAAATGGGGTAGCTTCTCAACGTTGTACATCCAAACGTTTGAATCTTGACCCGCAGGTTCGAAATTATAGCTAGTTTGAGTGGAAAATTGACGGATTGGCCCATTCTTATGCCTATAAATTGAATCTTTGGATTGGTCAAGAAGTTAAGAAACCGAAAAGAATGAGTGCATACCCCACGTACATACGCCTTTGGAATTCGTTTTGGGTCTCACAAAGATGATTCGAGCCATTCATACTGTTCAAAATATATTACATATTTTGTAGTGTTCCTGTAAAATATCAGCTCATTTTGAAATTAGTTAATGCATTTCCGAAACATCTAACTTTCCCTCAACATTTCTGAAGCAAAGTTAGATGTTTCATAAATGCTCTTACCAATTTGGCTAAATTCTGAAGCAAAATTGGATGTTTCGTAAATATTCTTACCAATTTTCAAATGATCTTAATTATACTTTACCGGAGATCCTAAATAACATGAGTGGCTTGGATCATTTTTATGAGACCCAAAACAGGTTCCGATGGCGTACGTGCTCGGGGGTAATACCCCATGTATGTACTCATAGCAGGCTGATATGAACTACTCGGAAGGACAAACTTGATGGGCAACAATATCTAAAAATAAATTCATTATCTGATAGAGATATTTCTTTCTCTAAACCAAGACCTTGAATAGGATTGACACCCACTGATTCTCGATCTAGTGATCATATTCTATTCACCCTTAGATATTTGCCCATTCAAACAAGCCTTAATTCAAAGACAATCAGGTTCCGTTTGTTTGGACGTAAAATATTTTTCGGTAAATGTTTTATCTATTTTTTGGTGTTTGATTGTGTAAAAAATTAGGAAAACATTTTACACTTAAAATATTTTCCATCAATTGGACGAAAATGACTTGCCTTTAAATCTTTCATGAATTATTTTCCGAAATGAACCCGTTGCCTTCTACTATAATTGTCACTGTTTAATTTTCTCGATCATTAGTGCAAATTCTCTCAATTTGTGACCTACCATACCATCTGTTATATAAATAGGTAAATGTTTTTTCCAGGACTCACGTTCCATTCTAATATTCTCAAATCTCTCCACCGTTTAAACCTCCCTCTATCTCTACACTATTTTGTTGATTTTTAAAACTATTTTCAAGTGCCAACCAAACACCGAAAAATAAAAATTTGAAGTTTGTTTTCCGAAAAAATATTTTACATGAAAAATATTTTAAATTGTAAAACATTTTACATCGAAATAAACGGAGCCTTATGTTAGATTTCTTAGAGGGTTCCAACCTAAATCAATTGGCAATAGGTGGAGTAACTTCTAGAATATATTAACCAAGTTTGAGTGGCTTAGATGAGCGATGTGGGATTAAGTTTAACACTCCCCCTCACGTGTAGCCCAGATGCACATGGAGGTTCGAATCGAAGAAATAAGATATTTGACTCGGACGACCCCTCACGTGGAGCCCATGCACGTGGGGGTATGAATTGATGAGATGAGGCCACCCAAGACCTAGCTTTGATACCATGTTAAAGCATCCAATTCCAAACCAATTAGCAATAGGTGGAGTAACCTCTAGAATATATTAACCAAGCTTGGGTGGCTTAAATGAGCGATGTGGGATTAAGTTTAACACCTTAAATGTAAAATTAATGTAAGCCTTATCTTATCTGGCAGCGAAATGTGGCCATAAATAATTTACAGCTCATATATTGTTTTCCTTATTTTCTGGGGTACCCTATCATTCAACCCATCCCTGCGGTCTGTTTCCAGCAGTCGTATCTTGTCTGCCTCTGGCAACCAAATGCAAATGGTACTCCATATAGTAGGAGTATTTTTCCTTGCTTTTGTGTTTCTCCTAATTTGGAACCGGTCGAAGGTGGTTCTCCTAATAAATATACCAGACCAATCCCTTCGGTTTGGTATACTCATTAATGTTGGATAGTTCTATATAGTTCAGTTAATTTCAGACATGAAAATGAGGGGTTGCAAGGACACAGAATTTGTTGCAGTGTGTGCATATATAGAAGACATGAGGTTTTTTTTTTTTTCTTTTCTTTTTTGGTATACATCAATATACTCCATTATATATAGGAGGACAATGAGAATAAACTAACAACCACAAAAAAGAAATATTGTGCAAAGACCAACTAATAACTATCAGATCAAAATCAATTTCCAAACTAAAATACCCAATTAGTCAATAAACAGGTAAAGTGCAGCATAGAACTTGGTTTTGTGCTGCCAAATTTATCCGAAATATAGGACAGAGTACAGTACTACACCAAAGTTGAATCCAGAGACTTCAACTTTCTCCACTTTTTGGGCCGAAAAATTCCATGTTATTGCTTTTATTTTAATCCTTAAGTCATTTGACTGTTTTTATGTCCCACAACGAAGATCAGGAGTTATTTTGGACAGTAGTTAGATCTTTTTTATTTTATTTTAAGAACCCTTAGTGAAACGGGATCATTTGACTCTTTTTTTGTGTCCCACAACAAAGATAAGGAGTTATTTTGGACAGTGATTCGATCCCTTTGTTTATGACTGGAAGTCGAGGATCTCAAGGTCAGTTTGGGTGCACCTCGACTAATTCTGAAGCCTTAAAAATTGGCGCAAGATTGAAAATATTTAGTATTCGTGAGATTTGAACGTACAACCTCATACACTTATTTGCTTTCTCATATCAAGTAAAACAAAGAGCCCTAAAACAAACTCTTTGTAGTTGTGTTCGATGGTGGTTGTGTCTGAAGATGTAATGGAATGCTAGCAGTGCTCATGCTCTATGTAACATTCTATAAATCTCCCAATTTTAAAACCGGATTCTTGTTTTGGAACTTACCAATCTCTCTCTCTCTCTCTCTCTCTCTCTCTCTCTCTCTCTCTCTCTCTCTCTCTCTCTCTCTCTCATGTGAGGACAACATAACACACCATGTGCACATGCATCACTATCTTGCATCATTTTCCTTTGACACAAGGAATCCCCAATTCCCCACCGCCACCAACCATCCCCTCATGCATCCACCACTAAAAGCCCATTCTCCTTTACTCCTTTTTGTCACAGAATGCAAAAAAATCCAAGAAATACAGCTCCTCACTTCCAAAAGCATATCCCCACAGTACTTATGTCTACCACACGTACAATTCCACCTCCTCCAGCTATCACCCAATCAACTTCTTCTTCACCATTCCATTCCCACCACCACCACCACCACCAACATTCATTCCTCAGCCCTCCCATCTAACCACCTCTAAGAATAAGTGCCAGCTCCCCTGAAAGCAAGTTTTCTTAAATGTAGTACAAAAAACGAAACTTTTACGAGTACATTTACTTTAAAACTGTTAGTTTAGGAAATAATTAAGCATGTTGTATATAGTTGCAATTAGAGAGAGTAAATCAATAGAAAGCTAATGAACTCAGAACTTCTTCGCCACCTTCCTTCAATTTTCCTCATCAACAAAATAGTAAACAAATTTATGATCCAAACACAGTCTACGAAATTTGAGCTCAAAGAACAAGATTAATGAGATATCAATTTAATAATATCGCTTAACCATAAAGACATCGAAAGCAATGTAGCTTATTTTCTAATAATTTTCATCAAATACCAGTGAACCAAGCAAAGAGCTTAACTATAAGGAGTTTTTGGATTCACCAAAGCAAAGAGCTTATACACAGAAATATCACATACGCCAATAATCGAAAGGAAAAGACAAAATTAACTGAAGAACCACAAATAGAGTGACCAAGTCTTTCTTATTCGCCTAAGTCAATATGGTAGTGCAGAATCATAACATCCGATATATCTCCAAGCCAATTAATCTCATCCCTCCTCACAAATCACAAAATGTAGCTCCAAAATATGCAACCACAAAAAAGCAGAAAGAAAAGTAACAAGAAAAATAAACCTGGAGGGATAAAAATATCACAAATAAAATTTCAATCTACAACAAATTACGAAAAGTGCAAATCAATTACCACCCAGGTGATTAAATAAGGATAACTGCAGCAACCCCTCCAATTCCAAACAAGGCTAGCATAGCCATGCTGCTTCCATGCATGAAAGCTCCCGATCCGGGGGAGGGGGTAGAGGCGGGCCGGTGGGATGGTAGGCGAAGGCGCCGGCGATTTGGGGGAGGGTGCAGGTGGACTGGTGGTGGGTGGCGTCTCAGGAGCCATTGGTGCAGGTGGTGAGCTCATGATGGAGGGGCCAGGGCTCATGGTCGGGGGAGACATCACCGGTGGTGGGACACTTGGTGGAGGAGCCATTATCGTCGGTGATGGGGTTGAAACGGTGGGTGGTGTTGCCATGGTGGTTGGAGGGACACTTGGTGGAGGAGCCGTTATCGTCGGTGGTGGTGCAGCCATTGGTGGTGGGGTTGAAGCCACGGTGGGTGGTGTTGCCATGGTGGTTGGAGGTGAAGCTATAGACTGAGCCATGGACAATGCTACTAAAGCAAGTGACATGGTTACCGTGAGCATGGCTTGTTTGAGAGCCATGACTCTTGTGAATAGGAAGAGGGTGTACACAATAGGTTTTGATGAGAGAGGAGGAGAGAGAGTATTTGGAGAGCAGGAATGTTGTTTTCTGAGGAATAGGAGAGATTGAGATTGAGGTTTGATATATAGGAAAGGAGAGGATACTTGAGCATAATTACTTAGACAATAAATTATATACACCAGTGGTTTAAATAATTTAATCTCAATTCAATATTAAATGGGTCTTAAAACACGGGTAGCTCTAATCCGGATAATAATTCAGTAGTCCGGGAACCATCTATTTACTTCGCTTATGCCCTTGTGCAATAAAGAAAGCGACTGAGGCACGCTAAGATTCCATTCGAAGGAAGGTAAGAGGATTCGATGTTGCACCATTTTCTACTCTTCTTTGGATCCAGAGTTTTTCGAGAAAAGATTCCATCCTTCAATATCGTGATTGGGTCGACTAGGCCAGGTCACGAGTGAAATATCATGATCGGGTCGACCAGGTAGATCATGAGTCAATAGAAAATCATGTGATGCTTTGGATCATTCAAGAAGCACACATTTACATGGGTCAATAGACTTATTGTGAATTCCACAAGAATATGTGGTTCTAGAGTGATACGGAACACCACGTACGTGATGGTCCTCCCGGATTAGTGAATAATCAGACCTCTAATCCTTACACGTATAAAGGCAATAAGAGTTCATGAAACCTCCTAAGTTAGATAGCCTCTTCCTTAGGTATTTAGGCTGACACAGAGTGCACTGAACTTCAATGAAATCAAACACGCAACTTTCTGACAAAAAGAATTGACAAAAAGTGGTTAAGCACCTCTATTTGGTTATTGTTTCATTTTTTCAGGATATTAGTAAGTTAATACTTAATATTTTTAAAATTACTACGACCTTCCGTTCATTGGAGTCGAACCCTAGAACTCACGCTTCAAATTGGAGCGCTGCACGACCATTGAGCCAAACCCCAAGATCCCTTCGGTTATGGTTGTTCGATAGGTTGAGACCAATGTTGTGCAGAATAATAAATTCAAGAACAAAGAAGTAACAAATTTGAAAGAAGCCACAATGTCAACCACAAATAAACTCACAAATTTTAGCACCAACCCTTTAGCAGAAACCCCCTTTATTTGATATATACACCAACATAAAAAGTTCATTCGCACCGCAAAACTACATGATTCAACAGCACAAAAAAGAAAGGAAAGTCTCATTTTCATAAAAAGAAACAAGAAAAACAAATTGCTAACATCATTTCCTGCAAAAACATGCATGACTCCTACTTACAGAATCACACAAATGGCAGCCTGGTCTCTTTTCTTCTGTTTGCTATGCTTGAATCTTAGATGTGGGGACATGACAAAAAGAATGGAGGAAGTAATGTGATTTCCATTATTTTGTCCCAAGTAAAAGTATGGTAAATCATTAAGAGTTCAAAATATGTCCTAGGAAGCATGAAAGATTTCCATCATGCCTCAGATAGTAAAAGCACACTAACAGAGTGAATGACTTTGTGTGGTGCCTGGTGGTGATTTGTTTATCAGTTTTCTTTGGAATTGACTTTGTACACTACAGTTAATGGACCACCACACTAACCCAACTTTGTGCTTTCATGCCTGCACGTACTCTCTCTCTCTCTCTCTCTCTCTCTCTCTCTCTCTCTCTCTCTCTCTCTCTCTCTGTGTGTGTGTGTGTTGCGGCTGGTGCTTAAGGATTCACCCCCCACACGGGTTATGTGACTATGGTAGTGACCAACTCATAGAACATAAAAGAAAAATGAGTTGTTTAATGTCTCGAAAAATTGGTTTAAAATATATGGAGAAGAAAAGCTACACCAATCTTAACTTTGAGACTGATCTAAATAACACCTTGGGAATCTACTTTTTTTTCATACTCACGGGTTTGGGCTAGCTTATATTTACGTATCTTGACTAATTTTGTGGTTCAATCCCACCGCCTACTTATGGAGAACCCAATTAAAGTTAGCGCAAAGTTCTCTACGGATTGTCCCAAAGGAGTTGATAACACTCGGAAAGTTTTGAACCTTGAGACTATAGGAAGGAGCAAACCCTTAAGTCATAGACCTTGACCATCTGGCGAATCCCTTGGTTTAGGAATCCATCATTTGGGGGGCTCTATCATTTGGTGGGCCAGAGGAGCTCAACTTCTATTCTACTGAGGAGCTAACCTTCCATTCTACTGAAGGGTGGCTCAGGAAAAATCTACCTATCATTCTCCGTTTCTGCCTTAATGGTGTCAAGGAATGCCACATGGTGCATGTTAGTGGAAGCACGTACAAAAGGCTACACAGCACCTGGAAGTATCAAGAAGAAGAAAAAGAATCTCACTTCTTTTATTTTCAGTGGTCAGATCTTCGTCACCCGTGATCACCTGCTGTGAATTAGCAAATTCCGTGATCCCTGGGGGCATTATTGTATATATTTGGGTTCCAGCTACTACTACTACATCCTTGTTTGTGGCAACCTTAGCTTCTTTTGGGGGGTGGCAAACTGGCAGGGATAAGAAAGGGAAAGCAACTGGAATAATGGATCATTCCTCCAACCACAATCCCACATTTACTGCTTGTCTCTTTCAGCCATATATGAATTTACGTTTATATGTGTGTGCAGTGATTGACGGAGAATTTGTATTTAACGGGTGCCTAATGAGCGTGTATTTCTACGTTGTAACAATAATTATATTTTATACGTATGTATTATCACTTGTTGGGTTTGAACAAGAGACGAAAAATGGGAGATTTTAATTTTACATGTGCGACAAAAAATGGTTGATCACTTGGAGTGTTTGGGAGTTATTTTCACACATATATGGGAGATTTTAAGGATTTTTATGGATTTAAGGAACTTACAGGGGCCAATCACCTACAACTTTTTCAAATTAACCTTGGTTTTGCATGGTCATAATTTTGGTATCATGCATTTTGTCTGTGTTTCTTTAAATTCAAAATAAGACCCCTGTTGGTTTATTCCAAGATTAAAGTGGAACCACCAAGTACATACTGACATTACAGAAGACAACAAGGAGAAAACTTTCCCCTAAACCAGAAGAGTCAAGAGTAAGTGCTGCAGCAGGGGTTAATCTATGCATCTCTGCAAGAATATACAGGTTGCAGTTTCTGATCTAAAGTGAAGCTAAATCTAGCCATGCACCCAGGGTTTTATATTGTGGTATCGGGAATCGTAACGATATTGGTGATACGGCCATATATATCGGACCATCAGTCCGTGTTGGCTGATACGTGAGTAACTAAGGGTTACGGAAATATTCAAAATCTTGTATGCACCACACTACATTCTTAATTCATTAGGATCTATTGCGTATTCTATTCGCACATTACATTTTTCTTTAGTAACATGTGTAGCATTGAAAATGGTTCAGAAGATCCTATTTTGGCACTACAAAAGTTTACGGAAAGTGAAAAAAGTTTCCTAATGTTTCTGTCCTAGATCCTAAAATGACTCTCTAGATGTGATGGGAGCAAAGATAGATTCAGACGATGCTATTTCCTCTACCTATTGATAGCCAGCTTTTGATAGATGATGAGAATGAGATCAATGATTTGGAGTGGATCAAATCACATGACCAGAAGCTAATAGTTTATCATGTCGCAAAAGGACTTTTGAAATTTTCAAGAGTATCAAATAAGCAAAATGTGTACCATGATGTGACATTAATTTCTAGATGAGTCTAAGGCCTTTAGGGTGCATTTCTTAGAGTATGTTGTGCCATGGGATTAGTAGTGATGAAATTAGTAACAGAACATGCACAGATATACCCGATGTACATTGAATCCAGCTTCTAAAAATTTTAAACAAACATCAGATATGCAGTCCCCTTGACTAAATAATTGAAATAATTGAATCGGAATCTCATATCTAGTCAAACAAACGTGCCCGGAGTACCTAGGAAAGTCTAACTCCATAAACAACTATGTAGTGTATAAATACATAGCATTGTACTTGAGTCAATGTTAAGCAAGAGGGTGAAGAGAGAAATCCTCCGTCAGAGGGCATTAGAAAGATATCAATCAGACAGTGACTAGTAAGAAGGGAAAAAAATCAGAAGTAGAAAGTATAATGTAAGCAAAATTTCAAGCAGCGAGAGCGCCCCAAAATCCCAACATGAAGGTTCACAAGATCTGTAAATAGGAAACACCGTAGATGGGAAATTAATCGTTATAACTACAAGATAAACTCTGACAATCATCATAAATACATGGCAATAAGCCCACCTTCAGCTAATTTACAAAAGGAATTTGCTAAGCTGGTAAAGTCTCTTCACCGTAATAAAAAAGAGAGGGAAAGGCATTCAGCTGGAGTTGTGTTGGTCAGGTGACTCAGGTTAATTATATATCACCAAGGCATTCAGATTCATTCACTATCAAGGACTTTTTATCCCCTGAGTAAGAAGGAGAAGCTGCAGGATGAGAGTGGTAAACTTTACACTGTTGGGATGGACTATGAAACGGTTACAGAAAACAAAGCAATCGAACAATGACCAAAGACAGTTTACGTTGTTTCGGGCAAAATCAACCTAGAAATTTATCACCACAAAGTAGAATACAATGAGTCGGACTCCAACATAAACCCTAGAGCTGCAATATAGAACTTACATATAGTAAAAGCCCAACCGACAATTACCCGTGAAGCCCCATAGAAAATGTGAGGAACCTTCTAATTGCCCATTAATCAGGTCATGCTTGCCAGTGGCAAAAGAGTTGAAATCATACAGCGGGTTAAATACGAGACAACCGCAATAAACATGAAGCAAGTTATTACTAATCGGGTCATGTCAGTCGCAAAAGAGTTTCAAAAGTCAAAATGAACAGACCAACAGTTCTACTTGCAGCAGAAGTTATCAGCACAATCAAATTGGTTGTCAAGAGAAGGTAAAACAAACTTAAGCTGGAAGGGAACAAAATTTTCTGACAAAATTTATTTCAAGGGTACAACTATTACAGAAAAAAAGGATAACAAAGGTTTCACTATAAACAGCAGTTGAGGTCATTTAAATCTTCACAATCACAAAGGATTGTATTTGGTTTTGGACAATTATCTGACCAGCAGCATGTTTGTCAGAAGTTATTTATTTTCTGAACATCATGCTTTATGATGATATACCTGATATCACCTTTGATCACTTAGAAGGGGTTCCGATGCCGGAGCTGCAATAAAAAATTTCTTCGGTTAGCCCAAGAAAAAATCAATAATCAACACCATACAGATGCAATTTATGAATCCAAAATTCTGTAAATGGCAGAAGTGGCAAAAAAAAAAAGAAGTGTCGGTTAGGACTTTAGGACTCTACTCGCTTGCACATAAAAAAATATCAAAAGCAGAAAAAGACATAGCATGCTGTGATGGGTCCTATGAGAAACCAAGACTGATCCACCATAAAACTCTACGAAAACATGCAACTTGTGACACCTTCACCATGGGCCCCTCTTCTTCTCTTCTTAAACGCTAGTCTAATAACTCTTTCAGATAGCCATGACCTTATAGGTTCAATAGGTTGATATGGGAGACAAACTCAACCACAAAATCACAGCCCAAAGCTTGAATTGGGCATTCAACCTCGTAGATGTATATGCATTCATGCAAATGCATTCAACCTAGTAAGCGTAGAAACTTCTCAAAAAATCAAAGACGAATCCAGTTGACAGTTCTTTGACATTGTAGCTCAACTCTTAAAGCGAAAACCATTCTGAGCATGTTTCATAATAGTAGCAGCTCAAGAATTACTTAATGTTCTACATCACATTTGCTATCAAAATTGGTACTTCCTACTTGTGCTAACACTGGATCTAGCCCCTTCTGGATTTTCATATTTATACTTTTAATTCCAAGAAGAGCTGCTTGAGGTGTAACTCACCTATGCCTTCAACATAAACAACTTTTGTCAGATTCATTTCCAAGGTGGTTAACATAGGCCTTTGTTTTTTAGCGTCATAGGGAGTAGTAATCTACTACTTTGGCCGTGCAGCAAATGTACTTTGTGATGGACCATTCATACGGGACAATGTTCCATTTTCAATGCTAGAACATGTTTAGAACTACAGAAATCAAACCACGTCCCACTGTTAGTATTTCACTTTCCTGTACCTTAAAATTACAAGGCAGACTAAAGCATGCAACATGTGAAAAACAAAATACAAGGCCCAGCTGCACAACAGTACCTCTAGGATTGTGCTGGCTAGTGGCTGTAGACTTCTGCTTGCAATTTCTCTCCATAAGTTCAGTTATCACCAAACGGGTTAACAGAAGACCAGCAATAAGAGCACAAATCATCAGCATAACAAAAACGGCATCCCATCCCTTGGTAGTAAGGAAACCAGTAAGAAGTGGGCCCAGAGATGCACCAACAGATCCAGTGCCATCAATTATGGCAGTGACTGTCGCCAGCGCTCGAGCATCTCCTCTGACAGAGCTATGTGTACCGAGATCAGCAGAGACTGCGGTGGTGATAAGGGCATAGGGTCCGTTAACGAATAAACCAGCAATCATCATAAGAACAATGTTCATGGTCTGTGATACGTTCCCATATGTACGATATAGGATTATTGCAGGAATTGCAGCATACATGAAGCTGGCAGCAGTAGTGGCTCGAGCTTTAAGTTTATCAGATATGTAGCCAGCCAAAATTCCACCAACAATACCGCCCACATCGAACAGAGTAGAAAGATTTCCCGCAGATTTTACTGAGACATACTCTCCACCAATAGCTGCAAAATCATGAAGTCGACAAGATGAGAAACATGGAACATATTCTCTGCATTCAAAACCTTAAAGCTATTTGGCACCATCCAAGCATGCAGTCATGAATCACAGACACGAAATTCGGACTCGTGATGCTTGGAAGAAAACATAATTTTCAAAGCAACCGCACTATAAAAAAAAATGATGTAATATCCCCATTAGCATCTTAATATAGATGCTGTATTAGTTTCAAAACACTATTCATGAATCATGATAACTCTAAGAGGAAAAAGGAATGAAGCCAGAGATACCTGTCTGACTAAGATAAAATGGTAACCAGTACAAAAACGTGTATGCCACGAGCTTTGAGAAGAATAGGCACAATGCAAATGGTACGACTCCTGGTATTTGGAAAGCTTCAAGAAGCCCAACACCTTTCCTATACCCTGATCCAAACCGTACCATGGTGCTCTTCCCAGCTTCCACTAAGTCTCCTTTCCGTACTTGAGCTTCTTCATCGTTGTGCATTGTCCCCGCATTATCACCAAAATCACGTGGGTTAAGAAACCCGACATCCTCAGGATAAGCAGCCAAGAACAGGTACACCATTATCCCTCCAAGAAAGATAAAACCGCCCGGAAGTATAAAAGACCATCCCCATCCATAATCCAGCACACTAGCAGCGAGAAGCGACCCGCTAATGTTTCCTACGGACGTATGAGCGTTCCATACGCCCATTATCAACCCCCTCTTCCTCTTGCCGAACCAGTTACCTATGACAGCAACAACAGAAGGCCAACCGGTGGCCTGGAACAACCCGGCCACCATCTGCATTGCCAAGTAAAACCAGAACACATGTACCTTCCAAAAGTAACCCATCCCGAACAGCCCAACGAATATCCCACTCCCAACCATCCCAGTCGTCAAGAACAACCGGAGGTCCAACGTGTCCCCCAAGTGCCCGGCAAGGTACATTCCAAGGGAATAACAGGAGAGGAATGCGACGTCGATCTCTCCCAGCTTCGAGGTTCCGTCCGTTCCGTTGAACGGGGCCCACCCCTCCTCTCTTGATCCATCGATCGTTCTCTTGACGAATACTTGACCCATTGGCCAAGGGTGGTGCACCACGTGATGGGACTTTTTAGGGTCCGGGTCCAGAACGCTCTTGACTATGCTACTTGGTTTTCTAGAAGCGTGGTAGCAAGCGTACGCTATGAAGGTGATTAACAAAATCACGTATCTGTACATTGATAAGCTCCAGTCCCTGCCTCTAATGCTTCTTATTAAAGAGATTCCAGGTGGAGTCCCCCGCATTGTATCAAAACCCCGAGACATCCTCTTCGCATTCACGTTAGTCGAAACCCTAAACCCAAAAGGTGGCGTCTTTCTTTCACCAATGGAAAGAAATATTCAAACCGGTCGATATCGAAAGATCGAAATCAAAGCATCTCGAATGGATTATTAGCACACTGTAACAATGTTATGCCAAAATACTTAAAGTGAAAAAACGAAGCGAAAGATTTGAGGATAAATGTCTGTAAATTACAAGTTTGAAGAATTCACGTGAAAAGAATTCGAGGCCTTCTATACCTGTGGCGGAATAGATTGGTGGAGAAAGTGACTGTTTTTTGATGATTTGGGGTGAGATTAGGGGAATAAGCGGGAGAGAAGAAGATCGATCGAACGAGCAGAGCGATCTGAGAGAGGTACCGGGAGAGAGAGAGAGAGAGAGAGAGAGAGAGAGAGGTTGGCGGGAGAGAGAGTGATGGAGCAAGGAACGCGGCGATTTCAACTGTCTCGTGCTTCGGGGCCACGCAAACTGTTTAATACAGTAACGGAACCAATGGGGGTTTCAAATCCCCTGTGACGTTGGTTTCGCCTAATTTGCTCACGTTTACCATGTATTTGGACAAAATTTCATTTTTGACTGGTGTAATTTAGGATAACACAATGCGAGAAACGAACCGAGTTGCTCACAAGCTGTTCGGGGGCTCAGCTTGTTATGAAATTGGCTTACCTTGACTTGTATAATAAATGAGACGAGTTCGAACATAACTTTTGGCTCATCTAGTAATCAAATAGAATTTGAACACCTTAAAACTCAAATTTGAGTAAGCTCGTTTGAAAATAACATAACTAGACGTTAAAAATTTTGATATTTGAGACCCTATCAAAGAAAAGTTCAAGTTTGGACTGAAGACTTAACAAGCTCTAATGTGCATGTATGCAAGTTCAATTTATTTATCTTTCAAGCGATACGAAAACGTACATGAATTGAACTTGAGTAGCTTGCTCTGTTTGACATACCTAATACATTATACTGTATCTTCTTGCGGCTTGTTAAACTCTACACGAGGGAAGATAATTCAATTGCTAATTTCTAAGCTAATCATCTAGTCGTGAAAAAATAGGCTTAATCACTGGAGAAATTAAAAAGGGAGTTACATAGGACCAAGGGTGGAATAGGGGGTCTAGTGACGCCGGCCGCCACGACAAGAATTTTAGAAAATACAATTATTATATATATATATATATAAAAATAAATTATCCCCAACTTATATAGTCTCGCCACTGCTAAATTTTTTTTTTGTCATATACTAGTCCTAAATCTTTTTCAGACCCAATAATAAAATAATATTAAGAATGAGGTGTAATTAAAGAAAAAAGAACTCCACACTTTAATTGTAAAACAACTTAACCTAAAAAATTAAAGTTAGTCTCTTTTCGTATTTCATGTGCAAATAACAAACATCATTTACTAGGAATATAATTTTTGTTATGTTATTTTAATTTTTTCTAGAGTCGATAACTATTAATATTGTAATGCATCTTTTTATTTTTTAGTATACATTTCGCCCTGGTTCCGTCCCTGCATAGGACTTCGAGTTGTGTTGTGCAGTGAAGTTCACTACACTATGTTGCGCACCTCTGAGCCTTCGGATTATGCATCCGACGGCTCAGATCTCATCTCGGCAATTAATGATCGAGAGTCATTCATTTTCGAGATGAAATTCGAGCCATCAAATACACGATCCGACGGCTCGGAGGTGCTCAGCATCATTCTCTTCACAGCATCATCCCCAATTCAGCAAGATTCTAGTCTTACGGATGAAAAAAATATTACTAGTCTTACGAGGAATTGTCCTATGGTCTTGGAGCACCATTATGGAATGTTTACATGTTTTTAGATCTATTAAAGGCCCACAAATAGAGTTGCATGGAACCAACTCTTTGTCCCACTCATCTTATCAAAATTTTGCCCTAATAATTCTGTGTTAATCTTATACGTGTTCAATTAACTTGAATTTTGGCGTAAGCATACTATCTGACAAGATTTATAATATGAAAAACTTGGATAGTCAAAAGTAATGCGGGAATATGTTAAGTTTTGGTTGAGAAATGTCAGGTAAACATGCTAAGTTTTTGCTCGGAGACCGCTAGACGCTATAAGGTTCTTGAATTTAGGTGACCAAAACTGCCTTCAAATACATAAAATTTATTGTGGTTCAACATGCCTATTGAAACTACTCCATCCGTTCCAAAATGAGTGGCCTTTTTGGGATTCCGTGCCATTTTAAAATACTTAGATCTTTCGATTTATGAAGTTTTATGTGATTTTAAATTTTTTGTTTAATAGAACTAATTAAAATCTATCAAATAATATCCATATTGTATATTTTTAACACTCATATTAAAATATATAAGCAATTAAAAATGACACGTTTTCTTAAAAAAGTCACTCATTTTGGAACGGAGGGAGTAAAAAAAAGCTAAAGTGAGAGTCCCCACAAACCACACGAGTGCTTAATGCTTAATGCCATTTTCTTATTTTAGGATTTTTTGACTTATTTAGACCCAAAGCACAACCACTACCAGAACACTGAATGTGGGAAGTGAGAACCTAATTCCTCCATCTTTTGCTTCGATTTTATGTACATGATGATTAAGAATTTATTTGCACTAAGTACATAATTAAGAAAATTTATGGACTGAGTTATTTTTTAAAACTTGTTTTGTGGTTAGTCATTTCTTTTTTATGTTTCTTCATTAAAATACTTGAAATAAAGCATTCGTATAGGTTGGAGGAATAAAAAAATCTAAAATATAAGCCCAAACTTAAATATATTAAAAAAAGGGGATCTACAAAAACTAAGAGAAAATATGTTACTACGTTATGTTCATTTTACATAACTTCTTTTAATTTTTCCACACTAATTTTCATTTTGAATACTCTCATTATAACAAAGGGTTAGTTTAAGAAATTTGCCGTAAAATTAATAATTTACTGCCGAATTCTTAAAAAAGAAAACTAGAAAATAATGCATTTTGTCCAAAAAAAAATTACACATCAAAAGAACCCCTGATATCTAGTAACTTTAAAGAAGGAAAAATTAATTTCGTATAACAATAATTATTTCTAAACTTTATTTTGAACCATCTTTTTTTCAGACAAATTGAGATAGAAAAAATATAGAAACACCCCTTGATTCCAATCGCTGTGCTCTTTGGTGAAGTCCAAGGATATGGAGAGGAGTTTTTCAATGCCGAGCGGGTATGCCCGACGTGTCAACCACTTGGCACATTTGAGCGGTCCGATTCACTTTCGGACGGTTCGGATTGAAATCCTCTCTCTTCTCACCCAACACTTTCTCTCTCTTTTTTCTTTCTTTAAATTTAAGCCGTTCAAACACGCAATGAAAGGCTCGGATGTGCGAGAGGATACCAAGGATATGAGCCTTCGGCGCACAGCACACCTTGAGTAGCCCCTGCGGATAAGGCTCTCTTGCACTCCGCCATTTCCATTCACCACGACCTCTCTCTCTCTCTCTCTCTCCATGAATTGAACGCTTCTCAAATCTTAACCTCAACTACCTCAAATCATGACCTCTAATGTTCTTCCTCAGGTACTCTCCCTCCCTCCCTCTCTCTCTCTCTCTCTCTCTCTCTCTCTCTCTCTCTATACATTGTATATCTCTTCGTACAATTTACAAATCACTGCATCTACGCGTATGTGTTTGCAGTCGGTTTTTTTTTTTTTTTGGATTGTTTCGTTGATTTTGAATGTGAACAACGGAATATATGTACTGCAGGCCTTGTGTACGATCCCTCGAAACCCTAAACTCTGCCATCCGAAGACGCTAGGGTTTTCCGCATTCGTCTCCCGCCGTCCCTTTCCCCTCGATTCCACGCGACTTTCGACTTCCCGCGTTACAGTGAACGCATTTGGACCAAGTCTCGATCCCGTCATCCTCGCGAAAACGAGCAGTAATCGTTCCTTTATCGTTAGAGCGGAATCGAATCCAGAAGGAGAAGGAACGATTGAGAATGCTGAGGAGAATGAAGCTGTTGATTCGGAGGCCTCTGAAGCAGAGGCAGGAGTGGAAACCAAGGATGCTGCGGTGGTGAAAGAGCCGAGAAAGCCTCGGGTCAAGCTGGGAGATATAATGGGGGTAAATTCAGTTAACTGTTAGGCCTTTTATCTGTTATTGTTGTTTTTATCACATTTAGTTGGAAGAAATTTGGGTATCTTAGAAACCAGCTTACTGAGTGATAAGAGCTTAGAGTGTGGGGCTGCGGTAGCTTTTGATGTGTAACATGTGTTGATAGTACATTGTGGCGCATCAGAAGGTTTGCCAGTGTAGTCAGTGTAGTCTTTATAGCTTCTGCTTTGCAGCAAAAAAAAAACTTCTAAGCTGATTGTGAGAAGCATCAGTTCTGATGCTTTTGAAGACTGGTTTTAGGTATCAACTTTCTTGTACCTAGGTTTTGACAAATACCCTCAGATCCAAGGGCATTTGTAACTGACGGGAGCGTTATGTAGCATCACCCTTCGGGACACTGTCCTGATGGTACCCATCTCTTTTGGCAGATCCAGTCACCTGGTACTATTCAACCCAAACTACGACCACACAGTACCTTACAACGTCTTTTTCTAGCCTATAATTAGCCCTTTTAATAGGGATGGCAAAGATGCAAGCCATGTGATTGAAGATGAAACAAAACTGAATTTGTTGTTAACACCCCTTTGATAATTTAGAAATGTCTGACGAAGTCTATACTTTCCCCGCAAAAGAAGAGATTGCTGGATTTGTAGATTTTTTCTAGGCAGAAAACCTTCCATAGTCGCATTGATGCGTTCAAGCTGTGAATCCTCGCTCTGATACCAATTGATACAAGCCTAAGTATTAGCTTCGAATAGCATTGACCTACATCTAGGAACAAGAACCACACAATTCGGATCACAAGTGAGAAGATATGGCAAACCTTGACCAGTTTGCCTTGTTCCGGCTACGATTGCGTGAGAATGGCCCCATCCTTCTCTTTGTTGCTTGTTTTCGCGAGATTCCAAGACTATTAGCTTCGAATAGCATTGACCTACATATAGGAACAAGAACCACGCAATTCGGATTCATGAGTGCGGAGATATGGCAAACCTTGACCCGCGTTCTGGCTACGATTGCGTGAGAATGACCATATCCTTCATTCTGTTGATTTACAAAGGTGCCCAAGAGCTTTTAATTTTCGTTAAAAGGCTATTTGTAACCAGTTGTGATCGTAGCCAATATGGAACAAAATAACTTCGTGTATTGTTTCTGTATAACAATGAAGCTAATTTGACTCTCGGGCGTGGTTGAGTGTATGCACATTTTGGGTACCTGGGTTTTCTTAGGTCAGTAAGAATGAATTAGGTTAGATTCAGAAAGGTAATTAATTTTACTTTCCTGCATTTCCTAGGCAACCAAAATGGATATAGGTCGGTTTTGAAGATGGGTATTTCATCTTGTAGTTTACTTTGGTTTTTTTGTCTGTGGATAGATCTTGAATAAGAGAGCTGTTGAAGCGTCTGATGATATAAGGCCAATTCCAGATCTCAGGACCGGAGATATTATCGAACTCAAGATGGTATTTATGTCTCCGATTATTGTTATTAAGCTTGTTTTTTTGCTTCATGTGAAGTCTTATGATGGTGTGTTTATGTGATTGTAGCGAGTTCAAGAAACTAGACGTAGACTGTCCGTATACAAAGGTATAATCATAGGGAGGCAAAATGCTGGTATTCACACAACAATCAGGGTTCGGAGGATAGTTGCGGGCGTTGGAGTTGAGATTGTATTCCCTATGTAAGTGTAACCTCTTCTGTTAACTACCAATATGAAACTACAAGATGATGATATGCAAAAGATTAAAGTCTCGATCACTTGTTGGAAGTTTTGAAATAATGCCTTTATTCGTTGTCCTAAATCTTTGCATTTGCAATCTAAGAAGTGTAGTTGCTCACCGGAAATGATTACGGTTTTTGTCCTCTATAACAGCTAAGAAATATGGTGAACAAACTGTTAGCTAGATCTTCCTCTAGATCATGGGTTTTCCTTAATTCAACTTGCTTGGTTATTGAGGGTTTGACAGTTGACACCATCAAATTGCCAGGTGCAGAAGGATGCACTTAGACTCTCTATAATGTTCGCCTAAGTTAATGATCCTTCTCCTCCTATCTTTAGTCACCCACCAATTTGGTGCCCTTACCGGCTTTATATTAGGTCCTACATACAGTTCAGCACATAAACTTATAGCTTGAAAAAACTTATGATTGACTATGCGTCCAAGTGTCCAACTCATGTCCTGAAGAAAAGAAAATTTTAGACGACTTTTTCTCCACTCTGGGAGTTCTAGAGGTGTGATGCTGGTTCGGCAAAGAAACTTGACAACGTTTCCCTTGTGGAAACCAAAACAGTATTCGTGAATATTATAGGAAGTCTTTTTGGTACAGAGCTTATCAAGTGATATTACAAAAGCCTTTTAGGTGGGATGAAGGAGCTTGCTGTGTTTCCTAGTGTTCGGAAAGGGAACATGTTAATATAGTTAAGGTGATTTTGAATACCCTTCGACAAATTTCTGGAGCCGCCACTCATGTTAAGTATGATCCAACAATGCGTACGTTGTAATGTGATTCTTCAAATTTCAATGCAAAATGAAGGATATACCTCTCTGTCTTTCTCTGTCTCTCCTCTTGACACCTTAAGAAAGAATAAAGTACATTATAACATAAATGTAATCTCCCGTCTGCAATAGAGTAAGGAAAGGGAAATCCTATGTGCATGTAGTTTTTTGTTCTCCATGTTCGCAATCTTTAGCCTCAGTAATGTTCATAGGTTGGATAAGATGCCTAATACTGAAAGTCTGAAACATAAGAGAGAATTCCACCTACGTGATGCTTGGAATCGATATGCTTAATTTGTTAAGAAATTTGTCATCTTTGTAGAATCCATAAGCTGAAGTTTTCTTTGCGAAGACCTTGTTTACTGCGTGATTTGCTCTGTTATATTTTTAGATTTTGTAAAGAGGCAATCGATTCTGAATCTGTCTCTCATTTTTCTATGTGCAGATACTCACCGTTGATTAAAGAGATAAAAGTAATTAAGCACAGGAAAGTCAGGAGAGCAAAGTTGTACTATTTGAGAGATAAGCTGCCCAGGTTTTGCACTTTCAAATGAAAACCTTCAATGCATCTTCTTGCCAGTGTATTTTGCCTTATAAAAGCCTTTGTCATTAGCTTCCCATGGAAATTGAAAGAACGGAATTTGTTTTGACCTTTTCCTGATGAATGTAAAATGCAGTCCTTTGTTGATGTTGTTATGAGTTGGCCTCTGCTCTCACCAATCCTGATGGTCTCATGCGCCCCGACGGGTGACGAGTTTGGAAATGTTTGTAAATATGTAGGCATTTTCTTTCCAGAGTTGAGATTCTTAGATTGTGTTTGGATCAAGGATTCAGGTAAGAAAAAGAAAATGGAAGTAGAGTAATTGAAGGATCTAATTGTCAGGAGCTGTGAAGGATCTAATTGTCAGGAGCCGTTAGATCTTTTAACTTTGTAAATGTGTTTTCCTACCCATATTCTTAAGCCTCGAGGCCTAATTAGGATGATTTGAGATGGCCAAAGAATAGCATGGTGACCAACAGTACCAGAGGTCAGGCTGCATTTCAATTTCCTTTTCTTTCTTCTTTTCTGCAGCAGGGAGAACATCAACTGTATATAGAGACTTATAAGAGTTAATAGTACCGTCCTAAAAAGTGTCCATGAAAAGAAAGAAACAGAGAATCAAAATGGTACCAATCTAAGGCAACAAATTAAGCATGATCAAAATCACCGAAAAGCACATCAAATTGTCATGAAAATACGTGCTTTGACTCCTGAGGTTTATACACTTCAGCCACTATTGTAACGGTACATATCCTTCACAAAGCCAATATGCCTATTGCGAGCTGTTGCATATAGGCTGCTGAATCTAGATTGGCACCACACCACCATCCTTTCAAAGCGCTACGGGCACAAATGTGTTCGGAACGACTTCGAACACAACTGTATCTGGTCTTAGGTTACATAATCCTCCGGCAATCGCACGTTTTTGTTTTTAATCTTAGCACTTACGATCATCTGTCCCATGAATTTTCCCTCCCAAGTCCAGGAGGCATGGAGCTTTTGCAAGGCCCTTTACTTCTCGTACGGAGTTAGGTAGGTGCCCAGGCACCTATGGACCGCATGGCATGGTTTTGGTTTCCACCGGAAACATTGATGGCCGCTTTTTTTGTTAAATGACCAAGGCCCCATTTTCACTAATAAAAAAATACTAAAAATTGAACACATTTTACCATCTTGTTTTTATTAACAAATTTTTTTTAGCATTTTACCATCTCGTTTTTCACAAACAAAAAAATTGTCAACAAAACTTTTTTTGCTACAGTAATTTTACTCACAAACTCATTAACTTATTAGTTATCGAAAACAACTTGACATTTATCAACAATTTATTCACTACCAGAAATACCTAACAACTTCTCAACCACAAATAAAAATTTACAAATTTTTTACTCCCGGAAAATACCCCGATATCGAATTTGCCAAATTGGTGAGAAAGGGTAATGCCATGCTGCCATGCATATGTAAGTATTTTTCTCCAGGACTAGGAGTACTGTAAAAGGTGTGGCCTCCCTCCTCTTTGATGTTTATCTAACAATTGCTATTGCTGTCTAAATATTAATGCTGAGACAATTAACAAATCAATACATCCTCAATTACTTACGAGGATAATCAAATGAAGTCATTGCAGCCTGCCTACTTACTAAATATTTAACATCTTTTTAATTAATTAGTGGTTATATCACATCGTAGATAAAGTGATATCAACAATATCTGGAAAGACTATATAATACACACCTCTTATTTGAGTATGTATCATATGTACTCTTGAATTATAGAGAAAATGTTACGAATCGTATAAAGGTTACGAGATACATCAAAATGTTATGAATTGTAATGAAAATGTTACGAATCGTACAGCTGAAAGGTTATAAATTCTACAGTAGAACAAAAGTTATGCAACACACTAAAATGTTATGAATGAACCATAAAACAGATACATATGGTACACACTTTTACGGAATGTATATTGTAAATTTTCTCAATCACTTTTAAGCTAAAATAATGAACAATCTCGTCATGTGAAATGAACAATCTTGTCATCAGACACGTATATATACTAGTAGTATATTTTAGCACCCTCATTTACGTAAGTCATACATTAATGTGGAGTATCTCAATCTCAAAAATAAAACAAAAGTGTCCGTTTCTCTTCTTTAATTGTACAGCATAAACTTTTAATAATTAAACACGTTATGAATGTCTTCAAAGTAAGTGCCATCGACACGTCATCTGGTCCCACATTTTCTTCCCGTTTTGAACCCCGCGTCACCATTTACGTCCTCCTTGTTCCCCACGTGTCACCACCACCACCATTTCCCCCTCTTCTCTCTCTCTCTCTCTCTCTCTCTCCAATTGAAGCTTCTGCCATCGAAATTGTTGTACTCAAAACCAAAGATCTCTCTCTCTTCTCTCTAAACGAGAGGCGGAGTGGTTGATTCGTACCTCGGACCCGATATCAGCGGCTGAATCTTCGAACTAATTACGTCGCCCGACACGCACTACATTTGGATCCTCAATTTACGTTCAGGTTCTTTCTTTCTGCTCTCTCTCTCTCTCTCTCTCTCTCTCTGGAGCTACGGAATTGCGGACTTTAGGGTTTTGTTTATGTTTTGATTTCCGTCGTACACATGGCAGGTTGTGGTGGTTGCCGTAAGGTTTGATCTGATCGTCTGTTCGTTGCTTCACCATGACCGCTACCGGCGAGTTGATCTCCGTTCATCCCGAAGAGCTCACGTTCCTATGTACTTTCTCTCTCTCTCTCTGAATGTTCAGAATTTTGTCTAAATTAGATCCGTTGTCGGAAATTTATACAAGTACTTTTAAATAACGGGGATCACTGGGAAAAAGTGAATACAGTTCGTGGTACAATTTTTATTTAGGGGTAGGAATGCTCACAGTCACAGCAAGAGCTTTTAGCTGCAAAACTTAGGAACAGATTTACATGGTATGCTGTGTGATATCATTTGGGGGAAACGGTTTGGGAATCATTACTTTAAAACGGCGTAACCCCATGTATGTGTGGAACGTGGATGACTTAATGTGTATGCATGAGGTAGCTGTGATGAGATTTGAGCTACAGTTGACTTCCACCATACATGTGTGAAGGCAAAACTTGTTGTGCTTTAGCTTGATTAAGGGTCAACTTGTCCGGTTTATGCATTCTGGTTGTTGTGGTTGGCTTGTTGAATGCGTAGACTAGGATTGAGAATAGGAAAATGAAGGGTATTTTTAACATTACACGGTAGTAGACTTCAATCCTGAGATCCCAATCATGAGTTTTTCGTGGTTCAGTTTTAGATTTGTGAGACGATCCTTCATACGATAAATACATGGCTCGTACTACTACAAAGAATTTATTAGAATGCTTTGAGAGATGCTAAAATATATTACTTGGGTGTGGTTGAAATAAGTTGGCCCAGTTGGAAAGAATATTACAGAAACAATGAATACTTTTTAAAGAAGTTAGAGATATTTCTAGGATGGCATGAGAAGAAGCTGGCTGGCTGGGGTGGCCATGTCACTAAGGCGACGCAATTTGGAAGAGTGACCGTCCAACTTGAAAGCAATACAATTACGGGGTAAACAAATTGAAGACTGTTGGTTTAGGTTTTTTGAAATATAGAAAGGACAATGATACTGTTGTTACTCTACATGGGAAAGCACGATGAGTAAGTGCCAAAAATAGGTCTGAAAGAGGATTTTGTAAGTAGCAATTGACGCAAGAGACGTGCAATTCCTGCACAGTATGAGGCGGGGTGAACACCGAACTACCAAAACAAACTGAGGCTTAAGTTCCAATCTCGTGGACATAGGATTGGCGGGTGTATAGTTGTCGGGATGCCCCAGAACAAAGATAGTAAAAGCTACGCAACCTACTAGATCCTTTACATAAAAACAAGGGTAAAAGGCAATTTTACACTCGTATGAAGATATAGAAATATGTTACTTTATTGTTGACTACTAGACATATATGTACTGCAAGTGGGTATAAGAGCTTGGAGCGGGCTTTGTTCCCCTTAAAAATAAAGAGCTTTTTTTTCCCTTTGCTACTTTTGAGAATAATCTTTTTGACCTGTGTTATTTGTGTAGTTTGGTGCCGTTTCTAAATGTTTTATTCCTGATACTTGATTTGTTTTTTATAAACCAAATGTATTATGTGAAGAATAGGAGGAAACAATGGTACTTGAAGGGCTAAGCAGCATTTTGCTAAGTCAAGACGAGCCAAGGGAGAGGTAGGATCACGTAACTGGGCTGCGGTAATGGGGAAGGATGGGTAAAATGCGATTTAGCTGAAGTTATTTCCCTAGAGAATTGTGTGGCGAAATTGGATGTTGATGTCAGCTGTAAGATGGCGTGCATTTAGACTTGATTATAATTGCTTGTTATCAAAGTCATGGCTGTCATATCTTGCTTGGCTTGAGCCTAACCTAATTGCCAGTGTTTTAGAACATGTTTGAACAGTCATTGGAGGTTAGGAGTCAGGATCAATGATAACTTTGGCCAAAGGGTAGCAGTAATTTGAAATAGTGCCAGTTGCTCTCTTGGTGTTCTCTGATATAGATTAGAAAATCGGAAATGATATTGGTATCGACGGGGTCGGTACCGAAATCGTAGGGACGGCCGCGCCAGGCCGTCTCTGGCCACCGGACGGCCGATCCGAGCCGTTCAAAAATTCTATAAAAAAAAAAAAACGAGGGGGCTTGCGTGGGTATCAACAACATCCGAGGTGTGTAAGGTGCTTGATCCGAGCACCCTTTTTCATGTATTTTCGTGTATATACATATATACACGAAAAAGGGGTGTCGGATCAAGCACTCTATACACCTCGGATGGAGTTGATTTCCGTGTAAGCCCCCCTTTTTTTTTTTATAGAATTTTTGGACGCTCGGATCGGCCGTCCGGTGGCTGGAGAAGGCCCGGCGCAGCCGTCCCTACGATTTCGGTACCGACCCCGTCAATACCAATAGTGCTACTCTGAGAAAATTATTGGGTGCTTTTCAAGGGTGGGTTTCATTTGGCAGAAATTGAGTCCCCCTGCCTGCAAATTGTGCTGCGGCCACCCGGGTGGTTATTCATTAAAAATGGCTCCCTTAATACTTATATACAAGTACTTCCCTTCATTGTCATGAATTTAGTACTTTGTTTCATTCCTAGTTGGCTAGTTGTAGTCTTTATGATCACGTTGCTTCAAATCTTTGGTTGCTGACCAATGTGTTCATTTGATCAGTTGAGTTGGAAAAACAAAGCTATTGTGATCTTAAAGTTGCGAACAACACAGAACATCATGTTGCCTTCAAGGTACTACTCTTATAAGACATTTATGGTCACTTCTCCGTGATTTTTTTTCCCTTCAAGATATCAAATAATTATGTGGTATCTGTTTTTTTTCCTCTTGTTTTGATGACTAGGTCAAAACTACTTCTCCGAAGAAGTACTTTGTACGACCAAACAGCGGTGTTATCCAGCCGTGGGACTCATCTGTCATAAGAGGTCCTACTCTTTATTTTTTCAAGATCTTTTGGTTGGATATGCAGATGACTGCCACAGAAATTCTCTGGTTGTTTAATACTGGAACTGATCGTCATGTATGTGGCATAAACACCATCAAGGAACTTAGCACACTACAAATGACTACGTCGGTATCTGTATACTATCATTTGTACCATAGTCATGCCATAGCGTATCAAATAGACATACATAGTTACTAATAAGTACTCTACTGGTTGGTTCATTTGCGTACAGCCTTCTTAATTCTCATGTCAAAATTGTGCTAAGCTGGCCGCTCTGGGTCTTGTCAATGGCTTCAAAGAAACATATAGGTATATGAAATAGGAAACGAGACATTAGGATTTGGATGTGCTCAGACTGTTTCTGCATGGGTAGAGAAATGCCAAAAATCCATACTTATAAATAGTGGGCCTCCTACCCATAACAAACACTGGTTCTTTTAAGAAGCGTTTGGGCTGCATGGTTGGCCGGAAGTTGGGCATCTGTTAGCCTTCCAGGTGACCTCTTTGGTTTTGTGTGATTACCTACTCTGCTGGATTTGAATAATTACATGTCAGCTACTTGCCTTGTACGACTTTCTCGGTGCTGTTAATATATATCCTAGTTCCTCCGTGACTTGGCTATTGTTATTTCTAAAGCTAGTTTCAACTCCCTGTTCTCTCTGTAGTCACCCTTCAAGCTCAAAGAGAATACCCTCCGGATATGGAATGCAAGGATAAATTTCTCCTACAGAGCGTGATTGTGCCCCCACAGACTGAAATTGATGAGCTTTCGCAAGATACTGTAAGAATTTTTAGCCGTGAATCAATTTCTTTGGGATTACATCACTTTGGAATTATAGAAAGTAAAAGAAAAGGTCAACAAAAGTCTTTTTCATCTGCAAATGATGGATGATGTTGCTCCCAGTTCAACCGAGAGAGTGGAAAGACGATAGAAGAACGAAAACTCAGGGTTGTCTATATCAGTCCTCAAGCAGCCCTTGGAAATGTGGAAGATGAAGCATTAATGGGCTTCAAACAAAGTCCTGAATATAGCTCTGTGAGTTCTGTTACTTTTTTTTCATTATGTTAGTTTCTTTTATTTTTATTAGATTTTGGGGATATCCCTTTTCTGCTTCTCGTTTGCCAATCAAGAAAGACCTATTTTTATTCCATTGTAATGCCGTTTTCCCTCTGTTTTTTATTGGTGGCGCCCACTAGTATGTAGAGCGAAATGTGCCAAAACAAACCAACCATTCGTCGATTAACGTCTTGATATGTATGAGTGTTTTTGTCAAAGTTTATTGGCTATAAATCGTCTTTACTTTTGTCAATTGCAGATGCGCAGCTCCTCAGGCTTTGATGATGTGAGTAGTCATTGACTCATTTGATCAGAAGTTCTTTCCTCATTGGTGCTATGATTTGTTTCTTTTCCGTAATTTTTTCCAACAGCCTTAAGTTTTAAGTGAAGCCTTTGACACAGTGTGAGAGATTCTAAAGTGTATTAGTTTTGCTGTTGATAGAACGATGTAGAGTTTGTCTTGGTTTTCTCATTCTTGGGTTTACTGGTCAATGTTATTGGATAGGATCCATTTATAAGATGCTCCCAGGCATGTCAGTTCTGTGAAGTTTATGAATGTGACCATACTCCTTGCCTGAAGGGCAGTATAAATAATAACCCTCGCTGCTAAGCTTTACTCGGATTTTCTGGTTACTTAAAACTGCTTTATAGAGTATAAAATAACTTCGAAGTTCAAAATCTATCATATCTTTCTCTTCATTGTTTGTCAAAGTGTATCCTTCAAGTTTCCTTTCAAAGGCATTACTTGCTTTTGCAAGTTCTTTTTTGCTCACTTCTTGCATGAAACTGGTATTAAGCTTTCACCTGGCAAAATTCCTAAAAGAGTGCATCTTGTGTGGATTTAAAGTTCAACTTAGTTCTAGGGTGGTTAGGGGTGCAAATGAGCCGAACCAATCCGAACCCTGTCAAGCTCGGTTCGGCTTGATAAAATACTGGTTTGGCTCAGGTTTGATTCGAGCCTGAACATTTGAGCTCGGGTTCGGCTCGTCTAAAATTTTCGAAGGTCAGGTTCGGCTCGATTTGGCTCGTTTGAGTTTAACAAACCATATTGAGCTGAATTCAGGCTGGAGTTTGGCTTGTTTAAAATTTCGAAGCTTGTGCTCAACTTGTTTAAAACGAGCCGAATTCAGGCTCGAATTTATAATTTCTATTTTATCTCCTATATAAGCCACAAAATTAAAAATATAAAATTCATCAAGATCATGATCAAGAATAACCTTATATGATATCTCTGTAACAATGTATATATTCCCCACTAACATTTGTGAATAGTCCTCCGGAAAATTAATGTGTATATTTTGATCCCAGGTTCACAAGCCTTATCGAACCGAATACTCTTAGGTTTAGGCTTGGCTCGTTTATGGAACGAGCTTAAAAATGAGGCTTGGGGTTGGTTCGTTAGTAAACGAATCAAACTTGAACTAGCCTTTGCCAAGCCTCGAATAGTTCGCCAACATCTCGGTTCATTTGCAGCCCCAACGGTGGTAGAAATTATGTGAACTCAAAAATGTTGTTCTTTCAGTCATAGGGAATGCACCATTGTTTGAGCAAAAGTCTGTGTACAAGGAGTAAGGAAGGACCCTGTGCTGAGAGAAAGGTGGTTCTGGAAACCCAAAGCGAACAAAGTCGTCATTATTTAGTTCTTCATATCATGTCTGCTGGCTTTTGGACCCAATTTATAAATCTTCACTGCAGAAGCACATGTCTGTGAAGCAATAATATTCTTGTTGGGTTTTGAGATTCTGTGCAAACTTTAATGTTGTTATTGCTTTTATACAGAATCAGGGTTTGCAACAGCTCAAGGAAGAAAGGGATACACTTGTTCGACAAACACAGCAGCTGCAGCAGGAACTGGTTGGTTACTTAGTTGCTCGGTCTCTTTTGTAATTCGATTCGTTAATTATTTCCATCAGAAAACATAACTAGACAATGGATGCTACCTAGGTCACCTTGGAGTTGAAGAACTCAGTAGAGAAGATTTGTGATAGTCATTATTTGATATTTTATTGACATCCAACTGTTAATTGGTAACTTAAATGTGCAGTGGACTAGATTCCACAAGCACACATACGTGGATAACTGCCAAAGTCTCATTGGAGTGTGAAAAACTTTCTAAAGATGATTCAGAGTTTGCTTATTGACTTGTTTGATGCTTACCTTACTTAATAGTTAGGACTTGGGACATACTATATGAGATGGCAACTCGAGCTAGATATTTTGCATAGATAAAGGTTAATTAACTTTGCATGGCATACGGACATGACAACTCAATCCAAACAGAGGATACGATTCTCTAATTTCTGATACCCCATCTCATAAAATAGGAACCAATTTGGATGTTTGGAACCGGTGGATCATTCAGGGCTGTTCCACTGCTTGTTTTCATTCGGCCACACCCTTTCTGATTCTCATAGAGGAAGACTGATATGATGTTGTGATTGGTTCTTGAAAGTCACGCTCACATGGTGTACTTGAAAAGAGAAGATTATACCAGTGTTCAGCTACTAGCCTACTAATATACATACTTTCTAATCCATTTACAGGAAATGCTGAAGAGGAAAAGGAATCGGAAAAGTGACATCGGCTTCTCATTCAAATTCGCACTTTTCGCTGGACTCATTGGGATCATGGTTGGCTTCCTTTTAAACCTTTCCCTGTCTTCGCCTTCAAAGTAGTTATTTCTGCTGTGAAGCATTTCTAGGATTCGGTTTTTGTTCTTTATTTAGCTGTGTAAGTTCTTTTCTTCGCCAAAAAATGGAGCATGTGCTTTCTGTGTTCCCTTTTCTTTGTAAATTGATCATTTGTTTGTTTCTCGGTTGGTTTGAGTAATATAGTGGAATATAATACTGCTTTTTCTTTGGTCTATATAAATTATGTTCTGGGTTGTATTTTCCTTGTAAATAACGGGCTTCTGATCCCCCAGTTCTGTTCTTTGAAACTTACCATGTAGCTCGTTAACATCCAACCTCTTTAATCCTCCCCAGACTTATCTTTTTTGTTTTCCTAATGCGGGATTTACCATTGTGGCCGGTTGGAAAAGCCGAAAAGGCCATGTGCAAAGGTAGAAAATTGATGGGTGATGCATGTGTAGATGTGCAGTAGGCTGCCAGGAAACATTGCCTCAGCACCACATACCAAATGGGGCGATGGACCCCATCGCGCTTAGCGCAATACAGAAGTTAAAATTGGTGATGCATATGTGCCTTAAGGCCCTGTTCAGTTGTCATGAATGTTGTGTAAAAATTGGTAATGTTCACCCTCTTAAGTGGAGGGTGAACAAAACTCAATTGGACAAAAGTAAAGTGAAGCGAGGGAAAATAAAATTTATTTTTCTATTGTGTGTTTTGTTAGCAAGAAATCTTGCAGAAAACAAAAATTTCTTCCTCTTGACAAGACTTATTTTTAAAAAAAAAGTGTTTTGCCACTGGGAAAGTTGACACTGGGCGTTCTACAACTTTTTAGGTAGCTGAACACAGAAAATTACAGGAAAGTTGATTTTTCCCGTCCTTTTTGTGCAACTGAACGAGGCCTAAAGTTTGTGATTTTGTTTATGATGAGGTTATTGCAAAAGAGGAATTGTGTCCAGATTGTGTCAATGACTCGACTTCAGCGTTCATTATGGACGAAGGAAGTTTTCAGTTGGAAATTCATTTGAGAGATTGAGACATAGCCTCAAGACTTCGGAAGCATTGAAAAACCTCTAGGAGAAACATCTACATCTCGACAAGATTAATGTGTTCAAAATGGAATTGGTAGAAGTTTTAAACACAGTTTGTGGTTTTATTTCGGTACTGCTTACTTCTTAAAAGAGTGTTTAAGTTCATGGAGATTTGATCTATAGGAATTCCAGGTTGATGATATGTATGCGAATGGGCTTTTCAAACTTGCCAAACACAGTGATGATAACCTCACTCTTTTTATCCACAGTAAACGAATCAAAATAAAGCCTTTTATTTCGTCTGAAATTTTATTACAAATCCCAAATGTGTCGTATTTGCCAATATGAGCAAAGCATTTCATTCAAGTAACTCGCAATTTGAGAAAATCAAGTAAATTCCCCTTTGCTTCTACTCTCTCTTCTTCATGGAATTCGTTGAAGTTCTGCGATTGGTGGCTCTGTATTTCGCATACCTCTCATTCAAATGCCGGTGATATCAATATGGGCGCACTTCTTGCATCGATCTACTGGTTCTTGTGGAAGGCCCGCAATAAAACCCATTCTGGGGGCCAAGGTTGGGATAGTATCAGGCTTTTGGAAAAGGCTTCTGCTCTTTGCTCTGAGTTTAAGGAAGCAACAGTTTCTTCTCGTTCCTCCTCTGGAATTTCTTTCACGGCATCTCCCCCAGCTGCTGGTGTTATTAATAAGTTCAATGTAGATGGTGCTGTTGGTTAGAAAAAATGGTTTTGTTTGTGTTGGGATTGTGGCCCGAGATCATTCGGGCCATATTTTGGGCACGGTATTCATTCTCTATTCTCCCCGAAAACTGCTGAAGCGTTGAGCTTTTGTGAAGCTTTGGTTATTGCTGCAAACTAAGGTTTCTCTAGTGACAGTGGACGATTTTTAAATCAAACTATTAATTGGTTGATCAGCAATTTTTATTTTGACACTGGACGATATTTAAAAATGAACGATTCATTCCAGTGAACACGAAAGATACCCTCATATGGACATAAAAAAAAAAAAAAAAAACATAATTTTTTGTTAAGCCATCTGACACCTAGGACTGTAAACGAGCCGAATTGAGCCACATATTAGAATGTTCAAATTCATTCATTAAGTTTTTTAGTAAACTCGAGCTTGAGCCGAACTCAATGAAAATTATGAAGAGCCAAACTCAAACTGAGCTTGCTCTAGGTTTGGGTCGAACTCAAGCTTGTTCACTAGCCTTAACGACCTAATAATATCATATATTTATACTCCCATACAGGTCTAAAGCTGCAAATAAATTTTTTGTCATGTACATAAATACGTTCATATACATATAAAATGATAAAAACAAATATATAAGCAAGGTTTTAGTAATTGTAAACATTTAGACTTGTACAAGTTCTAAAATTCACTATGTAACTATATAAAATTCCCATGACATACATATACTTTAGGTTCGCGAGCCTAATCGAGCCAAATATTGCTACGTTCATGTTCAGTTCATTTAGTAGACGAATCGAATCCGAACGAGCCTTTACCGAGTTGAGCCTCGAACAGTTCACGGACAACTCAGTTTATATACGTTCAGTATTTCTCTCTCCCTCCCTCCCATTGATCCTGATCTCTGCGTCTCATTCTCATCACTTATTCCTTGACAAAAACTAGTCCCACTATCGTATAAACCTCCTTATTAATTCCTAGTTTCATGCGAATCCTCCATCTCATTTCCTTTCTTATGTTCACTACTTATCCTTTTGTGTATGTTTTCCGTTTCTTTAAGCCCTTAACTTATAAGAACAGAGGAAAAATATTTCTTTAGAGGCTTAGTAGTAACACACTCAAGTTCAAGTAAATATAGTGCTGCAGTTTTCTTGAAGATGCTTCTTTGAGGGAGGATAATCGACTCAAGTGGACGTTAATTTTCTGCTGCAGTTTACACGGGCTTAAAGAAACTTCTTCAGATGAGAGAGAGAGAGAGAGAGAGAGAGAGAGAGAGAGAGAGAGAGAGAGAGGACGTTAACTTTCTGCTGCAGATAGAAGAGTGAACATTAAGATCATGGGATTAACATGGTTGGAAATGACAATCTACACTATTGCCCAAATGATTATAAGAGACAACGAAAGATATTTGCAATGGACATTAGTAATTAGTCGAGGGAAATATTGGGTTAAAGGAAAGTCTTCAAAAGCTTCAATTTAAAGGTAACCCCAAAAGTGCTTCTCCCTTTGTACATTTAGAAAAAAAGATGTAGGTAGTGAAGCCAATTAATATCGAATAACGAAAATCAGGAAGGAGAAACATCTAAAAGCACTGGTACGAATGCAGATGCAGAGAAAATAAAAGGAGGATAACAAATTTTTGTAAAGCTATCTGCTAATTATCTAGACCTCTTTCAGTAGTATGGGTTTCTTTTCAAACCTGCAAAACGCAATCCGTGTTTCATCAACACTCGAGTAATGCACCAGAGCTTGAACCCTCTAAGTTGAATTGAATAAGTTTTGGAGATGAGAAGCAGCAGTCATTCCACTGTTGCTCGCTCTGAGTCTTTCGAGATAATATTGAGAGATCGGATGCTTATATATATGTATATATATATATATATATATCATTTAGACCCCATTCTACTAGAAGCATTAAAAGTTACTTTTTAGAACTTTTTATTTTTGTCTATATTTGTTAATTTTATGTCAAATTTTCTTAACTTTTTAATTCGTCTTGACGAAATGAATTGAAAAAGTAGATTTTTTTATTTTAAACTAAATATTTTAAAAAATAATCCCTTTTAAGTAAAAAAAATTTGACTTTTTTATTTTGTAACTTAAAAAATTATTATTTCTCAAAATATTTTGGTAAAAGTAATTTTTTTTTTTACTTTTCGATCCTTCAAAAAGTTTAAAAAATTTGACACAAAAGAACAAATGTGAAAAAAAATTAAATTAAGACAAAAAGTACTGAAATAAAAAGTTCTTAGCAGAATGGGGTTTTAATGGAGACATATCAATTTATCACACTCCAACCACACGTCTCTCACATACATGTGGGTCCCACACATTTATGGTGGAATTCCCACACATGTATGTGAGAAGAGTATAATAAGGATGTGACAAATTGATGTGTCATTAACATTATTGAGCCTTAATAAACAATCACAACGAAAGAAATCTCATAGAGAGAAGTTCGTGGTCTCCCTCTCTCAGGCTTTATCCTTTGTCCCCTCTCTTAAACTCTAGAAAAATGAGAGAAAATAAAATAAAATGAGAGGAATTGAAAAAAAATGGAAGGAAAAATTTACGATTTATAAAATTTAAAAATTTTATTTTCTTCCCTCTTTCTATTCTAACCAATTCCATCCAAACAAGAAGAGGATTTTTTTTTAGTTTTACTTTCTTTTCCTTTCATTTCTTTTCCTTAAGTTCTAAACAGAAATATATATATATATATATATATATACTGCCACGTTGACATCATAGATTTTTAGGCTCTGTTTGGAACCTATGGAAAGGAAAGGAAAAGAAAGAAAAATTAAAAAAAATTTCTTTCTATTGTTTGGTTTGAAGAGAAAAAGCGAAGAAAATAAGAATTTCTAGTGGAGTGAATAGTAAACTTTTCCTCATATTTTCCTCTCTTTTATTTTCCTTCCCTTTCCTTTCCCTAAGTTTCAAACAGAGCCAACATATTCCCAAAGAAAATACTCCACTACTAAAGAAAAGCAGAAAAAATAAAAATCAGTTCTTTTGAGTGAAGAATTGGCGGGAACTCCGCTCCTGCTAATTTTGATTCTCTCAAAACCCTACACGATTCCCCTTCCCGCTCCTCTCTCTCTCTCTCTCTCTCTCTCTCTCTCTCTCTCTCTCTCGCCTCTGCAACTATTCCATCACCAAATCACCATGTGAAGCATCCCTCATCAACTTTCTCTCTCTTCAAAATTCTTCCCTCATCTCCACATGCACACACACACACTGTCACACACATCCTTACACATTCACATTTTCCCTCCAGATCTGAAACACAAACAACCCCCCACCCCCCCATGGAACCTCGCCTCCCAATTCAAACCCTAACCACCACCTCAACTACCGCCACTGAACTCCGCCAAGCCTGGCACCTCCTCTCCCTCCTCCTCTCCCTCGGCCGCCCATCTCTCCCCGCCGAACTCGCCTCCAAATGCCGGGCCCCGATCCGCTACATCCAGTACCTCTGTTCCGTCCCTAACTCCCCAATTGTTTTGACCAATAGCCTCCTCGTTACTCCCTCACCGTTCGCGTTCGCAATTCTCCAGAAGCTTACCACGAGCTTGAGTCGTGTTGAGTTCGGAATTTTTAGGCGGAGGAGAGTCTTGGAGGACGTCGGGAGAACGTACTGTAGGAGGCGGAAGAGGCACGGATCGGAGATTGAGGTTACGCCTGTTTCGAAAAAGAGACTTGTTTTGCAGGAAATTGATGGTAAGACAAGTGCAACCTCTCAAATTGAGTTTTTTAGTATGTTGATTAACTTGATTTGAGTAGATTGCAGTTTTTTGTTCTTGTGGTAACTGTGGAGGTGAATTGCAGAAAACGAAGAAAATCGAATCGTGTCGATTTCACCTATTGGAACTCCCGTTGATTGCGCGGAGGTATTGTTTTTAAGTGTTTAATTGCGATATGAACTACTAAATTTTCACTTACGAATTGAAGATAACCGATGTGAGTTTTGACTGGAATTAGTATAATGGATTCAGAAGCATCAAACCTCTCTTGTTAGGTTAGGAACAATTGAAAGACATCGAAATGGTACCAGCAGCAAGCAAATGCAACACACAACATTCGTTAGATTCAAATCTGAAAACGAATTCAAGTTAGAAAAAATGAAGCCTATTTTTTGTTATTGGAGGAAAAAGATATGAAGAGTGTACATTGTTTTTTTACTGTTAGGTAAGGATACAAGTTATCGTGCTTGCATTTTTTTTGACTGTTGTCAATCTGGATGGAGTTGTGCTGTCGGGCACACAAAACAAGTACGCAATGCGTGAAGAACAATCAAGAAAAGAAATAGAGAACCGCAAGACACAAAGATTTGCGTGGTTCTCCTGCTGCATAATTGAATACATCCACAGCTCACTCTAGCTGAATGAAGAGTGAAAGTAAAGTTACATCGAATCTTTATGTCCTATGAGTTACATTGTCAATTACCCTAACACCATGTCAAGATCAAACCCTGAATAGGCAGCGAAGTGCTAATTAGACCTAATCAAGCTTCACAAACCCAACACTTTTCTCAAGCTAATTGAAAATTGTCTTTCAATATTTGTATCCTGGTTTTGGCTTAATCCCAAACATTAGTTGGAGCAATCATGTTTATCATACTCCTAGCCTCAACCTTGCGTACCTATATGCATTCAAGAAATACAGTAAGCCTGTTGCCATTTTTAGTCCACTGCTAATTTATATGCAACTGGAGTGAGATATTATAGTTAATGCATGTCAGATTATAACTGAATCTTAAGGAAGTATAAATCTTGCTCTTTAGGATCTGAAAATGGTGCTTTGAATTTCTATCTTTGGCATTTTTGTTGATGACCAAATTCAGTTTTGAATAGTTCTTCAAACCTATCAATCATGCAGTTACATATTCCACTGGTTGTGTGTACAACCAGAGGATTGGATGCACAGACGGGTGATATTTCAATCACGAAACTTGAATCAGCAAATTTTGATCTAGAAGTTGGAATGCCGCCCTTCTCATTCAATCTAAATACTGGATTGTCGAGTTATGGATTGGAGAACATTGATCTTGGAAATAGTAAACAGACAAGTATCTTGGAGCATATGCAGGAGAATCAACATTCATACACCTCAGGTTTTCAGCATAGCTTTCTTAATTTTGAAAGATCTCCAGGTATTCCTCATCCAGTAACAGTACAAAAAATAAAGGCATGTATGCTTCACCCAGAACAATATATCCCGACCAATCCAACAGAAAATTCAACTGCAGGGAGGAAAATTACAATGGATGAGATGAGCTTTAGAAATGGAATCAGTTTCAATGCCACAGCACGCGCAGAAGTAGATAAATGCATAGTTCCACGAGAAGAAGAGGAAGAATCATTAGTTGATACTATTTGCCATGAAGGCAAATTTGAATGCATTGTCCCAGCAGTCAATCCTTCTCAAACACTAATGTCATGTGATGGCAAATCAATGAAGGTGGTAGAGAGCATTGATATGAGTCCATATCCGGATGCAGAGGAAACAACTTCAGATGTGGAGGGTAAGGCTATTCTCTTAGTGGCTGGGCTCTCTGTTCCTCAGAAGCAGCTTATGAAATCCTCCACCAAATCAAAAACCCCTCGAAAGGATGTAATAAACCCTAAACAGCAAGCGCTCCGCAAGGTTTTGGGCATTTCTAAAGGTGTTGATTCCCCTATAGAGAATCTTCAGAGTGCAAGAGATAGAAACTTAATCTCCATGAAGCAGAAGATAAAGCAGAACTGTGACGAAAAAGTGAACACTAGGAAAAAGGGGGAAAATTGTAAAGATAAAAGAGACAAGCCAATCTCCATTGCCCCCAATGTAAGTTTCTCCATTACCACCATTGCCATGATCGAAGTTTCACCGACCAACTTTTATCATGGATGATCTGGCTTAACAATGAAAGCTTTTGATGATTTATTTGCAGAACCAAAAGGAGCCAAAACCACTACCAAAATTTGAACAGTTTATTATAAAGGAGGAAGAAGGCTCTGGTATTAAATTTTGTTTTCTTGGTTTCCAGCTGCAACCTTGAGAGCCCTTTTTCCATCATCTGAATTCAATGAACTCCTTTTGGCTACTTAAATGTGCAGGTGGTTATGGTACAGTCTACAGGGCGCAGAGAAAGAATGATGGAACAACATTTGCGATTAAATGTATGATGAATGCTTTATTCCTTCTGCTATTGCATTATAACATTTCAATGAGTTTCAAGGCAAGTTATGCACTGTGGCAATAGTTATTCCTCTTCCTCCCCTTAGTAGTTGACTACATTACTAGCTTATTGATTTGGCAGACATTTGAGTGCGAGGACTTCACATGAAAAGAAATGAACACTTGGAATTATATAGCATGATTAGTGAAGTTGGTTCTAGGTTGACTCCATGTACTCTATCTCTCCTTTCCAACAAATCTGGGAAATCAAATGCAGAACTCTATATGAACTACATGAATTGAAGACTGGAGTATTTATTTTTTGTTTTGTTTTACATTTTGACGCGGTGAAATGCAAGTATGCAATGTCCTAGACAACATTCTAGTTGGTCCTTTTTTGTTGTTATTTTGAATCTTATTTTCTATTAAAAGTTTAAAACCTGCAATGTTATGAGAAGTGGTACTTTTGAGTCTTGGTTTTAACTTAGATTGTTGGAGCGCATGGTTCTAAACATGGGAAGAGTGAAGGAGTAATATTCTTTGAGAATGGAGGTACAAATTAACTCGCATTGTTCATATGTTCTGTATCAAAACATTGTTGTATTTCTGATGGCACAATTTTAAACAACATTGGTTTATGTAAGCGCATTTCATAGCTTCTTTTCGTGTTTACATGACTACAGAAAACTAATAAAACCAACACCATTGTTCTTTTTGTTTAGAAAATTATACGTGATCTACCCGTCCCTTTTCTAAGGATATGAATTTGCCATTGAATCTTCCTTTGCCTAGCTGCGCACTGATGAACCTCCAGTGCTAAGGTGTTTCAAGCTGTTGATTTTATTTTTCCCTTTTAGCTTGTATGTTTATGCTCTTGCTTGTTGCTTTGTTCCCTTTTATGTTCTTGACTTCTTGTCTTTTAGCTACCAATATAGCATCACTGTTGAAAGAGCAATGACATAATTTAAGCTTGGATTAGGTTACCTTCTGATGAGTTATATGCTTTTGGTTTTGCAGGTCCTCATGCAAATGCTAATAGACACCATGTCCATAATGAGCTGAAGATGCTGGAGCGATTTGGGTAAGACACTGAAAGCCAACAATTAATGAATCAGTTGTGTCGTTTCAATCAAAGTTGTTATTCAAGCTGAAACAATACTTCTAATCCAGGGGGAAGAACTATGTCATAAAGTATGAAGGGTCTTTCAAGAATGAGAATTTGGAATGCCTCGTTTTAGAGCATGTGGAGCATGACAGACCTGAGGTAATTTCGTGAAACTTCAGCGGCTCTTTTCTGTCTGCTCTTTCTCTGACTTCAGTTCTTTAATTTAAATGACTAGGTCTTGAAGAGAGAAATAGATGTTTTCCAGCTCCAGTGGTACGGCTATTGCATGTTCAGAGCACTTGCAGGTTTACATAAGCAGGTGTGATACTAGGCTAACTGAAAAAGAATTGTTCATGGTTTTGTTAGGATTTTTCAGGAGTTAATTGAACTTTTTAGTTCTTTTTACTATCCAGGGAATAGTTCACAGAGATATTAAACCTGGCAACTTCCTCTTCTCTCGAAATGTCAATAAAGGTTATCTCATCGATTTTAACCTTGCCATGGTGAGTGATACTTCCTTCTGGCATATCCACTCAGGCTTTCTAATGTATCCCTACTGTTTCTCACATGCTGAATTATGTCTTTTCAATTTACTTCTACACAGGATATGCATCAAAAGTATGGAACTCTTGGTAAGCTTGTTCTTCTTGTTTTACATGTTCATCAATCTTCTGCTAGGCTAGAAATGACCTAAAGGTGAAGAGTCTTTAAGTCTAAAACAAAGCCCAAACTCCACAGTAACACATGAATCAATGGCCAGATGCTTCCGATATTATTTGACTTGATATTTTAGTTGGACAAATGCTACTATTGGCAGTTACATACAACAATACTGGGAGTTTCAACCTGAAGAGTTTGATGTTAATAGATATACTGTTTCAACAACTTTAACAAAAATATCTTCTTAATAAATTTTGCCTGTAGATAGCCTACTTAGCTTGTTTTCTTCGTTTATGTTCATATGGAGTTTATTAATGGGGCTACTTTATACAACTTCCCAGACAAATCGAAGGGGGTCTATGATATGAGTCTCAATCGTGCTCCACTTGTCCATGCCAAAACTCTGCCTCCTTACAATCAGAAGTTTCTGGTTGGAAAATCAGCGGAAGCAATCAACAAGGAGGCGGGAAAAGTTTCAAGGCCACTTTTATTGAAAAAGAAGGTTGTGTACCAAACAAATGCCTTAACTGACTTGGGCGGCAGGAATGCGTTGAAAAGCCAAGGAGCAGACGGCTCTGGTATAACTTCAACAAAGGATGCAACAAGCACTAGAACTCCTTCAACAGAAAGGTTAAGGGAACCCATTCCATGCCAAGGTAGGAAGGAGCTGCTCAACCTGGTGCAGAAAGCAATGCGGAGTCCAAATTACGAAGCACAGAGTGTTCCATCTTCAAAGAGAAAGAGGGTTGCCGCACTTCCAAGTAAAGTAGATAGAAAACTAGTATACCTAACTCCAATGCCACTATACTCAACTGGCACTGCTGGTGCTGGTGCTGGCCTGATAAAGAGCAAAGGTGTGTAGACTATGTTGGGTGCATTTGAATACTTGATGTTTGTGTTTATTTATTTTGGTATATTGCTCATGTTCTGATTATATGTAGGTGGTGGAAAGCCAAAGAGAGAAGGCCCTTGTGTAGGAACCAAGGGCTTTCGGGCTCCAGAGGTGAGAAACCGCTAGTCTTCAGTTCAGTGAATCAGTAGACTAGGTCTTCAATATATTAGCCATTCTCGACACACTTTTTGCGAATCGCATTTGTCCTTACTTTCTTCTTTGCGTAGTTCCCTACCTGAACAAATAATGTCGTAGGCATGCCTTGGTTGGTTCTCTTTTTGAAAAAAATTTCCCAACTCAAAAAATACTCATTACCCTACCTTCAATCATTACTCTTCATTCATTACCCTTATCTCCAATTTTTATTTTCATTTCTCTCTCTATCCCTCTCCACTCATTACCCCTTACTTCCAATCATTACTCTCTCCACTCATAACCCCAGTTTTTTTTCAAAAACTCATCCAAACATAGCCCAATGCTGGTAGGACTTGAAACGGGTTGATAAAACAGCAACCTGGATTGAGGAATGGAAACAATAATTGTTCTATTATGGCAAAAGTCTCAGCATTTCTGTTACTTGACATGCATTCTGACCCCTCAAACTTTGAGACATTGACCCAAATCGGCTCTTTTTCTGGGGATTTAGCTTGTAACCTGAGATGAGAGTCTTACTGTGAGTGATTATGCAGGTATTGTTCAGATCACCATATCAAGGCCCCAAAGTAGATATCTGGTCTGCTGGGGTTACCTTACTTTACCTGATGATCGGAAGAACACCCTTTACTGGGGAACCCGAACAGTGAGGATCCATGCTCTTAACACGAAATATTTGTCTTACCTGCATTCACATTATCTATCTTACCGACCTTATAAGCTTATTCCTTTCATTTGCAGGAATATAAAAGAAATTGCAAAGTTGAGGGGCAATGAAAATCTCTGGGAAGTAGCCAAGCTACATAACTGCGAAGCGTCATTTCCAGCGGTATCTATCACCCATTCTCCACATAAAGAATAAACTAGTATTTCCAATTCTTTCCTCAATATTCAAGAGTAATTCTTTTGTACAGGATCTTTACGATGTACAATTCTTGCCATCTACGAAACTGAGAGATTGGTGCAAACAGAACACTAAAAGACCCGAATTCTTCGAGTTGATCCCAAGATCACTGTTTGATCTTGTGGACAAGTGTTTGACAGTGAACCCGAGAGCAAGGATAAGCGCGGAGGAAGCACTCAGGCACGAGTTCTTCAACCCTTGCCACGATGGCCTCAGAAAGGAGAGGATGGTCAGGAAGGGGCTGAGCTTGGACTCTAGGACTAACCATATTTTGAATAGGCAGTTAGAGACTTTGTGAAGGTTTGTTATGAGCTGCTTCAGCTTTCCAGAGGTTTCATTCTCTGTGATGTCCATTCTGTAATGTCGTACAATGATTAGTCCAGAGACGGCGAAAAGATTAGTGGTTATATTCGTTGTTTCTGGCGGAGAAAATTGTATTGTCACCATGTTGTAATGTTCGGTGTTGATAATATTAAGTTCTAGCTGGTGTTTGAACATGTTGAGATCTCGTATTGTCGTTTGTGGAGTAGATATACAGCCTGTGTATTGAACCACGTAAATCTCTTGTGTTCTTGGTTTCTTGCTTTCCTTGCATTCGTTTCATCTTATTGTTCTTGATTCTAGATTGACGTTGCATGATAGAATAGTTGTGTCCTCTGCTTATTGCACAACATTATGGCTCGCAATATGTTTTTGGTAGTTTGAGTTGAAGAGGTCATGGACGAGGGTAACCATGGAGATGTAGGGCTGGGTTCTCGAGCTTGAAGATTAAGGTCTGGAGCTTTGTATTGTTGGCATGTTCATTTTATAACATATTATTTGGTGTTAGCGGGATAAGAAGAATGCTATGAAGAACTGATTTTCAGTCGTCGGATTTGAATTGGAGGATTGGAGAGGAGACAAACACTCATTTTTTGTCCAAATTCACATTATTTACAAAGTTATTCATACTTTATATTTCACTTTTCACATATTAAGGTAATTTTGTATTTTCTCATGAATAAAAATAGAAATAAGAGTGCAAAAAGGGCAAAACATACGGAAATGTGGAAACGGTTTCTTAAAATATAAGGAGATAATTAAGGAGACTGGAAATCTTTCGGGATTTTGTGTTTTTTTATTCATAACAAACGGGAAATGCAGAATTTGACTTGTCACATAAATAAGCCAAAATTTAGACTTCTGGTGTAAGTTTTTTTCCTCCTTTAGAGATGCTCGTAGCCATAATTTTAAAAATGTACGCAATAATATCTTCCTAATTCCAAATTTAACAGGTCGTGGAATTATTCTACAAGATTTGGGATTTCGTAGTGCCCCATACCACTACACTCCCATAGTGCTCCTAGTCATGGGCCCTTTATTATCTATATTGAACAGACATCTATATTGATTAGTTGAACCGTTTATTTTGTTGGGAATGTTGAGTAGACTATTCATGGCAAAATCAAAATGATTGAATGATCAATGTGAATTTTTGTATTGGAGTTAGGACTCATTTAAGGAGCGTCCAATATTCTCAATTGGCAATGGCGACTCCAGGAGGTGTGAAACAGGGTAGATGAAACAAGTACTCCTTGTCAAACTTTTTGGAATCAATGATTCGTGTCAATGAATGAAATTGAGGAAAAGACAGTGAAATTGTATTTTTTGTTATTTTTTTTTTTCTTCTTGAAGAGATTGTGCTTCTAATTTTTTTCATAATGTTTTACCTTAAAAATTCTTTGTCAAGACAAATAATTAATTCAGCAAATTTGATACAAATATAAAAAGATCAACGAAAATGACCGAGAAAGAAGTTGAATGACCTTTGCAAAGGCACTGGTTACAAGGTTAAAACGCGACGTGATAGCACCGCCCGGTGTGATGGGAGGCCATCCGACTATAGGTACACTATTTGGTGTACACCAAATGTACCGGGTTGCATGAGACCTATTTCGGTGTTTCACAAAATGATCAATGCTGCTCAATGTGTTTACAATAATTTTTTAGAGATTGGCAAAAAAAAAAAAAAGCTTGGATATCAATAAGATCTTGTTCAATTTTCTATTAGAGAATTAAACGAAAAATCGATCAAACTTGATATCCAAATAAGCTAATTTTTATTTAGAATCCTCAAAATAGTATTTCAAATTAACAGAGAATGGTGTACCCATAGTCTTATTCCCTCCAACCCGGCCCGTTTTCGCCCGTGTCCCTCTCCGACTGGCTATATATACCTATCAGATCAAAAACACAAATACACGCTCTCTTATTTTAATCCTGCCAAAATCTCCGTATCTCTCCCCCCGCTGGACTGTAAGTTCTCTCTCATCTAATTGCTGAAGTATAATTATTTAGTTCGTCGTCTACTTCAAAGTATATAGCATGCGATTATTTACGTACTTGTATCCAGAATGATGATGTTAACTCGTTTTGATAATTGGATGCTATCGGTTACTAGCCGATGACAATGTGTGTACTCCTTTCGATATTGACACAGTCGATTGATGTTGACGATATGTTTACTCGTTGATCGCCAGTAATTGCTGCTGAAGTATAATTGTTTAGTTCGTTGTTTTACTTTAACTGCTTCGAAGTATACAACATGCAATTATATACTTGTATCTAATTATAATCGATGCGGAATTGATGATATGTTTGGTAATACGATGCTATCACTCCACGTGTTTGTATACAGTGTTTTCAAATCGAGATACATATCTTGTATCATATTTTCAATTGTATAGATCGTATCAAGATACGTATCGCGTATCTTATGATATATTTGCTGGAAGAGTATGTGTAACGACCCGGATTTTTGCCCTATTTTTTTTTTTCGAATAAAGAAATTATTTTTTAATCAAATAGTCTATAGTAACCGATTAACTATTTTAAAGTGTGATTAGATTAAACCAAAACCTAGATTATTTTTTTCGTAACTAAAACTAGTTTAGCAAAATTTTAATTCAACTTATAACTATAACGACCCGTAATTTTTTCATTAATAACATCATCTAAAAAGTGTTATTCGTCATAATAAAATTCTTTTCCTAAATCGATATATACAAAAAAAAAAATTATCTTAATTCTAATTATCTTACTTTTAATTTTTTTTTAAAATTACATACATGCATGCAGGCCAACTTCTGCCATCTCTCCCTCTCCTACTCAATTTCTACCACCTCCCTGATCACGAAAATTGTTCCTACCTCGTCCATCTCGGAGCCCAAGAGTTAGAGTTTTCGTTAAACTCAATCTTTTCCTCTCTCTTCAACATTCTCCTATAAATACCTCATTACTCCGACCCTAGGGCATACCACATAATTCCCCACGCCCCCATTAGTCCAGAATAGAGAGGAAAATCGGAGAGATTGAAGCTCCAATCCATAGAGTTTTAGTGAGAGAAAAGAAGAGAGAGAAAAGTGGGTTTCGTAGCTACGACCCACCGAAACCCAATTCAACCATCCCGATCACTTTCTACAATCCAAAGCATCCCTAAGCAAGTCTCAATTCAATCCCAAGGTCCCCCCTCGGTCAAAACCGAATTCATCTTCTCCAAATTCAAAGTTTCGGTTTTTGAATCAATTCGATCCAATCGAGGTATTATAATTCAATCCAAACACTCCTCTTAGTATATTTAATGTTATTATACTTAACCCCATGCCCCGAACGGACCCATGCATCGAAACCATTCCTGACCTTGCGGCCGCAACCTGCGGGCCGCAAGAACCAGAGATGAGTTAGCGGTGGGGGCCTCAGCCGCAAGGTTGACTCGGTCAAACCTTGAGGCAATAACTGTTTTGTTTCGAAATCGCTTTGCGACCTTCTAAACTTGATTTTCGACCCCCGAATTATTTTTCCTAAACTTTTCACACCTCAAAGATCATAACTTGTTAAATTCATATTTTTTTTATTTAATTATCTATTTATCAAATTATTTATTCGTTATCGTTCAACGTTTACAAACGAAAATTAGTTACGACCTTTCAACTTACGTTCTAACACTCAAACTAATTTTTTTTAGACTTCTTGAATCTCAATTACAGTAACTTGTTATATTAAATATTTATTTTATTTAATTCACTATTTATTATTATTTTTAAAGTAATTCCAAACAAAATTACTTTACGACCTTATAAACATTATTATTAATGCTCGAGTAATTTTATTTAGACTCCTCACTGTCCAAAGATGAAATTATGTCTGTCTCAATATTTATTTTTATAATGAATTATTTACTGTCTATTTACTTCACTTTCAGACACTTTAAATAACGTTTTCATGTAAATTAATTCCGCGAACCTCCGAACTCAACTTTTGACACTCAAACATGTTGCGTAGGACCTTTAGGACTCTCATCGTGGTCATGATCATTATTTCAATATTTTTACCTAATCAATGTATTTAATTAGTTTTTAATTCATTTAATTACCTTGTAATAATTAATAAAAGCCTAGGAAATACTTTATTAAAATTTTATAAAAGTTCTACTTCATTATTAACATTGTGGCCATACGAGAATAATGGCAACGGCCCATCCATAAAAGGTTGTGTGATTTTATTGCTTGTTAATTGTTTTAATTATTAATTGATTTAATTGTATATTGCATCGATATTTGATTTTGAATGGTAGATTGGACCCTAGAGACATGGGGTGGTATGCGAATAGAATTCACATAGACGTTGTTAGATAATGGATGAATTGGAAAGTTTTATTTTTAGAATGCTTGCAGGCGTGATTTTGAGATGTGATGAGATATGTGATGGTTTGAAACTGGCAAAGTAAGCCCAGTGGTGATTGATGAATTGATACTGGCGAGAGTCCAGTGATGAATTGAAACTGGCAAAGTAAGCCCAGTGATGATTGTGATGTGGTGCATAAGATAGGCGAACCCTAGTTATAATTCGGGCATGATAAGCTTCCTTTTGTTGTAATGAGAGGGATACACGCTAGGTACATAACTGAGGTGCAATCCGCGACAACAAAAGAAAGTGAGCTCATGGGACAGGGCATAGCTAGAGGTTGGGGAGGAAAGACTCCGCGGAGGAGATCTTAGATTACACGTCAGGTTAAATGGACAGTAATAAACTGGTTTATGTGGAACAAACTCTGTTTTACTTTATCGCATTACTATTATTCTGCTGCTGCTTGCTAACTGTAAGGTAAGAGGGGTAGTTGGGTTGGATTATTCTACTGGGTGATTTATCACTCACGGATACGTCTGTATCCTGGCAAATCGTTTGCTTCGACGATCAATTTGCCAGAGGGCGCAGGATTCAATGGAGGGGATTCAATGATGATGCAGATCGACGCAGAAAGAATATCAGGAACAAAGATCGAGTTTGCTTGGAATTTGTATCAAGCCTAGAGTCGGCTTTGAAGTTAGTGTATTTTGAATTTGTAAATCTATCTTGATTTGGTAATACCTAAACTTTATTTTGGAAAATCATATTTATTTAGCAAATTTTCCTAAAGAATTATTTTTTTTACCCCCGAAAAGTAGGGGCGTTACAGTATGTGTTTCTATTGTTTAGTTGGACAAGATTTTTGGAAGAGCAAGAATACTAAAGACAAGGGTGAGGAAGGGGAGTATTATTACACTTCTCAAATGTTTTTTTAGCTTGGTACAAAATGACGAGAACCCATTCCTATTTATACAACTCTATAGAAGGCTCTAGTACAAAGATATTTTCATACAAAATAAATTTTGAGATAATTTTAGAATCACACATGTGACTAATTCTTACAAAAAAATTCTATATATTTCACAAAGATATTCTAGAGTTTCTAGAGTACGTAAGATATTTTAGAGTTTCTAAAAAGTACTGTAGATATTTATATCTTCTTTAATGATATCTTCAATATTTGGGTTTTGTCAATTGGAGCTTTGTCAATTGGACTTGTTTGGACTTAACTTTCTTGTGCCAAATACTAAATTTAGTTTTTGCTTGAACAACGTTAATTATAATTCATATACAATTAAAAAGTAGATACATCTAATAACACCAACAAACTATGTTTACATTCAAGTCTCCCAACTGGAGCTTATTACATTAAGGCTCTCTAGATCTGTTCCCTTCGTTAGAAAAAGAAAAGTCAAGCAATACACAATCAAAGTATAATTATTTCTTCTATACAAGCCTTACACTGAGATTGAATTTCTATCAAATGCTTTGGAAAATACCATTATTAGATCAAACAGTTTAAATTAATGCATTTGGGTTTCCTGCTTCTTGAAATAAGGTCAAACTTTTTCCCAATAAGAAATTGTACAATACGAACCTAATTAGGATACGCGTATAAATCATAGGATACGTGGTCGTATCGTAAAATTTCTATACAAAAGGAATACAGGGTGGGATACGTATCTTTCTTCGAATGAGATTATACAAATTGTAGGATACACATCATGTATCGTAGGTTTTTAACAATTATACTTGTATATCTCTATACTCTATAGAATTTCGATGTTAGAAGTAATGAAATGCTTTGTTTTCGTACTCTGTGTGTGTGTGTGTGTTCAAAATTCAATTGATTATGTTGCATCTGTGTTTGTACCATATTTCACCGCTTGTCGATCGACCGAAAGGTGGCGTTTATGGGAATGCTTCCTATTTTATTATTTCGTATTAATAATATAACTAGTTTTTATTTGTTTGTATTTTAATAAAGTACAGGACACTTGGCATGCTCCTACACATTTGGAAGTTAAAAAGACACTTGTCATTGTCCTACACACTTTGAAGTTGAAGAGAAGTTATTTGAACAAGTGGCATGCTTCTACACACTTTGGAGTTTGTGGGAAGTTATTTGGACACTTGGAAGATGATGAAGAGTAGTGAGAAATTAGGAAGTTATTTCCTACACATTGTATTTTCTATAAATAGCCTCTTTTGGCTTCATTGTAAACTCCTTCAACAAATCAAAGTCTTCACTTTGTTCTTATTTTTGTCTTCCTAGGAGTAGGATTAACTTAACTCTCTTACTTTCAATGAGGATCCATCCTTTTTTATTGTAAATCTACCTTGGAAAAATAACAAAGTCCATTTGTTATTTTTCTTCCGCTCCCCCCCACTTCACTAAACCATCAATCCATTCCGCCCAATCGATGGGTCGATTCCGTTCTTGAAGATTGGCGGGTGACGGTCTTCTTTTACGGGTCAATTCATCACCACTAAAAAATAACATTTGATTCTTTCGCCATTTCTTTTCCGGTGAAGTCCTGAAATATGGCAAGGAACCTCAAATCCGTTTGTGGAGACAAGCTGCATTCGCCTTTATTTTTGTTGTTGGCTTTGTTTCCCGAAATCTCCGTCGATTTCGATCGAGGGAAAAATTGGTAAACAATCTGCTTATCATGTCATAATTTACTTGAGGTTAACTGGCCAAGACGATGTGTTTACTGTTTCCGTAAAAATCCACACAATCAGACGTTCATGTGCGAGTATATCTCTATGCAATTTTGACTTTAGAATTTGGTTTGAACTCTGTTTTCGGTTTGAACTCTCCCTCTCTCTCATCTAATTGCCTGCTGAAATAGAATTGTTTAAGTTCTTTTTTTTGCTTAGCTTAATTGAAACCCATGCGGATGACGATATGTTAACTCGTTTCTTTAGTTTGATGCAATCGATCGACGTGCTTGTATATCTGAATAGAATTTTTGATGTTACATACAACCAGTTGAATCTGTTTTAGGTTTGGACTCTGTTCTCGTATATTCTGGCAAAATATCTCTCTCTCCCTCTCTCTCTTATTTAATTGTTGTTGAAGTATAATTGTTTACTTCGTTGTTTTGCTTTAGCTGCTTTGAAGTATATTGCATATGATTATTTACGTACTTGTATCCACAATGATGATGTGTTAATTCATTTCGGTAATTGAATGCTATCAGTCACTGGTCGACGACAATGTGTGTACTCGTTTCAGTATCGATTCAATTGGTCGACGTTGGCGATGTGTTTACTCGTTTGATCGCCACTAATTGCTGCTTAATCAAGTATAACTGTTTAGTTCGTGTTTTGCTTTAGCTACTTTGAAGTATATCGCATGCATTATTTACATATCATGCCATACTTTAACGAGTCCGGCTCCTCTCCAATCCCTTAAGAATTGGAGGATTCTCAAATTCTACATTCAAAGGTTAGGATTAATTCATTAACTAATCTATTTTTTTCTTTCTTAATTTTAATTCACATGATACTCTGCGGGCACCCAATTATCTTAGTTAACCCTTTCTCTAAAGTATTTGCTCTTACCCAGGCTCTTACCCATCATGTGTTTCTTTGTCAACAAAGTATGGTAGAAAGTTGCTACAACTGATAGAGGGAAGATTTTTGGTGGAGCCAACGATGGATCGTAGTCTCGATGCTAATTTGCATTTTTCTCTCTCTATTCGGATTTCAGAGGATTCATTCAATTCTAAACATAAAAAAAAAAAAAAAAAATTACAAAGGCTTCATAGAAGATAAAAGTTCATCCATCCAAACTTTAAAAGCACCACCACTTAAGTACTGAAGGGAAAACCTTAGATGATGAAGGGAAGTCATATTAGGTAAGGTGGGTGCTCAACTGCTCATTGAGTAGCACTTGTGGTAAAATTAGGAAAGGAAAAGAAATAGATAAGTTTTAATGGATTAATTCTGATCTTTGGATGTGGAATTGGAGAGGATGGCGGCGTACGTATGCCCGCACTTTCCTTATGGACTCTGTCCCCACGGTCCTAACTGCTCAGCAAGCATAGAAATTACATTTCTATAGTATGGTCTCCTAGCACTCATAACCTAACTTATTTATAATAGATGGTGTTTGTATCAATTATGAATATTTGCACATGTAGCTTTTTAAAATTATTTGACAAATTTTTTCGAGATTATATAAAATTATTTGTAGTTTTGGTTTATTATTTCATAACTATAAAAATCACATTATGCGAGAACCGCTTTAGTTAAGTGTGCTCTTATAAAGTTATTTCCGTTAATAGAGATATTCACTTGATAATAAGTTGTTCGACAACCTATTTAACCAACAGTTTGAGCTTTTATTCTAATTTATGAAAAGTTGCACAAACCATATTTACAACTGATTTCAAGGTTTTAAGTAAATAACAGGAGTAATAATTACCAAAATCTAAAAGTAAAACTTACAAAAATACTGTAATACCAAAAGTGACCGATTTCTTAACATATAAAATAGAGGAAGAATTCAGAATCAATGGAATTTATTATGAATAATTGTGAAAAGCTCGCATAAATTCTTATGTCATATCTTCCCTGTGCAGTCCGTCGCGGGACATTAGGTATTTAGTGCTCTTCTTATATGTTGCGTTTCTTTTTTTCCACGTGTGTAGGGTGTTGGCTGTATATGTGTGCCTTAGCTGTATTTGTCTGGAATATGCCCCTTAGCCCTGTATTTGCCTACTATTTGGTTTGTTTTTAATAAAATTTCAATTAACCAAAAAAAAAAAGGGATAATATATATATATATATATATATGATGTAAAAATTTGATTCAAAATTTAATAAAAATTAAGAGAAAACAACCAAAAGAATCGAGCAAAAAAGTCAAAAAAAAAAAAAAATAGGCATCCTTTAAAATAACGTTCCACATCCTAATGTAAAACAATGATTTTCACGTTTGACTTCCATCGACGTTAAATTTGTACTCCCATGACCAACACAAATCTATTTCACATTTATACCACAATAATTTTCAAAAACTCATTGGAAAAACAAAATCAAAAAGCGTAATTTCGGTTCCCTTTTATTTTTAGTTTTAGTTTTGGAAACCAATCATATTACCCTACTTCTTTCTCCAATCATTACCTTATTTCTCCAATTATTACTCTCTCATCTCTCTTCAATCATTACTCCTATCTTCAATCATTCATCTATTTCTCTCCCTATCCACTGCCAAAATTAAACTAAACTAAACTTCTAACCAACACTACCTTTGAAGTCGAATTTCAAATTTATTTAAGGGGAAATTACAGTAAGCCCCCTTCAACTATACCTCGGTAATGAGTTGCCCCCTTCATTGTTTAACTCGGACACTTAATCCCCTTCATCTTTTTTCGCGTGACACTTAACCCCCTGCCGTTAGTGAGCTGTTAACGGAATTGCTGAAATTACCAATTTACCCTCTTTGGGATATTTTTGTGGGTGGTGCTAAAAAAAGTTTTTTTTTTGTTTTATTTTTTTTCCTTTGGCTACCGGTTTGGTTTGCCCTACGCTCATTCGCTTATTTATACAAGAATCTTATTGTGTTAGTGGGTTTTTTAGTTAAATACTATTTTGGTTAATCTTTGATAAAGGAATTGGAAAAAAGAAAAAAAATTGATCAAAGGTTTAAAAAAAAGGCCACTCAAATAAGCAATCAGGAAAATAAAATGTTTTGATAAACACTTTCCAAAACCTTGATTTAGTATTTTGGCCCAAGAAAATAAAGCTCAAGTCAAGACCAAGACAAAAAAAACCCAAAAAAGAAGATATTTTGGAAGGAGATGTAAATATGTAATTTCTGGAATAGTTTTAGAATATTTAGATTCTAGAAGATGTTTAGAAAAAGGACATTAATAATGCCACGATGAAGGTTGCATTCTTTTTATTTTTGGAGCTTAACTTATTTTACCCTTTTGAAACTTAATTTAAAATACGTTTAGCCCATACATTCTTCTTAACATATTTTTGGAGCTTAACTTATTTTGTACCCTTTGGTAACCTAATGTAAAATAAGTTTAGTTCATGCATTCTTCTAAACGGAGAAATAAGTTAAGCTCCAAAATAATTTAAGAAGAGGGTAAATTGGTAATTTCAGTAATTCCGTTAACGGCTCACTAACGGCAGGGGGTTAAGTGTCACGCGAAAAAAGATGAAGGGGGTTAAGTGTCCGAGTTAAACGATGAAGGGGGCAACTCGTTATGGAGATATAGTTGAAGGGAGCTTACTGTAATTTCTCCATTATTTAACGTTGATTTTGTTCAATTTCGACCCGAAATACCCTCAAATAGTTTCTTCCTGGCCAAGAAAATGCGGGTCTTCGGAAACCACCGCCCCAAAACCCCTATATATATGGCTGAACCACATACAGATGTACCCAAAAACAAACAGACTACGCTTGTCCTTGATTGAGGGAAAAAAATGGAAGCTTTCTCGTCCTTCTTCGAATCTCGTTCGGCCTCCAGTTGGACCTACGATTCTCTCAAAAACTTTCGTCAGATCTCTCCCGTCGTTCAATCTCATCTCAAACAGGTCTGTCTGTCTCTCTCTCTCTCTCTCTCTCTCTCCGCCTTTTTTATTTGGGGGAGATGCGAAGGTGCGAATTTTATGTTTTTTTCTTGATTGATGATAGTCATGCGGACGGAGGAATCAGCATATATCAGGGGAATTTTGTTGGGACGTTACGGTTTTCGTTCACGATTTGAGGAATTGGGGTTTGTGCTTTCGATTGAAATCAGGGTTCCTATTTGATAATGTTGCCGAAATGTAGTTCTCTTTTGAATTCTCCCACCCCCCCCACCCCCCCCCCCCCCCCCCCCCCCCCCCATGGTTGTAGTTTTGTTCCGATTCGATATGCTGTTCTCGATGGGATACAATTTGCGAGGATTTTCTCTCTCTCTCTCTCTCTCACTAGTGCTGTGGAAATTAGAGAAGTTTCCGTTTCTCGGACGAATATTTTGTGGTGCACTCGAATGGAAAAATAAGGAATCAACAATAGTCTTTGGTGTTCGTTTAATCGTTGTTGGATTTTTTGGCATACAGATTGTTCGATCATTGTATCCGCTAATTTAACTTGGGAGTTAGGAACTTAGGACTGTTGCGAATGTGACCTACCGTATAGGCTAATGTAATGTAATTTCTATTGAAAGCTATTTCTTCAAATTATGATTATGAGGGTAGCTTTTATTAGTTTCTTTGTGTTACTAACGAGTTGATAGAGAGAATTTAGACGTGATTTTGACTGTGTCGGCGTTCATCTTTTCATGTATAGAGCTTTAAGCACTGATTGGTAGATGAATAAAAGTAATGGTTTTTATCATTCAAATTGCAGTTTCATTTTTACAAGTATTAGCTAACGTACGTTGCTGGTTTGCAGGTTTATCTGTCTCTATGTTGTGCGCTTATCGCTTCGGCTGTTGGAGCTTATCTTCACATCCTCTGGAATATTGGAGGCCTCCTCACAACCATAGCTTCTATTGGAAGCTTGGTTTGGCTACTCTCGACCCCTCCATACGAAGAGGTAGTCATCGTTGCATTTTTTTTTTCCTTTAGTCTTTTTTTTGATCCATTTTTTGACCAATTGAAGCTGCTTTCCTGCCGTTTCTGTAAGCAGCGAAAAAGGGTTGCCCTCCTCATGGTGACTGCTCTTTTTGAAGGGGCTACAATTGGTCCTTTGATTGACGTGGCTCTTCAAATTGATCCAAGGTGTGTTCATTTTAGCCATTCTTTTTTCTTTTCAACTTTTTTAGTGTGTTTAATAGTTGTTTGAAGTTGAGAATGATGTCGTTTTCCTTCGTCGAACTGTAGGCGCTTGGAGTAGTTTTTCTAGTTTTTTACTCCCTTTTCTGGTTTTAGCCTATTAGTTAATGGGAGTAACTTTTTGCCTTTATAGCCATGGGAGAGTAATAACATTAATGATTCTTGGGTTTTGAGCTTTAAAAAGTTTGAAGTTGGGTTTTTATATTTCTGATTGTATCTTTTAAACATGTTTACCCCTTAATCCTGATAAGGGAACATGTAAAGTTTTCTTGTCGGTATGACTGGTTTAGTGTCTGGACGGTGGATTTATTTATTATTATTTTTTTTTTATGGTTAAATGAAACTATTATAAATTCTGAAGACGAAGAACGGGGATAAGAAACACCCCTCTTGTCTTCTAACAATTGAATTGAATACAATTAGGAATTGACGGATAATTAAAGATAGAACAACAATGCACTTTGGTGTCTCTGGCAAGGAGGTCGGTACATTTGTTGCTTACGCGAACGATATGGCTAATCGGCGGGTTCCCCAACTCCTGAAGGATTGATCTGCAAGTGAGGATTAAAACATGGAGATAATGATTGTTATACACAGTGTTAAATAAACTCACAACATTAGAAGCATCTGATTCATTAAGAACCAAAGTGATGTTAAGATTTGCAAGTGTTTTTAAGCCGTGCAACACAGCCCAAACTTCCGTCGTGAGACTTGAGACGTTGCCCAATTGGCGTGAGAAGCCTCCTATCCAATCTCAAATCAATTCTCCTGCGCATGCTTCCGAGTTCAGATTACAACCGTTCCCATCAATATTGAGTTTATAAGAATCATGAGGTGGTGGCCTCCATCCAACACGGGTAAGGGTGGATTGGGCTTGGGTTGGAGTAGAAGGTTGAATGAGAAATTGCGACTCAAACGCTTTGGATATGATGGTAGCTTGTGTTTGTTCGGGAGGGATTGTTTGAGTATCTCAGTGGATAAGGTAGTTTCTGAGGAGCCAAACATGCCAAATGGTTAAAACTTAAAAGGAAGACAATGTTCCAACATGCTCCTGAAATATGAATGCAGTGGGAGAGGGAGTTAGATTTAAGCCACACATGGATATCCTGAAGGAAGGTGTGCAGGAGTGGGGAATGGTGACGAGTGACCAGAGTTTCTTAGCAACCACACAATCACGAAGGGAGTGGGTGGCTGAATCTAGATTGGTCTTTTTTTTACTCAAATTTCATTTTTTATCTTAGTCTGTTTATGTCTTTAAAACATTGCCTGTTTTACATAAACAGTGTGTGGAATCATTCTTAACCTTATTTTGGGTTGAACCTCTTGCTTGCCTGCTTGCTTTGTGACCTTATGATAAGGGTAATGCATTTTCATTTTTAGTTGCAGCAACACACTTTGTACTCGTCTATTGTTCTCAGTTACCTCAAAGTGTAATTGGTGCATTTGCGATCGTTGTATGCCCTTAGTTTGATTTGAGACTGGTTATTATGTTTTTGGGTTCATATCTGGATAGCCCTATTGACTCAAGTCTTCTACCAACTTGTATACAGCATTCTGGTCGGGGCTTTTGTGGGATGTGCTGTGGCTTTCGGTTGTTTCTCAGTGGCAGCAATGTTGGCGAGGCGTAGAGAGTACCTTTACCTTGGAGGCTTTCTTTCGTCTTCGGTCTCCCTGCTGTTTTGGTTGCACTTTGCATCCTCTGTCTTTGGGGGTTCTGCTGCCCTCTTCAAGTTTGACGTATGTCTAGTTGTCACTCTGTTGTCTTCTAGCCTTTGTTCTCTTAGTTAGAGAAAATTGATTGATGGGGTACTGATATTCTATTCATGCTTGCTTATTGACTATTTTTGCAGTTGTATTTTGGGCTCTTGGTGTTTGTGGGCTACATTGTAGTCGATACCCAGCAAATAATTGAGAAGGCTCACCTTGGGGATCTGGACTATGTAACGCATGCCCTTACCCTTTTCACGGATTTCTTCGCTGTTTTTGTCCGAATACTGATTATCATGGTGAGTTCTGATTAACTGCATAATTTATTTGCATTTGTAACTACCCAAATGCTGCTTCCATTACGAGGTTTGCAACCGATTTCTGTGATTGGTGTACTCTCCCAAAGTTATCTTTTTTTAAACAACTCAGGTTTTCTCCTGTATTTTGTTGTGCAGCTGAGAAACTCTGAAAATGACGAGACGAGAAAGAAAAAGAGAAGATGCTGAACTTGGCCGAGGAGCTGCATAACTGAAGAAGATTGTCTAAGTGAGGTCAAAATGGATCGTTTTCAGCTGTCTATATGAAAACATGGTCAAAATGGATCTTTTTCAGCTGTCTATATGACCTGTGTTTTTTTGGGGCCTTCTTCCGGAAGTTAATTAGGTGTTAGTACTCCGAACTTGTCGATTGTGGGTTTAGATTGCTAACACCTATGAATAATGGTTCATGTCTTGGATTTCTTACGTTGAACATGAAATGTTGAATTTCTTTTCCACTAATATGATATTCTCTTGTGTGTGTCAGAAGTTCAAATGTTCAACTGTAGCAACCAAGCTCTGTAACCTTTTGGAATCATGATAATGCTTTTGTTGGGAAACTTGCCAGGTTATGATCATTCTTGTTTCTCTCATATTGGAGCCAGAATAAAAGGAGTTAACCAGGTAGTAATCACAAATCCACTGGCAATTTCCATGTAGAACACTCCTTGGTCTTTTAGAGAGAGCAGATATAAGATTGTGAAAAAGGATGGGGAGATGATTAAAGAGTGTATAGTGAAATCTAAAGGGATGTCCATTCTATTCCTCTATCGTTCAGAAAAAAATGGTGGGTGTTTCTTTGGATGTAGTACATTTTGCTGCTCCACCGAAAGTTCCTCCACACTCTGCTTGGTATTTACCGCCGCCTGTCTGAAGTTGAGGCGTTGGATTTGGCTTTGGTCATCTGGTTCGGCTGGTTCGTTTATACCCATTGACCTGGTGGTTCTGCTGCTCATTAGTGATCAGTGTTTCCATTGACTTGGTGGTTCTGCTATGTTATTACTCCTTGGTATTTTTATAGTAGAAGTGTAGAACTGGCCTGGCATCCTTTCACATGATCGGTCGCATCTCATGTGAGAGAGACGTTACAAAAATAACTGTTGCATTGAAAATTTTCTCTACCAAAGGAGTTCCTACTTGTTTGGGAGCTAGATAAGATGGGACTAGTCGGGCGACTCGGGCTGCACCATCTCATACGAGAATCCATAGGCACACCTCAAAACAGAATTAAATTAATATCTTTCATCCAGCCCCTTCTAGGGCATTGTGATTACAAGTTGGTGAATTGAGATTTTTTTTTTAAATTTTTTTATCCGCGGTGAATTGAGATTATTAGGCATGAATCTCACCCTACAACGCCCGCAAGAGCTAATCTCTGGGACTTTGACTTAAAAAATCATTTGCCTCGTAAAATTGAGTTTGATCTAACTTAATTTTTGTTAAAGAAAGTAGATATTTATGATTAGTGATTATTGTTTGATATTTTGACTCAATCAAAAACGTTTCGATGAGACTAAAATAGGAAAAAGAGAATATTGTAGACCGAAATTTGAAAAACCTCAAGCAAAGCCGATCCTGAAAAACATTAAAGACAATGAAACTATATGTTTTACTTTCTTTTTTTTTTTGTCTGTACCGAACTTTTAGGTTTTTAGTCATAGTCATAATTTTTAACCTTTGAGTTTCGTATCAAGAAAATTTAATACAAATCTGAAAAATATGAGACAAACAATGACAAGAATACTAAATAATTTTTCCTAAACACACCCGGCAAGGCCATTACCAAATAACTGTACTCGCCTTCTCAACAGGTCCATCTTTGAGTTTTCGGAGGCCCTATGCCAATTTTTTAAATGACCCCCTATAGACAAATTGTTTTCGAAAGATCGAACTTTAAAGAAAAATATTACAAGTATTCGGAAAAAAGGTAAAACAAAACTTGGCATCACTATTCTGTCATTCAGTAAAGCTACAGGTACATCTCTCATTTTAGTGACAAAAAGAATAATTAAGCTCTTATGCTTACCAACGCTGCTACTCACAGATTTTCGCACACAAATTGTGCACAGATCACGGTGTGGGGCCCACTACGGGTCCCACACAAACATCCAAGTCGTTCATTAAATTTAAAATATTTTTTCAAGGACTCTTGCAAAAAATTAGCTAAATCCAATACTTATAGGTGCTCGATTCAATCATTCAACTTTTCCTTAAGATTTTCAAATAATGAAAAGTTAGATGATTGGAGAGTACTTTATAGGTATTGGATTGAGCCAATTTTTAGTAAGAGCCTTTGAAAAAATATTTTATATTTAATTAACGGATCGAATCGTTTGTGTGGGATGCATAGTGGCCCCACACTGTTCTGTGCATAATTTGTGTGCAAAAATTCTGTGTAGACTTGCTGTATACCTATTTCTTGTACAGTAAATCTGTTCACACAGATTTTTAGCGCACAGATTGTGCACAAATTGGCATATGGACCCCACTACGAGTTCCACACAAATTATTTGAGCTGTTCATTAAATTTAAAACATATTTTTAAGGGTCTATGTGAGAAATTAGCTCAATTCGCTACCTATAAGTGTTCGATCCAATCATCTAACTTTTCATTCAAGTTTTAAGATCCTAAAAACTAAATGAAAGTCAGGTTATTGGTTCAAGCGCTTATAGGCAATGGATTGAGCTGATTTCACACGGGTGGCCTTCAAAGTTCAAACCATGTTTTAAATTTAATGAATGGCCCGGATCATTTGTATGGGACCCTTAGTGGGCCCCACATTCCAATCTGTGCAAGATTTGTGCTTAAAAAATCTGTGTCATTAGCACTATTCTTTCTTGTATAGGAATAATGTACAAATATACGAAGTATTTTTCAACTCAATCATTACTCTCATTTCTTTCTTACTTTTATATCATTACTCATTTCTCACTCTATCTCTCTAATTATTACTCTCATCCCTCTCCACTCATTGTCTAAAAACACTATTCAAATCACAAATCAAACAAGAGCTAAATTAGATAAAATTTGAGGGTTGCATGCGGCCGCATCCTCGGCTTAGGTCTACAATCAGCTATGCTTCTCACCAATTAAACAAAAGGTTCTTAAAAAGGAAATTAATTTTGTCATTTTTTTTTTTTAAATATCATCCTTCTTTTGTTACAAAATATATGAGTATCTAATAAAGACAGAGGTGACATTAAAAAAAAGGGGAAACGAAGCCAATGCCAGCGGCCGTAATCTGAATCAAACACTATTGAAGAACACTCAAGTTGCGTCAATGCGTTGTGGTGTTCATTTCTATCGTTTGAGAGAGAGAGAGAGAGAGAGAGAGAGAGAGAGAGAGAGAGAGAGAGATCTATTCTATAGACAACAATTCCTTCCGTAATCGGAAAATTTGAGACGATGAATAAGGTATTGGAGTTTGGGAGGAAAGCAATGTTCTACGTCAGGGTTTTGTCTGGGTATGAGGAACGTCGAATCCGATCGTACAGATTGCAGCTTCAAAAGCGTCTTCAACACGTATTTTTCCCACTCTACCCATATCACGCATATTCTTTATTTTCTTCTTTTTTGTGTATCTTGAATTGGGTTTTACAATTACAATTACAATTACGACCCAACTAGAAAAATAAGGTTTTTGGATGTTCTTGTTGTGGGTTTTTTGTTGCGCTCGTTTTTTCGGGTTTAACATTTTCTTGTTGTGGGTTTTTGTTTTGCACTTTGTTTGTTGGGTTTAAAGATTTCAATTGAGTTGTGAAGTGCCGATATCTTTTATTGGGATCGTTTTCGTGTTTTGTTGTTAAGACTATGACCTTGTTATGCAGTAGATTTGTCAGTGTGGGAAGAATTTGAGAGGTGCAGTGTTTGTGAGGTTATAGTGAGTTTGAATTTGAATACGAACTTATCAGCAGGTAGATATATGACAGGTGATTATTTAATCCAACTCACTGACTGATTGATTTATAGTTTTCAAGGTTTCAGTAGTTCACGTTAAGATAATCGAAACCAGATGCTTGATAGGTGATAATCACTTTTGAAAACTTTGAATACTTCTTTGTAAAGGTATTACAACTTGTACTATACCAACTGAGCTAATTTATGTTGGTCTCATACTCATACAAGGGTGCAGTGCTAAGAAGGACTTATTATGGCATAAGAAGGTATTCCTCAGGCAAAGAGGAGAGCTTTCTACTTAGAGGCTATAGCTATCAAGCAAGATACCCGCAACCCTAAGTTGAATAGAAACGTGAATTGTGGCATTTATTCTGAGCCCTGGCTTCAGTGTCAACCCAACTAAATGCTGCTTTTCTGGTCAATTCTCTGGTGGATTAGTTGATTTTGGTCATACGGTTCCCTCATTTGACGTTCTTGATCAACAAACTAGCTTGAATCTACCTAATAAACACATTCATGCTCTTTACTCTTTTGAAATAGAACTAAAAATGTAAAAGGGAAAACCCAGTGCACGAGGCTCCCGCCATTGCGGGGTCTAGGGAAGGGAAGGGTTGATGTACACAATCTTACCCCTACAAGCAGAGAGTCTGTTTCCGCGACTCGAAGCCGTGACCTCCAGGTTACAATGAACTAAATATGTCTCATGTGCGAAAGAACAGGAGAGCTGACTACTAAATGACATTTACTCTCTGTGTTACTCTCCTAAGTCCCATACCATTCTACTTTTCGATGCTGTGCTTTGTGGTTTCAATCTGACTATTTCAGTGTTAGTAGTCCTTGTAATACCTTGTGGGTAGCTAATAGTAGTTCAGAAGTCATCCCTCACAGGTCTTAGGCTTTCATTAGCTTCATAAGAGGTAGTTTTTGTTGGTTGTAGTGGGGGCAGGCCGCAGGCGGTAGCCAGGCCTGGTGTTACTTATATCTTGGTTCTTCATAGTTCCTGTGGCTTCGGAACATTTATAGTAAAATGACATTCAAAATTTGAAGTGCAGCATACAACTCATTTGACTTCCATTTTCGTTTTTTTTTTCCTTCATAACATGAAGTTTATAACATAGTACTTTTGAATCATTATCTTTTGTCTGGCTTCTCCAACCGTGGACTCCTCTTCATGGGAATCATTCGTCGTTTTCATTCTGTTTAAGGTTTAAAAGCATGTCTAGAGTCTCTAGACTGTTTATCACAAGCCTGCTTAAACATATGTCCGGATTCAAATTCCATTCACCTTGTCTTATTCCGAAGTTAGGGCTTCCCTTCAAACTCCCATGATGTGTGGGTCATCCATAATGTAACCTTATAGCCCTAAAACCGAAGCAATATGAGTCATATGATTCATGTTATTTGCTTAACCGTTTTTTGTAATAATTATCTCTTGACCTCAAACTAATTGGGTAATATTCGTGATTGTTAAGAGATAGCATAAGCAGTTCAAGCTTATTGGGTTTTTTTTATTTACTTATCAAAAATGATAATAAGCTTGAACTGCTTATTCTTGCACATGCATAGAACGAGAATAATAACAGGTGGTAGTTTAGGGGGAGAGTGGAAACTGCTTGCACTTTGAATGTTCAAAAGAGCACGTTGTGCAAGGATCGTTAGAAGAGTGCTATCGATAAATTGACTCGTAGGCGGAGAATCATTGTTAATAGGTGTTGCATGTGTAAAAGGGATGCAGAGGCGGTGGATCACCTTTTCATTCATTGCCTGGTAGCATGGGAGCTTTGGTCCGTGATGTTCTCTTGGTTTGGGTTAAAATGGGCCATGTCGAGGAATGTTATGGAACTCTTACTTGCTTGAAATGGGGCTAGAGTGGGCAAGAGAAGGAAGCATGTTTGGGCCATGATCCCTCTTTGTTTGATGTGGACTATATGGGGTGAAAGAAATTCGAGGTGCTTTGAAGGGGTCGAAAAACCTTTATTTAGAATCAAAAGTTTTGTGGTTTGTAGTTTGTACAGTTGGGACAAGGGAGAATGTAATCCCTCTGTTGATCAAATTTTAGATTGGTTTGAGCTTTATTGGCAAATAGGGGTGGTGTATAGGGCCTTTTTGTGTTTGTGGCCTCTTCTTTTTATATGGGTAGCATTCCCTTACTGCCATCTTTCTAATTTAATTACTTATCAAAAAAAAAAAAATTTTTGATTTGTAAGATACAAGACAAATATTGATGTGTAATTCTGAAGAAGTCTGTATGTGCAACCGCTGGTGGTCGGTTAGGTGGCGAAGACTTAATATGAAGGGTAAGTTGATTTTAGTTTCGAGGACTTGACAAAAGTGTTCGTTTTATTTTATTCCCAAGAACTGAGTTTCTAAAAGTTGTAGTAAATGTCTTTTGCTTCTCTCATGTGTTGTACAATGTGCCATGCAAATGAAAGATGGCATACAAGTTTGTAGACATGCATTTGGTGCTGAACACTATCTGACAGGCTGATAATTAACTACTCGGAACACTATGTTATGCACTTGTGTAGTATTTTTATTCCATTCAGATTCCTGAGATTTGCAATGTGTTCCTTTTAGAGTTGTCTTAATGCTCTCTCTCTCTCTCTCTCTCTCTCTCTCTCTCTCTAGGCAGAAGAAAGGAAGGCAGCTGTACGAAAGATCCCTGAACAAATCATATTAACAGAGGTTCGCCGCATGGTAGAGGATATGCAAGCGATGAACAGAAAGTTAGAAGAGACAGTGAGCTTTGCTTTCCTTTAATTTATCTTTGTACAAACATTCAACTACTATTACTTAGGGTGAACCATATGGCTCTACTTTAACTTGCCTGATCTTGATATCTATATGTGTTAATTTGTTTAAAACATTGTGAAATTCAAGAGGGAAAATGGTGATCTTGGGCTTTGAAGATGGATAATAGTGTTGGGGGAGCTTTGATGTGGCCAGATAGTGTGGCTTGCCTCAGGGTGAGAAATAAGAAGTTGCTGGGTGTCGTGTTTAATGTTAGCACATGGCATAATTAGGTTTGGGGAAATTCTTTGCCTAATTGGTGGTCCATACTTGGGCCTCTGTTGACGGATTTGGAATGTGATTCAACATTATGTATGTTACTTCATTTGCTTATACATAAATGAAATTATTCGGTGTTGCCAACTCACCATTTGGTTCTATTTTACAACCCATAATTGGTGAGGAGAGGGTCCTATTTTACCACTAACTACTTTTTGGCGTTAAAAGGGGCAAATGGCTACCCCATTGGACATACTCTGATGTTGGTTATTGTCTTTTTTGAGGAGTAGGGGGATATATTTTCTTGCTTCGAATAGTTTTAGACAATATAAGCCAAATTAGAGTCTCTATTGGTGACCGCATCTGTTAGAAAATGACAATGACAAAGGGTAGAAATATTTTGTTTTGTTGCTGACTATATCGGTTAGGATGTTTTTAGAAGGTTTCACTTCTCTATGGGCCTATAAAAGAACATGAATAATGTTCTTGGATAAGACGAAACGGGAGGCCCTGTCCGGTCTCTGGTGAATTGCTAAACTTATTGGCATCTAGGATTCTATCCAGTTCTAGTCAATGATCCTTTTCTTCATTTTTGCTTGTCAAATGAGCACTTCAAGTCATGGCGGCGGTTTACTTGTTGTCCTTCTCACTTGATTTCAAGCAGATAACTTCCGTTGATTTGTTTCGTCATTTATGTTTGCCAACTGGAAGAATTGGACATCCTTTTTAAAAATTTAATGAGGCCTAGTATTAGTATTTTCGTTTGAATCACTCTCGAAGGGGAAAGGGCAACCTCTCGATTGTCCTAATGATTTAAGTGTAAGATGAACAGTGTATGACATTTCATTGAGAGATTGGAAATCGTATTGATTGTTTGTGTAAATATTTTTCTAAGATGGAAAAGGTTGTTGGTGTTTTAGAATCTGAAGTTCTGAACTCTCCACATGGAATTAAAATTCTTTTTTTGATGCTTGCGTTCACAATTTCAAATCTGTTATCACAGCTTTAAAATTTGATTCCCTTGATCAAGGGGGTGCTTTGCTTTGGTATACGTTTGATTTGATGTTGTTGTTGATGTCTTTGTGTCCAGGAGGCGGCTATTAACGAATATTTCAAGCCACTTGACAAGGAGGCTGAGATCATAATGAAAACGCAGCTTGATGGAGAGGAGAAGTCAATGAAGGAGATGATGAAAGCCATGCAATCACAGGCTTTGCTTGAGAAAGCTGAAGCAGATAGAATTGCGACGTTGAAAAATGCGGAAGCAGATGGGATTGAGACTGCGAAAATTGCAGAGGCAAACCAACATATCGAGGAAAAACCATCTGCATCCACAAAACAAGCTGAAGTGAGATCATTCACATAACGTTGACAACTACATATGTAGAATTTGCACTTAATGGTTCGTCCCTCTTCTATTCAGCCTGTTGCTGTTGTTGAAATTTGAAATGATTTTGGCAGTGCCAAACCGGCCATATTTACCATTTAGCCCTTCAATAAGGCCTTTTTATTTGTTCCTCCCATGTAGAGATGAAATTTTTTTGCTTCAACGTTGAAGGGCTAACTCTTTCCTCAAGTTTGTAGTATAGGTTTGCAACTGTTTTGAAATTGTACCTCTAATTTTGCATTGGCGTTGTTGGAAATTTAGTGTCATTTCGGCCCACTGTTTCGGACATTTAGGAAGCAATAGGAACATCCCCTTTGCATGGTTGTTCTGTTGGCCCATGAGCATTCCCTAAGCATGAATTCGTGCTAAAAATACAAATAGCCTTCTATGGGCTAATGCATGCCAAGGATTTGGGAAAATATTTTCAAGGAGATCAGTATTATTGCTATTTACGCCCAATGAAACGGTCTTTTACCTTTTCTCCCGAACACCTCTTCTTTCGACAAGTTCGTATTGCTTAACCCAGTACCACTCGGGTAATCGACTTACTGAATTATAGGCCTTGTAACTTCCAAAAAGAGAAAAGGGGAACTATAGTTCTTGCAAGAAACTTCTCTTGATATTTAATAAGTCGATTACCAGTTCCCGATTTGACCAAGAAAAAGGTTTGTTTCAAGTAACATGTTTACTTTTGTTTTTTTCATTTCTATCAATTGACGGGTTATGAATGGACCAATACATCTTCTGCATGAACTGTCACCGGATGCTTTCGGACGTTATTTTTTGGTGGAGACTAGAGGAATCGCCCCTTCTGGATCGTCAAAGTCAAAAAGTGGGTAGTTCTATTTTTTGTTGCGTAATGTTCATGACTCATTGGACATTTAAATTGACTCAATTGAAACCCAATTAAGACCCAATACTTAATGGTTTGATGGGTTTAGATTCATTCTAACCCAACTAATATATGGGTTGGGTAGAGTCTATTTTTTAATAGGTGGGTTTGGGTTCAATTTTTTCCACCCATAATATTTATGTGCAGTTAAACTTTTTATTCTTTTGATTTTAGTGTACAGGAGAAAATTTTGACTCAGTTTTTTTCTTTTTTGGGTGGGGGAGGATTCATATGGATATCCTTAGTCTCATTGTTCCCAATTTACTGTCTTGAAATTGTCAGGCCATTTTCGTTTTAGTCTCATGGGTTCCAATCAGCTGTGGTTATAGGTAGTCAATTCCCAAGGTCCATTGAAATGTACTCGGTTTGGGTTATGAGGGAGGAGGTTTTTCAAAGTAATAAGTGGAGAGATATAGATAGAAAAAATTTATTGGAGACCCTATCCAGGAGTTTTGAGACCCCCAAAAGAATAAGGCCACATGACTCTTCTGGATTATTTTCAATTAGTTTTAGTTTTTACCTCGAGCAAAAATTTTAGGCTCAATCTAAGCAAACCTTTGTTGAGAATCCAATTATGATATTCACCCACAGACCCGCAGATAGACTCACACACATCAAAAAGAGAGGGAGAGAGAACGATGTACTAAGTTATTGATGCAAAAAGGAGTAGTAGCAAGACCCACAGATAGACTCACTCACATCGAAGATAGAGGGAGAGAGAACGAGGTGCTAAGTTATTGATGCAAAAAGGAGTAGTAGCACTGTAGCAGCCCGAAGGACTGGTCCAGTTGGTTGGTGGGTTTGTTTCGCACACCGTTAACTAGGGTTGATTCTTGGGGTTAAGCCGTAGAAAGTAATTTTTGGTGAATCCCCCGGCGTGGATGGTTTGTTTTTGACCGAGCCGGGAAGAGAATAAGTCGAGGTGCGCAAAAAGTGGCCCGGACCCCCTGACCATCGAAAGAAAAGAGTAGTAGCGGGGTGGACATTATCCTTTGTTGGATTGACTAGATGTGCACATGGAGAGGGTTAAACAAGCAGGGATGGAAAATGACACCCATCTGTTTGCTCTCTTTCCTTAACCACAACCAATAGCAAGTTTTGATGTCCCCAAAGAGCCATTTGGCCATTAGGAAAAGCAAGAAAAATTTGCCCATTAGGAAAAAAGCAAGAAAAATGGAATAAACCCCGAAATGGTATGGCATATTGGGATGTTGGAATAACACTGATAAAGGAGAAGAATATGTTCAAAATTGTATGGCATTTAGGAAAAGGAGATAACATTGATAAGGATCAACACTCAGTTCAAAACCAACCACCCAAAGAAGAGATGGAATGATTACTTGGGACAAATGAGAAGACGCATATTAGATGTTAAACATGTTTAAGCGGTTAGAGGGAGGGGTAATCTTATTAGTCGGGTCATCAATACGCTTCCTTGCATGTAGCCAAATTTAGTTGTATAAGCGGGCAAAACACGTGCTAGTATTTTAATTATTAAGGATGCGATGAGTTTCGAATAGGATCAATTGTCTACTCTAATATCATATTGAATGTTAACTATCAACTCATCTAAAAGTTTATACTGTTACAGAAATGTGTAATTTTATTATTTAGCTAAGATATACTATAATCAATAAAGCTATGAGAATGTACATATGAGTTTTGTAGAGTCCACCTCGGGTCCCAAAAAATGATTCTAAATTTGCAAGGACGAAACTACTTAACTGCTCAGTTTTTGAGCTGATTTTTACAAGGCTCCATAAAAAAATTTCTAAAATAATGAGCGATTCGAATCATTTTTGTAGAACCCCAAGCGGACCCCACAAAATCCATATGTACAATACATATGTACCTATACCAGTACTCTACTATAATAGTGGAACTTGATCTACCTAATAAGATCAATTAAAAAAAAAACTACCTAATAAGGATCCATTGTAATTTGTGGCAAAAACCAAGGCCCCACGAGAGAGAATTATGATGTGGTCCTTTGGATTTACATCTGAGACAAAAAGTCCAATGCATAGGTTCTATCAACTGCATCAAATTAACTACTCAATAATAACCTATTCTCCTAGTGGAGTGACTAGGCTTGTTGGTTTTGAGTACTTCAACTAGTAACCATTTAATAAAGATAGGCAAACATAATCCAGAGTGAAAAAAACAACTTAAATTTCTTTCAAAACTGTTTTTTTTTTCAAGAGTAAAGGAGTTTGTATATAATATGAATCTACATCAAGGTAGATGTTTGACAAAATTATATCCACAGACGTAGCTCAAAAGAGTAAATTCTGAATAGTTTAGCACCATTTGATAAAAAAAAAAAACACTAACACTACGCCAACGATGTTAAAAAGTAAAAACTGTACCGGTACCAGCATGTACCATTTAGAGGCTTATAGACTAGGGAGAGCATCACAAGGGTGAAGATAGCCTCCACTTGCTAGACCTAGGTCCTTGATTGATTTCGGAGGATGGGATGGTGAGATAATTGTACGTATAATTTGCTTTTGTGTTAGCTATGGAGATATGTGAAGAAAAGTTGTTTTATTCAAATAGGCTTTTGGACTACCCAATTGAACTTTAGCCTACTCCGTAGAGAAAATTTCAAAATGGCACCTGAATTTTGCATCAAATGTCACAGAGACACATGAACTTAAATTTATTTCAATTAAACATCTGTACTAACAAAATCTCCAAATTTAGACACATGAACTTAAGTTTATTTCAATTAAACACATATACTAACAAAATTCCCAAATTTAGACCCCCGCCGTTATATTCCGTCCCAAAATTGCTGATATAGCATCTCCAACCTGTTTAAGTTGCCCCATTGCACATGTTTCCAACAGAGGACGATGTATCCAAGCGAAACCCATAGGCAGACTTCAGGTCTAGGGTTGAAAATATGTGCAATGGGGCGACTTAAACGGGTTGGAGATGCCATGTTAACAATTTTTGGGACGGAGTATAACGGCGGGGGTCTAAATTTGGAGATTTTGTTAGTACAGATGTTTAATTGAAATAAACTTAAGTTGAGGTGTCTAAATTTGGGGATTTTATTAGTATAAGTGTTTAATTGAAATAAACTTAAGTTCAGATGTCTCTGTGACATTTGGTGCAAAATTCAAGTTTCATTTTGAAATTTTCCCTACGTATCATGTTGCCAAGATTGCTTAGCTTTTGTAGCACAGCCATATGGAGAATAAGGGGAATTAAAGGCATCAATACAAAAGCTGTATAGGGTTCACACAAACGGACAAACCTGGTGTGGGTGGATTGGCGTGAGCAGATGACGAATCCAAGAGGAAAAATACATTTTTCTTTTTAAATAAAGAAGCTGGATAAAGAGGGTTAAAGAGGGTTATATGTAAGTGTTCTAAAAAAAAAAGAATTAATCGGCCGGCGATTAATTACTGGCGGGGTTTATCCGACTATATCCGACTAATTGTTATGAGCCGATTAATCGCCAACTACTAATTTCTATGCGCCGATTGCTAGGCCTCGAAATTCGAAGGTGGCAACCGCCGACCGGACTAGCACCTAGCGATTTTTAGAACGCTTGGAATCCCGCGGACAAATGACGGATGAGAGTGGTAGGGAGGATGTCTAGTCCACAGATATTGCATCCACTTGCATATCTCTCGGCCTCTCAATGCATAAATGACACCACAAACACTTGTAACTAATTTTGGCACCCATTTTCATCTGACCAGAGGTTGGTCCTACTCAACTTGAACAACATTTTACGTCATAATCAAGATCACTTTTTTTTGTTTTAGGTTTAGCTACAAGGGTGTCCATGAAGTTACGCGCACCTCAATAGAATTAATCTTCGGTTCGGTTAAGGAAGATCATCCACACAGGACTAGAAAATTCACGAGAAAAACTCATGGTTCGGCCCAAATGATTATGCTCTTGGTGGGATTTCGACTAGAGACTAATTGGCACTTATCTTCTCCTTTCTATCACTTGAGCTAATCCTTCGAATTCATCATCATGATCAATTGGAATATTTGTTATTCCTTCGTCCCAATTTAATTGTTCTTTTTGGGAGTTCGTGTTATTTTTCAATTGATTATATCTTATAATTTATAATGTTTTAAGTGATTTCGAAAACATTGTATTTCATTATAGAACTAATCGATATCTATCCAACAAGATCCATATTCGATATGAAATTCATTATGGATTTAAAGATATAACAAGTTTTTTAGCAGGTTAGAATAAAATGATGGACAATTAAATTGGGACGGAAGGAGACCCGGTCCTCTTTTTTTTTCTTTTTTTTTTTTCGGTTTAAGTAATTGCGATCCTAGCATCTCGTTTCAAGGTGGTCCGAACTTGTGCATGATCAATGCAATCTATTTCAATCTCTTTTCAATCAATCTGATAATAGTCCCCCATCTATTTTTGGGTTATGTTTGGGCGGCATCTCTTTGCAATCTCATATCTTTATTTATTCATGGCTCTATCACCTGAGTCTCATCAGTCATATTTTGGCCAAATATGCGTGTGTGTGTGTGGTGGGGGGTGTTTATCGGAAAAATAAATTTTATCACCATAAAGATAAAATATGAAATCGCTATGGCCAAATGGGTGGTTTAGATTACAAAGAGGATATTGGTACAGATGAAAATTCTTTACCAGCTAGAACAGGTTCGTTTTGGGTCCCAAAAATATGGCCTGAATTTTAAAGTAAAGTTGGATGTTTCGTAAATGTCCTTATCCATGTTGTATTGAGCTGAATTTGTGCAGGGACTTTAGCCAAGCCAAAATATTTTAAACAAAATGAGCGGTTGCGATTATATTTTTGGGATACAAAACGGGTCCAAAGCGACTCTGTCATGGCTGGTACAGTTGTACCCGTGGCAAGGGCTCTTTAGGTTACTATTACTATTACTATTGTCTTCTATCACAACACATGGGGAAAAAAGGTGAGAATAAAAGGGAATCCAAAAGACTTTGGCTTAGAAAAGCATAATATACATTTCTACCTGTCTGCCAATTTCTACCTGTCTGAATAATATTAAAAGGAGCTTATAATATACAGTTTCGAGTACCTGTGCTAATGGGTGGTTGGACCGGCATGAACCATGATGCAACAAAAAGCTGGAAAAATGGGTTTGGTCAGGTGGAGGTACTAATTAATCAAATTTTAACTTGATTGGTTCAAAGATCTTACAGATGTACGTATATTTTTGGAATCAGCATGGACTGGACCGTCCAATTAACCCATTTGTGGGCCCTTCCCTCCAGAGCCGATAATTATTTAAAACCGTCTGTATTCTAAAGCTCATCGAGCATATTAATTGCATCAAGAATTAGGTTAATTAGATATCGTTTGATATTATTTCAGCACATATTTTTCTTAGAACATAACAAGATTAAAACACTGAATCGGAACTTTATTTTATTTTAATCTTTTTACTGTCGAACTTGTGTAATGTTTATAGTAACCTCTTACTTTCTCATGAACTTGTGGCCATCTATATATAATTATATATTAACCATGTGGATCCCTCTTCCAAAAATCTGTCATAAATTCGTGTCCTTTTTCTAATTGCACGATGCAATATAAAATCTATGTTAAAAGTTAAAACCAATTCATTTGTTACATCGTGAGACAAGAAAAAATACTTGAAACGAGACATAAATTGATACATTGGACCTCTCCTTCAATTAATTAATTACTCTCCCATCCAAGTTTGAAGGAATGATCATAACTCTTTTAGTCTTTTTACATTGTGGCCCTGGCATGAAAATGCCATTTTAGGAGATCAATTTATGCAAGTGGAGTGCGAGCCCTCTGGGGGGACGGCTTTATGCTCCCATAGTCCCATGCATTTGGGTGAGGTTCAAGTCCCAACCATCCGATTCCTCTTCGCCTTTAACTCTAAACATTTGGGCCGGAAATCAATTTCCGAGATCATAAGAAAAAAGGGAAGAAAAAATATTTCAGTTGATCTAGTGTTGAAGTTGAGCTAAGAGCTTCAAGTGGGAATTACCTGGCCAGCTTTGAGCAAGAAAGTGGTATGTAGATTTATGGCTTGTCTGTTTCGCCATTTTATTTTGGTTGTTTAAATAGTTTGACAAGTCATATAAAGCCCCCAAATTTCGGTTTGTAAATTAAAAGAATTTCGTAAAAATATGGACTAAACCAAAATTACTTTTCGAATCAAAAGGACTGAGTTTAGTACTTCAATTTGATTTTTACAACTCCAACAGTCGATAACACTTCCGATTTAAAAGTAGAGTATAAGATTAACAAAAGTCTACTAAGTACACAGCCGACATCAGTACTGGTGCATCCATGGCTCCACTATTTCTGCATTATCTACATACTCTATGGAACCATCGTTGGGAAGTTCTTCTCCGTGGCGTGGAATGTCAGGACAACGTTGCTCCTAGGGGGTGTAGTGCAGTTGGTCAAGGATCGGGCCGCAAGTTGAGGCTTAAACATACCAAGGCTTTGTGCATAGGTTCGATCCCTGACAGCTGCATACTCTGAACTTAACCGCTGCACGGTGTGTGGGGCCACTGCGCGCAGCACAACCAAGGGAGACTCTCCCAAGGTATAGCCTATGGGAGAGTCTCCCCTGAGTTATGCCTTTTTTAATGTCATGACAACGTAGAACCATGAGTAACAATACCCAGTGAAATAAGAAAAAATAATTCAGTTGATCTAGTGTTGAAGTTGAGCTAAGAGCTTCAAGTGGGAATTACCTGGCCAGCTTTGAGCAAGAAAGTGGTATGTAGATTTATGGCTTGTCTGTTTCGCCATTTTATTTTGGTTGTTTAAATAGTTTGACAAGTCATATAAAGCCCCCAAATTTCGGTTTGTAAATTAAAAGAATTTCGTAAAAATATGGACTAAACCAAAATTACTTTTCGAATCAAAAGGACTGAGTTTAGTACTTCAATTTGATTTTTACAACTCCAACAGTCGATAACACTTCCGATTTAAAAGTAGAGTATAAGATTAACAAAAGTCTACGAAGTACACAGCCGACATCAGTACTGGTACATCCATGGCTCCACTATTTCTGCATTATCTACATACTCTATGGAACCATCGTTGGGAAGTTCTTCTCCGTGGCGTGGAATGTCAGGACAACGTTGCCCCTAGGGGGTGTAGTGCAGTTGGTCAAGGATCGGGCCGCAAGTTGAGGCTTAAACATACCAAGGCTTTGTGCATAGATTCGATCCCTGACAGCTGCATACTCTGAACTTAACCGCTGCGCGGTGTGTGGGGCCATTGCGCGCAGCACAACCAAGGGAGACTCTCCCAAGGCATAGCCTATGGGAGAGTCTCTCCTGAGTTATGCCTTTTTTAATGTCATGACAATGTAGTACCATGAGTAACAATACCCAGTGAAATAAGGAAAACCACTCGATACCCCGTAGCATGGCTGATGACATACATAGGAAGTGGCAAATCAAATAAGTTTGAAAATCAAATCAAATAAGTTAGAAAATCAACACATTTCGTCCCTAAATATTAGTCCAATATTCCATTTTGGCATATTCATTGGTAAGTGTCCATTTTGAAAAGTTAATAGGTAAAAATTTGTATAATTATCATTTTGCCATTTTGAAAAATACTTAATGGGTAAATATGAAGGATAATTTTGAAAAGTAGAGTAAAAATTAATGTGAAATGGGTAATGATGATATCTCCTTAACAAGTTGAAATTACAAAGCTGGATATTTAAAATGGCACGGAAGGGGTAGGAGTTTGTGTAGTGCATACATCATGTCAATCTCAACCAATCATAATGCAAGTGCAACAAATTAAACGTCATGAGTGTATCAACACATAGGCCAAACCACAGGGGGTATGAGTGAAGTTTGTCCTATATTTTAAACCAACTACCATAATGGCATAATCAAAGCATATTACGCAAGTAATTAGTTGATGTTTTAGGCTTTAGCCAAACAAATTGTACTTCAAGTTTCGTTCACTTAAAGTAATAAGCAAATAAGGTAGGGAACGAAATGGGCCCCATCACAAATTGTTACCGTCCAATCTATTAATTGTCAAACTTGTGATTCCATAGCACAATTGTCATTATCAGAAGTTTTGTGCACTTGCTAAAATTATTTAGGTCAGTAATCATGACTTGGCAATTTCAACCGAATGACTGAGAAATACTAATCGGAACTTTGAATTAGAAGTTGAAAGCGAAGTTATAATGCGTGTGCCGTGTGTGTGCGCATAAGTGACAGTAAGAGCGCAAGCGTCTTCCAAGAATATCTAAAACTATTGATATTCATGAGAACGAAGATCGAGAACAAGAGCATCTTGGAATGAACTTTGAATTCAATTCTTCTTATTAGGAGTTGCACTCGAGGAGGGAAATTCCTTACCCAAATTCAACCTTCCACCACTTCATTTTACTACTAATAATAATTCCACCCCTTGGTGGAATATTGTGGACTTCCGTACCCAAAGATTAGTTTAGCTTCTAAAAAACTATGTTTTCTTGATCAAATAAAGTTGTACATGTTACTTGGCAAAAGAAAGGGTTCGACATGCCTCTCATTGCATTGGAACATATACATGAACATTCTGAGTATAGTTTTTAATCTAATAGTACAAGCATTAGATACAAAAGAAAATTTTGTTTACAGAGCAGATGTAAACAAATGTTTACGGAGCTCAATCTCGAACGTCTAAAAGTGTTTTGGACGATTCAGATTTTTTAAAAACTATTCACGGAAATAGTTAGTTAACTATTCACGCGAATAGTATTTAAAAAATTCGGACCATTGATTGCCGAAACAAACGGCTGACATTGCACGGCTCCATAAATAGGTTGTTGCAGCTACTCCGAAAGTAAATTTCTCTCTAGATACAATATCCATGATCCGTTGATTCACAAGCCTGGACCATTCAAATGTACAAATTAGGTTTAACAAGGAGTGCTACAAAAGATTACCTAACACCATGACTTCTTGTTTCTTATCATTCTCAAACATTTTTACGTGCATAGATCGAAGTCGGACACGAACAACTCACGTGGGTTGATTTTCATACTGAACTTCTACAATGGGAGTTTGTGTAGTTATGATGTCCGACCTCAACATTGTTTTTATTATCAACAAGTCCATAACCACAAACAAATAAAGAAACACTTACACATATTCATAAGGTATGTGGGGCCCACAAACACTACAAACATCCAGTGTGTGAGACCCACATCCTTGTAAGTGCGTGATTGTGTAATTAATTTTATTTATGGTTCTAGAAATTTTGGTTTTTTTATGATAGCATAACTTTGACAACACATCAACTTGTGTTTAGCATATCGGAAATGTCATCCAAGTAACTTGTTGCTCCTTCGAAACCTAAACAGTTTGGGATTTGGGATTTTGGACTCTCTCTCTGCGCACGGTCTCCAATAAATTTTCTCTCAATTATTACTTACATTTCTCTCTCTATATCTCTTCACTCAAAATTCAAAATCCGAACTTCAAATACCAAAACGAACAAGCCCACTTGATTTGGACATGTGTATAACGACTCACCTCAACTAATTTTTAGCCTAACCACGTGACTCAAAAGATTAATCTCAAATTATACAATAATTTGTCACACGTCATAGTATGTCACATTCATCACCCACATCTCACCGGGACCAAATTGCCGGCTCTCACACATATATGTCTCAGAACTTGAACGGTTGGAAGAAACACATATTTTTAGTCTATTGACAAAAAAACAATTGAGATCTTCCAATGAATTTTTTTATTACCGAAACCAATAGTTGATCATCTTAAGGATGTAAAACCAAAATTAGGGTTTGGTGCTATAAATCAACATTTTGGTATGCACAATAATTAGATAGGAGTATTAAAATGTATTGTGACAACAAGATAGTAACGTGCATGCCTAACGACTAACGTAGGGTTGTTGAAGGACTGTTTAGGCATTTTACACTACCACCCTGACAAAAAGGATAGAGGGTATTTTGGACATTCCATCTTGCTTTATTTATGCATACAAAGTTAATTGATTGTTCCGGAGATTAGATCTTTCTGTCCTAATAAAGACATCTTAATTCGATCGGTTTCATTTACTCCCTCCGTCTCTAAATAACTGTTCGGCGCGTAAATCTAGGCCTTTAAAAAAATGCATTTGTTTCGTTAAAAAAATTAATTTTTTTTCACAAACGAATAGATAGCAATGAGTTCTATTAGATTGTGAAAAAAATTTAGATTTTTTAACAAAAAATATGTATCTTTTGTAAAGCCTAAATTTGTGCGCCGGACACTTATTTAGGTACGGAGGGAGTATATACTATAAATAAATAAGAAAATGCACAAATGGGAATCCCACCGTGACTCATCACTTCTCTCTAATAATGCACCTTAATTACCTCTCAGCCATACACGTGGCAGATAAGGTACCGTAATAGTAAAATCATGATCTTCACCGGTTACACATGTTAAAATTATCGAATATTAAAAAGAAATTTTTTCCTAAATAAAAATGTTTATTGTCTTATACAGTATCTTATTCATGTTTCCGAGTAATGGATGAATTCCTCAATACTGAAATTTTTTTTGTTGTTGATGTTTTTCTAAAAAAGATTTCTTGTTAATTTAAATAATTTTCACACTCCTTTCTTATCCTCATGCACTCGTTTTTTTTACTCAAGTGAAATTGCTAAACTTGTTGTGCGGTGGGCCCCTAAAGGACCCAACCGTAACCCGACGATCGTTGATAGCCATGATATTGGTAAAAAACAATAAACCAAACATACTCAAACAAATAAGAGACACCAAGATATGAATACGGCTATAGGTACATATGCATTGTATATACCATGTACATATGGATTTTATGGGGCCCATGGATTTTGTGGGGCCCACCTCGGGTTTTACAAAAATTATATGAACTGTCCATTATTTTTAGAATATTTTTTTATGGAGCCCTGTAAAAAATCAATTCAATCCGATATCAATAAGGATTTTTCCAAAATGCGTAAGGACAAAACTGAACAGTTAAGTAGTTTCGCCCTTAGAAATTCCAAAAAAATTCTTACCGATATCGGATTGAGCTGATTTTTTACCGGCTCCATACAAAATATTTTAAAAATAATGAACGATTCGAATTATTTTTATAGGAGCCGAAATGAGTTTCACAAAACTCATTTGTGCATTGTATGTACATTCTTATATATACCCATAGCTTTATTGCTTGTTCTAAACCAAAACAGTTAGCTTAAATTGTTCCACTGGCATGGATTAGATCCTCTTACAGCATAGTCTTATTGGGGTCCACAAATTCTTATTTCTCTTAATCTTCATAGTAAAAGCACTATTAGTAACCTACCATCAGGAACAACTACCTAGTGCAGTTGGTTGCCTACCACTCTTCTCCTTTATGATGTGGAGGTTCGAGTCCCCTTCTTGGGCGGTTTGGAGTTAAAGCTATGGACAGTCCCTGCACCCCCTGAGTCCAGCATATTTCTAAACAAGAGTTGGACCCATAAATTCAATTTCTCGATACGCTTAATAAAATGGACGACTTTGATGTGATGATGAAGTTGACAAAAGTATAAAAGGTAGAAGTATTGCGCATTGCTCTCAGTATAATACAAAAGAGAAAAAAAGAAGGTGGTAATTTAGGCGCCGTTTGGTTATTTCTTACATATTATTATATAGTTATTATTTATTTGAAATAAATAAGTCATATGATGGTTTGATTACTCCACCAACTAAATAAAGCAAATAAGAAAATCATTTAATGTACTAACCTCTGTTTATTTTGTGTTTTTCTTTAGTACTACAGCCAGTCCCTTGAATCATTGACCCATGGCTACAGAATAAATTAAAAAGCCCATCAATACGTGAAGCCCACCCACTGGATGATGCTTATAGCCGTCCAATTTTGAAACCCTCCCTTGTTTTTTCTGTTTCATCTTTTATCCAGTCCAATTTGAAAAAAAAAAACACACACACACACACTCTCTCTCTCTCTCTCTCTCTCTCTCTCTCTCTCTCTTTCTCTCTCTCTCTCTCTCTCATTTGGGGTGGCTTTGTGAGAGCATTCTAAATTCATTGATGTGAATACTTAAAACCATTCTCTCTTTTTTTGGGTAAATCACTTAAAATCATTCTTTTGTAGGACTTGATTAGAGAGGACAAAAATAAGTTTATTTATTTATTACTCTCTCAACGAACAACGTACTACCTTAAAATGGACGGCAAGTAAATTTTTAAAAACAAATATTCATTTCTTTTAAAACAGATGTGATGTACTCGTGTACTGTCAACTTTAATCACTTTATATCCGATGAGGGATCCCGCACGGGCTTACCGTTCAGGACTTCCCTTTTCTGATTGAATTGCAATGATCCGAGCCGCTCAATATGTTCAAAACTTGATTTTAAGAGTAATTATTAGAAATCAGCAAAAAAATGAACGGAAATGGCTTGATCCGAGCAGTTTTTTACTGAACCGTTCAATAAAAAACTATTCGGATCAAACCCTTCCCGATCATTTTTTTTCTTGATTTCTTGAAGGTACTCTTAAAATCACGTTCTGATCACTTTGAACGGCTCGGATCGTCGCAATTCTATCGGAAAAGGGGAGTCTCGTACGATAAGCCCGTGCGGAATTCCTTATGGGAACCGGACTCCAACTTTAATAGTACTACTTAGTTTTTGCGAAACTAATATTTCGGCGATTCTTACAACTTAGAACGAATCCAATCAATCTAATTAATTAAAACCAGACCCTCTTTATTTTCAAAGTGAGCAATTTGGCTTGGATCGTCTTGCCGCACTAAACCACTACAGGCGGGGGTGCACCACAACATCCCTAATCCAACTAATTTGAAACCTAATAAAGTCACGTCGTTTTTTGAGGCCATCTCTAGTGGTGTATTTTGACAAAATGATCCACCTATAGCTAACAAGGTGGAACTCCATGACCACAAATACTTTGCACAAAAACACATATGAATGTGTGGAGTCCACACACAACGACGGTGTTATGTGTGGACTCCTCACACTTGTACGAGTATATGTTTAAATGTGGATGCATGGTTTATGTGGTTGTAACACAATTTTTTACACAAACAACTTAGGTACTCGTATGTTGGACGCCGCACATTGCATTGTGTGCACACAACAAAAAATTTGATGTACTCCACACAATATGTGAGTGTATGTTAATTAATGCTGTTTATATATAATTTTCCTATTTGTTTTGAATCATGTACTATTTGATATCCTTTACCTATAGGTCGCTAAATTTGCCACTTTCTTTTTTGTTAACGTCACTTCTCTGCAAGTGTATTTTTGCACCAAAATTACACTTGCAGGGAAGTGACGTTAACAAAAAAAAAAGGTGACAAAATCATTTCCCTGCCTATATTTACAAAATCTTGTTAATACGGTACTTGCATTTGTACAAGAGTCGTTCAACAATTACAAGTGTTGATTCCAAATTGGTCACAGCCCATATAAAGTTAGTAACTAGAGATTCAAGGTCAGTGCATGACACATCATGCGGGGACCCACATGCAATTAGGCCAGATAAGGGCTGTGGGTGTGGCTGTGACAATAATTTGCTCCACAGGCATGTGACTCTAGATGAATTCTTTTTACCCAACACCTCAGTAGATAATAAACAAAAATATTTATCAGCATCAAGCCACCACATATATACGGGCAAGAATATGTAATGATTTATTTCTTTCCCATTTTTTTGTTGTGTTCTATGGCTAATGACTAAGGGCTTTACTATTTCAAATCAGCAATATTTTGGATTTCCTATGGGTTCTAAATAAAACCATGTATATCTAGCCAGAAAAATGTCTGTAGTCAACTGGATATATAAAATAATCTTTGCTTATCCCTTAAGTCCATTACTATCTTAATTACACTTCTAAGTTCTAGCACCTTCAAGTTTGAAGAAATTATACTTTAGTCATTCTACATCCATTGAGTTTCGATTTATCTCGCACTGCAATGTAGACCTACACTTAGTTTGCATCTAAATGATTGCTAAACGTTTTGTAATGCGATGTCACAACCTTTTTAAGGGAAGACAAAGAAAGTTCTTTTTTTTTTTTCTTTCATATGTCTTCTGTCACATTTGCTCTGCAAATCACCATCTTTCACATTGCCACCGTCCCACACAATCAAAAACCACCATTCATCATTTTCTTATACTCCTCACATCACCACAACACCCCCTACAGACCACCCCAAATGCACTTTGTACCTTGTACACACACAGGGAAACAATCTCTTTGTCTTCTCTTTATTAAGTCCAAGCAAGCAAGCAAGCGCGCGCGCGCGAGAGAGAGAGAGAGAGAGAGAGAGAGTTGTGGTGGTCAGCCGACATGTCAAAGAGAGGCAACTACTCACCCAAAGAAAAAAGAATGTATATGGGTCGATATAGTATATGACGTGATAATGAAAAGGAAAAATTGAAAGGTGAGCCTATCATCCACCAAAGTTTCTTACCGTTGCAAACCACCCAACCACCCTTCACATAGAGAAAGAGAGAGAGTGTGTGTGTGTGTATGTGACCATGGAGTTGTGATGGTCAACTGACATGTCAAAGAGAGGCAACTACTTACCCAAAGAAAAAAGAGTGATGTGTATGGATCGATATAGTATATGACGTGATAATGAAAACGAAAAACTAAAAGGCGAGCCCATCATCCACCAAAGTTGTTTATCGTTGACGGCCTCAGACCACTTAGCCACCCTTAATAATCTGCAAACCTCTTCAAAGTGAATCCTACTCAATGCACACATATGCAATGTGTGCATATGACTTGTATCTTGTCTAGAAACGGTTATAGTTTATATGACTATATGTGTGGACACCCCACTTTTTGAGATGGTTTTGAAAATTGCATAAGACACCCATTGCAACGTGTCTAACTTCGAAAGTGCCCATTGCGCAACACTTTATTCATTCGTGAGTTGCCATTTAGTTTTAGAAAAACTAAGAAAACATAAAAACATATATTTTTTTTAGGGTCCAGAAGCTAAAGTACGGAAAGAAAAAAGTAGTAGACACCCTTTTCCGTCCAACCAAACAGCTGGCCTCTATTTCTTTGACTTACTGGTTTAGAAAATAGTTTCACATGCTTAAAAGAATACGCAAATAATAGATAAATACGGGATAGGGAACGGGGAAGAACGAATGCCATTTCTGGATGAGAGATGGCTCTGGAAATCTAAAAGATCACCACAGCCGCGTTATTGAAGAGCAAGTCGTGTGTCTGTTTAAACAAATGATCCCATGGCCATGACTATGAAGTAGCTGCCGTGTGACCATTATTACAACCAGACTTATGAAAGAAAGAACATCATGATAACAAAAGATATTAATAATGCAATTCGGGGGATTGAGTGGTTATCATATTTGGATTCATGTCATAAAGATATGAGTATAATGTATTTGTGTGAACAAGTGGCACTTGACATCGCTCAATGGAGAAAAATGATTCATGTAGCCGACTCCAAGTGATTGGAACTAAGGCTCAGTTTGGTTTGGTTTGGTTTGATTCCCACTTTGTTCCCTTAGCTAGTTTGCAAGTGTTGAATTGTGGATTCCACTCAACAAAACTTGAGGATGTACTTTGGCCTTGCTAAGTATGAAGAAGTGTGAGTGTATGGAGGGAGTTGAGAGGATCAGAGAGAGGGCTTGTAACAGTTTCACATCAGTGGTATATCGAAAAGTAATTCGATATATAAGATAACGCGAGCAGCTACTGTATAACTTGAGCTTAACCTTTTGAGCCATGTAATAGGCGAAAGGTAAAGCAGGTCAGTTGGCGCGGGTCGTGGCAGGTGGTATCAGTGCCGACACCAACCGGAAGTGTGAGACGGGTCCCGCAAGAAGACATGCTTGGTTGGGCCTAACATGTGAGGAGCTTGAGGTGTTTGTCGTGTTTGGACGGGTCCCACATGAGAGGAGCTTGAGGTGTTTGTCGTGCTTAGGCGGGGCTTGTCTCACATCGCATGGTGGGTGGAATTGATGGACCTTGGGCCGCAACGAGGACGTTGTGATCTTAAGTGGGGGAGACTGTAACAGTTCCACATCGGCGATATATCGAAAAATAATTCGATATATAAGATAACACGAACAGCTACTGTATAACTTGAGGTTAACCTTTTGAGCTATGTAGTAGGCGAAAGGTAAAACAGGTCAGCTAACGCGGGTCGTGACAAGGCTCTTGGGAGAATTTTTGTGTTTGTGAAGGAGAAAGCCTCTCGTATTTATAAGAGAGGTGTAACGTGGCTAAAATGGGTAATCACGCTCTTAGGAATCAATTACGATCAATCAAGCTAAAAATTGAAGAAATATCCTGGATTTTGGGGGCGCGCACCAATCACATGGTTTGTGGTACTTTAATTGGGTTGCGATCTTTATGATACTGCCAAGTCGCATGTGGGAAAAGAGAGAGATGGTCATGTCGCACGTGTTCAAATGATAGAATGGTCGTTCGAATGGTTGAGTGGTCGTGGTTAAGAAGAGACGGCCGTGGTTGTATGCTTGTATTAAGAGGATTCCTTATGCCTTAGAATTGACTAGGTCACCTTTTGGCATTGCTTGAGTGATGCTTGATTGTTAGGGACTAGCTCCATCATTGGATTCCAAGGTGGAAACTTAGTTAAATTACGTAGCCAAAATGGGGTGTCTACAGTATGAAATGGGCATGTAATGTGACGTTATTCCTTAGTGCAATTAGAAGACCCTTTATTTCAAAGCTTTGCCTTTCTTAGGTACCCACTTCGACAATGTACAGATGAATTTTTGTGAACTATTTAAATGGACACCAATGATGGAGGCCATTACCTCTTCTCAAAAGGATCTAAAATCTTGGTTTGAAATAGGCAAAATTTTATTTTCTCACATGATAGCTCAACTAGTTTTGGTGTCGTAAGATCTCTAATTGAAGGACCTTTTCAGTGCAAGGACAATGTTTTCTAGTTAGGCATGCAAGAGGGCAGATATTGGATCCAAACCGAATACTCAAAAAATTAGTGTAACTGAATATGCCCCAATAGCTATCGGGGATGGGACAAGTTATGCCATAACTGAACCAAATAGGTTCAGGCATTCCCCGAATTTAACAAATAACAATGGGGGTTCGAAAGGATTGAAGTAGTTTAAAATGAAAAATCAAACCAAGCAATGCGGTTCACAAATTGACCATCAATTACAAGGTAGGAGATGATAAATTTGGGAATTTGAAAAAAGTTAGTAAAGACTATAATAGATTTGAAGCTGACTAATTGAATTGGGATAGCATACGTACTTGGGAATTTATCTATGTTTTGAACGCCGACTTTTGGGCTTGCGAAGAAAATCGGAGAGGAGAGAGAGAAAAAAGTTGCCCATGTCAGAAGGAGAAGAGGATAAATTTTCCTTCTATCTTTTGAAAATGTAGGTAAGGGGTTGCGATGTGCGGATTAAGAGTGAAAGTATGAAACTAAAGTGAAAACCTTAATTTGAAGTATCGGTTTAAATAGTATATCTACTTATTAAGGGTTGTTTTGTACTTTTAGAAGTTTGGTTCGGTTAAGTTTAGATAATAACTAATGTCAAAACTGAACTGAATCGGATAATAACTAATGTCACAACCGAATTGAATCTGATTGGTTATTCCTTGGCCTATACCATGACCGTATCCACGGAGAAAAAAACGGTTATGGTTTGAGACAAAAAGGGCGGATCGATTCGGATACCCATCGGGGCGATGGGGATCCCAAAAAAAAAAACTATGCAATACAACAGACCAAAAAAAAAAACTATGCAGTCACAACTATGGACGAAATTGGAATTTCCCTGAAGCTTGAAGGGTTAAAGTTTCATTAACCCAAATAAATGGGTTAAGTAAAATAATGAAAAGGAATTGAAAGATTTAAATAACATCAAAATAAAGCAAAAGTAAGCTGAAACATTTACTTCTTATACAAAGAAGAAGAGGTCATACACAGCACAACCCCTTTCCCATTTCACCTTCCTTTCCCAACCATTTATATTGACTACTCCAATGGTCTTTTCTCTTTCCAATTGGATACAGATTCCGAACTGAAAACACATATCTCAATCCCCCTTTGTTCTTGTTGATTTTTGTTATTTCAGTGGTTTTTCAAGGACTCCAAGATACAAACTCTTGTGGGTCTTCCTGGGTTTTTGTTTTTTCTTCAGAACTTTCTTAGTTTCTTGCAGAAAAACGCTTGCTTTACCCAGTAATAGATATTGGGTATAAAGGTTGCAGAGAATAATCGTAGTTTCTTTTTTCTCTTCTTTTTTTATTTTCTGGGTAAAATTTTCTCAGGGAATTGTAGTTTTTGCTCTTTTTCCCTCATTTCTTTTGGAATTTCTCGTTGAAAACTAAGGAAAAGAGTGAAATAGAGATATGGGAAAGCACGGACCTTGCCATCACTGTGGTGTCGCAAGTGAGCTCTTGTTCCCTCAATAATCTCCCCTAATATTTTTTGAATATTCAAGAAAATTGGGCTCCTTTATGCTATTGCATCATTTTTGTTATCATAAAAATCACTGCTGATTGTTTTAGCTCCATGTTTTGAATTGGTTCAGCTACAGAAAAGGATACCCATGTATTGGTTGACTTGCATAGTTGATTACTTGTGCAAAGAAGAAAATAATGGAATCATATGTGTTGTTATATATGCATTTTTGATTGGGTTGTAACAGAACCACAGGTTCCCTTGAATCTATGAAAATCAATGCTTATTTGAGTACGAGATTTGTCTTTTTGTTCGGAATTGGGTTGTCCTTTTTGTGTTCTTCATAGTTTCTAGGTCCTCTTTGGTTGTTTTGAATTCCCAATTGATTCTCTTTCACTATATGTTCTCTGCGAAATTTGGCCTGGAGTCCTATAGATGACTGACCAATTTCGCATTCTATAAGTAGTTCACTTTGCTGTATCAGTTTCCTTGGATTTCATTTTGTTAAAATGAAATTGTAGAAATGTACTCATCTGCGATACCCATGTTTTGATCCTTTTCGGTGTCAAATTTTTGGCTCGGTTGGTTTCTGGCTCTTGTGATAGTTCAAATTCATTTATAAATCTTTGGCTCGGTGCTAGTCTAACAACTACGCTCGTGATCATTGTGAAAGTTATCCCTTTTCGGTCACATTCCTCCATCTCCGTCCACTGAAATTGTTATTCTGCCTTTTGCGTCGAATTGTTCAGTTTAATTTCCCTTAGGAATTGAATTGTGTCTTTGTAGTTTGTACGACCTCAAATTCAGATATGAGCTTCAATTCCATTGCTTTGTCTGCATCTCTGTGCACCATTTGGACATAAATCCACTCCTACTACCAGTCTATTGTTTACACAATTCATTTGACTTCAAGTTCTTGTTAATAGACACATTGTCTTTTTTGTCTATTAACTTGTGCAAATGTTAGTGTGGTTTGGTTGAGAGTAGGTGTTATTTCATTTTGCCATTTTTTGGTACATTTGAGCTTGCCCTCACCAAAAGCTCAAAGGGTTTTTTTTTTTTTTTTTTTGAACGGCAAAGCTCAAAGATATAATGACTAAGATCTAAGAATGCAAATGGTATAGGAAACATCCTATGCTGTAGGTGTCTTGGGACAGTGATTCAAGTCTTAGACTCTTAGCTGAGTGCTGAACCACAGAAAGTAGGAAACCACAGTCCATTTTCTAAAACATTGTGGCTCTATTGTATCTTCAGCTTGAAAATCACACAGTTGCTTTCATTCTATCAGATGGACTTGACTACATCTTTGTTGTTTGTTAGCTTAATCTAAAGATCTCCTGTACCTATACCTCGACCTTCTAATTTGTATTCTTTTGAAAATGTATTCAATAGATTTTGACTTACGTTGTACAAGTGATGTAAGGGATTAGATATTATTAGCAACTAAAATTTATCCAAAAAATTCAGTTTGAAGAAGGTTTGTCCAAACCAGGAAATCCTTGCAAGCAGAGGTTTATAGGATGTAGTTCTTCTGGCCTTGTGTACTTGTGAAGTGCATTCATTTTTTTACATAGAAACGAGCCCCCCGATTTGCATAATGATGACATTGCCATGAGAGCCATATATGCATGCATGGGTGTGCGAGTGTGTACATAAATAAGTTTTGAAACTTCTATGTATTTTTGAGTTTCACACTTATTCCAAACGAGTGGATGCTTCTTTCATGTTTCTTGTTGTTTGACTGAATTTGACTTCTGATAAGCTGTTCCTTCTTTTTCTTTGATGCTTTTCTATCTTTCTTATGTTGCCATTCTTGTCCATTGACTTATTTCTAAACACTTGCATGGCGCTGTAGGCACTCCTCTTTGGCGTAATGGGCCCCCAGAGAAGCCAGTATTGTGCAATGCTTGTGGATCGCGGTGGAGAACAAAAGGAACACTTGTAAACTACACCCCTTTACATGCTAGGGCAGAACCTGATGAATTTGAGGATTACAAGTTTTCGAAAGTGAGGAGCATATCTATTAACAACAAAGAAGCGAAGTTGCTAAAAAGAAAACAAAACCATAACAATGCAGTAGTTGGAGTGGTTGACCCAGAATACTCTCACGGTTTCCGGAAGGGTCTAGATGAAGATACCAGTAACCGGTCAAGTTCTGGCTCTGCTATATCTAACTCTGATAGCTGTGTACTGTTTGGTAGCGCTGATGCAAGTGATTTGACAGGTTGGTTTGCCTCTATATCTTCATGGTTTATGTTGGTTCCGTACGAAGTACAAACTCATTGTGAACTCTGCAGATATTGCTATTTTATAGATTGCAAATTTCCAATGAAAGGGTCATATTCCAGTTCAAATGGCAAATGACCGTCAAAACAGAAATGTTATATTTAAAGAAGAGGGGGTTCATCTGTGTTGAGTTCTTCAGTATTTAAGGGAAGTATAGGGGATAATGTGACTGCAGGCCTAGAATATTGATAGAAGTCTACAAATTTGTCTGTTGATTATCTTTTTGTTATTGGCTTGCTGCTGCTTGTTGCATCATTTTTTGATCTGACTATAATCTGTTTTAGCAATGTCTCTCATCATGGCACGCCTGGCCCAATGCTAAAATTGTTTTGCAATGAAACCTAACAAATAGAAACCTAGATTTCATCTTTATGTTTCTCAACGCAACCTTTAGTCGTTTAATAATTGGGTGCTTTCTTTTTCCTTTAGTTTCATTCCCTAGACAATTTTGTTTGTTCCCCAACCTCAAGTATTTTCAGTCCCTTCTGAATTTTACAATTTTGTCATGATATGCTTGCATTAACGTCATTGATACATTTGCAGATCCAGCTCATTCCGTTGTATGGGACACTATGGTACCGTCAAGAAAGAGGACATGTGTCGGTCGTCCAAAGCCGTCTTCGGTGGAGAAGCTTACTAAAGATTTATGCAGTATCTTACATGAACAAAGGTCCTCTCACTTCTCTGTATCTTCTGAAGAGGATTTGCTTTTTGAGAGCGACACACCTATGGTCTCTGTTGAGATAGGACATGGAAGCATTCTTATTCGACATCCGAGCTCTATAGCTAGGGAAGAGGAATCTGAAGCTAGCTCTCTTTCAGTTGAGAACAAAAGACACCCACCAAACGAAGCTTATTCACATTTTGCAGCCCTCCCCGTTGATATATATAAGAAAAAGGGTACCAACTTTTCAAGTCTGGGGATCGAAAAATGCAAGAAACATACTGGACAAGGGCTGCAACATATGCAGATTAAACGGTACTGCCTTTCTTCTAAGTTAACCTTGAATAAGTCAAACTCTCCATCAGATATGAAGCTCATGGTACTGATTTTTCTGAGTATGAGGCCTGAATCAAGGATCAACATTTTATTTCGATATTTTGTTTAGGCTAACCCTTGACAGAGTACAATGGAGAATATGGATTCATGTAGCTGGACCCAATTGATTGGGACTTAAGGCTCAGTTTGGTCTGGTTATGTTGTTTCAGCTAACTAGGAAAAAGAAACTGTCTCAGAAACATCTTGAAAATGTAGCTGGAACGTAATGGGACTGGCTAAAGGATTTAGGAATGTATGGAGAGGTCATTGTTGGATATTTCTAATAGGTTTGGAAACAACTCACAATGCTCTCGCATGTTTTGCGGAATTTTGACATCTTTCAGTGTATTCGGTAAGTGTTAGTGGGGACATTGGTATTTCGGGGATTCTACTACTGTCTTTTACAGTCTCCTCAGAAAGAGAAATATTTTATCCATTTCAATGTATTCAAAACGAATTTTTTCCCTTGGCTTAATTATGGAGGTCTCCGTCACAATGATCTCCAATTGATTCGGTATGTGCTGCTACAAATACTGTTTTGTTCCCCAACGGGATTACAAGGTCTTAAATACATCTAACAAATGAATAGTGGAAGTTATTCTGCCCCCCATCGACAGTCCATTTGAATTTATCTTTTTTGTGAGAGTAATGGTGTCGTGACGTGAACTCGTTATAAGGAGGGCAGAGTTCCACTTTACCTGGGTTACTAATTGCATAACCCGTCCATTCAAACTTTTGGCTACATGAAAATGTAATCACTTGTAACCTTTTTCCTTCACTGATTAGATTTCTATGTATTTACTGAACTTCTTGCTGGAGTTGTAGGGACAAGGCTCAGCAAGAAAATCTACAGATTCATCATAGTTCTCCACTTCTTAATGTTGATCTAAAGGTCAGTTGTGTTCCTGTACATTTTTCCTCACATTATGTTTAGAAGCCATCTGAATGAAAATATGGTATCATCTAGTTTTGCACTAAAGGGCCTAATGTGGCCTCATTTGTCAAGCTAATTGAGGCAAAGTTCTCAGCATCTGTGGAATGATTGTCATTTTGTGAACCTTGCGTTTTCTTTTGATATTATCAACTTTCCAGATTTTATTGTCTAATTCAAATTGCAAAAATGCCTCCTACTTTTATTATGGTTTCTAGGATACATAGGGTCTTAACTCCTCTGTAAAATAGTTTTTTGGAACCTGCAACACTCTTACTCAAAATTTGTTGCTGCTGTAAAAATATGTTCTCTCTGAAACTGTGCAGAGTGATCCTGATCACTTTCCATATCTGTTGCAGGATGTTCTCAACTTCGATCAGTTTTCCAGTAACCTGACGAATGAAGAGCAGCAACAGTTGCTGAAGTATCTCCCTTCTGTGGATACTGCGAGACTTCCTGATAGGTAGAGAGTCCTCAACGTCTAATTTTGACTCAAGTACCGTCAACTGGATATTACGTTCTTATTTTAGCCATCAAAAAGAGTGTTCAAGTTTAGATCAACTCTGGAGCAACTAACACTCCCTCCGCACTGTATAGTCTTTTTTGGCAGTCGTGCCTTGTGATCGGATTAACAAATAATGTACTTCAGTAAAAAAAAACCAACTGCGCTAGTAGCCTGTCTTGTGAGCCTCCCACTGGGGGCCCGCTGTGCCAAAAGCAAGAGGCGCCCTGATAATTGCGTCATGCCTGGGAATACTTGGACTATGGGGAAATAATGATTTTATATCATCTAAAATACAATAAAGTAGGAAAGATAATTTTGTAAGATGTGCAGAATATTGGAAAACCAAGCTAGGGGACGGAGGTAGTGCGATTTTCTTAGTGGTAATGCAAGACTAACAATGCAAGGAAATCATTTGAATCCTTCATGGAAAATTCCATAAACTGAGATTTCTTTTGGTGATATCACAGCCTTAAAAGCATGTTTGCAAGCCCTCAATTCAAGGAGAACATATCCTCCTTCCAGAAGCTGCATGTGGAAGGGGTTTTTGATCTTTCTTTGTCAGAGGTGAAGCCTGAAGACTGTAGGACATTGAAGAGGCTTACATTGGGCAATTTGAGAAAGTCGAAGTGGGTGGAACAATATAATCTGCTCAAGGTTTGAAATTCTTTTGAGGAAAATGCATATCGTGGCATCGTTTATTATTGGAAATGAGAGTTCAATTGTACAACGTTGATTTTCTATTCTGGCTGCAGGACCGAAAACGTAATAGTATTAATGAAGGGTCGGTAGTTCAAGGTGGGCCTAATGCAATTGCAAATGGTAATTCAACCAATGTAAAGAGATTGCGTGATGGTCAACTTCAAAATTCTCCAGGTTGGCTCGTATGTGTCTTTAGTAGTCAATCATTGGATGCTCTATATGTTGTTTGACAATTCTGATGAAAAGGCCAAGGGTTGAACCGCAAAAAGGGGTATGAAGCAAAATACCAACAAGATTTAGCTTCTGTCATTTAAATAAGCAAGAAGGACCTAAAAGACAAAAGAATCTTACACAAGTTTTAGGGGTTTCTGTAAACTTTCCCTAAAAATTTCCAGAAAATGAGGTTTACTGGAAAGATTCAAAGTTGGTGTGATGTGAGCCAGACTCAACACAAAATTTAAATTCTTGGGTAGACTAATTAGAAGTGTTGGTTTAGACTTGTCAGCAAGTGTCTTAGTTGTAGATTCATGTAAGGTGCTTGAGTTTGCTGAGTTATCGACGTGATAAGTTAATGGCCTTCAATAACGAGAAGAAATGTTCTTTACAGATAGGACTGTGTTACTCTCTTTAGTCGATACACCTAACTTGTTTGCATCCAGCACATACCACACCATATGGTGTTCCATGTTTTGAAATTACTATTCATTGATATCTGGGAATCCATGTATGAGAAGTTTGTATGAGATGTAAAACTACTCTCTTTCCAGTTGGCTGCAATTTTTGCTTCCAAAAATGAGCAGATACCTATCTGACAATTGTGTGCACTGCCATGTTATTATCTATCGGCTCATCATACTTGGAATTTCTTTCAAAATCATTTTAATAAGGAGGTCAAAATCTTTTTTATTTCCTCACTCATGGTCATGCATCAAGTGCTACAAAAAATGCCATACCTTGCCCCACCTACGCACATGCTCTAAGTTTCGTTGATCAATAGCATTCTCTTCTATGTCGGAAGGTTTACCGAGGGGAGTGGCACGTGCACCCCCGGCCCCAGGTCAAAAGAAAAAAAAAAGTCATGTATTGCTGAAAAAGAAACAGCGTTATTCGACAGAACACGTGTATTTCTTTTCAGGCATTAAGTATGTTAACGAGTGATTAACCTATGGAAATATGTAGTTTGTTATGTATTATGAACTTTTATCCTTAGAACAGGTGTATTTTTGGGGGGTCTTGAGTATGTTAACAGATGATACCTAGGGAAATCAGATCAAGGACGTATCTGCAATTAGCATAGGGGGCTCTAGTGGATTGTCAATTCCAACCTTGTCTTTGTACAGATTTTATTGCACTAAGAAAGAATAATCAAAACTTAGGTGATGGGTTCACACCAGAAACTATCTTCAACTTTGAGTTTGAATTGGAGGGTTAAAAAGATTACCCGAGTCCATAAACCTACAACTCCTCGGTATATTTAGATACAACCAACAAAGAAAACTCATGATTTTAACCTCAGCTTCATGTATCAGTGTCCTGTTTGCTTTTGCTAAATATATTGAAAAACACCATGCATCTTTCAGGAGCAAAAACAACAATGAAGATCCCGAAAAGGGCGACGAAGGGTATCTATGAACACAAGGAACTCGTAGACAATGACAGCTGTTACTTCAGTCCAGGAAGTCTATTTGCATTGCCTCCCGATAGTAGCTCCCTCATGTTGGACTCTTTCCAGTTTATGGATGAGAGTTCAGATCAAGATCTGCTGCTGAATGTGCCATCCAACTGCTCATTCCCCGAGGCGGAGCTCCTTCTCCCTGCTTCAAGCTTCCATGCCCAAGCAAGCACTAGTAGTAGCTCAGTACAACCACAACTTATTCGCCCCTGACGCTACTTTTTCCGCATTATTTAGGTACTTAACTGCTAAAATTTGCTTGTTGGGGGTTATTTATTTTGAATACTAACGATTATGTGAATGAGGTCTGCTTTGAAGGTTGCATTTTCTTTTTGTTGGCCTATGTTGATCTTCGGGTGCTAAGGGATGAGCTTTTTGTATAGGTTGCACCAGATTGTAATATATTTTGAAATGCAGAAGAGGTGGTGAAGTAAATGTGTTTATGTATTCAGCTTAGTTGTTGACTTGCAAAAATTTCTTTCAAATAACCCCTTCTGTTGGTTGTTGTGGTAATGAAATTCTCTTTTTTGGTCTATCCAAAACAAAATACATCAAACTTGTTGGAAGCATGTAAAGGAAATTGTACCAACTACTTTGATGACTTTAGATTGATAAGTTGACCAGGCCATAGCAACCTCCTCCAGGCATGACCATAATAACTCTCTAAGTCTCGTAAGGGACTAATCATTCATAAATTTCTACCGCTCCACCAAGGGCTACTAGATCACAGCAGAAGAGCAAAGTTTGAGGGAACAATGGCACCACTCAATGTTCAAAATAAAAATAAAAACGGCACCACTCAAAAAATATATATATATAATCAATCCTGATTGCGATTGTCTAAATAATTGGAACTCTAGATCCAATGTGAAGTCATGCTGTTTTGGTGTTCAACTTCAGTGATATACGTAACTATTTGAGTCTTGTATTTGATGATGATATGCAAAGAATAACAAGAAACAATCACTTTGGTTAGCTCTAAAAGGGTCTGAAAACAATTACTACCTAATGTTTGTCGGATTTGCAAGAAAGATAGCTTAGAAAAAATAGGAATATTTTTCCAAGAAAAATTCAAAGATTTTTCAACATTTTACTAGATATCAATACGTTCTTTTGACTTATGATTTTACTTATAAAAAAAGTTTGGATTCTTTCTTAGAGAAAACATAATATTCTTGAGTTCTCCTTTTGCGGACCAGATAAACATTTTGGGACGAAGGTGATAAACTTATGATAATGCCCCGAAGCAACTTATGAAACGTCCCCACATCCAAGGGCCTACCAGTGGCTGGTTCCTTGTAGGACTCTGAATGAGCCTATTCAAGTCAAGGAGTGAGTTACCCATGCTTGGTTCGTAACTTCAAGGAGCTTCAAAAAATACATTTACGGTTAATTTGTGTAATGGCAAACGCCTCCATCTCAAATAAATTTAATCAAGTTGAACTCAGCAGTTTGATTTTCTTAAACAACGTAACTCTATCCAGTCTAGTAGTGAATTGCTCACACGAGCTCTTACGAGTTAACAGTGTTTTTCAGTTTAGGTGGTTCGCGTAACACATCAATCTTAAATGAGCTTTTAACAAGTCGAACACGATTCAAGTTTACAACAACTTCGTTCATTTGACAGTCTTAGTTTCTATTTGCCAGCTGACGGTTTTAAACTCCGGTGACCTCTTTGAAATAAAACACAGATTAGTATTTTCCTCTAGTTGTGCTTTTTAAGGCTCTAGTGTTTACTCCCTCTACTTAAGCAAGTAGGAAGCTATGTACCATGAAAGATCATGACTACTGGTAAGCTACAGGCTTAAACTGAAATGAAGCTGAACTCATAGAAAGTTCACACAATTTCTTCCTTGTCCATCTTATAACCACAGTAGTGCTTGGAAACATGAGACAAAAATTGAAGGCCTATCCAGGATTCATTTGTTTTACAAACTATAAACCAAACAAAACCGAGCCTTTAGTCTCATTCATAAGTTGATGACAAAATTCATTTTATACACAAAGTTAGTAAGCATGCTTACTGCTTAGCATCCAACCCACTTATTGCACAATACAATTTGTTTCCAGTGATGGATTTCCTGTCTATCCCATCTCCTGCCCAATCTGCATCAGAGTATCCTGGAACTGGAAGATGGGAAAGGAAGACCTTTTCCAGGTGAACCCTTGAGATATCTGAGGATTCTGTATGCAGCACCTAGATGTATCGTTCGACAATTAAACAATTCCAGTCGATTAATTTCTCTCTAGCATGTGACTGCAACAATAAGTGGAGGAACTATACACGCATTGGACAAACATCCTACTACGGTATATACTATTACCTCAAAGTCAATATTTACTGAGGGATTCCTCAGAATTCTCCTAGCCCACCAAACCAGATATTCCTAACTCAGTCATCGTAGTCCTCTGGTGGCCACCACCTAGGCCGAGGGAGAGTCATGCCACGCCTCTTGGCAGTCTCCAAGAAATCAACTTCCTCCTCCTCCTCCTCAGAACCACCACCATCCAACTGCCCTGCAACCATTTTCAGCACATCCAAAAGACCCTTAAAAATCTTATCCTTTGCTGCCAAATTCCACTGCCCCGTCTCTTCTCCCGCGACATTGGCACCTTTCTTAATTGAAGGCGGCAGTTCACGCCGCCCACCAACACCACCCGCGACCTTCCGATTTACAACCCCACTTGGACCGACATACCTGAACTTGTCAAGATCCTCTATATTCTTCCTACCTAAATCCCCATTTCCATTTTTAACAACTCCATCGCCTCCACTTAACGCTATGCGATTATCTACCTCAGTTTCTCTCAGAGGCAAATCAACAAACACGTTGTCCTCACCCAATTCTTCAACCTCTAGATCAACAACTTCAGTCATAACAGCATCATCATCGACATGGCTAGTCCTCTCGGTAATCACCGCCTCCTTCCCGGCTGTCGTAGCATCAAAACCCCCCAAAACTCCGTCAACGCCGTTAGATGAGTCGCCGACGCCGTCAACCACTTCCGTCCACGAAAACCCCAGCATATCATCCGAGTCCTTACCCAAATCGACCGCTCTCTCGGCGACCGCACAGAATAACGATAAATTCTCTCCGCCGCCGTCTACGGCGGTTGGTGGCGGCGGTCTCTGGTCTTCGGAGCTGGCGGCGGGGAGGGAGTCCTCCTGAGGGGTCTGGAATTCCTCTGGGGGAGAGACCATGACGATGCCGCTGGGGTCAACGGGGATACCGAAGGGCTCCGAGGACGGCGAAACGACGCCGTCGTCGGAATCGGCGGGGAAGACCTCCGATTGACGGGAGAAAGGGCAGGTCTTGAGGATCTCTTCTTGCGAAGGCGTGGGCTTGCATCGTTTGGTGAGAGAGGCAAATGGGTCGTCTTGTTCTTCCATGTTTTCTGAAACGGGTGTTGGTTATGGATTTTGGAGGTTTTGTTTGTGTTTAGGGTTTCGTCTACGTTTCCCGCCTTTTCTCTCTCTCTCTCTCTCTCTCTCTCTCTCTCTCTCTCTCTGTGGATCTGTGGTTGTGTTCCCGCCTTTCTTAATCAACGATTCTTGATGAAGTAGAAAAGCGTCTCCCTAGACGATGTCGTCTTCTCAATGTTTTTTTTAAGGTGCTATTCACACAGACAAAGGGGCACAGATCGTGCACAGATCTTGATGTGGGGCTCACTATGGGTCCCAAAAAAATGATCCGAGCGTTCATTAAATTTGAAACATTTTTTTAAGGGTCTCCACAAAAAATCAGCTCAATCTGATATCTACAAATACTCGATTTAATCATATAAGTTTTCATTCACGTTCAAAGTTGAATGAAAAGTTAGATGATTAGATCGAGTATTTCTAGATATTGGATTAAGCTGATTTTTTGTAAGGGCCCTTGAAAAAATATTTAAATTTAATGAACGGGTCGGATCATTTGTTTGAAACCCACTATGAATCCCACATCGAGATCTGTGTACAATCTATGCACACTTTGTCTGTGTCAGCAGACTTACACTTTTTGTAAAGCGGTTTTGGAACATATGAAAGGGAAAGTATATGAGAAGCACTACAATTCACTGAAGGCAAAATGCGGTGGACATTTTGCCGCGGACGCCGTTTGGAGCTCACTCCGAATCCCGTATAGATTATTCGAGCCATTCAATAATTTAAAAATAAGAACAAGTGGGTTTACACGAAAAATCAGTTTGATCTGATTTTTTTCGATTTTTCAAAGATGAGAAGCTTGATTCGAGCACCTACACATATCGGATCAAGCTGATTTTTCACAATGCCGACTTGGGTTTTTTTTTTCTAAACTTATTGAACGGCTCGGATCATCCATGCGAAACCCGAAGTGGACCCTCGCAGCATACAGTGGCTGCAGACTTTTCTGAAAGTGATTACTCTCCAACCCAATTCCTTAGCTTTTTTTTTAGAATTTGTGTCATTTTTTAATTAATTATCTATTATAATCTAGTATCATTTTTATATGATTTTGAAAACTTTATTTAAATGAATAAACAAGATTCATATTGCATATAAATTATTACTAACTGAAAAATATAATCAAATTTTTTATTCGATTAAAATAGAACGATAGATAAAATGGGACGGAGGGAATGAAGATAAATCTTATAAAAAAGTAATGTATATATTTTTCTTTTGATTTGGTACCGAACACAAAGTTAGTGGATGGTGACAAGTATATAGGTTTCCGTTGTTTCATTTTAAGAATAGAGAAAGAAAGGAATGAGGAGTCGTAACCTCTCATATCTATACGGCGATACTTAACTTACACATTTTATTTTATTTTTTTGCCAACAAAATATTCATACTCTTTTTTTTTTTGTGTGTAAACAAAAAGGTTTAACTTCGTTAGTGTGACCATCTTTTTTACTATTGTTTTTGCAAAAAACAAAGCGACCATAAAAAGAAAATGAATATTGTGCTTCACTTTTTTTGTCAATGCACTATTAAGTCTGATTAAGTTTATCTTTTATATTGCGCTTTGAAGAATATAATCTTCATTTTGAAGCACTAAACTCAAACTTTTGGAGCGTATACGTAAACCAGTGGAGTGTAAAAATTATTTTTCTAGAGGAAAAATAATCATTATGTACAAAAATGTGTTCATACTCTTTAGTTCTTCCATACGTGCGAGTTCTGACTCGCATGTGGATCACAACAAACAACGGTGCACTTATAGCACAAACAAAGGGGAACAAATTCTCTGAAATCCTTACTCTGATACCATGCTAAAGCATCAGACTTTAGACCAATAAATAATGATCAGAAAATAGACCGTCCAGACTCATATACTAATTTTTGAAAAGATAATTAACTAACGTGGAACGAATTCCAACAGAAATTATTCGAACCTACTACCACTGAATGTTTTCACGTAGGGAAGATAACGGAATGTAATGAGAACGAGACATTGGCACTAAACCAAAAGTGTGAGAGCTAAATATTTTCACATATTTATTTATGCTGAGCTTCTCAGAGCTTTTTGAGTTTTTTTTTTGTTTTGTCCGTATTTGAATTTATTTTCTAAATTTTTAGTTTTGCATCAATTTTTTTGACTTTTTGATTCGTCTGAGATGAATTGAAAAGTAAAAGTGGTCAAAAAGTCTAACAAGTCGACTTTTTGATCTTAAAAATGGTCCTTGATCAAAATATTTGGGTAAAAGTAAAAAAAAATTTGCTTTTAGATGAGACGAAGCGGAAAGTCAAAAAAAATTAAATAAGGACAAAATGTTAACTTTTAGAAAAAGTTAAGCGGAACGGCCTCATATCTATATGTCTATTAAGTGATACTAACTCAACGTGTTTTTTCAATATTTTTGCGCAAAAAATTATTCATACTATTTTGTGTGTGTAAACAAAAAGGTTACTTCTTAAATATGACCATCTTTTGTATTGTCTTTTGCAAAAACAAAGTGACCATAAAAAGAAAATGAATACTGCACTTCACTTTTTTTATCAATGTTCTTTTAAATTTGTTTTTTAGTGTGACAGAATGGGAAAAGAAATATTTTGATAGTAAACTACTCATCAAGTCCTGTTTCGCTAAGAATTCTTAAAAAATAAATATTTATTTATAATTTTAAAACTTAAAAATAATGCGATCATAATTTTTCAACTCTAGGTCAATTATTATTCTTGACTTGACTTATTATTAAAAAAACGTACTCACTATCCAAATGAAAGACAATCAATTAAATGTTTTTTTTTCACCTTTTAAAATATCTCATCGAGATCTATAAAATAAAATTCATATTGTATAAAAAATCATTTTACTAAATTTATTATTTTTATACTTGAAAATTATAAATAAATATTTATTTTTTAATAACCGGACACATATGTATGTCATATCAAAGTGTGCGGAAGAGTGACAGGAATGGGCTATTAAGCGATGATAAAATGATAGATTATAGGAGTAAGGCGTAAAATTTACTAGATAAAGGAGATAAAGTAGAAAAGGGTAATAATTTAAGGGGTAATCTGTAATTAACCCTGAGATATATACCATCCTGTTTCACGCCGACCAGAATCAGAAGATTCAGAACTAGCCCAAAATCGCAACGCCTATGAATCATCTCGGGCGCAAAGCTAATTAGACCGAACAGGTACCCTTCTCTCTCTCTCTCTCTCTCTCTCTCTCTCTCTCTCTCCCTGCATCTAATCTATATATCTGTATCTGTATCTATCTATTATCTATATGTTCGTCTTCTCTATCTCTTTCGTTTTGCTGTTTCTTTTTTGTGTAATTGAGATGCTTAGACATGATATGTTTGGGGTCTAGTAAATAAAAACACTCACAGGAGGAGAATTGGGATGCCCGATTCACGCACCGGGAGTGAATCGAATTTAACGCAGATGCATATATACACATGGATGGGCCCCTAATTCTTAGGATTTTTTTTTTTGTTTTTTTGTGTTTCAGTGTGTGTGTGTGTTGAAGCAGTGGCTTTCTGGGGTTCTTCCCAGGGCCAGGCCGGCTTGTTCGCTGCGTTTGTTCGTAGTTGCGTTCACTTTTCTTGTTTTCATGCAGTTTTTCTTGCCAAACTGAACGTTCAGTTTCTGTTGTTAATTGTTTAGAGTAAAAGAACTGCTTTTCCAGAAATTTTTTACATTGGGAAATGTGAATCACAGTCCACTTGTTTGTGGTTAAGGTGCAATCGTGATCGAATATAGTAGCTATTTACAAGATGTATGTGAATTATTTGCTCTTTAACCACAGCCTGTTGAGCGGTTGTAAGTATGACCCTTTTTGTTTTATTTTTTCTCTGTTAGTGCTTAATGATGATAATAATAATGTTCATCATAATTCAATTTTCGTAGTTTTTATTCCACTCGTTCTCTTATTTGAATGCGTTATGAACTTATGCATATAGTGTAGACTAAATTGGATAAGTTTTGATTTGTTTCTTTCCCTGTTGACCTTCCCATACAGTTGATCAGATTCCGAGCATTTGTATTAGTTTGCTTGCTAGTTACCGTGAAGGATGGGATCCTTGACAAATCTTGCTCCGCCCAAATACAAGAGGCGGAGGGTTTCTTGTAAACGGGATTTCCCACCTGGGTGTGGACGGAATGCTCCACGTATCAATCTGAAGCCTGGGGATTCTGAGGTTGTACCATCACTTGGTGATAAAGAGAACTCGATGGCTGGTGAAAAGAAAGTGGATGTTGCAAGCAGGGATTGTGTTAAAGCTTCTGAAAATGAGAATGACTTATTATCTCATCAAGTGGTGAAAACTGCTGTACGGGACTTTCCACCTGGGTGTGGTCCGAGTTCTCCATGTATCAAAATTCAGGCTGGGGATTCTGAGGCAGTGGCATCACTTGGTGACGAAGAGAATTCCTCGGCTGATAAAAAGAGAGTGAATGCTACAAACGGGGATGGTGTTAAAGCTTTTGAAAATGGAGAAGAGTCATTATCTCAACAAGTGGTTAAAACTGCTGTTCAGGATTTTCCTCCTGAGTGTGGAAAGAATGCTCGACACATCACTCTGAAGGCTGTGGGTACCGAGGCAGTGGCATCATTGGGTGGCAAAGAGAATTTGATTGCTGATGAAGAGAAAGTAAATGTTGCTGAGGGTGATTGTGTTAAAGCTATTGAAAGTGGGAATGAGTCTGTATCTCAGCAAGTGGTACAAAGTGCAGTGGATTTAGAACCGCCCACCACGTTGGATGATTTGGTGGGGAGGGTGGTCGCTGCGATTGGGGTCAATGTCGAATTTCCCTCCACTGTGAGGCCTCTGGGAACTGGATCGCCAAAAGTTTCAGAACTCAAGGAATCAGAACTACCAAGCGAGTTGCATGATACTGATGCACCGGCTGAATGTAAGACATCGCTTGAGATTGGGTCTAAAGCAGATGGGATGGTTCCGGCCAGTAGGTCAAAAGCTTGGTCTCCGCCTGAATGGCCTATTCGTGATTCCAAAATGTTGAAAGACCCTCCTTTGAGAAGCAAACTTCCTAGGAGAAGGGTTTCGGCTACCCGTGACTTCCCTCCCTTCTGTGGAAGGAATGCTCCATGCCCAACTGAGGAGGAGCGGCGGTGGATTCTCTTGGGAAACAAGACTCCGTGTCCTCCAGATAAGCCTGCTGCTGGAGAGATTGAGCTGTTAAGAGGGACAGTGAAACCTAAAGAGCAAGGGAGTCCACCGAGAGAGACGTCAAGACCTGGCATGGAAGAATTGGATAATGATGTTGGTGACGGGATGAAAGAAACTTTGGCAGAACTTAATTCCAAGGCTGATGAGGAAGGCAAGCCTTCAATAGAGGAACTGAGGGCTGATGTGGAAGTTAGTCCATTACGAGAGAGAGAGATCGCTGTTGTTGAAGAATTGAAGGAGGATGCTAGAGATGGTCATGCCCAAAAGAGGAAGTTGGAAGGAAGGATTCCCGAACGGAAAACCAAGTCTCAGAAAGTAATTGGAAAGGATGTTACTGATGTCAAAGGGGAAGTGGGAAAGGAAATTGTGGTTTACCGGCTTGGTAAAAGTTCTACGAAAAAGACTCCAGGCAGTGATTCTGACAGGGTGATTGTGCAAGGCATGATGGCTGCACCAAATTGTCCTTGGAGGCAGGGAAAAGGGGCTGCTGACCCTAGTCCGGATACTGCTGTGACTGTTAGTGAGAAGAGAAGACATGCCACCAGATCCTTCACGCCGGAAGAGAAACCTAAATCTGCCCTCAGGCTAAAATCTAAGAAGAAGTTACTTCCTTCCCACAAGGAAGCATATAAGGGTAAAGGCCAACTGGTGGTCAAGGATTTGGGGGATTTTGCTGTACAAGTGCGAAATGAAAGTCCTTCTGGGGACAAGAGACCGCTTGATTTTGAGGTTGCCGTTCCTCCTTTTGGTCCTAACAGTTCAAGACATGGTGATGAGCGCATCAAAGTGAGGGAAACATTACGTCTCTTTCAAGCTATTTGTAGGAAGCTATTGCAAGCAGAAGAAGCAAAATTGAGACAGAAAGGAGACCCTGCCAAAAGAATTGATTTGCTAGCTGCACAAATTGTCAGAGATAAAGGGAAAGAAGTTAATACAGCAAAATTTGCAATAGGATCTGTGCCTGGAGTTGAAGTAGGGGACGAATTTCAATACAGGGTAGAGTTGGCCCTTGTGGGGATTCACCGGCTTTATCAAGCTGGTATTGATTACACAAAACACGGTAAGATGATCATTGCAACAAGTATCGTTGCTTCAGGGGTTTATGCGGATGATTTAGATAACCCTGATGTTTTGACATACTCTGGTCAAGGAGGGATTGTAACGGGTAAGGATAAACAACCCGAGGACCAAAAACTTGAAAGGGGGAACTTAGCTCTCAAGAATAGTATAACTACGAAGAATCCGGTACGGGTAGTTAGAGGTTTTAAAGAGACAAAAACTTCAAAAGCAGACTCAAAAGCCAAGGTGGTTCCGACGTATACTTATGATGGCTTGTATACAGTGGAGAAGTATAGGCATGATGTAGGGCCCCACGGTAAGCTTGTTTTCATGTTTGAATTGAGGAGAATTCCAGGTCAACCAGAGCTTGCATGGAAAGAAGTTAAGAAATCAAACAAGTTTAAAGCACGCGAAGGACTTCGCGTCGATGATATTTCAGGAGGGAAGGAGTTTTTTCCCATTTGCGCTGTAAACACCATGGACAGTGAGTTACCGCCGACGTTTAATTACATAAATGAGATGAAATATCCGGATTGGTACTGCCCTACTACCCCCAAGGGTTGTGATTGTATTGGAGGATGTTCTGACTCTAAGAAATGCTCTTGTGTAGTAAAAAATGGAGGAGAGATTCCGTATAACCACAATGGTGCAATAGTGGAGGCAAAGCCTCTGGTCTACGAGTGTGGTCTTTCTTGCAACTGTCCTCCTTCTTGCTACAATAGAGTCACCCAGCTTGGCATTCAAATCCAACTTGAAATCTTCAAAACTGAGTCCAGGGGATGGGGTGTTAGATCCCTAACTTCTATTCCTTCGGGGAGTTTTATATGCGAATATTTTGGGGAGCTTATTGAAGACAAGGAAGCTGAACAGAGACACAACGATGAATACTTGTTTGACATTGGGAAAAATTACAGTGACTGTTGGGCCGCAGATGGACTTTCTCCTGAGGTGGTGGAGGAGGGTTGTTTCACCATTGATGCAGCAATGTTTGGGAATGTGGGGAGGTTCATCAACCATAGTTGTTCCCCCAACCTTTACGCTCAGAATGTCCTTTATGATCATGAAGACAAGAAAATGCCCCATATAATGCTCTTTGCCGCAGAGAATATTCCACCTTTACAAGAGCTGACTTACCATTATAATTATTCAGTCGATCAGGTCCGTGATTCGAGTGGCAATATTAAGATGAAGAACTGCTATTGTGGTTCTGCAGAGTGCAGTGGCAGGATGTATTGAGTTCAAAAGAAAAATGACTGGGTTTCTCACCACGTGGGTTTGCTTGTTTCTTGTTGTAAGTTCTGTCTGACTATTACTTTGTCTGCATTATGGAACTTGAATTATTATTCCTGTTTGCAGTAGGTTGTCATGAATCATTGCAAGCATGTAATTTTGGGATGTACGGAGTATCTACGTAAGGAAACATGCAGATATGAATCCGCATGTGGAGGAAGAGATCGTATTGAATAGAAGAGATGCATGAATACATTCCTAAGCTTCTCAACAGGACAGATTAGTAAGCAAAGATTATGGGCCATGTGTGATTCACAAATTCAGGGTATAATAACAAAATGGGGGAGGACGGGGACATGTAATAGCATGGGCGATCGATAGAACTATATATTGCATAGGTATTACTTCTCGTTTGGTGGAAAAGGATGGTAGTCTCACATGTGTGGTCTCTCCAATCTGGAAACCAAATATGTCTGTAGAATGCTAAATTATATGTTTTATAATAGATTGTATGTTGTACAATTGACACGCACTCTTCTACAGTTTCTCCATGCCTATTCTCAGTACACACGAGCTGTAGTTGATTACATGTAACTTTAGCTCTTTATCTCCACCTTGTCATTCCAGAGATAACAAGCCTTGGCTGAGTGGTGGCGGTCCGCATTTGTCACTGGCTGCAAACTGCTCTGCTTCTACTGGACTTTTAACTTTTTCATGAGGCTTTTCTGGCGGCAGGGTTGTTTAGCCTTGTTGCCAATTCAGTGCTTCAGCTTCTTTTGTTCCTATTTGGCTGTCGCGCTGAGTGAAGTATTGCAGTGGTCAGGGGCTCATTTGTGCTAACTGTACCATGTTAGAATACAAATGTCATAACAAGTTATAAGGCTTATAAGCTAGGCTCGTTTGTCGGACGGATAAGGATTTGGGGGCTAAGGAAGAAGGGGAGATAAGAGGTGGATATGATAGAAGGGGTGATTAGTTAAGGGGGATTAGGTAAGAAGGGGTTTGTTTGGTAGTTTATATGGAGAGTGGTAGATAATGAAATAGTTCAACAAATTACTTGGTTGCCCTCATGTAATTCTTATAGTGCACATTTTTCTTTTTTGTTGTGCATTCAAATTTTGATAATCTCATATATGTTTTCAAAATGAAAATTAACCTTCTACTGGCTACTTTTAATTAATTCCACCGTGTGGATGACTTTGTGCCTTGCTCTCCCAATTTCCTTCGAAGTTAGAACGCACAGCTGTAAACGGGCAACCTAGTAATTAGCAAAGGGGGATAACAGGATAAAGGTAACGACTGGGGTAGGGGTCGGCTTCCCTTATCCTCTTGCATGGGTCTTAGTAATCCCACCAGGATAAGCTATCCATGATGACTGGTCCAAACAAACCCTGGATAAGGGTGGCAAATGAATCTTATGCGTACATCCTATGGAGCTGTTATCTTTGTGGGCTTTACCAGAGGAGTTGGTCTTGCATTTATTTCTTTTATCTATATACTCAAGCGTTGTTCTTTTTTGCATTGAAATAAACACATTAGTTTACTAAGTAATGAAACCATGTTAGTTCAATTGGTTTCTTATTTCCATGAAACTGAAGCATATCGCCTCTGGTTTGGCATGCTTAACTTTGAGGACTCTTTCTTAGCTGACCGAAGAATTCCTTTCAGCCACCTCAGGAGCAGGCGGATAGTACGACCCTAGTGACCTAGATTCAATCGTGATCGATCAAGCACTTAGTTAACTCATAAGTACGTTCGCATTCCATTCTTACTTGATCATGTTTTCTCAATGCATTCACCTACAAGTTGTCTAACTTGGTCATTATCGGAACTGAGTATAGCCCAAAATCAAGTTCTTTGGCACCTAGTCCATAGATGCATCTTTTTGCCAATTGCAGTTTTAACCAAGGGAGGACGGGAATTACCTTTAGCTCTATTTGTGTATACTGGTTACTCTCATAAATCTGGATTCTGTCTTCTTTCTAGTGTGCGTAATCTGATTCTTTTGTTAACAAACTTTACTTCTCAGCCCTTATTTTTGAGGATTTCCTTTGTGGTTCTTGTTCAGGTAGGAAGGCTTCCATTTGACGGAAGCAAGCGACTAAAATAAAAGGGGGAGTAATAAAATGTTGCTGTCGGGATCATTATGATTTTCTGGCAGCTCGAACATGAATCTGTACATAACCGTCTGGCAGTGGCTTCTCCATATTTTTCTGAATAAGGACTTTTATGACAAAGCATGGCTGCTAAGAATCTGGTGGACTATCTGCCTCCACTGTAGGTGAGATCACCACCTACCAAGGAATGAATTATCTGCTTTATTTTTCGTTACTGAAAGAGTGATTTCAGAGAGGAAATCCAAAATATGTTGAACTTTGTAACCCTTAGTGCACTTTACTTTTTCTGTCCAAACAATGGAACCATCTGTGCCATTGTTCATGAGTTTCTGTAGCTTAGCATGGTTTTTGAATTCGTGCAGTACTATAGATGAATTTTGTAGACAATAAGTAATGAAGTATGCGACTGGTGGTTTGTGACAGGGTTTCTTCTGCCACGGGGAGTTTCTTTCCGAGAATGCTTGACTGGGTGGATTTCTGGATTTGTTCAACTAGATTGTTACCTGGGACCGATGAATTACTAACCAAGTATGGCTAAGCCTAATTGACTACCCTTATAGGACAATGGGTCAAATTTTGTCGAAGGATAGAATTGATTGTTATTTCTCATATACCAACTAGAGTGGTTAAATTGGGGACGTGCATGTCCATGTCCATGTCCACATGCTTCTGTATATTAAGTGTTGGACTTTATTTCGCTACGTTGATTGTTGTTCCCCTAGTTGGTTAGCCAATTCCGAAGCTAGGGATGGATGCTTTTGTTAGTTTGGTTTAGTTGTTCGGTTACCATATTCACTATTCTTCTTTTGCAATGGCAACTGTTATGCCCCCAAGATTGTGTCATACATTCATGGATAACGTTTGGGGAGTTAAAGCAGCGGGCATTCGGCCTGTAGATATTCGCACTACCTTAGTCTTTGATTCAATGTCTGTAATCTTCGATAGGGATACCCAGACTAATTCTATTCCGTTGTTTGTATTAATTCAATAATCTTATCGAGTAATCAATTCTTCTCATTCCTCTTTAAGATTGCTCAAGAGTCTGACGAGCGATTCTTGGATAACTTGCGTATAGCATCTGAGCATATCTAACACATTATCTATTTCTTCATTTCTTCCTCTATTTCTCTATTATGGTGGGGCATATTTTATCCAACCCATCCTCTATTTTGGAGGATAAATTATGATACTCCAAGTCTCCAAATATAGAGTACGGAAAGATAAATGCAGGGTCCTCCAAATTCACTTTACTATAAAATGCAAAAAGAATTTGGTTTGGAGTGAAAGTGAAAGTGACTAAAGATTGGATAAAAAAGTGAGGACGTGTTTGAAATAGAGATACAGATATAGAAATTCATGATTGGAATTTGTATGAATGGTAAAATTTGCCAGATTCACTTTTTTGATTAAAAATGTTATTTTCATCTCAAATGGAGAAATAGAGTGTATTGGGTTGAAGAGGCTCTTACAAAGCTGTATTCTTTTTGGTTTTTTAGAATGGGCACCTGGTGAAATTTTTCAATGCCGGGTGGGCGCAGGACATGTGGTGCCTGGCACCAATCTCGGCTGTCAATAAAGTTTTGGACGGCTCAGATTTGTTCGGCTAATTTTAAAGTGTGAAATGACTAAAATACCCCTCGGCAGCCGAACAGAATCTGAGCCATCCAAAACTTCATTGGACGGCCGAAATTGGTGTTGGACACCACGTGTCCCGTGCCCACCTGGCACTGAAAATTTTCTCGGGCACCTGGCTCCATCCTCCTACAGTTCTACCAATCTGAAGGGAAAAAAGAAGGGGAATTTTCAAAAAAAACCCCTCCATCTACCACCAAAAATCAAGGACCCCCTTCATCTATCAATTGAATCAAGGAACCTTGTCCATCTGTGTTCAATTTGCAATATCACACATTTTAACAGTTCTATTAAAAAAATTAACGGGAAAAAAATATTTCACATTTTAACTCCCTTAAATGCCCCTCTCCCCCATTATTCTTATTTGGGTAACGAAAATATATCTATTCTCCTACTCCCCTCCCCCACGTCTTCTTCTTCCTCCTCCCCGGCATCAGCTGAACAAAAAAAATCTAGCCCAAAAGCCATTCTGCACAAGTTTCTCAGAATATTAGGACTAGCTCAAAAGCAATGGCTACCATTAAAGAAAATCCAAGCTAAAGATTAAAGCTAGGTGCTGCCATTAAACAAAAGATAACAGTCATAACATTGTATGTTCTCCAATTCAGATCCAATCACAAAAGCCAACAGTCATAGTTTTTTCTGTTAATGAGCCTTGACTCTCTACACTGAAGCCGACAACCGTTCTCTCTCCGCTCCAACCAATCAACCCCAGCCTCCGTGTCGTAGCACAGGTTTCCGATATTTTTTCTCGAGAAAATTTTGGGCGCTTTCTCGGAAAATCCCGATTTTGCAACCAACTTACATAGTAGTCGATCTGTGTGTATTGTGATTATTGGAAAAAAAATCTACGATCTACACTCGAGTCCTTGTCGAGCAAGCAAAGGCCAGCTGAGTTTTGTTTACGTTTGATTGTCGATAGCTGGGTAAGAAGTTTATGTAGTGTCAAGTTGATTCGATTTCGAAGGAAGTTTAGGGGTTTTCGAAGAAGAGAAATCATGGTGGAATTCGAGAGTTCGGTTTCAAGAAGCGAGCGTGTCTTCGTCTGGTGAACAATTGATGATATTGCCAGCGCCACCATTTTAGGAGGACTTCGGATTTTGCGGTTAATGGGGTAATATCGACCTTTTACGTTTTTCGTTAATCAGATCTGTTAAAATGTAGGACATTGCAAATTGAAAAAATATGGAGGAGGATCCTTGATTCATTTGGTAGATGGAGGGGTTTTTTGAAAATTCCCCAAAAAAGAATGACATCAACTTCATTTTCATTTTTTCTTTCTTTTTGGGTATTGATTTTTACATTGCATTCCTCTACAAATGCACTCTTAAATTTAATCCATCCGTCACATGCACATGATTTGGTATGTATGAAGATTTACTTAGCTTGAATTTTGGGACAAAATTCGTCGTTTCGTAGACACCTTTATTGAGTCTCATTTCCCTTCTGCTCCTTAAAAAATAACTATTTATTCGAAATTTTCAAGCTTAAAAACAGTAAGTTTAATGAAATCAACAAATATGCAACATGTATCTTATTTAATAAATCTCAACCCTGCAAATAAAATTTAAAATTTATTTTTTTAATTCTATTATTTTTAATCTTGAAAATAGGTCTTTATTTTATAAGCACTTATTAAAAAAGCGAAACGAGAAAGTTGATTTTTTACGAGGATCCTCAACAAACTATTTTAAGCAAAATGAACGGTTCCAATTATTATTCTTTAGTTACAGCAATGGAAGAATACAAAGTGCTAAAAGAATACATCAAACTAGAAATAAGTAAATAATTACAGTAATACTATAAACCCAACTAATAGCCCATTAAGGAAAAATAATAATCTCGACAAATATAAGGAGAATAACATCCACTGTAAGTGAAAAGATTCTAACTCATAATCTCTTCAAAAATCCTGCCCAACTGAGCTAGCCCCGATTGATTTTGTGAATGATTTTTTTCTTTTTGAACTTGTTGTGTAGGAGCTGTTTGATAACCCAATTCAACACTTAGAATTGAATATATCAAGCAATATACCCTCTCTTTTTATGGTACATAGCAATATACTTTACTTTGCTTAAAATTTTACTAATGTAGAAATTAATTAGCCTATTTCCTATTTAATTATGAATGAATTTACAAATACTTGTATACACCGCCCTTTATGTACTGCCATCACATTTCACTACCATTGCCACCGCCACTACCTCCATTGCTGCCACCACCCCACCTCTTTATCACCACCCAACCAACACCGCCACCTCTTTTTCACTTCTACTTCTACCGCTACAAACACAACCACCCTCCACCCCTGAACCGTAGCCATTTCCTCCTCCACCACCACCACCACCACAAATACAACAAGTCAACAACTGCCATCTCCACCACCTTCCACCACTACAACCACCCACCTCCTTACCACCATGATTCCACAACCAATCGTTGTCACCAACACACTCTCCACCACCACTTCCTTCACTACAACCATCACCACTTTTCCACCACCACACAACCACCCGCCACCATGACCACCATCTCGCCACCACACAACCATAGGCAGTCACCACCACCCACTACGACCACCGTCTCTCCATTACACCACCAAAATACAATTATTGCCTCCTCCACCCCCTCTACACCGCCATCATACCACTACCACCACAACACATACATGATGAGTATTAATGAACCTAACAGAAAATAATTAAAAATAATATCATAATTTATTGTTTCTTGTATCAACCTAACTTTTCAATTCAGCTCTTACTCTTCTTTATCAAACAGCTTTCAACTTAAAAAATTTAGCTTTTAGTTTTTAGCACATAGTTTTCAACTTTCAATGTTCAATTATATCATACAGAACCTGATTTTGTCTCCTTCATTTTCGAATTTAATTCAGGCAATACGTATATGTTCGCAAAACAGTTCAATTCTGATATCTTTAACGAACACAACATATCAACAAGATAACCAGTGCCAACAGTGTTTTAGCAAGATATATCCATACAAGTACAGTTAGTATTATTATTTTGTGCAGAATGCTCCTCTTTAAAAGTGGGCGCTTGTTTTCGCTCTGGAGTTGCTCTTTCCAAAATCTGGTCTTGAGTCCGCTTTCCATTTCAGCATTTCATTTGAGCATCTCCCAAGGTCAAGGGACTAGCGGAAGCTAAAAGTTCAACAATAAAAGGTTGCAAATTATCACTTCAAGACGTGTTTCAAAAGCGTAAAAACTATTTCTTGATTGTCTTCAGTAGAAAAATATCAAATCAAAATGCCATTTTTTATTCCCATCACGAGAGAGAGAAAAGTGATCTTGCTAAAATTTAGCTATCGCTAAACCCAATAACCGAAATAGCACACAATTCAACCACAGAATGTGAAACTTCTAAATTTGACATTACATGCTAAAAAATAGCAGTAGCAGCTCAAATGACAAAACAAAGAGATGGGAAAACACCTTGCCCATCTCTTATGGTCAAGCCCTGGTCGAACATTTTAGCTTTTGATGATACAATCTACTTTAAGAAACAGGAAAGAAGAATATTTCCTTCACTAGTTAATAAGTAGCTGGTAAAAGAGGTTTTACTGCTTGATAATCTACACCAACAGAGTGTTTTTTTAAGGTAAAAAAATACAGAGACATGACGACAAGCAAGCGCTCAAGACTTTACCTGGAAATTCCTTAGAATCACTTCCCATCTTTAGATACCACTAGTTACAGGTTTCCCCTTAGCAACAGCTCCTTTACCTATTTCGACCCTCGCATTGCTAAGTACCTGCAGAAATTAAGAGAATAGAGTGTAAATATACACTTAGTATCTGAAAGCTTGATAAAAATACACTCGGTCTTTTAATTGGAGCCACCTTATCTATAAGGCCATATTCAACCGCTTCACTCGCACCGAAGTACTTTGGGCGCCTGATATCAGTTTCGATCTGCTCTTTTGTCTTTCCTGTACACTCGGCAAAGACTTCAACCTTCAACACAAAATAAAGAATAATAGATTTAGTACGAGCTTCCTTCTGGATGCATATGTGAGTTCACTCAAGGCAGTCAGTTAAGCATAGGGGATATACCAATATATTCAGATGTCTTTATTTGGTTGCAATTGTATAACGTTCAAATTATCAGTCTATCAGAAAGGAAGAAGGAAAGGAGTAATACATCAAAGATCTTTTCAATTTCTCCAGTAAGGTTGTTTATTGACTTGATTCATAGGCATCTTGTCATACCATCGTAAATTCCTTCGATACAACCAGCTCTCATTTAACCATGTCTCTGTAAGGAAATTGAGTGGTATTGCACTATTGCTAAAGGAATAGAGCAGTTCTTCCATGGTTCCAAAACTAAGGCTTCAAACTTTTAGTAGGGTCAAACATAACTAATTTCAAACAGTAGCAGTTGGTCCGGGAAATTGATGGGATGGTCGCATTTGCAAATTTACGTAGCAGAGAACTATCAAAGAACATAGGAAACAAAACTCCCAAGCCCTCTCTATCACACGCACACTCAAACGCCATTACTAAAACCAGGGGCGGCTCTATTAAGGGATGAGGGGGTTCAAGCAAACCCCCTAGGTTAAAAAAATGTACTAAAATTTTCTAATTTTTCACATATATTTTAATTTTTCTTTAATATTGAATGCACTGGATCATTCATACAAAATTAGAGTAAACCAAAGTTCACTTAAATTTTACAAAATTAGAGTAAACCAAAGTTCACTTAAATTTGTGTAAGTAGATCATATAGCCCAACAAAACAAAATAAATTAGGCCGATGAGTTTTCAATCAAAGTAGATATCTTTATTTTATATAGTGTTCTGCGTACAATATTTTTCTAATACATTTTTGTCACAGCTGAACAAAAATCCAACAACCGCCCCTGACTAAAACTAGTATTCCATAGCATCAGCATGCATGGCCCAAAGAGAGGAGAAAATGTGCAACTTAAGTGGGTGTTAACATTACCATAGCTTGCTTGATAAGCTGTAATTCCTTCCTATTACCTTCCACATTCGATGCTTGCCCTTCAAATTCATCCATTGGCTGCAGATAGGAAAAAAAGAATGACTTACGACAAACCATCAATGACTTAAAGCTATTACCTCATCAATGACTTAGGACAGACCATCAAGATACAATAATCAGTGCCATGCAAGAGGAACTAAGCAAGAGATCCAACAATACACAATTCCTATCGTCACCAGAACACCATTGCTAAGGATATCAGCTACCGAAGGCTGAAAACATACCTCCCTAATCATAATGGTTGATGAAGGCAATGCAGTACGATGACCTTTTACACCAGAAGCCAAGATTAAGGCTGCTTCTCCCCAAGCATGGCCAACACACAGTGTAAAAACAGGAGGTCCTAAACACCTGTGTTTGACAAGAATGACAATTTCACATATCAGGGAAAAGAGAACTCTCATGAAAAAACAAAAAGCAGGTAGACATAATAATCACTCTTGAATGTTGTATTAGAGAGGTAAACGAATTTAGTAGATGGGATCATGGGAAGGTCCTGTGTTGCTTGTACAGCAGGAGGCAAAGAGTGATTACAGGTCTGTGTTGAATCAGGATATCTTAGTATGGTGTCAGAGGGGGTCAATCGAACCTAATCACTCTTCTGCAACCACAAAATTATAGGTATTTCATCATACAGTCAACCATTTGTCTTACTGTTGGGAAAAAAATAAAAAAGTAAAAAAACCCACCCTCCATGCTTATGTTGACCAGAACTAGGATGGCAAATCAAAAAAGTACCAGGGGTTGCAAACTGCCCCGCCCGAATGGGTTAACGGAGACGTAATACAATTAGGAGGGTTTGAAAACGAAGTATCACAGCCCAATCGTGGTTGGGCAAAGACCACATGAGAAGTGAACCATCACTATGCCTAGCTATCTCACTACCATTTTTGGCATTAGGGAATAGGGAGCAGAAAATAGAATGATCATCATCCATGTTGTCATTCTACCACCATACTTGTCAATGCCATCTTCACGCACCATCAACCTTATCGTTTTCCCTTTCCTGATTTAAGTGTTTTTTCTTTTTCAATTTCTTTGCATCAACCATGTACATTGTCTACATGGATGTTGTTTTATAAAACCTTCTGTATCTGGCTATTGACGGTATATACATACAGTGGCGACTATAGGAATTGTAATTAGTGGTGTCACACAATGATATTGTAGCATCATTCTTATGATATCCACCATATGTTGCTAATATGTTTGACAAACCGAATCACGTTTGTCTACACGGATGGGTTTGCTTTTGTTTTCTATCAAGTTTCTAAGCAGAGTGAGGTGGAAACATGGCAGCCATTATATTTTGTCCAATACATTTATTTATGGGTTCAAAAACCTTGTTCCAGTGGTGACATGTCACTAGGAATGTCCATTGTCCAAAAGGAGAAAAAGAATGTACTCGGTAAAATGTGTAAATTTACACGTGAGTGGGTTCACCTGACACCGCTCGCAAAGAGCTGACACCGCTCGCAAAGAGCTGGCATCGCCCCGTGTATACATATGTATACTGCTAAGCACAACCATGTGCATAAATATACACTCTGATACCAGTGGATACAAGAATTGACATCCTTAATATCATTGTCTACAAAGCACCGAACGGCCTAGCTCATTGCTGAATCAGTGTCAAGCATGTATGGGACCCAGACACACTTGAAACACACCTGAATACATATGAGTTGAGCAATGTGGCGTGATAAGTAAACATTATTATTTTTTCGTCAATTGGACACAGCTGGTACACGATTTTCCTAATTTAGATATGGCATGGTGAAATATGTATATATTGACTTAACTTGTTTTAAAAGTAAGTGGTGAAATTTGAACAAAAAGATTTGACTTATATACAGTGAGATGACTGAACCCCTAATCTCACAACCGTCCTCTCCTATTTGTATCTTCCAAAACTCTGCTCTATCTTGTGTGGACGGTGTTCCAACACCATTGATCTATCACATGCAACATAACTCGATCTCGATTAGCTCCAACCAAGTACTCACTAGTCATTTGTTATTATGTAAAATTAGTGTTAGTTTCCATAAATTTGGTTGTTGGTTGATATGATATTCATACAAACAATTAAAAACATGTTCAAAAGGAAAAAGAATTTTTCTATTCCCAAAGGCCAAAACTGTATCCGTATCTTGATTCTTTAACAATTGTTATGTTGGGTGCCCCATGTGTATCCGTCTCTGTGCCTGCACTTTTCAATCTATGTTGAGAATCTCTCTCCCTCCCTCCCTCTGACAAACGAATATTCCTTTATTTGAGAAGATAAACATGGGGGGAAATGCCAGGAACAATTATGAGTGAGGTGACGTGGGGTGGCATGACGGGATAAGAACTAACCCCTATTCCAGGTAGCTGGGGTAGGGAAGGGTCTCTCTAGACTTCAAGGATAGTACAACTCATTCATTTTGCTAAATGAAATGGTCTGCTTGACAAATAAGGTAAAACTTCCAATCGCATGTTAATCATAAAGGCGGAGGTTTTAACCTCATATGATCAAGAATTGCAAATGCCTCGCGCTCACGACCGAAACTATAGTCATCCTGGAAAAAGTGCAAAAATCATATTTAGGGCAAGATAATCGTACCGAAAATCTACTCATCTTCTTTACAGAAACTAAATGAAACAACTCTACAAGCAATCCAACAAGAAATATCCATCATTCAAAAAACAAATCAACAAGAGATAGAAAAGTCTTCACAAGAGAAGGATGATGACATGACATGACATTTCATCTTCCCCAACTATTGACCTCCTTTTATCCCACACTGGGAGCCATATTGCTTCAGCTATGTCATGTATCAGGTAGCCCAAAAATTCAAAACTAAAGTCCTGACGGTAATAACCTACATTAATTTCCATTAGCAAACGGTAATCTACTATTGTAATTATGTTTATTCATATAGTTGGCGATTCTGTAGGAGAAAAATACCGGAGTCCGCACTTTTGTGGTTTTGGTGAGTGTTTTTATTAGTGATATGGTGTCATTCTTTTCGAGTATGACTCATGAGCCATGCACTTCCGCTCAACATTGCCCACTTTTGATTAGAACTAGCTCTCAAGATTTAAAAATATTACCTTCGTGAAAACAGAGAAAATTTTCTTCTTTTTTTTTTTGATCGGCAAAAGTAATATTTTATTCAGGGGGAAAGGGATTCCAACCAAAGGTTGCAAAATAAAGCCTTATGGGAACAAAGCCCAAATACACCACAAGGGACCAAGCCCAGAAACAACCATGGGCCTAAAATGCCCAGATCAAAATAATAAAACCACACTGATAGGAGTCAGTGTGGTTTCGGAAGTCTCAGCCATGAAACCAAGGACATGGATGGAATACTTGGTTTCTTTGATGAGTAGCTTGGTCGAAGATCCGCACCCATCACCCCTGCTTCCTGTCAAAGATGGGATTGGGCTGCGGACATCAAACTTTGGGGCGTATTTTGATAACTTTGTCATTGTGGAGCGTGCCGATGTGATAACTCACTGCAAGAATTAACAACTCACCATGTGGATTAGTCATTGAAGCACCTCGGCTTCGGACATCAACTGAGCCGGTGCATGTCCTCTACACTGGATAAGGCACCCTCGGTGTGAGGTCAGCAGATGTTGGAAGGGTGTCCGAGGGAAAGTTGTACACATGCATCCACAAGACGATGTCAAATATCCCATTTTCCGTAATGGGAATGGGGCATGTCAGACCCATATGCTAAGATCTTTTTGGAAAGATGGTAATGATGGCACTTAACCATGGTCACAGGTTTGATGACCAGGGGTAGGAGGCCAAATTTCTCCTATAAACATGTGAAGGAGTGGCAGAATCATGGATTGGGAAATGGTTACACTAGGGTATTGTGAGTAACAATTAATGTTTCACTGAGTTACAGTTTCCCCTGAAGTGGAAACTAGCTTGACCATCAGAGGACATTTCTGGCCTTCAACACCGGCCCGGTCACTAACGATCTACTCTTTAGCAGTCAACAGGTCAAAGTTCTCTTTTTCAAGGATGAACTCAAAAGTTGAATCCCAGTACAAAGAGGGAGTCCTAAATCGGGCCTCCACAAAGTCTTAACTAGATTTCTTTAAAGAAACTCTCAGGCCATCAAAACAAAATTATTTTCATCTGTTTATCAAAAGAATCTAGTTTGGTGCAAAATATGGTCTTTTAACTCAATTTCACGAAAGGCAAAACATGGAACAACAACTGAGAGTGGAGACAACATTATTCTAGTATGTCTTCCAGATTCCCTTTCTAACTCCAAGTAGTTCAAATTCCTCGTGACTAATATTTGATGTATTAGTCTGTAGACCATGTTGTTAAATTAGGTGATATTGGTAATTGAAATCATAAAATTGAAGATGATGAGGGAAATCTATGACGCAATGTGAGCAAAGAGTAGCAATGCTACCTCCATCGTGCCGGTGGAATTTATGTACATGTATATTGGCTGCTCGAGATCTTCATATGCCAGGAAAAGTAGCTCTTGCATTATCATTTCGATTGTGGTTGGGAGTAGAGGTGCGGTCAAGAAAACAATTCGATGTTGGAAATAATACGAGTCTAGATCTGGAGGAGAATGATCGAATTTATTGAATGGCTTTCCACTGCGTTTTACCTGCCAACAGAAGTGTGGAAAACAACATATACAACAGAAGAAGGCAGAAGAAGGCGAGCAAACCCTAGACAAGAGAGAGAGAGAGAGAGAGAGGGTGCGTAGGAAACAAAATGAAGTTTTCTCAGAACAGTACCACGGTGAGGACGCTTGGGATTCGACGGCGTAGTCCCTGCCAAGAGAAGTGTGGAAAACAACATTAAAACAGGAGAAGGGGAGCAAACCCCAGACGCGAGAGAGAGAGAGGGAGAGAGAGGAGGTGCGTAGGAAAACCAAATGAAGTTTTTTTCAGAGCAGTACCATGGTGACGACGCTTCGCTTGGCGCGAGAGGGTGAAGGGGACGGAGATTGAGGAGCGAGAGAGGCGGGTCGGGTCTCGAGGCCGGAGAATGGGGCGGCGAAGCTGCCGGCGGCGTGCGGGGAGAGGGAACTGGTGGAGAGAGAGGCTCTGAGAGAGAAGGAAGGTCGCGGCGTTCGTTCGGGGAGTTTAGAGCTTGAGCTGCTCGACGGGGAGAGCATGCGCGGTGGTGGTGCCGTGGGGAGGAAGTGCGAAGCCATCCTGGAGAGAGAGAGAGAGAGAGGAATGGGAGCAAGTCGCAACTGTGGAGTTTCGATTGGGAAAGCCCGGAAAGGGTTTTGGAATGGGTTGGTGGGTCGGACCCCAAAAGTTCACCCGGTCCGATTCATGTTGTTTTTCTGTTTTTTTTTTTTTTTTGTTGTTAAAACTGCTTTGTCATTATTTATGTGAAACTATCAAATTGGAGTACTATCTTCAACATACGGGTGAGTTAGAAAACTGTCAAACCGCTAATTCAGTCCAAACCAAACCAATCCAAATCAAATTATTTGATATGGTTTTTAAGTAGTGTAGTTTGGTATTGGTCTTAAAAAATTATAAATCGTGTTCAATAGTTTGGTCAGTGGATTTATCTTAATGGCTTTGGTTACAATCCGATTGGAACCGTATATACACACACATAGTTTAGATACACCAAATAAACATGGGTTAGGCATAGTCAACTAATTTTCTAATCTAATAATCTATTTCAATGCCTTACTCTTTTCCTTTGCTTGCGGCTGTCTTCTCTCTCCATAGTTAATAGGATCGGTTTTCATACCATAAGTTTTTCTTTAATGTGTCTATGAAGATGATATCACAGTTTCAAGCTAATCGTGGTCTAAAACTAAAACTAAATCGTATTTTAATGGTTTCAATTTGTTTGGTTGTATAAATTATATGAATTATTTTGATCGTCCAAATTAATATCGACAAAACCCTAATAAAAATCTTGAGGCCTATTGAAGCTGAAGAGAGTCGCTAGCCCCGAGTCCCGGACCATAAGATAGCTCGGTTTTAATATTCTACAAGCAAGTTATGTTTCTGTTTGTACCACAAATAAACGAGTTAAGTTTTGTTCATCCTCCACTTAAGAGGGTGAACATTACCTTCATTTTTATTGGTTGAAATAATGTGGATCCCACCACAAAGTGATGTCATGCTTACCAATAAGTGTTTTGCATGGTAAGCACATAGTAAACATAACATCACTTTATGGTGAAATTCACACCATTTCAACTAATAAGATATAGAGTAATGTTCACCATCTTAAGTGGAGGATGAACAAAATTGCGCCCCAAATAATCTGCTTCGGTTAAGTTGATTTGTAGTTGTCGAAAAATACTATGATATAAGGTACCAATGATGTGGGACCTCTCATCTATAATACAATTCACGACGGTGTGGTGGCCCACACATTTTCTCTGCATAAATCTTGGCCGTTCAATTTTGAACACATTTCTCTGCATAAATCTCCACCCTTCATTCAACCCTTGGCATTTTTGTAAATACTTTGCATTTTTTGGAATAAATGGTAGTAATTATTTTTTTAGTTTTGATAGTAATGATTTTTTCAGTTTCCGAAAACATATAATTTGCTGAGATTATGCTCTTCTTTCCTAAAATCACGTATTAAGTTTGTCTTTCCTAAAATCACGTATTTTCCAATCTGCTGAGATTATCTCTTCTTTCCTAAAATCTTTTTTTTTTTTTTTTTGAAATATCAACTATATAAAGCACTAAAGGCGATTTACACACCATATAATTTTCTCACGATCAAGCCATCAATAGCGGTAAATCAGTTTTGATTGGGTTAATTCCAATCTGCTGAGATTATCTCTTCTTTCCTAAAATCACGCCATACAATTTTCTCACGATCAAGCCATCAATAGCGGTAAATCAGTTTTGATTGGGTTAATTGCTTTGAGTAGGTGAATTCTCATATCAAGTCTTCTTTCCTGTTCTCCCTGACTCTATCCCTCTCCAATTGTCTCTCCAGAGGTATGTCTCTTTGTATTAATATCTATAATACAATTCACGACGGTGTGGTGGCCCACACATTTTCTCTGCATAAATCTTGGCCGTTCAATTTTGAACACATTTCTCTGCATAAATCTCCACCCTTCATTCAACCCTTGGCATTTTTGTAAATACTTTGCATTTTTTGGAATAAATGGTAGTAATTATTTTTTTAGTTTTGATAGTAATGATTTTTTCAGTTTCCGAAAACATATAATTTGCTGAGATTATGCTCTTCTTTCCTAAAATCACGTATTAAGTTTGTCTTTCCTAAAATCACGTATTTTCCAATCTGCTGAGATTATCTCTTCTTTCCTAAAATCTTTTTTTTTTTTTTTTTTGAAATATCAACTATATAAAGCACTAAAGGCGATTTACACACCATATAATTTTCTCACGATCAAGCCATCAATAGCGGTAAATCAGTTTTGATTGGGTTAATTCCAATCTGCTGAGATTATCTCTTCTTTCCTAAAATCACGCCATACAATTTTCTCACGATCAAGCCATCAATAGCGGTAAATCAGTTTTGATTGGGTTAATTGCTTTGAGTAGGTGAATTCTCATATCAAGTCTTCTTTCCTGTTCTCCCTGACTCTATCCCTCTCCAATTGTCTCTCCAGAGGTATGTCTCTTTGTATTAATATTTTTTAAAACGATTGTGATAGTTGTTAATCGGAAAATGGTGTGTTGTGCAAAGTTATGAGAGAAGTAGGTTACTCCACTTTTTTTTTTCTAATGTTTTGAAATTTGATCAATTGATTAGTAGAACAAACCAATTGGAAAAGTGAACAGAGAACGTTCCCTACCCCCCAAACTTTAACCCATTTTGGTACCAGGTACTATTTTATATTTCTCTTTTTAGAGTTTTTGTTTTTTCAGTTGCACTTAAATGGCCGGCATCAATGGTTGGTGTTGGTTTTTTGCATGGTTTTCGTTCTGTCATTATGGAATCGTCTCTCGCATGGTTTTCGTTCTTTCATTATGGAATCGTCTCTCGCACGAAGACGTTGATTATGGAAAGTTTAAACAAAAAATTAGTTTCTTATTCGATTGTTGACACCATTTGTTCGACTCCTTTTTCTTTTTATGTGTCCACAATTACAGGATGAATAGTGAGAATGAAATTAAGATGGTTCAAGCGACTGAACGAGTCATTTGTTCGACTCCTTTTTTTTTATGTGTCCAGAATTACAGGATGAATAGTGAGAATGAAATTAAGATGGTTCAAGCGACTGAACCAGTGGATACACATGAGGATGCTCAAGTTGTAGCTGAAGAGCAAAATATACAAATTGACCAACAGATTGGTAAGTATTCTATCTACAAAGACTAAACTGTGATTTTAAGTATACTTACATTGAAAAAAACATGGTTTTAGTGAGTGAGCGAGTAGAGATGCACAAGGATGTTAAAGTTGTAGTCGAATAACAAAATATACAAATTGACCCACAGATTGGTACAAAGACTAAACTCTGATTTTTAGTCTACATTTTTTGAATAAACTGCAATCTTTTTATAGATGTAGAATTATTTTAAGTCTACTTACATTGAAAAAAACATGGCTTCAGTGAGTGAGCGAGTAGAGATGCACAAGGATGCTAAAGCTGTAGTCGAAGAACAAAATACACAAATTGACCCACAGATTGGTAAGCATTCTAGCTACAAAGACTTAAGCTGTGATTTTTAGTCTACATTTTTTGAATAAACTGCAATCTTTTTATAGATGAAGAATTGAATGAGCCTCACGTGTCAAAAAAAGTTCGCCTGCATGAAGAGGCCGAAGAAGCAAATGAAGAACAATTTGTGGGTATTGACACCTCTCACGTTTCAAAAAAGTTTGTCTGCATGAAAACGCACAAGAAGCAAATGACGGTCAAACTGGTATGCATTTATATTAATAGTGTCATGCATTAAATAGACTTTGTTACCAATTTCGAGTCACATAGGTGTATTAGAAGTTGATATGCTTCCACTGATTGAACAAGTCGAAACACATGAGGATGCTCAAGTATCGCTTCAAAAGCAAAATATAGAAATTGAGCCTCCAAAGACTACACTTGGTAAGCATTTGAATTAACATGCCTCAATTGCTATACGATTGCATTTTTTTGCCTCTTGGTAAGCAAAATATATGTCCCTCATCCCAATTTACCATTTTTCTTAATTCTTTAAATATTTATAGGTGTATATGTCCCATACCCTTATTAATTCTTTAAATATTTATAGGTGTATATGTCCCTTATCCCCATTTTGCGGATTTGCATCCAAATGGAAGCAAATGGAGAGTCAAAGCTCGACTGGTGAGGATGGTAGAAGTGATGAATCCACTTTTACCCAGTGTGACGCTCAGATTGGTTTGTCTTGATGAACAGGTGCGCGCTTTAATATTTTAGGAGTATGCAATTAATAAATAGTAAATATGATATTTTAATGTGTATAATTTTTTTAACCTTCCATTGTAGGGTGATGCTATGGAGGCCGTTGTATGACCCGAAGAAGTAGATTACTTTAGGCATCATATGAGGGGCAGGTTATCTTTTTAGAGGAGTGGATGTTGTACCAGCTGACGATAAATATAATTTTGTCCCGTACTGTTTTAAAATGTCTTTCACTGATGATACAAGAGTTGAACACGTCTTTATCAAATGTGATAAGACTCCTCTTCACTGGGATTTCTTGATAAGATTAAGAGACATCCATCATTTTACACACAATTATGTGCAATTAATAGGTATGTTGTTCTATGAAACCTATGAATTGAGCAAAGCATCGTACAATATGTTCTCCTAATTTTCTTTTTTGTAACTATTATGCAGATGTGGTTGGACTGGTTGTTTGTGTCACCGAAAGTCGACAAACTCAAAATAGAGACTTTATGGTTAGAGATGTGTTGTTGCTTAATAAAAGGTTACTACAAAGTCAATTCAATGTCAATTTATTTGTCTGTGTAAAATATGTTACTATATATAAAATGTCAATTTCGAGCCGTGCCTTCAGGCACGGGCAATTTCTAGTCTTCGTACGAATCATACCGGAGCCTAAAACTGTCCCTGATGAGGTTTTGAAATCAAAGAAAATGGATGATTATTGTATATATTCAGATGATTGGGTTCAAACGGCTAGTAATCTTTAAACAGAAAGATCGAGATAGGTCATACTCCTTAGGTACATCAACGTTGGTTTTTGAATTAAAAAGTTAAGCGACTTATTTTTTGTCTTTATTCAATTTTTTTTTTTGCATTTGTTCATTTTGCGTCAAATTTTTATAACTTATTAGTTCGTCTCGACGAGAAGAATCGAAAAAGTAAATTTTTTTTATCGAAACACGTATTTTTTTGAATAAAGACAAAAATAAGTTAACAAGTTAGTTTTTTTTACTTATTCTTGTCTTTTTGAAAAAAATTATGAGTTTTGATAAAAAAAAATTTACTTTTCTGATTCCTCTCGCATAGACGAATCAATAAATCACAAAAGTTTGACGCAAAATTAACAAATGCAAATTCTTTTGAATAAACACAAAAAAAAAAATATTGTTCCACTTTTAAAGCCAAATGAGCCTAGATGTTCATTTAGCGAAAATAATTTGTCTGAAGACTTTTTAAGTTTTTTTTTTTTTTGGAAAACCACCCTAATTAGACCAAGAAAATTCATGACCGTAATATTTGTTTGTTTTATGTGCTACCAACCGTCCGTTATGATGGTAACTTATTTCTAAATTGACCCTACTTAGTCAATCGTTTCCTTTTCATGTTCTTAAATTAAAAGATTAAGCATGTACATCAGGAGTCCGGCTCCTCTTCAATTCAAGGGGAATTGGAAGATCCTCCCATTTCAATTCGATGATTAGGATTACTCTGATATTTCCAGCCCAAAACTCATATGGTATTCTATAGGCATCCAATTACTCTCCAAATATTTTCCAATTATTATATTTCATGCCCCAATTTACCAAATTCCAAACATTAGTAAAATTTCATTTTGTAACTTTAATAATTGATGCAAATTCAAAGAATTATCAGATTTACAGGGTTAATCAAAGACTCTTTTTGTATTTCTTCTAAAATATTTTTCCTATAAAAATTATATTACGTTCAATTACTTGCTCTTACGATTTCTTTCTAATTTCCATAATTGAATTTAATTTCAACTTTCTTTACATACAAGAACAACTACATCAATGAGCACACAACATAGTGCGAAGCACAAATGAAAATACATTAGTATCAGTAAAAAAATCTCGTGAGCTACCTAACAAGATTATATTAAAAAAAAAACCATGCTGAAATAAAAAAAATTATTGATATAATATTGGTAAAAAAATCCTCATGAACTATATGATATCGGTCGAAAAAAGCCTCATGAGCTATATAAAAAGTTTTTCAAAGGCAGGTTTAATGGGAAGATGATGCCGTTCAAAAAAGTTAAATAGTTTTTTTTATAAATTTCGGAGATTAATGAATTTTTTTCGCCGTTCAAAAAAAAAGGGGGAGAGAATACGCTTATGTAATTGAAAAATATTTGGGGAGTAATTGAGTGCCCATAGAATACCATATGAACTTTGCGGTTTGAGTAACTAGGGTAATCTTGACCATCGAATTGGAATTGGAGGATCCTCTAATTCCTTATGGATTAGAGAGGAGCCGGACTCGTACAACAGTGTAGATTTATATGGGGCATATTTGGTAAAATAGAGAAGGAAAGCCCCAAAATTGGGCCGGACCAGAATAGCAAAACAAAGAGCTAAGGGCATGTACACTAGCCTAGGTATAGTTGCACTTTTAGCAACTTTGGCTAGGAAAGGCACAAAAATGGGCCACACCAGCCTAGTCAAACCCTCATGTAGAAACCTCTCCAAATATACCGAGACACTGTTCATCTCCATACCCTTAAACAATTGTTTCTCTCTCCTCCTCCCTCCCGTTTCTGACTTCTCTCTCTCTCTCAAATTAAATAATGAAGTATTTTATAATAGTTTATAAGAAAAGAGAGGATAATAGAGAGGATTGGTGTAGGATTGAGAAAAATTTAAATAGATAAAATGAAAAAAGTAGACTATTGATAGCTAAAATACATATTTGTTGGTGTACATGCTCTAAGAGCAAGTGTATCAGACAAGGGAAAAAGGCTTTTTAGCTATTTTGGAGACAAAAAGCAAGAAAAACATGCTGCACCAGATGAGCTAAGAGGAGAGGTAAACAAGATTTATGAACAGTTCGTCGGTATTTTTAACTCAGCACTGTTCAAAAGCCTTTCTTTATTTTATTGTTTCTTTTTCTCTCTCCTCCCTCCTCTCTCTCTTCTTGCTGGTGAAAGTTGAAACCCAATCAGCTTGATCGCCGACTGAAGTTGTCGACTTCGGCCAGTTCCGTGACTCATCAACTCGTCGGCGAAGCTTTTGACGGAGAAGATGTACTAAGAATTGATATTTCTCGATTGCACTGGAGGTCCGGCGAAGTCAGAATCGATCTCGACGGAGTTCTTCAACGAAAAAAGGCCTGGGTTTCTCTCTACTGTTCCCGACATCAATTTCAACGGAGGTTCGGCGAAGCTTTCGATCAATCGCGAGGTCTCCAAACCTCGATCTCACGTATATGTAGATACAATATATATGAATGTATATAGAAATATATACTGCAAGTTTACTTTTTACTAATATTTAATTAATGGACAGAGAGAAGAAGTTGGGGAAACTTCTTGTGGGTTTTTCGGTTTAAAAATAAAGGATAAAGAAAAAGAGGGAAAAATGTATATTTTAATAGGTGTTAGGTAAAATAGATAATATTAGTATAGTTGTGAAAGAAAAAATTGATAGTTAAAATAGAATTGTGAAACTGTTAACGAGGTAGTATACCTAAGCATCGGTAAACTTGCTCTAAAATACCTTTGATGGATTGGTTCGGTATAGTTACCGAGAAACTGTTCATTAGCAATTGATTAAACAATTGTTTCTCTCTCTCTTGAAAAGTGGTTCTGCCCTTTCACCCACGGATCCGGGGCTCTCCTGCGCCCCAATGGGCAGCAGCCCCTGCCCAGTAATCAAACACCACCGTTTTGGGTGAAAAAAAAATCCAAACCACCAATTTGCAATTCTATGGAACAGAAACGTGATTTTGAGGGTTTTAAAAATAAAATTTGATTATGCCTCTTTAGAATAATATGATCAAAATAATAAGATCTTCACACCCATTCAAACGGATTAAAAATTGGAGCACTTAATTTTTTAACCATATTTTTTAATATATAAACGGTCTCAAAAAAAATTAAGTGCTCAAATTTTCACTCCGTTGGAATCAATGCAAAGATTTTGTTATTTTTATCATATTATTCTAAAGGATCATAATTAATTTTTGTTTATAGGGCTCTCATAATCACATTTCTGCTTTACAGGGTCCTAAATAAGGAGCATATACTTAATATGAGAGCTCTAGAGATAAAAATGAATTACGACGGTTTAGAATAATATGATCAGAATAACAAGATCTTTACATTGATTCAAATGTGGTAAAAATTTGAGCACTTAATTTTTTGAGACAGTTTATATATTAAAAAATATGGTTAAAAAATTAAGTACTCTAATTTTTAATCCGTTTGAACAGGTGTGAAGATCTTATTATTTTGATCATATTATTCTAAAGAGGCATAATCAAATTTTGTCTTTAAAGCCCTCAAAATCACGTTCTGCTCCATATGATTATAAATTGGTGGTTTGGATTTTTTTTCCCACCCAAAACAGTGGCGTTTGATCACTGAGTAGGGGCTGCTGCCCATTGGGGCGCAGTAGAGCCCCCGGATCCTTCACCCACTCCTCTCTCTCTCTCTCTCTCATATTATTTTATAAGAATAGAGAAGATAATAGAGATGATTGATGTAGAGTTAAGAGAGATTTGAGTAGATAAAATGAAAAAAATAAACTGTTAAATATATAAAATACATTTTGCTTGGTGTACACGCTGTTAATAGTCCATAATTGCCACAATGTACCAACGGCTTTTCTCACTCCATTCCATTTGCACCATAGAAGATGTTGGCTTTTCTTTCTTCTAACTCAAGGCTGAAACCAGTGGGTGCAAGGTAGGATATTATGGTAGTGTTTGGTTGAGAGTTTAGTTTAGTTTAGTTTTGGTAGTGGGTGGAGAGAGAAATAGGATAATGATTGAAGATAGGGGTAATGATTGGAGAGAAATAGAGAGAGATAAGAAAGTAATAATTGAAAAAATAGGATAATGATTGAAAAAAGATGTAGAATAATAATTAGAAACAAAATGAAAACTAAAACTAAAATTAAAATGGCGTCCGAACAAAGCCTATAATACTAAGGTTTGTCCGTGCCTGAATGCACGATACAATGCGTTTTGAATACAACTAAAATAAAGTAGGAAACTATGACCACCCCAGCCAACGAAACCAATTTTTACGGGAAGATTTTTTCTGAAATTAGGTTCAAACAAAGTTCTTCCGGTGCATGTCCGTGCCCGAAGGTATGGATCAAACAATCAGCACATGCAAATCAACACTGTAACACCGAAGGGTCAATCAAAATTTTAAAATAGCACACACACAGTATATGGAACGTTTGGTCTTCTTTTATTTTATTATTAGACTAAGATTTATCCGTACCTGAAGGCACAACGCAATGCGTTTTGAACACAACTAAAATAAATTACAAAACTATGACCATCCCCGCCAACGAAACTAATTTTTACGTTAAGATTTTTTTTGAAATTAGGTTCAACCAAAGTTCTTCCAGTGCATGCCCGTACCCAAAGGTATGGATCAAACAATCAGCACAAGCAAATCAACACTGTAACACCGAAGGATCATTCAAAATTTTAAAATAGCGCACACACAGTATATGGAACGTTTGGGACAATGGTGGGAGCTTTGCAATTGAAATAGCCATTTAAACTAAGAAAAAAATGGAGTCAACCTGGTTTCAAATCAACTACGATTGAGAGTGTGTGTATTCAAGAGTGAGAGTGTGTGATCTAAATTTTGAACTTAAGATGTGATTAGTGGCAATTATGCAATTACCACTGATCGAGAGAGAGAGAGAGAGAGAGAGAGAGAGAGAGAGAGAGAGAGGCCCAGGATTTATGAGGCAAATCAATGGTTTGGATTTGAAAAGTGATCAGCTAGCTTATTATATAGATAAGCATGGGCTAACACCCCTAAATTATGAGGCAACATCACTCAATACTATCAAACTAAAAAAGCTCACAGTTTGACCTCTCAACTATTTCAAAACAACTTCATCCTAAATTCATGAACGAAGAAGGATACAAGACTGCAAGTACCCTTAGATTGTAAACCAAAATATACAGGATCTAGAACATCATGTATTTTCACCGTCAAATGCTCAAACGGATACTGCGAAAAAACATAAAGAATTTCACTAACCTGGTTCCATGTAGATATATAAGACAAGAGATCTAAGTTGATAACAAAAGAGATAATAAATCCAGCCAGTAATCCAAGAGCAAAGCAAGCTCTTGGGAAAAAGGAAAGTTTCTCTCTCTTGACCCTCTTTCTTAACATTCAGACTAACTTACGTAGGTGGGGTAAAATCTTGAATTTTTCTATAATGAGTTGAGAGAGGACCTCCTCATCAAATAGCCTAAACTTCATCTACCCATCATAAATGTGAAGAATTTAAGAAATCTCTGTAACTTTGACCTAATTACAGTAAGAATTGTATCAAGAAGAAGGGAGAAGAGAGAGAAACCACTGAATCTTAAAGTGAGAAACCCCTGGATCTCAAAATGTTATTCAATCTCACTCAATGTTTACAAAGATGCGTAATCCCTGAATTTATACAACAGAAGCACTTGCTAACTAACTAACCAACTCAACAAACTAATCACTGGTCAAAGTAGCTGTTGACGTGGACCCTTCTTGGAAGTTAGAATCGACTGTGTTCATCACTCTTACAGCCCCCCACAAACTCATGGGAGGGTTGCCTACCATGAGTTTGGACAGCAACAACTGGAATTTGGAACACTCAAAGCTTTGGTAAAGAAATCAGCAAGTTATGCTTCTGAACTAATTTGGTTCAAAACAATGTGATTGCTCAACATTTGTTCACGAATGAAATGGTAATCTATCTCAATATGTTTTGTTCTAGCATGAAACACTGAATTAACAAGAAGGGCAATAGCTGATTTGTTGTCACGCCATAAAACATGAGGACTAAAAGAAGGAATATGCAATTCAGAAAATAATTGTTGTAACCAGATCAAATCTATAGCGGTGTGTGCCATGGCTCATTATTCAGCCTCTGTGGATGACTGTGCCATGGTGTGATATTTTTTAGCACACTAAGAAACCAAGTTATGTCCCATGAAAATACAAAAATCAGTGGTGGACCTTCTGTCAACTAGATCCCCTGCCCAGTCAGTATCGGCAAAGGCTAAAAGGTTAAGGGACATTGAACAAAATGCAACCCCTGAGTGACAGACCCTTTGATATACCGTAGAATTCTTTTGACAGCTACAAAATGACTAAGCTTGGGTGTATGCATATGCTAACAAGCTACATTAACAGAATAGGAGATTTCTGGTCGTGTCAATGTCAAATACTGAAGAGACCCCACTTGCATTCTATACAACTTAACATCTAGAAAGGGAGTATCACAATCAGGAATGCCAGGCTTAACCGAAGTTGGAGAAGAGGAAGGTTTGCATTCCATCATCCCAGCTTTTACAAGTAAATCAGTGGCAGTTAAACACGAAAGTAACTGATTATCAATAAGAGTCGAAGCAAGAAAAGCAAGATTTGTGATCAAATTGTTACTTGTATCGCGAACTTGTAGAGGTGGTGATGTGATGGTACCTTTGACATACTCGAGAAAACCATTTGCCCACAATGCATTTAGAACCTGTGTCTTCCAAAGTAATTAGTTGTCTAAATTCAGTTTGATTGTAACGAGCGAGTGAAAATTTGACACACAAGAAAAGCCAAAGCAATTGGCATGGTGATGCCACTTTCAGCGGAGCTCGAGTTTGAAGACATCGCAATCAAGAACACCTATAGATCTCAAAATGTAAATCAGAAACAGATGTGAACCTTGGATCAAAAGACTCACGTCATTTGCGCTTTAATACCATGAAGAATTTAAGAAATCTCTGTAACTTTGACCTAATTACAGTAAGAATTGTATCAAGAAGAAGAGAGAGAAACTGCTGAATCTCAAAGTGAGAAAACCCTGGATCTCAAAATGTTATTCAATCTCACTCAATGTTTACAAAAATGCGTAATCCCTGAATTTATACAACAGAAGCACTTACTAACTAACTACACAATTTGGCACTAACCAACCAACTCAACAAACTAATCACTGGTCAAAGTAGCTGCTGACGTGGACCCTTCTTGGAAGTTAGAATCAGTTGTGTTCATCACTCTTACAGCGAGTACAACAAACTTTGGTCTGGATCTATTCTAATCCGTTCAATCCAAAACCAGCACAAAACACTTGCATGTGATATTTGTTATCTTAATAACATGTGGGACAAAACAAGTTAATGGGGTTTTTTTCTTAGATATCAATCAAAACCAAGACTCTGCTTCATTGTTCACAATCCAAGGTTGTTTTGCACTATCTGTTCTTATTATTCTTCATTCTTAATCAATTTTTCCATCCCGTCTATTAATTCCATTAATTTATTATATGAACATATCATATCTCATTTGATAGAAATGAGCATGCACATTGATCATGGTTACGATGTGTGCATATGTATTCCTTGACATATACATCTGCATTCATGGAGGTGTGAAGATCATGAACAAGATTTTTCTCATGATTTACTGGATAAAATTACAAGATTATTCCAAACTTATTCACAGCAAGTGTGAAAACACTTTATACGAGATTTTTCTCATTTGTACTTATGTATTACATTATACACATTACTTTTAATAACAAAAATCACCCTGAAAGATAACAAAGAATAAATGAAGGAGATGATTTGTCAGAAAGAAACATAAAAATGCAACATATTATCGAAAATTAGGAAATCAACAAAAAAAAAAAAAACGAGGAGTATAATTGGTCTCCATAGTTTGTGTATCTAGATACACAATTGAAGTGGGGAATGACTTCGGTGTCCCCGGTCATTTTGGGGACACCGTAACTTTTGGCATAACAAAACCATTATTAGCATAACCAAATTCATTACAAGCATAACCAAAACCATTATAAGTATAACCAAAACCATAACAAGGCATAACTTGGTTGGTTATGCCTTGGTTGATTTTTGGTTATGTCTTGATTGGTTTTTGGTTATGCCTTAGTTATGCCATGTTATGGTTCTATTATACTTCTAATGATTTTTGTTATGCTTGTAAGGGTTTTGTTATACCAAAAATTACGGTGTCCCCAAAATGACCGGGGACACCATAGCATCATCCATTGAAGTGATACAACTTTACAATTTTTTTTATGTCAATATAGTGAGAAACTTTCATTGATAAAAAAAGCATAGACTAATAAAGATGTATAACTTCCCAAGTGCGAATACCAAAACTTTGCAAACCAGAAGTTGTTAAAGCACACGTTTGCCGATCTAAAAAAAGAAAATCACTAATCAATTGATCAACTTTACAGTTGACAGGGTTTGAGTCATAGGTTTTTTTAGTTGAGATTAAACTTTTTACACCGTCAGTGTAAATATTTGTTTCCTCCAAATCAATTATATTGCGACACATCGTTAAAACAGTGGTCCCAATTATTTGAACATGGTAACGTGATGCAATGTAATTGATTTGGAAGAAACAAATGTTTACATAGGCGGTGTAAAGAATTTAATCTCTTCCTAGTTTACTCTGGTTAAGTAACACACTAACACTCTTACGGCCTGTTTGGATGCCGGATTTGGCCCCGGATTTGCTATGCGGCCGGACTACATCTCCCTCCCCTCCTCTAATCCAGTCTTTGGCTGTGAAAAAACCAACTCGGATTTGCCCCCTGATTTGGGAACTTCAGATTCGTAATCCACCCGGCCGGATTTGCTAATGACAGGAGTACCCCTGTTGTTGATTAATTATGTGGGGTTGTGTAATGACCATTTTCGCCCTTGCTTTTTGAACTCCATCATGCGTGTGGAGTAGTGACAGAACCAGACCAAAGAAGATTTGTGGAAAATGAGACCGAATGGAGAAGATGATCGACGGAGAGAGAGAGAGAGAGAGAGAGAGAGAGAGGGACTTACGGCAGGAAAACTCAACAGATGGATGATCGGCGGCGGCAGACGGAGAAGACGAGGGGTTGTAGAGGTCGCCGAACGGAGAAGACGTCTTGGATCTGCAGAAGTGGTTCTTTGGAAATGGAGAACTGTGGCGGTGAACTGTTGTTGGGCAATGGGGAACTGTATTTGGAAATGGGGACCTGTACATTTACATATACTGATATACATTTCTTACATATACACAGCTTGCCATTTTTTCACTTTTAAATCAAGTTTTTTTAATTTTTCCAGAAAATAATATTTATCTCTAATAAAAAACATTCTAGAATGAAATTCTGGGATTTTACCCTAAAATTAATGACAAATATCAATTTATTCTAATTTAGAATAAACCAATTTTGAGCATTAAAAAATCAAAGTGGGATAATTTAGTCTTTTGATAACTTATCCCATCATATCCACTATCCAAATTCTCATTCTCAAAAAATATCTGAACACTTGATTAAAAATCCACATTTCTTATATATTCACCATTATTACATATCCACCATCCTTCTATATTTATCCAAAATCAAATCTTCAATCCAAACGGACAGTTAGTGCTTGGAGAAGTGTTAAACGTTAGGATTAACTATGGAAATAGGATTACTTTAGCAAAACATGCGAGTTGTGACAATAAGCAGAGGTCATCGAAGCCAAACAGTGCTAAAACGAAGGGCCCCTAATTAGAGAGAGAGAGGTACCTGTTCTTATCGTTGTTGCCGGAGCCGCCGTAGTTGGGGGAAGGAGCTGTTGATGTGTTCGGTTCAAAGGTTTGGGCTGCTTCTCATCTGTGATTGACTACTTATTTAGGGCTGAAAACTACTCCTACATGCATCCTGGCTTTTACAAAATACGGGTGAAGTCAGTTCGTGAGCACAATATCTTTCATCTTTTGAAAGTTTTGTATGACGGCCCCATTCGAAACTTCATCAAAAATACTCTATATGTACTATTATTCAACCATTGGTCATTCATTTTTTCACAATGTTCATGACTGAAAATACCCTCTCTCTATTTTCCACAATGTTCATGGCCGAGAAAAGAGATGTTAGAAACTAGATGTATATCATACATATTGTATATATTATATCTATGGGGAAGGCCAGTATGTAAATTATATATATTGTATGAATATTATACCGACGGTCCGCCAATCAACTATTCAAGCCACTGTATTCATACATATACACTGATATTGTGATACAGAGAGGGAGACCTTGGTTTTGGGAATCACTGATTCAGTGACGAAGCAAACCGGCGACAATGAAAGAAACGGCGAGGCGAGTGGACAGTGGTCCGTCGAGTTCTCCGTCGTGAGGGAAACGGCGAGGCAATACAACGAAATTTGGGGGTATTGGGGAGATACTGAGGTCCGACGACGTAACGACAAGGGGAGCGAGTGGTCGTCCGTGCACTTTCTTCCCTCAACGATAAACCTCTCAAAATACCCAGAGAAGCGAGGTAGGTGCAAGAGAGAGAGAGAGAGAGAGTAACGTGAAACGGGGTAGGGCGGCGAACCGAAGAGGAACCGGGTAAGAGTCCGTCGACTATTCGGGTCATATATGTATATTGATTTAAAAGCTTCGTTTGGTGAATGGATCCGAATTCCCGGACCCACTCCAACAATAAGGCAGACCGGGGGAAGCTGCTGTGCAGCTTCGTGCTGCGCAGCCGCCAGCGGGCGTTGCCAGCATCGGTCCGGCGATCGGAGACGTTCAACGCGTAGAGCTCGTCGAGTTTTATGTATGCGCCAAAAATCAGCTCGATCAAATATCGATAAGTGCCTCATCCGAACACATATAACTTGAAAAAATGAAATCCAAATGGATACAAAACACTGGATCAAAACCACTGAATCCATTTTTTTCAAGTTATATGTGTTTGGATGAGGCACTTATCTATATTTGATCGAGCTGATTTTTGGCGCTCATGGAAAACTCGACGAGCTCTACGCGTTGAACGTCTCCAATCGCCGAATCGATGCCGACAATGCCCGCCGACAGCTGCGCAACACGCTGTGCAGCACGAAGCTGCACAGCAGCTTCCCCCGGTCCCAATAAGGCATTTACTTTTTGGAGCAGTTCTAAAGTACAGTATTTGCCGAGATAAATCATTTGGGAAAAACTTTTTCACCCATAGCCGCGAAAATAATTTATGCACTCCATCGCGCCCGTCTAATGTGTTTTGAACGGTTTGAATTTTGAAAAAAGTCTTCACGTGAAGAGTTAATTTAAATCCGGACCATTGATTGTCGAAACGAACGATTGAGATTGCACGAAGCCGTAAATAACTCTCTCTCCAAACTAAACCAAACCAAGCCTTATGTCCTAACCATTTGGGGTTGGCTACATGAATCATTTTTCTCCATTGAGCTGAGACAAGGGCCACTCATTCACATAAACCTATGATACTCATATCTTTACACACCACAATCCACCCTCATTACATATCCATCCAAAATCAAATCCTCCACCCAAATGGACCGTCGTAGGTAAGGGGTATCTGCCCTACCCTTCCAATTTCTGTCTTTTTTAAAGTAAGCGAACCAGACCATATAGGCATACTATATCACTTCAGTCCCAGAAAATCCCCTTCTGAGGCAGAGGATAGCTCGAAAACACTAGAGAGCATGTTTTGAGCTTTCACCACTCAGAACCCAAGAAAATGTCCATGGCCTTGCTCTCATCGCCTCCAACCCACCTCCCCCCATCCTTGTCTCCAAAAACCCATTTGACACACAAGACTTTTCTCTCTCTAAAACCCACAAAATCCCACTTCTTGGTTTCCATTAGAGCCACTGAGAATGGATCTGGGGGCACAGTGGCCTCTGTTGCTGCCACGGTAGAGGAAAAGAAGGTTTCTGTAGCTCCTGAGGCTGCAGACGGTTCTTTGGGGCCCAATGGTTCGCCGGCGGCGGCGGCGGCCAAGGAGGTGGCTGAGTTTGGGGATCCAAGGTGGGTGGGAGGCACTTGGGACTTGAATCAGTTTCAGAAAGATGGCGAGACTGATTGGGATGCTGTGATTGATGCTGGTAATGCTTTTCATATTTTATAACAAGTGGTTTTTTTTTGTGTGTTATTTAGTTTTCTTTTCTAGCTCTTTCTTTGTCTTGCAAAAATGATATTTTTAATTTATTTCATCAACTACTTTGATTTGTTTTAGTTTGGTTTGATTTTGTGTTTTTTTGGACCCGGAAATTGTGCAAAATGGGCATATTTGAAGGTTGTGTTCGTTTTACCCAAACCAACCCAAGCCTTCCAATCAATTGTGGTCAGCTACATGAATCCTGTTTTGCCATTGAAGGTTGTTCTCCTTTTAATTAGGTAGAAAATATAGAAAGAGAATGGGTATATATTTGAAGAAGTTACTACAATTGTTTGGCGTTGGAATTTGAATTGTATTACACTGTTACTCCCTTAAACATGATGGATCTGACAACCCCAGTAAATCAAACAGACTTACAAATCGTTCCGAAATTGCATGTGGGTTGTGCTTGTTGGGAGATAGGGAAGTGAATATAAGTGTTTGCAGGTAGTATTCTTAGAAGTTAGAACCCTTTTTGGGTGTGTTTTTGACGGTACAAAGAACTGGCAATGGAAGATGGAAGGAACAATTCTGTGCAAACTCATATACTGCAGATTGAAATATTCTTGTTCTAACCGACTAACCCTGGGTACCAAATGTGCAAGCCAACAATCGAAGCACTTGCAGGCTGTAAGAGGGTTGCTATCATTGAACTGCACTTGATGTAACCAGAACAATCAATTTTGCATGGCTTAGCATGTTGGTGTGAGACTGACTATCTTTGGATGAGGCTACACAGTCCAATAATTGTTCTTGGTCTTTTTGTTAATAGGATCTCGAAACGACATTTAGGAACGATTTGGGCTTGTTTATACACACCCATGTGACTGCAGATACTGTCTGGGCAATATAATGTTCAATGCTCTATTTGGGAACAGCAGGTAAGCATCTCCGAAGGAAGGATTCAAATTTATCTTCTTTTTGGGCAGCGGTTGTGGTGGTCCTGGATGGTCCCGATTGCTTCAACTAGCATTCCTTAACCCTCGCCTTTTCTCTTTTCTGCTACATTGGAGTAATGTGGAATCATGGATGTCATGTTGACGAGAGATGTTTTCATATTGCTAATCATCTAAAGTATCATGCACAGTGAAAACAAAAAATGAAACTTTACTCCAATAGAAATGCTCGTAGCAATACCAAGTAGGCTGTAGAAAGACACGGATTGGTTAGTGTTTTCAGAATATGCGTGGTTAATTAGAAAAGCTTGGGCCTTAACTATAATCAGAGCAGTGTTGATGAGAGTTCTCTGTGGAATAGGCCTGGATAGTCAAAACAACATTTTTGTTGGTGAACGATTTGGGGCCTTATATATATACCCCCATGTGACTGCAAATACTTCAACTGACGTTCTTAATATTGCCATGAAATGTTTGTTTTCCTACAGGAAGATAAGCATAAACATCTAATTTTTTTCCCCCTACTTTTGGCTTCACTTGATTTCTGATGAACCTTCCTTGCTAATCCATTCCAGAGGTTAGGAGGAGGAAGTGGCTCGAAAATGATCCAGAATCAACTAGCAATGAGAACCCTGTATTTTTTGACACATCAATTATTCCGTGGTGGGCATGGATAAAGAGATTTCATCTTCCCGAGGCCGAACGACTCAACGGTTTTGCTCAAACTTCTTTTTTCACTTAAAGTTTTATCCTAAAGCTGTGTTTGGTTCATCGATTCATGGACTGATTTGTAGAGAAAAAATGGAAGGAACAGAAACAAGATTCAAAACCAAAACTATCCACTTTTTTCCATACATATTTCACCCACTTTTTTTCTTTCCCAGTACAAATCTACGATCCAAAACACAGCCTGAGGAAATTCTGTGCTACCTTGTGCTAATATAGCTAGTTCTTTCTATGTAGGCCGTGCTGCAATGATAGGCTTCTTTATGGCTTATCTGGTTGATAGCTTGACTGGGGTTGGTCTTGTGGACCAAATGGGTAACTTCTTCTGTAAGACACTCTTATTTTTATCTGTAGTTGGTGTACTTCTGATCCGAAAGAACGAGGACATAGACACCCTAAAGAAGCTCATTGAAGAAACCACATTCTACGACAAGCAGTGGCAAGCAACTTGGCAGGATGAGACCTCCAGCAAGAAGGACTAGGCAAAATGGAAGTTCCTAGTTTTCTTCATCTAAACTGCCGTATATTGTATTGCTGTAATTTCTGTAGCGAGGAGTTACAATTCAAATAATTTATTAACTCCGATCTGTGCCAGTTTTTAGTACCCTCGTTGTTTACTTATATTGTCGTGCATGATGAGAATATATTCGTGTGTGGAGAAAACTGTTCCTGTATTCCAAACAGGTGATCGTCGCCTTTTTTCAGCGGAACCCTTTGTTTGTCCTTATTTGTACCTGCAATATCGAAGCTCACAAGTGAACATGATTTTAAAACACTGGAACTTCTTCTAGTCTATGGTAGTTGGTGGATATCCATGGGATTGGGTCACCTGGGTTTTAAGAAATAGACTCTTTCTCCATGGTGTTTGCCAATGACCTCAGATGGCTTTTGCTTGGACAGTGATAAAAAAACAGATGGTGATGTATATAGTATAGTTAGGACAAATAGTGGAGTAAAGTTGCTTTGGACCTTCTCTCTTTTTGAGCTTTCAAAGACTGAAAAACTTACAAGATAATGGAGGGAAATAATTATCTAATGTTGGGATAAGTCAGTTGTACAAGAAAGCTGGATGTTGAGAAACGTAACAAATACTATGTTTTGGCCCAATAATGCATTAGAAACAATGGACAAATTGGAAAGGACCTTAAACTTTTGCAAGGGTTAGAAAACAGGAGATGCTTCTCTATGGTCTGTGTTTGGCTTCGAATTGGAAGGTGATGGCTCAGCAGTGGTTTGAATCAGGATTTTCGATTGAAGGGTGCTAATGTGGTCGGGTTCTTTCATTTGGCTTTATGAAAAAAGAATTAGCAAATGAAGAAGGAATATTGGAGAGGATATAAGATTATTTGAATTTGAGGGGACTAAAGTAAGTATATTTACATTTGCAGAGATCAAGTTGCTTATTAAATCATGCATAAATACTTTTCTATAGAAAACCATTAAGCCTAATTTGTTTGATTGATCTTGCCATTTTTTCTTGGTAGGTAGGTCTGTTTTTCTCATGTGATTTTAGATAGGGTGATCTCACTTCAACCGTAAAAGCATATTCTTCTGAACACATATATTTTCTGTCACGAAATATATACCAGACATTCGACAAAACTTTCCCCACAATATTCCTCTTTTAAAATTATTCACAAACTTTGCTTTCCCATTTTGACTTTTTGTCTTTACTTAACCACTATGTTTTGTCATCTAACATAGACTATTGTAATCTACTTCCTATAGAGAAATCAAATGTACAACATAAGGACTAAAGAGGTGGAAAGATATGGGCTGAAAAAGCATGTTAATAATCACCGTAGGCCCTTATGCCCCAAGTGAGTAATCTACAAACTTGGGTGGGCATTATATGTTATAATTAATGAGAGAATCTTCTTCATGGAGGTGTTGCTTGTTTACAGCACTCAATCGTGATCATTCAAAAGTGTTTAGGATGGTTAAGATGTTAATAAAACTATTTCGGAGAAGAGTTAATTGTAACCGGTCATAATTAAAAATGAATCGCAACCATTAATTGCGTGAATAGACGGCTGAGATTGATTGGTGCCGTAAACAGACAGTTTACGTCATCTCCGATTAGACAATCTCGTAATTAAGGTCTCGTTCTGCTAAATAAGTTAACTGGCTTATTTTTTTGTCCTTATTTAAATTATTTTCTTATTTGTTAGTTTTTGGTCAATTTTTTGGAGATTATTGCATTGTCATGACGAGAAGAATCTAAAAAGTAAAAAATTATGATCAAAATCCAATTTTTTTAATAAAGATGGAAAAAAATGGCTTATTAACTTATTTTTGTCTTCATTCAAAAAAATTAGGTTTCGATTGGAATTTTTTACTTTTTAGATTCCTCTTGTCATAACGATACAATAATCCCCCAAAAATTAACGAAAAACTAACAAATACGAATTTTTTTTAATAAGGTAAAAAAAATAAGCCAATTGATTTATTTAGCTGACGGAAAGTAACTTACAATTTTTCACGGGTGTCTGGCTACCTTTGCCGCTAATGTTCAGGCTCTTGAGTTTCCTGCTCTTTGTTTCGATGATTTGAAACGTTCTCTTAATGTGATCTTCTTTTGTAAATCACTCATAAAAAAGAGCAAATGATTTAGTAAAGTACTCCTATGATTTTCCAGTTGTCTTAAACAAATAGACGGTCAAGGTCTTAATTCTCATTTCTTTTTGAAAAAACAAAAGTGATGAAATCAAGCGCTGAAATATTTATGAGGTTATTACGATTCACAACCGAAAAAAAACCTTCTAATGAATGGTCCGAGACCCCGAATCATCATAGTGAATTATATGGGTGTAGTCACCATCGTCATAGTAAATACTGCAGGTACTAGAATAGTAGAATAGGAAAACGAAAAACGGAACAATCGTTTCATAAGTTCGCAACAAATATGGACAATCGGATGATCCGAATTCGACAAAACTTATTTTTATCTTTAGTGAATTTTCTTCCATGGTTATCAAGAAAATAAAAATAAAAAACTAATTTTGGAGTGAATCTAAAGTGCTGCTAAGATATGTGGAATCTTTTATAGTGGATGCAGAGGAGAGAGAGACCATGGAAATGTTCTTCTGTCAGCTTCTGAAATTTTTTCCGCGGCTCCGTGGTGAAAAAAAAATGGTTCCGGTGGGATTGAGGGGATTGAACCCGACGTGAATCGAACACGCAACCTTCTGATCTGGAGTCAGACGCGCTACCATTGCGCCACGGATCCCTTGATGTTTTGTTTAGAAGACAAAAAACCTATTTAATTCTTTACTGCTTTGTTCTCCAATTTATACCTGACGAACGTTGTCAGACATTTCCATCCATTTTTCGAGAGGAGAGAAACTTACAGCACAAGTTATTCACGCCTCTGCGCAATTTCGGCTGTTTGTTTCGGTAATTAATGGTTGAGCTACGTTTTTAAACTATTACTGGTAAAAAATAGTATCTATTAATGGTAATAGTTTGTTTTTAATTCGGACCGTCTAAAATACTTTTAGACGCGCGAAATGGAACACCATAAATTTTATTTACGGGAGGCTCTGTTAAAAAAGTTTTTCTCTTTCTAGAGATTACCGACCACAAAGGGCAAATTATTCAAATGGTCCCTGTAGTTTGGTCTTTATGTCACTTTGGTCCCTATAGTTTTAATTGGCTCGATTTTAATCCTGTAGTTTTGATTTTGTGTCAATTAAGTACAATCACTAACTTCCATTTCCTCCTACTAACGGAACCAATTGTGAAAATTGCACTTGACCCCCTGTGATTTGCACTTGGTATAAATTTCCCCTTATTTCATTTAGAAACTTCAACACAACCCATGGTGATTTTGTATATTAAAGTGAATCGTTATGACAAATTATTTATTCTACTTTTGTTAGTGTTGAGTAAAATTTTTCTTAAATTATTTATTCGTCTTGACAAGAGGAACATAAAATATAAAAAGTTGTATTTGACTTCTCTAAGTCGCTAAGTACAAATATAAACCAACATATATTTGGGAAGTTTTGTCGTGTCTCAATCCCACTGTCGGATTAAATCTCAAACCATCAACATTCATTTTTTGTTCTGACTAATTTTTCTTAATCCAATTTTTTAAGGTTATTAATAGTCTCAACAAGAGGAATGAAAAAAGTAAAAAATTATGACCCGAACCTGAGTGAGCCGACGACTCAAAGGCAGTGGCTTTGTTAAGGGAACCCACCGGAGCCGTAGCAAAAACGAGTCTTCATAGGGGCAATTGTCACTGCTTATGGACCCGAACCTGAGTGATCTATCCATGACCAGGATGAAGCTTGGGTGAAACTAAGTGGAAGTCCGAACCGATTGATCATCTCAGCGGATGAGTTGTGGTTAGGGGTGAAATGCCACTCGAACCCAAAGCTATCTAGTTCTCCCTGAAATGCGTTGAGGCGCAGTAGTTGACTGGACATCTAGGGGTAAAGCACTGTTTCGGTGCCGGCCGCGAGAGCGGTACCAAATCGAGGCAAAATATGAATACTAGATATGACCTCAAAATATCCAAAATACCAAAGGGTCAAGGTCGGCCAGTTAGATGATGAAGGATAAGCTTCATCGTCGAGAGGGAAACAGCTCGGATCACCAGCTAAAGCCCCTAAATGACCACTCAGTGATAAAGGAGGTAGGGATGCAGAGAATATCGGCTTGAGTAATGTAAACATTGGTGAGAATCCAATGCCCCGAAAATCGAAGGGTTCCTCCGCAAGGTTCGTCCACGGAGGGTGAGTCAAGGCCTAAGATCAAGTCGAAAGGCATAGTCGATGGAGAACAGATGAATATTCTTGTACTACCCTTTGTTGGTCCCGAGGGACAAAGGAGGCTACGTTAGCCGAAAGATGGTTATCGATTCAAGGACGTAAGGTGACCCTGTAAGAAGGGGTAGAGAAAATGCATGTAGCCATTGTTCGAGTACCAGGCGCTACAGTGCTAAAGTGACCCATGCCATACTCCCAGGAAAAGCTCGAACGACCTTCAACAAAAGGGTACCTGTACCCGAAACCGACACAGGTGGGTAGGTAGAGAATACCTAAAAGTGCGAGACAACTCTCTCTAAGGAACTCGGCAAAATAGCCCCGTAACTTTGGGTGAAGGGGTGCCTCCTAGCACTTTGGTACTGGGTCGCAGTGACCAGGCCCGAGCGACTGTTTACCAAATACACAGGTCTCCGCAAAGTCGTAATTTAAAAAATTACTAAATTAAGAAATATTACATTTTACGTTTTACCTAGCACTTTTTACATTTTACATTCCTCTGATAAAGATGAATAAATAATTCAAGAAATATTTGACTCAAAACTAACAAAATTAGAATAAATAACTTGTCATTAACACATGTAACGATTCACTTTAATACAAAAAATCGCCACGGGTTATGTTGAAGTTTCCAAATGAATAAGGGGAAATTTATACCAAGTGCAAATCACAGGGGGTCAAGTACAATTTTTCCAATTGGTTCCGTTAGTTGGAGGACATGGAAGTTAGTGATTGTACTTAATTGGCACAAAATCAAAATTACAGGGTTAAAATTGAGCCTATTAAAACTATAGGGACCAAAATGACACAAAGACTAAACTACAGGGACCATTTGAGTAGTTTGCCCGACCACAAATAACATATATGGAAAAATAACTATTCAAATGTCAATTCACCAATCATAAAATATTTAATTGATGATGTGGCAATTTGAAGAGTGAAAAGAACTACACCGAAACAGTGTAGCAAATTTACTTCCATTTTCCGACTGACCCAAAAAAAAAAAAAAGTTTACTTCCGCCATTGGAATGCTTTTTATTGACATGGCACTACAAATTTGGTTTGCTTTCGATTTTGCTACAGTCTTTGGAGATGCTCGCTAATTTAAGGTGCCTTGGGACAAATTTTCCTGCAACTATTCGGTTGTGGTTTTTTTTGTTGTTTTCTGTAACTTTGCTAGTACCACATCCAAATACACACCTCACCTGATATAAAAAAAAAAAAAAAAAAACACAAACTCACAAGATCGGAAGGTCCCGCTTTGGGAATGGTACTAGAATTATAGTCTCTCTTTATTCTTACTAGATAGATTTGGATAAAGTATTTACTATTGATGAGAGGAATCAAGTTTATCTTTTTTGCTTTTGCGTCGTCTCATATGAATTTTTTTCAAAAGTATATTTATATATATTTTTTGATTTCTTTCATTGAAACGAACAATGTAATGTAAAGATTTAACTCGAATCTAGTTAAGAGAAAGTAACCAAAAAGAGCTTGTCGAAAAATCGGCAAGAAATTTGGCCGAATGAGGCCTTAGTAGATTAATTGGATGATTTCCTGTATTAAATAAATTCATTGTCAATTATTGAGCAATAAAATATATTGATTTTTTTTTTGTGGTGAGTTCGAATACGTTAATGATACACCCACTGCACGTGTGTGGGGCCTACTCCGGGCCCCGTACGGATGATCTGAGCCATTCAATAAATTTTTAAAAAAAATCAAGGGGGCCTAAGTGAAAATCGTCTCAATCTGATATGTGTAGATACTCGATCCAAACTTCCAAAAATCAAATGATCCGAGCCATTCATGAATGGAAGATTGAAATGAGCACTTACACATATCGGATTGAAACAATTTCCGCGCAAAGGCCAACTCGATTTTTTTTTAAAAAATTATTGAGCGGCTTGGATTATCCGTGCGGGGCCCAAAGTGGGCCCCACACTCGTGTGGTGGGTGTATCGTCTCTCCTGAATAAGAGATAGTCCAACATTTCTTTTATCTTCGAAAGTCCATTATGGGAGACAAATTGTGAGGACTTATCCATAACTTTAAATTAAAAATATTCCATCTTCAAGTCAAGGAATATTTCAATGGATTTTTCTCATTTTCATATCTTTCCTTTCATTGTCGTGTATCCTTCCAATTACTCCATTGCCAATATTTTATTTTATCCTTTTGGTCATTGCAACAATTAATTGTACTTTTTTTTTATCCGACAATTAATTGTACTTTGTAGCTATATATATATATATATATATATATATATATATATATATATAGATTTGCAAATCTAGTAGTAATAAACATTGCAAGGGTGGAACAGGAATAAAGGAAAATGTGTACGAATTCATAAACCGATTTGATTGGAACCGTCAGATGGACTTATACACTCCATCATTATGAAGCTATTAGGTTAAAGACACACCATTTACCAAACAAGGGGTTAAAGACACGTGACACGTCAATCTATCTGGGCTTGACATATTGCGTCACCCACCCATCGGTCCCATCCTGCACCTCATTGAGCAAGCCAGTGTGTGAGTGGATATTGACTCGTGCACATCATCCTTGCATCCTCAACGACCAGAGATAATTTTGTTTACCATCACCATTGATTAAGGTAACCTTGCCCACAATTGGTGAGGTATATTGTGAGTTTCGTTTCCATGATCAAAATCGTTAATATTGTATAATTAATTTGTTAGGAGACCATGAAAAATTCTTCTTAATCGAATATCTGTGAATATTTGATCAAAAAAATCCAATTCTTGGATCTTGAACAGAATGGTAGATTGGATATTTCGAACGAATATTTTTTGATATCTGATTAAGCTAATTTTCTGCATGATCTCCCTCTCTGTACATGACAAGTGGTACTTATTCTGTGAATCGAAGACAGGCTAGGCCATCACCTCTCTTTTTGGACCGTCCTCACAAGCACGTGCATGGCGTGTAATGTGGCACTTGACACTAACACTTACTAATAGCATTGGCTACGTGAGGATAATCCATAGGGAAGCCAAACACTAAAAGCATGTTTGATAATCTAAATTCAGCACTTAAAATTGAATCAATTAAGTAATAAGTGATTCAGTAGATTTGATAACGACATTTTACATTACTTAACAAATTAAATGCTACTTAAAATGTAGGCTAAAAAGTTAAAAAAGATTAAGTAGCTTTGAGCTACTTAATTTTGGTTGAATTCTTATGTACTTGTATTTAATCACCATACCACAACCACTCCCACCACCACCACCATCACCATCACCACTACCACCACCACTCCTCCACCACCACCACTCCCCTATCACTCCATCACCACCACCACTATTACCACATTGCCAATTTGCCACCACCACTAGCACCCCGTCGCTGCCGCCACCACCACAATGCTACAATTGCATAACTATCACTCCACCGACACCACTCACTGTCACCATTACACCATCTCTCCACCTCCACCACCATCATTACACCACCACCACCATCACTCACCGCCACCGTTACATCACCATCACTCCACCACCACCATTACACCACTATCGCCAGCACTCCAACACCACCACTGCCGCCACCACTCCATCATCACCAACACACCACCACCACCACTACAATCATCATTCCACCATTATTATAAGTACATTGTGAGCATTAGTAATTAAGAGAGAATCGGAACTAAAATTAATTTATCATTTTTTTTATTCAGTACTTAATATGTTTACCAAACAGCTTTTCAGCTTAAAAAATTCAGCATTCAGCTTTCAATACTTAATTTTTCAGCATTCAGTTTCAGTTTTTAGTATTATCAAACAGGTCCTAAGTCTAGGAGCTTTTAAAACATAAGTGTACCATAGAGATGCACTAAACATCTAAGAAAGAACCTAGCTAAAAATTTTAGCATTGCCAATAGATATAACAGGTTTGACATGTATCGAACAGTTTCGGACGCATCTGGTTTCATTGTTGGAAGGAAAAAATGTGAATTGTGGAACCAAAAAAGGATGCAAATCATCCATCAAGTGTAATACTAATTAATTATGGAAACAATAAGTCTACAGCTCACGAAACCAACCCAAGTAACAAATCACGACGCTGACGTGGCCTGGGCCCCACGTCAGCTGTTAGAAAAAAAAAAAAAAACAAAACCCACAAATGCTGAAATTTTTGAATCATTCTCGCGAAACTGGGATGCTCCAAAACAGAGAGAAAGAGAGAGAGAGAGAGAGAGAGAGAGAGAGAGAGAGAGAGAGAGAGAGGAGGAGGAGGAGGAGGAGGTCCACGAACTCACCGCACGACCACCGACGACCACCAGTCTAACCTCCACCTTCGGCGACCACCACCACCACCCGGTCCACCTCCGGCGACCAACCCGTCGCGAAAATCCACCGACGACCGTCGACAAATCCACCGTCCAAGGTCTCTCTCTCTCTCCCCATCTGTATATCTAGTTCAAATAGTGTTGAAGTGATGAAAGAAATTTGTGTGTGTGAGATTAACAGTTAATGTAATACTCGGCAATTCGTACTCGGGAAACATAGATGTAGCTGAAAGAGAAGCAATTTTTAGTAAGGGCTAGCTCTAATACTCGGCATTTTTCAATTCTACATGACCAATGTAGACATCAGTTAGTCTGTGGATAATACCTAAAAGAAATTAGGGCATAGACAATTGCAAATAACTCAAAAATAGAGCAAAGCATGAAATTGAATATAGGTAATACGTATTAATTTGTAATGATTGGAGTAAGATTCAGTATAGATTCTGGGATTGGCTTATATAGATTCTTGGCATGGTTGATCTTGTTAATATAGTCATATTATTTCAGCAATGCCGTTACGTACAACTTGTCTAGTTTTGCTCATCCCTCACTCTTTGTGCTTCTTGGAAGCGGTTAATTTTATATTTGAAGAACAATTTGGTTAATGAGTCGTGAACAAAATGTTATTCTCGGAAAATAATGCAGAAATCCATACATAAGGATTATTAGACTACATGGTGGACTGGAAAAATAATGCTCCTGTTATACTTAAATTATCTGCAATCAAATATTAACTTATTTCTTTTGACCTTATGTGGATGTATGGTTTATTTACATGGAGGTGATGTTTCCGTTGCCATCACCATTGTCTTTGATGTCACCGGAGTCAGTTCCATCAACAATGTCTCCTCGATCGCCGCATAAAGATGATATAGATACTAACGAGGAAGAGGAGGAGGAGGTATGGAGTGGACATAATGAAGATGAAAAAGACGTACCGAGTGTTTCTTCAAACAAAGAGTGTGATGAGATAACTACTAATGAGAATGGAAAGGAGGCAACACAAAATTTTGAAGTTACAGTTGAGCAACCGAAGGTGGGAATGATATTCGAAACACCAAATGAAGCTTATGAAAATGGGTTTGGTGTGTCAAAAAAACTAACAAAAAGGGAAGAGATAGAACCTTGAGGAATGTAACTTTTCAATGTAGTCGTGGTGGAAAGGCGAGGGTGAGAACAACCAATCCAGTCAAACCACAGCCACAAACAAAAATTGAGTTTCCAGCTCGCCTTAATTTTTCTCTATACCTGGATGGAAAGTGGAGGTTAAGTCGGGTTGCCTTGGAGCACAATCATGATTGTAGCCCAGGAAAGTCCAAGTTTTACAAGAGCAATAGGGTTCTTGATGGACATGTGAAAAGAAAGCTCTTATTGAATGATAAGGCTGGGATTCCGTTGTACATTGGGATCATAACCCCACATGCATGTCATCCAAGTCTTGAATAACCACGAGAATGACTTGGTGTCTTCATGAGAGACGAGTCCACATCCCAATAATATCGATTAACCATGATGATTAACGCCTACAAATGGAGTAAAAGGCACGTCATACTTATTTAGCAAGTATGTTGTGTCAAATGTCACAACATCACCAAACTCCTTACAAGCTGTCCTACTCTTTGCATCAGCTCAAAATACATTCCTTAGTCGACCCTCATCATCCAAATCCATGGCAAAAAAGAAGTCAGAATTATTGGCTTTCATCTTCATGAAATAACTATGCATCGCCTTAGCATCTCTTTCCTTAAGTAGTGAACGTCGCCGATGATCCAAGAAGTTTCAGCAATCCTTCTGATAATATGGAAGGTTATCATGTCCCCCCGCTTGAAACCGATCAATATATGGCCATGAAGAATATTATAGAAGACGTACTCCCCAACACCCGACACCGGTGGTGCATATGGCACATCTTGAAAAAAGGTGCCAGAAAAGTTGGGAACGTACAATGCATATAAATCAATTTCACCTTCTTTGCACAATGTAGTTTATGAATTACTTACAAAAGAAGAATTTGAGAAAGCTTGGGAGGCGTTCATCAAAAAGTATGAACTTCAAGATAATGAATGGCTACATGGGTTGTACTTAGAGAGGAACCGATGGGTGCCGGCTTTTGTGAAACGTGTATTTTGGGCGGGAATATCATCCACACAAAGAAGTGAAAGTATGAATTCTTATTTTGATGATTACATCAATTCGAAGACGACCTTGAAACAATTTGTAGAGCAATATGAGAATGCATTAGCGAAAAAGGTAGACAATGAAAAAAATGAAGATACAAAAAGTTCACAATCTTACATCCCATGCATAATTGAAGATGGGTTGGAGAATCAATTTCAAAGTGCCTACACAAATGCAAAGGCGAAAGAGTTTCAAGATCAATTTGTTGGCAAACTTAATTGTTCTTTGCATGAAAGAAAAATAGGTGATATTTGGTCGGAGTATAGGGTAAAAGAGTGGGTTACATTTGGAGAAGAAAAAAGGAGAAAACTTGTGTCCTTTACTGTCGATTTTAATGGTGAGACCAATGAAGCCAATTGTAATTGTCTTTTGTTTGAGTTTAGAGGAATGGTGTGTAGACATCAACTAATGGTGTTCCATGATAGGAGAATTCAAAAAGTACCTGACAAGTATGTTTTCAAAAGATGGAAAAAAGAGGTGAAAAGGCTCCAAATTAAAATTCGAATCAACTACGATAACTCGTCGAGAACAATTGAAGCACATCGGCATGACAACATGTGCAATCTCTTTAATGAGGTTGCCGATTTGGAGGAAGATTGTCAAGAAAAGTATGATAAGGTGATGGAACGGCTACGAGAGCTAAAATAAGAGTTGATTGAATCTTCGGTTGTTTGTGGAAGTAATATGATTTCCGGTACTCCTAATGAGTCCTTTTCACTTGGAGATGAAGTTCTACCTTCCAAAGAGAGCATGAAAATCCTTGACCCAAAACATGTTCGTCGAAAGGGAGACCACCGTCTAAAAGAATGCAAGGGGTTGTTGAGAAAATTTGTAAGAAGAAAAGAGAACCAACAAAGAAGATATTGCCTAACAAAAATGCCAAGGTATAATTTTTTATTTATTTGTTTACTTGTTGATATGGACATATACATATTATGATGAATGATTAAAACCATATATTCTTTTACTAATTTCAGGAGGTTGAGGATATTGCGGATGGCCATGTGTTTGGGACACAAGAGAGTGTCGTAAATGTAAATGTAAGAAACGTTTTTTTATTGCTAAGTTCCTTTTATAATTCCTTTAAGTTTCATGTTAAACCCTTCTTTTTTTTGTTAGCCAGAGTTACCCAAGCTACATGGGGCAATTAATGTGGCCAAACATGATTCTTCATAGTATGCAACCAAATATAGCACAAGGTAGAATCATTCTCCCATTTTCTCCAACTTTATGGCCAACCGGAACAAGTTTTAACCAATTTGTTAACAACGACCCGACTTCACAAAGCAACATACCAAGTTTACTCAATGCTCAAGTTTGGAGAGGACAATCAAGTATCACGGGTAGTCAACTTTGGGGAGGAGGAGTATCGAGTGGTATTTTGGAAAGTCAAGGACTGGGTTGGGGAGGAGGACAACAAAGTTGTACAGAAATGATGAATGCAAGAGATAACAGTCAACAATAGAAAACTTGTTTGTGTAACTTGGGTGTATGTCTGTATTTTGATGAGTATCCTCGGTGTCTCTTTTTGGGGGGTTATGGCTTAGGGTTGAAAGGTTTGTTATTGATCTTGATGTATCTGTACTTTTTCTGTGGTAAAAGATGTATCTGTATTTTTTTTTGGTAAAAGATGTATCTATATTTTGATGAGTATCTTGGTAGCATTTGTGCAGTGTGTCTCTGTATGTTGTTGAATGAAATATATTGTCAGTTTGTTATTGGTCTGATGTGTCTTGATTTTGATTAGTATCTTGAGTATTCTTGTAGCTGTTACTCAATGAGTGTGGTTCGAGTGCCTGTGTTGTCGAATGGAAAATATATGATTGCTGCGTATCCTCTGCGTTGTCCTTGGCCTGTCTTTATAAGGCCCCAAATTGCCACTCTCCATATCGTCGTCCATCGCAGTAGCATGTAAGAAATTCGACCTCTAAGCAACAGGGAAAGGGTTGAACCTGCCAATTTGGGGCAAGTCACCCCCTGAACCTGTTGGCTGAATTTTGAATGGTTTTTGCTGCACAGAAAATCTTAAGTCAATAGCTCAACTGCTAAAATAGCCACCAATCTTTGTCTTGGGCCCGTGCTCGCCAGAGGTCTATAGCTACAAATCCTTTGTTGCTTCCTGGACACGCAAGGAGTTAGAAGATATTCACCTATCGAAGCCTTCAATGCCATTCAAGAACTTTGATAAAACCACCAATCTCCATTGTACAAGCGAGCATTAGCGGAAATAACATCTACTCATTGCAGTGGGGAATCAATAGCATAGATTCCAAGAACATAAATATGAAGAGAGAACTTCATACGCAGCAATCATAGAAAACAACAATAATTTGTCCAATATCAACACATCATGGGCATACTTTGAGGTTAAATTAAGCTCCCCAAACAAGGACACCCTAATTTCTGGGGCGACAAAAGGCATAAAGGCATAATGGACAAAAGGCATAAAGGCATAATGGAAAATGAAAGGGAAGCATTCCTCAAATGCATGTCAAATGAAAATACAGAATAAGAAGACTTGAGGAATAAAAAGAAAATGTAAAACTGTAACTTAAACTAGCAGTCAATTTGCTTCTTCAAAACTTGGGTCAGTAAATCGAAACAGAAGGCCACCAGGCCAATGATCGAAGTAATTACACCCAAAAAAATATGAAGGGAAACAGATATTCAAATACAATTGAAATGAACAATGCAATTATAAATATAAATCGAGAAATACAGTACTAGACAGTAACCAAAAAAGGGTATGGTGGTCCTCTATTAGAGAAGCCAAACGGAGCATAGGAAATCAGGGACTATAGCAGAGGATAGGTTAGCTGAAGACATTGAATTGAATCCAATAAAGACTGAATATGGGGATCAGAGACCCGGATAAAAAACAGGATACGATTATATCTCCATAGCAAGGCACTAAAATAAACAAATATTAGGAAAGAGAGAAAGAAAAACCCTAGATCAAGAGGTGGCAAATCGGTAGGTGGGTCTGCGGCGGCGTGGTGGTGGGTTGTCGGTGGAGAGAGAGGGGCGGCGGCGGCGGGGGCTGAGCTCGTCGGTCAGAGTGGAGGGGCAGCCGGTCGTCGGTGAATTTTCGCAACGGGTTGATCATCGGAGGTGGACCGGGTGGTTTAAAAATTTCAACATTTGTGGTTTTTTTTCCTTTTTCTTTCTCTAACAGCTGACGTGGGGCCCAAGCCACGTTAGCGCTGTGAATTGTTTCGTGGGTTGGTTTCGTGGGCTGTAGACTTATCCTTCTGGAAAAGTCCAAAGATCAAATTTTCGGGATTAATTTATGGGCTTAAAAAGTCATAGGGCGATGTTTATTCAAAGTTTCAAACCCAAAAGCTTTGCTAAATGGGGAATTAATATATGGGATACCACTGAACCACAAATCTCAGCATCATCAATTATGTTAACCAAATTAAAGAATCCTTTTGGATTAAAAATAAATAATTTAACCAACTTGATCATGTGAAATTCTCAAGTTAAGATGCGAATATGCCTCAACTTTTAAAAATGATTAAGGGAGAGCAGAACCCTGTTTGGTCAATCTATGATAATTAATTCACTCTCACATAAAGTAGTAGATCAGCAGAACCTTAATCATTTTTGAGAAATTAGTTGTTATGTTTGGATGAGTTTTTGGAAAAAAAAAAATTATGAGAGTAATAATTGAAAATAATGGTAATGAGTGAAGGGAGATAGAGAGAGAAATGAGAATAATGATTGGAAGTACGGTAGGTAATGAGTATTTTTTAAGTTAATTTTTTTTTTTTTGAAAAGGGAAACGAACAAGGCATAGGAATCTTTATATATATATATATATATATATATATATATATATATATATATATATATATATATATATATATATTGGGTTTATGGAATGAAAGGAGAGAAAAACGGAAGGAAATATGGCTATGTTTGATTTGATGGAATGAGAAGTGAAATGAAATGGTTATCAGTTGTATGTAATTTTTCATTTCTATTTATTTTTGTTTACTTTAGCCAACGTAAAAAGAAAGCATGAAGGTGTCAATGGAGCATTTTTTATTTTTTTTATCTAACAAACTCCTTAAACACAATTTTGGGACGCACCTTGAACACTTTTTGTGGTATAATACATTCCAAACAAGAATAATGCCACCCCCCGCCCCCGGGTGTTAGTGTTTCAAAATCCCTTCCCTTCATCCCACATAGAGCTGGGTAACAAACACGAAACACGATAACATGATACGAACCGAACATGATGTTAGCGGGTTAGAATTGAACATTTCTGACACGAAACACAAAAATGACACAACTCGAGAAACACGAATTTTAAATGGGTCGGGTTCGGGTTGAACATGCAAGACACGAAATTGACACGACCAACACGGTTACTAATCTGTGTCACCCATTAACACGAACATATATATATATATATAATATGGTACATCTTTAATTCTATATAGAGTTGGACAACAGATACAATAACATGACACGAACTGGACACGAAGTTAACGGATTAGGGTTGAGCATTCCTGACACGAAATATGAAAATGACACGACTCGATAAACATAAATTCTAAATGGGTCGGATTTGAGTTGGGTGGTTTGTGACACGAATCTGACTGACACGACCCGACACGATCTGTTACCCAGGTCTAATCCCACATCACTTTCAGATTGCGAAGGGTTTGAAATGAGTTATACATTGTTCAATACTATATTATGTGGACTAAAATTTCAAAAGGATAAACAAAATTATGAAACCCTCCCCATTATCATTCTTTATTATGAGTGGCTAAAATGTCATATAGGCAAAAAAAAAAAAACAAGATCCAACTTTATATGGATAAATAAGAAGAAAAAACGTACTGCAAGGTAGTTCAAGAAATTATCAACAAAAAAAAAAGGTAGTTCAAGAAAAATGTCAATGGGGCATCCTGCGGTGTTAAACAGTTGATCTAGTCGTTCATTTTGGCACAGACTGTTCTGATTGAATCCAAACGCATACAAATTTGAACCGTCGATTGCTCAATGAAAATCAGAGCCGTCGATTGCCGAGGGCCCGAAATGAACAACCGGATTGACCGCTATGCATCTGCAAGGTTCCCATTCCTACAAATAAATGTTTCACTTTTTAGAAAAATTCTTTTTTTTCAAACGGAGATAATTTCAAACTCAAATATAATGAAAATGAAAAATATTTTTTCATTTTTTTTTTGCACCGTTTAAAAGATTTTAATGAGATCTATCAAACAAGATCCATGTTGATAGAAAAATTATTTGTGTAAATACATAATTTTTGAACTTGAAATTACCTTCTTTTTCTAAAACTTTCTGTTTTTCAAGAAACCGAAACACCCAACATAAACCAAACTGCCTTTTCAGAAGAGGGTAAAAAAAGTTACATACTTTAATTAGATTCGGCATATACCTTACATAGGAGTGACTCTCTCTTAATCAGATTCGGAATATTCCTTCAAAGAAATCAAACTCTTAAGTACAAATTACTCTCTCTCTCTCTCCCACGGCCTGTTTGGAACTCGGGGAATAAAGAGGGAAAAGAAAAGAAAATTATGGAAAAAATGGGGGAGAATCCCCTTGTTTATACTCCCTCCGTCCCAATTTAATTGTCCAATTTGAAAATTTTAACGTACTAATGGGACACAATCATTACTCTTGCAAAACTAATTTTCCACAAACACCCTTCAATTCAAAATGTATTTGTTACATCAATTTAAGAAAGAGAGAAGGGTAAAGGAGTATTTTTATAGGATTTCTCGTTTAATTATTTAAAATTGAACAAATAATTTTGAAATAATGAAAAGTCAAAAAATGAATAAACAAAATAGGACGGAGGAATTCTTTGTTTTTTTATTTGTTTCCCTTTTTTTTTTTCCTTTCCTTTCTTTTAGAATACAGTAGAGTTCCAAACAAACTGTTTTAATTCCTTCCTCTGTCCTAATCTCTTTCTCTGATGGAGTCATTTGTTCGTCACTTTCTGTCGCCCTCATTGACTATAAATTGCACTATATATATCTCCTCCTCCTTTGGAGCCTATCGCAGCTGTTCTCTCTCTAAAACGGAGCCCCTCTCTCTCTCTCTCTAGAATACGGGCGGCCCCTGCTTCTGGTCGGTTACTCAGGTACTGTATCACTTTCGTTGGGTTTTTTTTTTTTTTTTCATTCTATCGTGTACCGCTTCGATGATGAATGAATGAATGCACGATTTCAAATTTGAGGGATTTGGCGTTGTGATTTTGCTGGGTTCTATTCGGTTGTTTTCTTGGTGCTTTTTCTATTGTATTTTCTGTTACCTTGAAATTCCATGCCTTTTTCCGCCTATCTTGTTTTAAAAATGGAAAAAGAACTATCTTTTGGAAATCTTGAGATTTTCTTGATATTGCTGTCTTCTTTTCTTGGCATTGTGGCCATTTGAAAAAGAATCTGTGGTTTACAGCCCTTTGGATTGAGTGGTTTCATGAGAAAAGAAAGGGTTATGCTTTCTCACCAAATCTCATCCTTTTTGTTTTTTAAGAAACAAATTATACCTTAATTTTACACACATTTCTCGCCTATTTATCGAAACAAGTGGTGGATTCTCCTTTCTATTCTTTTCTTTTCTCACCAAAACCCTCATTCCAAAGGGGCTAAGGCTAACCCAAATTGATTGAGGTCTCTTTATCTGTTATCTCCTCATTTTCTTGGTATTCCAATAATTGGGATTTGGGTTGTTTGACTTGATTTTGTTTCCATTGTTACTTTCAGGAACACTTGAATTTGCAATCTTTTTGAATAATTTTCTTTGGGAAAATGTTCTGAAAACTCCTACAAAAGGTTGTTTCCGAATTTTCCAAACTCTTTGTTTGCGCAAGGTGTTTTTGAACGTTGTTTTTGTTTCCAGAAATGGGAAAACCTGAAAACGAAACGGGTAAAGCAAAATTGATACCAATCGTCATAAATAGATCTCTATATTTCTTGCTCATATATGCTAGTCAACATATTTATTTACGGCTAATTAGTATTTTCTATAATTTTTTTCTTTTATATTTGGTGGTATGTTAAATTTACTTCAGTGGATGGTTCTTTCCGATTTGTTGTCAAATATATGGTCTCTTATTGGATTGTATTGATATGAATCCCCATTGACTTTCTGGATAAATTTCTGGATCTCTGACTTTACCTTGGGGTCCCTTTAAATCTGGAAGTTTGGCGAATGTTTGCGAGATGATGTCAGTAATAATGTAATATTAGTTTGCATTTGGATGTATAATTTGCAAGGTTATGATGGTTTTGATGATATATTGTAGTGAAGCCTAGGCGCTAGTCTAGTGTGGTGTGCTTCTTCTATCGCCTTCGTGAATGGGCTGTTTTCAGTCTACGGCTAGAAAGCAGTTTCCTGGACACGAGGACCCAGTACTTCTGGCTTCACAAACAGCTTGTAAGTTAAAACCTTTTACGTTGAATTGTTAAATGATTATCTCTGCTGGGGTATATATGTTCGTGTGTTATTGATTTGAGTTTCCATAAGTCGACCTTAGATCCATTTAGTAATGAAAAGAAGTTTGTCCTGAATATCTGAGGTTCAGTTTGTTTAGATCCATAATAACCACGACACTTAAATTTATTTTATGGTGTTCACTATGTAGTTGTTTTCTTTTTCCTACGATTGACAATTTGACAGGAAGCTTGTTTATTTGCTGTTTCCGGTTTTCCAGTTAGTGTAAGTGAAGTTGAAGCATTATTTGAGCTTTATAAGAGCATTAGCAGCTCCTTGATTGACGACGGACTTATTAACAAGGTAATGTGCCCTGGTATTTGTAGCTAATGCTTCTGTTGTTTCATATTTTTGCTTATGTTCTCGAACTCATTCTATCAATTGTTTCTTCATTGCTATATCAATAAATACATGGGAGATTTGGGGTGCCTTTTTTGTTTAACATATGGTTTTGGGTTCCCATGCTCAACGTTGGTGTTTTTGATAATCTATCAACCAGTTAATCATAGTACAATACAAAAGCATTTATTTGTCCAACTAGTAAGTGAGTGACATGTTTCGTTGTCCTTTCTGAGAGGCATTGACATTGACAAAATTCGGCAGCGGAGCTCTCTGTTTACATACTGAGCAATTTGGTTCAGGCCTATATATCCATACTATTGAATTTCATGTGAACATGAGAAATGTCTTTATATCCATATAAAGACGTTTTCCACACGATTCAGAGCTTGGGATGTGAAAATCAAGAAGGCCAGTCGTGTTATCCATCTCTTGTTGTCTTACTAATTTGTTAGGCTGCTTAGGCATCTATTGCCAGTAAAATCGTTTATAGAACTAACTTTTATTCTGGGAATGTTGCCTCCTTTGATGTTTATTGGTTGTTTTCTACCTTTTATTATATTTTGTTAACAAGCCCTGGTAGGCAGCCTTTCATGTATCGACGTATTATGGAGATCTTTGAATGGTGGTGGAGAAAATGCATAAACCTGATAAATTTTAGTCCACAAATGTGCCAATTAATTTTGAGCTATGTATCAGTCATATACTCATGTGTTGTTTGTGTCTTGATAATGTTGTGAATAACAGAATACATGCATGCGATTTTTTGGTATGTTTTCATTGCAACATAATTTTCTTGCTATGCGAATTTCAGTTCTGATGTGATATTGGATGTTTTGCCTGAATATGCAGGAAGAGTTTCAATTGGCTCTATTCAATAAAGGGAAGAAGGAGAACCTTTTTGCAAATAGGGTACGGTGTTTGTCATTTTGTATTCAGTTGGAACAATTGATTGTAGTAGTGCTGTAAATGTTGTGTTGATTTTGCACTAAAAAAAAATTACTAACCCAAGTCTATATCTAATGTTAATGGGCTTTCAAATAACTTCAGAGGGAATTATTTTGCCTCATAAGTTGTTATTGAAGCTTTCCAGTGAAATTAGGTGACTCCTGGATTTGTTTAGGTTCAAACCACGAGGCATGCCATTTTGTTCTTCACCTATTTTGCTAGTTTTATTATCACTGTGCATGCTTTTGCAACAACGCTTGTGCTTGCATGAGGTAAAACTTGCTGAGGTCGGTGTAATAAGCGTGTGCCATTTTTTGTTGGAGTCACGCGAACAAGGTCAGATGCATGCTCCTGTTGGCTTGTTTGTAGGTCTTGGATTTGTGTGCGCTTGTTCAGTTTGTTTGTTGTTATACATGTTGTCAACATACTGGGGAGTTTGGCGTTCAATTTGGATATAGGACGTTGGTTCTGGATGTTTTACATGACTTTTGCAGGTCCAGTAGGTGCTAAGTTAGATATTAAGTTGATCTTATTTGAGTGTATGGTGATCTCTGGATGTTGTGCTAGGTAGTGAAAGAACTCTCTGCAGCTAAAAATTTTATCGTAAGATTCTTCTGCGTCAATGATTTTGCTCTTATTTTGATAGTGATAGATTTTGCATGCAGATCTTTGATCTATTCGATGTCAAGCGGAAGGGGGTCATTGATTTTGGTGATTTTGTCAGATCACTCACTGTCTTTCACCCAAATGCCCCAGAAGAAGACAAAATCGACTGTAAGCAGAAATGATCATTTGGATTAACCTTGAACTGCATCCCAGATTTTGGAAATCAATACAAATTCGTTTATACTCTACATATCCCTTTCATGGCAGTTTCATTCAAACTCTATGATTTGGAAAACACAGGATTTATTGAGCGGCAAGAGGTATATTATTTCTTTTATTGGTTCATTAGAAATATTCTGGAGAGTGGATAGAGTTTGGTAGCCTCATTTAAAAGCTATTGGATATTATGTTAATTGTTTATAGTTTTTGCAGGTCAAGCAAATGTTAATTGCGCTGTTGAGCGAGTCTGACATGAAGTTGGCTGATGAGACCATTGAGATAATAATTGATAAGGTGAGTGGTTAGTTGTCTTAACAATTTGAAGCAAAAGATCTACTCTTTTGAGAATAGATCTTTTGAGAACTTGCAGAATTGTGCCATTTCCTTTTCACAAAGACCATTTCAACCTCATTGAAATTTGAACTTTCATATTGATCATCATGCTTACAAGAGAAAGAAAAACAACTGAAAAAAAGAGACCGGGTTTTATACCATTGTATATCAGTTTTATAACTAAAGGGAAAAAAAGAGAAAGGATGGAAAGTCCCGTGGCATATGTATGCTCTGATAATGGCAAAGCACAACAAAAAATGAGGAAGTTTCCTTATTTTGCAATGCCTGCGAAACAAAGGTGGTCATTGGCCTTGATTTCATGAATCCTAAACTATTCAACATTAGTTTCTTACGCTTGGACGGGTTTCATTAGTTTTATCTTCTGGCGGCCAAAAGGCTACAGACATTTTTGTTGTAAGCATGAAAATTTTCCTGTTGATCAGATTTTGGTTTATTTTGCATACAGACATTTTTGGAAGCGGATGTAAATCAGGATGGGAAGATTGATAAATCTGAGTGGCAGAATTTTGTTAGCCGAAACCCTTCACTGATGAAGATAATGACACTCCCATATCTGAGGTGTGAAATCTCTGTTTAGTTTGCATCCGTATTTTCACAAGGTTCATAACTGTGGTTTAACAATTTTGTGTTGTTTCGTAAAATGCAGGGATATAACCACGACGTTTCCAAGCTTTGTTTTCCATTCCGAGGTTGAGGAGATGGCTGCGTAACAGATAATTTACACAGCTTAGAATTCCATGTTCCTAGTTTGTATGGCTTTTCGTGTTTTATTATTAGAAGGAATTCTATGTTTCGGAAGGTGTTTTGTATTTTTATATTTTCTAGAAGGATTGAGTTCGACGATGTAAATGCAGAAATTACGCGAATTAAGTAGGAAGAGGCACAGCTGAATTTGACTAGCTGTGATCTTACAATTGTGTAGTGTTTCCAATTCCGGCATTTGCTAGTGTCTTTTTGCCCCGTTGGTAGGATTCTAGATTGAGAAGATTCTTAAGCTCTTTTTTCTTATTCGACAGAGCTCACTAAAAAAAACGCTTTTATTTAGCCGACCTGATTGAGACTTAAAAGCTCTGTTGGTTCGGTTTAGTTTGATTCATCAGATACAATGGTGATGTCAAAATATTTGGGATTTGTTATAGAGTAGAATAGGATATGCAACAAATTATTTTAGTTTCTAACTCTCGGAGTTTTCTACTCTATCGCAACAAATGATCAAGTTAATTATTGACCCAATTGATTGGGACTTAAGAGGCTAGTTGTTGCCGATAATAGCGTAAACAAAACGCAAACATGGTTCAACATTTATGAGAAATGAGAACACAAGGGGACATCGATTCAACCATAAGATAGCAGAAATGCATGATACAGAATGATCCAAGGCAGTAAACGGGAATCAGACCCTCAATCAAACCAAACGATTCCTTACCAAGGCAAATAATCAAATGAACAACTAAAGCCAAACTCAATCATATATTCAGAGCAGTTATAGATAATCACAATTTATCAACTTTAGACTCTATATATTGCGCTGAATTGTCTCGCATGAAACCTAATCCCAACGATTTCCGCAGCCTTTCAATTTTCACTGGTTCTCCCAAAAACCCAAATGGGAATGTGATTATTTCAAAAGCATTATGAATTCGAGACTATCTAAAAAAAACATTCACTATTCATTACTGAACAATGAAAACGTTGACATCATAGCTCAACTTCAGTTTGTGCCCTTAGCCCTACAATAGCGCTGCTACTGCGAAAACAAACAAATAAACAAAACAAGGTATTAGGAAAAGGGAAAATTTCACCTAGGCACCTGACCTTTCACACAAATCGCACATAAACACCTGACCTTTCTTAAATTTCATATAAACACTTGAGCTTTCTAAAAACTCATCAATTCAACACCTGACCTTTATTAAATTTCATATAAACACCTGACCTTTCTAAAAACTCATCAATTCAACACCTGCCGTCACCGCTTTGTCTAAAACCAAACGGAAAAAAAGTTAAGTGCTCCAATTTTTTATTTGTTTGAACCAGTGCGAAGATCTTATTTTTCTGATCATTTTATTCTAAAGAATCATAATTAATTTTTTATTCTAAAACTCTCGTTAATTAGTCCTAAGAAAATCATAGAATTAAATATCTCTTAGGGTTAACTAATGAGAGCCTTAAAGTCAAAAATTAATTATGATTCTTTAGGATAAAATGATCAGAGAAATAAGATCTTCGTACTGGTTTAAACGGATTGAAAATTGGAGCACTTAATTTTTTTAACCATATTTTTTACTATATAAACGATTTATACATGGTTGAAAAATTAATTGCTCCAATTTTCAATCCATTTAAACCAATGCGAAGATCTTATTTTTTTGATCATTTTATCCTAAAGAATCATAATTAGTTTTTGATTCTAAGGCTCTCGTTAGTTAGCCCTAAGAGATACGGAGTATTTGATTATACGACTTTCTTAGGGCTGATTAACGAGAGCTTTAGAGTCAAAAATTAATTACGATTCTTTAGGATAAAATGATCAGGAACATAAGATCTTAGCATTATTTCAAACAAGTAAAAAATTGGAGCACTTAACTTTTTTTTCGTTTGGTTTTAGACGAAAGGGTAACGGTAGGTGTCGAATTGATGAGTTTTTAGAAAGGTCAGATGTTTATATGAAATTTAATAAAGGTCAGGTGTTAAATTGATGAATTTTTAGAAAGCTCAGGTGTTTAAATGAAATTTAATAAAGGTCAGGTGTTTATATGCAATTTGTGTGAAAGGTCGGGTGCCTACGTGAAATTTTCCCTTAGGAAAATTTGATGTGCGATACAGGAATCCGGATAAGAAGCTTCAATATCTATTATTATATACAGCCATGCAGAAATAATTTGAATTTATTCTGGTCAGGTTTTTACTCTTCTTAAATCCCAACTGACATTCTCTTCTCTCTACCCTCTTTCAATCGGTTGAGTTTTGTTCTCCTTCTGCGCAGCAAGGGGGAGCAAGGGGACAGATCTGAGAGCTTCTCCCCTGCACATGTGTGCTCTTGCTACCCTTCCTTGACTCCTCTTTCTGTCGGTGTTGGTTTTTGGAAAACCAAAAAGGCCTTACCTAGTATGAGTCGGAATTTATCTTCGAGACAGCAGAGAGGAGGCCATTGCGTGAAGTTGGTGCAAAAAATCGAACCAACAAAGAAAATCCAGAGTGGATGAATAAGGGTCTTATAAGAGGTACTTGAGAGATGTGACTCATCCTTTTGTGGTAGTTTCTTTTCCTCCTATTTTTCTTGGGTGGCTCTCCCTTGGCACATTCGCTATGCAGCATTTGTTACTTAACAGTACAAACTATTCCAGAATCTAATCTAACAAAGTAGGAGTAGTCACCCGTAAAGTTTCTGAAATAAAAATAATCTCTCGATTAGCGAATTTGTTGTGATTGCTTGCACTACATTTCCAATGCATAATAGTAGAAGAAAGTTTTTAAATTGCCCGTTCAAGACTAATCGCAGAGTCCCAAGCGCGTACACGTTGGCACATATGCTATATGAATACATATGAATAACAGTGCAAGTACTCATCCACTGCCTTTCGGGAATGTATGCTCCACAGTCCACACCAAGCACCGTTGAGTTACGTTTGAATAGATCCCATATATTTTGCATCCTAGTTCCAAACACGAAGGGCATGTGTTCGGTTTCAAACCATATGAAGGCCATGTGTTGTCGCCTGTCGGGCCAATCCACAAGAGACAAAGTATACAATACCCCTTGCAATTTTGGAGAAAATGTGCACTGAAAATAGACAATCGCACCACAATGAAATAATATGCATAGTTTGCAATTACTTTGAAAGCATCAAACCCAACTTAAAATGACTTATGTTTATGTCCAAAAGTAAATATATGTAATGATCCACTTACCAAAATACCATCAACATGAGCTTCAAAATGACAAGCATGCTACTGCTCGTGCAATGTCTAGCTCCTCAGGACCTACAAATAGCCCCCACAGAATGATAAGCTAACAAACTACGCAGGGGGGCTGCTGTGCTCAATTTCTGGGCCACAATTGAAGAGTAGTCTAATAACGACAATCTTCTCCATGGAAAGGCCACAATTGTGACAAGATCCATATAAAAACCTCACTACCGCCCAATTTTCAAGCACCGCAATTATCAAGCTTGGATGCAAAATTGCAATCAGTACAACATTTTAAGCTCCCTACAACTTAGTCGGTTGCCTCAATGTCAATTCATCACTTTATATTTTAGTTTATATATGTACCTGTACCAACTACATAACTTCACTCCAACTTAGCAATGAGATTGCTCGAAGAAGCATTCTTCTTTATGAGGCATATCCAGTGTTCTAAAAGGCGGCCACCTAGGCCGATTAGTCTCTGCCTAGGCGCTGGACGGTGGTCCAACGCCTAGATTAGACAGCTGACTAGTCAGGCACCCAGTCCCCGCCTAGGCACTAAGCGGCCGACTAGTCGGCGCCTCTTTTCCGCCCGACTAGCACCTAGCGTTTTTAAGAACATTGTCATATCATAAGAGAATATTTAAGTTGTAAGATTTTAGCTGTTTCGTCATTGGTTCTTTTAGTGGGACTGCTAGTTGCAGTAGACTGGCGGTGTATTGTATATGGAACGTACTTCATTTATGTCTTGTAAAAATGAAGTAACACCACTACGACTTGCAACAACCTTTTCTCTTGCGACAGCAGCAACGTCGACCACATATATGCAACAAGACCACATATAAATGACCAGAGAAATAGAAATGAAGGGAGCAACATAAAAAAATAAAAAAAAAATGTAATTGCCGAACCCAATTGCATTCAACTTAAGGCTTTGTTTGGTTTGGTGAACTTAATCCAAGTAAATAACTGAATCAACAAGTACCTTCTGTTAATTTGGGTCTTTTCTCCTCCTTGCAGAACTCTATATGGATCCCCATAAACCTACGAACTAGAGGGCCTGTTTGGATAGGGTATTGTGATATCCTCTTTTAGTCCGTGGGTCCAGCCTTAAGACCTCGTTTGGCAAGTAAAATGGAATGGGTATTAGCTAAGCCCCGGATTCTATTGTACCCCCTAATACCTCCGGAGGGGGTATTACTTATGGAGAGGTTCTAGATGTTATTACATAATATCCCCGGATAATACTCCTCTTTCTCTTCCATTTTAACTACAAAACAACCTTATTTTCCTATTATCCCTCATCCAAACCAATTACAATTTAATCTCCCGTCACATCAATGTGGGCCCACCTTTCTTAAATAATACCCCTGTTATCTTATCTTTCTTCATAACTAATATACCCGCAATTTTTATCCTGCATCCAAACGGGTCCAGAGCTTGGAAGTTACATGGAGGAGAAGGAGCCTTCTCATCCTGCTTGGCCTGAAAGGTAACATAATACGGCTCCCTTCGGCTCAATAAGTCAACTAGCTTATTTTTTTTGTCCTTATTCAATTTTTTTTTCATATTTGTTAATTTTTTGAGGATTATTACATCGTCATAACGAGGGGAATTTTGAATAAAGATGAAAAAATTTGCTTATCTAATTTTTGTTTAGTTGTTCTTATTTTTTTCCAGCCTCCTATTACCCCACCATCACCCTATGAGCCAAGTGCCAACTCGACACCAACTCTCTTCCGTTGAGTTATTGGAAATGTTGAGTGAGAAATGGTTTCTTAGGTAAAATAAGAAAAAATAATTTTTTTTCCTGTATTTGCTCTTTTAATAAAAAATTTTGCAGAAAAATTAAAATTCCTTCTTTTAAATAAGATTTATTTTGCAGGAAAGTTTTTCGTACACGAGAAAGTTGGAACTTGAAACTGTGAATTCTTACTTTTTTGGTAATTTGTACACACAGGAAATTGAAGAAAATTTGGTTTTTCAACCTTTTCCCCTCCTTTTCGTGCACCTAAACAAGGCCTAGAGTCCAACCGAGTTCCAAACCCGAGTCCATTTCCCCTAAAACACACACTATAAAACCCACAAATCTCAAAGCAGAGAGATCGAAATCGAGAGAGAGAGAGAGAGAAAGAGAGACACGCAAGCTGTGTTTGGTTAAACTTGAGACACAGGAATCGAATGGATTTTTCAGAGCAAGAAGTAGACTTGTTCGGAGACGATGAAGAAGAAGAAGATTACCAAAACGACGACGATCAACAGCAGCAGCAACAACCACCCAGAGAACCAAACGAAGAAGAAGAGGAGAGCCGCCGATCTTCTTCGGCCTCCTCCTCCTCCTCCTCCTCGGCCGCGGCGTCTTCTTCCTCTGCTTCGTCGTCCAACCGGAGCAGCGGCAGTGGAAGTGGGAGCGCAAGCGGCGGAGACGACGACGACGAAGATAATAATGATAATGGAGGAGAAGTGAGGTCTGGCTATTATGGTGTTGAGAATGAGGATAAGGATCTATTTGGCTCTGATAATGAAGATTACTGCAAAACCCTTGCCACTAGTGCTTTCGTTGTGCCTGGTAACTTCTTACTTTCCTCAAAATGCTGTGGGGAAAAAATCCAATTTTTTGACAGCTTTTGTGGGTTTTCAATTAGGTTACAATTGTTTTGTTGCTGGCAGATAGAGTGTTGTTTAAAAGTATTATTAACGTTTGCATCAAATTGGACGAAAGTTGAACAAAACGAGCCTACCAGCCCAACAGCATCCATGGACCATAATGGGAATGAAATGGACAATTCAACAATGGCTAAAATTGGGGAAGAAATGATAATTACTTTCCTTTGGCAAGAATTGAGCACTAACTGAGCTTAGCTCAGTGGTTGAGTTGTACCCTTTTGGATTCTTAAAATATCTTGTTCGGACTTCGGAGTCTTGAAAAAAATCCATTTTTTGGGGGGATTGCTTTTGTGAGTTTACAATTAGGGTGTAAGTGTTTATTTGGTAACAGATGGGATATTGTTTAATGGTATCATTACGGTTTGCATCAAATTGGACGACACTTGAACAACACAAAGCTACTAGCCCAACAAGAAACTATGTCATGCTCCATAATGGCAATGAATTGGATAATTCAAGAAGGGCTAAAATTTGGGAAGAAATGATAAATTGGTTCTTTTGGCAAGAATTGAGCGCTAACTGAGCTTAGCTCAGAGGTTGAGTTGTACCCTTTTGGATTCTTGCAATTTCTTGTTCTGGGTCTTGCCCTATTGCTGTTTGTCATAGACTTCGTTTTACCATTTTATTTCCATTTGCTCATGCTATGAGGATTATATCCGTCCCTGGAATGTTGGTCAAAAATTATTATGACAAGAGAAAAGGTAAGTTTTGTTGGTCCCCAATAAGTATGTACAAGTTTTATGAAAATGGAGTAGTTGATGGGGAGAATTAGAGGTACTCGACTTTGTGGGTTTCGTTGCATTCTTCTTGACGAGGGGTGTATGGAATTTTCGTGTTTTGGGGGAACAAATTGATCTTTACTTGTAGCCTTTTAGCTTGTGGCGAAATTCGTAACTCTGCATCTGTGCTTCCAAGGCACCTGATGAAAGCAATGGCGGGCATTTCCATCTGTGTTAGTGTTATGAACTAAATAGTATAATTTGAACATCTATCTTTATATAGTTTTTGAAGCACGGTGGATATCAACTGAATTATATGTTATGAGAACCGCACTTAAAATCTTCAAAGTTCAAACCTTAGATGCAATTACGGTATATCTGGGTTAAATAATGGCTTGTTAAAAGATCAGCTCATTGAGCTCCTAATACGTTGCCAAGAAGATTAGTTATCATAAGCATCTTGCAATAATGGGTCTCTAGTCTTAGAGCTGCAAGCATTGTGAGTGTCGGATATGGAGGCCTCGGGAATTGGATAGGCAGCTATTTTGCATTCAGTTTTTGTTCTTCATTCTTTTGGTTTTCTGTTAACCCCCCCTTCCCTCCCTCCTCCCCTCTGCGTTTGTGTGTCCATTTTCTTTGTCTCTTGCCTCTAATGACTTCATTTTACAGTTCTACCGACCGTACGAAATCCTAACCACCATACCCGGGGTGGTTTTGGGCGGGGCCGTTGGCAAAATGATCGAGGACCCGGCCTCCTTCCTCGACCCGGACCTTATCCCCAAAGGCAGAACTTCGGTTATGGCTCCAAGTTCTATAATGGTCGTGATGAACGCTTTGTCTCCGAATTAAAGCTTTCAAAGAGTGAAGAAACATTATCTAGGAAATGCATAACTATCCAAGAGGTAATTTTTACCAACAATGTGCGAGTACTGATGCAATATTAGATTTCATTATTTCCCTTGGAGATCCCGTGCAGAAATCTTGCTAACTTTATGTATTAGCAATATTTCTGCACATGATACCACCGTTTTTTGCAGTGGTAAAGACCAGTGAAAAGAGAAATAAGGAAAATGAAAGCTTCACAGAGTGAATGGTTTACTTTGTTTGTATGGTTCACGTTTTGCCTATTTGGTGGACGTAAAATGTGCCCAATTGATGAGCACAAGCTTCACAGAGTGAATGGTTTACTTTGTTTGTATGGTTCACGTTTTGCCTTATTTGGTGGACGTAAAATGTGCCCAATTGATGAGCACAAATGTGCGATGTCAAAATCCTTTTGCGCTGCCCGGTGGTTGCACCTAGATGCCCCCTCTCTTTTCTTCTCAAGTACTTATTTGTGCTTATTTTTCTGCTGTTTCTGTGATTGACACATGATGCACTAGCCATGTGAACTTGCTTGCTACAGTAGGGTAGAAGGTGGAGATGTATTCTTTGATGACCGCAGCTTGGTAAGCCTCCAGACCCTTGTCTGTCTGTAGTTCCTTGTTTCCCGTATCTCTCAATTGGTTTTTCTAATAAATGGTAGTGTATACTGATTGTTAGCTGATTTACACGACTTCATTGTACACTATTAGAGGCTTTTCAAGCGGCTTATATCTGAAGATGTTGGAGCTGATCTGAATGAAGGGTTTGATACTTTTATCGAGAAGAAAGGTATGCCACATAACTGTGAACAGAGACAAACTAGACGAGATTAGCTTGGATTTACTCTGAGAGCTTCATTGTTGAAGTTTTTCTTGTAACAATTACTTTTTTGGGGGGGCAAGTTTGTAACAAATACTTATTATTATTCTCTCCATTTTTCAGATTTGGGGTCTCAAGGTTTTGGCGACCTTCTTGCTTGTGTAAGAGATAAAAAGATCCCACTTGAAAATATGCATTTTGTGGTAAGAGTGGTTGCTATATTTCTCGCGTTCTTGTTTTAACTGTATTCATGTTATTACCCACAGGTTGCTCAATTTTAATTTTATTTAATCCTCTCCCCTTCGTATCTTTTACAGACATATCGTAACAACCTTAATAAGGTAATTCACTGATCCTTTTGAATGGTAGTTCCTACTAGTTACATACTTCTAAGTCGAAATTACCATCTCTTAAACGAAACAATTGCTGTGACAAATTTTCAAAGAATGTATTTTTAAAGGTCTATGTGGAGCAACTCAATACTTTCTTATGTGACAGTGCTTGCATCATGGACCAGAAGGATTGTTTAAGTTTTTTGAATATAAGTTTTTGTTTTTTTGTGAACCGTGGGTAATACTGTCCATCTTTTTCATGTGCAGATATTGGCTACTGCTTATGTCAGGCACGAACCTTGGGAAATGGGGGTGCATAAAAGGAAAGGGGTTGTGTATCTTGATGTTCATAAACTACCAGAACGTCCTCAAAGCGAGCTGGATCGTCGGAGGTACTAGAATGAATACACATAACTGTATTCCAGAATTTTAAGGTTGTGTGGTTTCAGAAGCTGAAAAAAAAATTAAAAAATTACAGCAATGCAAAATTAATCTTGTGATATTGCCTCAATCAAGGGAATTGGGATGCATCATTCCCTATTTGCCATGGTCTTATTTTGCATTCAGCTTTATTTCAGGGAAACTTCTTTTGTGATATGAAAAGCATAGGTATATTAGAGGCCCAGAGGGTCATTTGATAGATGTTCATGATTGATGTTTGAGTCATGACTTATCCTAGATATTCATCTTTCTCATTCTCTTTTGAGGGGAAAAAGAAGAAGGAAAAAAGTCACGCCTTTGGAACGGTTTTAGTTGTAGTGGGAAGGTTTCTAAAAATATCCCGAGTCTCTTTGTTTTAGAAGAATGACAGGTGAGAGAAGAAGATGGGTTGAAAGTCTTTGGATTAACTTATTCCCGTTGATCAACTTGAGGTATCGTAGGTTTATAGCTGTATATGTTTGAAATAGGTGAAACATTGCTTAACTTCTTGAGGTATATGTTAATAATGATTTGTTTGATGCCTTGATTGTTAAATTTTTTAACTCATCCTGGTTTCATGATGTTTACGCCTTTTTATTGCCCTCGAATTGTGTTTTCTTGAACTAGATGTTATTGGGGATATTGTTTTGAGAGCCTTGCCACTGAAGATCCTAGCAGAGCTGATGGAGAAGGGATACATCATGTTGACGCTAATGTTGAATTTTGTTCTGTATTAAAAACCAAATTAGGCGCTCATCGTGTTTTGATGGGTGCTGAAATGGATTGCTGTGATTCAACTGATGATGGAAGGAGGTTTTATGTGGAATTAAAGACAAGCCGAGAGGTTGGGATGCCAGCTGGGCTTCATTTTTTGTTTGCATCTATAGTTTAGCAACTTATTGATCTGTACTGATTTTTCTTTGTCACCCGCAGTTGGATTATCATACTGAGGAAAGATTTGAGAGGGAAAAATTGCTCAAGTTCTGGGTAATTTTTTGTTTTTGCTTCCAAGATTAGCGATGGATCTCTCTCTCTCTCTCTCTCTCTCTCATCTCTCTCTCTCTCTCTCTCTCTCTCTCTCTCTCTTCTTTAGTTTGTCATTAGAAGTTTTAATCTTAGCTAATCTTCACCATTTCGGCATTTAACTAGGTGGCTATGCTCGTCTTAGACTCTTAACGTGTAATTTTTCCCAGATGGTATGCCTGTTTGTTTTCTTGTCTTTTTTGTACTTCTACTAATTTATGACACTTGTGCACTCAGCCCTCTAGGTATATTTGTATCCTGCTTACATTCCCTATTGGTAAACGACAACCAGTTTTGGAGACTTGAAGTTTTTATTATCAATCTTTCTTTTTCACTTAATCCACTGATGTGAGAAAGGTTGCAAATTACTAATAGCATTGAATTACTGGATGAAAGGAATGGATGATTAGATATAGGATCTTTCGAATTAAATGAGACTATTGAGTAGCTAAATCAAGAGAGCTTGCAGTATTTACAATTGTTGTGGCCCTTTGCGAAGGACAATAGTGCTTCAGTTCTTGAAATTCTTGCCGTCACACAATAGAGCTAGCGGTATCTAATCCATGTGTATTTCATTCTTGGCACCAATTTTTTGTGAAATTATTAATTTCTTTTTCTCCCCTTTCAAAGTTGTTGACAATAACCTGGTGTGTTGTTTTGGTAAAAAAAGGTTCCATTTAGCTTACACTTCGTCAAAGTTTTAGTTGTTTTGATGGATGTCAAGTTTTGTTGTTGGAATGGGAAGTTCCTGCCATATAACTGTTAGCTGTATAGTTTTTGTTTAACTGCTCTGTGCGTGAAGTTTAACAATACTGATCTCTGTGTGACAGATTCAATCATTTTTAGCTGGGGTGCCTTATATTGTCATTGGATTTAGGTAAGTCTTACTATTTGCCATTTCATCAGTTCTCATGCTTTCATGACTCTACATTTGTCATGACCTCCTCAAGCAGACATATTTGTCATGAGCAATTTCATGGCTGTGGTACCTTGTCATGGACAGTTATTCTATTTCAAATCTTTGGTTTACATTATGAACGAACAATATGTCGCCTTTACACAGGAATGATGCAGGCCGACTTGTCCGCACGGAGAGACTAAGAACCAAAGATATTACGCAGAGAGTGAAAATGAAGAATTATTGGCAGGTGAATATTCTTCACTGAAATTCATGCACACTGGGCCCATGCCTTGTGTCGTCCTCTCCAGCCTTGTGAGCTTGAGTGCACTTGAGCTATGATTCTTCAACTTTGTCGCACTTCATACAAAAAAAGCATTGAGTTGATGTTGGCACATAAATTTCAACCAAAGATTGATGGATATCATTAATTGGGCTTGCGGACTAAAAGGCATATAAAGAGCCTAAAAGCATGTTGACCCAGCAAGCCCGGGAATCAACAAACACATGTTGGTCCGACAAGCCTAACAAGTATATGAGCCTGCGGAAGAACAGTAGCAGGACTACAAATCAGTTGAACCATGTAAGCCCATATCTCGTAAGGCCTACAAATCAAATATTCGGTTGACCCAGCGGACCTGCGAATCAACAAACACGTGTTGACCTGACAAGCCTAACGAATATACCGGCATACGGAAGATTACAAATCCGTTGAACCATGTAGGCCTGCATTTCGCAGGGCCTACAAATCAAATATTGGTTTAAACCATGTAGGTCTGCATTTCGCAGGGCCTACAAACCAAATATGGGTTAACGTCTCAAATCAATCAAATAAAACGTATAGCCCAAGAAAATACTTCTGTGCAAGCAGAAGAATATTCCCATGTGAATGCCATCTGATGCAACAACTATTCAAAATTTGAAGAGGCTGAGAAGATAGGATATCATCTATTCTTTAGCAACAACTATTCAAATTCAAATAAATTATTTGGCGGCCAAACATCGGATGATGAATGAAGCTCCTATAAATATGAGGTCCGTCATCTAAGGAAAGGGACCTCGATCTCAGATCAAACCTAACTTCTCTCATCTATCTCTCATCGACCCCAAGATCTCAGACTTCAGATCTCATACTTCAACTTTTCACCATCATACCTCTTCTCCCTCAACGTAGAAGATATACAGAGAGAGAGAAGATATACTCCATCCAAGGAAAACCACTACAATCCACAACCACCAAGCAACCTACTCGCTTACTATCACGGGCAATCTTCAGCAAAACGTCGAAGATCCAGTAAGAGAGTAAGCATACCAAGTTATAGGTAAAGGGTTCCAATCCCTCTAAATAGATTCAATATTTTCTGTTTTGATGTAAACAAGGGTTTTAAACCCCAATCATCAATAAAATTAAATTATTCTAGTCTATTTCCTGTTCTTTATTCTTTATTAATCGGAGGTTTTATCTTTTAGTATGTAATTAACGATTTGAAATCTTAATCGGAAATAGGAGCCTGCATATAAAAAAAAATCAACACTGTTCGCTTGAACAAGCGAACAGTGGATATTTGAGATATGGATTTCAAAGCGTGGGTAAATTCTACGGTTGAAAATTTATGTCTACAAATTTCTGGCACGCCCGGTGGGACCTATTTCTCCTCCCATCTTTTGAAGAATAAAACAGACTATAAAATTCATTATTCTAACAGCGTCCCTCACTTCAACAGATTCGAATATGGAAGCTGCAATCATGAAGGCCAACAATGGACTCGCTGTGAAGACACCGATGAATCCTACGACGGGGATTCAAAAATCTTGGAGGGATGTGTTAGTCTCTCCGGCACCTGCTTACTGGAAGGCTCCAGAGCGCAAGCTCTTGGCTGTCTCACCAGAAGTCCCTGCTTACTGGAAGGCTCCAGAGCGCAAGCTCTTGGCTGTCTTACCAGAAGTGCCTGCTCATCGGGGAGGCTCCAGAGCGAAAGCTCTTGGCTGTCTTACCGCGAGCTCAAACAAACAATAGCACTTCGCTACTCCAAAAGGCTGAAAGCCTCAAAGGGGTAGCCGAAGATCTGTTGAAGGCTGCCAAACAATATATGGTAGTAAGAGCAACAAAGTGCTCGTGGGACTTCCTTGGAAAAGCGAAGGCTGCTAAGGAAGCAATAGCAGTCGCTGTTATCCTGGCCAAGGCCCGTACAACTCAAAGTACACTGGGTCTTTTGATTACACAGGCGGAGCATTCGATTACGATTGCGGAAAAAGCTCAAAGAGGGCGTCTGTGGAAAACTGTTCTATCATCAAGAATATTGGCAAGGAGATGATCAGTCAAACCCGAAATCATGCTAATTCGTTAGCCCAATCGAAAATGGTGGATTCATTGGCTCAACGAAAGATTGGCAGCCAAACCCGAAATCATGCTAATTCGTTAGCTCAATCGAAAGTGGTGGATTCGTTGGCTCAACGAAAAGATTGACAAAGAGATGATCAGCCAAACCCAAAATCATTCTAATTCGTTAGCCCAATCTAAAGTGGTGGATTCGTTGGCTCAACGAAAGACCAACAATTTGACGGCTTTGCCGAATTGTCGACTCGTAGGTCCAATTGTGAGAAACGCTACATCACTCATAAAAATCCAGGAGACACAGGTTTTCTCTTCCATGCCTGTAGGGGTTCGGCCAAAAACCCCCACTAAAACCTCAAACCCAAAGAGACAGAGGCAGAGGAGGAATAAAACCCTCAAAAAGGGAGACCAGAAGTCTGTAGCAGCCAACGTTATGGGAGCAATTGAAAAGGCTCTTGGTAGTTACAATGACGAGCTGGAATATTCCACAGAATCAAGTGAGTCAGAGTTGAACTCTTTTGATGGTGAGAGGGATTCTGTTTCCACCACTACGGAGGAACAATTTGCCAAATTGGTGGAACAAGCAAAGAGAACTGCTACCTTGATGCCTATGCCAGGGACAGTAACAAGGTCTATGGTCAGGCAAGAACAACCAAAGGGATTAAATATAAGCGAAGAGGATGACTCTGTCTCAGTGTATTCGTCATCCCCCGCGAGCAGTAAATCATCATCCTCCACAAGTAAGAAGCCCAGAAGTGTTACAAAAGCCGTTTCTGTGATGGTGACGGAAGTGGGTGATGAAGAAAGTTCAAACCCTCAGCTGTGGGAGGAAAAGGTAGCTTCGCTGCAAGAACAGCTAGCAAAAAGGGACCAAGAAATGTCTCACTTGGTGGAACAGATCAAAAGTTTGCAAGCCCAAGTAACAGAAGGCAAGCAGAAAGCATCTGCCTTGAGGAGGGATCATTCGAAGTCCCGAAAACAAAGTTTACTGGGGGCAACGGACATTTCTTTGCTGACCCAATGAGCAGTAATTTGAACCCGATGCTTATGGCCATGATCGATGACATGGTGAAGAAGCAAGTAAAGAAAGCTAAGGAAAAGGATGACGAAGGCTTTCGGATGATCACAAAGCCCTACCCAGCATGGGTGGATACCGTTCCATTCCCGCCTGGCTTCTCCCAACCGGAATTCAAAATGTTTGGAGGAACGGGAGATCCTAGACAACATATTGCCCATTTCCTCTCACGATGCGGGCCAATAGCACAGAATGAAGCCTTGTGTTTACAGCTTTTTGTGCAATCTCTTGAAGGTTCTGCATTTACCTGGTATTCGAATCTCCCTGAAGGATCAATCCAAGGTTGGGATTTCATGGTTAAAGAATTCCTCAAACAGTTCTGCAATACCCAAAGGCGTGTTGGGGTACCAGAACTCATTGAGACCAAACAACGAGATAACGAACCTGTCACCGACTTCATTGCGAGATGGCGAGCTTTGACGTTTGCATGCCCTCAAAAGTTCACGCAGTTGGAACTCATTCGTATGTGTCTTAACAATTTTCGACATGAGCTTTCTACGGCACTCATGGCTCAGACCTTTGAAGGGTTCAATGACTTATGTACCAAAGCACATGACATGGAATTACACTTGGGCAAACGAAGAAGACCGAGGGTTGTAGATAGGCTTGAAACCTCAACGGCTGCAATAGTTGAAACCAAGAAAAGAGTTCCAGTGGTGATTGGGGCACAAAGACCGAAGGAAACTAAAAAGGTCACCATGAAGGAAAGATTGGAAAAGAAGTATTCTTTTACAGATGATTTGGTAGAGGATATGTTCGAAGACCTCTTGGAGCAGAAGTTGATTACGCTCCCCGATGTGAAAAGGCCGCATGAAGAAGGCAAGAAAAATGATCCAAAATATTGCCCATATCATCGCCTTATCAGTCATCCGTTAAAGGATTGCTTTGTCTTGAAAGACAAGATTCAAGAACTCTTTGACTCGAGGGTTATTGAGCTTCCCCCTCCTGAGAAAGTGACAGCAAACCCAATTACGGCCGATGACGATGAAGAGGGTGAATGGGTTGTTTATCAATCAAAAGGAATGAAGAAAAGACGAAGTTTCTCATCTAAATCCAAAGTGCCCTCTGTTCCGAAAAGAGCGCAAAAAGCCAAAAACGTCCAAAAAGGTAAAAAGGACCAAAGTAAGTAAAAGCGCGAGGAATAAGAAGAAGAGCCAAAAGAAAGCAAAGCAAGTGAAGCTTGTCCCCGATGAGCCTTTGAAACAATCTCCTCGCATTACCATCACATTTGAAGAATTTTTACCTGAAGAATTTCAATCTCCAGAGCTAAAAGCTTATTTTAAGAGAAAGAAAGACGAGGCAATAACCCAAGTCCCATGCCTTAACATCATTGTGATAAGTGACGATGAAGAAGAAGAAGAAAGCAGTGCTTCAAGTCCAATTCACATACCGGATTCCCCTATTGTGATAAGTGACGATGAAGAAGGAAGCAATGTTTCATGTCCGATTCATATAGCTGATTTTCCTACTTCACTAAATCTCGCGGTGGGAGAGTTCATGGTAACCCCTAAGGCTCGTGTGACTCCAAAAAGGACAATGGCTTCACCAAAGTTCTCCCCTGTAGCTCCTATGCTCTACATGAACACTCCAGAGTATGTAGTAAGTCCATCTCAAAGAAACATGGAATACGGATCGGATACGGGACTTATGAGAACTTCTCGAAAGCGGCTTCGTTTTGAAGATGAGAAGTTGAGCCTATCGGATGGCGAAATGTGGAAACATTCTACTCAATCCCCACATATCCTCGAGTCATCCGTAGACTCTGATTTCTCTCCTAGATACCCTTCGCCAGCGAGAACATACGATGGGGAAAGTGTGTCCAGCGACCATTTTGATTTTTCATGCAATGTAATTTCGGTGGATGTGAATTTTCAAGATGCGGATATACAAATCAGAAGTTGTCCAGAGGATGATGAAAAAGCAAGAGTTTTTGCTCGAAGGGAGGGAACAAATCAAGCGAAGATAATTGTAGCTTTGAAAGAGGAAAAGTCCAGAATTCCCCGAAACTATGCAATTGGTGGGGAACACATTTTAAATCATCCATATCCTGAATGGGTTGAAATGGTCTTATTCCCAAGAGGATACTCCATACCACATTTTCCCTTGTATAATGGAGTTGGATGTCCAAGGCGCCATTTAGTGCATTTCCTAGCACTATGTGGAAACACAATACGAAGTCAAGCACTACTCTACGGCAATTTGTACTCTCGTTAGGAGGATGGGCAGCTGATTGGTATTTTAGCCTTCCTCCCAATTCAATTCTTGATTGGGACACAATGGCAGAACGGTTTTATAGGAGGTTCTACACACCATGGCCAATGGAACTTGAAATGTGGGAGCCATTACCGGATGAAAGTGTTTCATTTCAAACATATGAGTTGCTAGAAGGGACCGCGGAGCGGAAGCTCGAATCCGCGTTGGACCAACGAGACATGGGAAGTATGAGACCTAGAGATGTGCTCCCTCCATGGGTTCAGCAAACACCGTTCCCTGTAGGATACGAGCTCCCAAATTTCTCTATCTATGAAGGGTATGGTGATCCTAAAAAGCATATAAATCTCTTTTTGAGACAATGCGGGGAAACTGCTCAAAATCAAGCGTTTGTGCCTACGACAGTTTCCTCTTTCTCTAGATGGGATTGCATTTGATTGGTATTGTTCTCTTACTGGGTTTATTGTACCTAGTTGGGAAGTCATGAAAAGTGCTTTCATACAATCCCAACACTTCTATAGATGGGACTCACGATATTTGAGAAATGCAAAGGAAAGGCATCCCCAAGGAGGAGAAATGATCATTGATGACGAAAATTCATCTGTTGGATCAGTGAACATGGTGCAAATAAACGATGAGCCTAAAGAAGGGGATGGGAAGGAGGTTGTCCATGTATGCAAGACATATTTGACTTATAAGAGACAGCCCCGCAATCAGCCAAGTCAAAATTTGCAAGAACCAGATACACAAAGAGAAGTCCCAAAAGAAGCAGAGCAAGTGAAATATGATGTTCTTGCTCATCTTAAGAAGATCCCAGCTCTAGTAAGCATATATGATGCCTTGATGATGTCACCAGAACTTCGAAAGTCATTGAGTTATGCCTTGTCCAATCCAGATGATTTTTGCAAGGAGGTCCAAGAAAAGGGGCAAAAGAGCACAACTACATGCCTGTCCATAATAGCATTTGGTGATGAGGATATGTATGCAGAAACACCAGATCACAATCGACCCTTGTTCATCACTGGTCTTATTCTTGACACCAAAATCTCTCGGGTTTTGGTTGATGGTGGGTCCGCAGTAAATCTACTACCGAAGAGGGCTTTGGGCATAATAGGGGTTCGATTATCCCAATTACGGACATGTCATCTGGTGATCCAAGGGTTTAATCAAAATGAACAACGCCCCATGGGGAAAATCAAATTGCGAACTAAATTTGGTGGCATCGAGGAAGATACTGAGTTTCTGGTGATTGATGTAGACACTTCCTACAATGCCCTGCTTGGGAGACCATGGTCACATAATCATATGGCGGTGCCCTCTACCTACCATCAGTGCATCAAGTATCCATTACCTCCACCTATAAACGAAGGGATAATTGTTGCTGATAATGATCCCTTTAATGGGGTTGAAGCTTACTATGCGGATGCTCGTTTCTACACAAAAGCTTCGCAAAGTAAAGCGAGGGGCTCAACAGAAATAGATACTAAAAGCATGAAAGCTCAGACAAGGAGGGCATTTCGCTACATTCCAAAGTCTCAGAGGAAGTCGGGGGCAAGCGCTTTAGCTCCGATAGATCCAACTTCAGAGTTAAAAGATGCATTTGTCTTGCCATTACGGAAGGCAGAATGCACATATGTGGAGAACTATCGTAAATTTGTAGTCCCTGCGAAAGCAAAAGGCATGAAACCTATAGTATTCCATTCACTTGGTGACATGGAAAAGAAAGTTCAGGATGATAATCTCAAAACTATAGAGTTATCGAGTCCAATAAGACCAAATTATGCTGCAAACGTTACAAAAATGTTAGTGAAAGCTGGTCTTGATCCTGAAAAAGTATCCACACAAACAGTAGCACCTTTTGATTCCGTGTTAACTCATGCACAAGCCAAATCCCTTCAGCAAGGAAGTCCTATTGTGGCCACAAGGGAAGGATTGGGCTATCAAGCCGCAGATGAAAAGCTCTCTGTAAATATGATTACAGAGGAAGGGGTCTTGGATGATGGGATTGAAGATGAGACATATCCCATACCAACACAATCTGAAGAAGGAGGTCAGGCTACAATTGACGAACTTCGCGAAGTCAATCTTGGTGATGAAGGAGAGAATAAGCCAACTTTCATAAGTGCAAACTTGGCAGAGGAAGAGGCTCAAAGGTACATCTCTTTTCTGAAGGAGCATCGCGATGTGTTTGCATGGACCTACAATGAGATGCCTGGACTTGATCCTGGAGTTGCAGTTCATAGACTCGCAATCCATCCTGAGAAACGGCCTGTTAAACAAGCGCCAAGAAGGACACGACCAGAATTGATGTCCCAAATTGAGGCTGAAGTCGATAAACTCCTTACAGCTGGATTCATCAGGGAGGTTAAATACCCGACTTGGTTGGCAAACATAGTCCCAGTCCCGAAAAAGAATGGGAAAATACGGATTTGCATTGACTTCCGCGATCTCAATGAAGCTTGTCCTAAAGACGATTTTCCTTTACCCATTACCGAACTTCTGGTTGATGCAACCACAGGTTACGAAACCTTGTCATTCATGGACGGATATTCGGGTTATAATCAAATCCGAATGGCCCCCGAAGATGAAGAGTTGACAGCTTTTAGATCTCCAAAAGGGATCTTTTGCTACACAGTGATGCCTTTTGGTCTAAAAAATGCAGGGGCAACATATCAAAGAGCAATGACGGTGATATTTGGTGATATGTTGCATAACATCGTTGAGTGCTATGTTGATGATCTTGTCGCCAAAACCAGAAATAAGGAAGATCATTTGGATGACTTGAAGCAAATTTTTGAACGCTTAAGGCAGTACAAGCTCAAGATGAACCCATTAAAATGTGCTTTTGGAGTTTGTTCAGGTAAATTCCTTGGGTTTGTAGTTCGAAGCAGAGGAATCGAAATTGACCCTGTGAAAATCAAGGCTATCCTCGAAATGCCTCCCCCCAAAAATTTGAAGGAGTTGAAAGGGTTACAAGGAAGATTAGCCTATATAAGAAGATTCATCTCTAACTTGGCAGGGCGATGCTTGCCATTCTCAAGGCTAATGAAAAAGGGTGTACCCTTCGAATGGGATCAATCATGCCAAAACGCATTTGATAGTATCAAGGGATATCTTATGAAACCCCCGGTACTTATGAGTCCAACCAAGGGAAAACCATTGTTGCTATACATTGCTGCTCTTGACTGCTCACTGGGAGCCCTGTTGGCCCAACATAACGAACAAGGGAAAGAACAGGCTTTGTATTATCTAAGTCGTACTTTGGTTGGTGCAGAACTCAACTACTCTCCGATTGAGAAAACATGTCTCGCTTTGGTGTTCGCCTTGCAAAAGTTAAGACATTATGTCTTGGAGCACGAAGTCAAATTGATATCAAGGGCTGATCCTTTGAAGTATATACTGTCAAGGCCAATACTCTCTGGGAAAATTGCAAAATGGGCCGTAATCCTCCAACAATTTGCAATTGAATATGTTTCTCAAAAAGCAGTAAAAGGTCAAGCCTTAGCAGACTTTTTAGCAGCGCACCCTGTCCCTGATGATTCACCTCTAGCTACTGATCTACCAGATGAAGAGGTCATGCAAGTTGAAGTTCAAAAAGCATGGGAGATGTACTTCGATGGGGCAACAAGGAGTCCAAATGGCCAAAAGCAAGAAGATCTAAAAAATAACAAATCTGGAATCGGTGTTGTGTTTGTCACACCAAATAATGCCATAATCCCTCATTCTTTTGCCTTGACGGAAGGATGTTCAAACAATGAAGCAGAATATGAAGCTGTAATTGCTGGATTGGAATTGGCATTACAAATACCGATCGAAGAGCTCTTAGTCTATGGAGATTCTGAGTTGGTGATAAAACAGTTGCGTGGAGAATATATTGTTAAAAAAGCAAGCTTGGCCCCATACCACAAGAGGGCTAGCCAGTTGCTTTCACAATTCAGGAAAATTAACATGTTCCATGTTAAAAGAAGGATAAATGCTCAAGCAGATTCCTTGGCAAGTTTGGCTGCCTCGCTCTCCCTGCCTGATAGGGAAACAATTACTATTACAGTTGGAGAAAGAAGAGTTCTACAGCCCATAACGGAAATCTCAGAAGTATTGCCGGTTTTTGCAGCCACAACAAAAGAAGGTGATGAAGATTGGCGCGAGCCCTTTATAAATTACCTCCAACATGGTAGACTTCCAGAGGATAAAGCAAAAAGGGCAGAGGTAAGGCGTCGAGCCACAAAGTTCATCATGTGGAAGGATGCATTATACAAAAGATCCTTGGATGGAATGTATATGCGTTGCATAGCCAATAAACAGGCTGATGAAGTTATGGCGGAAGTTCATAGTGGTGTATGTGGAGCACACCAAAGTGGTCCAAAGTTACATATGCAATTGAAACGCCTTGGATACTATTGGCCGACCATGATTTCTGATTGTATTAATTATGCAAAAAGATGCCAAGTTTGCCAATATCATGGAAATTTTATCCATCAGCCCCCAGAACCTTTACATGTGACAACATGCTCTTGGCCATTTGCAGCATGGGGCATCGATGTTATTGGGCCTATCAAGCCATCATCCTCTGCAGGTGATAAATACATCATAGCTGCCACTGATTACTTCTCAAAATGGGCTGAAGCAATTGCTTTGAAAGAAATGAAGAGTGGGAATGTCTCAGATTTCATTCGAACCCATATCATCTACAGGTTTGGGATCCCAGATAGTATCATAACTGATAATGGGCAACCCTTCAGAAGTGGTCCATTATACAAGTTATATTCCAAGTACAACATAAAGATCAATCATTCTTCGCGATACCATGCGCCTGCTAATGGCTTGGCAGAAGCTTTCAATAAAACTCTATGCAAAATTATCAAAAAGATGGTTGAGCGAAATAAAAGAACTTGGCATGAGAAGTTACAAGAAGCACTCTGGGCCTATCGAACTTCGCATAGAACTCCAACTCAAGCGACACCCTATTCTTTGGTGTTTGGGGGGGAAGCCGTATTGCCACTAGAAGTACAAATTCCTTCTTTAAGAGTAGCAATACAGGACTCCCTAACGGAAGAAGAAAGTGCAAAAATAAGGATGGTCGAGCTTGAATCCTTGGATGAAAGGAGACTATATGCTCAACAAAACTTGGAGATATACCAGCAAAGAATGGCCAACGCTTTCAATAAGCGAGTTCGGCTTCGTTCATTTAAGAAAGGGGATTTGGTGTTGATGGTTAGAAGACCAATAGTCATATCTCGAAGGACTAAAGGAAAGCTTGAGCCTAAGTGGGATGGGCCCTATGTCATTGAGAAGGTCTACTCTAATGGGGCTTATTTACTGATCACAATGGATGGTGAGCGGATCATCCCTCCCACCAATGCAAGGTTCTTGAAAAGGTATTTTCCCTAAATAAAGGCCCGCTAGGTTGAAAACCCGCAAGGGCGGCCTAGGCAAAAGTTAGGGCATAATAAAATAAAAATAAAAATAATAAATAAAAAAAATAAAGTCCCGCTAGGTCAAAATCCCGACCTAGGCAAAAATTAGGGCAAAACAAAATAAAATGGGTGGTTCTAGGAATGCACATGATTGGCTGGGGTGTATGTGCCAACCTAGTTGGGATATACATCTTTAGTAATGATGCAATTAATCCTAGATCCTTCATAAAAAAAGAATAAACAAACCACCAATGGTGCAGTATGTGGCTAAACTGCTAAAACACCTCACCGAAATCCAAGGTGATAAATCTAAGGATACTCCTGGCCCGCAAGAGTTTAAACTGTGAACGGCAAAACAACCCCAACAAACCAAACAAACCATACTCCTGGCCCGCAAGAGTCTAAACTGTGAACGGCAAAACAACTTCAATAAATACTCCTGGCCCGCAAGAGTTTAAACTGTGAACGGCAAAAATAATCTCAACAAGCAATCTCAATAAATAAACCATGCTCCTGGCCCGCAAGAGCTTAAACTGTGTACGGCTAAACAAAGTCTAAAATTCTAGAATTCAAATAAACAAAAAATTCAGAGTTCAAATAAACCAAAGTGACATTATTCGATGGTGCAAAACGATATTACTGAAAGAAGCTCAATTCATCAAAGAAGCTCTAGTAGCATCAAGTGCTTCTTTCACAGCATCATAATGCGCACTTTTCTTCTTGCATTGCTCAAGAACGTCCAAGGCGACATGAAGATCCTTCTCAGAGTTAGAAATAGTCTTGGAATACTTGGTTAAATCACTTTGAGAAGAAGAATGCTTGGCCTTGCACGAGGACAATTCAGATTCGAGTTTTTTGAGTAACTCCTTCGTACGAGCAACCTCCTCTTCAAGACTAGTGACGCGCTCTGAAAGTTTAGAGACTGAAGAAGCCATCTCCTCATAAGAACTGCCCATCTCTTCAAAATTAGTCTTTTTGACCTCATATTGGGCCTCAAGTTCTTCGAGAGAAACATCTTTATCAGAGGTGCCAGATACTTTGGTCCATAAAACAGAATATTTAACCAAAGCCTTCACTTTCTCGTAGAGAGAACTAAGGTCCACTTTGAAGCTCTTCAAAATGGAAATAATTCCATTGGATTGAGTAATAATATCTTCAATGCTTATTGTGGATGACTGGAGTGAGATAAAAAGGCCTTTCTGGATATGGACGGCTGCCTCGTTAGAGGAAAGAGGGATGGACTGAACAGGAGGTTTCTCGATCCTAGCAATCAACCCTTCAAGTTCAACAGGATCCATCAAGTCGTCGAAAGAAGCTTCTCCTATAAAAAGAAGTGTCATGTAAAAGAAAAAAAAGAAGAGAAAGGTAAAATTCAAACAAATGCAGGATAATTTATCAAAGAATTTACCAGTGCTTTGGACTTGTGGGGTTAATGAAGGCAACGATTTCGAAGGGGTTGCTTGCCACGAATTCTTTGAAGAGGCATGATCTAAGATAAACAAACAAAAAAAAAAAAAAAAAGAGAGAGTGAAGGACCATTATACAAAAGAGAGGCATAAAAGAGAGGCATTAAAATTTTCTTTGCTTCAAAGCAAGAATTGTATACCTTTGAAGGTAGCCATAGCAGCAGAAGATGTGGCAGACCTCGAGAGTAAAGATCCTGAAAATGGAGAATACAAATAAAGCCTAGAAAAGTTGGGCTGTAAAATAAGTGATAAAAAAAAAAAGGGGGGTGTTATGCCAATAGGTTTGGGAGATCCGATAGGAGCTGTTGATATTGTGGAATGGCTAGAAGGATGACCTGGAAAGAAAGTAAAACAAAAGAAAGTAAAACAAAGATGAGCAAACAGTATCAATAAAAATGATTCTGTATGCAAGCAAGATGTAATACCCTTAAAAAAGCACTCTTGGGAGAACAATCTGACAATGGAGTATAATTATAGAGCTCGTTAGTTTCATCCTCACTCTCATTATCCTCATCATTCGTTTCTCCTTGCGAGTCATGCTTTGATTGCCCTCGCGAAAGATTAGATGCCGAAGCTGAATGTTCTGAAGATAAAGGAAGGCTAGGGGCCTCTATGCTTGCTTTAACTCTCCCCAAGACAAGCAATTCACGCCCTTTCTCAAATATGTTTAAGATAGCTGGTATATCTTTTCCTTCTACAATGGAATCTTTGCCGTCAAAGAGAGAATCAATGTAAGCTCTAAATTGGTCCAAGGAGGAAACAAATTCTTGTGAGGAATGATTAAAGTTCTCAGGAAACATAGTCTCCAATGGGCAAATCACGGCCTCAGGATTCTCAAACTCAAAATGAACAGGTGTACCACAGAATTGGCGACACTTGGACTCCAAAATCTTAAGGAGATATCTTTGAGGATATCTTCTTGGAGAAGGTCTCGCTGCTTTATCAGGACCAAGTAACATACCAAAAGATTTTGGGGATCTACCAGAAGAAGAACGAGAACGTCTCGAAGTTGAAATATCTGGTTGAGAAGTTGAAATATCTGGTTGAGACGAGGAAGGAGTATCAAGAATGATCGGAGCAGTTGTCTTCTTTATTCTCTTCTTTGAAGTCTTAGGCTGATTACTTTGTTTTCGTTTCAATTTTGGGGAAAATTGAAGAACAACAAAGGAAGAAGCTATCCACCAACGAGCATAAGGCTCCGTCACAAATGCGAGATGTCGAGTTGACGGAAGCTCAAAAGCAACATTCGTACCTTTACGCAGCATTTCATACCAATAATAGAAAAATGTGGCAGGATTGGATTGTTCGCGGCAAGATGTATCTAAACTTCTCGGGCAAGCTTGACAAAATCCAAACTGACGGGCATATCGACTTGGGGCATAAGGCTCATTAAGTAAAGAAGAGCCCACCTTGAATGTTAGGATTCCCGGACGAAGACATATTAGATAGCTAAGAAGGAAAGAAGAAATGTCCTTGTCATCATGAATCCTTCCTTTAGGCTCGTCATCATGGGTGAGAGCCCTTGGAAAATAGTTATCCGGGGAAACTAAGAATTGTTGCGCATAGGGCTCTTTATTTAAATGAAAATCACCGGTAGCTTGAGTACCTATAAACCCAAGATATGGAATAAGCCTGTCAATGACCTTACCATTTGACGGATTGCCATGAGAATAAGTCTTTGGAAAATAAATGGATATCCATCCAAAGAAATATTGAAAGGGCCCGTAAACAGCTTTCTTCCCTGGAATAGAAGAGTTAGCCACTTTATTAAAGCAGTGATAGAGGTATGCAAGGACGGGTATAGCCAAGCTACATAACAAACCCCTTGCCATTTTGCTTGCCATTACAAATGTGGACGAACGCACTTCGTTAGAAGAGTGCGGGAGCACAAAACCACTAAGCCAACTGGCAAGAAAACCAGCAAGATAAACTTCATCAGAAATATTTTGCCTTCGCTGAAAGGAATCCGCATGAGGCTCTACGAAGTAGGAGGACCAAAGACTTAAGTTTTTGGATTTTTCCTTGTTGGCATATATATCAAATAAAGCACGGCATGTAGGACGAGTCCGATCGGAATAGAGGACATCATTCGTTGGAGTATACTCTTCATAAAGTCCTCCTAAGATGGGTAAGCCACTAATGCGATGAAGATCCCATAAAGAAAAGCCAACCTCCCCGTATGTTGCATGAAAAGTGTTGGTATCCGGTGACCAGCGTTCGAGAAAAGCCTTGAACACATTTATATTTCTTGTATATGAAAATTGAGAAATATAAATAGCGGAATAAATGCCAGCCTTTTCTAAAATAGGAACAAAGGAAGAAAGTACGTCTCTCAACCAGAAAAGCCATATGGGCTCTTGAAGGTGCGAGGAGGTGCCACGAATGTTAAAAGAAGAATCCCATTCAACACCTTCGTTCTTCATCTTCTTAAGAAGAAGATTAAAATTTGAGCCCGGAATTGAATCATCTACTTCGCTCCTAGAAAAGGGACGGAGCAAAGAAATATGAGATGAGCCTCGATCTTTGGAAAATCCTCTTCCATCTATCTCAGAGCATTTTCGCGCCCCATTATAGATCAAGTCGTCAATGTTGTCAGGAGGAATATATGGAGATCTTTGTGTTGAGGTCAAACTATCATATATAGACTGGTGTCTGGCAACTTTGGGGCCAGATTTATCTAGAACATCTTCATGATTGCAACGGAGGTATTCGATCGTTTTCGAAGTAAAATCCATAATACTGAAAAAAAGAAAGAAGAAAGAAAATGGGAAATCAATTCAATATTGCATATCCTCAAAAGTCTTTCAACAAGGACAAAAGAGGGTGAAAACCCTCGAAAGCCCTAAATGAAATTGGATCTCAACAAAAGCCCCCGAGAGAAAGCAGATGTCAGGTACAGCTTCAAACCCATAGAAAGGGGATCAACACAAGCCTTTGGAAGCCAAAGCCAAAAGGAAGCTCCTTTGAGAGCCTCTAAGGACAAATAAAGAATATTCTCTCCGACAGAATCTTGGCAATGCAAAGATAAAGCCATTAAGAGAAATCTCCAAAGTCTAAGAGACAAATAAAGGATAATTCTCTTTCAGAAAAGCCTTCTTCAAGACAGATGTTGAACCCTTTCACAGGAATCTTCTTCAAACCCTTTAAAGGAGAACAAGCCAAGAGAATCCTCGAATTCAATAACATGACCAAACCTCTCAAAGGCCTTAAATAAGACGAATGAAGGGAGGATCTGTTAGAAAATCCAAGAACCAGTTGACAAAATCCTCAACATCAAAGGGATCAGATAAGAGTCCACATGGGTTTGGAGATGAGCCTGACAAAAGCCTCTTACAAGAGACTAAAGCCAAAAGTGACAAAAATTCCCCGAAAGGAATTAGAGCCCATGATAAGGAGCATAAGTACATAAATTGAACCAAGTAACAACAAATTTGTTACCTTACAAGCGGCGGCAAATAGAATTGCACAAATAGGTCCTGAAAATCGAGACGAGAAGCAAAAATAAGGACGTTAAAAAAAAAAAAGAAGTCCTATGGCAGTAAAAAAAAAAACTGTGAAAGACTCTGCCTTTTCTTTTAGCTTTGGTTTTGGCCCAGTTCTTTCAAAGAAAATAGGTTCCAGTACAATACACCACATGAGCTAAAGAAATTATTTAGGATGTGGCATTAAAAAGGAGTGACCTGGTGTGTTGTGTGTTAGCCACATAAGGAAAGGTGGAAGACTGCTTTTGGTCCGATTGGGGTGTTGTTCACATAAAACTATGAAAGACTATTTTAAGATAGCTTGTTCACATGGCAGTAAAAAAAAAAAAAAAAAGAGTCCTATGACAGTAAAAGAAAACTGTGAAAGACTTGTGGACTTGTGTTAAAAAGATACTTATGGCAGTAAAAAAAAAAAAACTGTGAAAGACAGACTCGACCTTTTCTTTTGGAGAAAATACATTCCAGTACATTACACCATGTGGACTGTGGAAATTATTAAGAGGGGTATAGAAGTTTGCAAAAAAAAAAAGAGCAGCAGCTTTCCTCGTAACCAAAAAAAAAAAAGTTAAAAGTTCTAAGACCACTTTTATGATGTTTGGAGAAAAGCTGTTTGACAATCAGCTTTCTTCTAAAAAAAAAAAAAGCTTTACACAGCTACAAAGTCAGAGAAAGGACTTGCAAAAAAAAAAAAAAAAAAAAGAAGAAAAGTTGCAGCAAACAAATGGAAACTACTGTAGCAAAAAAAAAAACGAAATTACTGTAGCAAAAAAAAAACAAGGAAGAAAAGAAAAAGCCAACTTACTTGAGTAAGGAATCTGTAAGAGCGAGAAAGGGAAAGACCTGGTATTTGCTTGATGAAATAAAAGAAAAAGGAAAAGCATCAGCAAAGAAAAAAGTTCTGTGAAAAGAAAAGAAACTGAAGTTTGAGGAAAGAAGAAAAAAAATTCCTTACCGCAAAAGATGAAATCTGTAGATGTGCAGAATTTTTTTTTACAGAGGCAGCTCTATATATAAGAGGCCAATACAACTTCTAAATGCGTCAGGTCTCTCAAGAAGTCTTAATAAGAGAGTCCTTTTCAAACTCTCTTTGTCAAAGACTCTTATAAAAGGAAAACTCACAGCTTTTTCCCAAAAGAAGAGATAACTCCCACCAAGAGATTTGCAGCTAATAAAAGAAGTAACTGGAGGAAAATCTGATAAAGCCAGTACATACCTAAAAGTGCTAGGTCTCTAAAGAAGTGTTATCTCTCTTTGTCAAAGATTCCTTTAAAGGAAAATTCACAGCTTTTATTGGAGTCATTGGAGCTTCCTTTAAATCTGATAGGCCAAGGCAAGAGTCCACGAATGGGACAAGACAAGAGAAACAGGTGTCCTTCTCAAACTCTGTTGAAAAAAAAGAGTATGCAGATTTTGGAATCCTATTATGATATGGATTTATACATTAAAAAAAAACTGTAGGAAGAAAGAAGTTGCTGGAAAATTTGTAAAGTCCTACTTCAAATATATTTGCAAAGAAGGGAAGCTGAGAAGAAAGTCCTATTCAGACTTGGATTCTTAGCAAAAAAAAAAACACATACGCACAACAACAAAAAAAAAGAAGAAGAAGGTGGCCAGTAGATACAAAGCCCTCAAAGGAGAAACTATACAAAAAGAAGAGGCCTACGGAAAAGGCTTACAAAAAAAAAAATCTGCATACAATATCCATGGTATATGGAAGTACTATCTAGAAAAGGATAGCCTATGCAAAACCTCAAAAAGGAGAGGCCATATAAAAGCCTATGAAAAAAAGAGGTCAGTACAAAAACAAAAACAAAAAAAAAAAAAAAACAAAAAACAAAAAAAAAAACAAAAAAGAAAAAAAAAACAAAACAAAAAAAAAAGTGCTAAAAATGGCCGTTAACAAAAAAAAAAAAAAAGAAAGAAAAGAAAAGAGCTGCATGCCTTGCAAAGTTAAAAGATCAGGCCTCTGAAAGTTCAAGTTCAAGTAAACAAGGACTTACGAAAATGGAGACCATTTTACTACAAGAAGTGCCAAGAGATCGTGACTCGTACAATCAAAATTTGCTTACACGACTCACGAGGGGCATTTGTTGGCACATAAATTTCAACCAAAGATTGATGGATATCATTAATTGGGCTTGCGGACTAAAAGGCATATAAAGAGCCTAAAAGCATGTTGACCCAGCAAGCCCGGGAATCAACAAACACATGTTGGTCCGACAAGCCTAACAAGTATATGAGCCTGCGGAAGAACAGTAGCAGGACTACAAATCAGTTGAACCATGTAAGCCCATATCTCGTAAGGCCTACAAATCAAATATTCGGTTGACCCAGCGGACCTGCGAATCAACAAACACGTGTTGACCTGACAAGCCTAACGAATATACCGGCATACGGAAGATTACAAATCCGTTGAACCATGTAGGCCTGCATTTCGCAGGGCCTACAAATCAAATATTGGTTTAAACCATGTAGGTCTGCATTTCGCAGGGCCTACAAACCAAATATGGGTTAACGTCTCAAATCAATCAAATAAAACGTATAGCCCAAGAAAATACTTCTGTGCAAGCAGAAGAATATTCCCATGTGAATGCCATCTGATGCAACAACTATTCAAAATTTGAAGAGGCTGAGAAGATAGGATATCATCTATTCTTTAGCAACAACTATTCAAATTCAAATAAATTATTTGGCGGCCAAACATCGGATGATGAATGAAGCTCCTATAAATATGAGGTCCGTCATCTAAGGAAAGGGACCTCGATCTCAGATCAAACCTAACTTCTCTCATCTATCTCTCATCGACCCCAAGATCTCAGACTTCAGATCTCATACTTCAACTTTTCACCATCATACCTCTTCTCCCTCAACGTAGAAGATATACAGAGAGAGAGAAGATATACTCCATCCAAGGAAAACCACTACAATCCACAACCACCAAGCAACCTACTCGCTTACTATCACGGGCAATCTTCAGCAAACGTCGAAGATCCAGTAAGAGAGTAAGCATACCAAGTTATAGGTAAAGGGTTCCAATCCCTCTAAATAGATTCAATATTTTCTGTTTTGATGTAAACAAGGGTTTTAAACCCCAATCATCAATAAAATTAAATTATTCTAGTCTATTTCCTGTTCTTTATTCTTTATTAATCGGAGGTTTTATCTTTTAGTATGTAATTAACGATTTGAAATCTTAATCGGAAATAGGAGCCTGCATATAAAAAAAAATCAACACTGTTCGCTTGAACAAGCGAACAGTGGATATTTGAGATATGGATTTCAAAGCGTGGGTAAATTCTACGGTTGAAAATTTATGTCTACAGTTGACCATAGCACAAATATCCTAGACCGAATACAAGTGCAGCTGAGGCACTAGACAAGGATTGTTCAAATAACAGAACTAAACCCTTCCATAAACTCAACGAAGTATCAGATTACAGATAGCCTATAAAGGCAATAAAACATGCCTTTAAATACAAAAACATGATGTGGAAGCTTGGGTTATGATGGTGGATAAGTAAAGAAAGTCTGGTTTTTTAGAGTAATTATTCAGTGGTTTTGGGGCACCACCACATGGTGTCCAACACCCTTCTCCACCACTCATTCTTGTGGGGTCCATACACTTAGTTTTGGACCCCATAAGAATGTGTGGTGGAGAAGGGTGTTGGGGCACGACGTGGCAGTGTCCCAAGACCATTGAATAAATTTTTGGTTTTTGAGGACTCAGAGATCGCCGGACAGCTAAATTATTTTTCATTAGTAAAAGTTAAATATAAGAAAGGCGTGAAGGGAATGCCACCCTTATACACTCAATAGTTAAATCATTGGCTTTGTAAACCTAGTACTATTATTTTTCCCTTATTGATATGTGAGACTAGATATTTCCACTCAACTTGTAAGTTGTAATTCAATTGCTTGCAATTTACAGCAGGTGAAAAACAAATCAAGACATTCTCATGCTCCGAACATTACAGTAATGGAATAAGATAACTTTGTGAGCTTTATCACATGTCCTTGTGACCAAACTAGTGGGGCTGTAATGATGTTATGGAACTATATGTGCTGCATTTCCATCTTATGAAATTATCATTACCACTTATTCTTTATGCTTTCTTGATGATCAGCCTACCATTTGTCACACATGTGCCTTATGCTCTCTTTGATTATGCTATTCGATGTAGTGCAACCGCCCCACAAAATGAGAAATCATTTTGATTGCTCCAATTTTCCACATTGCCTATGTTATTAACAGATCGCCGTGTTCATTAACAGCTTTAATTAATAAAATAAATCAATAGCAGTTTAGAAGTCACCTATAATTATGAGTAGTATTGATAATATTAATAAAGAATTCTGGCTGACTAGCCATGTTTTCTGTTCGCAACGCGTTAAATTTGGTTGCCACTTGGCAGGGAGGAGTGTGCCTGGCATTTGCCGATGAGGTGTTTTGCTGGCTCTATGGGACTGTCAAAGAGAGTGAGATCCTAAACTTCAAGGACTTATTCGTTTTCCTCTTTGTTGTTCTTTGGTTGATAAGAAATACATACGCTTTCTTTTCTTGTTTGTCCTCTCATATCGATATACAGATAATAACTGTGCTTCTGATTGTTTGGCATCAGATGAAGACTACGTATTGCAGTTTGCTCCACCTTTCAACCGTCTAGAGCTTCTACAAGCACAGTCTTGCCCTGCTGAAATTACCAACCATGTCGAGCAGTTATAGCCATCAATGGAAACCTGCAAATTATACGTGATTTGAGGGGAGGGGGTGCTTAAGAGATTAGATTAGGTTATATGCAATTTTCATTGTAACTTGATTAATAAACAAGAAATGTAGTTCCCTGAACTTTTTGAGAGAGAATTATAAATTTTAAACTGAGTTCTTCAACTGTCACCACGGCTATTCATGAATTACTTTCGGTGAATGAAAGTAGATGTTACTTTGTACAGTTCCAATTTGTATGGGAAACAATGTTAGTCAATAGTAATCATCCTTCGCTTTGTGTTGTGTGTAATTTTTTTTTTTTTTTGGGAATAATTTTCAAGATTTCCAGCGTTGTGTCGAAACAGATATATGGTGGAAACTTATGATTTTCCTATTAGTTCTATAATCCTTTACACCTCTTTCTCAGTAGCAGTTTAGTTTGTCCAATTGGGATGTTGTGCCCTTTTGGATTGTATGTTTCTTGCAATGCCTGGCGACAAGGACATGTAGTGTCATGGCCTAGACCAGTGACTAGCTCGATGTTGGCATGCCCAACACAACGTGTGCTTGGCCGTTTGGCTTCGATACCTCAGTGCTTGCCATCGGGGAATGTTGGATAAAAAGACCGAAATACCCCTGAAATGGCATGTCCTTTTATACAATGTCAGTCAGTTGAGGAATAAAGGCACAATGTTTCATTCTGATTCTGTATTTCCACATCTTTAGAGCATTCCTGGAACAAGTTGAAAGTGAAGAGTTGGAGGATTCTCTGGATCATAAAATTTTGAAGGGATTTACAGAAGTAAAGGAAAACATAAGAAGATAAGTACTCCAATATTGTAGTAATAACCTTGGGTTGTGGGATATAAAATTGGAGTATTTTCTTGGGTTGTGTGATTTTAGTATACCCTTCTAAATTCATGGTTACACCAAACATTCGTCAATTCCCTTCACATTTTGGTAGGTTTATTGTGAAGTTGCATACAGTTTGGAAAGGAATTATATTCTATGCAGTCCATAGTTTGGGTTAGACAAGACAGTTCAAATTTATAAAAATTCATTTTCTACAATTGATGGTTCGAATTCTCTCAGAAACTCTTGTCAGTAAGAATTAGTCTGAACCATACGAACGAATAGTCCAAATTCGGACTGCAGCGAGAATCCTAAATTTTTGGATTTTGAAAAATGTTTTGGAAACATGCATGTTAAAAAGTCACCCCATTATTTAGGTTACTGTATACTACTACTAGCGCTTTTCCTTTGAGAAGACAGCCAAACAGGTTCAGGTGTTTCCCACGTGTAGTTTTTTTTTTTTTCCCTGCCCCTTCTGCTCCTCTTTCTTTAATTTAATTTTAATTATTTTTTCTTTCTTTTCACAATTTCCTAGCCAGTGTTTACACAAAAATAAGGGTATATGGTGACGTGGCAAAGGGCAACCACTCGTCCCCAACCACGTGTCCAAACACCCATGGTAAGAGTCGGAGCAGAACAGACCAAATGTTTTCCCATATCTCCCGCCGGTTAATCGCCAGCCAAACTTCTCCGGTACAAACCGTACATCCTCTCTTGCTCTCTAGGTTTTGTTGATTTGAAAAACATAAAACCAGAGAGAGAAACGGTTGGCTCTCCCTCCTCCGTCCTCACCCCACCCTCCAAAACCCTAACTTCAACCCCTCTCTCTCTCTCTCTCTCTCTCTCTCTCCATATATATAAAAGTATAGATATTTACATAATCCGCCTCGAAGCCCTGAATTGGGCCACGATACTAGATCTTTTGGGCTAAAACCTAGGGTTCTTTTGGTCTTTTCGTGCCTATTTGTTGGGGAAAGGGCATTGATTTTTCCTCCCGGTCTGGCAGGAAAAAGGTAAACTGACAGCTCTAGAGAGAGAGAGAGAGAGAGGGGGGCAAGAATGCACAGAGAGAGAGGAGTCGGTGGCGGTGGTGGATCGAGGTCGGAGAAAGGTCAGGTGGATCGGAAGCGGATCAACGATGCCCTTGACAAGCAGCTGGAGCGATCGTCCCCGTCCACGTCATCTAGGGCTTTGAACAACAACGCCAAAGATAAAGATCGCCTCTTGGCACAGTCTATGTTAGCCGCTGCTAAGCCGCCGCCCGATCGTAGGGACCCTCGCCCTGCGCCTTTAAAGCCTGAAAACAAACGCTCAGATGGTCATTCCTCAATCTCTCTCTCTCTCTATGTATACACATATATATACACACGAATTTATATGTATGTATATCTGTATGTGGCTATTTCTTTGTTTAGGCACCATTCAAGTTACACTGAGAAGGGTCTGGTGATGTGGCTTAGATTTTTTTCGAAATCTTGGTTCCTGGCTATTTCGTTTGAGTTTCAGTACGTTGCTAGCATTCAGTTGTTATGCATTTTCGCATCTCTTTCTCGTTCTCCCTACGTGTATACGTGTTTATCAGTGTACATTTTTGTTAGGTCGTAGTCAAGTTCTAAGTCACATAATGCGGGTGCACGGGCGTGAAAGCTGTCTTTCAAAAACCTTCTAAACAACTAAAATTGTGAGTACAAGGATTCACAGCGCGAGGATCGAGAGTGCAAGCGAGGGTCATTTTGAAGGATTATGTGACTAAGGTCAAGTTGCAGTGAGAAGTTTGTTTGTTGATATGTAATCAGTTTTTTGCATTCTTGCTGCGCGTTGAAATGTTGGTTCTTGACAATCTGGTTTTGAGTTTTAGTAGATTGCAAGCATTTTGTGGTAAGGGCAACTCCTACCACTCACACGATGTTTCTTCAAAAGTCATTTTGATGAAAGAAGGCCAAAGATGAGATCCGAGCCTTTCACTAATGTGAACCTTATTTTTTATAAATTCAAGGACAAGTTAAGAATTTCACCAAATTTGAAGAAAGAAGCTTTTTGGGATAAGCTTGGAATTTTGTAAAAAGGTTAAGGATTGTAGCATGAAATTCTTTCATTGAAATTTGGTTAAACTGGGTTCATGGGGTAAGAGAGGAAATTTTGAAAAGTTTTCATGGAGAAGGAACTTTTGGTGTGCTTTATTGTTGAAAGACTAAGAGTAAGTTGTCTGCAGTTCACACATGGACTTCTGTTCAGAGAGTTTTCAATTCTTGGAGTGGCATTAGGCTTACTTACTATCACCACAAAAGATGGTTGGCTCTTATTTTGATCAACCCATGTAGGAATATATCTCAAGGCAGCCTTTAGTTTACTTTTATTATCCTCTTCAAAGTTTGACTACGATGTGCTTTAGGTTCATATTTAATCACATGCCATAAACCCACACCTCATGAATTCTGATTCACAGTATCACTCCACCAGTTTAGGTTTATCACCTTTTTAAGTTGAAAGTTTGATTGTTCTGTTCATGTGAAACATTAAGTGGTTTGCTGGCTTATCACCAGTTTAGACCAAATGTGTTCTTTGTGGAAAATATTATTTCTTGTTATGTGTTCTCTTTGTTGTTGTTTTTCCAATCTATTAAATATGAGTTGTTTTCATGTTCGCTGACAGACATTTTGAATTAATTGCAGAGGAATCTGAAACGGACAGTGAGGAGTCAGATGTTAGTGGTTCTGAGGGGGATGATACTTCGTGGATCGCATGGTTCTGTAATTTGCGAGGGAATGAGTTTTTTAGCGAAGTTGATGATGATTACATCCAGGATGATTTTAACCTCTGTGGGTTAAGCAGTCAAGTTCCTTATTATGATTATGCACTCGATTTGATTCTGGATGTCGAATCTTCTCATGGTAAGCTTAAGTTTATAAAATCATTTCATGCTTTTCATGCAAGTAGCATTGTTATGCTATTGAGTTTTTCGTGTTACTTTTTGTTTTGAAACCCGTCTATGGTACTTTTTATTGTCTGTATGTTCTACAGTCTCACTAAAATCTGGAATTGAAAAGATCAGCTGTGTGCTTAAATGGAGGAATTTGCATTAAAAATACACTATTCTTTTTCTTAACAATAAATAGAAAAGACGGATTGCTTTCCAGACTAACTTGGAGGTCTGTGTCCATTCGTCCCCCCCCCCCCCGCGCCGCCGAGACCATGGCATTCATTTTCATGGAAAATAAGTTCGTAAAAATGTTTGATTAGAATGCCTCCTCCCTATCAGCCATCAGGCATGTCGTGGAAGTATAATGCTTCTCCTATCTCTAACCATAAGCCTTGCATGCTTCACAAAATTTGGCCTACAGTTCAAAGATCTGTGGACCTGGCATCCTCACCATTTTAAGCTTGATGGCAAGTGCATTTTTTTTTGGGATCATACTGTGTAAATTTCTTTTGGATTTCTTCTCCCATTTGTTTGTCAGGAGTAGCCTTACACCAGTTTCACAATGTTCATCTACACTGCTTTGTTCACAGTATAATGATTCCTTGCGAGATAGCAACATCTTTGTTCACTATGAATCATGACAGATTTGTTTATTGCATGTCCAAAGAGCGCAATGCACTTGTTCGAAGATTTGGCTACTGGTTTTACTTTTTCTTCTTGGTTTTGTATATCCATAAAAGAAAGAAAGGAAGAATAAATAAATAAAAACAGGAGAGGGAGAATTTACAAAAAATATAAAATTTAAGATGGGGCAGCCTCTATGGTTCATGCTTGTTTGGAGGTGACACGTTAGATTAATTAGCCTAAAGTTAGTGTTCTGCAAAGTTTATAATGTTTATGTTCTTTTCAGTTGAGTGGAAAAAGTTCTTTCCGTGAATATAGGACACTCTGGACGAATATGTAACCATCCGTCTCTCATAGTTTTCATATATCATTTTCCATGTTTCCATTGCAACTTTGTTTTTTCTAGGTTAGGAAAAACCTTAATGATCAAAACTACCCCTCATATCTTTAGTGGTGCTGTTGGAATCAGGGCAGTTTAGATCCCTCAGGAGAGCACTCCCCTCATATCTTCTTCCCCTTTTGTATGCAGGTCTTACCACCACACACACACACACACACACACACACACACAGAGGATCTTTTAGACCGACAAATTATGGGGGCTTATAGGTGGGCATCATTTCATCCTAAAAACTTTGATGCAGCCAAAAGCAAGATTTATTCTCTGCTAGTTGTCTAAGTTTTTTTTTCTTTTTTTTAATGTCGTGAGTGAAATCTAATCTCCTTTATTCCTTTTGATAATTTAATGTATCTTCTATGAACGCAAGTCTTTAAATCTTGTGTAGATGTCAGACTTAATTATTCCTTCTGTCATTGGATCTTTGAATGAAATTTGATTAGCTGGAATGCGTAGGTGATTCGTTTACAGAGGAACAGAATGAATTAGTTGAATCAGCAGCAGAGATGCTCTATGGTCTAATTCACGTTCGATACATATTGACAACCAAAGGAATGGCTGCTATGGTGGGATCCCTGCTATAATTTCACGATTTTGTTTTTGTAGTTTTATGCTTCAATTAGATGTTTTAAGTCCATTGGTTAAATTTCTGACAGCTAGAGAAGTACAAAAATGCCGAGTTTGGGCGATGCCCGAGAGTTTATTGCTGTGGGCAACCCTGCCTTCCTGTTGGTCAATCAGACATTCCTCGGCAAAGTACCATAAAAATCTATTGTCCCAAGTGTGAAGATATCTACAGTCCCCGATCTAGGTTCCAAAACAGTATCCTTTATATAAATTATGCACAGGTTGTCAAGGTACTGCTGACACCTGGGAGTTGTTTGAAATGTGCTGGTTGTTAATCTTTTCTTGAGCTCTTGTACTCCTTTACTCTGTCTGTTTTGCAATTTTATTCTCTTTTAAATGGGACAAGCATTTTAACGTACTCAAATTCAAATTAGAAGGTATTTATTTTTAACACTATTAGATTGTTAACCACCAACTCATCTAAAAGCTTAAGCTGTTAGAGAGAAGGGCAACTTTATTACTTATACCTTCAACACGCTCCCTCACGTGTAGCCAGACTCTCCTTCATAAGCGGGCTAAACACGTGTAAATATTTTAACATTAGGTAGGTGGTGAGGTTTGAACACTAGATCTATTGCCTGCCCTAATACCATATTAGATTGTTAACCACCAACTCATCTAAAAGCTTAAGTTGTTAGAGAGAGGGGCAACTTTATTACTTATACCTTCAACAAACACAGCCCCTCGTATTAAATGTCTCATAACCGATCATTAGAGAGAAATCTGAAAAGAAATTGTTTACACTTTGAATTTCCAAACTGGAATTGTACGTTGGGACATCCCATTGTGGAAACATAGATGAGCAAAATGGGACATTTTCTGGATTTATTGGGTACATATGAGCACCATTGATGAAGTAATATTACTGGCTTTCCTTATGATTTGTTGGTAGCAGTAATTTGGAGAAAAAGTGTTTGGAAGGTTCACTTATTAAGTGGAAAGCGCTCTCAGTTTAGCTCTTTTGATAGGGACAAGGTTATTAACCATAGTAAATTTAGCAAATTTTTATATCATAATTACTTCGTGGAATATAGTTTGTACTTCCTTTTATCTCAGCATGGGTAAATATGAAACCTATTGCTGTCTTGTTGCCAAATTACTTCCCGGCAGTGGTTTCTACTTTTTTCTCAACATGGGCTGTTTATGTATCTTCTGATGTCTTGTGTGGTCTATGACTCTATGTAATGTCAGCTACTGGATAGTTCAAACAAATTGAACCAATGATTTGTCTTCCATATAAAGTGTTATACTTATCAGTCTCTTAAGATTCAACAATATCAAGCTCATGACCGACAGTTTTCACCACTTTCTAGAGTTTTACTTTCCGATATCCAGTCATTGTTTCTCTAACTGTACCTAGACATTGATGGAGCCTATTTTGGAACTACATTTGCTCACCTGTTTCTGATGACTTATGGGCACCTCAACCCACAAAAGGCGTCACAAAGCTATGTTCCAAGAGTATTTGGTTTCAAACTGCACAAGCCATGATTCTGGAGTTCCCAGCTGGCTTTGGGGCTGAATTTCCTGGCTGCTGATTGGGTGGGAGTTCAGTGCTTTGGTACGTAGCATACGTTACTAATTCTCTTCATTTTGGGAATTAGTGATTTTGACAAAGCAGATTTCAGAGGTTCCCCAACCTATCACAAACTAGGTTCCTCTTTTAAATACGGAAAGTATCTGAGGAAAAAGGCTAAGTTGCCTCTTTTATCTTTTTATTTTACATTTTTTTGTTGGTCTAATGTGTATTTTATAACCTTGTTGTAGTTTCTATTGCCGCTACATTTGAATCATTGGCAGTTTAATGTAGCCGCTCAATTCCATGGATGTGTTGCGCTTTCGTAGGTGTGTCAACTTGTATTCTTGATATTTTTTTTTATGAATGGTGTCACCATTTCCAGTTCCAGATCAACAACTTTGTTGTAATTCGTATTCTTCAGAATTTAGGAATATATTAACAGTTTGGCTGAATCTCAAATTCATGCGGTGCATGTAAAACCTCTTTTTTCTGTGGTATAAGTTTACCTCGGATGAGAAATTTTGCTATTACTTCATCTTAGCATCAGGAGAAGAGGTTTGCCTTATCTACATAACCATGTCATCTTCTTCTTGGTTTCTTCGTCGTTTATAGTATGATTTTTTTGCTTCAATGTTATTCAGATTAAAAATTTTGTTAATCAGATTAAGAGCATGGTTTAGCTGTTATTGTGTCTCCATATCCTCCTATTAATGGCTATGGGTGGTTTTGGATTTTTGTGGAACTAATTTTTTTATTTTTTTTCAAATGGATGCATCCTATTAATGGCTATGGGGAAGACATTTGTTGAGTATTTTTTTTTCCAAATGGATTTTGTATGGACATTTGTTTTGGCTCCCATTCATGGTGTTTGAAACATATGTGTGATTTTGGAAGGGCTTTTCATTCTTGAGCACTCTTTGGCATCATACCAGTTCTATCCCTTTCTCATGCATGTTTTTAGGAAGTTGCTAACTGGTACATCTGTAGGTATGAATTGTGTATGATGTTTTTTAACTTTATTTGGCATTAGTAGCCCTTCAACCGCTGCCCAATTGATTGTTACTCCTATTAGCAGGATCGTGTGTTCTCTCGCTCCTAACTGTCCTTTATGTGATATGCTCAGATTAAGATGTGTCACATCTTTACTCTTGTTTCGTTTTCTTTGCACCAAAATCTGTATGAAATTACAAAATTATCTGATTAATTGGCGAATTAGATAGATTTTCTTTAGATGTCTGCAGTGACTTAACTTTTCAACTTTTTATTATCACCAAATTGTGGCATGCATCCTGTTTGCAACAACGTGACGTTTAGTTAGTTCTTAACATTTTAACACAATATGAATCTACTATGTACGTGCACATATAGAGAAACGTTTAGTTCGAAACATTTGAACAAGGATCTGCTATGTAGATGTGAGTTGCATTTTCCTATGTAGAGAACGTAGGAGGAAACGAGAAGAATTCCATTTTCCTGCAAGTGAGTTGCATCAGAGTCTGAACTTCAAATTGGACAAGAACACATTGGCCTCTCCCATCATTGTCAATCCCATCTCCACCTTGCCATCAAAATTTCCAAATAACCGCGATGTATAAAATCTCCTACAACAAACCAACAAAAATAGACACCCTTATATTTTTAAAACGCCATCTTGCCTTTTACCATCCTCACGAACAGTTGCTCGCCATTAAAAGATAACGTTAAAGACGCCGTATCTGTCATCTTCAGTCAGCTTCCCAGTTCGAGTTCATTGGCGGTTCATATTTCTTTGTTAAAACAGTAGACTAATCACAACAGTAGTGATGATTATGCATATGCTGATACCTTGGGATTATTTGGAAACTACATAACAAAATCTCTCTTCCACCTGCCAATCTCGTTAGATTTCACCTTCAAGAGAAGATGACAGAACCCTATAACACAATACACATTAATCCAAGGCAATATGTCATAATAGAACAAACCTCGTCAAATCAGACAATTCTAATTTAATGGAGCGTAATAGGGAAATTCAAATAGAAAAACTGCAATTGTCTCAAACAAAACATAATTTCAACAATTTCCACAGCTTTTCACTAAACTGGATAGAACATCAAAAACTTGAACGACAATGGAACATCAAAAACATCAAGACTATCATTCTCCTCAGTCAACATTGAAAAAGCTAGTGCCAGAGCTCAACTCTCAGTCTGCTCCCGCAGCCTCCTGATTGTGCTTCGGACTGTCACAGCACTAGCGGTGCTGTAGCAAAAATAAAACAAAAAGGTATTAGTTCCCAATAACAAAAACAGAGGGAAAATTAGTTCAGGTAAATAAAAGCAAAAGAAAGAAAAGAAAATTACTTCAATGTATATGCACCGCCTGCTTTGACTTTGCCGCAATCCTTGCAGCCCCAAATCCCCACTGCCTTTCTCTTCACAGCATACTGCAGACAGTTGACTATTTGATTAGCACCACCACACTTCAAACCAAAGGACATGCATATAACAAAAATAAACAGCAGCAATGGCAGTAATATAATGAATCAGTTGATGTGACTCCGAATAGACATACCTTCCCACAGAACTCGCAGAAGTATTTGCTGTGTTGACTAACCTCCATCTTCTTGATCTGCTTTCGCAAACTAGCACCATAACGGGTACCTATACAATTAATGAGAAATAGGAAAACTCAGTATGACACCATGAAAGGAAGCACCAAAAGTGAGAGGAATTGAAAATGACATATAAAGGCATACTGTTACCCTAAAAAAAAACATAGAACTGTGATGACATTACAAGAATCCAAGAACAAATTAGAGTCGCAAACTTGCAGTAACTTGATTATTTTAAATCATGATAAATGGAGCATAACATTTTCCAAGCAAAGACTTGGAGCAATCTATGATCACTTACCGTACTTCCCAACAATACCAGCCTTCTTCGTTCGCTTAGTCTGCATAAAAGAAATCCATTAGTAAGAGGTTAACCACACACAAAAACCCAATGAATTATACAAGGAACTTTGGAACTGCAACCATCTTGAAAAGCAGTCAAATGACATCCTAGCATGAAACAGTTCACACCAGCAACACAAAGATTTTTACCAGTAAAGAAAGAGAATCTTCTAAGTGCAAAAAAAGAACGAAATAATGAAGATTTAGAAAGAACAGTGCAAAATGGACTGGAAAACTCCACACGAACAATGGATTAGAAAATTATGACTGCATACAAGCTTATTACTTTGGGTCATGTAAATCCGGGGAAGATAGGACACCTAAGAAATACAAAGTTTATTTCACTTATTCACACGATGATTTCACAACCTGGAAAAAAAAAAAAGGTTTTAACTTCTTTTACGAGATTTCACACGTGCAGAAAGACATTTTCGATATTTTCTCTAGGGACAATAAACTGCATACAACTAGAAACTTGCAATATCAGCACCTTTATAAAGTTCAAACAGAGAAAAAATTTCATGACGTTTGTTCAAGTTGCACACATCACATGTTCATGAAATGGTACCACTGACTACCACAGCAGGTGCATATTGTAAATTTGCAAGTACAACTAATATCTCACAGCAACTCTTTCTCCCAACCTCATAACACAATTGATTCGAACAAGTGACAAATTTACTTCTTATAACCAATCCGGAAAAAAAAACCCAGTTGATTTCTTCACAGTGGATTAAAGCACACGAAACAAGTCACCAAAATGTCCCAAACGAAGAGACCTCCCCCATCCCCGTAGCCCCAATCATAAACCAAAAAGGAAAGCCAACAGAAAAGGCACGAGTTCAAATCCCACTTGGCTTCGATGAATCACTTTGAAGAGAATTCTCTACAGAAAAAAGCCTCATTTGGCAGACAAATCTCCAACAAATCACGCTTTAATACACTTTAAATACCTCAATTATCACCACAAAAATACAACTAGAACACTCCTATACATCTTCCAATTGCTATACCACGTGGAACCAGTAGACAATAAAAATAAAAAGGAAGTTCATTTTCGTATGGACTTTCTGTTCAAACAAATCACAGTCGTCAAACTTTTGCAATCAATCTAGCTGAAAGGATTTTCAAGGATATCCACGTATACATCTACGCATGTAGAAATCCAGAGAGAGAGAGAGAGAGAGAGAGAGTACCATGTTGATCTGGCAATGGAAGCTGCAGCGGCTGGCGGAGGGAGACTACGGTGAAACCCTAACTTTGCTTCGTCGGGGGCATTTATAGGGAATAGGTCGGGTCGGGTTTGGTTCGTTACGGAGACATGGTCCGGATGCAACCGGGCAATGATGAAGACTTTTAAAAGCAATTACTCATTTCATCCCAAAATGTTTATCGGGTCTGCAAAACGGAATCTTAAAAATAATACTACAATTTTTGTAACAAAATTTCAAAAGTTTTTTTAACAACGTACTGTATATCAATGAGTTCTTTTTATTTGTGAAAAAATATTGAATTTTTTATTAAAAAAATACATTCTTTTTAAGTTATCGTTTTGCAGACCCGACAAATAATTTGGGACGGAGAGAGTATAATTTTATTGAAACAAATCAAAATTTTCATTCAAAGTTACTAAATATAGATGAGTTCTTTTAATTTATGGATATAATTTTGAACCTTTTTTTAAAATGTATTTATTTTAAATTCTCGTTACGTGGACCAAACGTTATTCGGAAAGGAGTGAGTAATCAACCCGTTGAAAGCTAACTCTTCTTTACATAGAGGAGTAATTGTATTGCTATTCCTTTAGAGTGAGTTTTTTTCCTTTCAAAGAAATAAAAAAGGAAATGATTTTTACACTCTATTTTTCCTTAAGAACACCACCAAAATTTCTCTTCTCATGTGCATTGAAAATTGTGTAGTGTGTAAATTTTTTTTTTTTGAAGTATTACAACTGTAGAAGACACATTGTTTAGTGCATTTATGAAAAGAATCGAGTGCAAAAAATATCTTCCAATTAAAATGCTGGTTTGATCACATTTTTTTAAGCGTAATTGGCTAAATTAAACATGTGATGTTTCTTTTTGACCACGATTTCTGTGCATAAATGCATTATCTTGAGCCAAATCTAAAAGGTAGTGATAATGCCAAAACTATTTTTATTGGTGCCAAAACTCAATTGCATAAAAGTTCTTGTACACTACACATGGTACAAGTCTTTTGTGCACTAAAATTTTGACACGCACAAAAACAGTTTTGATATTATCATTTTCCAATGTAAAAGGTTGGCTATAGGAGCCATGGCATTTCGCACATTTCAAAAAGTCACCAAATTTGTACTTTCTAAACGTACATATAGATTCTCAAAATCTATTGATGATAGTTTATACGACCACAATTGGTTTCTTAAAAACAAGAATAACAAAATATGTTCCTAGAATCTTTCGTAAATCCCCACATAGTTCTATATGCAACCAAAAAAAAAATAGGCCATGGACTTTTTGCTAATGTACATTGCTAAGGAAATTACTGTAAAATAAGCTAAAACTCAAGCATCGATAAATTCGGAGATTTAAAAATACGACAAGTTTCCTACTGATGCAACGGTTAATTGGCGTGTCAAGAAACCATTGGTCTTATTTTTATTTATTTTTGATAAGTACTACTTCTTTCTATTCAAGCTAAAACCAAAACCCAAAAGCTCAGGAACAACTCCTGGCTTTTCAACTTGTTCAGTTGTTGTCACACCTGGACAAAGCAATAGAGCTCAAAAAAGATACTACAACAGACCTTACAAAAACAGCAGAGTACAATCAACCTATACACTACCAAGAATAGCAGACAACTCAAAACAATACTATAACATTTACTCTCTTTTTTTAATAACAGGATGTGCGGGTCAGCTTGCGCGCATCTCGATTAATTCCGAGGTCCTGAAATTAATAACCGGGCAAAACCCTCTCGTGGCCCAAGATTTGGAATGTTTGAGAACACAACAACATTTACACATGGTGCAAATTACAATTTTTTTGAATAGAATTTTTTTTTTATTATCTTGAAATTGTTACAAAACTAATAAGAGGAAGGAAATAACGTCATGTTCAGAAGAACAATTAGTCAAATCCGAGGCCTAATACCTAAATTGGCAAGATGCTAATTCATAACCACCCAATGAGACGAAGCTACCCTAAAGGCTGAAGCCCAATCTCCCTAAATGAGTCTAAAAACCCTGATCAATACAATTAAGAGCAAAAGGCAAGAAATGCCCAAATCAAACAATAACGCACATCAATGGGCCAAACCCAGTCTAAGAGAAGCCAAACCTAGCCGAAACCCCAAACCTAACCCTAAACCTAGCCAAAACACAGCCACCACACACCACAGCCCAAAACACCGCCGACCACCATACTCAGGCAAACAACCACCTCCTAAAACCCGAAACAGGCCGCAATCAAAACCACCAAGCCCGTAGCGGATGACCGGCGCCGACGCCCATCAAAATGGCCGAAAAACAGCAGCCCACCACCAACTCGGAATCACCCTTTGGTGCCCAGATCAAATCGGCCACACCAGCACACCATAAGCGAGTTCCCCAACGTCAATGACCGCACCTCGCCGTTGAGCAAAACCGGCTACACCAACTATGATAGCCGGCGGCACGAACGGAGAAGAGGACAAGGTGGGAAGGAGGTCGGCGGCCAAGAGGGCAGTGAGACGGATGGAACTGCAATACAGCCAAGGAAAAGGGGAGGTGTGGATCTGGAAGAGATGAGGCCGATGCCGCTGCAATGCCAGGAGACCACCGTGAGCCGGCCGGGTGTCGCTAGCCCCAAATTGCACATAGAGCGTTGTTTTACATGTTTAAGACTGAAATTTTTTTGAATGTCACGAAGTTATGTTATGGTCTCTTCCTCTGAATGCCAAAATCTTGATTTTTTTTTCCCCTGGCATTACAACATACTTGTTGGAGCACCAACCCCATAACGTTATGCAGGGAGATACGACAATTGTAATCCCTTGCTTTTGGTAGGGCTGGATCGCATATACTGCCAATTACATTTCCTCTCGACCAATGGATGGCTGCCTTCAATTGAAATTCCATCTTTTCTTGATGGACAAATATACAAATATGGTTGCTATTGCTGAACCTGCTCTTGTTCATATGGTGAACCACTCTCTCCGGATAATGGGTGCGCGTCTTTGTGTGTGTGTGTGTGTGTGTGTGAGAGAGAGAGAGAGAGAGAGAGAGAGAGAGAGAGCAGTAGTTGCCTAGCATGGTGAGATCCAGAGAACATTATTGACAAGCAAAGAATGTTGTTTTCATATTAGAAGTTTCAATATTCCCAGAAAAACTTCATCTATGAACATGCTCCAAAACCTTGTAAAATCTATAAATCATAGTGTTATTCACAAGATATCATCAAAAAATTCTTACAAAGAATCACCCATTTGCGATAGAGAGATATAAGAAATGCTCAACCGTTGGAAACCGCACAGATTTATGCATCAGTGCCATAAATTTCAGGCTTCAAAACTCCACCTATGTAGATTATCAATAACCCCGAAACAGAATGCTGGGAAATTTCTCAGAAACTAACCACAAGTGTGGATCAAATTGGATTCTTCCGGTTGGTTGAGTATTTTCTCAAACATATAGCTGATCTTCTCATGCTGAACCATCTCTTCCAGTATCTTATCATCATTGACAGCACGTGAGATGGTTTCCTTCCTATGAAGTTTTCCATCCGCAGAAGAGAATACCAACTCAGATAACCTGTCCTTCTCAGCCTGCCTTGCACACTTCTCACCTTCCATTGTTCCTGACGTGATCAAACGGTAGATATACACCACTTTCTTCTGCCCTATCCTGTATGCACGGCTTATGGCTTGCCTTTCCACCGAGGGGTTCCATAAAACATCAAGCAAGACTACTCTTGATGCCCCAACCAGACTTATGCCTTCAGAGCAAGCCCTTATTGATGCCAGAAGTACCTGAACCTGACTATCCGGATCATTCAGCAAAGAAATCGACGACTGGCGATGTCTTGCCTCAATCTTCCCGTCCATATACAACAAATCTTTTCCTTCTGTCCAACCAAAACTCGATTTCAATTGCTCTCTGATGATAGTCAGTGGTTCAATGAATTGGCTGAAGACCAAAACCTTTTCTTTCACCGCCATACTAAGGCGGATTAGTTCAATGAGAAAATTGGTCTTCACACCGGCTTTAGGATCAAACCGAAGCGTTTCTAGCTCGTTTGTATCAACGGAGAGCCCTTCTTCATCAGATGAGGCATGTCCTAGCAAGAGGGAAGGGTGAACAGAAATCAAAGATGCCAGGTGGTCCCGAATGAATACGTTGGGCCGACCTTGAATAACTCCAATTAGAGTTTTCTGCAACTCAGTTGGATTTAAAAAGACCATAGCATCCTTCAACCCTGGCAGATTCTCCTTAAGTATCATACCTTTATGCACATGCACAAAAGGGTCAATCAGGGATCTGAGTTCGTTGAGTTTATCACCCGCATCCTTTCCAATTGATTTGGTCAGAGAAGCCCATTTCCCTCTACCTTTCCTCCCCTCCCTCCCTCTATTCCTTCGGGAATCTCCCTTAATTCCGGTGACAATTCTGTCACAAAACTTCGGTCTAACTAGACAGAGCGTGTTAAAGAGTTCATCGAAGTTATTCTGAAATGGAGTCCCAGATAAGAGGATTCGCCTTTGGGTTTCCACTCCCGAAAGGGCTCTCCACATTAAGCTTTGGTCATTGCGAGGAGTGTGGCCCTCGTCAAGTACCAAAACCCCTGGAAGTTCGAGAAGCATTTTCCTAACCATCTCAGCTTCGGCATATCGTTTAAATTTTCTTTTCGTTTTACTACCTCCTTCGTCATTTGTGGAAACAATTCCATCTTCAGCAAGCTTCTCAAATAGCCTATAGCTAATCCCCAGGACACTCTGACCCTTTCTCCATGAATACAATTTCACCAGACGAATTGAATTCATATTTTTTCCTCGGCGTCCGGCTTTATTTAGCAGATTTAAGGCTGCTTCATTTTCCCGCCCAGAAAACTCCGGTTGATTCAGATTGTGGAAGGGAATCCCAACCTTCCACTTCTTGAACTCTTCTTCCCATGTGAGAAGCATGCTTTTCGGAGCGACAATTACGGGCCGGCATTCTGGATATAATTTCATGAATGTCTGGAGAAAAACTATGGCAAGACGGGTTTTACCTGTGCCCGGGGCATGGGAGATGATGCATCCGCTTCCACCATCACATGCACTGTTCTTCAATTCTTCAAGGTAAATGCTCCCACCTATATTCTTCCAAATGAACTCTAAACCTTCCCGCTGATGTGCATACATACTCGTTTTAATCCCAGGAATTGTGTCCCACACTGTGCCTTCAGCACAAATGTGGCCTTTAGAATTGGATGTAGATGCAGAGTCTTGGAACTGCAGCTTGTCAAAATTGAAATGGTCACTGCTGTTCCAGTAATTCTTGTCAGGCCTTCCCAGCGGGTGCTTACTCTGCATGGAAAAAAAAGTTTATACATATAAGCCAAGTTTTTTTTTGAAAGAATTCAAGAGAGTTAAGAACTGTGAGCTCAGATTTCAGTACTATCAAGGGGAGTTGAAGATTAAAAGCCTTCTCCCCTAGCACTTTCGCTTCTATAGTTCCCTTCTGCTTCTATAACCAAGTCATTCAATCGAACATGAAGGAGATACAAGAATGCAACATTAGAAAAAATCCTCCACTATCCAGTTGAAGACTGTAACATAAAGCTGCAATCCCACCACTTTCAAAACCTAGCTGGTGAATAAAAACTGCAACTCAACCAACTAAAAGCCGCAATTCCACTTCAACCAACCAACCAACCAAGCTGGTGCAGTAAAACTGACCGAATTTTTAGGTTGAAATTAAACAATGTACCATCTTATTGAACTGATAGAAAATTCAAACTGTGTTCATTGCTAATACACCACATTTTGCGAGTAACCAAACTTTGAAATGATAAAGCAGACAACTTACAAAAGAAGGCAAAATGTGCTTAATCTCCAACTTCACAAAAGAGCAGAATTTGCATTTAAGGCCAATTTGTTCATCAAGAACAAGCTGATGCTTCCCTTGGTGGCAACAGGTTGCTGGATCACTTTCAGTCTCTTCGGTAAAACTATCCTCATTGTCAATCTACAAATCATCAATGGCAATAGTTAAAATTCAGGGCGAAAGTAAAAGAGACACATGTAAGTACAACATGAAGAATGGATGGCAACTCAGAATTACATATAAAGTAGAAGGCTCAAGGAAACCACAGTAAAGAGACAGAGGACAAGGGAAGAAGTAAACACATTTAGGCCTCATAAGAAACAAATTTCACACCATGACCAACATTGCCATCATACTAATTGTACTTAAGAGGGAAAATGCAGACAAAGAAATTTTGCAATGTTGGACTTGTCACCAAACTGCTGTTTACCCAACTAAGAAAACTAATGACAGTTTAGGACCTTTAGATACACGTCGGTAGCTGACAACAGCTTCACTCAGCTGCCCTAAAAATATTCAGCACCTCTATTTTGCATGTAAGCACCTAAACCGCCAGGGAAAACTAATTTTCTGTCATGAGGGAGAAACTCATAACAGGAAAAAGGGGCCCATGCAAGTTAACTTGCTATGAAGGGTCAAAACATGAAACTGGGAACACAAAAAAAACCCCATGAAAATGTGAAAGAGTATCTTCAAAGTAAGAAAACTACCAACAACGGAAGTAACATGGGGAGAAAAATGGAGACCACGAGAAAGTAAATTTTGAATGAAGGGGTAGAGTACGGAAGAACATCAACAAGTCTTTCCCACAAGGAATTCTAGCAGGGAAAGTTCCATAAAAACTGAAGACGTATATGCTGAAATCAATGCCTAATAATCTAATATGACTACACATGACGAGGCATAGCCCATCTAACAAAGTTTCAGGACATTTTCTGTTCGGCAATAAACAGTGGACATACCGGCAAATATTCAGACAAACAGGTTTGGCCCTGGATAACTAGCACTGACAGAAACATATGAGCTAATATTTGAACATAATAAACTCTTTTCTTGGAATCAGGGCCTAATAAAGTAATCAGTCACCAACAAGGAAACATACATGATCTTCTCATGTAGATATTATGAAATCAAGGGTCTCATTAATGTCTGTGGGGGTAAATTACGATAACAAGGGTCACAGAAGGACAAGGCAAATACGCCTTCGTACTCCACACATTGATATTATGTTTATACAAAGTAATTTTTGGGATATCATAATAAGAAATATCAACTCATGCAATTAGTGTTATGATTGATTTCTCACATTTAAGGCGCAACCAGTGATTTAAATAAGCAAGGCAAACGCGAGGCGACAAAGCCCTCATTGAAGCGAGGCAAGGCGAGGCGAGGCGAGCGCCTCATTGAAGCGAGGCGAGCATTTATAAAATTATTAAAATTATAAATGTTTTTATGTCTTTTATATAACTGTTTCGTTAATAATTTGAGGGGTTAATAATCTGAGGGGGTTAACTGGTATGCTAATAAACAATAAGGGTTTTAGTGTATTTTATTTATATTATATATATATATATATATAAACATACATACAAAAGTACATGGCAGTCAAAACCAGTTCAAAACCACACATCGATCTTCGACGACGATGTGCTGCTCCTCCTCCGACGGCGGCTTGCACTCATCGATCTTTAACGACGACGATCTGCTGCTCCTCCGACGAAATAAGTATGCCTCTTACCTTTTCTTCTCCGCCCTCGTCTTCTTCTTCTTTTTCTTCATCGGTGAACCAAATCTGCTCTGCAACGTGTCTAGGGGTGGTCGACGGTGGTCACCGACGGCTGGGCTTGGTCGACGGTGGTCGCCGACGCCTAGTCGCGCTTTTTACGTTGCCTCACGCCTCACGACTAGGCGAGGTTTTACCGACTAGTCGCTCGCCTCCTCTAAGCTCGCCTCACCTCGCACCCCTGAGGCGTTGTAGTGTCGCCTCACACCTCGCCTCGCCTAGGCGGTCGCCTAGGCACGCTTTTTCAATCACTGGGCGCAACGACATTGTGTTACCACATTTGAAGGGCTACTTGCATATTAAAAAGCGACTTATTTAGCCATACATGCAACACCAAATTTCTTCAAGGACAAAGAACATGCTTGGGGATTTCCATCCGAGTGTCTCATGGGAGGACATACATGTGAGGTCTGTTATTTTATCTGAGGATTGATGTAAACTTTTAGTGCAAATAAAAGTGAATACTTCTGTAATTCTTTGGGAATTGGTTTGTTCAAAATATATAAGTGAAAAGGAGGCGACCAAGTAGCGGATGACTTGGAAAACGGCAGCTTTGCTTTAGTCCTTATGTTGTTACACTTCAAGCCATGACTAGTGCCATTTTAAGGTTGACAGGTACAGGAATAAGTATACCTATGCGAGATACTCCCTCCGCCCCTTTTTAAGAGTCCATTATTCCATGCCGAGCAAAAAAAGAGTACATTATTCCATTTTGGGTTGTCCCTTAATAAGTGTCCATTTTGTACAGTTAATGGGCAAAAGTTGATATTTTTTCCATTTTGCCCAAAAAGTAGATACTATTTTGGAAAGTTAGTGGATAAAAGTATAATGATGATGCCTCCATAGAGGGTAAGTATGGAAAGTTACAACTTTTAGAGTCTAATGATGATGTCTCCATAAAAAAATTGAATTTACGAAGTGAGATTCTTAAAAAGGGATGGAGTACAACTTCCACCGGCTTTCCATTCTCAGAACGAAACTTGAATCATTCAAGACGAAACAGAAGAAATATCTCCACATTAGAAACCTTTTCTAAGCATCAAGGAGTAGAAGGTCTTTCCCATAAATCTTCTATATTTTGTTGAAGCATGATTGCCTTGATGAATTGGTTAGGTTGCATGAAGGAGCGCCTCTTTCGGTCCCACTCTTCACAGATTTGCCATGATGATCGTTGTGGGTATGTCCCAACTCCCAACATCTTTATTAATTTCCGGTGATGCCATTTGTCCCATGGACTTTTTTGTTCCTCACTATTTTTTTCCTCCCACAAAGCTATAGCAAAACAAAAGTCTCCCTCTTTTACACACCACTACTTACCCCATGTCACAAACTAATGGGTTCCAACTCATATTATTTCTCCCCCAAACACTGTTTAGGACAAATAAAGTATGTAACGTAGTACACATGTTGAGCTACACTTATAATAGATGACCATAACCTACTCTACCTGTCTTCTCCATGCCATGCAGATGCATTAATCGTCTTCCACCTGGCAAAGTCAATAAGTTCTGAAAACACATAACAATTGACCACTATCTCAGAGAAAGGCCTCGTAAAATAGACATGTTCCATTAGCTGACCGGTGGAGGCAGGAAGTTCAGGGTATGTTTGATGCTTCTATCAATCATAGTCGACGTTGTACATTAACACTACTTATGCTCTCTTCTGGAAATATGTAGATTGAAGCATGCCATATCATAGTGGGAATTTATTTCCACTACTTATAAATATACGGTATGTGCAATCAAAGTAACTGAAAGATCTAGAGAATTTCCTAAAATTAGGATGATAGCCAAGTCCAGAAGTGCCTAGATTTCATGACAAAGCACACATATGCTAGCAAGTATATCCATGCAATTAACGCATGCAGAAAACTCAGCACAGAGTACCCTTGCCCTTAAGGCATGCTCATATGCTTGAGTCAACTCACAGGGGACACCTGGCCTTGCTACGGTAGAAGAATTACCGATGAATGTGACGCATGTTAGAAGCCATGAGAAGTTATTAAAAATGCCTTACCATGCTGATTTCAACAAAACTTGTGGCAATGTTATATGCTTGTACAAGTCCTATTTTACAACCACATAAACTGCCCTGAGACACGACACTGTCATCATCATCACAACACAATGCATCTCTGGTGGTATCTCTTACATATAGCTAAAGAGTAAGTGGTTCAAGCTTCATTCCTTACAAAGATGAGATGAGGACAAACTTGAGTGAAACTCAAAGCCAGAGAGAGAGAGAGAGAGATCAAAATATAGCTTTGTTATAGCTAAAGGAGTCTGCTTGTCGTGCTCGAGGAGTCAAAGCAACCATAGGGGAAATATAGAATATAACATTTTGTGGTCAAATGCGTAGATCACAATTCACAACCTAAATGAAACCAAACTGAGAATCCAAATGGACATCATTGAAAGATGGAAATTATATAATCTCTAACGAAAGGTGGCAAAGTACTAGATGTTCAGGAATAGCAAGACTGCTGGTGAAACCCATCATATTTGCACATGTACTAGAGCTAATTTTCCATCTACAGATTAGGAGCAAAAGGAAGATGATGGCATAGAAGAAAAATAAGAGGCACTAGAATGGTCAAAGCCGCCATTGACAGAGAGCATTGTGAGTGGAGAAAGTGAGAACATATTGTAGACATTGTGGAAAGGCATTTAGCCAAGACATAAGAGGTTCGATGAAAGTGATTACAAAGTCCATGAACATGTCCCACACTGTGTGGTGAGTGAAAGTTCATGAACCCAAATGTAAGTTTTTGAACCTGCATAGTATGGCGCATTCTGAAGTCACAAGTGGTGCAGCCCAAGCAGACAATGGGCACAATGCAGTGCTAGGGTGCTGCAATGGTATCAGGGCTAGCATAAACATGAAACAATGGACAGTTCCCACAAGGAGATGTCCTTGGACAGTCCCTAATGGAGACATGCTTGAGTGATTCCCATGTGAAGTCAAGTCAGAACGGATTCAATAAGTGATGTACTTGGGCCGGTTCAAATGGGATGAGTGAGCTTGACATAGTTGACTGGGTGCTACACGGGAATGAGCAGCCCTTTACGAGGTGGTGAAGTGTGGTGACCTAGATCTGAAAGCCAAAATTTCCTGAGGTAGGGCAGGAATAATGAGTTGAGGTGAAGTTTCTTACCAAATCCTTAAACCAGTCCCACGTCCTTGGTAAGTGAAAATTCGTGTGCCTTGTGAGATCTAAACCGACACAGTACAATCTGTTTTAAAGAGGTGAGGGTGTCCCAAAGCAGACATTAACAAACAATGCAGGGCTGGGGCATTACAAATATAGCCCATATCAAAGAGACAAAGACTTGGGCTGAGACACGCATCTAAGAGGCCCATGGCATCTGTTTCACACACCAAGAAGCGTCCAAAGCTAGCACAAGACTCTGCATAAATTCTACCTCCAAGCTTCAAGCAACGAACCCCAAGAATCCCATCAGTGAGTCTAATGTGGACCAAAGGCCATTCCATGACCACAAAAATTCACAATCAAGACAAGCAATTTCCAAGAAGTTTCCTAAAGCAATACTTGTGACATAAACAGTGATCAATATCTTAAAACCACTGGAGACTATCCTTGTGAATAATAGATTGGCCAACAAGTTGAAAAGAGTATCTTAAGGTTGTCTTGGGCATCTGTGGTCTTGGTCATGGACAAAAACATATGACAGATGGATAGTCTAATGAAATTCCCCAAACTATTAGGCCTCCACAATGCATTTGTTCTACAGCTTCATCAGAGTCAATAATTCAATGTGCCATTTTATAGCCCACCCGTGGTATCTTAAAATAGACACAATACTCTTAGGAGGGGCAGGTCAGAAACATATGACAACCACACGCGGTAGATTTACGGGAGATGAAACAAATTAGTATCTTTAAAAAAAGTTGATAAATTTGATTGGCTGAGAATTAAATTTTCAATAGATGGTCTTTTTTGGATTGGAATGTCATTAACCCTTACATATAGCATACTCTAACTAAGTTGATCTGAGTTTCATCCTTGCTTCCAATTTGATTCAACGTCGTCCTTTTTGTCATTCACCTCCGGGATAAGTAAGGGATTTTTATTCTAGGATCCGCTCCAGATATAAACAGATTCTTTGCACCAACTTATGTATGCATTTATAAGTCACCAAAATCAGTCATTTAAAAACAAGAACTGAGAAAGATAAATATAAAATAGCATAGAATACAAAGCACTGGTCTACATATTGCAATTGCAAGAAGACAAATGACTTGAAGGTCATCAAATATTCCATGGAATGTATGTTTACCAGGATATAAAATAAGAAAAGGCCGGGGGCTACAACACAAATTGGAAGTTTACATAAAGCATGAGAATAATCACAGAAAGTCGATAGATAACCTAAACACTTACAAACTGCAAAAACAATTGCATAAGAAACAAGATAGGAAACAGATAAGTACTTGACATAGACAAAATTCATAGAACTAAGTCAAGCTGGGAAAGCAAACATAAGTCCTGTGCCTAACTTTTAATGTGACCTACCATGGAAGAATCTGAGTCACCAATTGCACAAGCTGCAAGAACGAAATCCATCTCTGCAAAAAGTTTATCCGCTTCTGTATCCGAAGGCGATTTCTCTGGAGTAATCGGTTCCTCTTCTAAAAACCTGAACTTGAGTGGTAGTATCGGTTCCATATCAGGAGCCTTTGAGGAAACCAACTCCTCCACAAGCACATCACCCTTCTGCAAAATGGAATCTGCAAGGATCTTCAACAAACACCAAACATATCTTTCAATTCAAGTTCTTAATATCTAAGACATGCCTGTTAAAAGAGATACCACTACCATTCTTCAGAAAAGAATTAGGCAGTGTTTGGTTGACTAGAACTAGAATCAAGTTGGAATGGAATAGTCATTCACTTGGAATGTTGATTCCGACAAATACTATGCTAAAAAATATCAGAAGTGCATTGCAAATGGAGACAATGAATAGCACTTCCATTCCTTTCCAACATCATTCTAGCAAATGAAATACTACGTAAGTGTTGGTGTTAGCTTTTGGGAGTGTTTTTACATTTTGGCACCTCTGAAGTTATGGCAGTGTATATGCCACTAACTTCTCTTTATACTTTTAAGTAAAAAAAAGACAGCTTTTAAAGCTGCTTAAGCCGATTTTGAGAGATATCATATTCTATGCTTTTGAGTTCCGATTCTTGAAACCGACTTTTGTAAATAGTCAATTTTGAAAAACGTTACAAACAAATAATTCAAATCTAATAGGTATGAGTTCTAAGCTTTCTAATTTGGTTTATAAAAATGAAATTCAACTAGGCAGAGTAATTTCCACCTTTGCAACAGGTATTGGAGGCCTTCTCTTAGCAGGCCTCCCCACCTTCTCTTTTGCTTTCTCAGGAGATTTCCCCACGGTTTCGCCATCTTTGAAGCAGATATCTTCATCAACGTTGACTGACATTGGAGCAGTAGAATCCCCATGATCGCGCCTTCCCTTACCCGGCGGCCTCCCGACCTTCCCTTTGCTTTTTTCACTCCCATCACTGATCTCGTCTGTGTCGTCATCCTCCCCAGATGAGGAGGATTCGGGATCCTCATCCTCATCGGTAAGAGTAAAAGGGCAACCAACCCTCCCAAGCTCCTCTTTGTTCCCACGTCGCGGCCGCAAACGAAGTCGTTCCGCTACACTTTTTCGCCCTTCACTCTCGTCTTCCTTCCCACCTTGTTCTTTGTCACAACCAACCAAAATATCCAACCCTGAATATCTCTTTCTCTTAAACCCACCAGACCCATCTCTTTCCCCACCAACCAAACTATAATTCTTTTTCGCGAGGGGTCTACCCCTTCCTCTACTCTTCGTTGTTTCCTCCTCTCCATCCCCCTCAACAAACCCACCCTTCCTCACATCATCACCATTCAGTTCTCCTCCATCCCCGCGTGATTGCCGTAGAAAAACAACTTCGGGCGATTCCTCTCGTCTCCTCTTGAATCGAATACTATCTTCTCCCTCTCCTTCCACACCCGATTGCCGCAAAAAGACAACCTCGGGCGATTTTCCCCGACACCTCTTCAATCCGGCCTTAACCCTCCCCTCTTTCCCCATTCCAGAAACTTTTTCCTTCCCCTTTCCATTCCGAACACCCGGCTCATCTTCATCCTCATCATCCTCCGCGAAATCGCTACAGGAACTTGAAACATCCAAATCATCATCACCAGAACCAAGATAATCCTGGTCACTGGAACCCTCGCTTTCCTCCTCACTCTCCGACTCCTCCGAATCCCCCGGGCCAGAAACCGACTCCGCCGAACCACTGGCGTTGGATTCCGTACTCTCACCCGTCGTCCCCTTTGAACCCTTAAAACCACCATCACAACTTGAACCCGCCGCACCTCGCTCAACTCCAACCTTTGCCTTACTATAATCCACCCGCAAGAATACAACATCATCATCATCATCATCATCATCAAACGTTTCAATCGCATTACTGTTTCTCTTCAACTTATCAGTTCTTATCTTTTTCCTAGACTCACACGTTTTCTCCGATTCAACCCTACCTACATTCCCCTGATTCTCTCTCTCATCGTCAATCAAAACCCCCTGATTCTTCTCCAACCCTTCCTTACGAAAAAAAGAACCAGAACCCTCCTGAAAACCCACATTCCCAACGTCGGCTTGGAATTGGCCGGAATCAGCCACGTACCTGGAATCGCCGCCGTCAGCCGCGGTCCCGTCGCCGGAATCTCCGTATCTGCTCCCTCGATCGCCGGCCGAGGACACCGGTGCCTTCTGCTTCTCCGCGGCCTTTTGCTTTTCCGCGGCCTTCTTCTTCTTTTTCTCCTCGTTGTACTGCTGGAAAAATACTTGTTCTTGGAGCCGAGTTCTCTTCGCCAGAGTCAATTTACTGTAATCCATCTGTAGAGAGATAGAGAGCTCTATGTCTGTAAAAGTGTGTATATATGTGTGTGTATATCTAGAGAGAGAGAGAGAGAGAGAGAGAGAGAGAGAGAGACAGGGATCACCAGACTGGGGAATTTTCCGGGAAGGAGGTTGAAAGCGGCAAGAGAGAGAGAGAGAGAGAGAGAGAGAGAGAGAGAGAGATTACTCAATAAGAATGCAAGGCGCGAAGAGGCATTGATTAACCAACCAACAAAGGAAAAGGAATCGGAAGAGTTTTAGAAGTCTATTGACAAGTGGAATTAGGAAATATAATAAAGGATAGCTAAAAATACTAATAAAGTAGGTCTTAATTAATTAATTCTCTTTTATTATATATTAGGCCATATGCTAAATACTTTTCCTTTTATTTTTTTTTGTGCTGGATTTGTTTTCATTAGGCATTGAAGAGTTTAAAATGTGGTGGCCCTTCGGAAAAAAGAAGCACTTTGATTGTTTTCTTGGTCTTTTAAAGCTTTTGTTAATTTAAGGCCAACTTTTTGGGTTTTCGATTTGTATTGACGAAAGAAATTTAAAAACTACAAAATTATAATTTAAATTTTAAAAAATACCAATATTAAAAAAATACTTAAAAATTTCTAACATATGGTTTTTCAAAGTTCGGTTTGTAGCTTTAACTTTTTTTTATTTTGCTCATCAAGACGAATTCTAAATGTTATTTCTTTTATTTTTTAGATTTATTAATTGTTTGTGAAAAAACTAGAAAATACTAAAAACAAATAAGACATTGTCTCAAAATATAATTAAACTTATTATAAACTACACCTAATTATGTGTGTATATATATGTGTGTGTACAAATTTTCTTTTTTAAGAGACTCTTCAAAACTTGCATCCATTTTATTGCCAGTGGCAACCAGTGGCAGAGCTAGGAATTAACAACAGTTGGGGCACCTTTTAAACACACAATAACGAGAAAAATAATCGTAATAAGCAATGCGAAATAATAGAATAAATTTTGTGCTGCATAAAAATAAAAAAATGCTAACATATTTACTAATAAAGTTAGTAATTACATATAGTATCAAAATAAACTAATTGGTTTAATTGTCTCGTAATATCAAGTCTAATAGCAATTCAATACATAAAAATAAAATGTTATTATTAGCAATCTAATCCAATTAGAATGAATTTTATTTTCAAATGTTATCTTTAAACCTCCAAATTCGTATTAGTACGTTATTAGCTCTATCGACAAAGACAACAAACAAGACTACTGTAAAAAAAAAATATAAATAATTATAAAGTATAATGCATATAGCCCATGTTTAGCCGCTATTAAATTTGGACACTACAATTGGAGTTTTCCAAATGGTAAGTGATGGCTATCATTTTCATTAGACATCTCATTTAGCGAGTGTGATGTAATTGTTAGAATGTTTTTAAAGTAAAAAGTTGAGTGAAATGATATACAAAATTTATTAACGCGATACACAAATAATAGTTTATAAAATCAATCTTTAAAAAATAAATGCAGAATCTGAAGGGAAAAAAAAGGTGGGAAGAAGGCAGGGAGGGGCCTGTGCCCCAACTAGTCCAAGAGTGACTCTATCACTGATTTTTGGGTCCATGTACAACTTCGAAAAGCTTAAACGCCATGAAAAATGGGTCACATTAGGTCATCCACAGTGGTATAATAAAAAATGGATAATCAAAAGTTAACACATCAGCTTTTAATTATTCACTTAAGAAGTTGTTAAGCTTAACAATGTTGAGGTTCACAATGGTCACTTCTAGTCCATAACCAAAATAAGAAGTCCAGTACAATTTCACACAATCTATCTCTCCCCCTCTGTTTCCCGCCATTCACTTCCCTCCATTATGATTTTTTTTTGGGCAAAAATATATCGAACATATGGTGTTCTCCCTAGTGTTATCTATCAAAACAACACCGAAACTTTTTTTTTCTTCCTATTCCTGTAGCCTATATCACAAATCCACCACTCTCTTAATCTTTCAAAAAAAATCAGATGTGTTCTTGAATTTGAAAGAATGCAAGGTTCTTCCTCTTTTTTTTTTTTTGCAAGGTTCTTCATTTACTCAACCATAAGGGGAGGAACAAAAAAGAATAACCACTTTTTAGTAGAAAAAATTATTTTTTTTGCTAAAAAGTGATTATTTATCAAAATACTTGGGTAAAAGTATTAAAAAAAAATTACTTTTCCGATTCCTCTCGTCGAGACGAATCAATAACCTGATGAGCGCCCAATATTGTAGATATTTGGTGCGACTAGTCCCGTTTTATATTGTTTTAACTTATGTTTATTTAGCAATTATTCGATATTACTCGTAAGGTAGTTTGTTTAGTGTTTTCAGGTAAACTATGTAAATAAGACGTGTTTCGACGCCATGGATGGCCCAAGTGCTTCCAAGTACCCGAAGACCCTGTCGGCCCCTGAAAATCTGTCTAAGTATGGAAAAATGACTTTCTGATAAAGTTCTGATTTTCGAGATAAAAAATGGCGGTAATTGATCCTTGAATTTTTCTAAGAGTAACTACAAAGTTGCAAGGTTTTATTTGAAGAGCAAGGTCATGTTTTGAGCCATTTTCGCTTGAGAAAAACGTCCAGATTTTCGTTTTACACTAAAAGTGGGGGGTTGACATTTTGATTTAATTGGAATCTTGAAATTCTGGTAATGCCATTGTTTCTAAATGGGGGGTACTTTCTTATTTTCATTAAATAAATTAAAGTAAAGGAAAGGTAAAAGAAAGGTTTAAAATGTAGCCTTTACTTAAGTTTAGAGAATGAAAATAAGTTGCTGGGAGCCGTCGGGTGATGCTGAGATGCTCTGGGAGCCGTCGGGTGCTGAGTTTTGAAGGCTGGCCTGAAGTCTGGAGATAAGCTCACCGTATCGATACAGATTAAGGCTGTATCGATACGCATTAGCTTCAAGGGAAGGCAGAGTGTTCCGTATCGATACGGCCTTAATCCGTATCGATACGGGGAAGCTACGTGGAAATGGCCCTTTCCAAGTTAACAGCGTGGTATCGATACTTTGCTTAATCCGTATCGATACCACGAGCCTTCGGCCAGATATTTGTTGCTTTTTGGACCTTCCATTTATGGAATAGTTGCTACTTTTGGTATGTTTTTAGGATATTTGTTGGGAGAGAAGATGAGTTGTATAAATACTCTTCTCCCTCACTTTAGTTAAAAAATCTACTTTATGCTCTAGGTAGTTTTCTTTCTAGTTTTCCTCCATTGTTGTTCAAGTTTAATTTCTTAAGAACTCAAGTAAGTATTTATCTTATGTTAATTTCTCGCTTATTAATGTTGTAGTTACGGTTTAGATCCTCACTAATTTCAAGTTTATTTCCATTTTCGTCGGTTAAATATGTTTATCGTTTCTAGCATGATTTCTAGTCTTTTTAATATGTGTGAGTAGTTTCTTGGGTAAGTCTTGGGTTAATCTTTCCCAATGACTTAGGTTGTTGTTTGGTTCTCTAATCCTCGGGCTTAAAATCATGATTTTCGGAATTGAACTAACTTAGCCATTTCGGTCTAAGCGAGGGGTGTTAACTCCTTGGTATGTTGTTTAGTCAAGCGGTCTTGGCAAGCAGCATATTGAGGGCTCGTGGCCTCCTACGTGTTAGATACATTAGCAAAAATAGGTTGTTTTAGTTCCGTTTAATCACATCTTTTGATAAATGAAATCGTTAAAGCTAAACTTTCCGGGCATGAGCACGCGGTCGTGTCTCTCGCCTGAGTTATATTGAGAACCGACAACGGCCTTTGTTAAGGGTTAGACGAGCCCTAGACTTGCCTCTTTTAGTTTATAAAACTCGTTTCTAGTCTTTTCTATTTTACTTTCACCGTTAAAGCAAAACCAAGTTGGCCGTCTTGAACGCCGTATTCTACTATTTTAACCTACAATCCAAACTAGCTATATTTTGATTCTCTGTGGGTACGATCCCGGACTTCCGGTTATTATGCTATCGACGACCTAGCCCTACGCTTGGGGTATTTCAACCTCATTTGGAGGCGAGGTTTGGAGGCTAAGCATTTTTGGCGCCGTTGCCGGGGAATTCTTTATATAGCTTATTTGGAGGATCGACAAACCACTGTAAGTACTCCATTTTTTTTTTTCCTTTGTGTAATTTGAACTCAATTTAGCGGATACCTCTAACTGAGCCACCAATTCGACCTGAGGTTTAACGAATCTAAATTGAGTATCAATTGCCTTTTTACCGTTTTTATTGCATATATATATCCGTGGTGGTGGCATAACCCCACGAGACTGTTTGTGAAAGAGGTGGCGGCATAGCCCCTCTAACCCGTTTACTTTATGTCTTATCTATCTAATAGAATGGCAGCGGCCAATTGGGAAACACCCCACAAGCCTTTGGGGGAATACCTTTGTCCGAATCACATTATAATACCCCATAAGCCTTTGAGGGAGTACCTTTGTCCTAATCAAATTATGACGCCCCATCAGACTTTGCGGGATTACCTATGTCACAATCAAGCTTTCACACCCTCTTGCATAGCCCCTCATGACGTCAATGCTTTTAAAAGTCGTGTGACCATTACCAATTGGTTTGATCTCAAGAACCAAATTCAAACTTTTACCGAAAAAGTGAATGAGTCATTTTATGCATGTTGGGGAAGATACAAGGACTTGCTTAAGGCGGTCCCAAATCATGGCTATGATAATTTTCAAATTGCTGACTATTTTTATGATGGACTTTCTCAAAAGAGTCAACGATTCTTAGACATGATGTGCGATGGTAAACTTTTTGAAAAAGAACCCGCTCAAGCCTTCGATTTCTTTGATCGTTTGGCCGCAATTTTACAATCTCATGTCTATGCTCAACATTGTCATGAGTCCAACTCAATTGTCATGGAACAGGAAATTGAGCCATATATCTTTGTTGAAGATGTTAGTTTAGGTGATGAAAGCTTCGTAGAGTCTGAATGGAGTGATGAGCCTAATGATGAACCTGTTGTCCAGTGTTCTCCCCCTGTGGATCTCCTTCTATGTGATGATCTGGGAGAGAAATTTCTCACTGCTAAAGAGATGGACGCAGAGATAGATTATTTGTACTCTTTGTTAGAAGGGCAAGACAAAGCGTACGAGACCAAGAATGGGTCTCCTACCCTTGAGGCTACAAATTTTGATGTGAAGGAAAATGAGCAAATAGAGCCGTTTGTCATTAGTGACAACTATATGCCTTTTAAGGAGTCATTGCCAATAGTTGCACTAAACAATCCAATCGTCTCAGCTCTAGACGATGCCACCCCTCCTACTGAGTCTCCACTTTCGCAAGAGTTGTTAAAAGTTGAAATGATTGATTTTGTAGGTGTTGATGAATTTGCTTTGGTTTACCATCCTTATATTGTGGATTTTATCAACAGTCTGAAAATTGATTTATTTTGGAATGCGCACTTGGTTGAACTTAACTATCTGAAACGAATTCGGCAATTGTGGTACTCAAAGTATCTATTTTTGTGGCATGGTCGGATTCAATTTTTGAAGCAGAATGTGGAGTGGAGTACTATGTTAATTTTATTAGCTCTAGTTGGCATGATAAATGTTCGGAGCCCGCGTTTGGCTGAATGTACATAAACTCTTTCTCTTTTCTTTTTCTCTTTAATTTGATGGTCTGGTATAGCCCCCTGTTTTTCGCTTGGAAAATGGGGAGAAAAGTAGTACCCGTGTGATCGCGTGAAGATTTGGTTGTGTTTTACTTTTGGTTACTTTTGAGCCCGGATATCACGAGCCGGGCGGTTCTAATGTCATTTGCTTATTAGTAGGTAGTTGGTTCTTAAGTCTTTTGCAGGGTGAGCATGCTACCACGCCAGCCTTGGTGGTTTAGGTCTAAAAGCTAGGGTGAGTGAGGCATTCAGGAGCCCTACGCATGGGTGCGATTACGTGTCGCGGTTGTAAGACCAAAAAAGCCCCAGCGATGACCTTGTGTGACTAGCTGTGGTTCCGATGGAGGAGCCGAAAGAGTGAACCTTGGAAGCAGTTCCAATGACGAAAGGAAGCAATGACAAGAAAGCCTCCAACTTGGTCGAGGTATACGGGGGTTGACATTCCCTCGGAGGTACAATCTTTTGTTCTTTCCTCTCAATACTGTTGTTCTTCATGCTATGAGGACATAGCATCGTTTAAGTTGGGGGGAGGAATATATATATGCTATATATATATGTTGTTGAGACTTATCTCTTTTTGTTTTTGTTAAAATTTTTAGCTTTTACTTGCAATCTTCCCTTGTTAGTAGTGACTTCGTATGCTAGATACTTTAATTATGCTCAATTGTGTCAATAGCAAGAGTCGTGTATCCCCTCGAATTCGGTTGTGTGTTTGAATCCATGTCATTTGCATATACATGAACTTTGATGAATAAGTTGAGCCTAAAAGTTAAGTCAAGCGTTGTGCATCGTTAGAGTAGAGATTCATTTCTGAAGCATCCCATGCCTTTTGTTCTCATTTCCGCATTTGCGTAAATAACATCTTTTGTTCATACTTGAATAGTCTATATATCTTTCATGCATCTTATTGGAGTTGTTGGCGTACTTAGGAAATGATTCAAGGCATTTTTGCTTGATTAAACCACCATAAGAGTCACCTTGTCCTTATTTTGAACCATAGTCCCAGTCTCTTCCGTTGTTCAAACTTAGGTAACCGGATGTTTGGAGGGTTGTGTGTCAATGCTTTTCAATATTTCAAGGAGGTTTGGGGGTGGTGTGAATGTGATAGAAGTGGTTGGGATGTTAAAAGGTGAAGAATTGATACGTGATTCCATATCTCTCATCTCTCACTACAAATGGTAAAGCCCAAATTTTCATCTCCCTCTCCAAAGCCCTCAAAATTGGCCCCTCAATCTCTCTTACTATAAATCTCACCTCAAATGATCCTATTCTTCAAAAGAAAATCAAAGAATTGCTATGAAAGAGTAAAAGCGGATTCGAAAGAGGTTGAATACTATGATGAGAGGATTAGTTTGACCTCCGGGCTAGTATACATTCGGATGAGAAGGGGGAGCTCGATACTCAATACCATGAGGAGCCGGATGTGGACAATGACTGTGTATTGGAGTCGGTGGTAGTAGTTTTTGTAGAACTTATCTAGTACTTGTTCTTTATTTCTTCTTCGTAATTTTGTTTGGTGTTTGGCCGGTATGTGGCTATGCCTTGGGTAGTTTAGGGTTGGTAGTGGCCAATGGTAGATGAACCATGCAAGGATATGGCCACTACATTTTTGTAGTCCCTTTCTCTTTGTATCCAAGGTCGTTATAAGCTAATAAAGTCCTCCGTTGATCTTTTGTACGCTAATTAACTCTGTTTGATGCATGATTGATATCTATTACTTTTTGAGTATGATTCATCTCTTGTCGTGCATAGTTGTGAATAATTAGCTTTCCGTTCTTTCTTAGCGTTCTTTTGATAGTATGCGTAGCTTTTGTCTCTAGCTATTGCATTTACTCGCTAGCGCTTATCATGGGATGTATTTTGTGTCTCACTGTGTAAAAAAGTCGAATAAGAGCGTATCCTTGTGAGTTTTGGAGTCAAAACTCGTCATGGTGCATACATGCTTGACTACTCCAATATGGCATAATTTGTTCATCATAGTTTATGGCATGTTTGTGCGTGGATTGCATATGCTCGGATTTGAAGGGGTGTTTTTGGACTCTTGCCAAGTTGTAGTTGTTGAGCATAATCTTTGTATCTTGAATTTTGGGAGGATTGCATGGCTTAGTTAAATACATTTTGTTTTAGTTTGCTAGGGACTAGGAAAGTTCAAGTTGGGGGGCGTGATGAGCGCCCAATATTGTAGATATTTGGTGCGACTAGTCCCGTTTTATATTGTTTTAACTTATGTTTATTTAGCAATTATTCGATATTACTCGTAAGGTAGTTTGTTTAGTGTTTTCAGGTAAACTATGTAAATAAGACGTGTTTCGACGCCATGGATGGCCCAAGTGCTTCCAAGTACCCGAAGACCCTGTCGGCCCCTGAAAATCTGTCTAAGTATGGAAAAATGACTTTCTGATAAAGTTCTGATTTTCGAGATAAAAAATGGCGGTAATTGATCCTTGAATTTTTCTAAGAGTAACTACAAAGTTGCAAGGTTTTATTTGAAGAGCAAGGTCATGTTTTGAGCCATTTTCGCTTGAGAAAAACGTCCAGATTTTCGTTTTACACTAAAAGTGGGGGGTTGACATTTTGATTTAATTGGAATCTTGAAATTCTGGTAATGCCATTGTTTCTAAATGGGGGGTACTTTCTTATTTTCATTAAATAAATTAAAGTAAAGGAAAGGTAAAAGAAAGGTTTAAAATGTAGCCTTTACTTAAGTTTAGAGAATGAAAATAAGTTGCTGGGAGCCGTCGGGTGATGCTGAGATGCTCTGGGAGCCGTCGGGTGCTGAGTTTTGAAGGCTGGCCTGAAGTCTGGAGATAAGCTCACCGTATCGATACAGATTAAGGCTGTATCGATACGCATTAGCTTCAAGGGAAGGCAGAGTGTTCCGTATCGATACGGCCTTAATCCGTATCGATACGGGGAAGCTACGTGGAAATGGCCCTTTCCAAGTTAACAGCGTGGTATCGATACTTTGCTTAATCCGTATCGATACCACGAGCCTTCGGCCAGATATTTGTTGCTTTTTGGACCTTCCATTTATGGAATAGTTGCTACTTTTGGTATGTTTTTAGGATATTTGTTGGGAGAGAAGATGAGTTGTATAAATACTCTTCTCCCTCACTTTAGTTAAAAAATCTACTTTATGCTCTAGGTAGTTTTCTTTCTAGTTTTCCTCCATTGTTGTTCAAGTTTAATTTCTTAAGAACTCAAGTAAGTATTTATCTTATGTTAATTTCTCGCTTATTAATGTTGTAGTTACGGTTTAGATCCTCACTAATTTCAAGTTTATTTCCATTTTCGTCGGTTAAATATGTTTATCGTTTCTAGCATGATTTCTAGTCTTTTTAATATGTGTGAGTAGTTTCTTGGGTAAGTCTTGGGTTAATCTTTCCCAATGACTTAGGTTGTTGTTTGGTTCTCTAATCCTCGGGCTTAAAATCATGATTTTCGGAATTGAACTAACTTAGCCATTTCGGTCTAAGCGAGGGGTGTTAACTCCTTGGTATGTTGTTTAGTCAAGCGGTCTTGGCAAGCAGCATATTGAGGGCTCGTGGCCTCCTACGTGTTAGATACATTAGCAAAAATAGGTTGTTTTAGTTCCGTTTAATCACATCTTTTGATAAATGAAATCGTTAAAGCTAAACTTTCCGGGCATGAGCACGCGGTCGTGTCTCTCGCCTGAGTTATATTGAGAACCGACAACGGCCTTTGTTAAGGGTTAGACGAGCCCTAGACTTGCCTCTTTTAGTTTATAAAACTCGTTTCTAGTCTTTTCTATTTTACTTTCACCGTTAAAGCAAAACCAAGTTGGCCGTCTTGAACGCCGTATTCTACTATTTTAACCTACAATCCAAACTAGCTATATTTTGATTCTCTGTGGGTACGATCCCGGACTTCCGGTTATTATGCTATCGACGACCTAGCCCTACGCTTGGGGTATTTCAACCTCATTTGGAGGCGAGGTTTGGAGGCTAAGCATAACCCATAAAAGTTTTGCGCAAAACTAACAAATGCGAATAAAATTCAAATAAATACAATTTTTAGATTTAAATTAAGTTCATAAGAATGTAGCCTAAAATAGAAACGGAAAAGAAAAGTGAAATACCTTAATCCGGCAACGATCGGTTAAATTATAGATGATAGAGAAATAGGAGTTTCACTTTTGAAGGAAAAGAAAGAGAAACAGTTTGTGGTTGAAGTGAAGAAGATATAGAGCAGATGAAGAAGAGAAGAAGAAAATACTAGTTGAAATACGGGAGTATATAAAATTTAGAACCAATTAACTTATGTAGTGTGGGGTTCACAAATTTTGATTATTGAATAAGGTTGCTAGTTTTGGTTATTCAAAGCTCAAAATTTGATTATTTCTAAGGATATTGCTAAGTTTGATTATACAATTGTGAGCCATTTTTTACACTAATATTGTTAACTTTAACAATAATTGACTTTTGATTATACCACTATGGATGGCCTTAGTAACGAAAATCAAATAATGTTTACTTCATCATGTTCTAAAATTGCTTTCGGATGTTAGAAAAGCATTTTGGAAAATGGCGGTTTGTTCTGAATTGTCAATAGAATTGGATGCTAGTAGTAGCATTTTTGGAAACCAGGAGTAAAACAAGCAAGAAAATTTGAAATTGGTATTAGATGACGAGTGGGACAGATGGTGTTCCAATGGGAAAGGGTTTATACGTACGTTACGAGGGAAAGATAATTAAAAGGATTGTGATTTTGGCACTCTAAAATTGAACTGTGTTGATACACAAAACGACGTCGTTTTGGAACCCCCTCAATCAATTTTTGGAGTGCTAAAATCAATTTTCATAATTAAAATATAACTTACAAAAAAGGAAGATGTATAATTAATTAATGTAGTAATTTGTTTTATGCCCTGCAAATAATTAAAATGGTCATTAATTAAAATGGGTGAGTCAGGAAATTTAATGAGACCCTTTCAGATTCTTCAACCACAATAGTCATTTTGGATTCATGAAATCTTGTGAGATCTTCTGGCTTTTTTTCCTTGTCGGCCTAATGCAAGAAAGAGGGAGACGAAGTTCCACCTCCCACTATTAATGCACCATTGATTTTTGTAGTAATAGAATTAATTTACAAGTTTTATTTATGGAAATTGATATTTGCCCTCCATGATGGCGATTCACTTTGTTCATGAAATTACTAACTTCACGTTAAAATTGGAGCTCTATCAATAAAAAATAGAACGCGAAAATCAGTTTCCTTATTTATTTACCAGGTCAATCCTAATAAGTGAGGGGTTTCATTTACTTTGGCCCTGTTTACTGGTATTTATTTAATGTCTAGCTAGATTTTTTATTTTTTATTTTATCCAAATAACAAGTAGGAGTACAAATGAATAAGGGTGTTCTGGCTTAATAATTCTTTTGGATTACGTGTTGCTGTCTTTATTAATATATATATATCACCTTTGCTAGTTTTGAGTTAATTTTAGGAATTTATAAATATAAAATCATACCAAACATTAAAATTTTCAAAAAAAGGGAAAAAATCTGTTATTGATTATTTTCCAATAATTAGACATAATTAGTATCTACTGTAATCTAGATTTTGTTTTTGGTTTTTTAAATCCGAATAACAAGTAGGAATATAAATGAATATGGGTGTTCTGGCATAATAATCCTTTTGGACTACGTGTGCCGTCTTTATTTTCAAAAAATAATAATAATTGCCTTTGCTAGGTTTACATAAATTTGTAGGAATCTATATGCATAAAATCACACCAAACATTAGAATTTTGAAAAAAATGGGGGAAAATTGTGTTTTTGATTATTTTCATAATTAGACATAATTGGTATATCTAGTGTAATGCAACACAACTAATTTTACAAGAACCAAATTAAAACTTTTTTGTAATAACATGTGAGTTGCTGAGAAAAAAAAAAAACACATGTGAGTTCGTTTCTAAGAGCATTCCCATTGTAAAAAACAAATGAGTGTGGATAAAAAATATTAACAACAATGCTCAAAAACACCGTACATTATAATAAGTAAAGTTACAAGTCTTTCGGTAAATAACCAAATTCTACTCATTCCATAACCAAACTTAACAACTTTTACTAATAACTAAAACTCAATAACTCAAAACATGTAGAGACCCGTAAATTATTAAAATTTAAAAAAAAAATCGTTTAATACTTGAAAGGAATCAAATTATTAATAAAGTTGTGTATTTGTTTGCGGGATGTACGGATATATGTTAATTGTAGTGTATCGGACACTTGGGGAATGATAAAAAGTGAGTTTTGATGTTGTAATGGTATTTGGAGGTGTTGGTAACAAGTAGGGTTGATTTTGGTAAAAGTTACAAAAAAATTCATTTTCTGTCCAGCATGAACCGGTACGGATTTTTCCTGTACCGGTACATAATGCCCAGAACTTGTAAATTTTGGCATTTGAAGGCTCTTGAACCGGTACGGGAATTTCCTGTACCGGTACATAGTGTGAAGGCTCTTGAACCAGTACGGGATTTTCCTGTACCGGTACATAGTGTGTTTTTTCTGCAATTTTCAGCACGCTTTTTGGACCTCTATAAATACCCCCTTTTGTCATTTCCCACATTCAAAACTCACGAAATAACCCTCGAAACACCCCCTCTCACCTACCCAACTCCAATCTCACCCAAAGCTCTTGATTTCAACCTCAACTCTTCAAGATCCAAGGGTTTCCAACCTCAAAATCACTTGAATCTCACATTTGGTGAACAAAAGGTAAGTTTGGTGTTCCTTTTCCAACTTTTTGGCTCTCACCCACGTTTTTCTCTCTCTCCTCTCAATCACTTGTTGATCTTTGCCTATTCATCATGTTTTTGGGTTCCATTCTCTTTAGATCTTGCACCTAAGCTTGGGAGTGGCTTGTTCTTGGAAGATTTGAGCCCTTTCCTCTTAGTGGACCTAGGGTTTTGCTCAAAACCCACTTTGGTAGAGATTTCTCTCATCTTCTACATGTTTGCGATGATTATTCTTGATTTTAAGTGTTTATTTGCCGTAAATGGTTGAATGAAATGTTTTGTGACTCGAGAATTGCGTATTCTTTGAAAGTAGTATTATGGACTTGGGTGTTATGATTCATGAGTTATATGTGACGTGTTTGGTTGTTGATGTGAAGCGGGTGTGGAGAATATTGTATCGCAAGGTGTGGAAAACACAATTTCGCGAGGGGTGGAGAATATTGTGTCGCAAAGTGTGGGAAACACAATATCGCAAGGGGTGGAGTACATTGTGTCGCAAGGTGTGGGACACACAATGCCGCAAGGAGTGGAGTTTATTGTGTCACTAGGTGTGGAAACACAATTTCGAAAAGGGTGGAGGATTGTTTGGGAGGTGTGTGTGTGTGTGTGTGTGTGTGTGTGTGTGTGTGTGCATATGTGTATGAGCATATTATGATATCTCGTAAATGGTGTTAACTTACATTCATTTGAATTTGATGTTAAATTTGATTTGTTGCATTCATGCTCTTCATCTCATTACATATAGATTTTGTAGAGAATTTCCTACTGGGCTTGTATAGCTCAACAAAATCCTTCTTTTCAGGTTCAAACGCAGGGCAGTACGTTGTATGACATGGCATTTTCGGAAACGACGACTTTTTGGGAGCTAACATGATTTAGTTACTCATCTATCTTTGTATTGGTTTACTTTTGGACAAAGATGGTGTTGTAACTGATTTTTTTTTTATTGTTTGATCTTTTGACATACCTTTATAATATACATGAGACTTTGTACATGTACTTAACTTAAATTTGGGCCATGGTGCCAAAGTTGTAATCTCTTAAACTTGTGGACCTTGTTGTAATTAAACAGGTGGAAAATCCTATTTTTTGGTATTATCCATATTAAGCGAGAATCTTCCTTGAATTGGTTATTTATTTATGTTGACAATTGAGGGCGTGACAAAATACTTCACATTCTCATCGAGACGAATAATTTGGTGTGGTCGGGTGTGTGATTGGAATTCGTTTTGCGATTGCAAATTTGTGCATTGTGGGGTTTTTTTTTGTTAGGAATGCAAAAATTAACAATGTGGAGATAGAGGTTGTTAAATTTAATTATGAACTAAATAAATAATTAAATGCTGACGTAACACATTTTGATTATTATCTTTGCAGATGCTCTAAGGCAGTAAATTGTAACAATTCAAATGCTTTCAAATCACCAAACTGGCTGAATTAGTGGATCCCACCATATTCTCATTGCATAAAATTGGCATAACAACTAAATCAACATTACCTATAAAAAAAACAAAGGAAAATGATTTTAGCTTTGTTTGGTTGATAGTTTAGTTTAATTTAGTTTTGGTAGTGGGTGGAGAGAAAAATAGGATAATGATTGGAGAGAGAGGTAATGATTGGAGAGAGATAGAGAGAGAAATGAAATTAATAATTGGAGATATAGGGTAATGATTGGAAACAAAACTAAAACTAAACTAGCAACCGAACACAGTGTTTGACACTTCGATTTTTTAATGATGGCACTCCAAATTTTGTATTTTAGTGTGTCTTACTGTGTATAATTTTTACACTAAAAGAAAAAATTTGGAGTGTCATCATAAGAAAAAAGAGTGTCAAAATTATTTTCCAAAAACAAAATCAACATTTGTAGAGTTAAAATTTTTGTGTTTTTTCTTTTTTGGAAAAGAGTTAAAAAATTTGGAAATTGATATACGGGAAAAAAAAAATGTCAGTAAGATTCCCTATCTGTTGATTTCGTCACAAAAGTCATGGCCGGCTGAAGCATACGTCTAAGCTTTTGCTTTAGGCTCCTTTAATTTTTATTTTTCCTTAATAAGGCCCAATTTAAGTTTTACAGTATGAGTTCTCAACTTCTCATCATAGTAAAGTACTAGGGTTTGCCCTTATCTGAAGGCACGGCGCAACGTATTTTGAACACAATTAAAATGAATTACGAAACTATTGATTATCTCGCAAACGAAACTGATTTATACAGGAGTGTGTTTTTTTAAATTAGGTTCAAACGGAGTTTTTTAGTGCATGCTCGTGCCCAAAGACGCGAATCAAACAATTAGCGCACATGCAAATCAACATTGTAACCGTGAACAAAGTGTCAACTTATTCATGTAATGCCGATGGATCGTTCAAAATTTCAAAATAGCACACACACAGGGTGTTCACAGGTGGGCGTCGACTTTGGAAGCGGAGAGCTAGAAGAAGGTGTGTGTGTGTGTGTGTGTGTGAGAGAGAGAGAGAGAGAGAGAGAGAGAGAGGGAGGAGGAGGAGGAGGAGGAGAGTAAAATATGAATTTTGAACGTGAGATCTAATTAGTGACAATTGTGCAATTATTATTATTTGTGAGAGAGCTAGTCAGAGAGAGGAGAGAGAGGGAGAGCCGTAGAATTTATGGAACAAATCAATGGTTAGGATTTACAGAGAGATAAGATTTAAAAATCGTTCTCCCTTATTATGTAGATACTATTAGTTAAAAACAAAAAGGTCCACCATTTAATTATAAACTTGAAACGTACAACTAATTTATTTTCTCAAAAAATAAAAACAACCTAAGCATAATCATAATGACAAAGTTTATCTATCTAATAAAATACAAGGGTGTGGGGACCACACAAATACAAATTGAAAGAAAAACTGAGATTCATTTGATCAAATGGCTGCTGATGTGTGCTTCTCAACTCTCTTAGGAAAATACCCATACTCTTATAAATATATTACAAAAATGTCATCGGTTTTTTTTTACCCACTGCTCGACTTTTAGCGTTAGTATAAAAAAACAAAAATATATTACAAATATGCCCTTGCCTATGGCACTGCCGGATTGCGTAGTGCCGTAGGTACGGACAAACACTAGTTTGTTTATATGTTACCACTAGCTAGGAGTATTTCTTAAGCGTGCAATAATATTTTTTATTTTTTTGTGGTCAATCAGAAATTTCAAGCGTTCAATGAAACACACAAGTGCAAGTGGTAAGTGAAATTTAAGTGAAATTACTATCTTATCCTTTTGTGTTTAGAAAAAAAGCGCTGAGTGATTTCTTCCAACAACTCCAACGTCCATGTTGTTGATGAGGGAGGGACCCAAATTTCTATTTCAGTTTTCCCTTATCCATAACAATAATCAAAACCGTTAATTTTTTAAGAGTTCGCCGAGAACATCGACCTCAACGAAAATCATTTTGATCAGATGTTGTTTGATACACTATCAAAATGTAATAAGATTGTGAAAAAAAATGTACAACACTGGATTACAACTGCAATTATCTTTGACACAATTATCTAGAGCTAAATGCATTTCGATATCCCAACAAACGGTGGCCGCTCATTCAACCATCGTGATTGATGTTCTTGGAGAACTCTAAAAAAGTGAATGGTTTCAATTATTGGTAAGAGCCTACAAACTGTTCAAACTGAACCGGATTTGAGGGGAAGTAAAAATATGAAAAACGAGGTTTCGGGGTGAGTGCACAAAAAGAAATGGTGACATAGAACATCGGGGACATCGAAGACAGAGAGACTGCAGAGCGAGAAATTTTTTAGTGCCAAGCGGATATATTCCACGTGGTACTGTTTAATGCATCCGAGCTGTTCAATACATTTTTAGACGGTTCGGATTGAAACTCTCTCTCTTCTCTCACCCCAACACTTTCTCCTTTTTTTTCTCTCCAAATTCGAGCCGTCCAAAAACGCAAAGAAGAGCTCAGATGCACTGAGCGGATAGTACCTCTCGGCACTGAAAATTCTTCCCGCAGAGAAGATGAAAGAAGAAGCATTGGGTTCCACAAAAGAAGAGAATGAAAAACAAAACAACAAATTACACGAGTTCGTCAATTGTTAATTTCCACGGAACCGTTGGGTGAAAACCAATGTATTAAAATAATAAAAATTTGGCTCCCACTCAATTCTTGGAACAATCTGGTACACAAAATTGTTTGGGTGGGACTTATCTCAAGGACTCATACAAATGATTCGATCGTTCAATGTGTTTAAAATATCTTTAGGGGGTCCCTTACAAAAAAAACCAGCTCAATCAATTCATTCGATTATTGGTCCTTGTGAGTTCATTGATAGAAAATCAAACGAATCGATCAAACTCTTAACAATATTCGATTAAACTAATTTTTTACATGAATATTTTAAAATATTTTTGTAACGCCCCGACTTTTCGGAAGCAATATAAAATAATATCTTAAGAAAATTTTGCTAAATAAATATGATTTTCCAAAATAAAGGTCTAGCTATTACAATCCCAATAAAATTTACTGATTCAAAATATATTAACTTCAGAACTGACTTTAGGCTTGATGCGAATCCCGAGTATACTTGATCTCCATTCCTGATATTCTTTCCGCGTCGAACTGCACCATCATTGAATCTCCTTCTTTGAATCCTGCGCCCTCTAGCAAATTGATCGCCGAAGCAAATGATTTGCCAGGATACAGACGTATCTGTGAGTGATAAATCACCCAGTAGAATAATCCAACCCAACTACCCCTCTTACTTTACAGTTAACAGGTACAAGACAATATTGAATCGAAGAGTCAAGCAGAGATTTCTCACATGAACCAATTTATTTTCATCCGTTAATTTAATGTGAAATCTAAGATCTCCTCCATGAGATCATTTCCTCCCATACCGCTAACTATGATCGTGTCATGGAAAATCCCCCCTTGCTTGTCCTGCACACGGGGTTCTAAATGAATTCACCTAAGTTATGTACCTCATATGAATTCATTTAGGACCATAACAGGGAGCACGATTACCTTTTGGAACTTTTCATGGCGTACCATACATTAGGGTCGCTACCATTCCTAAGCCACTAGCTATGACGTGTCATGGGACAATCCCCCTTGCTGGCCTTGTAAGGCACGATTACCCTTTGGAACTTTCCATGGCGTACCATACGTTAGGGTCACCAAAATATCATCACTGGGCCCCGCAGGTCACCATTATCATCACTGGGCCCCGTAGGTCACCCTTATCCATGGCTAAATCAAAATCCACAATCTCACGACTTCAACACTTTACCATTTTTCCATCAATTTAGTATCGTCTGGATGAAATCTATTCGCATACCATCCCATGTCTCTAGGGTCCAATCTAACATTCAAATCAAATGTCGGTGCAGTATACAATCAAATCAAATAGTAATTAAAACAAACAATAAGCAATGCAATGACTCAGATATCGGTGCAATATACAATTAAACCAAATAATAATTAAAACAATAATGAGCAATGCAATCACATAACTTTTAATAAATGGGCCGTTGCCGTTATTCCTATATGGCCATGTTGTCAATAATGAAATAGAACTTTTATAGAAATTTTAATAGAATATTTTCTAAGCTCTCATTAATTTAATTCTTAAGAAATTAGATAGATTAAAAACTTATTAAATACATTAATTAGGTAAAAATATTAGAATAATTATCATGACCTTGATAAGAGTCCTAAAGGTCCTACGCAACATGTTTGAGTATCAAAAGTTGAGTTCGAAGGATCACGGGATTAATTTTAAATGAAGACGTTAATTAAAGTGGCCAAAAGTGAAGTAAATAGATAATAAATAATTTACGAATTAAAATATGTTGTGATTAACAAATTTTCATCTACCGAATGTAAGGAATCTAAATAAAATTAATCGGGCATTAATAATAAGGGTTATAAGGTCGTAAAGTAATTTTGATTGGAATTACTTTAAAAATAATAATAAATAGTGAATTAAATAAAATAAATATTTAATTTAACAAGTTACCATCTTTGAGATGCAAGGAGTCTAGGAAAAATTTAGTTGAGTGTTAAAACGTTGGTTGAAAGGTCGTAATTTATTTTCGTTTGTAAATTTTGAACGATAACTAATAAATAATTTAATAAATAGATAATTAAATAAAAAAAATATGACCTTAACAAGTTATGATCTTTGAGGTGTGAAAAGTCTAGAAAAAATAGTTCGGGGGTCGCAAACGGTGTTTGGAATGTCGCAAAACACATTCGAACCAAAACAGTACAAACCGCAAGGTTTGACTAGTCAACCTTGCGGCTGGGGGCCTCCACCGCAACCTTGGCTCTGGTTCTTGCGGCCCGAAAGTTGAGGCCGCAAGGTTCGGGGCAGATTCGGTTTTTTTCGTTTTTTGTGATGGTTTCGATGCATGGGTTCGTTCAGGGCATAGGGTTAAGTATAAAAACACTTAATATACTTAGAGGAAGGGTTGGAAGGGATTATAATACCTTAAATCGGATCGAATTGATTTAAAAACGAATCTTAAATTTTGGGGAAGAAGACTTCGGGTTCTTTGATCGGGAAACCTTGGGGCCGAATTGGATGGTGTTTAGGGATGCTAGGAGTTGTAGGAAGATATTGGAATGGTCGAATCGGGTTTCGGTTGAGTGTAACTAGGAAACCCACTTTTCTCTCTCTCACTTTCTCTCTCTAAAACTCCATGGATTGGAGCTTCGTTCTCTCTGATTTTTTTCTCTTTTCTGGACTGGTGGGGCGTGGAAATTTCGTGGTGTGCCCTAGGGTCGACGTATTAGGGTATATATAGGAGAATTTTGAAGAGTTTCGATTAAAAATGGATTTAAAGAAGTTGTATTCTATAGGGCTTCGTAATGGATGAATTTGAGACGAGATACACTAAGGAAGGAAGTAGAAATTGAGTAGGAGAAGGAGAGATGGAAGGAGTTCGCATGCATGCAATTAACAAAAATTAAAAGTAAGATAATTAAGGCTAAATTAATTTTATTTGTATATATTTACTAGAAAATTATAATTAAGATAATTTTATTATTACAAATAATACTCTTTAAATGATATTATTAATGATAAAATTACGGGTCGTTCCAAGTTGAATTAATATTTTGCTAAACTAATTTTGGTTACGAAAAATTATTCTAGGTTCTGGTTTAATCTAATTATACTTTTAAAATAGTTAATCGATTACTATAGACTATTTGATCAAAAATAATTTCTTTATTCGAAAAAAATAGGGCAAAAATCCGGGTCGTTACAATTTTAATACCACCTCCGTCCCAATTTAATTGTCACTTTTAAGAGTTCGTACAACTTTTCAATTGATTATATCTTATAATTTATAATGTTTTAAGTGATTTTGAAAACATTGTATTATAGAATAAATCGAAATCTATCAAATAAGATTTATATTGAATATAAAATTCATTACCAATTTAAAGATATAACTAATTTTTTTTATTCATTTAGAATAGAACTGAGACAAATAAATTCGGACGGAGGAAGTAAGTTATAAATGACTTGGACCATTTATTTGGTGTACCCATGTTGTTGTACACACAGTTGTAGAAAAGTGGAGTAGTACTTTGGGAGTGTTGTGTCTTAAAAAGGATTCTTGTCGTATTTGCTACTTGAACATACCAGATTGCCCCTTTAAAAATACATGTTCAAAGGCGTATATTGCTCCCAAACATTACCTCAAAAACAATTCAAAATGGTGACCTAAAGTTTTTAGAGTAGGGTAGTGACAGCATTGACAGGCAGTCAAAGTTACTTAATTCGTGTGCGGTGCGGGTGCATAAAGGCTAGTGCGAGCGTAAAAGTGTATTTAAAACACATAGTAAACGATTAAAATTTTCGAGAAAGAGAATTAAGAATGCGAGTGCAACATAGAATTAATAGCGGGAGTGCACGACATCAGGTCACTATTGATGCTGGTCAAAGTCCTTGAAGTCATTCAAGAAGTTATAGCGTCGATCAAAGAGTCTTTTTTAAGTTTCAATAGTCAAACACATATTTCAATTAGTTTATGGTCAAGTCCTTTTTAATTTGTCTTGAAAATGTAAGTGTTTTTCCTATTCTTGGAGGGTTGTTTCAACAAGTCCTATTTAGTATTTGTATCGTTTGCTATGACTGAAATCGTTAGAGAGAGTGTTTGAGTTAAAATAGCATTTTGGCTAGTGAGAAGTTTACTTCTTATTTCGTTTATGTATCTCTTAGGTTGATTCTTTAGAGTGGCGAGCGATCCTAATGCTCCGTATCCCCGTTAATCCTTCGGTAGTGAAACTTTGATTTTAACAGTGGATGGTGAGTGATTATCCCTTTTATCATTTTTTTTTACTTTTCTTCCGTCGCATTTGGAAAATCCGGTATCACTACCCCTGTTTATTACTGTACAAACCGAAGACCTCTCCTTGTTTGATTTGAGATTTTGGATTTGGGAGGAGAGATATAAAAATAAAAATGAGAGTAATAATTAGGAGAAAAAAATTGGGGAAATTACAGTAAGCCCCCTTCAACTATACCTCGGTAACGAGTTGCCCATTCATCGTTTAACTCGGACACTTAACCCCCTTCATCTTTTATGGCGTGACACTTAACCCCCTGCCGTTAGTGAGCCGTTAACGGAATTGCCGAAATTACCAATTTACCCTCTTTAGGCTATTTTTGTTTCGCACAGTTGGGAGAATTTGAGGTTAGACTCGAAATACAACCCAACCTTAGAAAGCTTAAAGTAACCATACTAAAATTATTATAGACCCATAAAATAGAGGAAAAAACAAGAGTTCTGAAAAGCTATGAGCGAAACAAAAATAGCCTAAAGAGGGTAAATTGGTAATTTCAGCAATTCCGTTAACGGCTCACTAACGGCAGGGGGTTAAGTGTCACGCCATAAAAGATGAAGGGGGTTAAGTGTCCGAGTTAAACGATGAAGGGGGCAACTCGTTACCGAGGTATAGTTGAAGGGGGCTTACTGTAATTTCCCCAAAAAAATTTTAGGGACCAAGTGCAGAGAGAAGACCCAAACCGAACATTACCATGTGATGCATTTTGTCTGTTAAAGGCTTTATTATTTTTTAGAACTAAAAGATAATCAGGCCAATTGGCCAAAGTCTTAAAAACAAACCGTTTTAAGGCCACGTCAACATCTAAAAGTCCATTTAATTGAACTCAATTCCTTCGTTCCATATTCTGGTGCATGGTCCAAACTAAGGTATTATGGTTTGGCGCCTACTTTTGACTATCGTAGAAGAAATTTAAGTCACATAATACGTGTGTGTGATTGTAAACGTGAAAATATTTTTAAAAAATATCTCAAAGTACTAAAATTTCATGAGAGTGAACATTGGAAGTGCAAGCTTGTAACAAAAATTGAGAGAATGAGAAAAGCACTATACTGAAAGATTATGTGATGATTAAGGAAAAACCAAGGGAACACTACAAACACCAATTGAGATTCAACCCACCCGGGCTCCTCTTTCTCCATCCGCTCTCCTCTTTCTTTCCCCTCTTCAGTCTTTCCTATAGTTTTTTTTTTCTTTTCGTTTGCTCTTCCCTCAGATCTGACCCTCTCTGTCACTAGAGTTGTTTGTCCGCATGTAATCCGTTGCCGGAGCCCTTGTGGCAGCGGTGGAGGCAGTGAGGGTTGCGATTAGGGGTGTACATGGTCCGGATTAGTCCAGTTCTCTAGAAAATCAGTAACTGGACCATTTCAAACGGTTCTAGGAAATTAAGAACCAGAACCTAACCAATATATGAGTGGAACCTAACCAGAACCAAACCGCAAAACCGGTCCGATTTTTCTTCGGTTCTATCCAATTAGTATCCAAACCTATCACCGGTGTGTGAGAAAGAGAGACACGTGATTAAAATTATAAAGACTAATCCGTTAAATAAGATTGTAAAAAATTGAAAGAATAAGAAGGTAATCTATTAGAATAGAAAAAGAAGGAAGAAAATAAAATATTTCCTAACAAATGAGATTTCATCTCTAAATAAAGTAAGTTTAGCAAGAAAGAGATTAACCTACCAAATTAAACACATATATTTATTTTTATATAATTATATATATTAGTTTTAAACGGTCCTGTCCCGTTCTAACCACGGTTCTTTAATTGAGAACTAGTAACCGAACCAAAATGAACGGTTCTTATTTTTTTGGAACCATAACCTGACCGCAGAATCACAGAACCAGACCAAATAGGACAGTTCGATCAGGATCAGACCAATTTTACGATTCAAACGGTTTTCTTGAACACCCTTAGTTGTGATCCGTTCGACGATTTTTGGACGGCTAGATTTTGAGCAAGATCTGGGGGAGTTTTGTCTCTCTTTGTGAGAGTAATAAAGTTTGTCTTTGGGCGATTTGTTTACTGTTTGGGCTCGAGAAGATTAATATGCATCTACTGGTGGTTTGCTAGAAATTCATTAGTGTGTTCATTTCTGATAGAAATTCATCTGATCGTTTGGGTTCTTATTGTCTTTTTTTCTTGGCTAGCAATGTATCTCTTTTTGAGACTGCTATAGGATATATGAATTTTTCGATCAGCAGAAGGTGCTTCAGGTTATGCCTAGGTTAGGGATGAAAGACATCAATCGCCTCGTTTTTTCTCGTTTTGTATCAGTTAGATGATTAATTTTGTTTTGTCAAAGTTATCTGCAATAAATTTTGTTGTATAAGTGTCGTTGGGTTTTATCAATGCAATACCTCTCATTTTTTTCAAAAAAAAAAGAAAGATTCAACCCACCCGAATACAACACTAATTCTGTAGTCATTGCTATAAATTATTTAATTTGAGAATCATTTCATTCGTCACACGGTATTAACTTAATTGGCTTTGTCAATTTCTGTCACACCTTAGATGTTGTCCTTCAGGGTCCAATTGGAAAATTCAATTCGAATGACGCAGCGAAATTCACTGGAGGCTAGTTAGCATATCAGTCCAAACGAGATAAACAATTCGTAGCGGTTTGGACAAACAATTCGTAGCATGTGTTGTGATACAGACTTATAGTCTACCCCAAACCAAGAGAAAGGGGGAGGAGTATGTGGGGACAAGTTGTTGAAACGACTTAGATTCATTTGATCAAAAGACTGTAATGCATCCTCCCACTTCTCGGTTAAGTGCCCATAGTTTTCACCTAAATCACACTAGCGCTAACCCGTGCCTACGGCACTACGCATCCGTGTTTGAATGGGATGGCAGTAGTGTGATTTAGGTGAAAATCATGGGCACTTAACTGGGAAGTGGAAGGATGCACTATCGCCTTTGGATCAAATGAATTTAAATCGTTCTAACAATTTGTCCGCACACACTTCTGTTTTATAACGCATCTCTGTTAGAAGGGGATGATAGTAGTGTGATTGAGGTGAAAACCATTGACACTTAACCAAGAAGTGGAAGGATGCACTATCGCCTTTAGATCAAATGAATCTAAACCGTTTCAATAATTTGTCCCTACACCTTCCTGTTTTGTAATAGAGATAGTCTACCCCAAACCAAGAGAGAGGGGGAGGAGTATGCGTCAAGTATCGGCCAACGAGTGAAAATTTTCGTCAAATATCTCATGAACAATTTTTGTTTACCAGACTCCCAAAATTTCCACCTTCTAGTTACTGCCTAAGAGTTTGAGTGTAGTTGTCCAAGTTAGATCAGACACCCACTTATGATGAAAAATCGTTGTCATCAACCGGTGCATGGAACTTGTTTTATTTCATTTTTTTTATTGGTTCAGCTTATGGGCACCTCAATTAAGTTCCACTCCGGTCTGGTTAAAGACAGACTATCCACCTCGGGACTAGAGAATTGACGAGGAATTACTTTCTTGCCATCCAACTCCAAAAATCGAACATTGGTAAATTGTTTGGGGAGCAAATACATGGGGCTAGAACTTGTTTTATACTCCGTCCGGATTTAATAGTCTTTAGTTCAATTCTAACTGGATAAAAAATGAGTTATATTTTTAAATTAGTAATGAATTTTATATACAATATGGATCTTGTTTGATAGCTCTCAATTAGTTCTATAAGATAATGTTTTCAAAATTACATAAAATATATATTATAAATTACAAGATGTAATAGATTGAAAAGTTGTACGAATTTCCAAAAAAGACTATTAAATCCGGACAGAGCATACGAAGAAAAATAGGAGAGCAAACACACAACCTCTATAGAGATTTTTTTTATAATTTTTTTCGAGGGAACAGAAACACAATTTATATTGATAAAATCTGATACAAATTGCTCCAGTAGGCCTAACTATAAACAACAAAACAAAAGACAACTAAAGAAAAGCAAAATACAACAAAACAAGAAAAATTGCGTGAAGTCAGCTCCGGTGTCGCACTCATCAAATCTGCTGAAGAAAGGGATTTGGGGAAGCTGCTGTGCAGCTTCGTGCTGCACAGCGTGCTGCGCAGCCGCCGGTGCGCGTTGCCGGCATCGGTCCGGCGATCGGAGACGTTCAACGCGTAGAGCTCGTCGAGTTTTACTTGTGCGCCAAAAATCAGCTCGATCAAATATTGTTTAGTATCTCATCCGAACACATATAACTTGAAAAAAATGAAATCCAAATGGATACAAAACACTGGATCGAAACCACTGAATCCATTTTTTTCAAGTTATATGTGTTCGGATGAAGCACTTATCGATATTTGATCAAGCTGATTTTTTGCTCACACAAAAAACTCGACGAGCTCTACGCGTTGAACGTCTCCGATCGCCGGACCGATGCAGACAACGCGCGCCGACAGCTGCGCAGCACGCTGTGCAGCACGAAGCCGCACAACAGCTTCCCCAAGTCCTGAAGAAAGTGGGTGGAGAGATTTATATTATTAGTATATATATGGACTGTTTGTTAAAAAATGAGATTAAAAGTACAACTCATGCAGAACCGTAGCGACTGCGTACCTTATCTTACAATTGCCTTGTTCTTTTTACCTTTCAAAAAATATTTTTAAAAAAATTCCTCATAGATTTCCTCTAAATTCTCTCTATTTACAACATTTCTCTCTCTATCTCTTTTTACTTATTATTCCTACTATTTTTCAAAAAAAAATCAAAACACAAACCAAACACATCAATTAATGTTTTACTTCCTCCGTCCGAATTTAATTGTCCTTAATTACTAGCTAAAAAACGGGTTATATCTTTGAATTCGTAATGAATTTCATATCGAATATGGATCTTATTTGAACGATCTCGATTAGTTTTATAAAATATTTTTGAAATCACGTAAAACATTATAAATTGGAAGATATAATCGATTGAAAAATTACACAAACTCTAAAAAATGACTATTAAATCCGGACGAAAGGAATAATTAACAATTAATAACTGTAGCAATTATCTGATCTTGTACTAATGATTTAACAAAATAATCGAGTACACATGATTACTGCGTCATAAACACTTCAAATCATCCAAGTAATTAAGCAGCAGCCATACCAAGACCACAATCACGCTATGCATAATTGATAGTCATAGTAAAAGGAAAAAATAAGTAAGCAGGGAACCCTAACTCATTCAGAGCATCTCCCATCCATCTCCAAAATGGAGAATGAATGTGACATATGGAGAAGAGATTTTGCCATTTATCTCATGTTTTGATTCTTTTTTTTTTTTTTTGAAAAAATTTCACGTAGGCACCTGACCTTTTATTCAAATCACACATAAATACCTGAGCTTTTTTGAATTTCATATAAACACCTGAATTTTCTAAAAACTCATCAATTTAACACCTGACCTTTTTAAAATTTCATATAAACACCTAAGCTTTCTTAAAAACTCATCAATTCAACACTTGTCGTCACTCTTCCATCTAAAACCAAACGAAAAAAAAGTTAAGTGCTCTGATTTTTTATTTGTTTCAACCAGTGCTAAGATCTTATTTTTCTGATCATTTTATCCTAAAGAATCATAATTAATTTTTAACTCTAAAGCTCTCGTGAGTCAGCCCTAAGAAAGTCGTATAATCAAATATCTCTTAGGGCTAATTAACGAGAGCCTTAGAGTCAAAAATTAATTATGATTCTTTAGAATAAAATGATCAGAAAAATAAGATTTTCGTACTGGTTTAAACGGATTGATAATTGGAGCAATTAAAATTTCAATCATGTATAGACCGTTTATATATTAAGAAATATGGTTAAAAAAATTAAGTGCTCCAATTTTCAATCCGTTTAGACAGGTGCGAAGATCTTATTTCTCTGATTATTTTATCCTAAAGAATTATAATTAATTTTTGACTCTAAAACTCTCGTTAGTCAACCCTAAGAAAGTCGTATAATCAAATATTTCTTATGGCCAACTACCGAGAGCCTTAGAGTCAAAAATTAATTATGACCCTTTAGAATAAAATGATCAGAGAAATAAGATCTTCACATCAGTTCAAACGAATTGAAAATTGGAGCAATTAATTTTTCAACCATGTACAGATCGTTCATATATTAAAAAATATGGTTAAAAAATTAATTGCTCCAATTTTCAATCCATTTAAACCAGTGCGAAGATCTTATTTCTCTGATCATTTTATCCTAAGGAGTCATAATTAATTTTTGACTCTAAGGCTCACGTTAGTTAGCCTTCAGAGATATTTGATTCTACGACTTTCTTAGGGCTAACTAACGAGAGCTTTAGATTCAAAAATTAATTATAATTTTTTAGGATAAAATGATCAGAAAAATAAGATCTTTGCATTGGTTTAAACAAATAAAAAATTGGAGCACTTAACTTTTTTTCCGTTTGGTTTTAGACGAAGTGGTGATGGCATGTGTTGAATTGATGAGTTTTTAGAAAACTCAGGTGTTTATATGAAATTTAAGAAGGGCCAAGTGTTGAATTGATGAGTTTTTAGAATGCTCAAGTGTTTATATAAAATTTAAGAAATGTCAGATATTTATGTGTGTGATTTGTGTAAAAGGTCAGATGCCTACATAAAATTTTTCCTCTTTTTTTTTTGTACTTTTTAGGAGAATTTTACAGGGATCCATCTTTCTTTTTAGATATTTGGTCTCAAGTTTACTTTCGGGACCATCATTTCATTTTGGAGACAAAATGTCTAAAAAAGATAATGAGGCCCTCCAAGATTCTTTCAAAAATATTAAAAATAAAAAAAAGAGAAGATAAATTACAAAAATTGATGAACTAACTTATAAATTTTACATGTACAATATATACAAAAAATTGGGGAGGTCATGTGACCACCTTAGATTGGTTGTAGAGCAGCTAGTGCCCATTGGCACTCATAACCATAAAAGAAAAACTCATACTCTTCAATTGAGACATTGGATTTGGGTATCCTCAATAATCACATCCATAAACTTATGGCAAGCAGTCCAATCGATCTGATTCGTCATCGATCCTACCATCGCTGCCTTGCTTCGTCAAAAGACCATCAACAAAATCATTGTTGGAACCTGAAATATCACCTCAATGGCGAAAAATAAGCTGACAGGCGGGTAAAAAAAAACACAAAGAAGCTCTCAGATATGAGACTGAGAGAATGAATTCTCACCGTAAAGGAGGAGTTATTAGAAGTGAAAAGAGTTGCCATCACTTGAGAGGAAAGAAAACTTTAGGTATAAAATTGAAGTTTTTTAAAATTCGGGAGTGTGTTAGACATTGAGGTCAAAGTATTTCGGGCGTATTTTGAAATTTTCCCTGAGTCACAACTGGCTACAGCCAATCCCAACTCCAACAAAAGAAACGCCGTTGACCCCACACTCACAGTCATTCACAGCTCCCGGTTTTAACGGCCGGAATATCGGTAAATTATTTAAACATCTCAAAGACCCTCCTCCCACAAAATCTCAAACCTCTCTTCAAAAAAAAAATAAAAAATAATAATAATAATAATTCCAAACAATGTCTCTGTATCTGTAAATCACGAGCAATCCTTCCTCTGCAGGCCGCAGTATCCAGCCCCCCAAAATCTACGGACGAAAATCCGCTGGCCTTTCGATCAGATCCACGAACACCTGACCTGCATTGCCCCGATCCGATCGGGAAATCCAAATTCCGATTCGTTTTCGCCTTCTTTTGCACCGCATTGCAGATTTGAGGGTGGAATTTGGTTGCGAGTTGGTTGAGATTTCAAATTCCTCGGCCTCCGATTCTCGATTCGGTCGAGTTTTGAAGGGATGGCGTCGATGAGCGAGGAGCTGGCGGAGATCGACGGGCAGATCGCAGATATTTTCCGTGCTCTATCGTAAGCATTTTCATCTCAGCTGTTATCTTATGTTATGTGAATGCGGTGTTTTTTGGTTTCATCGTAATTCGGTCCGGTGGTTGTGTTGGTTTTTTCAATCAATGGAAGAAGGAAGGATAAGGATCCGTTTTAGAGATAGAGATTTGGCATTGTCATTGAATGAGAGTAGCTTGAATTTAGATTTGATAACTTAAGATGGATTTTGAATTACTATTTGCAAGGAGCGATTTTGAAATCATACGGTTAAGGAGGGGTTGGCCCGATGGTCAAAACTTGGGACTTAAAACCTCCTAAGGTGTTAGGTTTGAAATCTTCTCAGGTGCTATTAACTCTTATGGGGCCAATCCGGCTTTAATCAGACCCCCTGCTGGTCAAAGATGGGATTGGGTCCTCGGTATCAGTCGAGTTGTGCGTAAACTGGCCTGGACTTCCTGAGTTATAAAAAGGGAACATAAAAAAAGATATCTTCCACGGTTCTACCTCCAATCCATCTTCCACTCTAGTTCGCGATTAACTTATAGCTAAACCTCTATCATTTGTGTTGAGATTGGAAGACAAATTCTTCATTCGACATCCGTATCTGTCCAAACGGAGCCTAAGTGTTGTTTGGGTTTTGATATTGGGATTTGGTTAACTAAGTAGATTTGGGATTGAATGTGTATGCTGGTGTTTATCAGAGCTCTTTTGTACCTTGTGTAACTTGGAATTTAATGGTTAGATACGTGTGCTGAACAATGTCATTTGTTTTCATGCAGAAATGGATTTCAGAAATTGGAGAAGATTAAGGACTCCAACAGGCAGAGTAGGCAGTTAGAAGAACTCACGGGGAAGATGCGGGAGTGCAAGAGGTACTTGATCTTTTGATGACAACCAACATTCCAACCACCAATCGCCCCTCCCCCACTTGCATATTGCATGGACATTTATTGAGGGAATGTGCCACAAGTCGACAAATTTTTTTATTTTTTATTTTGGGTGGTAGCGGGCAGTTGAAATGGTGCATAGGCATGGAAGAGAAGATAAGCATATTTGAAAATTGAAATTTTGCGCATAACTATTGAGGTAATGTTTATTTTCTACATTATTCAACCTGAATTATGACGTCGATTCATTTGGCCAGATTGGACAACAGAAGAGCAACTGTTAAGAATCAGGGTTCTCATAAGTTTGTATTAGCAAGAAGTTTAGTGTTTTCGTTTAAAAAAAAGAAAAGAAGTTTAGTGTTTTTGGATTTCCAGTTTCAATGTACCGAAAGAAAAAAAATGGATTTCCAGTTCCTATGCCTTGAGGCTAGAATGATCGATAAAATGTCAATAAGTATAGATCTATGGTTTTTTTTTTCTCTGTCAATAATATCTAGTGCTATAAACCATCAACAAATTCAGTAGAAACAATTTTCTTTTTCTCTTGGCGTAATAATTTGGCCCTTTTGATGCTTGAAGGTTTCAGCTAAACATGATGGACCAACCATCCTATATGGATTATATCATGTTTCTTGAGTATTATTTCCTCTTTATCTTCGTTTAATCATTCAGAGACACAATGCTGGTTGTTTTTCCAGGCTTATTAAAGAGTTTGATAGAGAGGTGAAGGATTTGGAGTACAAAAATGATCCAGACACGAACAAGATGCTGAATGAGAAAAAACAATCAATGGTCGGCTCATTTCTGAACTTCTATTTAGGTTTTGTACTTGTGCTGCATGCTTGCGCCTATGGCCTTCTTGGTGCAGTAACAGTTTGTTGTGTTTGTTTCTTTGCAGGTCAAAGAGTTGAATTCATATGTTGCTCTGAAAAAGCAGTAAGTTGACATAATATATGCTCATGTCTTTGAATCTTGTCAATCCAAATACATCTTTCTGAAGTTAATGAACTTGTATATCTTTTTGTTCATGATTTTTAATATAATAAAGAATTTTTTAGATGTTTACTCTTCAATTTTTTCGGAGCTTATGCTGTAATTCTTTGTTGTATTTTGTATGCTTGTGTGGTTGTGTTTTCATATTTTTTTGGATGGTGGTATAGATATGCAAGCAATCTTGACAACAAGCGAGTTGATCTGTTTGAAGGGCCTGGCGAAGGGTTGGCTGAGGATAATGGCTTGCTAGCTTCGTGTAAGCATATGGCCTTCTTAATAACATGCAATTTTCCTTAACATGTATGCTGCTCTTAAGTTGTACATACCATTTACGCTAGTTAATAAAATTTTTGTTTATAAGCTACTGATCTTCAACTTGTGGCATAACCAATAACTACTAAAATGGGATACGTCTCTCCTAGTCGGAGGTTCCTGCTGGCTGCTGCTGACCGCATAAAATACATTCCCTTTTCAGTTGATGCATAGGTACCCCTCCCTTCTCCCATACTATGGGGTGAAAGGCCTTTGCTTCTGTGTCCATTACTGAATATGTCTGCTAACCGATCCTTTGATCTCACAATGGGCATACTAACTGAACTCTAGCTTTCATAAGAAGACTCACATTGTAATGAATAAGCTAAAGGAATAATGCTACTTTCCCCAGAAACAAAGTGACATTGTTGAGCTGAACTAACAAAGCTTTTCTTAAACAAAATGATGTCCTCAGTGCTACTGACCAGATAACAATTCTGGACAAGAGAAAGAGAAAGTGCATCCAAATTGTACCAGTGAGTCAGTGACGACAATGTGCTGTACATTGCATTCTTTCTCCCTGTTGTTGATTCTTTGAATTCATTATGTGCATGGAAAAGAGTCACTGAGCAAGTCAAGGAACTGTTAAGATCATTAAGAGAAAGTAGGTTAGCCGTTAGTAGAAATTTTGGAGTTTGTTAAGCAAAGAGAAGTGATATACAGGGGAGCAAATAACAAAATACGAAAGAAACCATTAGGTACACTTTATTCATCCTTCATAGAGCAAGTAGAGTAATGGCAGGAGAGACTGAAATAGCCTGTCGTTTGGTCGGTAGCTATAGAATCTATTATCCAAAGACCAAAAAGGTAAAAAGAAGAGGCACTAAACAAACTTGCATGGGTAACTGTGTGAGCAAAGTTCGGAAAGTAAATAGTAGAAGCAATACCAGATGAAGTGTCAAGCGGGACCATCAGGCACTTGAGATTTTGCATCTCAGTCTGTCATCTCCAGTAGGCCTGCAGTTATTGCAACCGTTCAATTTCCAGTTGTGCTCCTGCAAAAATAACGTTTTGGCTTCTTACCATCAACTACGCCACCATCGTGTTGAACTTAATCTGGCTGAGTTCCAGTGGGTCTTAATAATTTTGTGGCTCGTATTCGGTATTATACAGGTTTAGAAGTCTACAGAATCATTAGTTTCCTTTTTTTAGCTGGGCTAATTGTAGTTCATTTAGGAAGTCTCCAAGTCTATATATAGCTACAAGCGTTGAACCTGTTCGATGCACGGGACAAACAACAAATTTTGTACGGGCTTGTTATTTTGTAGTGTGAGTGATAAAAATTGTGTGGTGGAAAGATAAATTGGGTCGCCATGTGGCAATGCCCATGGGACATTGAATAATATTTTCCCAAAATCTCTCTCCCCCTTCTCTCACCCCCTCCCCACGTTCTCTCTCTCTGTCTCCACGTCCTCTCTCTCCCTCTCTTCTCTCTCCCAATTTTAAAACGTAAAAGAAAATAAAAAAATCTAGAAAATTAAGGATTAGGAGTTGGAGGCTTGTGAGACTTCAACACATTTTTGTAGTATATGGATAGATAGATAGATGCAATGCTTCTGAATCGACAGAGTCGATATTTTTTAGAAAATTTAGAGCTTTTAAAGCCTCTTCTTTTTCTTTTTTTTTTTTGTATTGTGTTGTGCAATCAAATCCCAGGTAGGATCGAACTTTTTCTAAAAGTTTCCTGCTTATAAATGTATAGTTACTGTCCATGCGCTGCTGTTCGCAGTGCCAGAACAGCTACATAGCAGTCCCAAAATTCTGGATTTTCTTTCTCAAGCCCTTAGCCTTTTGTTCCACCTTTGAAACCTAAAACCCCCACTATCTGTACTACATTACATGGTAAAAGAATTATTCTCCATTTGTTTGTTTTCCAATTTATGGAATGATTTGGGAGTTTATCCCAGTGTTGTTCTTCATCTGACGTCTGAAATGTTGGTTTTAGATTTTTTTTTCTCATAAATTCCTAATTCTAAATTCATTACTTGTACTATTTAAATTACTTCTGAAATGGGGTTTGCATATTGCAGCCATGACAAATCAACAGTTGATGGATAATGGGAATCGGATGATGGATGAGACAGATCAAGCGATTGAGAGGTCAAAAAAGGTTAGTGCATCTATTCTCGTTCACTCAACTCAATAAGCTTTATGCCAGTTGCTTAGGTTGCTGCATGAGTCTATCTTCTTGAGCTAACTCTACATAAAGCTTTACTTTACAATGATTGAAGTCCAAACATGATGTTACAGCTTGTGCTTTGGCCTCAACCCAAACCATAAAAGGCCTTTCTCTAATTCTTTCATGCCCTTCAATTTAAACAGTTGTCTCTTTTGCAATACAATATAATTATACAATTTATGTTCGCTTTCTATCTACCACAATTTTCTTCCTCTCTTTGGGCTTTGGACTGAATCCTCTTGCATTACAACTGGAACCTTCTCTACTACTATTGTTTGGTGTGAATGTGTGATATGATCATGTAACCATAAAATTGTTGCGATTTTAGTGGAAGTTTAGTGATACCCACAAAACACACATATTGAGATCCAATATTAAATAAGTATTATCACAAAGAAAAACAAGAGTGACATGTAAGAGATTTACATGGTTCGACCCAAAACCAGTCCACTCCACGGGAGAGATATACTTCCCTATGTGAACGCCGGAGAGATTACACTAATTGTGAGGCAAAAAAAAGAAGAAGTCCAACCCGACACCAATACCCGGGCCTTGAAGTTATACACGCTTCTCTTCTCACCTGGGGTCCATGAGCCCCAAATGTCATGGGTTACCTGCTCATTAGAATTTTCTTTTCCCTCAGTGTATCCCCACAACAAGAACAACATCAATTCTTTGGTGCTGCTCCATCTCTCTGTATCCATCTCTGTTCTACACTTTGAACCAAAAAGACACAACAATATATGGGCAGTGCAAAGGAGAAAGCAACAAAGAGTATTGAATGTTCTCTTCACGTGTGATCCTTCCCATATCTCCCAAATCAACAATTGGGGAGCAAAAGTCAACAATAGTTGCTGGGCTATATCCACGTTTTTCCCTTTAACACATGGACTGATTTTCAACAAATATCTCATTCCCCCCTCAAAACACAAGCGCACATATTCACACACAAAGTGGAATCATTTGATAAAATTCATTTGTGTATGTCTTTAAATTGCAACCAAGTGTGTTCGGAATTGCCATTCATGTTTTTTCTTATTTCGAAAGGATCTCTTCGTCCTTTGGGTGGTTGGATGTGTAGACAGATGAATTTGATTTCCCAACTTGTACTGCCATGTCAGTACCAGGGGGTTAGCTCAAACCACCTACCCCTTCACATAGCAAGACATGATTTGAACTTTGCATCGTGTCCTTGCTCTGCCTAAGCACCTATCTCCCTTCCACCCCAGCGCCTTGCTGGTCAATGGTTATTAATTGCCATTGCTTTGTCTTGCTTAAATCCAAGACTATCATGCCAAAATATATACCCTGATGCTGGCGTCAACCTTGTCATGTTACCCAAGAACAAACGTACTTTGGTGCCAGCCTCAACCTTTGTCGCGAGCAAGGCCTAGAAAGGAGTTGTTGCCTTGGTCATGGGATGGATGAACAATCAGTACTGTACTGAGGGGCCCGAGCGATGGAGAGGGAGAAAGTGGCAAAAACCTCATAGTAGAGACAATGGCAGGGTAGGAGAAGCCTTTGAGCTTGCTGGAGAAAGAATATTTGGATTGTTGACAGGGTCAATGAGGAGGCTCATGAGGTTTCAGGAAATAAAGCATCTCTTTATGGGTAATTGCAGTGCAGGCATCATGCTCTTAGATAAGTTATTTTGGGATTCTTACTGTGGGACCACACATGACTAATTTTGCTTGAATGTTAGTTTACACTTTACAGAGCATCCTTGTGCAGCATTTGCTTGCAAGGTTATACAGTTGAACTGCAGGGTTAAGTTGATGCCCCTTGAAACATGTGGGCAGGGGGAATATATCTAACTTTAAGCTGGGATAGTGCATTCATCGTGAATCCTCTATAGAGATATTGCATTCTTTAAATATTCTAGTTTGAAATTTTTGTTTGCCACATTATCTGTGTACATGCTAATTAGATCCAATTTCTTGGTTTGTTTGGCACATTTCGTTGGGTAGTGTTAGCAGCATCTGTTGTCACTTCATTTATTTCTATTGAAGCAATTATGACTTAAAAAGAAATAAATTACGTTGTTTTCCTTATTCAATTATTTGAAGCCGAAAAAACTTTCTGTAACGCTACTAATGAGAAGCCACTGCACCAGAGAATGCATTTTTTGTTCGTTATATGGAAGTACCTTCCTTTGCGAATTGTGGCCCACCAAAGGAGGAGTAAAAACTGATTTTAATGCTTCGAAAGCTTATTTTTTGACTTTCTTATTTTCATATCAGGTCGTAAATGACACAGTTAATGTAGGAACGGAAACTGCAGCAGCTCTGAAGGCACAGGTGCGTTGTTAGACTACAAGGACAAAGACAGTTAAATTTCATGACAGCTTTTAAAAATTAGATTTGAGAGCTGAAATACCATATTCCTTTTGTCTTCAGACTGAGCAAATGAGTAGGATTGTTAATGAGCTGGATTCTATCCATTTCTCAATCAAGAAGGCTTCTCAACTTGTGAAGGAAATCGGTAGGCAGGTCAATCTCTAAAATTATCTTTATTCCTTTCTCTAATGTGCTGGGTATATATTGTTACTTTGTGTTACTCACATGAACTGCTTTACTAGGTTGCAACTGATCGGTGTATTATGGCTTTGCTCTTCCTTATTGTAATTGGAGTCGTAGCCGTCATTATTGTAAAGGTCAGATATCGGATTCCATCTCGTTTTGCTTCATTATTTGCTATGTCAGAAGTAAGATGCAGCTATTGCTTCATCATTAATGAATGAATCTACACCAGTACTCTTCTGTTCTGTTGACATAGAGTTAGTATTGTTGCATCTGACCAATTCAAATTCTCAAGGTATATAGTAGCAATACTATACATCTGCAGTCAACTAAGAGCATGACATGGCACTGTTATATTGGTCAACAGTCAACTACATACTATACATCTGCTGTGTATTGGCATCAGTATTGGCATCTTCAGGTTCCTGCACTTGCCTTTTTGCACCATGTGCTAACAATTAATAAACAGGGGTGTTTTCTTAGTCGTTCTGGGGAGTAAATGTTGAAATATGATATGGAATACACTACTTAGTAGATAGCATGTGGCCGAGCAGTAGAAAGCAGCAACACTTATTGCTTCCATGTATTTGAATGAAACCAAAGCCAAAAATTTGGCTTCTTTACTTTTCGTCTTATTCTTCCCTTTACCTTTTCCCTTCCCCTCCATAGTTCTCTCCGCAAAACCGTGGATGGTAAGAAACAGAGAGGGGTTGAACCTCATTCTTCACTTAGTGGATGAGAACTTTCTATCTACTTCTCTGGACATCAGATTTCACAGTGATGTTTATTGATATGCATGGCAACTGTTTTCCATGCCGCTATTTAAGTTGCGTTGAAAAAACTAGGAGGATCTTACTGTTCCAAATAATTTTTGAACGTTGTGGCAATGTTATGTGTATACCATTTGGTTAATAAATGTCATATGCGTGCTGAGTTGTCTTGAATATTTGAAATTACAGCTTGTGAATCCACACAACAAGAACATTCCGGATATTCCAGGATTAGCCCCTCCTGTTCAAAGTCGAAGATTGCTTTGGCATCCCATTTAAAAGCATTATACAAGGTGATTGGACGGTCTATAAGTTAATTGGATGGATCAGAGTTTGGTTCGAAGTGTCTAATTGGATGGATCAGAGTTTGGCTCGTGACACTTCGAACCAACCATTTGATGGATAAAGATAACCTAAAGAAGTGTATTTGCCTGGTAGGCTGAGTTTGCCGAGTGCTGGTTTCCCGTACGTATTGTTGTATTGAGTTGAGTATTCTTGAATTCATATGTATGTTTTTTGTGTTTACGACATTTTCCCCTCAAATGATATCCCCCATTTGTGTGAGGGATACATGACATATTGTACACTATGCTTGCCATTGTATTTGTTCATTCCCCACCCTTCAAATTGTTACTCAATCCTTAATTTAACGATTTGTTTGTGAAGAATTGAAGAGTTAAATGATTTGTTTGTGAATCCTATTGTCATCGAGATATTGATACCACTGCTCTCTCTCTCTCTCTGGTAAATTGCGTTTCATTAAAAGAAAACCGACTAGTGTAGGAACAACGGGGCGTATCCCTGAAAACAAACACAACTAACTCAAACATCTGGCCTATGCCAGAAAACAACCACAAGGCCTAACCCAAATCCCAATTACGTCAGAAACAAACCAGCTCAGAACAAGAGAAAACAAACAAAGGAATGTTCTACTTAAGAAACGTTAGCCTGTTATCATCTTTGTTTTCTTTATCCTCTGAGAACAAAAAGCTAGCTAGCACGCAAATCAGGCTCAATTTTAGCAACGAGATAACCCAATGCGAAGGCTCTGATGCTGAAATATCCTTGTATTCCTTTCACACCAAACATGATGATGTCTTTTTAATAAATTAGAGTTATGAAGCAAGACACTTAAAAAAAGGGACAGAGGGAGTACTATAATGGAAGAGGATGAAAAGCGTATCCTCTTGCTCAAAAAAGGAGGAGGCCTTTCTCAATTAGGCAAATTAGGCGGGTTATTGAGCTTCAAAAACATGCCAGTCATGGTAATCTTCCAAGTTTTGTATAGCAACTCTTCCAAGTTTTGTACGGTTGTTATACAATTGTAATTTTCTTCTTCTCTTTGAGACGTTAAAAATTGGAACTCCTAAATTTTTATTTAATTGTTTGTGATATAGTATTATCCAATTGTTAATTTCCTTATTACAAGATATTCTAATGTTAGTTTTTTTTTTCACCATTGTTTTGATGTGGTACGGTTGACCCAACTGAGCATGTTTCTCATATCACCTACTCCAAAAGCATTTTCCTCTCCTTGTAGCCGACAAGGAAAAAAAATTCGCTTTCTATGTAATATTTTTATTTGTATTGAAAACCTTTCACCTGCCTCATTTTTAAAAGGAAATGATTTGGGTAGTATTGTCACTAAAAAAAGGTATTACAAACATTTATGGGTAGTTTAAAAAATAGTGGTGAAAAGTAATACTTTGTCAGTATTCATAAACACAATTCATGGACTTAAATGTATTTATTGCACCTAAAGCATTTAAAGAATCCTAAACATGTGTCCCAAATTTATGCCCCAGGGACACCTATTAGCGGGACCGTTTTGTTTTGATTTTTTTCCGTCAAGAATTTGGTCCAATGTACTACTCCTACTATTTTTCTTTTGACTTGCATGTGTGAAGATGGCGCGAGCGTTCATCTTGAGCCAGGATCAAACTCTGAACGATGTTTATATATAATTGCATTACTTATGGTTACAATTTTTCTTTCAGAAAAATCAGACTCAGAATTGTCTTTCATTTGTGGGAGACCATGTATCTATTCTCTTCATACACACACACATACCAAAAAGGGCCTTGTTCGTTTCCAAATTTTACTTACTTTTTTTCAACTTTGTTTTTCAATTATTACCCTATATCTTTTTTCAATCATTATCTTATTTCTTCAATTATTAATTTCATTTCTCTCCACTCATTTCTTTTCCTTCCAATCATTATCCTATTTCTTTTTTCGCCCACTATCAAAATTAAAATACTCAAGATTACTAAACGAACAAGGCCTCTTATCCATTCTTATTGCTCACATCAAAGAAGCATGTCAATTGTCAAAGTAGAAACTTCCTTGCGTTTGGAGTTTAATTTGACCACAAAAAAAAAAAAAAAAAAAAAGAGAGCAAAAAAAAAAAACAAATACTAGCTTCCTATAAGTCAAAAAGTCTAGGATGGTTAGACCATTCAAGACGTTGGGGTCCCATATTTTGGATATTCCGAATCTTCAGTACACAAAATGCCGCGTTCCCGTAAACAGGTCTATTTCATGGGACCAGATCATCCATGCTTGTCTGTCTCTCACAACAATATTTTAGTACTATGTATTTTTAGCCGCTCAATCATGTCTCCAGACTTTTTGTGTTTTGGAGTTCCCATGTGTACGCAAAGAAATTCAAACCTCTTCAATCTTTTCCGAATACAAACTGAATCGGACCTGTGTAGGGATGGCGATTTGTCCCGTCCCGATCAGGATGAGTTTTCATCAAAATATTGGGTTCCGGAATGGGTTTGGGGGACTATAAAAAGAATCCGATCATATATGCATTTATCACTTTCATTGACTTTGAAACCATTTCTCCTTGGAGATTAAAAGCACCCTTACGACGGTTCCAATCTTGGGCAAGAAATGATTCCAAACTCACTGAGTCTGCACAATTGATATCAGGAGTAAAGGAAGCAGGGGTCTGAGCCATAATGTGTTAGACACTACGATTTATGACCCTCGGCCATTTCCACCTGGCGTAGAAGAAACCTTGGCTGCCAATAATGTGCCATTTTGCAGACAATGCTATCCCCATACGGTCATACCTCTCATGAAATGGGCCTGAAAGGTTGCCATTTATCAACTCCAAGGGGTTGGCCTAATGGTTAAGGTCTGCAACTGAGAGTTTACTCTCCTCTAAGATCTCAAGTTCGAAACCTCAGATATAGGTGCTATCAACTCTTTTGTGGCCAGCCTATACAGAGTTTTGCTCTAACTTTAATTGGGACCCCTCAAGTAGGCAGTGACTTTGATTCCCCAGGATTAATCGAGCTACATATAAGCTGGGCCAGACACCCGAGTTATAAAGAAATGTTGCCATTGATCTAACCACAAGTTTTTTTGCCGTTCCTTACCGCATACTTTATCCAAGGCTGAGCAATAGACCTGGGTTTGAAGAGCTTCCTAACAATCCGAGAAGCATTGATAGGAACATTGAGTCCAAAGCCTTTTAATCACAAAGGTACGGATCCACTTTGCACAAAGAGTGTCTGCCTCCTTGGCCCTTGGAAACAGCGGCAGGGATGGCAATTACCTCCGATCCACCCCCGCCTCCGACCTCCCTGCCCCGATCCGAGCGGGTATTTCCCGATCCGATAGGCAAATGGGACGGGTATGGTATTTGCTTCCCCAGCCCCGTTTTAACCCGATCCAAACCCGATTATAGATATTTATATTTTTGTATGTATATGTCTAAATAAATTTCATTGTTTTGATATAATAAGAGCAATATACCAATTAATAAAACACTAATTTATGTCTTTGTATTTTTTATTTCTATTTTTTTCAACTCTCATCAATCATCAATATATTGTTTTTTTTTTTCAAAACACTCTAAAAAGAACAAAATTAGTCAAATTATTATGGTGAATGGGGACCCGATTTTTCCCCAACCCCGACACAACCCCGATTTCCCCCACTCCGACTCCGATCCGATATAGAACAGGGTGGATTTGGGGGACGCAAAATCCGATCCGATCCGCTCCATTGCCATCCCTAAAACTGCCCACAAGTGTCTAGACATGGATGCTTTATTGCATTCTTTTAACACCCTAATAAAAACCAAGGCCTCCCTCTTCTTTTAGGCTTTACAGATAGCATCCCATTTAACTACTTTATGCGCTCTCTCTCTCTCTTTCTGTCGCTGTTTTGCTTTTGATCCTATTTTTGTTTTGATTCTTTTTTTGTTTTTTGGGTCGAGAATTTGGTCCAATGTACAACTCCTACTACTTTTCTTTTGAGCCAGGAAGGATCAAACTCTCGAGCTTCTTATCCATTCTTATTTTCTCACAACAAATAAGCAAAGCCTAAAAAACAAAAAGCTTTCTATGAGTCAAAAAAAGTCTAGGATATGCGAATCCCATGCTAAGACCATCCAAGACGTTGGGTCCCATATTTTGGAAAGTCCGAATCTTCAATACTCAAAATGCCGCGTTCCCTGTACAACAGGTCTATTTCATGGGACCAGATCATCCGTACTTGTTTGTCTCCGACAACAATATGGTTACTGTGTATTTTTGCCGCTCAATCATGTCTCCAGATTTTTGAGTTTTGGAGTTCCCATGTGTATTATGCAAAGAAATTCAAACCTTTTCAATCTTTTCTGAAAACGAAATGAATCGATCTTGTGTTAGTAGGGATGGCGATTTGCCCCGCCCCGATCGGGGTGAGTTTTCATCAAATTATCGGTTACGGAGCAGGTTCAGAGGGAAACTATAAAAAATCTGATCGCGGTCGGGTTGATGTTACCCCACCCCGAAGTATTTTTACATACAAAATTATAGTTTTTCTTCTAATATTTTTATCATTAAATTTTAAAATTAAACTTGCATCCCAATTTTTTTTTCTAATTATACTAAAAAAATTACTTTTTCCTTGAGTGAGAGTTGAGAATAAATATAAGTGAGGAGGTCCATTAATAGAATAATAGTGATGGGAGGAGAGATAAATATAAGAGATAGTGTGGTCTCCATTAAATTTGATTATCCAAAGAAAAAAAGGTTGCTAATTTTGATTATTTAAATACCAAAATTAGGTTCTTAGTTAAGGAAATTGCTAAGTTTGATTATACCATTATAAGACATATTTTGGACCAACATTTTTAACTTAAATTTTTTTTTTTTTTTTAGTTTTGGTTATGAAATTGGAGAGCCGGATCCCAGACGTATTTTTGTTGGAAAAACAGCGATAATGGGGGGCCTACTTTTTTTTAGCCTATGTGTGCTCCAAATGGCCAAACATTTGGTTTGCTTTGCCCGAAGGAAAAGGCTTTGGTTAGAGCAGTTGAGTAATAAATGAAACAGGGCAAATGTAATTGTCCACAAAACAAATAACACTGTTCAATTTTAGAACAACACGGCTTTTTGCGGAGCCCACTGTGGAGTCCAGTGCAAATAATCTGAATTGTTTATTCATTTTAAAATAATCTTCTGAATGGCTCCGCAAGAATTCAGGTCCATCCAATAATTTTAAGTGCTTGATCCAATATTTCATAGGGGGTGGCGTTTGAATGTGGGTAATGGCTCCTCGATTGATATCTGATGTGATCCTTGGCTTCTCCGTTCCCTCTCCTTCAAAGTTCTAAGTCCACCTCCACCACCAGATGCCCCCTTTAGCCAAGTTCGCTTTGTCTCTGATCTTATTGATACTGATGCCCATAGCTGGAATATCTCTCTTGTTCAATCGCTTTTCTCGAAGATTGATGAGGAATCTCTCATCTCAATCCCTATTAGCTCCCAAGGTGTTGGTGATATCGATAAAGGAATATGGCACTATACTACTAATTGGTCTTTTACTGTCAAGTCGGCCTACCACCTGGCTAGAAGGTATACTGCTCTGAACCATTCTCGTGAACGTGGGGGACCTAGCTCAGGTAACCTTATGGATTCTTTTTGGAAAGCTTTATGGTCTTTACCTGTTCCAAACAAAATTAAGATGTTTTTATGGCGTTGTTCCCATAATGCAGTTGCGGTTCTCGATAATTTAAATCGGAAGAACATAGATATTTCACCATATTGTCCAAGGTGTAGCTCCAAACATGAAACCTTGGAACATATGCTGCTCCAATGTAAATTTTCGAGAGATGTGTGGTGTCAATCCCCCTTTGCTCATACTGTTTCTAGTTCTTGGGATTTAGCTCATTTTTTAGATTGGTGGTTTGGTCTTGCTATCATCTCCCAGTCATATGTTGGTGGTACTGATATGGGGGCACTTCTTGCATCAATTTGTTGGTTCTTATGGAAGGCCCGCAATAAAACCTATTTTGAAAGTAAAAAATGGAATAGCTCCAGAATCTTGGAAGAAAGCTTTGCGATCTGTTCTGAATTCAAGGATGCCAATGCTTCTACTTGTATTTCCTCCAGTAATGTTGCTCCTTCCCCTCCTGTTAATTGGTGTCTCCCCCCTCCTGGTATCATTAAACTTAATGTTGATGGTGCTGTGGATACGAGTGGTGGTCTGGTTGGTGTTGGGATAGTAGCACGAGATCATGCGGGGCAAATTCTGGGAACGGTATCCATTCATTTTCCTGGTTTATTCTCCCCGAGAACTGCGGAAGCACTGGGCTTTCGTGAAGCGCTGGTTATTGCTGCAAACAAAGGTTTCTCTAGTATTATTGTAGAAGGTGATTCTATTCAAATTGTGCAAGCTCTTACTCAAGTTGGAAAATCTTTCTCCAATTGTAGCTCTATTCTCTCTGATTGTTTAGAGCTTATTCATTTGTTTTCCTCTTGTGTTTTTAAATATATTAAGCGTTCTTTCAATAGGGTAGCCCATTCGTTGGCTAATCAATCCCTATTAGGTGTTAGGTTAGAGAATTTGGGGGGGGGGGGGGGGGGGGGGGGGGGGGGGGGGGGGTCCCGTCCCCCATTTGTTGGCTAACCTTGCCCTTGATGATGTACGGTCTTCGGGCCATCTTTCCTCTTAATAAAATCCTTATCTCTTTCCGTGAAAAAAAAAAAAAGATCCAATATTTCATTCATAATTCAAGATTCTAAATTTTGAATGAAAACTAGACACTTAAATGAAGCACTTATTGTTAAAATTCTTGGAGGGTTCCAACCTAAAACCAATTGGCAATAAATGAAATAGCCTCTAGATTTTTATTAATCAAATTTGGGTAGCTTAGATGAACGATGTGGGATTAAGTCTAACACTTATAATTGTACGATAGAGCTGATTTTTAACGTACGGTCCAAAAATTAAATTCAAATTAATGAACGACTCGAATTATTTGTATAGGATCTCAAAGTGGACCCCGCAAACCGAAATGTGCAGTATCAGTACTCTTCAATCGAACCCATAGACACTCCCGTCAAAAAGAATATCTCAACGACTTTCATTTAGAAACTACAAGAAAATTGAATTAAGCCTTTACTTATGTTTTAACAACATACAAAACCCATGACAAAGCCTGAATTTACATTGAACCTTCATCTTCATATTTTTACCGAAAATATATAACATTACCATTAAACTCCCATTAAACAGGGTCACCCCAAACCTAAATATTGCTTCCCCAATGCATGAGATAAATTCATAGCACATCCCGAGCGGGTACCACGTGCATGAGACAAAATCTTCTCGAATTGATGGCTTTTGTTCGTGACCTCTTTGCATTATATAGGATTAAGGTGAGGGACTACACAGTGAGAGGACGTAGATTCCAATTTTGTTTGTGATTCACATAATAATAAAAAACAGGGAATCTAGGGATGGTTATTTCGTCTGACCGTTCCTATTCGATTCGATTTCCACATCGAATGGATCGGTAATTTGGAATTTTGTTTGGAAATTGGGTAGGATATGTTTTTTTTTTTTTAAAAAAATTTTGTGGATAGGGTAGGAGGCGGGGATAGACATATCCCTGCTTCAAATCCGCCCCAAATCTATTCCCCATTTGCTCCCTGCCCCCGTCCCCGATACACCTTTTAGTCTTACTTATTTATTTTTCTAGGATCACTTCTCATTCCTACTTTCAGTTAAGTTCCCACTTTTTCAATGCACACACACCTTTTCTATTCTATTGCTTTCTATTGTTTGGTTGTTTATATTGTAAGCAAATTTTTGCTCATTTTACCTCTGTAACACACAGATTCGTGTCCTGGAATAAATAAGACGAAAAAGATGCACAAAATAATACTTTTTATTGATTTTGAATTGAAAGGGGTACAATTCTCTAATAAATGCTCTTTAAATAAAAAAAGAACAAAATCCTCTGATTCGATCTCCAAAATTGCTGGTGTTCCAACTGCTTGAATGCTTATTGTTGAATCATCCAAACAGTAATTCTCTTTGAATCTTCAAGTTGAATGAACCGAAGAACAAAATTTGAAGATGACTTGATCTTGAAAGAACTCTACGGAAATCCTTCAAAAGAGAAGAGATTGATCCTTAAAATCTTTAAGAGTTTTGGTTAGTTGAATGATTTGAGTTGTTGAATGAACTTATGTGTTGGACTTGCGAAGAAATCGGCACTATTTCTTGATGCTTGATGATTCTTTGCAAAGTGTTGAGGAATGCTTGAATTCTTGAAGAGTGCTTGAGAGCTCTGAAGAATGCCAAGCCAAAGGTTCTTTTCTCCCTCATATGAGCCTCTATTTATAGGCTCAAGGAGAGAAGAGCGAAGTATGGCAAGATCTTACACTAAGATATTTGATTGGCTTGATTGGATTTGATTGGCTTGATTGATTAACTTGACTTGATTTGATTGGATCTTGATCCCATTTCATTTCCTATGTAAGAAGATTTTATATTTCTTTTTAGGGAATGATTTTAATTTAAAAGAAAAATAATATATTTATTATTTGACTCTTTTTTTTTTAGGATTTATTTGAAATGGACCTGCACTTTTGAGCTTGTATATCTTACCCATTTGGCCAATCAAACTAGCTCAACTCTTTAATCCGTTGGGCTAATTAAGTTAGCCCAACTTACTTTGGCCTTCACTGTATCTCAAATGGATTGAACCGTAGAAATTTGCTGGGTCTAATATTTATTCGAGTGCTTTGACCACTTTAATTAATTAAGACAATTTATCTCAATTGATCGGTCGGTGATTAAGTTACGCCAAAATTTTAGTGTCTACAACTTCAGCTATAAAAAGTTTATTTTTAACTTCGGTTTCAGCTATAAAGTCTTTAAAGTTCTGCATCTTATTTTGAATCTTTTTAAAAGTTTCTTTTTGATTTTCTCTTTGTTGTTTAGCAATTTTTTTTTTTTTTAAGTAAAAACTCTAAGGGCTTGTTCGGTTGAGGTTTTTTTATTTGGATTTTGGATTTGAATTTGTAGTGATTAGAGTAGAGAGATAGAGGTAATGATCGGAGAGAAATAGAGATAAAAATGAAAGTAGGAGATAGGGATAATGAGTGCATGTTGGAGTAGGGTAATAATTTTGAGTCCAAAACCCCAATCCCAAACCGAACAAGCCCAAATCCCCACAATGATCCTTGTTCCCCTTTTGAAGGGAAAAAACAAATCTCCATCGGAGATCAAGACAGGGACGGAGATAGGGAAGGGGTACGGGAATCGAAAACGGGGATAGTATTCTCTGGCCTTGATCCTTCCTCGTTGCCAACCCTAATCACAAGTCAATTGCCAGCTTCTTGGTGGGAAAGTAACAAACATCACAGCTGGCTTTTGTACCTCCTCTAACCGTGCACACGCAAAAGATTAAAGCTGTTCCTCTGTCTTTTGTACCTCCTCTAACCGTGCACACGCAAAGATCAAAGCTGTCCCTCTCTCTCAATTGTATCACCCCAAAATCTCCTCCGTTAATTCAACCTTAATTTGTTGCTACAATTACATTTCAAATTCACACTATCAATGTAAGTTTCGTGGGCATCTACGGTTCTATTCTCTCTCTCTCTCTCTCTCTCTCTCTCTCTTTGAAGTTTAGGTTGTCCACCTCAATTAATTTTTAGAGAATCAATTTCATCCAATCATAGTTGGGGTAAAGCCCGTGCATATAAAACATACATATATATATATATATATATTTCAAAACGATACAAACTGGAAACTCCATCCCTAAATAAAGATAAAAAAACCAAACAGGAAAGGAGTCAAGCTAAAGACTGTACCCAACTCCAACTAAATCCATCTCTCTAATTAAACAGAACGGAGCGCTGCAAAAAATAACCAAAAACATCCACACATGGGTGATCTGCAAAGCACTATCTCGAACAACTGTCAGACACATGGTGGAGGAGGGGCGGCGGATGGTGCATGGTTCGGGGACGAGGATGGGGTGAAGAGAAAACCTCAGAGATTTAGGATCGAGAGATGAAAAAACCCCACGAGGGGAAGAAATCCCTCCCCTCCCATCACCCACTGGGGCGTAAAACCCTGGGAGGGAGGGGAAGAAGGGAGATGGGGGCGGTGGCTTCTTGAGGGTTTGAGAGAGAGAGAGAGAGAGAGAGAGAGAGAGAGAGAGAGAGAGAGAGAGAGAGAGAGTGTGTGTGTGTGTGTGTGTGTGTTGTTCAGCAATATAAAACATGTTGTATAAGAGACTTTGCTATATGTGTTGCCAATATTTGCCAAATATTTCTTTGTGATAAGAGTATAAATCATTTCTCATCCACTTTGCTTATTTTGAATGGGAAAATGTTTGTATGATTTTAATAAATAAGCAAATAAACAATAAGGTCCACCTAACTAGCTAGCTTTGTTTGCAGCTTATTTCTTACTCCTATTTTTTTTTTTGTAATTAATAATAAGTAAATAAGCTAGTGGATTAGATGTTTTCGACGTACCAATTAGCATTTGGTGGGGCCGTCTACATGTATCAACATTGCATGTGATTTTGAACATTTGTATATGAATATTGTATTGATGCCTCATGCCGTACAATTTAAATAATTATGGTTTAATTTAGTTACAAGCTAAACAATTTTACATAAACGTATGAAATTTATAAAGTTTGTCTTCACCTATGAAAAATAAATTTGGCTTAAATCATCTCAGTATCTAGTATATCACACTAGCACACCAACAACTTTACTGATGTAAATGTTAAAACTTTTTTCGGACGAAAACTTGTCTTCTTGTTCAGTCCCCTTGAATTAAAATCCTAATTTCGCCATTGAAAAGGTAGATAATACTTGTCACAATTTCTGTTCTAGTTTCATAAGGATTAGCCCTCATTTGTCGTCTTCAAAAAAAACCCTTAGTTGTAGTAGTCTTTTTAAATTTTAATATTAGTGATGTGCATGCATGCACCAATTAAAAGGAAGAGAGGAGACTATTATAATCCTCCTTTTTGTGTGAATTTGTTTGTCAATTTTGGTACTCATACAGTCACACCTCTTAAAAAATTATCTATGTTTAACAACATAAATCATGGTTGCCCTATGGGCATTTTTGCGGATAAAAAAAAAAAAACAAAAACATATACAATGGTTTTATGATTTCATCAAATTTTTTTCTCTAATATAGTACAGTAGCTAACTGAGATTTTTATCAAAGGTAGCAGTTCATGGCTGGTAATGAGGAGACAATCGACTTCCAAAAGTTCCAATCCAATAATTGGCTACAGTCTGGAAGACTTGCATTGGTAGTGCAAAAAGAATAGTGATAAAATATAAATATAAAACTCTAAGAAATTAAAATAGGAGTAATAGTAAATGAGTGATGCTATTCGTACATACCATCGGGAGGGAAATCATACCGACTGGCCACGCTGGGCCCTCGCCAGCCATCGGACGGCCGATCCGAGCCGTCCAAAAATTCTAAAAAAAAAAACCAAGGGGCCACGCGCGAGAATCAACGTCATTTGAGTTGTGTAAGATACTTGATTTGAGCACCTCTTTTTCTTGTATATACATGAAGAGGGGTTCGGATCAAGTACCCTACACCCCTCGGTTGCTATTGATTTCCGTGAACAGCCCCTTGGTTTTTTTTTAAAGAATTTTTGGACGGCTCAAATCGGCCGTCCAGTGGCCGAAAATGCCCCAGCATGGTCAATCGATACGATTTTCCCTCTCGGCGGATCGGTACCTATATCTTTACTGATAGTAAATAGTAAATTATATTGAATAGGAAAATTGACAATTGTGACAGCAACCTGGGACTGCTGTATCTGTCAACGACAGGGGAGAAATTCAAGGTCCCTTTGCTGAATTAAAGGTCGTCTGTCTTGTCTTCTTTTTCGTCTTTCTACAAAAAAATCGAGTCAAGTTTTTTTTTTTTTTGGGTAAATTAATATCACGCCATGTTGTTCATCCGGCGCTCAGTCCCTGCAGCGAGGGTTACTCCAAAAATATCAAGTCATGTTGTTCATGGACGTCGACTCCCTGCGGTGAGAGTTACTCATTGCAATTAGTAGCCCCGACAAAAACGGCGTGAGAGATTTTTCAATGCCGAACGGATATATCCCACGTGATATTCGATCGGTGTATCCAAGCCGTCCGATACACTTTTGGATGACTCGGATTGAAACTATCTCTCTTCTCACACCCCAATACTTTCTCCATCATTTTCTTTCTCCAAATCTGAGCCGTTCAAAAATGTCTAGGAGACAATCGACTATAATAATAATTCTCCTTTTTGTGTGAATTTGTTTGTCAATTTTAGTACTCATACAGTCACGCCTCTTAAAAAATTATCTATGTTTAACAACATGTATAATGGTTGCCCTTTGGGCCGTTTTTGCGGATAAATAAAACAAAAAACAATATAATGGGTTGTATGATTTCAATTTTTTTTTTTCTCTCTCTAATATAGCTAACTGAGATTTAACAAAAAACAATAGTTTATGGCTGGTGACGAGGAGACAATCGACTTCGAATCCAATGATTGGCTACAGTGTAGAAGACTTGCATTGGTAGTGCAAAAAGTATAGTAATAAAATATAAATAAAAAACTCTGAGAGAAATTACTAAAATAGGAGTAATAGGAAAATTGACAATTGTGACGTCAACCTGGGACTGTTGAAACTGTCAACGACGGCAGGGGAGAAAGTCAAGGTCTCCTTTGCGGATTAGATCGTCTGTCTTGTCTTCTTCTTCGTCTTTCCTCCAAAAATATCAAGTCATGTTGTTCATCAGACGCCGAGTCCCTACGGTGAGGATTACTCACGGCAATTAGCAGCCCCCACAAAAACGAGATAAGAGATTTTTCAGTGCCGAGCGGGTATATCCCACGTGGTACCCATTAGTTGTATTCGAGTTGTCCGATATACTTTTAGACAGTTCGGATTGAAATCCTATTTTTCCTTACACCCTAACACTTTCTCTCTCATTTTCTTTTTCCAAATCTGAGTCGTTTAAAAATGAAATGGACGGTTCGGACACGTGGTACCCGCTCGGCACTGAATTTTTTTTTTCAAAACGACATAGTTTTTTGGCAAGTTACGGCTCACTTTGTAATCCAAGACTCCGAGGCAATATGTAGTTGTATGGGGCCTATTTAGGAGTCCCACACAAACGATTTGAACCGTTCCACAATTTTAAAATAATTATTCAACTCATTTTGAAAAAATTTAGCTCAATTGAATGTTTGTAAATAATTAATCTAATTCGTTCAATTTTTCATTCAGAATTCAGAACTCTAAACTCCAAAAGAATCTTGAAAAAAAGTAAGACAAATATATGTTCACCATCCTCTTGATCTGAATCGTAGAAATCGTAGGGCTTGTTGAGAAGATCATTCAGTAGAAAAATTTGTCTTACTTTTTTTCAAGATTCTTTTGGAGTTTAGGGTTCTAAATTTTGAATGAAAAATTGAACGAATTAGATTAATTATTTATAAACATCCAATTGGGCTAAATTTTTTCAAGATGAGTCGAATAATTATTTTAAAATTGTTGAACGGTTCAAATCGTTTATGTGGAACCCCTAAATAGACCCCATACAACCACATATAGCCTTGGAGTGAGTGTTACTCACGAAAATGCTGATTGCAATGATTGTTACTCACAGCAGCGACTCAGCATCCGTTGTTCATCTGTTTATGTGTTTTTTATTATAACAAGGTGTCCGCCCTTACGTGCACTTTGACTAAATAGTCAAATTCGAGGACCACAAATTCACTGTCTACCTGTGGAGATCTCATTTGTCGGAGCAAATGTTCATCTCTAATTCCAAGAGAATTGATAGCACATGAGAGTTTTTGAAACCTGGAATGAGCAAACCTCTAAGGGGGAGTTTCCACTAACAAAAAAAACACTAAAAACTTAACGCATTTTGCTATCTTGTTTCCATTAATAAAAAAGTTATCAACAAAAACTTTTTTTGTTACGGTAACTCTACTTACAAACCCATCAACAACTTATTCACTATCGAAAATAATTTAATATTTCTCAACCACTTATTCACTACTGAAAACACTTAACAACTTCTCAATCACAAATAAAAATAAATTTTTTTTCGCAACTGAAAACACCCCTGATTCTTAAGACTTGACCAATAGAGGGTTAACTGGGGTAAAAATCACGTAGTTCACCTTATCTTTTACTCTATCATTTAACACCATTTGTCGTTAAAACCAATCAACTGCACCCCCTCATTTATCAACCGATATCACTAAATAACACCCATCCGTCCACATTTTGGACGAAACTTTGCTACTTCCCTTCTAATGTTTATGAAACACTCCTCCTGATACCAAGCAGACATCTCCATCTCCCAATTCCATACCATGCGGATATTTGTCTGATCTATTTTTTGAAGTGCTAAATTTTTAACCCAATTTTTTAATGCAAGCACACTCGTTTCTGTTAATTGTATGATGCAGTCCATATATAATCACCAATATATTACTCCGTCTGCCCTAATTTTGATTTGTCCTTTTAGAGTTCGTGTCACTTTTTAATTGATTATATATATATATATACATATATTGTAATCTATAATATTCTAGGTGATTTTGAAAACATTGTTTAAACGTACTAAATCGATTAAACAACATCAATATTGCATGTAAAAAGTATTACCAATTGAAAAATATAAATAATTTTTTGGGAAAATTTCTTTTATATCCTTTTGATTTTGACCAAAAATTCATTTTGGTTTTTCACCTTTTAATTTGGGGATAAAAATACTTCGACGGTGAACTGTCCAAAAATTCCATCAAAAAAAACCAAGGGGGCAGATGCGGGAATTAATGGCATCCAATGTATGTATAGTGCTTGATCCAAATACCCTATTTTTCATGTGTGTGTGTGTGTGTGTGTGTGTGTGTGTATATATATATATATATATATATATATATATATATAATCCTAAAGGATGACATTGAAAAAAATTGGAAAGTCAAAGTATTTTTATACTGAAATTGAAAGGTGAAGGACCAAAATGAATTTTTGGTCAAAGTCAAAGGGATATAAAAGAAATTTTTTCCAATTTTTTATTCGGTTACGATACGAGGGACTAAAAATTTGGGACGGATGAAGTATTTTACTGTCAAAAAAATACTATTATATCAAGATATTATAAATATACGTGTTAAATTTAAGGCATTATAAAGCCCTACTCCTGTGCTTGCCCTCTAAAATGGAGGGTAAATGTGACATAAAAAAATTAATTGGATGAAAGTAGCAAAGTTTCGTCAAAAATGTGAACCGAAGGGTGTCAAGTGATACTTGATTGATTGGTTTTAAAGATAAAGGATGTTAAGTGATAGAGAGTGAAAGATGAGGGGGTCTGAGTGATTTTTTACCCCTATCAGTTACGTGTTCCTTATCTTCTTTTTCGTTTCATACACGTCACACGAATTTACCACGTGCTGCCCGCTCGGTGCATTCAGAAAGTCCATTTCAATTTTGGACGGTTCGGATTTGAAAATAAAAAAAAGAGAGAGTGTAGGGATGTGAGGAGAGAGAGTGTTCCAATCTGGAGCACTCAATACACTTTTGGATGACTTAGATGTGCTCGCTCGGACTCCACGCCAATCGGATGACATGGTACTGAAAAATATCTCATCTCTCTCTAGTATTTTTGACTGTTCCAACTTCCACGACTTGGAAAAATTCCACATTTTACTTCCCTACCCATCTGGGTTTTGCGTCTTTTTCCTGCCAACGGCCCAACATCAATGCATCATGGATTTGTTTACCTTCTTCAAGGATTTCCCATTCCTTCTCAATTATCAAAAAATAAAAAATAAAATCAAGGAGTGAACTTTTCTTCATGTTCTGTTGCATTCTTGTAAATTCATAAGTCTTGAAACTTATTTTCATATTTTTTATTTTTTGTAATTTTTTTATTTAGCTTTTTTGTCGTAATTTTTAAAATTAATTGTCTGTCTAGACAAGATGAATCGGAAAAAGAAAATTCTAAAATCAGCCAAATTGGTCAACAATAGTAGCTGTGTGAATATGTACTAAAGAGTGTAAAAAATAACAGAAATACATATTTTTCTTACATTTAGTGTGCTTATCGTCTGCTTAGTGGACTGACAATAGCAAGACCTATCGGAAAAATATAAAAATATGAATTGATGTTGAAAAAAATTCAGATAACACAACACTTTAAACAAACAAGACGGCTGTTTGATTTTTTTTTTTCTTTTAGTGAACTTTTTTTTTATTTTCCTTCATATTTTTTTTACTTTTTAGACTCATCTCGTCAAGATGGATGATTATTTCAACAAATATAACGCAAATCTAACGAAAATTAAAAAAAAAAAAAAAAACGTACGAAACTCACAAAATGGAGAAGAAAAATAAGTTTGGATAGATGGAGTCACCACCGACCACGCTACTGCATTTGTTTACTCTTTGAATTCTCTGCTTTTATTTTGGAATTTAATTTTGTTCATCCTCCTCCACTTAAGAGAGTGAACATTACTCTTATTGGTTGAAATGATGTGTATTCCACCACAAAATGATATCATGCTTACCAAAAGTGTATTGTAGGGGTGAAACCTACACCATTTCAACCAATAAGAGCGAAAATAATGTTCACCATCTTTTAAGGGGTGAACAAAATTCCACTCCTTGATTTTAACACTTTTCTTCATAGTTGAAATTCCCACCTGGTGTTTCTGGTTTCACATTTGCTTTCTTTTATCCCTTTCTCACATCATTGGAGACTGGTTTCAGCTTATTTTTCTACAAAAAATAAAAAATAAAAAATCCAGTTCTTTTTCCTTCATTTCCCACCTCGGTTCGCCCCTTCCTGCTTGCCTTTTCGTTCCAAGCTCAGATTTTTCTCCTTTTCCTCTTCTTAATTCCCAAATTCTCCACCTGGGTTGCTTCCCTCTTATCAAACCAAAATTTGCTTCTCTCTCTCTCTCTCTCTCTCTCTCTCTGGGATACAAAATTTAGATTTTATCTTCAGATTCTAGATTTCAGCTTCATATTTTGCTGCAGATTTTAGATTTCTGATTTCAGTAGACGTAGAAACCTGTTTGTTTTTGTTGCATCTATTCGTTTTGTGAGAATTTTTGTTGCAGAATCTCAAAAGCTATTCAAACCCAGTTTTGGGATTTTGAGAATTTCATTCATTTTTAGCTTTTCAGAATCTCTGCAGAATATGAGAATCCGTCATCCAATTTTTGATAAACACTCCAAACTGATTTCGAAAAGCTAGAATCTCAAAATCTGCCCAAAAATTCCCCGCAAACACGCTCAGATCTCTCTCTCTCCAGATATAGTTGCATGAATTGTAAACCTCCAACACAATCAGCACAGAAGAAGTTTTGAAGTTGCTTGAGGAATGAAGTGTTTCTTCCCATTCAAGGACAAGTCCAAGTCCCGCCAAGGGAACTCCGCGCCCGAGTTGAAAAACAAAAGCGGTAGTAACTCAGATAATTCAGCAGCCAATCGGTCCACGAAGTCGGCCGGTAATCCGGCACCTTCGCCGCGGAGCATACCGGAGATGTACAGAGAAAAGCAGCACAATTTGACAGTGTTTTCTTTCTCAGAGCTCAGACATGCGACTAATGATTTCAACAAGTTGCTGAAGATTGGGGAAGGTGGGTTTGGGAGTGTTTATAAAGGCACACTTAAGCCTCCGAATGGGAATGGTGATCCTACTGTGGTTGCCATTAAAAAGCTTAACAGACACGGATTGCAGGTATTATTGCCTTTTTCTTGTTTCTATTTTCCTAATCTAATACTATGATTAAACAAGTTTTATTGCGGATAAAAAAGAAGAAGTTTTGAACCGGAGATGGTTTCCACAATTTGCAACCAGTGAAACCGTAACGAAATATAATGAAATCATCTCACCTTGAAGTCCTAACGAGGGGATCCCACCAATCAGCTCGCTTACGCCTTATAGGTTTACTCAGCTCGCTTACGCCTTATAGGTTTACTCGCTGCTTGATTTGCACACATGTCAGACTCCTTGGTCTGTGTTTCAAGACGAGCCGAATGGGCTCTGCCTCATTTTCCCGCATCAAAAGATACTATGCATAACAACTTTACAATAGAATATTAAAGTTTAAACTGAACAAGCACAGCGATTCAAGTAAAAATTAAGGCTGTGTTTGGATCATGGATTAGCGGATTCTAGTGTAAAGTTGTTATGCATAGTAAGACCTTAAGGCTGTGTTTGCATCATGTATTACCGGAAGCTTATGGAGGGGTACATGAAAAGATCAGAAGATAATGGAGTGAAGGAGCTGACTTTATTCATTAAAGTTTTGTTTCATTTTATTTCCCTGCCTAAATCCCTCCAAGGAATCCATGATCCAAACATAGCCTTAGTTCTTGTATTGCGAAAGAAATGTATTCTGAAACTCGCATTAGGGGATCCCCATGACTTCTATTCTTGGGCAGAAAAACAGCGTATGGGTTGGGAATCTGACTGGCTTCAGGATTTATTTGGACCTGAAACATAGAGGAGTATAGCTATTTCGTTTTTTCACAATGAATTCTGGAGTAATGTCGGAAGAAATGACCAGAAGTTACGTTTGGATATGTATCATTTGGAAATTGTTCATAATGAATCAGGAGTTATCGTCGTTGCGACGAATAATGGTTTTGGACCTAATTTTGCTTCAAACATAAATGAGGTTGTGTGAATTGTAGTCCAGCTATGTAGTTTCTCCTTTTTGGTTTCAATGAGCTTGCTTATGGTTGAATCAAACCACGTCCTTCGCGTGTTTTCATGTTTCTATCTGATCCATTGAGAGGCCCGGAACTTCTAGAAGTTGTCTTAATTTAGTCATTGTTTTTCTGGAATAACTTTATTCTTTGTGTCTGGTTTCCGTAATTCTGTGCTGAAGTTGAAGGATGCGTGACCTCCTCGAAATACAACAGTTAATTAGTTCATATTTAGTATTCAATCACTCCTGGCTAACTAGAAAATGCTTGACGAAGTAGACCAATTCCTACATTTCAGAGAATCAGAGTGCCCGGTGCATTTTCTTTACATATAATAAAAGGAGGTGTTGGTTTCAGAAATAAATGAATCCCACTATTTTTATCAGAATCTTTGTATGCGCTACGGCAATACGATAAAACATGGTGCTTTGGAGGTGTTGGCCATGGAATGTCTATCTTTCGCATTCTTTGGGTATATGGATTCCATTTCTCAAACAGTGAGAAATTAGTAATTATGATAGTGTGCAGCATATCAGGAGGCAACCGAATGGGAGTCTATTATCTACTTGAAATACCAAAATTGAAGTGGAAGATATTGTTGTGGCATATTTCCGGGTTCTGTTGTTAAGAATAGTTTATCAATGGTGGACAATGTTAAATAGTGGAATTGAGAGTTATTTTCGTTGACCTCACAAAGAAGCTGGTGATGCCATACAAGTAAGAATTGGGCCGGATACTTCTACGTAATGTTGGAAGACAGAAGTTCAACAAACTTGGTGATGTATTTTGTTTGCAGTGCATTTAATTGTGCTCAAGAATGACTTATGCAAAACCAATGAGAACCCCTTAGATTTAGAACTCTCTTTCTGGACAGGTCAAAGATATCTTAAGCAAGGACCTCTGTAATGGTATTGTTACACTATTAATGAAATTGGGTATTCATTATGTGGTCTATTAGCCATGGAACCTAATCGATCCACTATGCCAGTTGCATGGGCTGTCCAAAAACATTTCAAGTGGTCATTTTCGTCATTAGCCTCGCTTTATTCGTGCTATTTATGTGAGTACTCATTTCCTATACAATATATACACATTGTTCCGAAGTCAATAGTTTTGCGGTCTTTTGATCTTTCATCATGTGGATGGCCATTTGTGTTCTTTCATCGTGATTCTGCGATAGTAAGGTCGAGTGGCCTGCAAACAAGGTGCAGAACCCCCTCATTCCAATGATCCATGAGGCCAACTAAGCACTTTTCAGGGGGAATGCGGTGTAATCATATTTGTTTTTTGACCTGCGGTGTAATCATACTTGATGGCACAACTCCTCACACACTCAATCTCCTCTCTATTTCTGTTTCTTTTTTTTTTTCTTCCTGAAAGTCTATACTCTGTTTGCTATTTATTTTTGCTTACATTTATCTCATTTTTCCATGCAGGGTCATAAAGAGTGGCTTGCTGAAGTCCAATTTCTTGGCATTGTCGATCACCCAAACCTGGTAAAACTTCTAGGATATTGCTCTGCAGAAAGTGAGAGAGGGATACAACGCCTGTTGGTATACGAGTACATGCCCAACAGGAGCTTAGAAGACCATCTTTTCCACGGGACTTCAGCAGTTCTCCCTTGGAAAAAAAGATTGGAAATTATCCTTGGTGCAGCTCAGGGATTGGCTTATTTGCATGAGGGACTCGAAATTCAGGTTCAATTTCTTTATCACTTTACAACCTGTGCAGAAGAAAATACCATTTAGAGTTCTGTTCATACCACAGATGTGCATGCACTGACTACATCCTTCTTGGGTTCATGTCAATTTTATCTTTTCTTTTGCTTCGAAACAGTATGCTGTTTGAGTTGTTGAACTGTTTCTTCTTTTGTGTTCATCTGGAAGGTTATATATAGAGATTTCAAATCTTCCAACGTGCTGTTGGATAAAGACTTCAAGCCAAAGCTTTCAGACTTCGGGCTAGCTAGGGAAGGCCCAGTTGGCGATCGTACTCATGTATCCACGGCGGTAAGTGGATATTTTGTAACTAAGACCATAGGGTGGTATGGCTGTAAAGTGTAAACTAAGTTGCTAACTCTGAGACTCCCTTGGCGGTTTTATGAAAAATATTATTTCTAACTCTCAATATGCTTATGAACCAGCTAATCGTTTGACTGCACCAGGAAAGATCCCTTCAGTCAGTCAGCAAAATTTCATTCCACTGCCATTGCAATGGCTAATGCTTTTGGTTTTTCTAGGAGCCGAAATGAAACATTAGAAGAGTTGCAACATTCTAATGTTTTTATGTTTCTGGTACTTTTTGAAAATGTTTATGAAACGTTTCCTTTTCCTTTTCCTAGCTAAACGAAACAACGAACAGAGAATGAAATTTTGAGCCTTCCCCTCAATAGTCTCTTCTCATTCTTAGTCTTATGTTTCTGCCTTTTCTTTTGCTTTCTGTTAAAAATATTTCCTTCTGATGATTTCCTTTCCCTCATCCCGGTCTACTTTATTAGTACATTTAGTTTGGACCATTGTCCTAACAAGCTGGTTTGGCTATCCATAGCTTCTTGAAGTTCTATTTGAGAAGAATACCTTCCTTGTTCTGATTTCGCCACACAGGATCTTATTGTGGTACTTATTAGACTTTTTTTTTTTTTCTTTTCTTTCTATGTCAGGTGGTTGGGACATATGGATATGCTGCCCCAGAATACGTTGACACTGGCCATCTTACCGTCAAGAGTGACATATATAGTTTTGGTGTAGTGCTCTACGAGATTCTAACGGGCAGGCGGACTTTGGAAAGAAACCGCCCAACGGCGGAACAGAAGCTTCTAGAATGGGTGAAGCAGTACCCAGTGGACAGCAATAGGTTTAGCATGATAATCGACCTGCGACTCAGAAACCAATATTCCTTTAGTGCAGCACGGAAGATCGCCAAGCTCGCTGATAGCTGCCTAATAAAGAATGCAAAAGACCGGCCCACAATGGGCCATGTGGTGGAAATCTTGAAACAAGCACTAGAAGAGTCGGAAGAAGCAAGTTCTTCTGCGAATAGGACTTCGGAGTCATCTGCATCTAAGCGTGCCACGTTAACTAAACCCCCACACCGAGCGGGGATAACAGACAATGCAAGTAGGGCGACACAGTCACCTAGGCAGATATGCTTCAGTTAGGGTGAGTCAAAGAAGGATTTTGCGACCTTAACGCTGTGTTTGGATCTTGGGGTTACGACACTAGTTCGTGGAGGGGAAAGAAACTGAAAGACAATAGTGAAGCTAATTTGTCTCATCTTTTCCCTTGAGAATTTCGTGTTCCTTTCACCTTTGTACTGTCCCCTCCACAAATTAACTCAAGATCCAAACACGGGGCTGAAGAGGAGAAGGAACCATTAACTCTCTGTTTGACACGGTTATCTTTTGATTTTTGACAGGTAAAAATGCCTCGAGCTTTACCCGTGCGGCGGAACTTGTGTTTCTCTTGAATAATGAGGTTTGAGTCTCCTGCCATGCATTTTCAAGGAGCCGTTTTGTGTTGGGCTTATATATGCAGTTCATGCATTAGTTGTATTCGTTTATGTTTTTGTTTTGGATTAAGAGGTTGAATGTTTATCTGGAAGAGGAGAGTATGAAAGCCTTATAAGGCATGATCTGCTAAATAGATTTTATTTTCAACCCTAGGAGAAGGGATTGTGTACAAATTTGATGTGAATTGTAGAATGGGTGTTTCTTTTTTTATGTTGTAAAGAGTGAGAATTTCTTCATGTTTTCTTAGCTGGAACAATTTATTTAGAGATGTATTTTTCTCCCACTTTTCGACGAGCATTGGATGTCAAAACATAGGGCTTTTTTGGCCGTACGGTAGGATGGTAGTATATTAGTCAGCTAGATTACTTTAAAGGGCAGACCGTTACTCTATCAACTTGAACCGATGACCTCACCTTTGAAACTCAAACCCAAGGGGAAAGGCCACTGAGCCAAAGCCCAATGTCAAAGCATGGGGGTTGAAAGGCTTACTTTTTAAAAAAAAATGGTTTGGTACTTCGGGTTTATCCACACCACGCATTGATGTAGGGGTCAAGATGAGTGAATTCAAACGTCAATGTGCAATGACGGAGGATGATGATCATGATAAAAATCATTTTCCTCTTAGATAAATTTGGATTTGATCAAGTGTGCTTGAATCCATTTTTCTCAAAAAAAAAATGTTCATTCGAACAAATATTGATAGAACTGCAATTAGCAATTTTTCACATGGCTGCTGTTCTTGAGGAGCTTTACAAAGTGAACGTTTTAAATCATCAAAACGGACCCTACACGAGTTCACAAATGGGCAAACTGCATGTTGCACACCCATCTAACCAAAGCAAAAAAACAATTGAATAAATATAAAAAAGTAATTCGAAAGGATTATTAGGCCAAAACACCTGGGTTAGCAAAAAAAAACCAATGCCAGGGTTATTGGCTTATTCAGAAGCAATAATCCCACAAGTTTGGGCTTGCTGAAAATGACTGAAAAAGTATGCTTGTGCAACCAAAAAGCCGATAATCCGGCTTAATTTTTGTAGCCAAACCATGAAGCTTTTTGCTCAAAATCAAATTTGAGTAACAATTAATCAATTAAACCCATTCCAATTCTTTACTTCAAAATTCCAGTAAAAATTTCTTAAAGCTCACTCTAATCCTTGGCTTAAACTTATGCTAAAAATAATTTTTTTACTTAAAATCTTCATTCAAATCAATGGAGACTTAAAATCTTTACTAAAATCTTAAATTTCTTTGCTATATTTTCCTCTCAAATTTACAACTATGCCATATATTTTCCTCTCAAATTTACAACTATGCCATTTATAGTTTGAGTAAAAGTAGGTGTCAGAGCCTCATTTGATATGAAAAAATTCTAATGGGTAAACTTAAACCCAAGAAAACATTTGAGTGAAAAATAGATCGGGGATGTTGCTGTTCACATACGGACCGTCCGGTTGGCAATTCAGTGATTTAAATCTCATCTCTATCATACGAGCATCCGAGTTGTTCATTACCGAAATAAATCTAGACCGTCGAATTAGTTGAACGGACGGTCCGAATATACACAGCACACAACACAGTGCGCAAAACACCTTCCCGGATGATACAGAAGAAATAGTTCTTCGAAATTCTTTGGGGAGTTTTTTTTTGAAAACATCCCTCCAACTATTCACCAGATTTTTACTTAGTCCTTAAACTATCAAAATGTTTTACTTAGTCCTCCAACTATTGACTTGCATCTTATGTAGTCCTTCTGTTAAATTCCAAACGGGCACAGTAGCGGACGGCAACGTTTTGTTTTAAAAAAAAGTTTCCAACCACCAATTTGCAATCCTATGGAGTAGAAACGTGATTATGAGAGCCTTAGAGACAAAATTTGATTATATCTCTTTAGAATAATATGATCAGAATAATAAGATTTTCACACCCATTCAAACGGATTAAAATTTGAACACTTAATTTTTTGAGTTTATATATTAAAAAATATAGTTAAAAAATTAAGTGCTCAAATTTTAATCCGTTTGAATGGGTGTGAAGATCTTATTATTCTGATCATATTATTTTAAAGAAACGTAATCAAATTTTGTCTCTAAGGCTCTCATAATCACGTTTCTACTCCATAGGATTGCAAATTGGTGGTTGAAAACTTTTTTTTTTTAAACAAAACGTTGCCGTCCGCTACTGTGCCCGTTTGGAACTTAACGGAAGGACTACATAAGATGTAAGTCAATAGTTGGAAGATTAAATAAAGCATTTTAATAGTTTGAGGACTAAGTAAAAACTTTTGAAAACACTGACAATAGAATCCTAGCAAGCTCTCACCCAAGATTTCGGTTCGGAGGAGAGTCAAGGCCGGAGATGCTCATAGTAGTAGACTAGTAGTGTAGCAATGGAGAAAAGCTTCACCCTCGTCCAAACCATCGCCACAGCAGGCGTCTTCTCCGCTGTTTCTTTCTGGTAATCTCTCTCTCTCTCTCTCTAGGGTTTTGTTTGGAATTCTGAAATTCGTCCTTTCTCCTCTCTCTCTCTCTCTCTCTCTCTCTCTCTCTCTCTCTCTCTCTCTCTCTCTTCCCCCCAGGTACGGCTTCATGTTCGGCAGAGAGTCTGCCCGCAAGGAGCTCGGCGGCTTGATCGACAATCTTCGACGGGGCAATTCCGATCATACCTCTCCTCCTCCACATACCTGAATTTGTGTAAGTTCCAAAAATCAAACTTCATTGTCTGTGGTAGCTTGACATTGAGACTATTTTGGTATGACTTACATGTTTTGCCTCTCGTTTTTTCTGATCGCTATATGTTTAATTGTTTTGCCTTTCAAACAAGTGCCATTTGAGGTACCCATTTTTTTAAGGGTGAAATTGAAAAGTAATGACGATGAGTGGTAAACTAGTGCCATTTGAGTCTACCACATTTACTGCATCTTCTTACCCCACCAGTCGAAGCCCTACCTAATCTAAAAACTATGTTCGATACTGCCAAGTCTGGTTGGCATTTCCAAGTTCTCCGATGGGCTCCTGCAAAACAAGTCCAAGGCCGGACAAACGAACCCCACCTACTATCAAGTTAGTCGGGCGTAATTGAGAGTATATGAATGCTTTGTATTAGCGTTGAACAGAGTGTGCACTGTTCACCAAGGGAATGAATATATGTCGGGTCCAGTATCGCTGAGAATTATAGGAGGTGTATTCCTAAAATGGTGAACCTCTCCGAGGATCTCTTTGGATCCTTAGTTATAAGTTTGTGATTCAGGAGTTCTATACGCTCCTTATGACCTTTGTTTTGGTGCAACTGACCATAGTCGAGCTGTACACATATCAATCTTTTGCCGAGCTCCAATGACATTTGGCAATATGATCATAAAGCTTTGCATCAAAGTAGTTGCCCCTTGGTTAAGGTTGAACCAAGAACCGATTACATCCATTGTTCAAGGCTCAACTGCTCAAGTCCATCATAACCAAGGAATTTGGTTTGCGAGCTAAAGTATGAGATGAGTAGGTATTAGGAACCCCATCTCACTCAACCATTCAGGTTCTAGGAAGATTTATATTCTCTGAGGTCGTCTTCCTTGTTTACTAGTCTTCTGGTTTGAAATATTATTTACTTACCAAGTCCGAAAAGAAGAGATTGTTTGTTGGTTCTTTTGTGTGGTTGGTTTAGTTAGAGGTTTAATGGGGACCACTAGACGTCAAACCGTGTTGACGACATGGGTTTTTGGTTGAAATTTTACTTTTTGTTGACCTCTGAGGCTGAAGATCGATATTTGTTTTTAGGGTAAAATGGGGTTTATTCCAAAAACAGACTTAATACAAGGAATCTAAAGGGGCGTCCCCTGGAATTAAAAACCAAAACCAACACTGCACATGGCTCCAGAGAGCCCAGGAAACAATTGAGGCAGAAAGACAGAGGCCAAGACAGAATCCCAAAAAGCTAACTGGCCAAAACCAAAATTGGGCTATAATCCTAGGATGGATACCCTGGGCAACAAAAATAGGCTAAAGCTTTGTTCCTGTGAGTATCCTTAACCTCTTTCCAAGAAAACGATCTATTTCTCAAATCTTGTTCTACAGTCTTGAAAAGGGGAGAAACGATCTCAGTCTGATGTCTGAAAATTCAGGCATTTCTCTCCAACCAAACATGTTAAACCACAGCTGCACAGCAGCAAGGGGAATGTTATAGAAAGAACCCCAAGGCCACACTTAGTTGTATGCTACATAGCCCAACTCAGCTCCCCACTTTATCTCATGAGAACTCTTATATAATTTCGAAAAAAAAAAACCCTCTTATACGAACATGTCGGAAACATTTGCCCAAATACCTTGTGATTTAGTACATCTGTCATCTGAAGAGCAGGTGGTCATGGTTCTTTGCTTGTTGCATACAGCATACACAAGTCATCCACACTCAAAGCCCAGAGCCTTACTCTATCCATTGTAGCTAATTTCCTTTGGCAGCTTAACCACAGAAGGAATGACCACTTGGGCTTTCGTTAGCACCTAACTATAGGATGCCATTTAACTTTAGGATTAGGAACTCTGATGGCATTCCATGCAGATTTGAGTCGAAAACCATTTAACTTTTTGTGTTGGCTGTCATGAATCTCTATCATGACTCATACAATTAGGAACCAGGTTTGCAGGGGTATGTTACATAATGTATTGGATCACATTGTTCCTTGTTTTAGGTCAGACCCAACCACCAATGGAATGATGGAGACACCTTTGTTAACAAGGATCTCCCTTGCATTTCTCACCAGTCTCCCAAAAGGTTTAACATATCCATAGGAAGACATCCTCATCCATTGCCCACAATGTATATCAATGGCACCCCCAAAGCTGTGAGATTGAACACCACCCGTATGGTCAACAATGAGTCTTGCGGAAGAGCTGTGTTCCACCCCTGCATCCTTTGATTCGCTAACAATATCCCAGGTCACTTTTGCTCCTTTGGGCTTGAGGGAAGCCACTGAACATAGGAAAGCCCTGTGCACTGCTTCAATGTCTTTCAGGAACTTTTGAGGAAGAATAACAAAAGAATACCAATATGTTCACATGCTCTTCATAGCAGAATGTATTATCTGAGCTCTACCCCCTTAAGAAAGAGCTTATCAGAATAGCTCCTGTGCTTTAAGCTGGTGCAGTCTTCATAAGAAAACATTGTGGATATCGGAAGCAAACCCGAATGCATGACCAGGAGGGAATCTTCTGGTATGAAAGGATCTCAACTTGAAACATACTGCAACTTCGTGTCCACTCCAGAGAAAACACTGCTCTTATTTGCAGATTGGGCCATAGACCAGGCATTTGGTTAACTTCATCCAACGATTCCTCTATGAGACTATGATAGTAAAGAAGAGGTTGCATCAGCACCATACATAATAAAAAGGTCGTCCACGCAGGCTAAATGACTTAATTCCAACTTACTACACTTGGGGTGATAACTGAAACCCTCAGGAATGTTGCTCTTCAGAATTTTAAAGAACATCACAGAGAACACTGGGATAGTCACACGTTGCTTTACTGATTGATTAAACAATGGGTGAATATCCATGGCATCCGTCACTTCAAACCCCAATCCACTGAATCATATGCTTACATCAAATTGCTTTTTATAGCACATTTAGGAGGAGTGGAGGACCTTGATTCTTGTTACAGTTTCTAATCAGCTCTTGTGCAAGCAAGATGTTATCAGCTATTGATTTACCCTTTACAAAGGCAGACTGAGCTTGGCCCATGAGGGAGTGAACATGGTTGTATCTAATTGATCTACCCTTGGTTATTGAGGTCTACAACACGTTATAACAAGCTATTGGCCTGTATTACTTCGTAGTCGTAGAGCATTTTGTTTTAGGAATTAGGTTTAAGGCTGTACTGTGCAAGGACCCCGCAAGGATGAAGGATTGGATCGCATTTACCACATCAGTCCTCAACTCCTAGTTTTTTTTTTGGTAAGTAATTTCATTTCACCAAAAACACGGCAACTCCTCCTAGTTTCTATCGAAGAGAGAAGCATTCTACCCATCAGGCCCTGGGGCTTTGTCATTGATAGATATTAGACCAGATAGCTCTTGTTAACTCTTCAGCCGATATTGGATGGATCGGCTCGTTCTTCATATCCTCAGTCACTTTATGACACAAAATCCCATGTTTCCGCAGTCATTCTTCTACTTGCAAACTGAGTAACAACTTTTTGTAAAATGAAATGGTAACATTTTCAATGCCCATTGGATCCTCTATTCTTTGTGCTTTGTCATCATTGATTGCCAGAACTTTATTCCTCTTCTATTGCCTACCATCTTCTATCAAAATAGCCGTTGTTTTGGTCCCCTAGGTTAAGCCATACTGCATTTCAACTTAAAAATTCTTACTCTTCTGAGGTCCTTTTCCGTATCAAATCAAAGATAATATAATACTATGGTTCGTATCTACCCAACTGCTCTGTGTAGCACTTGTTGACATAACAGTCACTGCAACTATCGTCATTTATGAAAATCTACTCCTTTATTTCCTCTTATGAAGTTCATCTCTTTTCATGGGTAGCTTGTATTATTGGTTTCACTTGTCAATCATTGGTTTAAACTATTATGAGTAGATACCAGATTTGGTATGTACTTTGGCTTTGGCTAGGAATATTGTTGTGCGTATACGTTGCAGTCTTGTAACAAAATTGTTGTAGTCTTGTTAGCTTTCGGGCTCTTTCTAGTGTGTGTTGAGTTCCTATGAAGCTGCAGTTCTCCTTAGACACAATTGCAGAAAGGGGTTCCAAGCCTTTTCAACTCTTAAAATGAGATTCAGATTCCCCTTTTGAATTGGGTGGTTAATCAAATAAGGCTGGTTTATTTGGCTCTTTGCATGAATTGCTTTTATTGTTTGATATAAACCCTTTTTTTAGATCTAAACTTCCTATTAAAAAAATAATAGGCACACATTAAATTTCCTACTAAATGTTTTGCATATTAAGTAGAATTTCATTACCTATCCTCTTGACGAAGGAGTTTTAGATGGTTAAAAAAAAGGAGTTTATCACTTACCTAATGGGTAATTATACTAATTCATATCAGGGTACATGAAGTGCAGTTGCAATTGACTGCATGTATACTACTACATTATTGCACTTGGGTTATGTGTACTCGAGATGAACAAACCTCACTTAATTTAATGTGCTGTGCATGCTGTAAATTCGATATAGAAGTTTGTGCATAAAGGAAAAACAGTCAACGAATCTCGGTCTTAGGTACTGCAGTCTGCAGGTTCGCGAACTGAGGGCGCATTTGTTGGCATGTTCCCCCAAACTATGTGACTAAGCCTTCTCTTCGTGCATATACTATTTTTTTTTTTTATAGTTTCACGCTTTCTCTTCATGCATATATTTTCTTATCTGGATTATAATCTACGCAGGTGCCCGTTGTCAAAGTTGACAGCAACAAGTGAGCTCTGGGTAAAAAACCCTGTTGTGCTTCTTGGAAACCGAGTCAAGGGAAGATCCAGTTGCTGAAGAAGTTTGGCAAATGTTTCTTCTTAGTACCATATGCAACCGATGTTTGATATGTGACTGAGAAGTTTAACTCTATTTTGCACACGAGATTTCCCCCCTCTTTTTTACCTTTATGATTTTGTTGTACTCAATTAGAACCATGGCGGCATTTGTAAAGCCAATGTGACAGATAAAATGTTTGTTTTGAAGGCATTAATCTACGCTTCTATCCCCCTCGGCGGGACCGGTTATCTTTCCTTCGGTTAGTTCCCATCGTTTTCGCCTTTCACAAAAATTGAGAGAGAGAGAGAGAGAGAGAGAGAGAGAGAGAGGCGACTGATACATGTGGCATCCATGTTAGCTTCAAGCTTCATCAATCGGTGAAGCATCGCCTAATCAAACCCAGAAGCCCAGGCCCTAAAATCCTCGTCAATCTCTCGCCGTGAAAGCGACACCTCGACCTTTCTCTCTTCTCGCCGGTTAAATCTCCGGCCAACCTCAGAGTTTCTTTTTCGTTCCTCAAAGGAGATAAATTAAGTGCAATGACCCGGATTTTGGCTCTATTTGTTTTTCGAACAAAGAAATTATTTTTAATCAAATAGTATATAATAATTGATTAATATTTAGCTTAGAGTATAATTAGATTAAACTAAAACTTAGATTAGTTTTTTTGGCTAGGATTAGCTTAGCATAATTTTACCTAGTTTAAAACTCATGTTTCTAGTGTGATAATTTAACTAGACCCTATCCCAATAAAAACAAAACTCTTTTTGGGGTACGTTAATCCCTATGGTGATCAACACCCTATTTATACTCCCAACTTTTTTTCCTTAAAACAAGTCTTATAATGACGCACGATATGGAAAAGCAAGTTTTCGGTCCTTTTTGAAGAAAATTGATTTAGGATACATATATATATATATATACATATATATATATATATATATATGGAAAATAAATGTTTGGAGAGATTTACCGGAAAGAAAAATGTGCAGGAATAAAATTTTGAATTTCGGAAATAATACACGTGATGTGCTAATGCAAATTACCTCCCACGCAATTGGATAAATTTCGTAGCAGTCAATTTGGCGCAAATAATGGGAGGAGTATCAAGCGAGCAACTACCCCCTAATTAACCTACCCATTACAATCAAATTGAGTCAATATAAAAAGACACCAATGAAAGTTTTGAACAACTCCGGAAAGTGCCAATATATCTAACAATATAGTTAAAAAAATAAGTGTTCCAATTTTCAATCCGTTTGAACCGGTGCAAAGATATTATTTTTCTGATCATTTCATCCTAAATGGTCGTAATAAATTTTTGGCTCTAAGGCCTTTCAATGGGCATAATAAATTTTTAGAAGGGGATGAATAGTTATTTTAGATGTAACAAGTGATTAAAGTTAGTTGGATGTAAAATAGAACCTACCCCTATCCAATTGTGAGATGTAAAAAAATGATGGATAATTAATTAACTTTTCCTCTCCCGTAATTTTTCTCAACTTTCTTAACCCTAATTCCAGTATTACTTCTGTTGAAAAATAATTTTGGTATCCGATAATTGAGGACTTAAAAAAAAATTACTTCCGTCCCATTTTTTTTACTTCTCATCCACTTTAATTACACTATTTCCTTAATCCATTTACTCCCATCAATTCTCAACCACATTATTTACTTGATCCATTTACTTTCAATCTCAGGTCTCAACTACACCATTCATGATCAACGGTCGGCTCAAACCACAGTCCTGTCCAGTCCACATCAACAACTCAACTTTACTCTCCCTATCTTTAAAAAAAAAAAAAACTTTACTCTCTCTCACTCTGTCTACGAACCAGAAGTCGTAGACTCGTAGTGGAGATGAAACCACCCCCTCTCTCTCTCTACGAACCAGAGGAGATGAAACCTCTCTCTCTCCCGTTGATCTCTCTTTCTCCCGTTAGGGAGCGACTGAAACCCCAGGGGAGATGATCACCGACTGTTCCGTTGATATCTTTGTCTCTCATCGGCGAGATCCCCCCTCTCACCTCTCTCTCTCTCTCTCATTAGATTCCGGCAATTTTTGGTCACTCTGGCGAAGATTTGCAAAAACCGTTTCCAGCGATAACAGGTAACTCCGGTCGTCCATTTTTTCTGGTATTTCAGTTGGATTGGATGATGTTTGATGACCTGTAATTTATAGCTGCAGCCAAAAGGAGATGTTAATATACATCTTCCTTCCCATTTGTGCTATTTTCGATGTCCAAAATTGCTATTTTACATCCCCATTGGAGCAATTTTTTTTACATCTGGGTTGTATTATAACTATAGCACCTGGTTTTACATCCCCATTGGGGGTGCTCTAAAAGCAAAAAATTTACGACCACCATTTAGGATGAAATGATAAAAAAATAACATCTTTGCACCGGTTCAAACGGATTGAAAATTGAAACACTTATCTTTTTTACACTGCTTATATATTAAAAAATATAGTTAAAAATTAAGTATTTCAATTTTATAGTTAAAAAATATAGTTGAAACATAAAGTCCTCCTTTTATAGCCTCTTGAAATAACATTTTTGGCACACGAATCAACATTTTTGGACCAGCTGATTGCTGCCTTATCTTGGCACGCGAATCAACATTTTTAATACTTGTATTTTGTTCAAACTCCAAGCATGAGGTATAAGCATTGCCTCCAATGAATCCGACTGTTTTGTTTCCCTTTATATATTTAAAATATAGTTAAACAAATAAGTGTTTCAATTTTCAATATGTTTGAACCGGTGCAAAGATGTTATTTTTCTGATCATTTCATTCTAAATGGTTGTAATAAATTTTTGGCTCCAAAGCCTTTTAATGAACACCATAAGAGAGTCCTGAAACTAAATAATGAGTCTTAAGGTGCTCGTTGAAAGGTCTAATAGTAAAAAATCCATTATGACTATTTAGAATAAAATGATCCAAAAATACAATCGTCATCCCGGTTCAATTGAATTAAAAATTGGAACACTTAATTTTTGAACTATAATTTTTAATATAGAATGGAGGTATTTATACAAATTAAATAAATAAGATAAAAGTAATCAAATAAAGAAAGGAATTAAGGGGTGGTGGTTTTCCCTATTTTTACACTCTTCCCACTCCCCCAAGCCCATCACGGTCGTTGGGTGTGAGAAAGCAATCTGGTCCGCCTCTGGCGACAACCCTTCACGAAAGTCGATGTACTGCTGACGACCACTGTCGACAAACCCACCGCCAAGGTCTCTCTCTCATCGTCTATATATTAGAGGGTTGTCGATTCTAGCCTTTAATTTCATTAGGGCAAATTTCACTCAGACCCCCTGAGGTATCTGACAATGACAGAAAGTACCCCTCAATTTTCAAAAATGACAGAAACCTCCCTTATTTTATAGTTTGGGTTTTATTCCGTTAGTTTCCGTTAGTTAAATGGACGGAAAATGTACGGAAATGTACGGAAAATGAAATCTTCAATTTTATTTAGTTCTACACCTATCGTAGGGCTCTCATTAAAAGTCCTAGAGTTAAAAATTAATTATGATCATTTAGGATAAAATAATTAAAAAAAATAAAATCTTCGCACCGATTCAAACGGATTAAAAATTGGAGCACTTAAGTACCTGCTCTTCATTTGGTTCTATGGTTTCTTACAGCTCTCATTGAAAATCCTAAAGCGAAAAATTAATTATGACCCTTTAGGATAAAATAATCAGAAAAATACGATTTTCGCACAAATTCAAACGGATTGAAAATTTGAGCACTTAAGTATCTCCTCTTCGTTTAGTTTTACGGCTATCTTAGGGCTCTCATTGAAAAGCTGAAAACCAAAAATTAATTATTGCACTTTAAGATAAAAAAAAAAAAAGATCTTTGCGCCGATTCAAATAGATTGAAAATTTGAGCACTTAAGTATTTGCTCTTCATTGAAAGCTCTAAAATCAAGTGAAAAGCAAAATTTTTAAATGCTCCAAATTTTAATCCCGTTTGAATCGGTGCGAAGATATTATTTTTTTAATCATTTTATCCTAAATGATCATAATTAATTTTTAACTCTAGGACTTTTAATAAGAGCCCTAAGATAGGTGTAGAACTAAATAAAATTGAAGATTTCATTTTCCGTCCATTTAACTAACGGAACTAACGGAAACTAACGGAATAAAACCCAACTATAAAATAAGGGAGGTTTCTGTCATTTTTGAAAACTGAGGGGTACTTTCTGTCATTGTCAGATACCTCAGGGGGTCTGAGTGAAATTTCATTATAATTTGTTCAAACAAAAAAAAAAAAAATAGGGCTTGCGTAATTGGGTTTTTTTTTTTTTTTGGGTCGAACGACTCGAACCGTAACCATGTTTTTCTGGTTTCATAAAATCAGGATTATATATCAATCCAAGATATATAATTTTACAATTGAGTGCCACAGAAATTTTATCTCCTACGTTACGATACTACTGAGAAATCAAAAAGGAAATTGCTATGATTTTTCCTCTACTTCTCTTTGGCAAAAACTGGGTAGCTACCCCTTAAAAAACATGGCTTTCCTCTGCTTCTCTTTCGCAGAATGACTCGTTCTTCACTCAAACAGCAGCGGGAACAGAAAGGAAACGAAAAGCCACAGCAGCAGAAGAAGAGGAAGAATAACAATCCATTCGTGTTCCCCGAAAAAAAGATTCCAGCGGTGGATAAGACACCGTACATATTCAGGACTCCAATTGATCTTACGGGATCGAGAACGGTACGTTGTTTTACCCCGGAAGAACGCGAGGCTTATTTAAAGAAGCTCAAGGAGACCGAGGTATGTACATATATTCCTTTATGTGTGTTTGTATTTGTTATTTCATTCATTATCATACTACAGAGGCAGAAATAATATGAAATAAAGCATGATAGGTATTGGTGGTTGTATGATCTTAGTAATACATTGTTCTGTATGTGGGTTAGATGTTGGGAAATATCCCTTGGAGGTCATGTTAAGTAAACCTATTAGAGAAATCTCATTGAAAATACCTACCGAAAGTGTTGAGTTTTCCACTGAAGCAGCAAAGATGGCTCTCAGAGGGTACAATAGAAAAGAGGCGTGTTTGTCCACTTTTGGTTTAGTAAATCCTTGCCATTCCATTAAACTTATTTTTCTCTAGCAGTATTTGGTTTAACGTCTTTTTAATCCAATTACAGCTCACCACATACCCATTATCAAGCTCGTCAGGCAGGGTAAGAGTTCTTGCGGTTGCAGGGATGCTATGTATTATATTACCTTGTAGGCCAAGAAGGATGGGAAGGCCTATTCTCCCTGCAACTTCCAAGCTCTGGTTCGTAATTCTGGGAGGATGCATATCGAGTGTTGTAGGGAGGAGAAAAAACCCAAATTAACAGAAGGTACTTGTCGGTTCAGTTATTTATTTGCGTTTTTTTGCACTGTAATAGCTTCTTTTATGCATGGCTTTTGAAGAATGGTTGATCCCTACATTTCTTTATCCCCGTTTGTATTTGTTGTTCATTGGGTGCTCTTGGTGATATTGTTTCATTATGGTTCACTGCACTAGTGCACCTTCCCCAAAGCAACAATTCTTCTGTAGGTTTTACTGATATGGGAATTGAATTTAGCTGTTAAGTTATTAACAAGCTGGTAGTTCACTTGGGTGTAGAGATCCTCTATCCCATGTTTAATTTGTTCACATTGATGATACTTTCCAGCGAGAAAGTTCCTGCATGGGATGTCTCAAGAAAACAAGGATTTTGTTGTACCATAGATACCTTTTGTTTGAGTTGCCTTTCATTGTTCTTTCGTTTGTTCTCCATTTGTTTATGTTTTTCCATTTCTCTTATCTTATATTGAAAAAAAGTGCGTAGGCCCAGGAAATTCCTTTTTCATGTATAGCAGTCAAGACCCATAATCAAGTTACTGCAATTACCGTTGTTATTGAATCTTATTTGGGCACTAAGAGTTAGTTAGTTACTTAGTTGACAAGCCCATCTAACGAAAACCCATTTTAGTTCTAATCAACTACTGAGTCTGTTTATATGTTAATTAATCAAAATTTGATGTGCTTACTAGTTTGTGTCATGTACCACTAAGGAAGCATTTTGAAAAAACAAAACAAGAAATTTTTTGAGGTGAAATGCTCTTTGTTTTTCGTTCTCCGATCAGGCAAATTTCTCTACCACCTGAAAAGCACAAAACAATGGTCATTTTTTCATGGTTGTGTGTACTAAATGTCTAAATGTTGCATTATATCAAACACAACTCAGAACATCACTTCAACGCGACATGCACTTGGTTGGCCAACTAGAATTGTTGTTAAAAGATCGCCTAAACTTGCCAGTCAAGAGTTCTAGGAAACACGTAGTAGAATTGGACATGAGAAAAGGATGATGCAAGTGTATGTCAATTTCATATATTTCTGGATGAATGTATTTTGTCCTCATCATATGGTATCCAAGATGCCACTCGGAAAGATCCGCATGTGGGCGCCCAACTAGTAATAGTCATCAAATGAACACTTAAAGCCTGGTAACGCAACATTTCTGTTGTGGTTATTTTACGAGGAAGAATGCTTCTTTACCAGACTTATTGCACAGTGGGAAAAGGGAATGTATGCAAAGCTATCACTGTTTGTTGAGGAAAATGATCAAGTGATAATATGTTATGGGGCTTAAGAGAAGTAGGCTCGTAATAGTGCGTTCAGGCTTGACAGAGGTGTACTTGGAAATTGACTTGCTAGAATCTGTGGACCAATCGTGGAGGATATTGTAACTTTGGTAGATTTTTATTGAGAAGACTGTAATTATCATTCATTTCTATTTTTTTAGTGCTGGCTAACTTGTTTGTCTCTTGTGCTATTGGCAGGTCCTGGGAGACATCTCAGCAATGATGAGAGGCTTACATCGCTTTGAGGTTGGTGTTATGTTATTTTTGGTGAGGTATCTTTGAATTTGGATACGAAAAAGGAATTACGTTAAGTTTGTAGTTGGGGCTTTCAAATTAATCGTAAACTATGCACTACTCTGCCCAATGGGAAGTTACTTTTTCAGTAGGCACAGGAGCTTAGTTTTTTCAAATTACTAGAAGGATGGGACCTCGTATTGATGTCCACATTTTTTGGGAAAACACAAATTGATTTTGTCACACCGATATTTTTGTTTGTTTGAGATCATGAATGAACATCATAGTTAGTAGCATTACAATTTCTTAGTAGCCTGGCCATAAGAGAATAGATCATCCGTGAGCAAAATGCAGCAAATAGATGGATCTCACACACAAAAGCACATTACATTGCATTTTGTCACCTCATTCCCATCTTAAATAAAATAGAAAACCAATTTCTAAATTTTTTTTTTGGCTGAAAGGGAACATCATGGATAAATTAGGTTAAATCATAGATATAGAGAATTTCTTTCCCGGAGTATCATCAAATAAAGCTTGCTCCATGCGAGAAGGCAAATTAGGGAATACAACTAAACTAGAATGCTGAAAATGAAAGCTAGCTAGTAAATTGACACAACGATTGCTTTCTCGAAAGATGTGAATCACTTCACGTCCAAGTCTCTTAAGCATTGACCTACAATCACATATGATGTTGACCTCTTGATTTTTCATACTGTGAAATTGAATAAGATGGGTATAAAATCGAAAACACAATTTATGAATTCTCAGTTGTCTATTGCGATCAAAGCCTCATCATCCATTCCCTAGTTGTCATTGAATTATGTAGTTTAATCATAATATAAAAATGAAAGTTTCACCATAATATAAAGCGTGGTACCAAATCAACCTCACACCCTTTTGCTGCATTAGTGTGGTCTTGAAATTTAAAAAATAGAATTTTATTTAGTATTTTAATAATGATTGAAAATACATATTAAGGGGAAAACATTAAACATCAAGTGGTTAGACAAGAAAAAATATCTTCAACTCGGGGATTAATTGGATAGTAGAATTCAAGAAACTTGATCTTTTAACTAGGCAGAAGGCATGATCTCCCAACTTAGGGCCCCACGAGTTCATGCACTCGAAGTACTCCACCCCGTATGTTGGTCCTGTAACCAACAGTCAACATAGCATGGATCTTAACCAGTTCAGCCTCATCATCTAAGTCAGGTGTTCGGTTAATGAACTACATCAAACCAAATTAAGTAATTAATTTACAGTAACTACGTTTTATTCTAAAAATCACTAAATTATTCATTTCCAGAAAACATTCTTACATTCTCACCACTAGTAAACCCTTGACTTGACCAAAGACTATTTTTCCAACTATTGGGTGACATTTGATCACATCCGTGACTGTATCTCCACCACCCATTGGAAAAACTTCGATAATAGCCTCCGCCTAATGATCGGCATCTATGGGGATGACCTCTTCTTGAAAGGAGATGTAGTTATCAATAAAAAGCCTTGGACGCTGAACAAATAATGCAAATCTAACATATCAATAAAAAGAGTGGGAAAATGAAATTACAGTATAAAAAATTTGATATATTAACATTTAGAGGTGACTGAGCTCCTGTTCTTCTCCCATGACAAGACACATCATCGGCTCCAAGGGCACACTGAAATTGCAGATGGCTAATCTCATAGGAATCCCAAAACACCCATTAAGATTCGCTTCTTCCAATACACCATATGAGAAATTCGATTCACGATTTCCTGTGCCGCGAATAGTTGAGGCGCCACTCGTGTATTTCTCAACAAGAGAATGAACAACTAGTAGCACCTCAACTGATCGCAGTCTAGGAATCCATGAATCGGATTTCTCATATCTACGGTGGATTGGAAGAAATGGACCTTAATGGGTGTTTTGCGATTCCTACAAAATTAGCCTTTTGCAATTTCAGTTCGCCCTTGGGGCCGATATGCCTAATCGTGGGATAAGAACAAGAGCTTAGCCACCTCTAAATGTCAATATATCGAATTTTTTATACTGGAATTTCATTTTCCCTCTCTTTTTATTTGATGAGTTAGATTTGCATTATTTGTTCAACGTCCAAGGCTTTTTATTGATGACTACATCTCCTTTCAAGAAGAGGCCATCCTTACAGGTGCAGAATATTGGTCGGAGGCTATTATCGAAGTTGTTCCGATAGGTGGTGGAAATACAGTCACAGATGTGATAAAATGTCATTCAGTAGTTAAAAAAACAGTGACTGGTTAAATTTGCTGGTGGTGAGGATGTAAGAATGTTTTCTAGAAATGAATAATTTAGTAATTTTTAGAATAAAACGTAGTGACTGTAAATTAATTATTTGATTTGGCTTGATGTAGTTCATTAATTGAACACCCAACCTAGATGATGAGGCTGAATTGGTTGAAGTCCATACTATGTTGATTGATTGTTGGTTATAGGACCAATGTTGACGGGGTAGAGTAGTTTGAGTGTATGAACTCGTGGGGCCCTGAGTTGGGAGATCATGCCTTCTGCATAGTTAAAAGATCAAGTTTCTTGAAATTCTACTATCCAATTAATTCTCGAGTTGAAGGTATTCTTTCTTGTTTAACCACTCGATATTTAATGTTTTTCCGTTAATATGTATTTTCAATCATTATTAAAATCGTAAATGAAATTCTGTTTTTTTATTTCAGGGCCGCACTAATGCAAAAGGTGTGGCAGGTTGATTTAGGTTGATTTGGGACTGCGTTGTTTTATATTATGGTTGCACTTTCTATTTTTATATTATGGTTAAACTAGAGAATTCAATGGCAACTAGGGAATGAGTGATGAGACTTTGATCTCAAAAGACAATTGAGAATTCATAAATTATGTTTCCGATTTTATGTGATTGTAGGCCATTGCTGAAAAGACTTGGAAGGAAAGTGATTCACATCTTTCGAGAAAGCAATCGTTGAGTCAATTTATTAGATAGCTTTCATTTTCAATATTTTGGTTTAGTTGTATTCTTCAATTTGCCTCCTTACATGGAGCAAGCTTTATTTGATGATATTTCGGGAAATAAATTCTCTAGGGTCTGTAATTTGATTTAATCATCTATGTGGATCCCTTTTACCAATAGAAAAAGAATTTGGTTTTCTATTTTATTGACGATGGGAATGAGGTCACAAAATGCAATGCAATGTGCTTTTGTGTGTGTGAGATTCATCTATTTGCTCTATTTTGCTCGTGGATGATCTCTCCTCCTATGGTGAGGCTCCTAGGAAATTGCAATGCTATCATAGTGTTCATTTATGATTTTTGTGCCCTGTCAGACAAAAAAATGTGAACATCAATACGAGGTCCCATCATTCTAGTATCTTGCTATTGCAGTTTAGGATATGGAAATCTGTCTCCACTCCTATCCAGACTTGATTGCATTTTCTCAACCGGATATGAAATGTAAAGACCCTTTAGTGCAATAAGGTTATAATCAAGTTGTGTAGATTTGTTGTCTTTTCATTGCCATGTGAATTCATTTTGTGTCAGTTTGATTTGAAATAAAATTTTGATTGAAAGTGAAAGTGAGAAAATTTAGGTGAATGCAAAGAAAGAAAAAGAACAATTTATTTCATTCTAAGTGATTGGTTAAAATGAAAAGTTTAAAGAGAATGTTGTTATTTGAATTCTGATAGGAAAGTGAAAAACAATGGGGCATTATGAGACGTTTATAGCAAGAGTAGTCAAACTTACATAGGAAAATAAAATTTTCTTTTGTTTTTAGCTAGATAGTGAAAGATATGCTTCCATGCTTAAATGGGTTGAAGAAAAAGTATTACTTTCTTCAATTTTCATGCTAATCAAAAGCAAAAAAAAAAAAAAATCATTTTTTTTCTCTTATAAGTATTATCTATTTTTCAGTTCAAAAAAGATTCCTATTATTATTACTCTTATCAAACGGACCCTTAGCATGGTAAAATTCAAACCTACAAAACAACATTTGACAGTTTTTACACTTTACATGTCTGTTTGTACCGGATTTGGGCCGGCCTAGTTTTCGGCCCAAGTGCCCGTGGGGTTTTAATTTGGTTCTTCAAGTGATTCCGTGGAGCAGATACAAATTCCCTAGAAAAGTGGGTTTTCGTTGAAGAGGGGTGGTATATTGGAAAATGATTTTCATACATTTTTTTGAAAAATGCATTTCATTCGTTGTGTCAACTTGGGAGTGCAATAATCAAAATTTATAGTGTGAAAATCATTACCGTAATACATTCACACAAATTTGTGTCAACTTGGGAGTGCAATAATCAAAATTTATAGTGTGAAAATCATTACCGTAATACATTCACACAAATTTGCTCCTATGTTGGGCTGTGGGCAGGCCCAAGGTGATTGCACGTTCAAAGGGGTTTAGAGTGTATCTGATCCTCCCCAGGACTGGACGAGTTCAAAGAGTTTCGTGGAAGAGCTTTTGAACAAATCTCTACCATCCATTGCAACAAATGAACTGTCGCGATGTGAATTGTCTCGTTCAGTTCAAAAGTATGATTGGAGAGGATCAGTTTCCATGTCTCAATCGGTAGTTTGAACTTTGAAGGATGGGACACTCGGCGGCTGGGGATTATTTAAGTTGAGAATAAAGACGAAGTTGATTGGGTCATGGGTGTATGTGGTAGCAAAGGAGTAAGTTCAGAGTTCTGGGATTAAATGGATGCAGGACTCGAGGAGGTGGTTCCACAATGTTCCCCAATGGCTACAAGAGTGGTTACTTAGTTACCTATAAATAACAGGCTTTGTGCAACATCGAAGGGGTCCGTCCAGCACCAACAAACTCAAAGCAGTTCATGTACATCATACTATTTCATTTCCAAGCTTCCAACAACTTCTGTTTTTTGATTTAGTATCATCCCCTACAGTTATTTAGGTAGAAGAATTACTCTATGTAATTAACAGTTTTAGTCTCTTGTGAAATTTGAAGTCCTCTTTGTTGAGGCAAGAAAGAAGAACCAGTAGTTAGGGTATGCACAAGCACATCACCATCAACACGTGGGAACGGTTCAGTTCCTTGCACACCCACAGAATTGCCTCCCACTAGCTAGCCAAAATCCACCAATTCATGCCACTTGTGGGTAGCACCCTCTCGCGCGTCTTGCCAAAAAATTAAATTCGATGAACTTCCAACAGAAAAAATGAAGAGATTTGCCCCTGAAACTACAGTGAAATGACATGTTCATCCTGAAAGGGTTTGAGACGGAAAGATTACGATAAGCAGGGCTCTTGCGGAGAAAGAGTAGACTGATGGAAATTGCAATGTTTGGAGTAGCCTGAACGGGACCCTAAACGGAAGGACAGCCGTTCAGAGTAGCCTGAACGTGTTTGCGTGTCTAACAATGTATAACAGTTGCGATGTTTGCGTGTCTAACAATGTATACTAACACAAGATGATAAGAATCATATGTTTCACCTTCTCTTTAAAAAAATCGATCGGAATTTGCTGAGGGGCATAGCTAGGATTTATGGGGTGGTCTAGTATTGAGTAAATTACAGTAAACCCCTCTCAACTAACCCGAATTTTCACTTAACCCCCTTCGACTACAAAATCCAACAGTGTGCACCCTCTAACTATCCAGAATTGACACTTAACCTCCTTTTGTTAGGTCTCCGTAGGAAAAATGCACCGACGGCCGTCTCCGGCCACCGAGCGGCCGATCCGAGCCGTCCAAAAATTTAAAAAAAAAAAACCGAGTGGGCTAACGCGGGAATCAACGGCATCCGACGTGCATAGATGCTCGATCCAAACATCCCAAGAATTTAAATGGGGTGTTTAGATCGAGCACTTACGCACGTCGGATGCCATTGATTCCCGCTTCAGCCCACTCGGTTTTTTTTTTTTAAATTTTTGGACCACTCGGATCGGCCGCCCGGTGGCCGGAGACGGCCGTCGGTGCATTTTTCCTACGGAGACCTAACAAAAGGGGTTAAGTGTCAATTTTGGATAGTTAGAGGGTGCACACTGTTGGGTTTTGTAGTCGGGGGGGTTAAGTGAAAATTTGGATTAGTTGAGGGGGGTTTACTGTAATTTACTCTTTAGTATTTGAAGAAAAAAGAGGAACTTTTCTAGGGATTCCAAAGAAATTTGTTGGGCACCGAAAAAAATAAGGGGGTACAGGATCCTGCTGGTCCCTTCACCCCCTGCTGCTGTGGGAAAACAAATCAACTTGTTACTTTTGTAACTCAGACCAACTTATGGGTTGTGCCATTGAGGTGGACTTGGGGGGCTGCTGTCCCTTCAAGGAACAACAACGTGCTGTCCCGGCCGAGGGGCAGCTCCCAACTCCATTTTTATGAAGTATAAACACACAGCTATATCTTTTTTTATTACAGTATTATCTATGCTTGATTAGTTGAGGCGGCACAGCTTAGGCTTGGCCTCTTAGGTACCCCTGCCAAGGATTTCTGTTCTTATTATTCTTGATGAAAGCCATGATCGTACATTTTTGTGATTTGTTCATTGCGTGCTATAATAGTCGGACAAAATTGTGATTTGTTCATTGCGTGCTATAATAGTCGGACAAAATTTGCAATCGTATGTGGCGCACACCCTCAAAGAGGAAGGCCTCAGAGGCATAGGAACGTCACCGACGAAGCTCGAGTCAACCACCCTTATCTATGCATACGGGGTGGACCTCTTCTTTACCTGGATGGCACGATCAAAGATCTATGTCTCACTTACAGAGGATTTCAGCTACGCTCTTCTTCTCCTCACAATTGTGTTTGTACTCCTGGTTGCAATTGTTGCTACATGGATTTTGTCTGAGAGAAAGGAGACAAATGGGAGTGAGCCAAGTCTTGTCTATGAGTTGAAAGATTATTATCCTCTATTCCAGGAGCACCAACGTGGCATGTACACGTGCTACTCTGGACTAGGGAAGCTCAGCAAAAGGAAATGGATGTGACCGTCTCTGTCTCCCACTCTGCTGGAGGTTAGGTTCGCTCCATCCATCCTATGACTATTGCTCTGATTGATCAAGGACAACAAATTTTAGCATGCCAAGTAGGTGCTATGAGATTTCTTAGTGATAACTCACTAGTCAAATTTATGCTCTTTGCAGATCAGATATCAGATTCAAGGCGGATCAGAGGCAGACTTACCTCCAAATCTGATCCGATCTCCGATTTTTTTTTTAAAATAAATCCGAATCTGCCCCTGTATCCAAAAAATCTCCGAAAAATCCGATCCGTTCGGGACGGGTAGGCCGAGATGGCCATCCCAAAGTAGATTAGAATTAACGAATGACAAATTAAAAAGCTGTTGCAACGGGTGGAGTGCGGGCATCAGTGAAAAATCGAATCACAAAATATCTGTGACGTTATATCCCCTATTGATGCTTCTAAAAATGTGTAACAAATGGGCAGCAAAAGCCTCATTCAGGGCCTTTTCTATCACCCGGGTATTACACTCGAAATGGAGTACTACAGTAGTTAAGTAGGAGTATTTCGCAATTGAGACAATGAGGCAAAAGCCACGTAACGTAGTTATAAGTCTATCTAGACGGCAGAGCCCATGGGAGCAACAACGACGCTATATATCAGTCACAATCATTTTTGACAGAAAAAACAGTCGCACCACACACGATTACCCAATAATAATCATAATTTCTAACTATTATTAGTTTGGAAGCGCACCAACCATGATAAACTTAAGCAGTACTTGCGTTTCAGGTCCAAAAGTAAATACAGTTATCTAAACACCAAAATATATATAACATGAGCCTCAAAGCTATATAAACATAACGCCACTGCTGTAACGTCTCGCCAGCACCTGGGGATAGATAGAACAAGTGAAAAATATGTTATCAAACACCATGCAAAAACTAATTACGTATTTGGACTCCAAACATAATCTTCATAACAAGAGCGACTACTACAGTTATGAGTGAGACAATGTTAGCAAGAGCAACCAAATGTACGAAGAATAAAAAATGAACTATCTACAATATTTTGACATTGTAATAGCCGCACAACAAATGAGTACCGGTAATATGCGTAGTTTACAATTGGTGTGAAAGCAGTTACCACAAACTTAAAAGTAATTGCTTTTTCGTTTCCAAACTTGAAGGAAACGGAACCAAAAATAACATAGCACCAACCTCAAAGCGACATAAACATCCTCTACTTCTGAGATGGCTCCCCAGGAACTGCAAATAGCACGATAGACTACCACAAGTCAGTCAACACAAAGAAAACATTAGAAATGAATCACATTTACACTCTTCTCAATAAAAATCTGCCACAGTTACAATAAACTCCATGATTGCAACACAGATCGATTCTAACCGGTCGATTTCCAATTACATTTCCGTCAAACCTGACAACAGTATTGCGAGTCCTACTTCTCTCAAGCCCCACAACATGGTAACACATTATTTTGCATCTATTCTAGGCAGACGTCTTTTCCCACTGTGCAATAACTCCAGTAAAGAAGCATTCTTCTTCATAAATAACCACAATAGAAATGTTGTGTTACAAGACTTCAACTGTGCATTTGATGAGACTATTTCTAGTTAGGCCTCTATGTGTGGATCTTTCTGAGTGGCATACTGGATACAACATGGTGAGGAAAAAACACATTCATGTAGAAAAATATAAAAAATGACATACACTTGCATCATCCTTTTCTCATGTCCAATTCTCCTATTTGTTTCCTGGAACTCTTGACTGGCGATTTTAGGTGTTCAGTTAACTACAATTCTAGCTGGCCAACCACATGCATGTCTTGTTGAATTGATGTTCGAAGTTATATTTGATATAATGCAACATTTAGATATTCAGTACATAAAAGATAAAACCATGTAAGAATATGACCACTGTTTTGTGCTTTTCAGGTGGTAGAGAAACTTTCTTGTTCAGAGAAGGAAAAACAAAGAGCATTTCCCTTCAGAAAATTTCTTGCTTCATTTTTTCAAAATGCTTCATAACTCCTAATTAGTACATTTCCTGGGTCTATGCACTTTCTATTTAAAGATAAGATAAGATAGAAAAACGTAAACAAAAAGAGAAAGAATGAAAGAACAACAAAAGGCAACACAAATAGAAGTTATCGATTTTTCTTGCAGACAACCCATGTAGGAACTTTAGAATCGTTCCCATTCACGGGTCTCGCTAGAAAATCTTGTCACTGCGAAAACATTAAACATGGGGCATAATTGTACTGAATTCTAACATGGGGATAGAAGATCTCTACACCCATGTGAACTACCAGCCAACTTAATAGCTAAATTCAATTCCCATACATGGCATACAACTCTAACCATATTCGATAAAATCAACACAAGCAAACTTGACAAGTTAAAAGCTAAATTCAATTCCCATACATGGGATACAACTCTAAACTTATTAGTTAAAATCAATTAACAAGCAAACCCGTCTATCTGACATTGTAGCATTTCTACGAAACGAACTATTTCTCCTTTCCATACATAGGTACAACCTACCAAAGCATTATTTCTTTGGGAAAGGTGCACTAGTGCAATGAACCATAATGAATCGCATATAACCAAGAGCACCCATGAACAACAAATACCAAATGAAATCAAGAAATGTACGGATCAACCAATGTTCAAAAGCCCTGGTGGGCATTCAAAACCAGCACAAGTGTCCACTGACAAATAAGCTATTATAGTGCACAACAAGACCACCAGAAATGCAAATAAATACTCCCTCCGTCCCATAATATTTGTCCGGTCCGCAAAACGGAAATGTAAAAATAATACTATTTTTGTAAGAAAAGTTGGAAAAAAATTCAACAACTTACTAGATCTCGACGAGTTCTTTTAACTTGTGAAAAAAATTTGAATTTTTTCTTGAAAGAAATACATTATTTTATAGTCTCCGTTTCGCGGACCGGACAAATATTATGGGACGGAGGGAGTAACTGAACCGACAAGTACCTTCTGTTAATTGGGGTTTCTTCTCCTCCCTGCAAAACTGGATATGCATCCCCATAAACCTATGAACGCGAGCTTGGAAGTTATGGGGAGGAGAAGGAGCCATCCCATCCTGCTTGGCCTGAAAGGTAATGTAATACATCCAACCCTTGCAAAAACCAATACACACCCTGACGAGCTTGACAAACTGGTATTTGGTGCACTGTAATCGGATTAAAAAGGCGTTAAACCAAATACTCCCGAAGAAAAAAGAGTTAGTGGAATGGCAAGGACTTACTGAAACAAAAAAAAGGGGACAAACGCACCTTTTTCCTGTTGTAATCTCTTATAGCCATCTTTGCTGCTTCAGTGGAATAATCTCTACCTACGGAAGGTTCTTCCAAGGAGATTTCTGATATAGGATTACTTAAAGCAACCTCAGAGGTATATTTCCCAACATCAAACCCCTGTACACAGATATTAATGTCATACGTAAATACAACCACCTGCTACACCTACGTGTTTATTTCAAACTAATAATACAAACACACATACATACATAATAAGGGATTACATTACATATATACATACCTCGCTCTCCTTGAGCTTCTTTCGGTAAGCCTCGCGTTCTTCCGGGGTAAAATAACGCATGTATCTCCATGAAATCTTTGGTGTGTCATCCACGACTGGCTTCTTCTTCTTCCTCTTCTTCTGCTGTTGCTGCTGTGGTTTTTCGTCTCCTTTCTGTTCCTGCTGCTGTTTGAATGCGGAGCGGGTCATTCTGCGGTTAGCATAATCATCCATAAATTTCTTCTGGTTGGAGGTGGAACGGGTCATTACGCGATTAGGAACTTGATCGTTCTCCTCGACTGCCGATCTCATCGTCGTTGTCTCTCCCTCTGGGAATTGGGAAACGCGGAGGCGAGTGAGATGATGGGGTAGGGATTTGGAAAGAGGAAATTACAGTAGGGGTGCTCGCGGTCCGGTTCTGTTCGGATTTCTAGGAATCCGAAGACCGAACTGCTAGTCACGGTCTTTACAAAATGAAATCCGTGTCCGGACCAAAAGTCCTACGGTTCGGTTCCAATCCAATCCGTAACTCACGGATCGGTTACGGTTTTATTCACGGATTTTAGCAAAAATAAAGTTCAAACTTATATCCCACACTAAAAGTAAAGAAGGTTACATTCAGAATTAAATTTAACACCGGCCACGAGAAAGTACTTGTTACTTTGAAGAAACGGAGAGAGAGAGAGGAGAAGGAGGAAGAGGTGAAGAAGTAAGAATGATGCGGTGGTGACTACGGTCGGCGGCGACTTGAACAAGAAATGGAAATTAGGAAAACTGGAAAAAAAAACGAACTAGTGAAATTAAATTAGGATTACTCGTAACTTATATTAAAAAAAAAAAACGATTTACCCCATATATTTTATACATCTACACTATATCCTATTATTAAGATAAAATACTAAAATTGGTAGAAAAAAGTTTTAACATTACTAACAATTAATTATATAAATACACACATATATTTATATATTTATTTATTATTTATATAAAATAAATATCTCACGGTCCGGTTCGGTTAATCCACGGTTTCGTAATGAAAATCCATGGACCGAACCGCGAGTCACGGTTTTCTAATTTTTCAATCTGTGTCCGGACCATTAATCCACGGACAAAATCCAAAAGGTACGGATCGATTCGGTCCGGACCGGTTTCGCGGTTCACCGGATTTTTTGAACAGCCCTAGAAATTAGAGTTAAGACTTGAGAATTGGCTAACCTGTCAAGCCCATCAAGCCCAACCCATGTTTCTTTCATCAAATGAAGAAAAAGCAGCCGTCTTCTCCGCTGTTTCTTTCTTGTAAAATCTCTCTCTCTCTCTCAAGGAGATCGGCGACTTGATCGACAATCTTCGACGGGGCAATTCCGATCATGCCTCCAATGGACCGGGAAGATTTATAGAAACTTGTACTATATATAACCATTCGTTGTCAATACCAATGGCCTTTGTGCACTCTCTACAGGATACCTTGCAACGCATTACACAGGATTTCCCAATCCACATGCCTGAATTTGTGTAAGTTCGCCCTTTCTCATTCACGACACTCTGCAATGGTGCATTTGACTAAAATCAATTTGCCTTAAAAACAAAAATTTTTATTAAAAAATATATATATATTCATCTTTTGTTTAAGTTTTCATCGTGATTTTTACAATTATTTATTCATCTTGATAAAATAAATAAAAAAATAGACAAAGACCACACTAAAAACATCTAGTTTCAATATCTTCTCTTTTTTTTTTTTTTCTCCCCCCCTTATGTAATCTGTTTCTTTCTCTCTTGATTGTATTTATTCTGAATGAATAAAAAAAATTGAGATGAATTTAATAAAAATTCAAAAAAGACGATAAAATCAATACCAAATTACCAATTTAGGCCAAAAACGGCCCCTCAAATTCAGAATAGTGTATCGTTAGTAAGGTTTGCAAATGAGATTTGGAATAAGTAATATGTATGAGTGGCGGCTCCAGAAATTCTGATGAGGGTGTTTAGAAATTCTGATATCGTTATCTCTCCCCCTACTGCCTCTATACATTTTCTCTTGGGTTGTGTTTAGATGGCAGACATCGTTAGAAAGAATGAAAATATAATTCCTGAACTCTGAGATTCTCATGTTTGTTGGGTAGTTATTAAATAAGAATATAATTACTGATCTCCAAATCGACCTCTACCCTTGAGAATTTGCGATTACGAGGTAGTCTAATTACTTGGGGAAAACGAAAGTTAAATTAACGGGAAAGACTACAATACACACCCCTTAAAAGGGTGTGTATCATATGCACCCCCCAAAATGTTATGAATTATAGAGAAAATGTTACGAATCATATTGTTAAAAAGTTACGAATCGTATAAAGGTTACGATATACACCAAAATGTTATGAATCATAATGAAAATGTTACGAATCGTACTGCTGAAAAGTTATGAATTCTAGAAGAAAAGTTATGAAACATACTAAAATGTTATGAATGAACCATAAAATAGGTGCATATGGTACACCCTTTTAAGGGGTGTGTATTGTAGACTTTCCCTAAATTAATACTAACTTTATACCCCCAAGACCCGCGTTGATTTTTTTTTTTCCCTCATCTCTCCCAATTTTTCCTCCAATCCCTCTCTCTATTCTAGGCAAATGTCTTTCCCACTGTGCAATAACTCTAGTGAAGAAACAAAGAGCATTTCCCTTCAGAAAATTTCTTGCTTCGTTTTTTCAAAATGCTTCCTAACTCCTAATTAGTACATCACATAAACTAGCAAGCACATCAAAGTTGGATCAATTAGCATATAAATAGACTCAGTTGTTGATTTGAATCAAAATGGATTTTCATGCATTAGACGGAGTACTTGTCAACTAAGTCCCTCCAGCTAACATCCCAAAAAGGATACAATAACTGTGGTAATCGCAGTAACTTGATTATGGGTCTTGACTACCATAAATGAGATAGGCGTGCATGCATTTTTTTTAAAGATAAGATAAGATGGAAAAACATGAACAAAAAGCGAAAGAATGAAAGAACAACGAATGCATCGGTAAATCTCATGCATTTACCATTGCCTCTTATTTTGCATCGGTAAAAACTTTTGTTGACATACTCTCAGCCACGCCTAAGCGACGCACAAATTTTCGTTGGCAAAGAGCCTTTGTCGATGAAATTATACTTTCACCAACAACATTGCGTATGTTGGCTAAACTGTTTGTTCTTGTAGTGATATATTGCTTGGAGAATTCACAAAGTATTGATTACTTGACATGATTGTTATGCTTCGACTTCAATTTCGGAACAATGAAGTGAAGAAATCATTCTGCTATTATTTTGGTGCTTGTTCTGAACATCCCGTTTTTGTTGGGATGGTTGGAATTGGCCAGTGCTGGACAATCCATGAGTAACACTTTCGTTTATGGGGTAATTTAAGCACATATTATGCATATGTTGTGGCTTGGCTTCTTGTTGGAGGGATATTCGGAATTAAATCTTAAATGGATTCTGCGACACTGTCTTCCGCACTTTGTGCTATATATATAGTTCAAGTAACAACTTTCAAACATTGGAAAGGTCTGTTTCAAAGCTCTACCACTTCATTAATTGAGGGGTTTTGAGGTTTGGATTTTTGAACAACCTTTTTATCCTAGACTAGATAAAGATAAGCAAATTAAGCTCTTGATATATAGGGGGAAAAAAAATTCTTTTTGTAGCGTACGTTCTGTATAAATTCGGTTCCAACTTTCTTTAGCCCATCCTTCTCATCTGTGTGGATGTACTTGCCCCCAAGCTTACTGTTTACATTCAAACCTTCTAACTATACACATTCTGCTCACCACTGTCTCCCTTCGTCTCTTTTTAAGTATCTTGCTTCGTAACTCCAACTTATTAAAAAAATATCATCATTATACCTTTCATATCAACTTTTTCATCTACTTTCCCTACTTACCCATAGTCATTACACTTTTACTCACTAACTTTTCAAAATGGAATATACTTTTAGGGACAAAATAGATAATGCACCAACTTTTACCCACTAACTTTACAAAACGGACACTTATTAAGGGACAACACAAAATGGAATAGTGGACTATAAATAAGGGACGGAGGGAGTAGTTTTCTTATCTGTACATACGTTGTTGCTGGTTGGCTCCTCAGTACGTGAAGGAACCTAATTTACTTTGTGCAAGTGGGTGTCCACTGATAATGAAAAATGTTGTTATGAGGAAGCAAAATTTGACTATGATGATGGGTTTTCTTAAAGGAAATCAAGTAATTTGCAGCTTCGGTACAGGCTAACATACATCCCGTATGTTTCTGTTTGGTGTCTCTCTACTGGATTATTATGCTGCTGTGGCAATTGTTGGTGTTGTTTGACAAATGACAATCAGCTAATACTCACAACACCTTGGGACATGTATACGGATTTGGGAACGCTCTGTTGGTCTCGATAATCAATGGTCGGGATTTTATCTCGGCAATGTACTGCTCAGATCTACAACAGGTGCCGAGATTAAATCCCAGCCATTGATTGCGCATGTAGTGCGGCACAGTTTTGAAACCACATTCTTTGGAATCTTTCTATTTTTTCCCCTAATATTGTGCAGTAGTTCACCACTGCTAAGGGAATTGCCCACTCGCGGTCAACTTTCACAGGAAGGCATGTTCTGTGTCATTGTAGAATGCCTTGGGGATATTAATGTTCTTTGGATTTCAGTGTTCACTGCGTTTTGTTCTCCTTTTCTCATTAGTTTTGGGAGTCTCGTGTTCTCTTGTCTCTTTGTGCAAAGAAATTGAGGAGAAAATACCTGAAAGAAAGTAATGGGTCTACCGCTGCAGTCAACGACCAAGTAAGTAGTATTCCTCAGCGTTGCTCGATCTAGTTTCAAAATGGAGAAAAGTACGGAGATACATAGAGTATGGAGAAATGGGGGCAAGTACGGAGATACATAGAGTATGGACTGGAGATGCAATGAGGGTGTCAAGTACAAGAGATATCACCGTCACACTCTACAGACCGAGATATCACTGTCACACTCTACAGACCTACATGAATGAGGATGCACAAGGGAACTTAAAGGAGATTAGGGAAGTCAAAGCGGTGAGTTTGTAGATTGAGTTGAGGGAACAAAAAGGAATGGCTTAGTAAACAACCATGGGACGAGTGAAGATGGGAATCTCCCCAAACTGGGGGGGGTTGTGTTACCGCAGAAAAAAACGGAGAAAATGAGGACAGTTGCGACGGCTAGAAAATGAGAGCAGTAACTTAATCTCATTTCAAACAAATTCAACTGTATGGGGAAAAACCTCATTCAGGGACTTTCAATCACTCAGGTATACCAAAATCCATCTATTTCACTGTAGTCCTAAACACAAAGCAGTTAAGTATTTGGCAATTAAGACAATATGGCAGCAGCCACTACACGTGCAGAACCCATGAGAGCAACAATGATGCCATATTTTGGTCACAATCATTTGACAAAAAAATGGTCGCCCCACAAACTGAGTACCAAATAATATGTGCATAGTTTACGATCAGTTTGAAAGCACCAACCATAAACTTTAAGTACTTGCATTTCAGGTCCAAAAGCAATAACAGTTAACTACTTCACCGTAATATATAACACGAGCCTCAAAGCTATATGAACATATCTACTGTGTGATGTCTCCTCTCTGCAGCACCTGGGGATAGATAGAACGAGAGAATAATAAGTTAGCAAACACCATGCAAAAGTAAATATATAAAGCATAAGAGAGTAGAAAGTAATATTTGGCCTCCAAACATAACCTTCATATATTCAACTAAATTTTTCCGGCCGGAAATAAAAGGACACTACTACAGCTATGAGTGAGACAATGTTTGCAAGGGCAATCAAATGTGTGAAGAATAAAAAATAAACTATCTACACATGCAGACCCATGGAACCACTATATTTCAGTACCAATAACTTGACATTGTAATAGCTGCTCAACAAATTAGTACCGAATAATATGCAATCCTTACTACTTAAGAGTAATTGCCTTTTCATATCCAAACTTAAAGATACTTCCCCAACCATAACAGAAACAACACCAACCTCAACATCTCACGACTGCTGAGATGTCTCCCCTGGACCTGCAAATAGCAGAATAGGCTAACAAGTCAGCCAACATTAAAAAAGAACACTTTTAGAAATGACAATTTTAATCTACTCAATAAAAATCTGTCACAATTGCAATAACCACTACGATTGTTACACAGATTCTAACCAGTCGATTACCACGTACACCTCCGTCAAGTCGGAATGCACTATTGCGAGCCTACTTCTATTAAGCCCCATAGCATATTCTGGTAAAGCAGCATTGTTTTTCGAAGGAAAAAAAAAAAAATGCACAATCAAAATGTTGTGTTACAACTTACAGGACTTTAACCGTTCATATGATGACTTACCAGTTGGGCCCCACGTGCGGACCTTTACAAGTGGCATCTTGGATACGATATAGTGAGGAAAATAACATTCACATAGAAAAATATGAAAATGACATACACTTGCATCATACTTTCTCATGTCCAATTACCCTACATGTTTCCTAGTCGTTTGGAACAAATAGAGTCATTCAAAATAACTCTTGACCGGCAAGGTTTAGGTGTTTGTTTAACAACAATTCTAGCTTGCCTCCCTACGTGCATGTCTTGTTGAAGTTTGATATAATGGAACATTTAAAATTTTCGTACATATAATCATGTGGAAACATGACCGTTATGTGGTGCTCTTCAGGTGGTAGAGAAACTTGATTGTTCAGAGAGTGAGAAAGCGTTTCACTTGAAGTATTTCTTGCTTCGTTTCTTCCATAATGCTTCCTAAGTAGTAAAAAACCTATACTAGTAAGCACATCAAAGTTGTATTAATTAACATATAAACAGCTTCCATAGTTAATTTGAACTAAAATGGGTTGACAAAGATGGGCTTTTCAATCAACTTCACTCGCAGATTCGAAATAGGACATAATAATAGCGATAATCGCAGTAACTTGATTATGGGTCTTGAATCTTGACTGCTATACAACGAGATTGGCATTTCCTGGGTCTATGCATTTACAAATAAAGAAAGAACAAAATAACAACGGAGGCAACAAAACAAAAGCTATCCATTGTAACAAGAAAATCCTTGTTTTTTGGATTCTAGCACACAACCCATGTAAGAACTTAAGAATCCTTCCCATTTAGACGCAAATCAGGTTGAGTTCACCTCAATAGCCTGTCCATACTCTCAATTTATTAGCCTATTGCGAACCACATCCTTAACGTAAACCTTTCACCTCGTAGACCCTGCAGAGATGCACATTGTTGTGAAAACATCGGACAACAATAGGTACATGGGCAAATTGTATTTGATCGAATAAAGTGGATGGCATGTAGAATTAGATTTTAAAGCGTCCGTTCTGCAAAAGAAAAATACCACCATATACATGCCTCCGAAAAAGCTAATTTTTGTAGAAGCATTCTTCTCTGTGGAGTCTACAAGTTGAATGGAGGTGAACTCAACCTGATGCAAACCTATTCGCTAGAAAATATTGTAACTACGAACCTCTTAAACATAAGGCCATGATTTTATTGAGTTCTCACATGTGATAGAAAACCTTTGCACCCATGTGAACTACCTCCCAAGATTAATAGCTGAATTTGATTGACATAAATTACATGTAACTGTAAACTTATAACTTATTAAATAAAATCAATTGACAAGCAACACGTCTAGCTGACATTATATCAAAAGTGAATAGGCAAATGATTCCCAATATAGAGAAAATCTAATAGTTTCGGCACAGTAGACATGTCGAGATTCTATTCTTGGTGACCGCTGAAATATTGCAGAATATTATGGTTTCATGAGAAACAACTGTTGTTGAGTAAACAACCAAATGGCTATCAAAAAAAAAAAAAAAGGAGAAGAAAACAACGAAATGGGAGAACTTTGCATGGAGAAATCTCTTTCAAAATATTAAGAAAAATCAAATCAGAAGCGAGGCTATGCAAAGCTTTGTCCTTGTTTTCACATCTAACTGCCTAAAGAATACATATCTTGGTTTGCAGGGTTTGGAAGAATCGGGAGCAAGAACAGTCATGAAAGAACAGAAGGCCTCATGGGCATTACAACCAGAAATCGAAAATAGAGGGTGGCCAAGCTATGAGAGAGAAGTTTTGTGCGACAATTTTCATGATTAAATTGAGTCGTTTGAGTTTTTATAGAATTGTTTTGATAAATCAAAATCACGATATTGTTGCTATCTTATCATTCAATAACAAGTAATATCTTCATCCAACAATATCATTAACAGCAATTTGGTGCAATCAAACTGAAGCACCTTCACACTGTTCAAAAATAGGCTGAAAATTAATATTTAACAAAATCATATACTAAACCATAACAAATTGTCTTTTGGATCCACAGTAGCTCCGCCCTTGATTAGGACAAACATGGCATACAAGCTTTTGGAAGGTTATGTCTAGAAAATACCATGTGGAGATACAAAATGAATAAATGACAAAGGAACACCTAACAATTGCTAGAAAGGAAACCTTAAACATGACACATTGAAACAGAAAATCAGCCGATTTTTAACAATCTTCAGACCGGAGAGCTGTTCTCTTCATACCGTTGATTGATTGCCAATCTCATTATGTCATCCTCATACTGTTTGGAGAGAAAAGAAAGGCTAATAACAACAATTGAACAAGAAAATTATATGACTCTTGCAGAGTTATTGTAGCACTTCTAGGAAACAAACTATTTCCAACATCTCTAAATAAAACTTACACCAAGAGCACACATGAAAAACAAATACAAACCCAGACAAATGATTGCTTCAGGAAAGGTGCACTAGTGCAGTGAACCATAATGAATAAAATATCACCAATAGCACAAGTGAAAAACAAATACACAAGGGGATAAAGAAAGGTAGGGATCAACCAATTTGTAAAATCCATGTTCAGCATTCGAAACCCAAGGTCAGCATTCAAAACCAGCATGAATGTCCAAAGATAAAAGAAGCTATTATAGCGAGCAAAACCACCAGAAACATAAATAAATAGTAACTCAACCAAAGTACCTTCTGTTAAGTTGGGCTTTTTCTCCTCCCTGCAAAACTCGATATGCATCCCCAAAAACTCACGAACGCGCGCTTGGAAGTTACGGGTTATCCCATTCTGCTTGGCCTGAAAGGTAATATAATATATATTACCCTTAGCCAGAAGGTAACACACCCTGACGAGCTTGACAAACTGGTATTTGGTATGCTGTAATCGAATTAAAAAGAAAGACGTTAAACAAAAAAAAATACTACTACGAAAGAAAAAGGAAAGGACTACCAAACCAAAAGTGGACAAACACACATTATCTTTGTTGTAATCTCTAAGAGCCGTATTTGCTGAAGTAGTGGAATACACTATGATACTGCAACGAGGATCCAACGGAATTTCTCTTATAACAGGATTCAAAATAACCTCATCCGGAATTTCACCAACATCAAACCCCTGTACAAACATAATTCGATCATGTCATACAACCACCCATACCATTTGTGTTTTCTAACATATAGTACTAGAGTAGATACCTCGCTCTCCCTGACCCTTTTGTTGTAAACCTCGCGTTCTTCCGGGGTAAAATCACGGACGCATCTGTCTCTCCCTGTCAATGTATTAACCCTGGCGGGCTTTAACATCTTCTTCTTCTTCTTCTTCTGCCGCCGCCGCCGCTGTGGTTTCCCGTCGTTGACGTTGTCACTGCAGCTCCAGGAATTCAGAACAGGTCATTCTGCGATCAGCAAAGTAAATTGCTTTCAACCCACAACACACACATCCCCCCCCCAAACCGCACGCCCATCTTCCGAAAATACCCCCCCCCATCTAAGCCCGAGGCCCAGAAACCCCCAACCCCATTTTCTGTTATTTCTCTATTATTTCCTTAATAATCTTTATACTATCTTTTTTCTCTTTTATTTATTTAATATTATTTAAACATTCCGATTCAGGAGATCCCTAAAAAAACCTTCCAAAGTTTCAGATCGAATTTTGATGATCTGAGCTGCTTAATGTAATTATAACGTGATTTCAAGGGTAACCGTGAGAAATCAACAAAAAAATGACCGGAAAGGATTTCATCCGAATAATTTTTTATTGAACTTTATTGAACGGTTTAATAAAAAACTGCTCAAATCAAGTCATTCACGTTTTTTTTTGCCAATTTCTCGTTGGCACCCTTAAAATCAAGTTATTATTTATTTAATTATTTATTTTTCTCTTTTTTTTTTATATCTTTTTCCTCTTTTATTTACTGAATATTTTTTATATATTTTCTCTTTTATTTATCCGAAATACCCCTCCCTTTTAACTAAATTCTTTTTTATTTAATTTTTTTAATTCTTTTTTCTTATGTATATAATATTGTTCATGCAATTTCATTTCTTATTTATTTCCTCGTTTATCTATTTATCTCTTTCAATCTATTTATTTTTTTCTCTCAACCTCACTATTGTAATGTTCGCACCGATATGAAAAAATTGACATATCTTAGGACTTGATCGAACAACGTTGATAGTTTTGGTCAGTCTATAATGTGCTCGGGACAATTATAGTAATGCAAAGATCAGTTCATTTAATCATCGAATTTGAAAAGACAAAAATGTTGATTTGTGTGCCAATTAATAAATGTGGCCTATTATTAGTTCAAAAAAAAAAAAGACCAAATAGAATGGAACAAAAATGTTAATTTGTGTGTCAACACTTTATATATTAAAAAATTAAATACTCCAATTTTAATCTATATGAACCGGTGCAAAAATCTTATTTTTCTGATCCTTTTATCTTAAATACTACTCATAATGAATTTTTAGCTCTTAGGCTTTCAACGAGCTTTCTAAGAGACCCCCTAGAACCAAATATGAAAAGTTCGAAAAAATGTTATGTGATTTTCGGTGAAAATTAACGACTTATTAATCTAAGAAAAAATATGTGGTTTTGGATTTCCCTTGAAGGAAGAAAGAACAGATTTTTGAAACGTGCATCAGACGAAGATACAGGATGGGCTGCTAGTTATGGAACATATTTGCGATTGTGTTACGAAGTAATGGGTAAAGTGGGAAAAAAAATTCTAACCGAATAGAAAGAAAAGAAAATAAAGAGGAAAAAAAAAAATTCTAACCATAGGAAAAAAAAAGAAATAAAGAGAAAAAAGAAGCAAACCGCGGGGGGGGGGGGGGGGGGGGGGGGGGGTTGGAGGGCGTGGGTGTTGGGGTTGTTAATAGGGGGGTGGGAAAAGCAGGTCTCCCGGCAAATTTCTTCTGATTGTAGGCGGACCGGGTCATTCTGCAATTGGAAAGAATGTAGGGATTTCGAAAGAGGAAATTAGGGTCCACGCGATTTGGCTGTCAAGCCCATCAAGCCCAACCCAAATTTTTTAAGCTTCGAATAGATATCAAGGCACATATGCTATATAGAAAATGCTGGGCCCGGTCCCAATTTTGAATTTCATAGCCATTCGGATCCTTTCCATATAAAGTCAATAATCCAGTGGATCCTCATAAAAAAAAGAGTCCCGCTACGAGAAGTGACAGTTTGTAGGAAATCACGCAGAGATAAACGCGTTTGGCTCCATTTCGGGTCTCGAAAAAATCTAGAAAAATATTTATAAATTTTTGAATATTATTTTATGGAGCCTTGTAAAAAAATCAGCTCCAGTGGATATCGATAAGTATTACTTTTGGATTCATAGGGGCGAGTAATACTTATCGATATTTACTAGAGCTGATTTTTTACAGAGCTCTACAAAATAATATTCAAAAATTTATGGATATTTTCTAGATTTTTTCGGGACCCGAAATGGGGCCAAACGCGTTTATCTTTACATGGATCCCTGTAAACTGTCCCTGCTCCTAGCATTTTTGTAAAAAAAAACCCAACGAGCTCAATTTTTCCTTTACCTCAATTTTGCTATGGGTACTACACATTTTGTACCAAAGGTGTACAAAATGCTGAGGTGGGAGGGGGCCCCCAAAATTTCAAAATGAACTCAAAACAAAATCCGGAAAATTAGAGAGAGAAAAAGGAACATGTTTTTTTTTTTTTTTTCCAAATACTGACTCTATTGACGCCGACAAATCCCCCAAAGCGCCGTTAACGGCGACCATCGCCTCCAAGGTCGAGCAAAAAATTGGTGCATTTGTCTCTCTCTCTCTCTCTCTCTCTCTCTCTCTCATGAGGTTGGGGATGCTGAAAGGGGGGCTATTGGTTGAGGAGAGGTTGGAGACTGTTAAATGGGCTTTTGGGGGAGTCGATGTGCTGTGTAAGGGGGAGAATGCGACGAGCCGGGGTGGAAAGTTGCGGCTGTGGAGGGGAGGAGATGGTGGTGGGTTTGATCTTAAAATGAAAACCCTACATCTCAAATTTTTTTGCTCCGTAAAATCCAGACTCTCTCAAATTTTTTTCTTGATTTGGGCTTCCGACCATGAATTTTTCTTGTTTAGACATTCCATTTTTTGTATCTCAACTTTATAGGACCCCAACAGTAATAACTGGTGTATGTTCCGGGAGAATCCTTCCTCGGAATCAAGCTTTGAAGCGAAGGGGATTCTGGTTGCTGATCAATGTACGCGATGCGTGACGGAGGTGGAAACTTTAGAGAACTTTTGTTTCAATTGTGAATTCTCCCTTGAACTGTGGATTTTGGGCTATGTCGGATTTTGGGCTCATCCAGCAATGTACTTTCTTGGATTGGTTTCTTGATTGGGTGCTAGCAGCACCTGATGAACTATCATATTATGAAGGGTATGCTTATTTTGTGGGGTTTGTGGCTTCATCAGAACAAAGCTCATTTTGACGGCGAACAACACTTTGTTACTCAAACGACAAAGATGATCAAGCAAATCTCAGCCTCTGTAAAGCATTCAATGGAGAATCTAGACTATATATGGTGTGGTTGCGGACAATGTTTGTATAGCTTGGTTGAGGACTTTAATGACTTGTCAAAATGAATGGGATTGAATGTTTGACAGGCACACACCAATTTTTTGCTCGACCTTTGAAGCACCGGTCGCCGTTAATGGCGCTTTGGGGGATTTGTTGGCATCAATGGAGTTTGGGGTGGGTTTTCAGTAGGATTTTGGAAAAAGTCTGGGTTCCTTTTTCTCCCTCTAATTTTTCTGGGTTTTGTTTTGAGTTTTTTGAAAATTTTGAATGGCCCCTTCCGCCTCGGCGTGTTGTACACATTCGGTACAAAATGTGTGCTACCCATAGCAAAGCTGTACCCATAGCAATTCTGCTTTTCCCATTCTTGTCTGTGTCTCTACATGCTCACATGGGGACCAGCTAGTCAAAATGCAGGGTCTCTCCCTCTCCTTTGCCAGCTGTGCACTGTTACACCCCTCCCCTTTAACTCCCGCCACCACACACTCTCGTTCTCTTTTTCTCTCTATTTTTTGTTTTCAATTTTTAAAATGTCATAACTTTTATTATATATGACCGTTTTGCGTAAAATTTAAATTTTTAGAATATATTCAACGAGATCTATTAAATAAAACCAATGTTAAATTATGTCTTCTACAAAAAAAAATTCTAATTTTATCTATTAATTAGAAGTAATGTTAATTAGCAACGTTTTCAATCCTCAAACCCATAGAAGCACTAATTTTAACTGTTAATTAGCAGCAATGTTAATTTTTAAGGGAATTGAAATCAATTCTCAATTGTTAATTAGCATTGTTTTTCAATTGTCTATAACTTTTGATTCTTTCAGCTCTAACGGATATCGGTTGGTATGTTTTTCGGAATTTGTAAGAGCGAAACTGTTTAGTTTCGCAGTTTGTCCTTACAAATTCAAAAAACATATCTACCGATATTCGTTGAAGTTGATTTTTTACAGGGTCTCATAAAATATTATTTTAAAATTTATTAATATTTTTTTGTATTTTTTTGGGGCCTGTGGTGGATGGTCACCGCAAAATTCATGCAGTGACCGTAGTCTTGCTCCACCAAAAAGTACAATGCTCTTTGTCAAAAAAAAAAAAAGGTACACTCCCCCTCCCCTCTCCACAAAAAAAGTACAATGCTCTTTGTCAAAAAAAAAAAAAAAAGTACACTGATCCCCCCCCACCCCATCTAAATTTCTTTAAATGAGTATAACTTCTATTTTACACATTCAATTTTGAAAAAGAAAATTCGAAACTTACTCAACAAGATCTACAAAACAAACTCCATATTTAATGTGAAATTATGTTTCAAAAAAGGATATTTTTGGGGCGTAGGCTCCTATTTTTTTATTTTCCACAATAAACCTTAATACTTTTTTTATTTGGATTGGGGTGTAGGTTTCTATTTTTTTCATTCTCTACAATAAACTTTATACCTTTTTATTTGGAAAAAATTAATATTATTAATTATGATTTTACACTGTTAATTGGGAATTTTGATAAAAATTAACAATGTTAGTTAGTAATTTTATAATTTTTATTACGAAAAGTTAGACAGAATTTAATATTGTTAATTAACAATGTTAATTAACACTACTAATACTGTTAATTAACATAAATTTATTTTTGATTATTCTATATTAAATATTGGTCTTGTTAGAAAGATCTTTATGAGTAGATTTCAAGAATATAAACAATTATGAATAGAATGAGAACAATTGATTGGTAGATAAAAAATGTACACTCAAAAATATAATTTTTCGACTTGAATTTTTTATTATCGTCATATTGAAAGTTTAAGATTTTAGTTTTATCTAATTTTATGTTTAATATTGATCTCATTTAGTAAATCTCTACAAGTATAATTCAGAAAAATAATTTTTATTAAAAAAGAATGTGTTCAGCAAGAGTAGAAACATTATACTAGTATTTAATAAATAAAAGGTGAAAGAGGGAGAAGAGAGAGAAGTGAGTAATGGAAGAGAGAGAGAGAGAGAGAGAGAGAGAGAGAGAGAGCGGGGGGGGGGGGGGGGGGTAAACTGTTGGAGTATTGGCAGGAGTCCGCAGAAGTCAGACGCGCGTGGGAGAGGAGTTGGTGGAAAAGTTATTTGTGTGTATTTGTGCCCCAGGACTGGACGGGGCATAATGAAGTTAGGTAGGACCGGCTTGGAACTAGCCCTATGCTATATGGGTTGAATTTTGAGAAAATGACAAGCTGGTCCAGCTTTTCAAATTCATAGTCCACTAACTCCTTGCTCTATTAGTGCAATGCCCTTATAGGTTTTGTAGGTGTAATTTTACAAATTTAACCCAATCTGATAACATATAATCAAAACACACACTCCCATATGTAGTGCCTCCTCCCCCTCCCACCATTGCCACCCTCCGCTTCTGTCCCTCACGTTTTGTGCCCACTCGTCGTCGATCTCCCTTGAGGCTAAGTGTTCTCCCTGATCGCCATTGATCTCTTCTTAAAAGCACAGAGACAATGGCGGCTTCTGCAAGACCCTCCACCATTGCCTCTCTCTCATGGATCAAGCTCCTCCTTTCTCTACCACCGCCCTCGTCTCCTTCTACTGCCACCACAACCAATTGTCGTTAGCGAAGCCCTTGTCTCCTTCTGCCACCACCGCAACCAAGCGTCATTGGCGAAAACGATGTTCACAGTGATCAATGTCTTGGTAGAATGTCCTATTTGTCAACGCCAGTAAGGGAAGAGAGAGAAAAAAGAGGACACATGCTGCTGCATTTGCTGATAGACTGGCATAGCTACAGAGGGAAATAAATCCCACGCATACGTGTAGGATGCGGTATTTAATGGGCCTAAGGGTATTTTTGGACAAAAATTATGGACAAGACCTAATGAGATGTGACTTTTGGTTAGCTAATTTGGGTGGGACTTGTTGGGAAAAAGTCCACCCATATAGGACCCTACCTGGAAGAAGCCTTGAATTTTAAGCCTATTTAAAAGTATGGAGTTTTCATATTCCTTTTTAGTAACCACGGGATGTTTGGAGATGAGATTCATATATAAAAAAATGGGATTAAAGAGATCAAATTCATAGTTTGCATATTTGTTTCGCGGGTTAGATGATGAGATTACTAGTATCAAGTTTGTTTCACATGTGATATGATTGAATTGATAGTAGGAGTTTGTAAATATCCATCCAACTTCATCCCATGTAAGTATTCATCCTGATTATTTTAAACAATTATGTTTTCATCCCCACTTTTAAATAATCCCAAGTTTGCCCTTTATTATATAAATATATTGACTATTATATCTATAGTATATGTACAAAAAGGCAGAGATTTTTGAGACTAAAAACTAATCTTTAAAGTCCTATAGCAGAATTTTAGGTAAGTGATAAGCACCCAATAACGTAGTTCTTGGTGTTTAGAGTCCATTGGTTTATTACTTTTATCTAGAATAAAATGCTTTTTTAGGCGATATTGCACGTAAGTTTCTTTTGTTTTGTAGGTAAACCGTTGAATAAAGCATAGTTTTGAAGCTTGGAGCAAGCGTGCAGGTGTCCAAGACCCAAGGAATTGAAGAACAAAGCCGTCGAAGCCTGGAAACTAAGAATCAAAGAGTCGTTAGGTGGCCGGGGCCGTTGGATGCCAAGACAGAGGCCAAAATTTGAAGAATAGAAATAACGAAGAGGGTATCGATACACCATTTTGGTTGTATCGATACCGAGTAGCTATGGCGGCCAAGTGGAATAGTTCAAAATTGCTCGGTATCGATACCGAAGGCCTACGTGGCAGCTTTTTAGTGCGTTTTGAGATATTTTTGAAAGAGAGAGGGCATGTATATAAATACCTCTCGCCTTACAAATATATGTACGTTTTCTAGATCTAAATTAGATTTTGTTACTTGTTGCTTACTTTAGCATTGTTCTTGGTTAATTTCTGGAAAAACTCCTTTAGTTAATTGTAGTTTGTTATTTTCTCGTTCATTAAAGTTATAGCTACGCTCTTGATCTTTACTAATCTCAAGTTTATTTCAAATTCCGTTGGTTAAATATGTTTTGCATAATTAGTTTTGTTCATTAAATTTTTATCATGAGTGAGTAGTTAATTAGGTTTGGTCATGGGATGAATAACACTCCATGGTTTGGGTTGATCATGCTTTTCTGTCAATAAATTTTCATGTTTAGTTTGAAAATCAAGTTAGTTCATTTTTGTCTATCAAAACTTGGCGGTGTAACTTTTTTTTGATCATGTGTAACCAAGAGCGTGCTACTTGTCACACATGATGCTTGGAGCTATGTCATCCCTTGCATTTGCTAAATGAATTCTAGAACTCGTTTGGTATTCAAACTCCGTTTCTAGTTTAAAATAGTTTTAACGCTAAATCCTCCGGTTTGAGAATTGTTGACGCATACCTCAAACCGAGTAAATTCAAAGAGAAAAGATGATTAACTTGAGTTATGGGTGTTAGGATCCCTTAGACCTAGCCGCTCGTTTTAAATAGTTTAAAACTCGTTTTTATCGCATTTATTTTCTCCCGTTTCAAATCACCAAGATGAATTGAGATGCGGCACTAATCAAAGATAGTGGCAAAGAAATAGTTAGAAGACTTAGGAGAACATTGATTGGGGTGATAAGGAAGGATAGTGTCACACATAAAAATTTCATCCAATAGGCTTATTCAAGAATTCATGATTAATGCTAATTTTTTGTTCTACAAGACCTATCAAAATCAACTTTCAAAACATCAACGTGATACCATATTATTTTCAGTAGCATCTAGAGAAATAATATCTAATCTTTGATGCCTTTACTACTATTTGTTTGCTCCTATTTGACTACATTTGAAATCTTATGTCCTCAATTAAGCTTTAGGTAATCTTCTCCTGTCTCAAGTGCGGAGCCAAGTATAGCGGTGTTAGACGTTGACGACATTGATGAAATTTGGAATAAAATATAATTGAGACAAGGTCTATTGAGTTGAGTTGAATAGAATGCTATCATGTAGCTGAACACTCTCGTTTTTGGCAAATGCGTGAATGCGTGGTGCATGGGCGTGCCAAAACTTGTAGCGCCTAACTTTTGATGAAGATTCCCGTGAATCTTGACTTTTAGCGTAAGAGTGATTGCGTGTGACCCAAAGGTTAAAGATCACAATGAGGGTCGTGGTTTGCCACACGGTTGTAGACTTAAAATTTCCAAGTCGTATAGGACATGGGACATAAAAACGTGAACTTTATAACTCCGGGATAATAAAGTTTGATTACAAAAAAAGTAAAAATCCAAACTACTTGATGAAGTGAGTTTGAATGGGGTTTGAGCACGAGGTACTCGATAGACTACTTTGCTGAAAGTAGGAAAATGTTTGTAAGCGTTGAGCTTTGATTGGTATTGGATTCTTTTTTCTTCTTGTCTTCTAGTATTTTTATAGGTACAACAGTAAGCTGATTCAGGCCTGAATCCAAATTTTGCTTTGCCCCACAGGCTGACATGTGTCCCATGATGCTCCTTCTTTCATGCATGCAAGATCATGGGCAGTTTCTGACAGTTAATAGATCATGGGTTACATGGCAATAACTCCCCACTTCCTCCTTTTGTTTGAACTTGACATGTGGTCAATTGACCAAGTCAATTGGCCTTTGAATTGTGAGGAAATAACTGCCTCCAGCAAGCAAATAATTCCCTACAATCATGGGCCTCACTTCTTGTACCAGATCAACGTCTTCTTCATGGGCTCCATCTTCTGTGGACTGCGTTTGGTTATTGGGCCCAAAGATTAATAGAAAATCCGTGGGGCAATAAACCCATCAACCAACAATTACATAATTTTGGCCTAATTCAATTAAAGAATTAATTAAATGGCCATTGACGGCTAGCCCGATCCACGGTGCCAAAAACGGATATAAACAGTAGCCTATGAAGTGAATTCCATCAGGCAAAGGAGGAAAGAATAATTTCTAGATTGAACATCTAGGATTATGAGCTTCACTCTTCCCCTTCCCAAAAAATCTATGTCCTTGTTAAATGCCTTTTTTGATAGATGGATGCGAAAACTTGCCAAAATGAACACGCGAGATGGAATTTTTCTTTGCTGACTAAAAAGATGAATGGCCGAACTTCCTTTCAATAACTAAGACAGTTGTCCTTAATAGCATGTTCTTGGGCTTAGCTTATTAAGGTAAATTATTAATGTCCATTTGATACTTGGTTGGAGGATCCTTATGATGGATTGAGTTTTTTGTGCCACTCGACATTACAATCTTGCAAATCTCCTTAAGAGTGTCCTAGCTTTGGATCTTTCAAAATTCACGTCGAGAAGAACAAGCCTTCTGATTTTTGTTCCAGTTAACAAGCTATCATCAATTATCAGAAGAGCAATAGAGTGACTTTGCATTTCCGCTCTGATATTTGGCAAGAGATCTACGTTTACCGAGCATGATGTTTTCTTTAGTGGCAAAGCTGCTTCTCTATTTTCTTCTTCTTGCTTGCTCCTTGATAATTTTGTAAATATCATTTCACACCTCTTATTTTCACTGTCATATGGAGTACTTTTAAAGATAATGTATTACTTTCCTTTTTAGGGCTTTAATCCCTTTGTAACTCTCTTTTCACTCCGTGCATATATTGCATATAGAATTACTTGCAGGGTCTCTTTGTTTGGAGGATAATTATTAGCATAATATCAGAGGCTGAATGATTTATGTATCAGCAAATAAGTATGATATTCTAAATATTTTTCTCTATGAAACCACTATTGTCCGAGCTCAACTGAAGTTCTCAAAGACCGAGCACGTGGTGTCGTGCGAGGCACATTGAATTACACTAGTATACCTTATATTTCTAAATTTTCGGCCTTTTATTCATACCTTCTATTTACACGTGAAGTACCTTGCATGATGCCATGATGGTACAAAGATTTAAATTTTGATTATACTTTCTATTTAGCTAGCCGAAAATTTGTAAATAAGGAATATTTGGCTGAAGAATTAAAGGAAACCTAGAAGGCATACGTTTTTTTATGGTTTTATTTGTCACAAGCATACATTTTTCAACTTCTATGAACCATAAGGACCATTGCAGACATCACCAAAACACCGATAATGAGGTAAGTTCTATTCTGATGTGCTACTTCAACGATTTTTTTTTTTTTTTTTTTTTCAAGTTCTCATGTAAGGGACTCAATCCCCTTCTCCACTGTTTAAGAAAAAAAATGTCTCATTTCTACTTTCATTCTATCTATTCGGCAAAATGTAAGAGAGACGCACTCATGGCTAACCCAAGTTTGTATGATCATGTTGATTTCTTATTCAACTATCCTGATCATCCTGATTTACAGGCATAAACAGAGAACAGAAGGGACTCCGGGTCACGACTATTCCCGCACAAAAACAGAGAACGAAGGCTGCACAATCAAAGTGGTCACGCGGCACTTCGATAACACCTCGCGGCTTGCGGCGGGGAACGAAGCAACAAAAACGGGCAGTAAAGAAATAATGGTTTTGCTATAAAATCCTTTATTCTATTGGTTCCCTTCGAATGGAGATTTATTCTTGCATGGTTTCATGGCTAACCCAAGTTTGACGGTGGATTTGATTACAATTTCTATTTAGTTGTTTCCTTTTTGCCTATTAGGGTTCTTAATTGGTCGTGGCAATACTAGGTGCGTTATCAGGTCTGTTTGATTTCCCCCCCTCCTTTTTGCAGATATCATTTGGTGACCAGATGGAGCCCTAGTTGCGTGTGGTTACTGGAAGTTTTTTGGAGCCCAACCAAGTAGGGACGGATGAACTATGGGGCACGTGCCTCCGCTCAATTTAAAAAAAATTTATTACAAAAATTAATTCAGAAATTAGTTATGAGAGCTCTAAAGCCAAAAATTAATTATGATTTTTAAGAATAAAATGATTAGACAAATATAATCTTCGCATCTGTTCGATCGGATTGAAAATTTGGAACACTTAAGTATCTGTTCTTCATTTAATTCTACGGCTCTCTTAGGGTTCTCATTTGAGAGCTCTAAAATCAAAAATTAATAATGACCCTTTGGATAAAATGATCAGAAAAATAAGATCTTCGTATCGATTCAAACGGATTGAAAATTGGCGCACTTAAGTATTTGCTCTTCATTTGGTTCAACAGCTGTCATATGAGATCTCTAAAAATAAAAATTAATTATGACCCTTTAAAATAATATGATCAGAATTTTTTTTTTTGTATCTATTCAAATTGATTAAGAATTGGATCACTTAATTTTTTGGACAATGTTATAAGCACACACAATCACATTATAAATAATTCACTAATGAAAAAACATGAGCATTATTTTTTTCAATTTTGCCCCTTGATGGTGGCACTCATTAGAGAAGCCGTAAAGGGATTATAACCCTTTTTTGAAATTAAATTTATAGTGTGCTTGATTGTAAATTTTTGTTCAATTGTAGTAAAAATTGGTGCCCCGCTAGAAAGAATTCCTGGATCCGTCCCTGCAACCAAGGTAGAGGTTTACAATTTCCATTCAGTTGTTATTCGTTGCCCTGTTTTTAACAAAAATAGATATTTGGCTCTGATTTGTAGGCCTAAGGATGCTGATTGAAAACATAAAATAAATGTTAGTGATTTTTGCCTTCGCTAACCCTCTAATGTGTATTCACTTTTTCAAGTCAAGTGTTGCAATGAGCTTAAATGAATTTCGACTCAAATTTTGAATTTACACAAAAGCTAGAGTCTCGGAGATGCTCTAACCAGTAATCTATGTCCCTACTCCTTAGGTTCATTTTAGAAAACACTCATCCCATGTAACTTCTCTTCCATCTTTTGTCTACTTTATTGAGAGTGATATTATTGCTAGGTATGTGTTTGTTTTCTTTCTCTCTCTTTGGGTACATGAAGTAGTAGAACGGTTAGAAGTGCGCTATATTATAAAGTTTTCTATTTTTTAGTAACGTATTGGAGTTAAATTGGGTTCGGATGGTTAATCAAGCATCATGGTTGATTAAGTTGATATGTATGGAAGTGCCTAAAGACACAAGGTAATGGATGTGTTGTCATCGTTCGGTGTGGTGTTTGTTCTACTGTGTGCAGTTTTCTTGGTGTGTATGAAAATGAGTTGTTGCATTTTTCACTTTCAAATTTGAGAATTTTAACCTCGAAAAACTTCTTTCTTCAATGATGGGCTAAGGGTTTTGATTATTTAAACAAGTTAGGACAAATATATTATTATGTCCGAGCGTCGTGATGCCCGAGCTCTGATCGAGCACGGAACTACGGGACTTGGAAGATTGTCCAGTTGAACCAGGTGAACAATGGGTAAGGTTCAAACCCTTGCTCAACGAACCATCTAGTCCGAACCGTATCATTTGGCCCACTACAAACCCACCACGAGTTGAGCTCAATTAACTTTATTTTTTAACATCTTATGAACTTATCGAATTAAGTACCAAATCGTTGAAACTTTGATTTGAAACATAACGAATTTAAGAAATATATTAGAAGTTAATATGCATATGAAACAAGCTGATTTGAACGATTTTAAACGAATCAACATAAGTTGAACATAAGTAGCTCGTTTTATTTACTCAATGTGACCATAATTTCAAGTCACCAAGCATGGTGAAGTGCACTCACAGTACCCATGAGAGGAGAGGTCAGGCACATTGAAAATATCGTGAAATTTTTTCGGTACCGGGTGTGTACCACGTGGCTATGATCACGTGGTGCTTGAGCAGCCCATTACTTTTGAACGGCTCAGACTGAAACTCTCTCTCTCTCTCTCTCCCTTCTTTTTCTTTCTCCAAATCCGAGTCTTCTAAAATTGAAATGGACGACCCGGATGTGTCGAGTGGACATCACGTGATATCCACTTGTCACCGAAAAATTTCTCGAAAATATCAGAGGAGAGGAAATAAGATACCCAAAAGAAAAGGCCACAGTCGCTCTCAAAAGAGGAAGGCAAACGACCACCAAAATGAATCAGAAAGAACCCATGGAATCATGAAACAAAAAGTTAAAAAAAAGGACTCATCGACAGTGGGAAGAAGAAATACCCTTCTTTTAAGATTCTCATATACCACCGTAATTAGAATAGAATACCCAAAAAATAAAAGGAGAAAAATTCAAACCACAACTGAAAAATACTGTTCTAGTGCACCAAACAAAAGATGGCTAAAGATATCATCATGCCTCGTGACACAAGATTTTCCGTTTATATAGACATTGGAAAGGAAAACTCCATGGGTTTTCTTCTTTCACAATTGCCGCGCAGTACAAATCCCGGTTCAGAATCTCAAAAAGCAATATTTTACAGGATCGTTAAGGTCCATGAAACATGTCCATGAAAGTGTCCGTGAAAAGGGATTAGATGCACAGTTCACATTCACATCATAACATTTTCGATGTGCAATGTCTAGGGAAAATGGACGTAGGAAGATACAAAGTAAATCAAGGACAATAAATTCGGACAGAAGAAGGGGACAATAATTCAGAATTTAAATGTTTTTACCAAACTAGTACTACGCTCGCTGCAGGAGTCGTAGGAGAGTTACTTCCGAGTTGCCATACACTGCTACAACATTCATTGCTAGAGTGGGTTTTTATTGACAATGACCAGATGTCCCGGCCATTTATGCGAACTTCGACTAATTTTTAAGCCCTGAAGTTATGATTGCAAAAGTGATAAATGTTGAATTTAGGAGAATGAAATATTGAGAAAATATTGGTTTATTTCTGAATGAATCATTTACAAAGATACAAAGCTCCTTATATACATACAGAGAAGCTAAACTAGGAAAGAAGTTGAACTAGGAAATAAATATACAATATTCCTATACTACAATCAAGGATCTCCAGTCAATCAATTAGGCAACCAATCAACCGAATTTTCCTCTAACACTCCCTCTCAAGTTGGAGAGTGAATATCATGAAGTCCCAACTTGCCACTTAAATATTGAAATTGTTCCTTTCCCAAAGGTTTGGTGAAGATGTCTGCAAGTTGAAATTTTGACTGAACATAGGATGGAGCAATTACTCCAGCTTCCAATTTCTCCCGAACAATGTGGCAATCAATCTCTATATGTTTTGTGCGTTCGTGAAAAAAGGGATTTTTGGCAATGTGGAGAGCTGCCAGGTTGTCACAAAATAAAGATGCTGGCTGGCTTTGTGGAACTTTGAGATCTTCCAAAATGTGCCGTATCCATTTAATTTCTAAACATGTTGCAGCCATGGCTCGATATTCGGCTTCAGCGGAAGAACGAGCCACATTGGTTTGCTTCTTTGATTTCATAGAATTTCCCAGAAATACACAGAATCCTGTAATTGAACGTCGAGTTGTCTCACAACCCGCCCAATCTGAATCACAATAAGCCTTTAACATAGGATCATTGAACGAAGGAAAGAATAATCCTTGACCAGGATTCCCTTTAATGAAACGTAAGACTCTCAAAGCAGCTTCCCAATGTGGTTTTCGAGGATCCTGCATAAATTGACTTAGGATTTGCACAGAGAATACTAAGCCTGGCCTAGTTACTGTTAGGTAAATCAATCTCCCAACCAATCTTCTGTATTTGGTTGGATCATGTAATGGATCGCCATCATCGGGATTCAATTTCAAATATGCCTCCATTGGGAAAGAGTTAGGACGAGATCCTAATAATCCCACATCATTCAGAATATCCAATGCATATTTCCGTTGAGAAATGAAAATTCCCTTTTTGGATCGGGAGACTTCAATACCGAGGAAATATTTGAGATTGCCAAGATCTTTGATGTGAAATTGTTGCAAGAGGAAGCCTTTGAGAGACTTGATTGCCTGTTCATTATTGCCGGTGACAACAACGTCGTCCACATAAATAAGTATTGCAGTAAATGTGTTGCTTTCGGATTTGGTAAATAGAGAATAGTCGGCCTTTGATTGAGTGAAACCTGCCTTTTGAATAGCACAAGAAAATTTGGCAAACCAATTACGGGAAGCTTGCTTCAAACCATATAATGACTTATTGAGCCGACATACCATATTCTCCCCCTGTCGGCGAAAACCAGAGGGAAGGTCCATATAAACAACCTCATCAAGATCACCTTGCAGAAAGGCATTATGAACATCCATTTGGTTGAGGATCCAATTGCGAGAAGCAGCCACCGCTAAGAGACAGCGCACAGTGGTCAGCTTTGCAGTGGGAAAGAAAGTCTCTAAATAATCAACTCCTTCAATTTGAGTGTAACCTTTAGCAACAAGGCGGGCCTTGTAACGTTCAATAGACCTGTCGGAATTGTATTACCCATTTGCAGCCAATGGGCTTATGACCAACAGGTAGAGGAACATGAGACCAAGTATTATTGCGAGCAAGGGCGTTAAGTTCAGCTTGCATAGCATCCTTGCATTTTGGGTCAAGAATTGCCTGATCATAGTTAGTGGGCTCACGAAGACCAGAAATAGAAGTAAGAAAAGAATAATGGGTAGGAGAAAGACGTGAATAAGAGAAAGAGTTAGAAAGAGGGCGCCTTGTACCTCGGGTTAGACCTGGCGACGGAATGGACGATTGTGGGGAAGCAGTATTGCAAAGGGCATGTGATAGTCGACATGCCACGCAGGTCAGGCTCGAGGTCGGGTTGAATGACGAGGAGCATGAGGTGATGTGGAAGTAGTAATGGAAGGTAGTGGGTCTGGTAGAATCGGTTGAGGGATTGGTGGTGGAATGTGGGCAGACTGATCGGTTGAGGAATCAGTGGGGGGATCGATTTGCAGATCGGTGGGGTTGGGTGAAGTAACTGGGGTAGTTGAATCGGTTGGTATATCGTGGCTAAGTTGGGTAGTAGAATCGGGTAAAGGTGTGGTGTAGTTGAGGTCGGGTGCAGGTGTAGGAACGAGGTGAAAATCAGGAGAAGATGTTCCTTTATAGGGAAATATATGCTCATAAAAACGGACATCCCTACTTACCAAAAATGTGTGGGAATCTAAATCTAACAATTTGTAACCTTTTTGGCCTATAGGATAGCCCAAAAAAACGCAACGCTTAGCATGAGGAGCAAATTTAGAAACAGGTTTGACAATAGTAGCATAACATAAACTTCCAAAAACACGAAGATGGTCGTAAGTGGGTGAATGATCATATAAGCGCTCAAAAGGTGTAATGTTAGAAAGGAGCCGAGTAGGCAATCGATTGATTAAATAAACAGTGGTGGTAACACAATCACCCAAAAAACGAATGGGCATATGAGATTGAAAAAGGAGAGCTTGAGCAACTCGCAATATATGACAATGCTTACGTTTGACAACTCTATTTTGCTATGGAGTGGAGACGCAAGAGGTCTGAAATTCAACACCTTTAGTGATAAAAAAAGATTTGAGAGAAAGAAATTCACTACCATTGTCACTCCGAAATATTTTAATGTGTGCGTGAAATTGGTTGTGAACAAAGGTAAAAAATGATTTAAGTAAAGAAGAAGCATCAGACTTATGAGACATAAGAAATAACCATGTACAACGAGTAAAGTCATCCACAATGGTTAAAAAATAACGAGCACCAGAATGCGTTTGATGTCTATGTGGACCCCAAATATCACAATGGATTAATTGAAAGGCATGGTAGAAGAAATAGAACTTGTTGGAAACGGTAATCTAGTCTGTTTGGCCAAAGGACAAACATTACAAAAATTATCAAAAGAAACAGAAATAGAAGAATTGGACTTAGAGATGAGGCGTAGACAGGCAGGTGATGGGTGGCCAAGGCGATGGTGCCAAGTAGAATCGGGATGGGTAGTATGGCAAGCAGTTGGCGAGGTGTGATTGGATGACATGTAATAGAGGCCGCCACTTTGCTTACCCCAGCCAATCATCTTTCCCGTAGCCAAGTCCTGCAAAATACATAAATCCGGGAATAAGATCACACAACAGTTTAAGGATTGGGTAACTTTACTAGCAGACAACATGTTAAATCGAAAGGAAGGCACATGAAGAACATCTTTTAAAACAATATCTTTGTTGAAGAGGAGTGTGCCAGTAGAGTTAATACGTACGGCAGATCCATTGGGTAAATTAACACAAGGTGTATGGGGCAGATGAGAGTGAGAAAATAAAGAAGAATCAAAAGCAATATGGTTCGTAGCACCACTATCTAAAATCCAACAATTTGAGGAGGTAGAATTAACAGAGGGATGATTGTACAAACTTGCGACATTTGCATAAACATCATTATTAAGTGTGGTGCATTTGCCACTGCAGTGGTCAATTGTCGATACTGTTCGGTAGAAAGCCCTAAGATAGGCGGCATGGCACCGTTGGGAGATGCGGCATGTGCAGCAGTAGGATTGGATCGAGCACCGTATTGCTGATTTTGGTGTCCTGGACGGTTGCTTGGTGGTTTAAAATTGGGATCATATTTTGGTTTAAAGTTGGGATCATGGCGTGGGTGCCCAACTGGAAAGCCATGCAACTTATAGCAACTTTCAATAGGATGTGTATCCTTTTTGCAATAGCTGCAAAATAATCCTTCAGTATTGGAAGTAGAAGATGAAAAGAACGAGTTACCAGAGAACTTGTTGTCTAGTTTGAAACCTTTATGAAATCGCACAGCCGCTACAACTAAGAAATTTTCAGCGGGTGAATTGTTCCCAATCTCTCGCTGTTTCTCATCCTGGGTCACCATGTTATAAGCTTCCCGAATATCGGGTACGGGCTTTAAAAGCAGTATTTGGCCTCGAATGAGATTATAAGTTGCGTTAAGCCCCATGAGAAATTGCATGAGACGGTCCTCATTATGATGTGCATTCCTCTTACTCCCTTCACCACATTGACAACAATTGCACGTGGAAAAAGGGCGGTAAGAGTCCAACTCATCCCAAAATCCACGCAACTTTGTGTAGTAGTTTGCAACTGACATAATTCCCTGAACATGTGAACCAATGGAATTTTTGATTTGAAATATTCGGGGCAGATTACCTTGAGCGAAACGGGCTTGAAAACCCTCCCAAACGTGTTGGGCTGTGGGAGCAAAAAGAACACTTGGAACTAGATCTTGTGAAACAGAATGAGAAAATCATGAGATCAACATATGGTTGGCTCTTTCCCATAGGTTGAACTCATCTGGATCGGTAGACTTGGAAGGCTTTTTGAATTTTCCAGTAACAAAGCCCAATTTGTTCTTAACAGAAAGAGCAATTTCAATAGATCTGCTCCATGTTGCCCAATTTCCGCCATCCAGTAGTTGTGAGCAAAGCTTGTTGGCCGAAGTGTCTGAGTGATGAAAATAATAACGGCTTGATGGGTCAGGCAGATTAGAACTAGAAATACTGCTATCTTCCATGGTTGGCTGGTATAGAAGATGAAAGGCGTCAGACAAATCACAAACTGAATCCAGTTTTGATTCGAACCGATTGATCAATCGATTGTTGATAAAATGATTGGATGATACGAAAGTGGTGATTTAATGGTTGTTGCATAAAGCTTAAAAAAAGATTGATGGAGAAAAATAACCACGGTGGGCAACGAAAAAATAGCTAGGTATAGAACTCTAGCTCTGATACCATGTTGAATTTAGGAGAATGAAATATTGAGAGAATATTGGTTTATTTCTGAATGAATCATTTACAAAGATATAAAGCTCCTTATATACATACAGAGAAGCTAAACTAGGAAAGAAGTTAAACTAGGAAATAAATATACAATATTTCTATACTACAATCAAGGATCTCCAGTCAATCAATTAGGCAACCAATCAACCGAATTTTCCCCGAATGACAAATTGTATGATACAATTAGGCTCCACACTACGGTCTGGTATTGGAATCGCTCCATTCCTTTTATTGCATCAATAATGCTATCAACAGAGATTTCCCGCACATTGGTTGGCTACGAATAGTCTCAATAGGAACAATGTTTTTTCATATTGTATTCCGCCTGAGCTCCAATGTCTTCTTGACTTTGATGTACCTACTTAACTTGTTTCTGTATGTATTATGATGTTTTCAAAAAAAAAAAACAGAGATTTCCCTCACAAATTAAGGAACAAATTGAGTGGAAACCTGAGTTGGAAGGCCAAGTGAAAAGATTTTCTTCCACCTTGGTAGAATCTTTCCACTTGGCCTTCCAACCCAGATTTCCACTCAATCTATTCGTTAATCTGTGCAAAAAACCAGTGCCAAAACCCAGTGTTGATAGCAAATATAATTATTGCATCAAGGTCATAATCAAGTTGTGTAAATTTGAGTAGTGTCTTTCCATCACTGTTATGATTTGTGCCACATAGCGTGGTACAGCTCATACCCACAAAAACAAAATAGTGACAGCTTACATGCCAAAAAACATCAATTCCATGACCTTCCAAAAGCAATCAAAACAAGGAAAGATACATTTTAGCATCTCCAGTGATGTATTGACGCTAAAATGACACACTGTGTGTACAGTTTTGGCTACTTGTGCTGTTGCAGAGTATGAAAATATCAAGTAGTACAATTTGGCATTTTAGAAGACTCCAATGGTAGAAATGTGGTCCGTGACATCTCTTTCAGTCTCAAAATCACAAATGGAAGTGTTATACGGGCAAAATATCAAATGAAATCGCTATATGTGAATTCAATTGTGAGAACGATTGAGACAGAGATTCGTGAACATTCAAATTTCAGAACGCTATTCCGAATTCAAGATGAAATTTTAGCTATTTGTTGTAACTGAGGAAGAGTTTTAGAGATTAATTCTTGGAGTTGAATTTTGAAGAGGTGTTTTCGATTTTATCTTTGATGGAATTTCGAAGAGTTTGGTCTAACAACTTAACAAGCTCTCAAAATATGTTTGAGTTTGTTTTGCTCACTGACGGAGCTGATCTCGAATGAACTTTTAGCAAGTCGAGCGCAATTGACTTTGTTTCTTTAAACAATCCAACTTATCAAACCAAGTAGCGGATTGTTGAAGCTTTGATTTTAAAACTTAACAGGTGTAAGCTAGCCATAAATTACAAGGAACAATCTGATTATTTGAGCGATTTTAAACAAGGTGATCACCAGTTGAACGCAAGTAGCTTGACTTATTTACCAAGTATGACTCATGTTACCTAAAGCTTTCAATAGGACTCTCTCCTGTCACTCTCAATCTTCTTTGACACTCTTCTTTATATTAGTCTGACTATTCACACAGATTTTTTGTGCACATATTGTGCGCAGATCACTGTGTGGGGCCCACTAAGAGTCCCTCACAAATGATCCGAGCCGTTCATTAAATTTAAAATATTTTTTCAAGGGCCCTCGCAAAAAATTAACTCAATCCGATATCTATAAGTGCTCGATCCATACATCTAAACTTTCATACATCTAAAATCTGAATAAAAGTTTAGATGTATGGATTGAGCACCTATAGGTATCGGATTGAGTTGATTTCTCTGGATTGAGTTGATTTCTCGCGGGATCCTTGAAAAAATATTTTAAATTTAATGAACAGCTCGGATTATTTGTGTGGGATCCTTAGTGGACCCCACACAGTGATCTGTGTACAATATGTGCACAAAAAATCTGTATGAGTAGACTTATTATATTTATATTCCTTGTTAACTTTAATAGTTTGCGATATTTCCGAAATGCGCTTGAACGCTCAACTATGCGTATTACGTGACTTAAGTCGTGACTTGTCACCATATTTGAACTCAACAACCATTTCTGAAGTCCACGAAGCATGGTAGAAGCGCACAAACTCACAGTACCGGTGCTAGTTCAGGCACAAAATATGTTTGAATATGTTTTGCTCACTGACTGACCTGGTCTCAAAAGAACTTCCAGCGAGTCGAGCGCAATTGGCTTTGTTTCTTTAAACTATCTAACTTATCAAATCAAGTAGCAGCTTGTGAAAGATTTGATTTGAAAGCTTAACGGGTTTAAACAAAGCGATTTTAAACAAAGCTGATTTGAGCGATTTTAAACAAAACGATTGCAAGTTGAACGTAAGTAGCTTGATTTACTTAACAAGTATGACTCATGTTACATAAAACTTTCTATAGGACTCTCTCCTGCCGCTCTTAATCTTCTTTGACGCTCCTATTTTTGTTCCTCATTAATTCTACTAGTTTGCGATATTTTCAAAGTGCGTTTTAACGCCCATTTATGCGTATTACGTGATTTAAGTTGTGACTGGTCACCATAATTGTTGTCACCATAATTGAAGTCTAACAACCATTTCTGAAGTCCACCAAGCACGGTAGAAGCGCACAAGAAAATGTATCACAGGAAGGAAATGAAATCCCCAAAAAGTGGAAAGCACTTTCTCACGCCCGGACGCCCCTACTAGAAGGGCACTACTGTCTCCTGCTTACCAGGAAATTTCCTTGTTTTCCATGGCCCAGAAAGCAACGCATCACTCTCAAAGCAAAAGAGAGAAAGAAAACACGGCAAGGTAATTAATGAGAACCAAAGAATTATGGAAAGGAAAGTAGAAAAGGACTCATTGGTGGAAGAAATTCCCATCTGGTTAGATTCTTTACATCGCCAAGAATAGAATACCCGAAAAAGAAAAAAGAGAGAACTTGAAAACATGACTAGAAAGAGTATTAGATTTATCATTCGAAATTTTTTCAACAATTTTGGGGAAAACTCTCCGGTACCAAATTCGATGGTTTTCTCTTCACTCTAGGAGCAATTCCACTTTTGTGGCAAAACTCTCTCCACCCCTGTACCGAATTCAACGTCAAATTCTGGCAATGTCATTCTTCGGTGTCAAGTTTGATAATTGCCAAAGGGAAAATTTCAAAATAGCACACGATATTTCATACAAATCACGTATAGCTACCTGTCCTGTTAATATTATCAAAAAAAACACCTAACCTATTTAAAAATCCATCAATTTTTCACTCGCCGTTAAATTTTCATCCAAAAACAGACAAAAATGTTGAAATGACCAACATCTAGCCACTCGGAGGGAAACCAATATACATTTTGGGGAAAAAAAAATTACTCTACTAATTTCTCCTACCAAAACCCACCTGAGGGGCCATGGAGTTCAATGGTTTGTTGTGAGAGTAATGCTTATAAGATTTCATGTCAGTTATTGTAACTGTTTGTTTTTGTTGAACTGGTTATTGTACATTTTGGGATCAAATTTATGTGCCATTATTTTCGGTAGAGCTTGAGAAGGTGTGAGGCAAATGAAGGAGAAGGAGATGTTTGGAGATTTTGGGACATCCACATTCCGCTTAACGTTTTTTATAACTTTTAGTTTTATTCTTATTTAAATTTTTTCAAGTTTCTTAGTTATGTGCCTCACTTTTTTTGCCCAAATATTTTGGAAAATAGTCATTTTTTTACTTAAAAGGGGTTATTTCCTAAAATATTTGGGTAAAAGTAAAAAAAAAAAAAAAAACTTTTCCAATTCGTCTTGTCGAGACGAATCAATAAGTCACAAAAGGTTGGCACAAAACTAACAAACGCAAAAAAAAAAAAAAAACAAAATTAAAAGTTATAGAAAAAGTAAAAATAGTTGTTATTGAAATTTCATAGCCCACGGGTGGATTTTGGCGGTAGAAATCAGTAGAGCAATATGTTTTTTCCCAAAAATACATATTGGTTTCCCTCCAAATGGCCAGGTGTAGACCATTTCAGCATTTCCATCTGTTTTTTAGATAGAAAGTTAACGGCAAGTGGAAATTGATAGATTTTTAAATAGGTCAAATATTTTTTTTGATAATATTAAAAGGTTAGGTGCTTATGCATAATTTGTGTGAAAGGTCAGGTACTATTTCGAAATTTTCCCATTGCAAAACTTGCTATGTCACCTTCAAAGTGCAAGAAAGGTGATTGTGAAGGGAGAAAGAAAGGTGGTTATGCCAAAATAACAGTGCACTGTTAAAACAATCTTGCCAAAATGACAAATGCAACCGGACAAAAAATGACTTCGGCAATGTTGTTTTGACACCAACAGACGAATTTGCTGAGTTCATTGAGCTGCTCTTTTGTTTTCCTTAATTTGATGGGGGTAGGGGGTTAAAAAAATCCGGTGAATCGTAAAACTTTTTACAATTTGCACTCTCTTTTATCTTTATTCACTTTAATTTACTCTATTGTCTTTCTTTCAATATACTTTTTCACAAATCTAAGGATAACTACATAAATTCATACTGATTAAAAAAAAACATCATAAATTCATGTAAACAAAAAAAGAAGAAGAAGAAGATATTCCCTTCTATTTACTCCAGCTTTTTACATCACCCTGAATAGAATAGTACGGAGTACCCAAGAAAGAAAACAGAGAAAGCTTCAAAACACAACTAAAAAGTGCTATTTTCAAATATATATAGCCAGTGCCACCCAATTAAAAAAACAGGCCTCATGACATAAGCCCTGTCGTCTATATTTTTTTTGTGATCCGCCCCTGTCGTCTATATTGATATTGGGGAAAAAAAAAAAGATATTCCCAGATGGGTTTTCTTCTTCACTACAGGCAGAATCCATTTGGAATTTCTTTTCTTTTCTTTTCTTTTGTTCTTGGAAAGGGGTGGCGATGGCGTAACTATGGAAAATTGGGTTTTTTGTCCCCTTGTGATATGTAAGGTGGGGTGATAGGAGTGATTAGTTTAAGCAGCTGCAACTGTACTGGTAGGGAAAGGGTAGTTCTTTTGGGGTTTGTTTGGGGAGTTTGTGGTGGGATTGGAATTCAATTTCTGGTCTTTTCTCAAGGCCTTCATTGAAACAGAGTGGTTCCACTTGTTCTCTTTGGCTTCGTCTTTCTCTATCTGCTCTCTTCTGCACTCTTCACTGCAGAATGGCGTGTCGCCTCTGTAAAATTAAACCATAGAAGCGTAAGAATCGGTACGAAAATAACACAAGAATAATAGATGGAATATTGTTCTTGATTACGATAAGCTTAGCTAGCTTAGAGGAAAATAAATTCTGTTTGGCTGCTAAGGTAATTGAGGAAAAGGAAAACTAATTACTTGTTCTGTTCAGAAACCGAAAGGCCTTTTATTCCGCGGGATGCGATCAGATTTGTGTGTGTTTGTGATTGTTTACGTAGACGAGATCTTGCTTTTAGGAAGCCCAAATGACCAGACTGAAAAATTCTAATTTATTTCATTTTTTTTTTGGGTAAGTTAATTTATTTCATTTTGGTTCCTCACAGTTTTCTAATTTATGAAAGTGAATCGGAAATAGAAAGGAAATTTCGTTTATTTTTTAATTTCCGGGAAGGGGCCGGCTTGCCTCAAGTTTGTCAGCGCACCGGTGAGCAGTCCGGCCATTTTCGGTTCCATTCTAACGATCGGACTTGTTCATGTTTTAGGCTCGTCGAATAGCACCACCACATAAAAAGTAAAAGTAACGTTGATCGGAATACATTTATCTTGAAAATTTGAGTTGGACATAGTGAATATTGTGCGATATCCAATCAACATAATCTTTTACCCGGTTGTTTTACTCAAACAAGCTCTACAATAGCAAACTTGAGACAATCCTCTTCTAAGACGCAGATGTTTCGTGCAAAGCAGGGTTAATCTTCCTTGTACATACAACTGACCAAAATTTGGCCACATAATTTTTTTTATTATTATTGGACTTACGAGGTTTTGTGGTGCCTTTTGTTATGATAATTTCGTGTATCAACAGGATCAATTTCCTTTTTCTGCCAATGATTCTACTCAAAGTAAATTTTCGGACCACGATACAAATTTGTATTCTCAAATGATGTTTGAAGGATTTCTGGTATTACTCAGAAGGGAAAGAAAGTAGTAAAATCTCATTCTTTACGATCGGTTCATTCAATAATTCCGTCGTGCTAAAACCAGCGTAAAGCGAAAGAAACATGAAATTTTTTTTTCTTCAAATTCATCGATCGCGAAAACGAGGAGGAGAATGAATTGATCAAGGAGAACTGGGGACAAACCTGTACATGAAAATGTCGTTGTCACGGAGGGGCTTCTTGCAGAGAAAACAAGCGTCTAAGAAGTGAGGCTGATTCATTTCCTGATCGAATCGATTGACTTCGTAGGAGTAATAGCCAGATCTAGGGGAATTAGCAGGACCGGCCGAGGAGATTGACGAGAGATTCCTCAGGCTACCTCTTCTTTGCAAGGCAATACTCGTGTGATAGACGGGCCTGGTAGATAGGAAGGGGTGGTGGTGGTGGTGGCCTGAAAATCCAGGCTCCGCCGTGCCGGCAATCGAGGCGAGGCCGTCGTCGTCGTTGTCTGCGAAACAAGGCCTTCTGATGGTGGGTTTTGAGTCCATGGATGTGGGATCAGGGATGTTGGTTTGTTGAGAGAGAGAGAGAGAGAGAGAGAGGTAGGAGATGGTGGAAGTGAGAGGTGGGAGGGGACTAGGGGAGTGGTGGTTTATAAAGAGTGGTTGGTGAAAAATGAGGAGAGAGAGAGAGAGAGAGAGGAAAAGTGCAAACCACGGCTGGTGTTCAGAATCCGTGAGAGTGAATCTATTGGCCTTTGAAAACCTTGTAGCAGTATCTGCCTTGTTTTTGTTTACGAAGGCTTATTAGCTTTTTATTTTATTTTATTTTAAATTTTGATGAATTTGAACACAATGGTGATGAATTTGAACACAATGGTGTTCAAATCCATCAAAGCTTTAAATAATGATGCTGTCGTTACGAGCTACGCCCTTCGCTTTTGGTTACTTGTAAAATAAAGCTAATCGAGGAGATCACGGGTTAGGTTTGAATGATGTTCTAATGAACTATAAAGTCGTCGAGCTGAGTAATACATTGACTATTGATTGGTTTGAAAATTTAGCGAGTTATGTTTAAATGTTTCTTTTAACGTGATTTATCTATGCAATAAATCTACGTTCAACACGATTTTAACAATGAAAATATCAGTCAAACTTGAGTTCTTTGATTCATTTTACAATGTAAAGTGAATGGCATTTTAAGTTGTTTCATCAGTTTAAATATATGTATAATAAATACCGCTAAAATTGATATGACTTGTTCGTGAACAATTTCTAGGCTCGCCATGTTTAAGAACCAGCTCGATTCATTCGATAAACAACTCAAGTCCAAATAAAATTTCTAATTGGTTTAGTAAAACGAACCGAGCTCCAGTTGCATGTAAATAAATTCAAATCATTTACAGAGGCTCATTTAATATACCAACCGGCTTGCGCTCTCAAATATCATCTGAACTCGAGCTCGACTCAAACTAAAGCTCACCAAATATTAACGACCTGCGTTTGCACATTTTAAAGTTGGAGTCGGCTTGTTGGCAAATCAATATGGGTAGTGATAATGTCAAAACTGTTTTTGTTGGTGCCAAAACTCCAATGCACTAAAGTCTTGTACATTTTACATGGTACAAGCCTTTTATGCCCTAGAGTTTTGGCACCAACAAAACAGTTTTGGCATTACCATTTATGCTGAAATTGTGGGACCTGGGGGTGCTGTAGTGCACCCCCGCACTACACGTGTAGTGTGGCCAATCAGGCCGTTCATCTCGGCAATAGACGGCTCAGATTTTCATCCGAACAATAGACGGCTAGGATTTGTTGGAGTTCGGATTAAATCCAAACCGTTCGTGCCGAAATAGACGGTCGAATTGACCGTAATACACGGTATAATGCGACAGGTGCATAACAACCCTTCCCACTCCGAAATTGTGGGGGTACTTTGGACTGGAGGTAGGCCCAAGTGATGACCTAACTGCACATGACATACCTTGGCTTTCTTCCCATTCTAAAAAGCGATTCTGAAACGGTCGATGTTCTGGGTTGCCCTTGGCCCTACGCTTTTCCTCTACGCGCGTCGCTTTTTGAAATTTTTTTTTAATCAAATGTCACCTTCCACTTGTAACCATTAAAAAATAAATAAATACTCCACTTTGCAAGGATATTTAATTTGGACGATTGTTCACATTTTAACCCACCCCTCTTATTTTAAATTTTTAAGTGGTAGTGTAGAATGAAATTTACATGTCCATTCAATTCTTTTGAATTTATTTTTGAAGACATTTGACAATTCTTTTGATTTGGGTAATTGTTTTTGGTAGTTTTACTGAGGAATAGAATTTTCGCTGGTTATTTGAGGGATTGAATGGTTCCGATAAAATCTTTTGGGTTCTTTTTCAATTTACTTGGATGACCTAAATCATTCATTTTTAGAGCTCATCAAGAATATTAGTTGTGCATGAAATTATATTGATCGAACATCGATTTTTATATTGTTAGGAAGATTGGAAAATTGGGTTCCCACTTAGCGAAGCTTATTTTTAAGAGAAGTGTAGTCCGATAGGAAATAAATTATGTCAAACTATTACAAGTGTTCTCTTTCTCTAAGGGCCTTTTCCACTGTTGAGTCCAGAGTGCCCCTATGAATTTGGTTACACAATGTCACTTTCTGTGACCGCTCTAAAAACAGATTTGCGGGTGTGATATCGAATGCCATAAAAGACTTAATTGAAGTCATCCCTACCACCAATTGATTTTAGGAGAGATGATGGAAAAACGGTTTGACATCCACCACACATTGGCTCGTGCCATGTAGTGGAGCATTGAATAGTCACTCCACAAAATGCTTGTACATGCAGATGATACAAGCCTTGTATATATGCACCAAAATTTTGGCATTAACAAAAACAAATTTGATATTATTATATCCCTTCCAATATTATATGAACCAATATCTTGTTTTTGCTAAATGTATATCGACCTAATTAAAAAATAATTTGTTGGTAAAAGACAAGTATAACACATTGAAGTATGCAACAAAAATATATTTAAAAAAGGGCAAAATCTAAGTTTACATTCATAATGCAGCTAGAAAAAATGCATGCACAAGAGGGGAGTGCTAAAGCCACTATCCAAAGTCTTAATTTCCAAAGTTGTTAATGTTTCTTAACCCGAAGTGAAAGAACACGTTAGTGACTTAGATAATCTACTAATCAGTAATTAAAGTACAAACTAATTCATTAATTAAGAACTTTGAATTTAAGAAATGTTGAAACTTCCCTTCTATTTTCCCCTCATTTAGTGTTTTCTTAGGAGGTAAGAAAGAGGATTCTTAGTCTGTTCAGTCTTAGAAATAAGTTTGCCCTCAATTTAATGCATCACTGTCCTCTCTTTTTTCTTGGGTTCCCATTGGGATTGAGATCTTCTCCGGTCCAACAATTGGATTGGACCGTCCGGTTTAGACTTTTGTTCGACTTTTTTGGGTTCAGGTTAAAAATCGAAACTATTCATATTGTAATTGAGAACACCAACCTCACCGAAGATTAGATTGATCGGATATCGTTTGATATAATTTCAAAACACATTTATCTTTAAAAAAAAAAAGAAAAAGAGAGAGATTAAAACATATCAAAACTCATTTAGCCTATTTATCTAAAGATAAATTCGTTTCGAAATCATATCAATCGGTATGCGATCAACGTATTTTTTTGATGTGGACAATGTTCTCAGCAAGTTCTAAAAATTGAACGCATGAAAATTATTGCCTAGAAAATTGAGAAATACGACGTCCAAAATACCATTATTCGTAGATTTTTTAGAATTTAAGTTTTATGTTTCTTCATGGAAGGCACAAAAAGGTAAGTGGTCTAATTTCTTTATTAAGGACGGTTGATGTTAGTTGAGGTTTAGGGCGCGAGTCCAACGTACGTTGTGAATGAACCAACGACCGGCCACTGAACTCTGGAACGTGAAAACACAATTTTTAATGAAGGAAAACCACCAGCAGCAATCTTTGATAAGTCACCCAAACCTAGAAGTGTAAATTTAGCTGGGCCAGCACTGGCACGACACTTCCATAGGCAGGCCCCGGTATGACATGCACGACATGAACAGTCCACTTGATTGGGTCTAATTGAGCTGTCATTTTGTGTCCCGCAGCACAGGAATGGGGTAGGCACGTTAGGCGACCGGGCTAGACCAAGAATTTTCTGACATGGCAAGACAATACAGGATTTAGATAAACATGCTGGGTTAGGGACAACTTCAAACACGTTGTTTACTGAAATTTTTTTAATTTGTTTACCGAAAAAAACATCAAACACGTTAACACGCAAAAATAAATAAGACTGGCCGGCCGGCCTGCCCGACATTGCTCATTTGACACCTCTGCCCATATCCAAAGTTTCGAGTCCTCCTAAAAAAAATCATTAATTCCAACCTTTTTGTTATCTAATTTTGAACGAATTACAAATATTCAACTAACTCGTGACATAAACGATGATAAAGACACAATAAAATACAAAATTGTACGTAATTATACTATGAGTGCGGGCTGGAGAGCTCATTGGATTTCCATTTGAGGATTTGAATTCAAGCCACGTTCACATTATAAACGTCAAATCTTTAATGGGGAAAAATTTAGTTTGACCCCTTGTGGTTTAAACTGGTGCCGTTCGAATGCAAAAACATAAGCAAAGTGAGACACGTGGCGGGGTTTATGGGCTCAAAAAATGCGCTTCACATGGTTTGGATGCTACTAGTAAGCACTGGCCTTGATTTTTTTTAACTAAAAGTGGATTAAAAAACGGGACTCTATATGTATCTTACAAACAACAGGTGAAAAAAAAAAAAAAAAAAGAAGCTCCAAAAGAAAAATTACAATTATAAAAGGAATTACTATACAAATTTAAAAATATGTCATTTCAGTTGGCCTTTGAGGTCCGAAGCAAAATATTATTTGCCTTTATTCAAGATTAATTAGTGCTACATTCATTATTTATTTTCCTTTTTGGTAAATTGGTTGAACCTCAAACCTCCAAGGCTCCAAGTACTCATTACCCCCCACCAAATGCCAAAGTTGGCCCACCAAATCCCTCACAACCGTCCACGTGGATCCCAGAGCACTTACACGACGTTGATCCCGGGGTTTATTTTAGAATACTATGGACCCACAACCAAAATATTGAGATAAATTAAAAAACCAGAGTTACCAATTCTGTAAGATGTTTTTGAAAAATAAGAGAGAAACTTCAATCCAATGATTCAATGAACGGACTCATTTGTTTGTCGAAATTGAAAGTGGAAGGATATATTAATTTCATGGAATTCATTAATCTATCAAAGTCAACAATTATCAGATTGATATTACCACATCTCCCATAGTATTACGTAATTCCATGATTTGTGGAACTATATATGGTTTGTCCGATATATGCTTTATTCATATTATAAAATAATAATCGAACACCTAATATACAGCTACCATTACCAGATTAATAGTACCACACCTCCCATAGTATTACCTCTTCCGAATACTGTGGAACTATAGGCGGTATGCCCGATGAATGCTTTATTCCGACCATAAAAATTATAATCGATCAGATAGTGATCATATACAGCTGCTCTAGATATATAATCCAATTTGATGCTGATATCTGATATTCGGTCGGCTCTTAATAGACAATATTTTTGTTTTGCAAGATTTTAAATAGACAAGAAAAATAATATAAGCTCTATAATTATCAGATTAAAGTTATGTAATTGGTAGTTGGATTTTAAAATGTCTATATAGTAGGAGAGCAGGTTAGCATGTGTGTTTGTTAGGTTTTGTTTTCTTATTTCAGCAATTAGTGTTTGTTCAACCTAACCTCCATATAAAAACAGAATAATATAACGTCAGGTGTTGTTAGATGGGTTGAAATATTGAATAAACCCAAATAAATTAAACATATAAAAGTATTAAAATGGTTCCCTTTTTTTTGGTAATTTTTTTTTCCATTCGTTGTGACTTAAGTTCTGAGGTTTTTTGGTTCCCCAACCGGCATGGTCTACCCGAGAATTGCGGGCAGTCATTAACGGCCACTAAGCTGCTACGTGTCCGCATATTTTTCACTTTAACATCTTTGTCCTACTTACCGTAATACTAGCAAAGTGGTAAGACTTTTAACAAGGGTGCACATTCAACGGGCATGCCAAATTTGGCCAAGCTAGCACTACATAATTAAATGAGTTTTGCGCAATATTTTTTAGACAGTGCCAACCCTAGGTTTTTGGGGTGTAAGGCGTTCTAAAAAAATTGAAACCCTTTTATGTATTTCACGAGCAAAACGGTAGAAAGATAAATCATCTTTAAGAACAATGATTACTTGTAGTCAACAAAATCAAAATTTCAAAATCTTATGGCATGACAAGAATTTGCAACCACTCCAAATTTATGCATCAGTGCGAAAACTTGAAACAATCACTTAAAGATCACTCTTCATGCATATTTAGCAGGAAAAGTAATAATTATGCTAATATAGCAAATTCCCTCTGTTATCTATGTTTCAATGGTTAACACGGCTAAGTTATTCAACTCTTTTTTGTGAAAAGATCAAGCGAAGATTGGACTTAATCAACTTCAACTTTGAAAAATTTGTTTTTACAAAAGCAACTGTAACGGAAAAAGTCAAGAATATCCTGTAAGCAATCCATACAATTGGAGATAGAACAACCGTCCATCGATTTTAAATTCCTTTAAATTATTCACCACTTCAACTGGCTTTTCTATTTCCTTTTTTGGTAATGTTCCATTCAAGACTTGCAATTTGGAGAACAACTCGTTTCCATCAACAACAGAAGCTCCTTCTTTGACTGATCTCCCTTCTTGTGTTTTTTTTTCCCAATTTTTTGGGCCTAGCTTGGCTCTAACCGAGCTCACCCAAATGATTTTTCTGGGTACGTACATCTTGTAGACATTGTTGATTAAAAAAAATATGATCGAACATTGATGGCTATATGCTGTTGGATCACATTATTATTATTATTATACAAGACGTCTTAGTTCAAAATAAATCGTCTATTTCTAGAAGACAAAAATTACATGATTTGATCGTGGAGGTACAGATTTCTCAACCATTTTTCACGGGATATGTGTTTTTCAAGCCCTACAGCGGATGAGTAGTTTGAATCATAATCGATATTTTATGGAACAAGCATGGACCCACATCCCATTAACTTTACCCCAAAGTTCAATTTAGGAATCTTAGACAAGCCTAGTTGATCATTAGTAAATCCGACTTTTGTTAACAAAAAATCAAAACTGTCACTTTTATGGACTAAGATGGGTTAGTGGCCAACAAACCAGAGAAAAAGTTTAATTGGAAGACCTAATTAACTCACAGAAAGGGAATTGACTTGGGGCCCTGACAGTGCAACTTCTTTATGTTAGAGTACGTCTCTTTGGGTAAATTTCACAGACACCCACTAGGGTTTGTCTTAATGACAGATAGTACCCTTGGGTATGAGAAATAATTATAGATCCCATGTGGTTTCAATGTTTGAGACTCCAACTATTGTCCCACACCAGTGGGTTTAAGGGAAAACGTAATACTACATAACGAAATGCGACTAGCTACTGTATAACTTGAGGTTAACATTTTGAGCTATGTGATTAGGCACGGGTCGTTACACATTGTTCATTTCACCAACATTTAACATCAAATTGTTCTACCAAACACGTGATAGAATTAGTCAAAAATAATAAACTTGTCCTTTAGAGCAGAAAACGATTCTTTCAAGTAGTAAAAATAAATACTAGTAGTAAGTAATAAATATTACCCTTTGTAGTATTTCTCATTGATCATGATAGGAAATTTAATGCCATGATGGGAGGAGGAATGTTGTGGTTTGAAATTGCCACATTAGATGTATTTAGGAGTTCCATAGAGTTAGAGAGAGTGTGTCGGGGGTGGTGGGTTTCCACCCTCCCATCCCTATGCCTCTCCTTTCTCTACTTTCCCCTTCCTTTTTCCCCTCTTCTTTTCTCTCTTTCTTCCTCCTCCCCTCTTAGCCGCCCTCCCTCTCCAACCTCTGTTTCTCCTCTCCTTCTCTCTCAGACTCATGAAAGAAAGATGCTTGAGGAAGATCTCCCTCCATCTCCTTCGTTTTTGGACTACAGAGGCCCAATTTGTATTTTGGTTTATGATTCTGCTTCACCATCTACGATTTTTCAAGCTCTCCGACCTCGACGGTGAAGGCGTGTGCAACTAATCCGGCTCCGACCTTCCAGTCTAGATGTGACTTTATTGCGATGGGAACAAGCTTTCCTCTCTGGATTCTATGGCGGATTCCATCCTCCTAGGTTCTGACATCGCCGTTGTATCTTCTGTTTTGTTTGTTATTATTTATTTTTCTTTCGGTTGTATTTTATTTTCGTTAACCTTTTCCTTTTCCGTATAATATAACTGAGATTATCTTGTTTGTAGGAGGGAAAAAAAACAAAAAAACTTGCCACATTAACCTTTAAAAAGTTTGACACACGCCCCCATATTTGAAGCAAATGTTGGAGATGCTCTCAGCTCATTGCTCAAGACTCACTACAAAAACTGCCAAAGTAGTTCTTATGAACAAAAGCCCTCATCTGTCTGCAATCTTAATACTTTCGTCTCATTTTGATGTTAAAAAAAAAAAAGGTGAATCGCTCTGCTCACAAAATTATCTTCTCGCAGTTACACATATTAACGCATTATTTTATATCCAGGCGGGGGGCCATGAGACAGATGATATTCCTAACATAACCGCCAAAAAGTAAAATAAAATGGCACATAGATTTGACGAAAATCAGATTTTTCCCAATTCAGCTGCACCATAAGTTGCTATAGAGACAGTTAGGTATGGCACATAGATTTGTTGGTTTAGGGAATGGTAGGTGAGAATTCAGGGCCCTGAATATTACGTGGCGATGTCTAATGCTTCTCCTTACCACACATTCATGTTGAAGTTATGCACTTACAAGCCGTGAGCCGAACGGATTGAATTTTAATGGTTATAGTATGAGTGGAGTGTTAAGGAAATGAATCCCGCATTGCTTGAAAGTGGAATGAGTGATCACTTAATAACATTTGGGATCTCTCCATTTATTGTCAATTGGTTATAAGATGGATATAAAGTTTCTCCATGGTATCAGAACGGGTCCCGTTCCACCCCACATTTTATAAAAAAATTTTACAATTCACACCCCACGATGACAGACCAGCAAAAAGGCTGCACGATGATAAGACCCAAAAAGTGGTCACACGTGATAGACCTCAAACGCAGCTGCACGTGAGGGGGATGTTAAAGAAATAAATTCCACATTGCTTGGTAGTGGAATGAGTGATTACTTAATAACAATTGGGATTCTACACTCATTACCAATTGGTTATGCGATAGATATAAAGTTTCTACATAGAGATATGATTAAATGGCGGATACACATAAATATACATATACATATGGGGGAATATGTTGTATATGGTTTTTTTTGAGTAATTTGTAGAAGAGATGTATATGCTTGGTTTGTTTTGGGATGGATATGGGTATGTCTGTGTGGATATAGAATTAAAAGGAAATGTGGCATGTTTGTAATTACAAAGCCGTATATGAAGGCAGATATAATAAAGATAGAAAATGTGGCATGTTCATAATTACAAAGCTAGATATGAAGGCAAACATAGTAAGGATAGAGGGGAGTTCGTGTTATTATATCAGGCTTCAGGCAGAAGTATAGTCCTAGAGATATTATATTTCCCTTCTTTATCTGGGTGGCCGGAGATATTATATCACCTTTCTATGTCCAGGTTGCAAGCATTGGATATAAGTAGTTGGGACATACTATTTGGGATGATAGTATATCTGCTCTTTATATCCCATTGGCAAACGAACTGCTAGCCTTAGGGCACGTTTGTCAAGAGGAAAAGGAAGGGAGGGCTAGAGAATGAATCCCATGTTTGGAAGTGGCAAAGAAGAGAAAGGGGGGAGGGGTGAGGGGTGAGGGGGAGAGCTTATTCCAGTCCACCCTAGGATAAACAAATCCGAACATAGTAAATGACCAAATTACCCTCAAACCTTTTTGGAATTCTCAAGGCAATAATTTAATGAAGGCAACCAAGTACTTTCTTACATTATCTGCTCATATCATCTACTACTCTAACCAAGTATAAGTCAATCCGCTCTCCTTAACTGATTCCTCCTAAATGTGTCTCTTAGCCCATCTGATTGATGTTGGGGTTTGAGTATATGGAGAGACGTCGAACCTCTTTGATTGTTAACCTACTAATATCCCGTTAACCCCTCAGGGATGTATACAAAATTTTTTTAAAAACCCTTCTTAATTTCTTATACCATATTCACCTCTTATTCATTTTCCCCAAAATCTTATAACCCACTAAACAAGTCCATTAGCTATGACGCCAATTGTCGCATTCGGAAATTGCCAATTTTCAATAGACGGTTCCTCGGGACCATTATTCCTCAATGTCCTTGACTTGCTGGAAAGCTAACTAATGGCCGATGCATCCCTTTTCCTTTCTTTTGTTTCCATTCTTTATCAAGTTTCAACCCCAACAATTATGAAAATTCCAACTCTCAAGTTTATAGTGTTTTACAAAGTTGAACCGTAATGAGTAGTTTTAATTAGTAGTTCAAAAAGAAACTTTGCTTTTACTAACTTTTTTACCTGAGAGAGTGTTTCCTCATTACCCACTGAATTTTTTGGTGTCGTTCCGCTTTCTTTTTAAATCTTTTTTTTTAAAAGAAGATAATTTTAAGCTCAAATGTAATGAAAATTAAAAATAATTCTTTAATTTTTTTTGCACTATTTAAAATATCTCAATGAGATCTATCTATCTAATAAGATTCATATTGATAGGAAAATTATGGGAAATGATATTGCCACACCCTTTTTTGATAATACCACACCCTGCAAGTGTATTTTTGGGCCAAAAAATACACTTCCAGGGTGTGGCATTATCAAAAAAGGGTGTGAAAAAATCACTACCCAAAATTATTTGCGTAAACACATGATTTTTGAGCATAAAATTACATTCCTTTTCTAAAAAATCCCTTTTCCAGAAACTGGAACGGAGCCTAGACAACTAATTACCAGAAGCTTCGGAAAAGACTTTATTTTGTTTTTTTTCGTTCAAATCATCGAAAAGTCTCATCGTTTTTTAAAAGAATTTTTTGAAAAATTCCCCTTAGATTCTCCTTAGATTCCTTCTACTTTCAACATTTCTCTCTCTATCTCTCTCCACTTATTACCCCTACTATTTTTCAAAAAAAAATTCAAAACACAAACCAAACACAGCATTAATCATCCAAAATACTCATTCTTATACATGTGGGTATGGGTAATGAACTTGTAATTATCGGAAATGAAAATGAAGGTTTGAAAGAAATACTGGTATTTCTCGTCAGATATACGCTCTTCACCAATTTCACAATGTAACGACTCGTGCCAACTAATATGGTAATTATTAACCTAACCACGTGGCTTAAAAAATTAATCTCAAGTTAACAATAGCTGGTGAGTCTTTATCTAACACTGGCTTTTTCTTTAAATTCCCGATGTGGGATTCAGGTCTCAAACATTACTTGTGCCATGTTTAGACTAACAATAAAGCACTTTTCTTTGCCCGATTTATATATATTTTTGGCACGAATTCAAAGAACTAATTGAGATATTTAAATTGGCAAAAAAAAATTTACAAATTATGCTCGGAAGTATTCTATTATTTACTCAAAAGTTTATACAATTTCTTTCAAAAATAAAATTATGGTGTAGGACAAAGCTAAGGGAGTACTTAATTATTTTGCACTCTCAAATGTGTATTCTTCACACAACAAATGTCACGAATACACATAGGGCGGTACTAGGGGTGCATATTCATCAGAGCTAGGTCATATTCAGGCCGAACTTTGCTCAATATAGTAGCAAAATTTACGGCAATGATTCCCACACATACTTTTGTGCACATATCATGCACATACATTTTTGTGAGGCCCATATCGGAGTCCCACAAAATGATCTGAACTGCTCATCTTTATTAAAATATTTTTGGAGGATTCCTGTAAAAAATCAGCTCCAACGAATATCGGTAAGAGCTTTCTCAGAAATCGTACGACAAATTCTGTTTTGCCCTACGATTTCTGAGAAAGCTCTTACCGATATCCGTTGAAGCTGATTTTTTACAGGAACCCTTCCAAAAATATTTTTAAAAAGATGAGCGGTTCGGATAATTTTTTGGGACCCCGATATGGGTCTTACAAAAATGTATGTGCACAAAAGTATGTGCAAGTAGCATTGTTGCAAAATTTATGCGCACCCAAGACTATCCGGCTAAAATATTGTGCTACGTCCAAGTGGATCAATGAAAACTGCACACGTGTGTTTCCGAATCAACGGGCATGTCACGAAACATCAAACCATCACTCTTTCTTTTTCTTTTCTTTTTTTTTAATATAACCTCAAAAACCACTTTGGTGGTTGTGTGATATTGATGCCTTTCGATTCTTTATTCTTTTTAATATTGCATGGAAATAATCACCCAATTCGTACTTTATAATAGTTAATCACGGTTAATTATCAGCCCTAAAAATTCTTTTCTTTCTCTATAGGCTTGTAGCTCCTGAAGGTGGCATCCTCGAATGCCTGCCTTTTCTTTTGGTCTCTCTTTTAAGTCTTTAATTTAATTAATCAGTACAAATCTCGTTTAATTATGCTTAATCAGTGGACTGACATTCCCTCCATCGGGGAAGACCCAGACACGTGCGGTGCTAGATGACACACGTGTTTTGTCGTGACATGTGCCACATGGGGTCCACTTTTTTCTTCTTCTCCCTTTCTTTTGAACGGCTGTCCAGACTCCAGACAGTGTGGTGAAACACCTACTCCTTGTTTGCTTTTTATGAGATTCTTCTCCGAGTTTCGAGGCCAGCCCATGGTAATCCGGTTGATTGGTGAATTTGCTCGATCTTCACGTAATTGATCGAGATTCAATTTTTGGAATTAGGTTGCAAGAAAATAGTCTTTTCATAAAGTTCTCACTCTCGGCATGAATGATCTGTCTCTGATCGAACTGAAGAGAGAATTAATCGATATGCGTATAAGATATCCCGGACTCTCCTGGCCGTCGAACCAAAAATAGAGAAACACTGGAGGGCATGTGCAACCTTCCGATATATTCTACAGAGTAAAAGCTTCTGATTTAAGGGGATTTCAATGCCCACGACAGACACAGAATCATGTGGTTTGATGATTAATCAAGCATATATTTAAGTATTTTGGGTACTGCTATTCAAGGTTGGATTCGTGTTTTCTTATTGAAAACTTATTTGTGATCGATCGGTTTATTACGCGAGTAAATAATTTTGAATGTATTTTTTTTGGAAGCTCAAAAAATTTCATTAATGGAGAAAAGTCCAACTATGCTATTGCTGTAAGATAGTGGGCGTCGGTGATGGGTAGAGATTAAAATACCAAGTATAAAGACTTAAAGAACGGAGCACAGAGCACTGCCAAACACAAAACACAAATCTATAATATCGCCATTATATATGGGAGCGTCGACGCCAAACAGAGACAAACAAAAAGCCTAAGGAACAAAGCACACTGACAAAAACCAAAAATACAACAATAACAAATTACTTAAATCTTAGATTATGTGTCCCATTATAAGAAATTTCTGGTTCCGTCACTTTGCTTGGATCGTTTATTCTTTAGGCACATCTATAACTTAATGTTAGGCCACCGACCTTCTTTTGATAATTATATAAGACTGTTGAAAGCACGTTTGTGGAAACCTTACGCTTTTGTGCAGCTCTCGGGGATTTGAGCTCCTTTTTTAATGAATTGGGGATGGTGCTGTGCAGTGGTGTGCGCAGCACGGTGCTGTGCACCTCCGAGCCGTCGGATCGTGCATCCGATGGCTCGGATCTCATCTCGACAATGGACGGCTCTCGATCGTTGGTTGCCGACATAATATCCGAACCGTCAGATGCACGATCTAAAAGTTCGAAGGTGCGCAACACGGTCACTGCACAACACCAACTGAAAGTCCTTTTCTAATGCTTAGAAAAACTTGAAATGCGTTAATTGCTCCCACCCTTCCATCTTGCCTTTATTTCAGAGAAAAAGTGGTGTGGAATTGTGAACGAATTTGACAAGGCAAGAGTAATTAGCACTTCATTAGGAATTCAAGAATTTTGACTTCCTTTTATCAATGGAAGCTTTCTCTCCTTTTGAGTGAGTTGTATTTGTGACGAGTATACTTTCTTGCATAGTGAACTATAATCGTGAACTACGTACTAATTTTCTCTCCTTTTGAGAGGGTGGTATATATAGTATTTTTCTTGCATAGTCATATGTAACAACATGCATTTGCACATTATTACTTCTTCTTCTTGTTTTTATAAGCCGACGTTCAACGCAGCTTATGCTTATCTGAATTGATTCCGTAGCCTGAAGTTAACGAGTGGACAAATCCTCCAATCCAGTGGCGGAAAGACTATGATACAACTCACGCCAAGTGATGATCAAAATGAGTTATTGATATACTACTACATATATACAAGTAATTACTGTTCTATTTTGGAAATTGTAAAATACACCACCTTGTGAAGTGTGAATGACCTTGAAACCTTGGTGATGTATCACACGACACTCAAAATGTGATCACAAAATAAAAATCTATCGTATAAAATGCTGTTTGTGAGCATGAGATTGCATAGTCTGGACAACCTTTGTGTTTTCAATTAAAAACATAACAAATTTATAAAAGAAGCCACTTTGTTCCAAAATTTGGCAAGCTATTCACAATTAGAATGTTAGGTGAAGATTCTTTAGCTCGGCAATATACTTTTCTTTGGGTGCTTATGCATGTAAACATACATATGCAGAAAGTTTTAAATGAAGATCTCTTAAAATGCGGACTCCCATTTCTCGATCGAATTTCGATAATTTGAACCACTTAATGTGTTCAAAACGTGATTTTAAAGTTACCCGAGAGAAATTGGCAAAAAAAAAAAAAGACCGGGAAGGGCTTGGTTTGAGCAGTTTTTTATTGAAACTATTCGGACGAAGCCCTTCCCGGTCATTTTTTTTTGGCTCGCTAGTACCCTTAAAATCACATTCTGATCACATTGAGCGTCTCAGATCATTGAAATTCGATCAGAAATATGGAGGTCCACGTCCGCATTTTAACTAAAATAAAATGAAGATGTCCTCATGGGAAACGAACTGCATACATATGTGTGTACTCAATCAAGACTAGTTTTTTTTGTTTTTCACTTTTCCTAAGGTAAGAGAGAGTACATTTACACGGTGTTTTGGTTAATAAAGCTGTTAACTGAATCTATTGATGTAGAAACCAAATTTGAAGTGGACAAAAACTAAGAATCGATTCTTGAAGGGGTCTGGGTTTTTTTTTTTCGGGTGTACAAAATGAAAGTGTCCATCACTTCCATCAGGAAGTATTGTCCCATCACACAATACAACTATCTAAAGAGTACTCAGCCACACCTACATCGGGGCCGAAGCTAAAATCCCACCCCATATAGCCACAATAACGGGTGATCAACGATCATGGGTATTAAAGTCGTTTCACAATTTAGACCCAAAAGAGAAAGAAGAGTGGGCTCTGCTGCCTTCCAGGGAAGAATAGACATGGGCCGAGATGGTCCATGTAATTTGGGCTCAGGCAATGGGCTACGATCAATAACACCAGGGATTAAACCCATCTCTATATGCTAGTATATGCTATATATTGTCTAAAAGGGAAAATAATTTCCCTTCTGAATTTATGGTTCTTAACTTCCAAAGAAATGCCTTTCAAAAAAAAAATAAATAAATAAAACTTCCAAAGAAACAGGCGAATTTCATGTTCCGATTCTCTATGTGAATCGAGAAAGGGTAAATATTGGTTGCATTTATAAATCGATATGTGAAAACTTATTGAGCAAACTATCTCGCTCAAATATGGTGCCTAGTGTAAATTAAGTAAGAGCCCATTTAATTGCCCGTTTAAATATTGACTTATAACCTTTGAGAAGTCATTTTCAGCGCGTTGAATGTAAAATTTGGTAGATCCAATGGAAAAACTATCCAGCATGAATGTGGCATATACCGCTAATTTTTTTTATTATTAGTCCAGTATGATTACTCATGTTAGATAATTACACATTTTCTAGTACCGGCGAATCGAACATAGGCTTAGAGGTGGGTAATAGGTAATTTCGTGTCAATTTCGTGTTATATATCAAAATCTTATTTATAAAATCCCACAATATTTTTCAACTTATCAAATCTTTCGTGTCATGTTCGGGTCGTGTCGTGTTCGGGTTGTGTTGTCATGTCAAAAAGTCCTACTTTTTGCTAAATTTTTATTTTTTTTAGTTGACAGTTCATCAAACTAATGTCCAATGTATAGAATTACCCATAAAAATGTTTATTTTTAGCTCAATTATATGAATTTATTTTGTTTTTCGTGTCAGGCATGCCCACCCCTACATAGGCTAGGAAAAACAAAATTCATTTCAAATTGTTAGCTGACCAACCAAATTACTGGTTAAATAATTCTCTCCTCACATATTTGCGATCATTCCAATAATGTAAATGGGCTACATAATTTTAAGATGAAAACAACGAGAAGATTCTACGAAGGCCGGAGGTGAATTCGTGGTCAAGGCCCTTGAGGGCAAGCTTGTGAATGAATTTAGGCTGGGTTTCCACCTTTGTCTGGACAGACTAGGCTAAATCCCAAAATCCCATGAATATCGAGACATGTTATTCTCCTTATATACATCAACTAAAAAATTATGAAAATAACTTATCTAAAATCTTTAAATTATAGACAACTTTTTCCGGGGAACCCACTCTTACTCTTTCTTTGTTTTGTTTTGTTTTGGGTACAACAACTAGACCTTATAAATGGGCTGAACCACCGGCCACAGAATCCATCATTGTCCTTTAGGATCCGGCAATTTGGCATTTGTTTCATCAATCAATCAAGGAAATTATGGTACTCCTACTAGTAGTTTTTTCACCTAACGGAAGCATTTAAAGGATAACCAACCATTCCAACAAAAATTGTCTTAGGCAGGAGGGAGAAGTTTTTCAGTGCCGAGCGGGTATCACGTGGTGCCCGCTCGGCGAATCCGGGTCATCTATTTCGATTTTGGACGGCTCGGATTTGGAAAGAGAAAAAAAAGAGAGAGTGGTTCAAACAGAAGAGAGAAAGAGGTAGTGTATGCCAAGATAGGGCTTCAAAGTGTGTACGTACGGTACATTTCAGATGTTGTCACAATTCAAAACACACTCAAGTTTCTAAGCATCCGTAATGCATGTATTAAATTTGTGTGTAAAAATATTTGTTAAAGTATGTATTAGGATAAAAGTGGGTTCGACAAGTATGTGTTAGACATTGCTAACTTAGGAGTGTGTTATAGCATTCATAAAGGGTTTGATATATTTGTGTGTTAAAATGTGTATTAGGATAAAAATGGGTCCCAAAAGTTTGTATTAGGAGTATTGAACATTTATATTTTATGATTGATATTTGTATTTATAGAGATGGGACTCACTTATTGTTTGTTAGCTTCTTTGCCAAACTTGACATATATGCTAGTATACTATTAGATTTAACACACTCTAGCACACAAACTAATATAAGTATTGTGGCACAAAAAATACATTTTTGTTTGCTAAGTCTTAACACACAATTAAAACACTACTTAATAAACCCACTGTGGATGCTGTTGGGCCTCTCACGGTCTTACCTCACAAGACTTGACAACAATTTAGGGTAACCCAACAACTACTCTTGGAATAATACAATGAGTCTAAGGGGGTGTTTCCACGGGCCAAAAAAAAAAACTAAAAACTTAACATATTTTATCATCTTGTTTTACTAACAAAAGAGTTCAGCATTTTATCATTTCGTTTTTACTAACAGTAACTCTACTCACAAACTCATCAATAGCTTATTCACTACCGGAAACACCTAACAACTTCTCAATCTCAAATAAAAAAATTTACAAAATTTTCACTACCGGAAACACCCTCTGAATGTAATCATTCCCGATAAGTGATTGAGTACACCCAAATACCTGTAATCACACACGGGTATCATTTTGGGGGACTCAGGGGGGCTGCTCCCCCCCTTGGGGGAGCAGCGTGCTGCTGCCCCCGTTTTTCGGGCCCGTCCCGATCTCGCTCCGATGATCCGAATCGTTCACTTTGTAGAGCTCGTCGAGTAGAACGACTATGCAAAAAATCAGCTTAATTGGATATCATTAAGTGCTTGATCGGAGCCTTTTTACTTTGAAAAGAATGGATCCGAAACACTGGATCAAATCCATTATTCCCAATGGACCAAGAGTTATATAGGCTCCGATCAGACACTTAATGATATCCAATTAAGCTGATTTTTTGCATAGTCGTTCTACTCGACGAGCTCTACAAAATGAACGATTCGGATCATCGGAGCGAGATCGGGACGGGCCCGAAAAACGGGGGCAGCAGCACGCTGCTCCCCCAAGGGGGAGAGCAGCCCCCCTGAGTCCCATTTTGGGATTCCGATAAGGAGAGAATGTATTGGGTATAATCCTAGAATCTAATCTCTCTGTACCACCATCATCATATGGGTGTTTTCATCTCTCTCTCTCTCTCTCTCTCTCTCTCTCTCTCTCTCTCTCTCTCTCTCTATATATATATATATATATATATATATATATATATACACAAACGAAAATGATATACGTACTGACCACCTCCCACCGAAATCGTACTGACAGCCGCCGGCGGGCCGTCTCCAGCCACCGGACGGCCGATCCGAGCCGTCCAAAAATTCTTAAAAAAAAAGCCGAGGGGCCTTACGCGAGAATAAATGGCATCCGAGATGTGTAAAGTGCTTGATCTGAGCACCCATTTTACGTGTATATATGTATATAAGTGTATATACACGAAAAAGAGGTGTTTGGATCAAGCATCCTACGCACCTCGGATGCCATCGATTCTTGCATTGGACCCCTCGGTTTTTTTTTTATAGAATTTTTGGACGGTTTGGATCGGCCGTCCGGTGGCCGGAGATGGCCCGCCGGCGGCCGTCGGTACGATTTCGGTGGGAGGTGGTCGGTACGGCTAGCATCACTCACATATACAAACTACATTGGTTGAAGTGGCAGAAACGTAATATAGTCAATAATGTATGAATTATACTACTAAATATTCAAAGCTAAAGTCGAAATATTCGTTAAGGTTATTAAAGTAAATTAAGTAGTCACATATGCCTTCCAATAAATTTGGTCCCCAATTTTGAAGCGAATATTGGAGATGCTCCTAGTCTCCCTTATACTCTACCACTTTCTGCATGAAAATCAGCTTATACAGTATTGATCGTGTAAGTTGGATGGCCTTCTTGTGAACTTGGCAAGAGGATCGGAGAAAAACAAGGCATAATTCTATTTTTCTTTTTTTCGGTAAATTTTACTTACCTCCCCTGTCAATCTTGTCGGCTAACTTTTGTTAATGGGAAATGAATTTACCGCCTTCTTTTTTTTTTTTTACCCCAGTTTCATAAAAATCGAATGGAAGGTGTAATGTGTTTGGGCGGTGCCGAAAGGTGAACAATAACATGGTGGTGTAAACTAGAGGTACAGAAAGAAAGATGCCTGGGCCCAGAAAAGAAACTTAAAATCCATCCCATGCTAGGTATTTCCCTACACTCCAGCCATGGAAAAGGGAGCCAGGGAGAAGAAAGATTAAAGTGAATTAGCACCAGGAAGCTAGGAACCAAATGAGTTGGATTTTTCTTTTGCATGGCATGCACATGAATGTAGTACGAGGAATGTTAGGTACAAAGAAAACTTACCCGAAAGTGTCCCAAAAAAAACAATCTATAGTTGAGAATCACTTTGATAATTGGGTCAGGCACATCAAAGTGAATCTCAACCACTAGTTGCTCTTTTCGAGATAAGTTTTTTTTGTCTCTAACATTATACACACACATACGATTTACATCCTGTTTGAAAAAAGAAAAGAGAAACACTTTCAATTCATTTGAAAGGGATGAGTTGGTGAAATACTTTCAATTACTGTGTTGTAGTAGTATTTTGCCCATAAGTGGCCCCAGCAGTATAGGTGCAGTGGGCTAAGTGGCAAGATCCCTTGTTGAAACCCCGCAACATAATACTAATGCTCTGTTTGGAGCTCTAAAATTTTCCCTTCTCTTTTACGTGCTTCTTTCTACAAGTTCCGAACATAGCCTAAATATGTACGTTATAAGTTTATCTAAGCTTTTGATCCTTACAAAATATGCTCGATTTCGTTTTCATCTTCATAAAATTTTTTATTTTAATTTTACCCTTATATTTTGTAATCAATTTCAATGTTGCCCTTCCGTCAAAATTTGGACGGTAAATGTTAATGGCTGGGTGATGTGGACCACGTCTTTCCCACCCTCTTCATAACCCCACCAGTAAAAAACCCTATATCCCCCCAAATTCATTTCCCTCAAACCCACCGATTAACATTTAAAATCCCCAAATGGCTGTTTTATCCTCTTTATTCCGATTCTCGCTCTCGATTTCGTGAACAATATGATTCTTTACACTTTTCACAGAAATCAGTAGTTACTCTATTTCCAGAGCAAAGCCGTCCTGATTTCACTACAAGGATAACGACAATCGCGTTTCCGATCACGAACACGAATTGAGAACAAAACAGGGGACGAAAGTACTCAGCGGAGAATTTACAAGAGCAGAGGAATTGAAGGGAGAATCTTGAAGTCATTAACAAAAGGACGAATGACGAAAAACTCGACGAACTGGCACAGAGCGGTGATCCTTCGGTATCTTAAATTGGCCTTGGTCTTCTCGATTTTGAGGTTTATGATGTTGATTGAACCCATTTTCAGGGGAATTGGGTTGAATTTGAAAGTGGTTTTGTGAGTTTATGGAGTTTCACTCGAAAGGGAGAACGGATGGGAACAGATCAAAGGTGAGGACAGAGAGTTTGGCTCAAATGTTGTCATGATCATGAGAAACAGAGGAAACTAGGGAAACAGAAAATATACAGAAAGGTGGCAAGAGGAGATAAATGCAGAGTGGTTTTGTTTGGTTTCTTGCTTTGGAGTTGGAAATAGTTGATACTAAAAGGGTCAATAATGGCTGTTATTCGGTGGGTTTGGGTGGAAACAAATGTGGGGAAGGGTTTTTACTGGACTTGGGGAAGCTGCTGTGCAGCAGCTTCGTGCTGCGCATCCGCCGGCGGGCCTTGCCGGCATCGGTCCGGCGATCGGAGACGTTTAACGCGTAGAGCTCGTCGAGTTTTACGTGTACACCAAAAATCAGCTTGATCAAATATTGATAAGTGCCTCATCCGAACACATATAATTTGAAAAAAATGGATTCAGTGGTTTTGATCCAGTGTTTTGTATCCATTTGGATTTCATTTTTTTCAAGTTATATGTGTTCGGATGAGGCACTTAACAATATTTGATCGAGCTGATTTTTGGCACTTGCGTAAAACTCGATGAGCTCTATGCGTTGAACGTCTCCGATCGCCGGACCGATGCCGGCAAGGCCCGCCGGCGGGTGCACAGCACGCTGTGCAGCACGAAGCTGCACAGCAGCTTCCCCCAGTCCGTTTTTACTGGCGGCCGGTGGGGAATACGTGTTAAAGGGGTTCACATTCATGTAGGCATTTACCGTCCAAGTTTTGACGGAAGAAAGGTTGACATTGAAATTGGTTACAAAATACAAGGGCAAAATTGAACAAAAAAAATTTGTAAGGACGAAAACAAAACCGAGCATATTTTGTAGGGACCAAAAAAGTAGATAAATGCCCACTTTTTTAATTCCTCTACCTACGGCAATCACAAAATTTCAGATCCTTCCCTGTTCTTATTAGGCCTAATCTTGCAACGTTTTCAACAATTCATGTTAGAACCCCACGGTTAGTTAGTGTGGACGTTGTTTCTTAACTCTCTCTTCTAAGGGAGGGATCCTGAGTTCGAGTCCTCGTAAAGGAGGTAGTCAACTCCTGTTGTAGATTGGTACAAAACAACCACACAAGCCACGCTACTAAAATTAAAATTGAAGCAAACCATTCTGTTTAGATTGGTTTGGACTAGATTCACAGCTAAACGATTTTTTCCCGTACCCCTAGAAATAATAACATTCATGTTAAGCACGATATAGAGTTGTAAGAGTTTATACCTCTCTATATATATATGCTTGATATTAGGCCTTGTTTGCTTTCTAATCTCCTTTTCTCTTTGCTAGGCCTTAATTTACATTCTCAATATTGATGTTAGGCTTTTCCCACCTACTAGTCCCAACATAGACCCGGGGTGCTGCAGTGTAGTGCAGTCAATTCAGTCGTCCATCTCAGCAATGGACGGCTTGAATTTTCATTTGAACAATGGATGGCTAGGATTTGTAGGAGTTTGGATTAAATTTGAGTTGTTCGTGCCGAAATGGACAACCGAATCAGCCGCACTACATAATGTAGTGTGGCGGGTGCATTGTAGCCGCTCCCGTTCTAATACATAGCCCTCTGGGTAGGAGGTCCCAAGAGATCGAATCAAACATTTCACAAAATTCGAACACGTGATCTATCGCTCATTACTCGTTTATATATGTTGGCACAGTCATGAAAGAAGGAAATAAAATGTGTACAATAAGAGAAAAATGCCAAAACATGGAATACCCAAAAGAGCCATGACTAGTACTACATCAAATGCACATACATATACGGTACCTGTCGCCTCTGCTATGGGGTATTGTCTTGTCACACCACACTACATGTAAAAAATCTAACTACAATTATGTCGGGATCAAAGTTAAGATCCCACCACGTGTTGGTGGTGTACTGTTAAGTAAGAGGCTATGAGAACTTGAACAGGAACATTGTCCAACCAAATTCGGGTTTCTAACTGCTAAACCAATCCCTCATGGTCATGTCCAAGTTCGGTCAAAATGCAATACATATCCTATCAGAGGGACCCTTTTCCCTCAATGTTTTTTTTTTGTAATGCAGGGGTGTCCTGGTTGGACCAGTTTGCGCACATCTTGGACTAATTCCTACAGCTCATTCCAAAGCAGTATCACACGCGTAAGCGTGGGGGTGAGGTGGGAGTTGTTAGGGATCCGGGGACCTGTAGCACCCTAGGCGCGCTACACGGTACAACGCTTCATCCGGACCGTCCATCTCGGTAATTAGTGATCCAAATTTTAAAAGAACTCTTCCAGAGAAGAGTTCAACTCTTACTTGGAAAAAGTTTCTTTAAATCCGACCGTTTAAAACACTTTTGGACGGTGAGGCGCTGCTTGGTGCAACACTTTTAACACTCTGCACCACCCCGCCTTATGAGTTATTGCCTTGTTGGCTATAAGAATTGAACATGAGATTTTAGGAGGGAGCAAACTCAAGCCAAGGAGCATTTGGCTACCGTTTTTCCCTCAATTTATTATTGCTTTATTGCTAGCTCTTCTCTCTCTTTTTTTTTGCTACTCTGTCTGGCCAGAAGTACGAGAACTGGGAAACCCATGTGTATTGCTCTGTTAAGGCCTCAGCATTCAGCAGTGTTTGGTTGCCTAGATTTAATGTGAAAATGATTTGGGAACACAGAAATCATGGCAGTGACACAAAACTTGTTTCAGAAATTCTGTGCTTTCTGATCAAATTACCCATTTAGTAAGACCAAGTAAAACATACCATGAGTGGTAGGGAAGAAAAAGTCCTTCTATTAACATTCCAATGAATTATCTATAAACTAAACAAAATGACAAAACAATAAATAAATAAAAAAAAAAAAACTCTAATCGTTTTTATATTTTTCGATACATTTTCACATTCTTCTATATACCAGTACTTTTTACACATTTCAATATATTTTTTAAACCTTAACAACAATCCAATGAGTTATTTTTACATTATCTAATAAAAGAAAAGTTGAAAATTTTACTTTCATCATTTCTATCCACATCATATTTTTTTGTTGATCTATTATTCCTATCCGCATCAAATGTGCAATTTTGCCATTATCTTGTACACATATGACATATACAAGTACCTCCAAACGCACACTCCCTTATTTCAACACACACAAGATAATTGTCAAAAGCTTAATTCAAAGGCTTGAGAAAATGGTCTAAAAGCTTAATTCAACACACAAGTTACGCGTAGGCAAGTGATTTGCTTTGTATACCATGTACGCGCGCCTTTCATATTCCACCATTGTGAATAGACTATCACGCTATCTTCGTAAATTTGTGATGTGCTCATTCAACCCTAGACACGATAACTTTATTTGCCTGTACATATGAGATCACAAAATTAAAGAGTCAATATGTATGTGCGCCTTTCATATTCCACCATTGTAGAATAGACTATCACGCTATCTTCATAAATTCGTGATGTGCTCATTCAACCCTAGATACGATAACTTTATTTGCCTGAACATATGAGATCACGAAAGAGTCCATATGCAGGAACTCAATCCGCTGTCTAGGTCTAGAGATATCAAATGGCCTGACCAACATGTTGAAGGCTCAACTTGACATGGTATGGGTAGTAGCTAGGTTGTGAAACACGACAAATAATGTGGGTTGGACTTGGACTGGACCCTCATTGAAACATGTGACACGGGCACAATAATGTATGGGCACGATAATTAAGCTTGGAAATACTTTTTTTTTTTTTGTAGAAATGAGATTGAACTCATTGCATTTATTTAAAAGTCAAATAGTTTTTCTATATTATGATCGATGGAATATCCAGGATAGTATTGATCTATTAGTGACTTACATCTTTATCATTGCATGTATAAGATTCAAAATGTACAATTCATAAAGTGGTAGAACAATAATACTCATGAAACACTATAATACCAAAAAAATTAAAGTAATCGGTATTTTAAATTTGGTGCTACATTATTTTAATTGTAACTATTTCCTTGTTAGACAATGACATTGATGAATTTGGACACGAAATGGAACAACTTAAGACGTGCCCATGCACCAAGCCCCATAGCACGGCAGGATTAATAAGAGGGCCGGAGTTGAATCGTTAACGAGATCGGAGTGGACTCTGATATCACTCGTAATGCTCGCCTGTCACCAGGCTATTGAGCGAAAAAAAGTGAGATTAACAGCACGACCTAAAAATTTCTAAGATAAAGTTTACCTAAATGAGGCGTCATTTGTTCACCAGTTTAAAGCTTTTTGACATCACATGATGTGATAAAGATTAAGGCTGTCACATCAAATCTAGAGCTGGTTCACCTTTGTAAACTTGCAAAGATTAATTAAAGTTAATTAACAGTTAGTTAATTAATTAATTATGCCAGAACATAATTAATGGCGGTTTCCAGGCTCAAGGATGAAGGAATCAACGAAATTGAAATCAATTTGCAAACATCATGATTATCTATGGTTTAATAAATTTAATTATCCTCGTGATCAAAGTCGTAAAACAATCATAGACCCATTTTCCACGTGATTGGCGAAGATTAATCTCTTTGTTTACTTACTCCAAGGACCAATCAGGTTGTCCAATTAGGGTGTGTTTGGACAAAAAATAAAAATCGATGTTTCTGTTAATGTCATTTTGATCATTTTTTTTTCTCGAACTTTTGTCGAATTCGTGTTCAGATTAACCAGTCTTGATAAATGAAATCTAAGTAGCAAAAAATTATAGTAACCAAAAGTATCAAAACATTGAAAGAAGATGGAAATTTTCCAACAATACAGTTTCTCATTATTTTTAGTGTTTATAGTTGTCTTATCTAAAGTTTTTTTCAACTTCCGTTCATATTTTTATACTGTTCAAACTCTCCTGTCGAGGTGAATGATAGGCCAAACACACTTGTAGACGGAGGACCGACGCATGGCCGGCATGGGCTATACAGGTGATTAATAATAAGTCCTATCATGATTAGTAAAAATTAATTAGTCTGGATTTGCATAATTGTTGTCGAGTAAGCATATTGTATACTCCATGGAGATTTACAATATGCTAAAACAAATGGTTTTAGAGATCATGTGATCCCAATGTCTATTCATTAACCCCAAGCGGTAGCGGTTGTCTTTCATGATCAAGGCCTAAGATTTAAGGTTTACTTCTTTCGAAAATTTCAAGTTCGAAACTTCTCAGATGTTATCAACTTTTTCAGATTCCCGAATTTAATTGGAACCCTCGTAAGCGGGCGATGGAATTAATCACTCAAGATTACTCGAGATGCGAATAAGCTGACCGAACACCGGAGTTATAAAAAGAGATCATGTGATCCCAATATTGAATGGGGTGGTTATATGCATATATCAATTCAATGTTTTGGTTTATTTCATTAACTTGGTCAAACTGAGAGTTTGTCCTTCGATTCTTTATTTCTTTCTTTCACGACTTAGCTAGTACTATTTCTTTCACGACTTAGCTAGTACTACTAGTGTTGAATTGGACGAGTTTGAGCTACTTAGAAAGAATTGGGGATTGTGATGTGTAGTGGCGTGTGTGCAGCACCGTGCTGCGTACCTTCACGATCCGATGGCTCGAATCTCATCTCAGTAATGAACGGCTCTCGATCGTTGGTTGTTGAGATAAGATCCGAGCATCCGACGGTAGAGGATGTAGGAGTTGTGATTATGCAGAATAAGAAGGAAAACAAGGGTCTGTTTGGATGATATCGAGAAATGGTCCCCTAACAATGATGCCTTCCTTGGCTAGGCAGCTGGTTCCAACACACAATTGGACAAGATGTTTCCTCACTTATCCAAACAGGCCCTAAAAGGGGGGAAGTATCCTTTTTCCTTGAACTCTGAGTATAAGGCCCGTTCCGCTAAAATTCTTATTTTTTAAGTACTTATTTTCCTTAGCGGAACGGGGCCTAAGCAATATTCTTTCTTCAAACAAATTGCATTAACACCACATTAATAAAACTAATGAATTAGTCCTTTATCATCATTCTTTTTTGTCAGGGAGTAAATTTGAATTCATAGTCATAATAGATCCGATAAGTGTTTTTTTTTTTTTTTGCATATGTCTTGTCAGTTTCCAAATGCACGACTCTCTATATTTCTCTAGGTTTGAGATTCTAAGCATTATAGAGGTAAAGAAATTATTCAGTACCCACTAATAAAAAATCAAAGTCTTTGTATTAAAAAACTAGGGTGGATGAAAAGGATGGGAGCAATGAGGCATATATGCTTGTATTGAAAATGATTTTCCTATCTATATTGGTGGCATTTAATTGCATTTTCCACACTTCCAAACAAGGCCTATGGCATCGGACTCGGTGGACAATTGGTGCCCTTGACCATGTGTGATCACAGTCAGATTCCAGCTTATCTAAACCAGTTTGGAATGTAGAAATTAATTGATGTAGATCTGCGCATGCATATATGATCCAAATCTGTTCATATTCTAAAGACAAAGGATAATGCCATACAGTCATTTTGGGATCCCGAGATGCTGCAAAGCAGCTCCTTGTAGAGCGTTGCAGGGCGCATTCGGACTGTCCAAAAGTATTTCCAGTGGTTCAGATTAAAAACAAACTCTTCCCTGAATTGCCAAAATGGACGATCTGGATAGCCCTGCAAGGCACTCTACAGGGAGCTACTTTGCAGCCTCTCGAGTCTGTCATTTTAGCCCTCTAAAAGTAATTTAGTCTGGTTGAAAACGGAAAACCAAAAAAGAAAAAGTAAGTTAGACAGGGTATCCAGCTTAAGCACATTTATTTCGAAATTCTGAAGTTAATGACTGGAGGTGACGTTTAATCTTACATTTGGAAAAAAAAAAATATCACACAAGAAAGGAATATAATAGAAAGCTAAAGAGATTTCTTTCATTGGACGCAGCAAGTAAAATTGAGAATATGATTTTTTTTTTTTGGTTCCCCTAAAAACCTAAATACGTATAAGTAATTCTATTAAATTCATCAAACATTATTTGATGCGGTGGTGTTATGACGTTCCGTTGTAGTGAAATCTTCCGGTCTCTTCTGCCGATTGACAAAAATAAGCTAGTGTCATAAAATCCTTCATCGACGTTTGACTCTACGCCACTGCCATAGTTATTATTTGCTAAATCATTTGACTGGGTGAATTTGAATTCAAAGTTAGAAAAAACGGTATATCCAAAATAGCGCCGCATGTTTACTGGATTACTATAATGGATGAGATGGTTTTGCAAGAAATATTTAGACCATGTAATGTATTCATCTCATTTTTTAATCATAAAACATCACTTTCTTAATATATCTGATATAATGATTTGGACCTAGTAAAAATTATGTAAAATTACAGCAAAAATGGAAAAAAAATCTACGGTAAAAAATATACCTTGGCTATTACAATTAAAGCAGCTAGCATAATCACCATTTGTCACCCCAACCGATATTTTGTCGAAGAAATTTGCAAATTCCTTGTAAATCCTACAGAGAGGTGGGGTATGTAACCTACTTTCCCAAATTTATTCATAATTTCTGTTGCTTTAATTTAAATTTGAATAACATGCAAGAACCAATTTGTTAAATATAGACAGAGGAATATTTATTTTGATAAAAATTGGGAACAAGTAAAAATATCTTCTCAGAAAATTGATAAAGGGAAAAAGAGAGAGAGTATTTTCCATTTTATATATCACCGCAAAGCACAAAGTAATGGCCAATGGGTGCATTGTTCTCCATTCTACGGCTTATCAAAATTTATATAGTACTATCTTCTTCTTTTTTGTTTTGATACGAAATGTTCGGATCAGCTTGCGAGCATTACGACCAATTTCGGAGCTCTGAAGGTAATGATTGAGCATAACTCCAGTGGTCCCAAAGTTTGGAATATTTGACCTTCGTAAAAACAGAAACTGTGACTGCATAGTTATGGAGGAGCACTTATTGCTTACACTTCTCAATACGTAAAACCTAGCAAATCCATTGGAATTACCGCAATTTTAGATAATAACCAAATAGGGGCGAAGTCATCCTCAAATAAAAGAATTTATGTATTCAAAATTAAATTCCAAAAAAAATAAAAGAAAACCAATGCCGTTCCCCTGCGGCCATATACATTACCCACAAAAGAAAAACCAAGAAAATGAAAATGAAATTGAAGATCAATAGGAATTTCTGACTTTTCATTTTCATTTCTCTTGAATATCATTTTCCATTACCATATCTTCTAATATGGTCCCACCCACCTTAGGTAGTGGGCCGAGACTGAACCAGGTCTTGGGCTTGGGCCGGGGGCCCATCTCAAGAAAGCAGGATCTCAACGCTGGACTCTCTGACCGCAAGACAGAGAGGACACGATTGGGCCAGGGCCCCACACCCCGCGCACAGGCACAGGTGCCGACACGGCAGCAGAACCACCGACGCCACTCGCCTCCGGCACGCCTTGCAACTCGGTCCGCTCGCCGGAGCAACTCGCTCCGGGTCACCGCAGACCGACTCGGCGTCCTCCGCCTCCCCTCCTCCTTCCGCCTCCTCCCCCCACTCGTCCTGCCGCCGCGCCCCTGTGACGATGGCCTGATGGAGCTGCTCCCGGAGGGCCGCCGCCGCGGCCTCCTGCGCCCTCGCGCGCGCCTGCCACGCGTGCGCCTGGGCGGTCAGCTGGGCGGCGCGGGCTTCCAGCTCGGCGTTGCGCCGGGCCGCCTTGTCCACCTCCGCCTCCTTCTCCCTCAGCTTGCGCGCCGCCGTTTCCTCCGCTGCGTTCAGGAGCGCACGGAACTGTATCTGCCTCTTGTCTGCCAACGTGCGCCGCAGCTGCTCTCCCTGCCCACATTCAATCGAGAGAGCTTTGTTAAGCCATTGAATTGTTTTTTGGGTGAAAAATTGGACACAAAAAAACACAGATCAACTGAAACTGTAGAGAAAAACACTAGCCTAGAAACAACTGATATGTAACTCGATTTCATACGGACCAGTTTATGTGCATCACAACTAATACCATATTTACCTATGTAATCAACAAATACGGTCTCACCAGTTTACGTGCATCACAACTTCGATAATTATTTCGAACTGCCGTATACGTTATTTACCTAGGCATCGGCACGTAGGGCCTAATATCGGCCGATAAACGGCCGTATCACTGGGACGGACTTATTCACTGATACAGCTCGCGATTTTAGGATCACAAACAAGATAAGGAACAACAGGTATTTTGTTTACCTAAAATTGTTGATGATTACGATTGATTTTTGTACCCAAAAATGGAAAATTAAGAAACCCCCATTTCTGGAAAAGAGAGATTGATACCTGGGCTTGGAGGAATTGCTCGATTTCTTCTCTCTGTTGCCTGATTTGGGTTGCCAAATCTTCTGATAAGAGCGACCACAGAACAGAAGATTGAGGAGAGAGATTTTGCTGTTGCTGTTGCTGTAGTTGTTGTTGATGTTTTCTCTGTTGCGGCGGTTGCGATTGCTGTTGTCGTTGTTGTTCGCCGAAAGCTAAACGGAGACCGGTGGACACGGCATTCGGCTGAGGGGTTTGAAGCTGTGTTAGGTCCATGAACTGAGGGGGATTGAGTTGGATTGAGAAGGGATGATTAATAATAGTATTGGGCGATTCTCTTCCTCTCTTTCGTGGATTACTCCCCACTGTCATCAAGATAATAATAATAATAATAATCAAATACTAATGCGTTAGACATTGAAATGATGATGATTATTAATTGCAGTTTTGAAGACCGATTACTATAGGCCTGGTTGGAGATAAAGACGTTGGTAGTGAAAAACAGAGGAAAATTAATTGGCCAACTAACCTCCATTGCTGAACATCATCTGGGATTGATCAAGAAACGAGTAGTTGTTTTCTAATAAGTTATTTCCCTCCTGCACGTTCCTGCATAATTATTCGGAACAGAATCACACACACAGAAATATGTGTATTGAGAGAGAGAGAGAGAGAGAGAGAGATTGATTATTGAGGGGAGAAGGTGAAGAGGTGAATGCAAACCTGTTTAGGAGGAGAACGTTGGATGGGTATTGAGCGTGAACGGCCATTTGTGTGTAGTTTTATCCACTGATATTGAAAAATTGAGATTGGAAGAAGATAGCAATATATGAGGGAGAGGCAGAAGAGAGAGAGAGGGAGAGAGGAAAACAGAGAGAGATGGATGGGGTATGTATATAGCAGTTGAGGATGAGATAGATGATGGAGAGAGAGAGAGAGAGAGAGAGAGAGAGAGTCAGAGAGAGAGAGCGTGGGAGGATTGCGGTGGGTCGCGTATTGAGGGCTAATAAACGCAAAACACAAAAACAGCATGAAAGATGAGAAACAAGGATGCCCCTAACCCCAAGGCGGACTCTTCAATAACGTCCAAAACACAAGAGAAAAAAAGATAGTTTACTACTATTATTAGGAAAATAAATGGAGTACAAAATTTGACAGATAGGGAATGGGACGGATAGAGAGAGAGGGAGAGAGAGACGGATACAGAGAAAGTTAGTTTTAGAGAGAGAAACCAAGTGCATTTGAGAATCGAAAACAGAGTCATAAATGGATTATATATGTCTGATGGATGGATGTATGAAGCCATCACCACCGCGCCTTGATGATATATTGTCGAGCCATAGATCCAATCGTTGATCTTGTCACGAATAGTTTAGATTGAATTTGAGCGCACATAAATTCGAACTGTCATTTGTTCGTGCTCGAATTAATGAGATAAAATCAACCACTTAACCCCTACTTTGCAAGATGTGCTTGGCAGCATCCCTAGTTCTGTTGATCTCTATTCTCATCAATTATCATCTCCCTTTTTTTCACCACTTTGCTTTCACCTACCGTACTATTTTGTAGGAGTACTAGTACTTTTCTCTCGTGCACTTGTCGTTGGGTATTTTTTTACCCTATGGTAAATGATGTCACGAAGCCTCTGTAAACAGACTCTTCACGAAGCCGCACTATTTTGACTGTCCTTTTCAGTTTTAGACGATTCAAATTTTAATACTAAAACATTTCTGGGGAAGAATTACTTTTTTCAGAAAAAATTTCATTAAAATCCAAGCCGTCCAAAATACTTTTGACGCTCGACATTCACCTCTCTAAGTAATTATTCACGAAAAAACTGTGAGTAAAAGTCTCTCTCTTTAATGGACAGTCTAAAGAGAGAAAAGCGAAACGCTCCTTATTTCTGTTTTCTTTTCCTTATCGTTAAATTTTCTATTCAACTTAGCGTGGGGCTTGGCTTTTCTTTGGGTGGAGTCTACGCATTGCGTTTGTTAATTTTCTTAATGCTAAATTTCCCCCTTTTTTTTAAATTTCAAATAAAACTTCCATTAAAATTTTAAAATGTAGTCAAATTTTTAAGAGGTGAGACAGTAAACGTAAATTATAGGACCATGTTCAGAGCGCTTAACGTCTGAACCATTTTAAATTTGTTCAGAGTTTAGAATTTGAACCCTTTTTTGTTGTTTGAATCTCATTGTCTGAATCATTTCAAATTGTTTGGCTTTCAATGTCTGTATCGTATCAGATTGTTCGGATCTATACGTCGAAACTCTTGTTCGGATCTGTATGTTTGAACATATTCAGATTGTTTCAAATTCTACGTCTGAACTATTATTATCGACTATACATATTTTGTTCTCCGAACGATTTCAACTTGTTTGGATTTGGAATCATAGGACTGAATGACATGTTGTCCCGTAATATTGAAAACAAAATCAACTTCTAATTAAAAAATGCTAGGAACACAACAATCCAAATACAATGGGCAATAAATTGATATTTGTATGCGTAAAGATATAGGTACCGACGGATTTCCCACCGAAATCGTACCAACGGTCTCGCCGGGCCTTTTTCGGCCACCGAAAGGCTGATCCGAGCCGTCCAATAATTCTATAAAAAAAAAATCGAGGGAGCCTTCGCGAGAAACAACGGCATCCGATGTGTGTAGGGTGTTGGATCAAGCACTCTTTTTTTCGTATATATATGTGTTTATATGTGTTTTACACATATATACACGAGAAAAAGAGTGCTTGATCCAACACCCTACACACATCGAATGCCGTTGTTTCTCGCGTAGGCCCCCTCAGTTTTTATTTTTAGAATTATTGGACGGCTCGGATCGGCCGTCCGGTGGCCAGAGACGGCTCGGCAAGGCCGTTGGTACGATTTCGGTGGGAAATCCGTCGGTACGGATAGCAGCACTCTATTTGTATTCTTCTGAGTTGTAATAGAATAACTCATTCATTGGCTAAGTGTATCCTATTAGATACTAGACTGAAGTGTTGTGGGGGGGGGGGGGGGGGGGGGGTTGGGTTCTGTCCCTTAATATCGCTCTAGACTTGCCCGTGATGATATGGACCTCTCTTCGTCTTAATAAAATCATCCCTTTTTCATAAATAAAAAAAAATGAGTTGTGCTGATAGAGGAGACGGTGCTAGGTTTCAAAACTTTGGACAATGGGGCACAGGTTATGTTAAAAGACAATGTTGCCCCTAAATTACTTATGGCTTTAAAGTGTAAGATACCTTTTTCTTGAAGAGTCAAAACAAGGTTCTTATATAATTTGGTCCCACAATGCTTGAAATGAACTACTAATAACCACATAATTAGGAAAACAAAGGATCTTATATGATGTTCATACTAAAACCCATTAGGTGATATTGATAATTGAAAAATCTATATAATGTGAATTTATAATGTTATCCTTCTAAGTGTGAAAGAATATACAAATAAAAGGTTATTTTTGTAAAATCACATCACTAGAGGACAACAAAGAGTGTGGTTATTAAAAAAAAAGGTGTGTGAAAATCAATTACCAATCTATATGTGTGTATAATTTATGATGCACCGAAGCAATGCTCAATAATAAACGACAAATGATGAAAATGTAATACTTTTAGATCTCAAGTGCTACTTACTCTTTTGGGGTAAGTTTATACGGATCGAGCTTTGCTTCGGCCTTTTTTTTGAACAGTAAGTTTTGTTTTTTACTGTATTAACTAGAGATTAAAAGGATAAAAAGTACAAAACATCATAATGAACGAAACTTTGCTCTAACCAACGAGCACTTAGCTCATTTAGTACGCCTCCCTCAGTGGAGGCATGGTTCGAGCCCCGCGATAAGTAGTTTGGGATTCGGGGCAATGAACAGCCTCTAAACTCTTTGTGGACTATAACATACTAACACCCCGCTAATCCCCGCTGATGTATACAATATTGGGGAAAAAAAAAAAACTTTGCTCCAACTTAAAATGGATATATGAGTTATAAAAAAATTGCAATACTTCTAGAACAGCCAAATTAACTAATCTTTTTTGAAAGTGCTAAATTTAACTTGGTTTTGAAGACAAAATTAATCTCTTCAACAACTAGGCAACATGCATCTCCTATTTCTCATTCCTCATCTCTCAGCAAAATAAGGAGAAGATGAGAATACCTTCCGACCTAATTGCATGGTGGTTGTTTGTTGCGTTCTACCTTCTCCCTTCACAAAAAGAGTTTGGTCAAAAGTTTCTTTTTTGACCTTGTGAAATGACTAAATTAAAACCTTTTTACTTTGAATTACGTACTGAATATCAAGATTGACTGTATAAGTAATTTTCAAATTTTACCGAACGCTTCCTTGCCCCAAAATTTTTTAGTGGACTCAAAATACCCTGCCACATGACTTACGGTTGGCTAGGGGAGTTTTGCAGAGGCCCGTTTCAGAACGGAAAATAAGTCCTTATTTTTAAGGGAAAATGACGGCCAAGGACATGTTTAGATAATTAATATCCACCAAGAACATTTTCAGCATTAACAAATGTTCTTAGCTTATTCTTGTAGGGTATTAATTATCAAAACACGTCATGGGCCGTCATTTTCCCTATTTTTAAAGAAGGCAATTTCAAGCTAAAAAATAATAGACTTACTGAAATCTAAAAATATGCAATATGGATATTGTTTCATCGAGATCTTTCATACACTGGAAAAAAAAAATCATAAAATTATTTTTTATTATATTATTTTTGAGATTGAAAATGTGAAATAAATACTTATTTTTTAAGAAGGTGTTCTGGAACTACCCCTAAGGAGAATTTGAGGCTGCAATTTTGGGCTGCGTTCTTTTTTACTTTAACTTATTTTTTCGTTTTGTGTGTTTTATTCGTATTTTTTGAATTTTTGTTAGATTTGCATGATATTTTTTAGATTAATTAATCATCCATTTCGACGAAATTAAGGAGTCTAAAAAGTACAAAATTATGACTGAAAGTAAAAAAAAAATTATTTAAGACGAAAAATGTATCAAACAACTGTCTTATTTGTTTAAAGTGCCGTCTTATTTGAATTTTTTAAACATCGGTTCATATTTTTATACTTTTTCGATTCGTCTCATCGAGATGAACGATTAATCCCAAAAATTATAACGAAAAGCTAAATAAAAAATTATGAAAAATAAAAAAAATACCGAAACAAGTTTCAGACTTATAAGTTAAAAAGAATGCAGTAGGTCCTAATTAATATTTGAACCTTTATAGAGATAGATAGACTAGTCTTAGCAGTTTTGGGGATAAATGACAGTAACAAATTGGATTGAAATGATGAGAGTTTCGGTAGTATAAAAAAAACAAGAAGTCTAGAATCATCACAATGAAAATGCACACACAAATGCATAAAACCTCGTATAAATGCATGGGGCCAGTGCCACCGACAGTAAACTTTACATATTAATTCATGTGAATGTTTATGTAAGTGAGTGCATTTTTACATGCGATGTTTTTTTTTTTTTTCGGTGTAAAAAAACACTTTTTTATTGGGTGGTCTGTGCAACACTAATCGTGATCATCAAAATACAGATGAAGAGATAAAATCAAGTTCATACATGGATACACCCCTCCCTCCCCAATACGTACGTTGTTTCTTTTGTTTTTTACTTTTTTTTCCAAATTTACGGTGATAAAACACGAATCAATATCCTCTCACACGGTAATCACCGGTACCGAATGGCTGTAACGCCCTCTTGATGATCCGAAGGATCATTTTAATTAGAAGTCAAAGTGCATGTTTTGATACATAACTGGGGTAACCAAATATGAAAAACCCTCTCAATTAATCATATTTATCTCTAAAAAAGAGAGATAAATATGAATGGCGGTAATATATATATGCCATCTAAATGTCCATTTTAATTAAGTTGCCGTATGTTTCTCTCAAGACAAACTTGATTCAACAACTGATTTACAATTCGTTTAATTTCTTATACAAAAAATGACGTACAAGATGATGAGTCCAATTTTTCCTCTCATAAGAATCACATGTTTTTTTCTTTAATTGTTTTATCGCAACTTATAAAACACCATAATTGTTTTTTTCTTTTCTTGCTTAGACCGCACAATCATTTATTCTCTTCTTATTCTCTTCTTCCATCTAGCTAGTTTATTTAACTCAATTTAAGATCCTCTACCCGTTAATTTTGAGTTAAAAATATACGTACTTAGACGTTGAGAATACTCACAACTTTTTTGTGCATTGTCACTTAAGAATAAATGTAAAGAATACACTAAACACTCTCTTATCCCTTCGGAAGACATCTGACAAAATTAGAGCAATACAATAAATATTCTCTTTGGATGTGTTCGGTAAGCCCCCGGCCCCATCAATCATGCATCTTGAACTCATCATAACACATTTTGCATAAGGATTCATTCCCTTGAGCTTGAACATATATAAGTTTCGTACCAGAATTCACAACATTTTGAGATCGATAAACTCATCGCATCAATCTTGAATTCATAACATCGGTAAATTATGAGTTTAATTTTATATGTTATGAATTTTCAAGAAAATTAATGTTACGACGTTTAGGCCTTTTCAAAGTGGGGGAAAACATCATAATCACGCGTACAATTAAGCAACCTAATTAAAATTAGTGTTGACGATAAGTCCTAAATTAAGCTAGCTAGGTTAGCTCCAAATGGACAAATATAATTAGGTATGTCTTGTTTTTCTTGCTTTTTAGCTACCCTTTCATCCATTGAAACATCCTACTTACTTATCTACTAATTGTCTTTTTGTTGATCAAGTTGGACGAGATTAAAGACTACTTTAAAACGTGTGGGCCGATTTTCCTAACTTCCACGGCTCCCTATATGGACAAGTCAATATATATATCCTCTAAATTTTCTCATTATTCATAAGTTGTCGTTAATGTCTCAATTTTGAGGGAAAGGAAAAGAGTAACGTACGTATAACTAAACTTCTCGAGAGACCAGTACCATTATCCACTGGCGGGGGGCCATTTAATTTTTCCAAGCACTGATACTCCCATAGTGTAAATACTAATTCCTCTACTAAACTTGGAGAAGGCCATTGTGGAATTATGAGATGTGAACTCCGTCATGCTTGAGAGAGAGGAAAATAAACCACAAGAGCCTTCTAAATTTCACAGATAGGTACCCTTTAGAGTCAAATTTAGTAATATATATGTATATATATTAGCAATTAACAAGTAAAATATCAACCGTTTATAAATGCTTAAATTCTCACGTCAATCTACCGGCCATTACCTTTTATCCACAAAATAAATAAACACCGATATAAAATTAGCACGTAATTAAATTTTTTTTTAAAGATATATTGTGCAATGTAGATGTGGTGGTGGGGAAAAATTAAGAGAAACTTATTAGAAAGTTGGAGTTGGTATTGGTACCTATCCCCAGACCAAGAAAGGCAGTATTAATTTTCTACTACTATGATTAGTTTAATGGGATTAAATTCCTTCCGTTGGTGGCGGTAATTATGGGTTTTCCACCACCATCATTTTGGACCCCCACGGTGCGTTAATTGCCAATCTGAGCTATTCATCTTGTAGGATCCACAAAGTAATATTCTCATTCAAAAAATTAGCTTTACCGGACATCGATAGGTGTATCAAGATTTAAATTTTGATTTATAAAACAGATGGTCATGGAAAGTTTAACTTGACAGGATCAGGCCGTCTATTTTATAAACTAAAATCCAACTTTTGATTGATCTATTGATATCCAATCAAGCTGATTTTTGCGTGAATAAACTATACTATAGGCCTTATAAGATAAACGGTTCGGATTGTAACAATAACTGCATGGTGGAGTCTACAATGAGCGGAAATGGAAAACCAACCGTTTCCATCGTTGGCGGAAAGAATTTAATCTCTGGTGTAATTAATGGAGGTGAGAGAAAACTAGAGAAAGGCACCGAAATACTAGTTGCTATGACATAGGCACAACACAATGCCCAAGTCGTTGTTGTGCCTTAATTTGGTCTTCTTGCATCACCCAAATATGCTTCTTTTTATTTTTGTTTTGATCCGGCATCACCCAAATATGCTGACTTTTTGCTTTTCTAACCAATCCTATCATGGCATGAACCGAAAGTTTTTTTTTCTGATTTAAATGTTTCTCGATCTTTCGTGTTTTTCGCCCACGAATCATTCGATGAAATGCTTCAGTGAGAGAAAAACTTTCCTTGTGCTATCCTAGCTGTCTTCCTAATTTTCTCGGTAGAGCTTTCAAAAGGTTTGAATTGGTTCAGGTAATGCATGCAGTGCTGAATTAATTCAACGACATGAACGAAGGGCCATAATGAAGCTTGAGCTAAAGCGTAAGGGTTGACTGACTAAATTTAGGAGCTTGAAGTTAACGACAGGGCAAATTTGCAGTTCCAGTGACTCTAAAATTTGAATTGTTTGGTATTCGTGGGATTCGAATCTGCGACCTCTTAGAATTCAACTTAGGTGTGATCCGATCCCATAATGAATGGGATTCACATGTTTTTTTACGAGTAGTTAGAAGCTGTAGAGGGTTTTTCTGCTAAATAGAATCTATAGAGTTGGTTGTCTCTATTTTGGCATGATCTTGCGCCACGACATGAACCCGATCCATTGAGTCATGGATCAAGGTGAAAAACAAGAGAATGATTGACGGTAACCCCGATTTATCCATCGAGCGTCAAGAATTTATCTCTTGCCCATCACTAACTTACTACCTCTTTAATACATACTGCGCACAGTATGCATTTCTCATCGAAAGAATACACTCAATCTCGTAGTGCATGGTAGTACTATTTTTAGATTGGAAACACTAAACAGTGTTTGTGACACATATCTAGGCTGTAAGCTAATCTTAATTTGATCGTATTTGATATCATGATCTTGTACTGAGTTCAATCAAGTCAATCATGCACAGGCCAGACTCCAAATTGATTCGACTTAAATTCTTGGATAACGTTCGGGCAGATAAAAAAAAAAAAAGAAAAAAACAACTATAAAAATCATAATATCAAATTAATTTCTTATTGTCCATTGAATCATGAGCATATCTTGAACACGTTCTTAACACGTCAAACACAAGTAGAGACCAAATGGATCCCATATACAACCTTATTCACACTTAACAATCACTGAAAAAAATAGTTTTATGCAATCCATGATGTTAAAAAAGACTAATTTGTCAATCAAAATTGTAAACATTAATAAACATGCAGGGAAAAAAGAACCCTTTTTTTTTTTTTGGTGCCATATAATATACATCAACGAGCGTTATTCGGAAGTTAGTAAGTTAGTCCACGAAAGATTTCAGAGATTATCTATTACCCTGAAAACCCAAATGTCTACAACGGAACTCGAACAGAGCCCTGACCTTCCACATGGGATGGACCAGAAGATATACGAACTATGCTAGAATCCGTTAGGAAAAAAGAATACAGTTTGATTCAATCAATGATGTACTATCAAGATGGTCAAGTCAACTTTCGCATCAATTACTAGAAGATTTTTAATTTTGAATATTGAGCCATTGCCATTCTTTCTAGTTGGCTGTTTTCCAGATGCCCCCTTTCGGAATTTTCTTTAAATTTGGATTTTGTCTCCTGGAACTTACTCAATAACTTTTGCTTTGGGCTTGGGGCATGAAACAAGGGTCATCAAAATTGGGGTCTTCGCATAAAATGAATACTACTTGACACAACACGCAACATAGTACATTTAGGGTGCATTTCTGCTATTCATTCGTCGTTTTTTTAGAGTTCGGTATTTTATTTTAGATTATCCTTTAACAAGTGTCCATTTTATAAAGTAATGAGTACGAATTGGTACATTTTCATATTGCCTCTAAAAGTATATTCTATTTTAAAAAGTTAGTAAGTAAAAATGTAATGATGATATCTCCATATAGGGTAAGCAGATAAAAGTTGAGGTGAAATGTGTAATGATGATATTTTTTTTAATAAGTAGAAGTTACGAAGCTGGATACTTAAAAATGAACGCAGGGAGCATTAAACTGTAGTATTAAATTGATAGTAAAATTATTTCTGATGAATTGTTTTTAGTTAATGTACGTGAGAAGAATGACATGCATAGAAATCCTAAAAAACATGGGATCTAATCCATGTAGTTTAGCGGAAAACACCCTAATCAAGAGACAACGATTTGTTATTTTAATTATGTCCGTACATCATGTGGACTCTTTTGCTTGTTAAAATTTACATTTGGTGTACTCTTCTTGAGTATTTATTGCCTGAAAATCAGAATGAATTCCAAGGGAGATGAACATCGATTCAACCGACTTTAGAGTAACATAATTGAGTATGTCGCGAAATTTTAAATCCTAATCGATCAACTTCGCAGCGAATATCTTCGATTACAAACTTTCACTTCCATAGGGTGAGACCATGAGACCACACACTGATGGTAAGTCAATTCAACCGATCTGATCGAACCACCACTGCCGCTACCGTACTTCATAAAACGACCATCACTACCACCTTAATCGTAACCTGAAACGACATCTCGATGGTAAACAAGAAGCCAAGAGAAAGAGAAAAAGAAACACGGAGAAACTCTCAGATCTGAAATCAAGAGAGAAAAACCCTCACGGGAAAGGATTGGAAACGAAAAAATAAAATCATCATCATGGAGGAAAGAAAACATGCACCCATTAAGTGACAAGGGTAAAGCCTTTCCCTCCCGCCACCGCATTAGGGCAACGGAAATCCTGGGAGGAGGGAGGAGAAGAAAAGATCGAGAAGGCGGCTAGGTATTTTTTTTATTTTTTATTGGAGAGAGGAAGAGAGACCATAGCATTCAAAAGGTGCTGATCGAGTGGAACCAAAAAATAATTATTTGGAAATTCAAGTTGTTGGTGCCGTGCTAAAATTGGTGTCTTTTCATTGGGTAATTAATAAGAAATGAAATCTTGGGAAAATCTTGATGCATAGTATGTTGTAATTAGAGCTAGCTAGCTAGGTTTCTTGAAAACAAGGCCCATATTTTCCCTTGGGTTGAAGACAAACGTACTCTGCCTTTACTTAAAATAAAGACATGCCTTTAAACATAATCCAACCATTCCCCCATACCCACAAACACAATTAATTTTAATTTCAATTTCATTTTCTAGGGCTTTCCCTTTCCCTTTCCCTTTCTTTTTCTTTTTTTTTTTTGTCCCCATACAGTTAATTTTCTTGGACTTTGTTTAGGATGGCATGCACCATTATTCTTGGATCATATCCTCACCCCTCCACCACTCCAGATCAACAGTCCACCCACTAAACCCCATACCTATATAGTATACATATATATATATATATATATCGTCATACTAATCACTACCTACAAGAAGATCTGTACGTACTTTAATATATACCGGCCAGTACATCCATGTATTTTAACGCATCAATTGACTCTCACGAACAGTAGTCGCCTGACAAATTAACAGGGGCTTGAGGCAGCTTTATTTTTGGGATTCAACTTGCAAATATTTATGTCGGGTCAATCCTTAGGAAAGAAAGCCTCGGTTTTAACTAGTGAACGTTCAGATTGATCCTCAAAATATTAATTAAGTTAATTAGTCCATCGGGCCGAGGACTTAATTATCAAACAAATTTTGTATAGATTAAAATGCTTACTTAAAGTTCCTAAATATCGGTATTACCACTCTCATTAAGTTATACTCAATCAAAATCAGACCTCCTTTCTTCTTCTTTTTTTTTTTTGCAGAAATCAAATGTAACTTGGATTTTAAATTAAACCATCGCGTATCGTGGGTGACATAAAAAATAAATACGGTCACTGGATTACTTAAGTTGATAATCCAAATTTTGTGGGTTTTTTTTGTTGGATAAGCGCAATTGTTTAGTAGTTTTGAGTACATTTAAAACAACTTTGACTGCTTATTTAGAAATTAGCATAGAGCAGGCGGCTATTAATGTCGCCTTATTCCTGCATGCCAACTTAACCCGGTCAACTAAATAATTCTGGTCTGGTACAAATTACTGGCCATGCTTTTGTTGCATGTATTAATCAACATAAAAATCCAAGAAAGAAAAAGGATAGTGATTTTGCCTCGCCATTTTTTGATAATGCCACACCCTGCGAGGAGTGTAATTTTTTGGTGCAAAAGTTATTCCCCAAAAAAATTCAAAAGCGTGCATCGAAATAGTGCAAATAAATTTTTTAACTCATACAAGTATGACATGACTTTTGAAAAAAAGAAGAAGGAGGAAAAAGCATGACATGATATGTATACCAACAAAATATACTACTAATAGAAAATTTGGTGAAGACATAGAGAATTAGAGATCGATTTGCTCACTCCTAAGAATAACTCAGATTCGGAACTTCTTATGTACTATATATCAATTCATTTGGGGCTAGATCTTTACGAAACTTTCGCTCCGACTAGCTATAATTAAGACTTCCGCAAGCAGACAGTGAGATTGGTCTCCCAGATGTAGTCAAAATGTGAGTAATCTGACTCGGATTGACCTTGAGCTATAGAGACAAATTCTAATACTCCTAGAAAATAAACTATGGTGTGGGTACGTATACACTATCTTATCTTATCTTATCGTTCAAGGTTATTGCGTGACCTAATTAACCTATGAGATAATGGAGGATTAGTGTGTTGGGCTAGCTAGATTTCTTTCATGAACACTTCTCATGCAGGTACAGCGCAACTGCGCAAGGGTGGGGTTCCATTGTACGTATCAGGTGGAAATTAAGCCACATATTCATCCAAATTTATTTAAATAATTGCTTAAATTCGATCAATGATTTTGTTTACCTAGATATATTTCTCCCTTTCCGAGAACGACTTGGGATTAGTTGATGTGCAAGTAATTAGGGAAAATTTCAAAATGACACCTGAACTTTGCACAAAATGTTACAGAGACACCTGAACTTAAGTTTATTTCAATTAAACACATGTACTAACAAAATCCTCAAATTTAGACACCTGAACTTAAGTTTATTTCAATTAAACACCTGTATTAACAAAATTCCCAAATTTAGACCCCCGCCGTTATATTTCGTCCCAAAAATTGTTGACATAGCATCTCCAACTTGTTTAAGTTGCCCCATTGCAAATGTTTCCAACAGAGGACGATGCACCCAAGCAAAACCCATAGGCAGACTTCAGGTCTAGGGTTGAAAATATGTGCAATGGGACAACTTAAACGGGTTGGAGATGCCATGTTAGCAATTTTTGGGACGGAGTATAACGGCGGGGGTCTAAATTTGGAGATTTTGTTAGTACAGATGTTTAATTGAAATAAACTTAAGTTGAGGTGTCTGAATTTGGGGATTTTATTAGTACGGGTGTTTAATTGAAATAAACTTAAGGTCAGATGTCTCTGTGACATTTGGTGCAAAATTCAGGTGTCATTTTGAAATTTTCCCAAGTAATTAACGTCAGTAACGATTGGAGGATGCAAGAGACGCTTATTACGAGAATTGACATTTCAATTGTGACATACTTTGTACTTCTTTGCCTAATAAAGCTGTCCACGCGCACGAGTAATTATATAGGACTTGGATTGTCTCCCGTGCTTATTTTGGATTAATTGGACTAAAATAATCTAGATCTATGCCGCCCATGTTGACACCAAATGGGCAAAAATTATTGAGATCGGTACCAATATTTTTCCATGCATAAAAGACTATGAACAAGTTCAAGTCAAAAAAATAACTGGTAGTCTCATTAATTTTGCGGTAAGAGACTACCAACAAATTCAAACAATTGATTTTTTAGATGGACAATCGAGAATTGGACTGTCCAATCCAATCCAAGCGATTAAGGACGGGAGAAGATACAATTCCAATTCCATTTTGTACAGGTCGAGGAACATTGGTGTAATTTTAAACTTCACTTTTCATTCACATGCTGAATTTCAGTTTGATCCCAGCTGACCCCGTGTTTCACTTTGAATAATTTCGACCGTCGACTTAATTACAGCTTTCAATTATTTGGTCATTACGTCCAAATTGAATATTAAATACTCACGACTTTCTGGCACGTGACAGTCACATGTGGAGTACAGAAAGAAAGAGCAGAAATATGCCGGTAATTTAGTCGACGGAATTTAATGGCCGGCCATTTGAAAGTTGACATATATATATATATATATATATATATATATATATATAGCCACAGTACTTAACAATATATATAGCGACAGTACTTAACATTGTTCAAATTGAGATCAAGAAGAAATATTGCGTGTCAAGGTATTAATGCATTGTAACGAGATTGCTATTGATTGTGAGATTTATGAACATATTCCTTGAAAAATATGTGAGCGACAAGAAATGAATGAGAGAGAGAGAGAGAGAGAGATTGATTTAATCAGAAAATAGAAAAAAAAGTTTGGAGACGTAGTAGTAATGAAAATGAATCCGAAGGGTTGGCCTGATGGTTAAAGTCTGAGATTTGCTTGGGGCAGCTCTAATACGATTTGAGGGAGTTCAAGCGAACCCTTGGGTTCAAAGGATGTACTAAAATTTTGTATACGTACTTATGCGCATTGATATTTCTTTCCTATTAACGTCACTAAATCAGTCGTGCAGAGCAGAGTATATGAAACTTACTGAAATTTGTGAGTAAATAGATCATATAACTCTACGAAATAAAATAAATTAGGCTCGATAAATTTTCAAGCAAAGTAAATATAGTTATCTTATATAGTGTTTTGTATGCAATGTTTTTTGTCTATATTTTTATCACCCCTGAGTTAAAATACTGCAGCCACCGATGGATTTGCTCCCTCCTAAGCTCCGTTCAGTTGTCAGGAATATTGTGTGAAAAATTGGTTTCCAAGAAAAGTGAAGCGAGGTGAAATAAAGGAAAATGAAATTTATTTTCTTGTGTGTATTCTCTTGAAAGCAAATCTTGTAGGAAAACAAGAATTATTCATTTTGGCAAGACATATTTTGCAGGAAAGTATTTTTCTATTGGAAAAGTTGAATCTGTGAATCCTATAACTTTTCTGATAATTGAACACACAGAATACTACAAGAAAGTTGATTTCCCATTCATTCTCATAATTTCCTTGCAACTGAACGGGGCACTAAGGTTTCAGTTTCGAAACTCACCCCTACGGTGCTATCAACTTCTTTGGAGCCAATTCATACAGAATTTTTCTCTAACTCTAATTGAGATATCCACAAGCTGACAGTAGGATTCGTCCTCCAGAATGAGTCGAGGTGCACGTAAATTGGCTCAAACACCTTACTCTTAAAAAATTGAAAATGTGAGGAGGAGCGGAGGTGGGTGGTGATAATTACTACTTACTATGAGTCATGCAAATCAATTGTACTTTGGGCATCTGTTTGATGATGCCATATAACGCCAGTCACGAGAACCAGAAGGCGAGGGAAAAAAACAAGAGAGAGAGAGAGAGAGAGAGGGAGAGGGAGAGAGGGAGACAAGAGACTTGTGAGGTGGGAAAAAATTTCAGTACCGGGAGGATACCACGTGGTGCCCGCTTGGTGCATCAGAATCGTTCATTGCATTTTTAGACGGCTCCGATTTGATACTTGTGGGGCGTACATTCAACCACAAACGCCTTTGCACAAGCACTCGTATCATATATAGTACTAGTTGCTTCCGCCACTGCTATATGCGGAGAAGAAACTACCAAAATATTATTGGAGATTGTTCGATTTTGTTATACAAAGGTATAAAATAAAATAGAGTCACATAACAAAAGGCATATGCAATTTTGTGCGCCTCACCATTTTAGAGGGAAATTATGTTTTATTTTTAATTGATAGATCCTTACAATTTTTGGAGGGGTTATTAAAAAATTTTAAAGAAAACTCTGCCACGGATGACCATATGTTAAAGATAAAATTGTTGGACAGGCGAAGACTTGTAAATTTCAAATTTTTTGAGAAAAAAGAAATTACGTAAAAAAAAAAATATTGAATAGAGCGGCCGACCATATTCATGTCCCTTGGTCCTGATGTAACGTATTCTCTCCGTCCCAATTTCAATGCTCCCTGTGAGAGACTCCGAAACTTTGACCAAACAATAAAGTACTTTCAAAATTAATTTTTAATTTTTTTCTATCATTCAATTTTTTAATTTTTTTTTGCATTGTTCATAAAATTTCAATGAATACTTTCAAACGGTGAGAAAAAAGTTCATTATTAAGAAACATCAGAGTGTGGGTCATATTGCTAGTACTATGCTGCAAAGAATCAAAAGCCCGCAGCACTGCAAACACAACAGACACCACCATGCACTCATTCCAACTCATTGATCGTCACTCCACGCCTAATTTGGGATAACTATTTAACTGTTTCGGACATAATCGCATCGTGTCCCAACACATTTTTCTATACTCGTATAGGGTTCGTATACTTAGTCTTAACATCCCCATCCCCGTTCTGGCCCCCTTATGAAAATGTAATAGTGAAAAGAGTTTTGGGCAACACGTGACGGTACCAAGAGCACGCGTTGGACCTATATATCCACCCAGCTAGACATTGTGCTTTCACGATCACTCCTCCAATGCCCTATTTTTAGTCCATATAGGGTATCATCAATCCCTACCGAACAAAGGTACCAAAATGGTACAGTATATTTAAGTGATTTGCACGGACTCTGGCTATGCATGACATCAGCATAACGGTGTTCCTATTTTCGCTTTCTGCATTCACATCGACTTTGCATAGAAGAAGCGCATACCACAATCTGTTACAACTACAAAGTGTAACTAATTCGCATAATGCGCGTGCATTTATATATATATATATATATATATATATGGACGTAAAGGGATGCGGGAGAATGAGTGTAGAAATGCCTCTTAAAACATTTTAAGTTGTTCAACTTCGCAAAAGCGATAATGAAAAGCAGGAACATAGAATACGAACCGAGAACACGATTGCAAAGAATTTTATCGAAAGATTAGTGTGACTTAGCCCCATTTGCACTAAAAATTTTGTACTATAGCTTATTGGCTTTTGTGAAGTTGTTCATACTAAGCTATATATCTTTTTTGTCATAAGTCACGTTTTCACTAAACTAAAATATTTAACACATTTTCTTCACCTAAACCCAACGCATTTCTTACAACTTGTAGTTTAGTGAAAATAACCAAATGTTTATGGACTATAAAATGTAATCCATACCTTAACGGTCAGCGGAAACAACGGTTAGGCTACTTCTATTTTACCCTCGCAACTGGGTCAGCCTGGTGGAACCAATTTTGAGGAAGAATAATGACCTGTAACATTGCCAGAAAGTTGATGGCCAATTTGGAAAAGGAACCAGGGGACTGTGCTGCGCAGCACCGTGCTGCGCAGCGTGCTGCACGGCCCTCGGCGTCGCCTTGCCGGCATCGGTCCAACGATCGGAGACGTCCACTGCGTAGAGCTCGTCGAAACTAAAAGCGTACCAAAAATCAACCCGATCAAATATCGTTAAGTATCTCATCGGAACACATATAATTCAAAAAGAATGGATTCAGTGGTTTTGATCCAGTGTTTCGTATCCATTAGGATTCATTTTTTTTCAAGTTATATGTACTCCGATGAAGTATTTAACGATATTTGATCGGGTTGATTTTTGGTACACTTGTAGTATTCGACGAGCTCTACGCAGTGGACGTCTCCGATCGTCGGACCGATGCCGGCAAGGCGGCGCCGGGGGGCCGTGCAGCACGCTGCGCAGCACAGTCCCCTGGTCCTTGGAAAAGAAACCAAGCCTAGTCGTCCTTATTTTACTCTATATATTACTTGGCGTTCTGCCAAGGGATTTTTGAGCTTTTAGGCTTTTTCGTTTTTGTCTTTATTCAAATTTTTTTCGCGTTTATTAGTTTTTTTGAGAAATTTTTATGGATTATTGATTCGCCACGATGAGAGGAATCGGAAAAGTAAAAAGTTATGAGTTTTACTCAAATATTTTTTGAAATATCCAAGATAAAACCAAGACAAGACGAATCGAAAAACTACAAAAGTTAAGCTCAAAACTAACAAATGCGAATTTTTTTTTTAAATAAGGACAAAATCCGAAAAATCTAAGCGAAACGGCACCGTTATTTCGGGACTAGCAAAATTCTGTGTTAATGGAATTGCTATAACTCTTTAATCTAAATTTATGAACCACTTTGCAAGTTTAGATTTTTATTGGAAAGTGTTTCAATGTTTAAAAGGTAGAACAAATAATTAAATAAGAATCAGGCTCGTCTTATGGGTTATTAATTGTCAGGTTTTCACATTTATAATGGTCAGGTTTTGGCCCTTAATTTCTTGGAACGTACCTTCGGAACACTCCAGTTACGAAATTTCTATAGAATTGTACTAATTCGGACCTTGTGCACCTCTTAATTGGTACTGATCGTATTCTCCATTTACATTATTTCCTGATCAACTTTCCTAACCAAACATAAAATGTTATAACTAATGTCTCTTTCGCCCGAAAACACGACGAAGACTTATTAATTACAATATCAGATTCAGAGTAATTAACAAAAGCTAAAGCAAAACAAAAACAAAAAAACAATCAACATATAGTATTATGGAAGAAGTTAGTTGGACACAAATTTAATTACTAATAACTTTTTCAGTCTGATAGAATAATCACTATATTTTTAAATTTTATTTGGAGAATTATTCCTCATTAGGTTTATAACCCACTAGCTAAACCAACACATTAGGTTGAAATTGGCGTGAAAGATGATGAGGGCAAGATTAGGAGGTTCGGCTTATTAAATAAAAATAATAATTGGCCATCAACAATGAAAATTAGGCAAATTGAACGACTTGGAAGCAACCTTTATAAATTTTATAAGTATGCAACTTTAGAAAGTTGTTGGAAACTTTTTTCTAGTAGTTTCACTTTAAACAAGATTCTCGATAATTAAGAAAGGTTCTGAGCCAGTTTACACGCATCTCGACTGATTCCGAAATTCTAAAGTTAACAATCGGGCAAACTTCCAGCGGCCGGCCCCATTGCAACAACTAACCTAAGTTTTTTTGGTACGTACTACACCAACTAATGTGTTTTGTGGAGCATTAACTGATCACTAAACAACAACCTAGTCAAAGCTCTTTAAAGGTTATGAATTCATAACTCTATATAGGCATGTGTGAGATAATTCATGTCCTTTCTGCACAGTGAAAAAGGTGTTTCAAATGTAAATAGGGATGGTAATTTCGCCCAAATTCCACGGCTACCAGAACCAAGTCGTCTCCGGAGATGGTAATTTCACCCAAACTCCACAGCTACCGGAACCAAGTCGTCTCCACGGTTCTTGTTTTCTTTAAAGATTTTGCCTGTTCTTTATTGAGTATGGGTTAAGAACACCTTACGAAAGGGAGATTTTTGTTGTAATTTTGTTTAAATTTTTAATTAGGCTAAACGGTTGAATATGGTACCACCTTATGGCATTGGCAGGTTCATTTTTCTAGTTTTAGTTCTCTCTCTCTCCTCTTATTAATAGAATTATAGAACCACTAGTGTTGTGGTACATTGCGGTTAAAAATGACAATAAAACTTTGTACTGTTTGATTATGGTACCTTAAAATTCATAATTATTGGGTATCGGTTCAACTTTAGTCAATGTAAATATTTGATGTTTGGACTGTTAATTTGGGTATGATAATAGCAATATCTAGACCAGATCCACCCCTAGGTTAATTTGGGTATGATAATAGCAATATCTAGAGTATGATAATAGCAATATCTAGACCAGATCCACCCGTAAGTTAATTTGGGTATGGTAACAGCAATATCTAGACCAGATCCACCCGTTGTCAATGATCTGAAATGATTGGAGTCTGAAACATTAAACTTAATATGATATTTGAATTAATGATAAATCTAAAAAACCTACACGTTAAGGATTTGTCTCTTCGAACTTGTTAAATACTCCTAACTTAGAAAAGTCTGGACCTATTTACACCCAGCTCGACTAATTTCTTAATGGCTATTCCCATTGTCGACGGGCCATATGTCCCTGTGAACTTGATGCAACACCTAATCAATTTGCTACACACATTAAAGCATTACTTGCTCTTGCAAAGTCTAATTTCGACAAAGAGGTGGCCCTCCCAGACCTAGGGATCCTGTAGGGTGGGACGTCGTACAACCTCTGTAGGGCTGTAGGCCGGACCCCTCTGGCACTTGACACCATTAAAACTTCACTATTTCAGTACAAAAGCATCAGAGCATTGGCAATTGATTGCATCAATCCCCACCTCCAAACAGTTCTGCTCCATAATCATAGAGTAGAGACAGCCCATAATTCTTCACATTCAAATGAAAGGGACTTTCTTTTTCAAAGAAAAATTTACCATTTTATGTTTTGTTTTTCCCAAGGAAAATAGTTGGGACTCAACCACATGTCACAGATAATTATATTTTTTTCCTGGCCTACGGCTTTGTTTGGAACTTAAGGGTGCCCCCAAGGGTGTAGTGTAGTTGGTCAAGGATCGGGCCGCAAGTTGAGGTTTAAACATATCAAGACTTTGCGCATAGGTTTGATCCCTGGCAGTTGCATACTTTGAACTCAACCGCTGCGCAGTGTGTGGGACCATTGCGAGCAGCACAACCAAGGGAGACTCTCCCAAGGCGTAGCCTATGGGAGAGTCTCCTCTGGGTTATGCCTTTTTTTTTGGAGCTTAGGGGGGGAAAAAAAATGAAAAATTGATTAAGAGCATGAGAGAAAAAGTTAAAGGAGAAATTGATAGTAAAGCTGAATTTATGTTTGAAAATTCCTCCTCTCTTCTTTTAAGAACCAAACAAGTGAATTTCCCTTCTTTCGCGCAAGTTCCAAACGTAGCCTAAACTTTTTAAATTTTATATTGGTTAAATGGATTCTATTGGAAGAAACCATCATCACCAAATTAATTTTTATATTATTTCTTTTAAGTGTTAACTTAATCCTTATCACTAAAATTAGTAATTACATATACTCTGCCTCCGCACGTGTGCTTTGCCAAAGCTAATCAATATTTCTTGATTGTGAGTTGGATCAAGAAATTAGGGTTTCCACATGGAAAGCATGTGAGGGTTGAAGTCCAGCAGAGTGCTCATGACAAGTTCATTTACATGATATTTTTTTGCCTCTCTTTTTTTGTTGTGATCACAACCCCAGTGAACCCACATGTAATTAAAATAGTTTCTCTGTCCCTTGAAAAGAATGGCGGGCCTGGCGCAACAGTAAAAATAGATCACGGGTTCGAGTCGCAGAAACAATCTCTTTGCGGCTGCGTACATCAACCTTTCTCCAGACCCCGCAATAATGGGAGCCTTGTGTACAAAATTTGCCCTTTTGCCTCTCTTCGCCAGAAAAAAAAAAAAAAGGAAAAGTAGCTTTACATTGTTGATATTGTCAAGGAGTAACCAAGAGAAAATTCATGATTCCTGCAAAGCGAAATTTCAACTTGGACGAATTTTTAGCTCGAACTTGTAATCCACCCAAACCCCAAGGGCATCAAGAAGCCTTTAATCCTAAGATTCGGCTACCACCCGCATGCTATCATTTTGTGCGTTCGGGTCAGTCTATACGGGACAAAGCTTTAATTGGACCTCTCAGTATTGGAAAGTGGTATTGGTACCTTTGATAAGTTGGTCCATTAGATCGGTACCTAATTATCAAAAACCAAAAAACTCGGCATCCAAGCTGTTGACATATAAAGTATGCTTGGGGCAATCCTATTTGGCTCCGAGGTGTTATTTTTCATGGGACAAAAAAAAAGACCCGGGGAGATCCCTTTGCATCAAATTTTTTTTTTTTTAAACGGCGTCCCTTCGCATCGATAGCCTTGATCTTTTCACATCCATCGCCTTGCCTCTTTCGCGTTCGCAAAACGCAAAAGATTACAAGGTCTTTGGCCTGAAATAAAAGGGAAAAACAAGACCCTCATCACCTCATGACAAATACTCCGTATATTGTATTCTGCAATGAGTAGAAATTGGGTGCCAAAGGGTCATGATTAAGATGAGGACAGTGAGATCGACTACTGGCCATTATTTAAGGAGTTTTGATGACAAGAGAAATGTTCCTTTGAAAAGGTGATGGTGAGAGGACATGGTTAGAGCCATAGAAGTTGGCTAGTATTATTGACAGCCTTATTTCAAGGGCCTAGCTAGAAAGATAGATATCCCACCAAGAAAGGTGGTTGTGTTTGAAATATGCAAAATATTTATTTAAAAATTCAAACATATAATTCTTTTTTCTTTTTTTTCCCCATTCGTTGAACCTAATCTACTCTACCATAAGGGATTTGGAAAGGAGGATGGGTGCTTACGGGAATCGAACCCTACCCATGTGCATGAGAGTATAAGGGAGGAGGCACCAATTGCACTCGAATCCACTCGCTAAACAAACAAACATATAATTCATGGGAGAATAAAGTAGTGACAAAAAAGCAGTACTGCTCCAATACGAAACCCATGATGTAGTAAAAGGATCAGAAAGCTGGAATTTCATTGTCAAAAATGGTCTATTTGTGTGACTTTTAGAAAACCATATTAAGGGATTCTCTCTGTGAAGGCACCACCAAAGAAATCTGAACTAATTTGACTTTGATTCCAAGTTAAATAATGCCATGTACAACTGACTCTTCTGTTTGGTTGTCAGTTGTGCCAATTTTCCACTCCACATGGGAGGAACACTTGACAATAATGGTTTTCAGTAGTGCTCATCTTTGGTTCCTAATATTACACTCTTTTGGAAGTTTTTAACTTGTACATTAAAGAGTCCCATGACATATGCCATTTCCTCATCAGGGAAAATAAGGACGGATCCGGGGACTCTGTAGCGAGCAATTCCAGTCGTCCAGAAGTGTTTTCAACAGTCTGGATTAAAATAAAACTCTTCCACGGAAGAGAATAAATATTCCCTAGAAGAGTTTGTTTTAAATACGGACCATTAATTGCTTAGATAGATGGTTGAGATGCTCACTATGTTAATTCACTTTGCTCACTACATGATCCCTTTGGGTCTAAGGGCAGGGTATCTCTTGAAAATAGTCGCAAAGGCGACTTTTTCCTTGCGACTATTTCCTGGAAACAGAGGTGTAATGAGATTTAATCTTAGAAGTGCAAATCTATTTGTATCAAGTGGTCGTGCAACGAGTTTCTAGAGAAAATGTGGAGTTCAAATTTATGGAGAAGTATCGAAAGTTGATAATGCTAATGCGAACTAACATTCTACTTCGGGTGCCGATCAAAATATATATATAAAAAAAATAAAAAAAATCCTACTTTGGTCAATATATAAATCTAAACATGTATATTTGTAGATACGTATGGTAGAGTATGTGTAAGCGTGCGTAAGTGTGTGCGCACAGGCACGCACACAGGGGGTTTCTATAAGTTTTGGCTGACTTTCTTGGCCCAAATAGGCTGCCTGGAGAGGATTATAACTTTGAAACCCTGGAATCCCCCCATTCACAGTCAAAATAAGAGAAATTAGAACCCTCTTTCCAAACCTACAAATTTTCCAGCTGCAAAACTAAAACAAGCCAGCAATTGCTGAAATAGCACTGGCGAAAACGTACAGAATAGAATGAAAACAAATCAAAACCACCTGAACCCCAAAAGAATAGGAGGTTGCTTCAGACTCTGTAATCTTAATTGATGCACAAAGAAATTGAAGAGATCTAGATTTCCACAGAATACTCCCCGTATCCAAATCTGCAGCCCTAAACATGTCAATTAGCTCCAGAAAATTACATACTTCAAGCAGGGATATCCAGGTACTTCAAGCAGGGATATCCAGGCCACTGCATCTCACAAATTCAACTACAAATATGGCTGCAAAACCATTGATCCTACCTTTAACCTAACTGAAACTTATATCGGCCAACACGGAAATGTGGCCCAATTTAAAGAGTTTCTACCTCCTCAAGTGAAGAAAAATGGACATTAATGGAATTCAGAGCATCTTGTTCAATAGTAGCAGTGCAAAACCACTTAGGGGGAGAATAATCAGATCTCAGTCCTGGCGGAAAGTCGGTTTTAGCAGACTCCTTTGATACCTCGATGCCTTCAGTTTCCATTTGAATTGACTTTCTATGCCGATTAAAGAGCTGAGATTTAATCTCTAAACAAGATTTTAGATCTTCCTCGCTCCGAGCTTTATTCAACTTATCAAGAAGATCACTTAAAGCTGAATATTTCTCATTTTCTTGCTTTCCAACAAGTTCATCTTCCTTATTAGGGTCATTACCGCCATCTAAATCGATTTTCCGTAGCTTCCTTAGTCCCTGATTGATGATGTCTTCCAATCTCTTTCTATGTTTCTCAGTCCTAACTGGATTTGATCTTAGCTTTAATTTCAAACCAGAAACAACCGTTTCAGTGTCGTCTCCTGCAGAATTACGGTTAGGGTTCGAGTCAAGGGACCCATCGTCGGCAGACCCTTCCGGTTTAGGATTAACGGCAAGAACCTCCTCGAGTAAAGTAACATTCTGCATGTACCGGTCAAAAGCTTCATTTTCCACTTCAATGTTTCCTTCCTTGTATTCTTTCAACTTTTTAAACCTCCATTCATTTATAACTGCAGCATCCTGAAATTACTTCCAAGATTAGTCTTAACTTTATTAAAGCACGATATTATACGACCCGATTAATTGAACAGCAAATGTGCACAGATCACGGTGTGGGGCACACACCGGGTTTCACACAAACAATTTGAGCCATTCATTAAATGTAAAAGATTTTTCAAGGGCCCCCATGAAACATCAACTCATACCGATGCCCTATGTAGCACGGACACGGAAACGGATACGGACACGGATACGGACACGGACACGGGACACGGCAATTCTAAAAAAATGGGGATACGGACACGGCGGGGGACACGCCACGTGTATAAATAAATAATAAATAAATATATTTACATATATATATTAAAAATTATGAACCATTGTATATGAATAAGTTCACAAATTGTATAACTTTTTTTTAAAGGAAAAATTACAGTTTAACCCAAATATTTTGAATAATTTCATATTAACCCCCAAAATTTTAAAAAATATTACATTTTGACCCCCAGCCGTGTCCCCGCCGTGTCCCCCGCCGTGTCCCCAGCCGTGTCCCCGCCGTGTCCCCTATCAAAAAATAATAAAAATTATTGGACACGCCACGTGGCGTGTCCAATACGTTTCCCCGTGTGTCCCCGCCGTGTCCCCGTGTCCCCGTGTCCAATACGTGGACACGGCGCCCTTTTGGAGTGTCGGTGCTACATAGCCGATGCCTATATGCACTCAATCCAATCATCTAACTTTTCATTCAAATTTTAGGATCGTGAAAAGTTAAAGGATTGGATCAAGCACTAGTAGGTAAAGAATTGAGCTGATTTTTAGCGGGTAATCTCAAAAAATGTTTTACATTTAATGAACGGATTTGTGTGGGACATGGAGTGGGCCCCACACCGTGATCTGTGCACATTTGGTGTGCGATTAGACTTTCTGAATATCATATCAGAAAGGATAAAAAACAAGGTATGCGCATGCACCTTTCTGGTTAGGGGCTTCCTTGAACGAAGTGGGCTTTGCAAATTATTGAACTGTGCAAAATTGTTGGAGAGTTGCCGCAGTGAAGAAAATCTATGTGAATTCCTGAAAGCAAGACCAATAGATAAATCTAACTAAGGAAGGAAAAAAACTGCTTCGACAGAGGGTAAAAATTGAAAATTGTCGTATAACACCAAAATAGAGCCACACGAACTCAAAACTTAGGCTAACTAAGTAATACAATGTCAATGTCCTATGGAAGAGAGAGAAAAAAAAGGACTCAGGAGCAATTTAACAATAACAGGGATAGTTGGGATGCTACAATAAAAGTAAGGTGAAAAGGATACACTTTTAGTCTTTACTTGAAGCATCTCAAATAAAATCATTTTTGGCAAAGCCCAGACTCATTCTGTCCATTTGTGAATAGCACTTCCCCTCCAATGACTCCTCAAAACAGTACAGACACTTTCAAAAGAATGGCATGGAAGAGAAGCAACAAAAGCACAGTTTCCCACACTATACTAGCAATCAGAAATGGAAGCAATGGATGAAAACAAAGCGGGTCTTTAGAAGACAACAATTTTCATGAAAATAAGCTACCATGCATCATGTGTTTAATGCTTCCAGCATATACTTGCTTTAAACATCATTGTCAATCCCCATAATCACCACCTTACCCAGAGGGAGATGCCTCGGTTGACTGCTGATCAAACAAAGGAGAGCTAGAAGATTGTGTCTTGTCGGTAAAAGTTGCATTGGCTTTTAACACTGCAATCAGAAATTTAAGATAGAGTCATGCTAGTAAAAGTATGACATTCAGAAAAATAACGTAACTGAAATATCTACACCAGCCTTAAATAAGAGGCAACTATCTTCATATTCACTCACAAAAAGCAACTCTAATATTCTAATACTAGGCCTGACTCCACCATCCTAAATGCAAAGACTTGAGGATAAGCCATATTTGTTTTCATGAAGACTTATTTGTGCTTGGTTCTCCAAGTAGCACCTCTTGCGAATAATTTATAATGCTCTTATGGAAGGTCACAAATACTTAGGCCTCTAGCCTAATAAGCAAAAGTAGGAGCAGGATTTTTATTTGTGGGATTGATTAGAATAAAGTAGGCTTGTGTTCTATCCTGGGTGTTCCGTTAGGTACTCTTCCAGTTAGGCATGTGGGTGTACCCTTTATATCTAGTAAGCTTACAGTTAATGATTGCAGTAGCCTTATCAAAAGATTCTCAACAGACTAAAGAGTTTGGCAAATAAGTCTCTCTCCTATGCAGGGAAATTCCAGCTGATACAATCTGTTTTGTTTGGTATGGCAAGTCTATTTTGGACTATGCATTTTATTCTTCCCAAGTCCGTTTGCTTGCTTATAGAAAGACTTCTCAGGAACTTTTGTGAACAGGTACCGAAAATTATCTTTACTCAAGCAAAGTACATGGTATGCTGCTTATTTACCTAAAAAAGAGGGGGCCTTGGTATAAGGAGAATAGAAGGTTAGAATCTTGCATCTTTCTTACCTAAAAAAGAGGGGGCCTTGGTATAAGGAGAATAGAAGGTTAGAACCTTGCATCTTTCTTAAGACATGTATCTATGCTATAGGCACCAAACTCTTCGAGTAAAATGGTGAAATAAATATCCTATCAAGATAAAAGGTTTCAATATGGTTTTGAAAGACCCTTGAGAAAAGTTTCATGACCAAGATAAAAAGACAAGGGGAAAGAGGGTCCCCTTGTCTAAGGCCCTTTTCACCAGCAAAATACCCTTCAAGGCATCCATTGAGAGAGAGTATTCAGGGATGGCGCTACGTGTGGTGATCCATTTCCTGAAAGTGACAGGAAACTCTAAGGCCTCAAGAATATCACGGATGAGATTCCAAGACACAAAGCCAAAATCCTTCATGATATCAATCTTTGATGCACTCCTACCAGGAGTATTATTCCTGCAGTAATTCCATACTAAATCTTGCATTAAAAGAATCTGATCAGATATGGATCTACCAGAAACAAAGGCAGCTTGACTAGAACTAACCAAAAAATGGATAACAGCCTTAAGTCCAGTAGTTAGCACCATTGAAATCATCTTGACTCTTGTAAATGACATTGCAGATGAGATGGGTCTATATCCTGTCATATGGATGCGGCTAGGGGTTTAGGAACCAAAGTGATAGATGTAGTGTTAAAAGCTCCTAAAAGTTTTCCAGTAGAAAAGAAAAACTTAACTGCAGCTTGAAAGTCATGGCCAATAACATGCCAAGGTGTTTTGAAGAAATATGAAGTGTAGCCATCTGGGCCAGGGGCCTTCTCATCTCAAATTGAGAAAAGAGCATTTTTATTTCCAAGTCAGACACAGATGAATCCAAGGTAGAAAACTGGTGCTCATATCATATAAACAAGGCTGAATAAGCTCCTTAACCCCGTTGATGCCATTTTGAAAGTAATTGACTACAATCTCCTTGACTTCCTTGTAGTTATCATGTCTCGCCCCTTTAGAATCGTTAATGGACAGGAGCTTGTTCCTTGCTCAATGGACAACTACTTTTTTGTGAAAATAAGATACTTCAACACAGATACGGGCATATGCAAGCCTTCCCCGCTCTGCAGTAGTACTATCAGTGAACAGAGGTTTCCCAATCACACTTGCTATTTTACTGAGAATGCTAGCATTCCAAGATGAAGCTTGAGCTTCGGCAAATGAAACCATACTGGAATTGCAGAGATATTATTACAACCATCTATTCTAGTAGATGACCAAGGTTGGAGAAAGAAAGATTTGTCATTGTATGGCCATGGTCCTAACTCAAGAACTTCTTGTTTAGCATCAAAAGAAGAATAGTTGAAAATAAAAAGCCCTGGCTCTACCACAAAAGCCCTGCCTACCGTACTTCCCCGAAGGCACCCCGCCTGCTCACCTCTAGGGCTGCAAACGAACCGAGCTACACGTCAGCAGCTCGTGGCTCAGCTTGTTAAGGCTCGTTTATTGAACGAGTCAAGCTCGAGCTCAGTTTTAGGAAAGAGCCGATCTCGACACTCAAAAGCTCAACTCATTTGAATAGACTCGGCTTGTTTGAAGTGGCTCATTAAGTAAATTACCCAGTCTCGGCTTGTTAAGGGCTCGGCTCGTTTAAAGACAAGCCAAGCTTGACTTTTACTAAACGAGCTGAGCTCAAACAAGAGGAAGCTCAACCAAGGAATCTAATGTCTGCGTACTGATAGGCGCATGATATCTTGGATATGAGCGCCTAAGTAAGGCGAATTAGCGCGTTTTATTCCATTTTCCACTTGATGCCATGCTTTCCTTCGTTTTGTGTTTTTGTTATTTTTGTAGGTAATAAGGCGAATTTTGCGCCAAGGTTGGATTACGAGGCCTTGGGGCCGGTTTGGACGCGTCATGGGAAGTCAAGGCGGAAGCGTGAGGTGTCGGGTGGCCAAATCCCATGCAAGGCTTGGGGGATGCCGTTAGTGTATGCGGTATCCATACTATCACTTCATGTATGGATACAATGAGGCGTAGAATTGGTCCAAGTCTGAACAAACCAATGTGTATGGATACTCCCATTTCCTGTATCTATACTGAGGGCTCCAGCGGGAATTTTCTTGCTTCGTCAATTTTTTTTTAATTTCGGATTTGAGGGGACTTGTATAAATACCCCGAAAAACTACGTTTTTAGGGTTGTACTTTTTATTAGTAGCTTTCTTTGTACGTTCTTTACTTTCCAGAGCTCTTTCCGTTGAAATTTTCAAGTTTTGTTCAAGAACACATCTTCCGGTAACTCATATTACGTTTCGTTATTAATTAAAGTTGCTAGTAGATCTTACTTTAGTTTTAATCTTTTGTTTAATTTTCATTCCAAGCATGATGCAAGTTAGGGTTTCTTTTGCTTCTTGTTTTTATAATGAGTGAGTAGTCATTAGGTAGGGTCGCGGGGTGATTAACACACCGCGGCTAGTTCGGGCACTGCTCCTATTTTCAAACAACGGAAAAACAATTCTAGATTGAAAAAATACTTCTCGTGGACGAACCACCCAGGCATTGTCGGAGCCCATGTGAACGGGGGAATGAGGATCCAAAACCCATTCTCCGCTGCACATGGATATACGGCGACCATAGGGTCTCACATCTTGTGAGGTATCTTTTTCATTCTAAAATTAAGCCTTTTTTAAGAACTCCAAACAGGGCAGGTTAATCTGTACTAGTTACAAGTGCTATGAACCCTACGACCGTACCTCCTTTTAATTTTCTAAAAAAGTACAACCAATTTCTTGTTTTAGTTAATCTCTCATTCAAACCGGAAAGGGGTGGCTACCTAAGAGCCGGTTAAATTAGTTAAGCCCGAATTTTTAGCCAGCACACATCACCATCTCTGTGGATTCGACTCCAGACTTACCGGATATTGTGCTGCGTCAGTTTCCGCCCTACGCTTGGGGCATCCCATTAATTTAGGACTAGGAAATCGTCAAGCACGTACCGTGTATGTGACATGGATTTTGAGCTTTTGCGCAACAACTCTTGCATGACTGATATGGGCACCTGCACAGTTAAATCAGATTTATCATTTATTGTTGAGGAGGCAAAAATGTTGTTTCAGGCGCAACTGACGTGAAAGTTTCCTACCCATGTACAAGGCAACTAAGAAAATGAAGTTTTCAATATCAGTAAAGCAAGGCATGAAAGCATCAAATTGTTGCAGTTAAGATGTAGCTATGACCTGATCTTCTGGGCGGGAAGCACATACAACTCAAGACTTATTGCATGATTTGAGCAACGAAATTCATTATGCAAACACAGTGAACCAGCTGGCTGATATCAAGACAGCTCATCCTCTACTTACATCATGTTCAATTACTTTTCAATGCAAGCAGAGAGCGGTCCACATCCAAATATCACTAATGGCTAATCTAAAAGCCAAAGCTCCGCATTTCCTATCGTTGTAGCAATCATGGGTTCATCATTCATGCACATTTGAACGATGTGCTGCTACCCTGTTCATACAAATTGTACCAAGGGAAGACTATCATTCTATCAATCAAATGCCAACCGTCAAACAAACTGACAAATATGATAGGTGCTAGCTAATGCACTCGGTGCCTAAGCCACAGGCAATGACACTTGGGAATAAGGCTACCATAGCGCCACGCCTTCACCAAGGAAAACCTGGCTACAATGACTTGACCGTGTGGCTCTCCAGTCTCCAGGTCCTCTCCATCATTGAGTTAGAGCTCTCCCTATTGTTTGACTTTCCTAAGGGCATCTCAACACCTCCATGAACCTAAAGCCAAAAATCAAGGCAATCGGAACTCCATACAGGATCATCAGAGGACTCATGGCTTGGAGGGTAGAGCTGAGGGATCGTCGCAGGACTTGACATTGAAAAGTTTTTGAATCCAAAGAATGTAACAGTTATAGAAAATTTAAGCAACCCATTGACTAAAAGTCAAATGGAAAACTAGGAAGTAACAGAAACGTGCTAAAACCAATAATCACAATTTGATAAATGAAAATTGAAAAGCAACAAGGAAAGTTTCTTGAAACGAAAAAAATCCTAAAAATCTCATCCTCCATCAGACAGAGACTAGCCCATCCTCGCTAACTTTCCATACAAAACAATCAAGCTAAAAAATCACTTCATGAAAAAATTAACCAAACTCCTAGACTCTGTTTGTTAGACCATAAAAATATTTTCAAATGTTTGGTTGCAAAAACCTCTGTAAAACATTTTACCTCAGAAGGCGTAAAAAAACTTGCCTAAGGAAATCCCGCAAGTCATTTTCCAAGGCAATGAAGCGTCTCTGTACTCTGACAACTCAACAAACACCTTCATACATTCCCCCCACATCTCAGTTGGCATGACAAAGTTCTTACCTTTGGGTCTAAACTCTAATCCCAAGGTTGTTCAACGGACCAGGGCTAGCCCAATGTATTTGGGGGCACTAGGCCAAATCATCAAGTGGGCCCTAAATTTTTTAACAAGTACAATATAATAAGAGATAATTTCTATATATAAAAAAATTAGACCACATTTCAAGCAGAATATGCTTTGGTTCAGTGGTTTGTGTGTCCCTTTGTTTTCTCTATGACCAGTGGCGGACCCAGGAATTTGACATAGCGGGGGTACCAATTTTTTTTGTAACCATAATATATGAGTTACAATTAAGCACATTCACACCAAAATAATTTTAGCATTCATGAGAAAATAACAATTTTAAAGTATATATGTATTTTAATAACCAGCTTCTTGGGCAAACTTGTGCACCTCGACTACGTGTTAAAACAAAATTATCACATGTTCATCATCTATTTTCCTATTATTAACTCTACGAGTACAAATTTCGGGGGCCAAAAGTGTACAAATGCAATGTGTGGGTTCATATTGAGTACTACACAAATGATCAAAAACGTTAGGAGAGCGGGGGGAAACCTTGGTTCTAGCTATGAGAGGATAGATTTCTATTTTTTCGTTTTTCCTCCAAGGTGCGCACTATTTTCTAGTGCCAGGATTTTGGAAAAAAAAATTTACCTTAGGGGAGTGGGGGGAGACTCGAACACACACACTCTTGTTCTCAAAGTCAACACTTTACCACCGTACCAAACATTGCTTACTTGCACAAATTCGACATATAATATACTGTATATATATACACACACGGGTTTGCCCATGCCTAAAGGCATGGCACAACGCATTTTGAACACAATTAAAATGAATTACGAAATTATATATTGACCACTCCCGCTAACAAAATTGATTTATACGGGAATAATTTTTTTTAATTAGGTTCAAACAGAGTTCATTTAGTGCATGCTCGTGCCCGAAGACGCGGATCGAACAATCAGCACACATGCAAATCAACACTGTAACCGTGAACAAAGTACCAACCTGTTCATGTAACGCCGAAGGGTCGTTCAAAATTTCAAAATAGCGCGCACACAGAGAGAATATGGAACATTTGGTTTTTATTATTTATTTATTTTGGTTTGGGGGGAGGGAATCATTGCAAAATCAAACCTCAACCCAAAGGTAGGCAATCCTATTACAGATTGGACAATAGTGAGAGCTTTGCAATCAAAATAGCCATTTAAACGGAGAAAAAAATGGAGGGAGGGAGAGAGAGGAGGAGGAGGAGGAGAGGGTGAGATATGAATTTTGAACGTGAAATATAATTAGTGGCAATTATACAATTACTATTGTTTGAGAGAGAGGGGGAGAGCAGTAGAATTTACGGAGCAAATCAATAGTTAGGATTTATAGAGAGAAAAGATTCAAAAACCCTCCTCCCTTATTATGTAGATATCTCTATTATAAAACAGAATGGTGTGGGGACAAGTTGTTGGAACGGCTTAGATTCATTTGATCCAAAGGCTATAGTGCATCCTCCCACTTCCCGATTAAGTGCCCATGGTTTTCACCTACATCACACAACTACCATACTCTTCCAACAGGGATGCGTAGTGGGCTAGCACTAGTGTGTGTGTGTGTGTGTGTGTGTATATATATATATATATATATATCGGGGTGGTTTCACGGATACCCAAAAAAAAAAACCTAAAAAAACACCTCAAATCTCAATCTCATAGTTCCCGATCAAATTTTTATGATCCGAACCATTCAATGTGTGCAGAATGTGATTTTAAGGGTGCCAGCAAGAAATTAACAACAATAAAAAGACTGTGAAGTGCTTATTTTGAGCAATTTTTAACTGAACCGTTCATTAAATCTAAACTAAAAACTGCTCAGATCAAGCCCTTCCCAATCATTTTTTTTGCTAATTTTTCACGGATACCCTTAAAATCACGTTCTGATCACATTGAGCGGCTCGGTCCATCAAAATTTGATCGGAAACTATGAAGTGTTTTTTTAGATGTTTTTTTGGGTGTCCCTTGAACCGCCCCGTATATATATATATATATATATATACACAAAATTGAAAAAAAAATCTTCTTTTAAAAGGGCATGGGGGCACGTGCCCCAAGGTGGGTCCATCCCCGTATGTGACCCAAGTTCGAAATCTTGCATCAACAGAATTCCCACAAGGCCTTGTTTTTTACAAGTAAAAACTTAATAAAGAAGTGCCGGGCAGGTATAGAACCCATCCACAGCATGTGGAGTGGAACTCGCCTTACCAGCGAACCAAGAAGATCTATACAATTTCTATTGCGAACAAATAATATATATAACTACTCTTAACGAGGGCCTTTTTTTTGGGCCAAAATTTAAGGCCCCAGGCCCAGGCCTTGCCCTTGGGCGGGGCCTGCAACTGACTGTCCAATTCGTATTGCTATACACAGATCTATGGCAGCACCTCTTCGCTCACTTTGATCTCTTCCCTCTTTTTATTCCCCATTCTTCCTATAGTAGCTTTCTACAGTAGCTTTCTTGACATGGAAAATCAATCATTCACTATCATGTCCAACAACTGCTTGTTAAAATGCCTCAGTGGAGGATTTCTAATACTCCAAAAAAGTTTTTTTTTAAAAAATAGCTGCTGTGGTTTTTCTGATTAAGTCGTGCAAAATTTTGAGCTTTATGAACAAAATCAGAGGGCTTCCGTGTGAAAAGCAAGTGTTGCTGGCTTTAGTAATGTATTCCTAAGTTCCCGTGGAAGTCTTTTCGTACAATACCAAATGTATGCAAGCTTTTTGTCACAAACTAATTTGTTAGGCCAGCCAAACAACGGAAAATTAAAAATACTTGTAAAGATTTTAAAGCAAAACATGGAACATGAAAAATATTTTACACCCAAGCAAACGGGGCCCTAATCAACCAAACAACTCAGCATAACTGAACCCACTTCACTTGACTCGAAACGACAAATATTCTAACTTAACCAAAAATTCCTACCACGAGTCCACGACACTGCATAAACGCATAACACCAAACTAGCCCCTGGGCTTGAAACTCAAATTAAGCACAAACCCAGCAGACCCTTGAACGATATAATTTTTTCACCAGTAATTTCAAGGAAACGGAAGTTGTGACTACCTGAATCGAGCGACGTTGCCGCACTTGATACGCTTAGGTTTGTTTGATAGAATGCCTCAGCCGATGGTTTCTAAACTCCGACAAAGTTAAAAATAATAGCTGCTGTGATTATTCTGATCAAGTCGTGCAAAGTTTTGACCTCTAAGAACAAAATCAGAGGGCTTCCGCGTGAAAAGCAAGTGTTCTTGGCTTTGGCCGTGTATTCCTAATAAGTTCTCATGAAAGTCTTCAGTTCCATACCAGGGGGAAAGAAATTGTATGCAAGCTTTTCGTCACAAAACTATTTTTTGAGGGAAGCCAGGCAACAGAATTTTTTTTATAAAAAAAGTGCAAAGATTTTGAAGTAAATTTCTTTACGAATTTTACACCGACACAAAGGGAGCCCTAATCAAACAAACAACTCAGTATTATCGAACCCCCACTCACTCGACTACTTGAATCAATAAAGATTCTGACATATAACAACTGACCCTAGGGCTTGAATCTCAAATTAAGTACAAATCCAGCACAAACCCATAAAAAGTATGATTTTTTCACGAGCAATTTTTAAGGTAACGGAGGTTGTGACTACCTGGATCGAGCGACGTTGCCGCACTTGATGCACTTAGGTTTGTTGAGGCCGCGAAGGTTCTTCGACGCGTTGGTGGAGGAGAGGGCGGCGGCGGAAATGCTGGCGGGGGTGGCGGGGGACGGGGAGGGAGTGGCGGCGGGGCTGTTGTTGCTTAGGGCCGGTGATGAGGCCGCCATGTTTCTCCGTCACGCTCCGTTTGGCGAAAAATTCGAAGGCAAAGTCCTCGAAAGAGAAAGAGATAGAGTTGGTTTCCTTCCGTGCGTTTTCGCAGGTTCCGTTGAATCGGGATTGGCTCTTCTTTTCCGGCTCAGCCGCGGCCGGAGAGGACGTCTGAGAGGGAATTGGGTGAGTTTTTGTGTAAATAACTTTATTGGTCCCTGTAGGTTGAGAAATACTCTCAACGTCCCAATTAAGAGAAAATTTCCTTTATATCCCTTCGACTTCATACGAAAGTTCACTTTGGTTCTTCTAGTTTTAATTTGGACAATCTTAACCTTCCATTTTAGAATTTGTTTCAATGTCAACCCTCTGTCGCCTTCCGTTATTATTTTGGACGGAAATCGGTCATGTGCCCTGCACGTGACCTATTTTGAGGGACATTTTTGGCCATTCCTCTCTCTTTCCTGTCTCTCTCTCCTCCCTCCTCTTCGTCTCCCTACCCAATAAGAAAACCCAAACCAGAGGCAAAATTATGGACCCCAATTCCCACAATTCTTTTTGCGTTTTGTACTAAAACGACCCAATTCATAATCAGTTTTAGCAGCTGAACTTCTCGCACCAAAACCTGACAATTCAGAACAGACACAACCTGATACAAAAACCCATTTCATTCAACAATTTCACGTATTGGATTCAAAATGGACACAACCCTAAAAAACAGAGCAATGTGGTTCCAAGAAAAATACAGAGCATCATGTTTACACATACTTGTAGCAACATTTATAGTTGTATATACGCATATCGAATTGAGAAAAATCATCTTCTTTCAAGGAAAAAAGGAACAGAGAAAATGGAATGAATCAATTGCTTTCAAGAAACCAAAAGAATTCGATCTGTTGGTTTTGGATTCAAAATATAAGTCACTAGTTTCATTACGTTATTTTTTATGTGAAACTAATTGAACATGAACAGATGGAAGGTGCAAAGTCGATCGTGCACCTGTCGTGTGACCCGTTGGTCCTCTCGAAGAGAAATTAAAAAAGAACTTCTTTTGTCAGAAAAAGAAGCTCATCCATTGCCATCAAACAAGGGAACAACAAAAGATCGACCTTTCTTTCGCCGATTTTGATTAAGATGTGCGAGTTTTGGACAATAAGGAAATAATAAGACGTGGGTGTGGAAGTGGAAACAGCGGCGGCATGTGAGAAGCCGATTTTGATTAAAATGCGCGTGTCGTTCAAGTGACGGTTGAGGCGGGCAGAGATAGAGTCGAAGTCGTTTTGGTTTTGGAGTTTTCCGTGTGTGTGGTGTTGGGAGGGGGGGCAGGGGGTGTGAATTTGGCAAGTGGTGAGAAGAGAATGCGTCGGTGACGGTGAAGGAGTGGAAGAGTTCTAGAGAGAGGGGTGGGGATGGTGGGATATGTGGGAGCAGAGAGAGACAGGGAGGAATGGGGAATGGCAAGAAGAAAGAGAAGTGAATGGGCAAATCTACCCCTCATAATTGGTCACGTAACCAATTTCCGTCCCAAATATTAACGGAAGCCAACAGAGAATTGACATTGAAACAAATTTCAAAATGCAAGGTTAATATTGTCCAAATTGAAAATAGAAGGACCAAAGTGAATTTTGGTGTAAAGTCAAAGGGATATAACAGAAATGTACCCCCAATTAATTTATAATGGCTTGTGCGCACAAATTTTGGGCCGGGCTATTCGCACCCACAAATTTACTCCCATACCCCACTATATTTCGGCAAGCGGTTGTTGAAAATCATAAATAACATTTCGGTAAATAGTTGTTGAAAATAAGATTATATTTCGGTAACTACATGTCGAAAATATATTCAATTTTCGGTAGACAATTGCCAAACATGCATTTTCGGTAAACAGCTGTTGAAAAAAACATCATATTTCGGTAATTGGATGCTGAAAATGTATCTCAATTTCGGTAACTAACTGTCGAGTCTAATTGAAAATTTTTAACGTGGTATGGGAGTAAATTTGTGGGTGCGAATAGCCCGGCCCCAAATTTTTTGTGAACATATCAGTGGCGGAGCTATGTCGGAGTCTGGGGGCAGGGGCCGAACTTTCGAGTTTTAAAATTTTTATTTATATGTATGTAATATTAATATTATTGATATTTATTTGTGCATAGCTGTCTATAACTTTAATAATTTTGGTTTGATTGGATGAAAAATCGATTATTTTACATACTCATTTCGCAAATTCTTTAAGTAAAAAAATAAGTATGTGATAATTAAAGTAGCCTAAAGAAGAAAAAAAAAGATTGGTATACTTTAATTTCATTAAGCTAGAATAATTTCAATGTATAAATGTAACGTATTGAAAAACAAAAACTTTATCATATAATAAGTATATGTACCGATAAAAAAAATTTCTACTAAGCCGGCTCCCCCGGGTTCAAAATCCTGACTCCGCCACTGGCACAAATTGTGCACGTATCTCAATGTGGGGCCCACTACGATTCTCACACAAACGATTCGAGTTGTCTATTAAATTTAAAATATTTTTTTGTGCTTCTGTGAAAAATTAGCTCAATTGAATAACTGTAAGCGCTCCATCTAATTTTTTAACTTTTCATTTAGATTTTAGGATTTGAGGCTACAACCTTAATGAAAAGTTATAAGAGTGAATCGAACAATTATAATTATTCAATTGAGCTGATTTTTTAAAGAGCACTTGAAAAAATATTTTAAATTTAATGAACGATCAGAAGCACTTGTGTGGAACCCATAATGGGCCCCGCATTGCGATCTGTGCACAATCTATGTAAAAAAAGTCTGTGCACATAGTTGGGTTGGTGAACTCAAAAAACGCGTACACAGAACTCGAATTAAAGAAAGAAGAAAACGAAAAGGTTGATCGAGAGCGTCTCGGTTCGGAAGAAATAGAGGAAGATCTCTCGGAAAAAAAAAAGAAAAACTGACAAAGATTCACTTTACAAATTGTAATAGCGATACCTTTGAAGGAAACTCATGGAACAATCATATTACTGCCCAGTCTAGCTTGGGTTGTTTTTGTTTTTGTTTTTGTTTTTGTTTTTTTTTTTAAAGGAACACATTAGAAATTTATTGATTAAAATGATGAGTATATCGTGTAAAATTAATACAACTGTTATAAATACCTATTACATACAAGGAGACAGATAACACGTCTAAATTAAATGAAGGATTCGATTCCAGCGATAAATTGATAAGACAGTCAGGTGCCAAAGCTGCATATGCTATTTGTCGATATCCAGTCTGTCACGATAATTTTACAATTGACAATGCTTTCCACAGAGATCGACCGATGTCAACCTAGCGCGTCCGATGCCACTATAGTCGCTTCGTTTTGATTGTTAGGATTTCCTCCTATTTTACCCGTTCCCTGCATGTGGATAGTTTTTTGCAATAATATAAATACGATTAAAGATCTCTCTCTCTCTCTCTCTCTCTCTCTCTCTCAAAACACCTACAAAATGAATTATCTCAAAACACCTACAAAAAATGAATTAAGTTTCATGTCTTCGGCCATGGGTTCAAAGTGTGCGTCCAGGGTTAAAAGTTTGCAGCCATTGGTTAAAAATAGGCCTGAAAAGTTTGCGGCTACTTGTATTAAGTTTGCGTGCAAAGGTTTTAAGTTGCGGATGCAGTGTCATAGTATGCGGTTTTTATGTGTAAATTCTGCCGTAGTGTCATAGTTTTTGCCCGCAGATGTTGATGGGGATGACGGCTTGGATTCCCAAATCAACTTCCCGGCACGAAGGTATTAGAGTGAAGCACCCGAGCCCATAAGGCCTGCTGGTTCTGCATGGTTCTCCAGCCCAACTTAGCATGTTTTGGGTGTAAATTCATTTTGTTAGCCGATTACTGTGTTTTCTTTGATTTAATCCAACTTACCGGGGAAGACTCCGGCAAACGTATCAACCTTCACGACACGATGAGCTGATCAACGGGTATCGAAGAGATTGATTTGTCCTTGCTCTGGCTAAGAAGTGAAGATGAAGAATACATACTGGTGCCCGTTCCTTTCCCAATATCCTTGACGGGATTGTTGGAAAAGCTGCTTTTATGCTTTCTTCATGATTCTCTACGTGCTTTTTTTTTTTTTTGGCATTTCTAGTCTATAGAAATGAATTGCACCACATAAAATTCATAACAAAGATACCAGAATGATCCATAAAAAGCCGATATGTTGTCAAGGACGATGAATCGACATGGGGGATAATGAATGCTCAGTGAAGAAAACGACAGACTGCAACAAACGAATCCTGCTGAATAGTGAGATAATTAGTACCTGTGCAAAACGTACAAAGATTTCTTGATTATGTTCATCAGTCATCCCTGAGCGAATAATTAGACAACAGAATATGCATATCACCACATTCGATATATAACAAAATGTTGTTCACAAGCTCCAGGCATCGCCGAGACTTCAATGATTGGGACGGAAGAGTGAGTGGATATCGTACGAATGCCTCCCTAAGCAGGAGCTTTTTCACGAACAGCAAAACTTCCTGGGTTAATGGTAATGCTCCTAGTGCAATAATCAGTCTTGTAGATCCCAACAAGTCGATCTGCTAACTCAAACATGTTGTTCCTAAGGCTGCAGCATTAGCAAACAAAGACAAAAGCATTTAGAAAAACAACCACAAGAAACTTGGTAGTAACGAAAGATAAAGATTCGATTCGAAGCACCTTATAATTATGAATTGTGCATCCTTCGTACGGTCCTTAAGGTAATGTCCCACGATTGAAACATTCTTAAAGTCTGCCCATTACGTGAACCGGAAACAAGTCAAGGCATGAGGAGGGAAAAAAGAGTTAGAAGAAAACAGAAGAAAAGCCATCCCCAGTAAGAATGTAATTTATGAACATACCGAGAGCAGCATCGATCTCATCCATGACATAAATAGGGGTAGGTTTGTAGTGGTGGAGTGCAAAAACAAAAGCTAATGAGCTGAGTGTCTGAAAGTAAAAGCAACCAAATAAGAAAGTAAACACAGTGGATATATTGGAATTTGATAGATTGGCTATTTAGCTTAGAACATTCACGTAAAATACCAATTAAGATTGGAGCCATTACTGCATTTCAGAAATTACCTTTTCTCCGCCTGATAAGTTAGCAATATTCTTCCAGCTTTTTTTAGGTGGTCTTACACTGAAAACAACACCTTCAGAAAAAGGATCCAAAGAGTCCACTAACTCAAGTTCCGCGTCACCACCGAGGGTGATCATCTGTACCAAGATCATTAACCATAAATAATTCGTGACAAATGAGTTAGTAAAGCACAAGAGAAGTAGAACCACCGAGGAATTATAAAAGAAATCTGAACTACAGCCAACCGCTCAGCTGCGTATGGATAAAGTAATCTGACGATTTTCCCATGAAAAGAAACAACACAATCATGGCATGAGCAATGATAACAATTCGTGCAAATGAAAAAAGCGCTAAGTACAACTAATACCACCCGCCTAAACTTTCTGGAAAGCCAAAAGCTTACCTGATACATTTCTTTCAGCTTTAGAGAAATTGTGTTAAATCCTTCCATGAACTCATCTAACCTGAATACCATAATCAAGAAGGTAGGGTTGGTTTATTATAGGAGAATTAGCGAGTAAAGTACAGGATAAACTTGCCTTTTCTTTCTCCAGTCATTGTATTGTTTCTTCATATCGTCGCGCTGTTGGGTCACTGAGTTGAGATCCTCCACTCGTCCATTATACAGGGAAACTTTCCTCTGGTATCTAGTATAATCACGAGTAAACTTGAGCATAGAAAGAATTCTGAAAATGATAATTTCAGTTGCCTACTTCTACATTGACAGAGAAATGCATACTCTGAGATCGATTCAAGATATGGGTTCATCTCTTCAAATTGTGCTTCAAGCAGCGCCACAATTTCAAGGGCCCTTTTTAAGTCACAAGACTCAGCAAGAGTATGTTCTGTCAGCATTGCTTGCAGCTTTTCTTGGTCCACTAAATAGTTCTGAATTCTGCATTTGACAAAAATAGAGATAGAGACAAAAGCGGGGCTAAATCTGCTTGAAGAACATAATGCCTACTAATTATACGGTGTGGGCTATAGGTTGAGGCATACTGTTCCATATGTTTCATGAAATCAATACGCAAATCACCGAGCCTTTTCTTGTATCCTCTTCCCTTCATTTCCAACTCCTTGTAGTCCTTCTTCAACTCTTGTAACTCATAGTCGGTGTCAACCTGAGCAATCCCCAATAAATTGGTGACACCTGTCACAAGACAGAAGTACTAGAAAGGAGCCAAAATGGAGTGTTCATATGTTGGAAGAAACCTCAGATGCCCGCAACTCATCAACAGTTTTCTTCTGCTCTTCATAATCAGTTTTTGCCTTATCCAGTACGTCTTTATGATGATCAATAACCTAGACAAAGGAAAGAGAGAAGGGGAAAGGCACAAATTGGTTACAACAGCAACTCCTTTAGTTATTCTACCTTTACCTTACGGATGCAAAAAAGAGAGTGAATAATAAATAACCTCCAGCATTTTCTCATAGGTCTCTTGAACTGTAACAGCCTTCTGTGTTGTTTCGTTGGAAGTCAAAAGCAACTTCTCTTTTTCTCCAATGAGCTGTTCTTTCTCCTTCTTTGATTCCTCAATCCCCTTTGCTAGTTTCTTAATCATCTCTTGACCCCTTCCTATCTGAAATTTGTGACGATTGATCTCTGTGCTGCTTATATCAATCTCCTGACAGTATTTAGCATGAATTGATATGAGTATATCTGTGTAGGATCTGGCAGATCTTGAAGTCATGTATGTACTTACAGTCTGAATCTTGGTGACCTTTGACTTCTGGTTTTTCAGTCTTTCGCCACCTGCATTCTCTATTTTATTCTGAAGCTCCAAAGCCTTAAAAAAGCAGGAAGAATTAGCACAATAAGCATTTTCTCTGCTGAACAAATTCATCAGGTTGCAAAATGGAAGATACCCCTGCCTACCTTCTCTTTTAGCTGTTTTGAACCTTGTGTGAGCCTATCAATCTCATTCTCTTCTGCAGATATAATTTTCCTGAGTTCCTCTAGCCTATCAAGCTCGTCTTTGTTTGGCTCTGATGCAGCCTTCAAGGAATCAAGGTGTTTTTCAAGATAACCATGTTCTGTTTTCAAACTGTCAATCTGTTTCAGAATAAATTATCAGTCTGTAAATAACTCCAAATGGTGGATCAAAAAAAATAACTCCAAATGTCATGAACTTTTTTGTGCTATTACGTCTTTCTGGCTTTTGGCTAATTCCATCTCCAAACGTGAAACTCTAAATTCCGAGTCCTGGTAGCGCCTCACAGCATCAGCTATATCCTGACTTATTTTACTCGATTTTGCAATCATTTCAGCAAGCTCATTCTCAGCATCTGCAATAGCTTCTGTAGAAACACTGGTAGCACGGATAGCTGTACCCATCTTACCACCACGTGGCTTGCTTCCCCCACCACTCATAGTTCCAGATCTTTCGAATAAAGATCCATCAAGTGTTACTACACGCCGAAATTCTTTGTTTCCGCCATATGCGATACGAGTTGCCTAAAATCAAGAAAGAGATGAATTAGCACTGCTTACAAACCAAAAGATAAGCTGCAGAATTAAAATTGGGCTTAAAAAATAAAAATGGTGGTTACTATCAACTGGAAAAAAGATAGTGTCATAACTGAGATGACATTAAGCAGTCAAAGCTCTACCGTGTGCTAAAAGCAATACTAGCCAGGGAGAGGAAAGGACCTTTTGCAGCCAGATGAGACAAAAAAATGGTTCAATATTTTTTTGGTTTAGCTCCTTACTTTGATGAAGTATGTACAGCAAAGTAGAAATCTTGAGGGGGGAAACCAGATTCTGATTTGTATTTACTTTTACTAGCAGAAATGAAGGCAAACGCTGGAGATCCTTCTTCAGAAAACCACAAAACTGATCATTTAGAGGAAGTATGCTCTATGAACTAAACTACAAGTTGATGCCAATTATATTTCCCTGCTATGCATTTTTCCTTCATGAAAGTACAAACCATGTGAATTTTGTGCACGAATGTAAGACAAATATACCTGATCAATATCTTCGGCTACAACAGTGTTCCCCAATGCTGCGAAAAAAGCAAGTTTCATTCTCTCATCTCGAACTTTTATTAAATCGAAAAGGCGAGGAACTCCCTCTGGAGGGCTTACTTTATCCTTCAATCTAGGTAAATGACCAACTTGTTTCTCCTGCAACATGAATAAACAAAAGATCAGTTGATCTCGGGCAGTGTATAAGCAAGCCTGTGTTTAAGTCTTCCCAGTCGCAATTCTTAATTAACAAGAACAGTAGATGATTATATAAAATAACAAAGTTCTATGCTTGAAGCATGAATCGAAGTGTCTCAATCCAAGTAAATCCTTCTGCATGTATAGTTCTGCTCTGAATACTTAAACTTTTGTTGTAAGCAGTGTTGATAATCAAACTAGCGCAGCAGATATGCTAAGTACTGCCCAAAGTTCCAGTACAAAGATTCACAAAAAAAAATAAAATAAGGAGGCAATATGAAAGGACACAATGCAATGTAACAAAGGGTCGGCCAATGGAAGAGGTATTGCTGTAGACAGTTCTGCTTGCATTCGCTGACTAGATTAAGTTGAGTTTCCCAAAATCCACTGAACTAACTCATCATCCAAATCCTAATTCTACCCAGTTCATTCGGGTTATGGTAGCATTGTTTTAAATTGTACAGAACAATATCAACACAAAATAGACTATGGGCTCTGAGAAGCAAGAACCACATAATTCGTTACGAATATCTACCAAAATCATGAAGGTAGCAACACCAAGGTTTCTCCTTCGGAGAAACTCCACACATGCTTGAGCCGCACTAGTTGTCTCAACAACAATATAATCAAGCCCAGGACAAGCTGTTGATATGGCCACTTCATATTTTGCTGCAACAATAAACCCGATCAAAGAAAAAAGTGATTAAAAAGAGTCAGTAGAGGGGAAAATTACTGTAAAATGGTCATCACAAGATGTACTTAATTCAAAATCAACATTAGCTTGAGCAAATTGCTCAGTGTGTTCCTTTTGGTTAGTCCATTCTGGGACTTTCAACATTTCAAGAGGACATGCATTTAATGCATTTCTGATTTCTCCCTAACAAGTTGGATTTGATTTCCAGCATTGCCCGTAAATCCCTACTTTTAATAGTTTCTGAAGGTTAGTTTCGTAAACGTAAACACTTCTTCTTTGGCTTTCCAAAGAGAACATTTAGGGACATCCCAAAATTGAGTACAAGACGAACATTAAACAATGGAGGGAATAGTATATCATAAGCAAACATAAGAAAATTGTATCGTATCTTAACATGACAGAACGTGAACAATATCAAGGACCAGAGCTAGATAAAATTAAGAATGACGTCATTGAACAACAGAACAGACAAATTGAGATCTTTTATGACCAATACCATGTGAGTTGTTCCCTCAAACAAATTTTAGCAAATATTGAGGGAAGTACAAGAAAGACACTCATCTTGGTTCCCAGATAGCTTGACTAATATAAATTCTTCTTTTTGGTAAAAGTTATCCCTTCTTGCTCATTTTAATATTCTAGTTCTTTGTTTCGTATGCACTTTGGAACCAACAATGTGCAAAGAATCTAACAAGAACATGCTCAGTCACTTTTGACAAACTAATTGAGAGACTCGTGATGTTATTATATACACTGCAATACATGGAATGGTGGAAAGACAATAAAGTGTAGCTTAATAACTTCATTACCCGTAACACTCACCATCAATAGCACCTAAGTCACCCATTCGACCACAAATGCCCTTTAACTCATTCGTTTCTTTTGCTTGCAATATTGCTTTCAACACAGATCCTTGGCTCTTTTCAGATTCCATGAGAGATGAAAGCTCTAAAACCTTTAGCCGTGCAGCTTGTTCAAGAGGAATTAAAGCTTCTTGTTCTTTGAGACAATCCTGCAAAGGACTCAATTGTTCTCACTGATCTACTCGTGAATGAAATACTGAATGAAAATTTCAAATATCAACATAGAAGGCATACTTCTTCCATTTTACGAGCTTCCAATGCATCGACCCTGATTTTCTCTAGTTCATTTTGGATGCTTGTGATACCTAAAGTCTTTGTTCCAATTGTGCTCTGTATGTTGTTCATCTTCTTTTGAGCACACTCGTAAGCGGCAAAACCAGCTCCATGCTGAAACAGTCAACTATAACATTCAGAGGCTTATTGTTATGCGTTCTGTAGCCCAATTAGGATAATCAATGAATCTCCCATGAGTTGAAAATATAGTAAATGCCAGTATTATTTATAAGAGAATGGGGAACCATAGAATTGCAATTAGTCAAAATGAATTCACTTTGGTCATGCGAAATGTAGTTCTGCATTTTCGACCCATTTTGAACAGGTGAGAAATATCAAGCCAAGGACATTACTAATCACAGTCCGGAAGAATATTAAACTTACCAATTTCTCTATTGTTATATGTCATCACCTAAGAAGCATGGACACATCTACCAGCCTCATGTATCCGTGTTCAACACGGACCCGACACTCCACTCTCCGGACACTAAGAACATGTGTCCCATTTTGTTATTATATTTTTTGGAGACAAGTATTGTACACACCTCAGATATTTTTCTTAGATTTTCTTTTTCGTACACACTCATTGGGAGGTTATAATGCATTTTTAATAGTTGGGTAAGAGTTAAATTGCCATGGATGCTTAGTCCAAGAATACTTAGTAACTGTTGGTTTATATCTTCATAATGCTATTTTTACTTGAATTTGTTATCCTACTTTGATAGAAACAACAGTTTTGATTTTTAGATGAGTTTCTAAGATACACTTAGAGAACATATACATCACATATTATGCATGTCATTTTCTTATAGATGAAAAAATGAAATGTCCGAATATCTGAGTCATGTCATCCATGTCCCGTAGCCATTATAAGTAAAAACAGAAGAATGAATGAGATTATAGTATGCAAATATGGGTTAGCCAAAAGAAACGTCTATTGCTAAAGAAGATGTATAAAAGCTCAATTAACATATTATTACCTCTAGTTGTTAAGTGCTACTCCTTACTCTGAAAACCTGTTCTTACTGTAGACAACAAATTTAAGAAACTGGATAGTAGTTCTATGAAGAAAGTCATTGTCTATGGCTCTATGGCATATTGGTTTGATATTCCAATCAGTATATTCATTTAGTCATTTACTAAGTGCTGAAGGGAAAAAGGATGCCAGGCTAGGAGTATTTTCCTACCTGGCAATGATACTTTAAAGGATATACTAACATCGTTGCAGCATTGCTTCTAGTTATGAACCCTTAACAACGATTAAGCAACTCAGTTGAATTTCCGACCTCACCTTCTCATTCAAAAGTTTACTTTCGGTACATGCAACTTCAAGTTTTCCCTTGTGCTCAATCAATTGGTCCCTCCAAGGCTGTAGTTCTGCACGTACATTTGCAAGCTCATCGCGGAACATCTCAATTTCAACTGTTCGTCAACCAATTCGAAAGTGAGTCGGATTAAATAATTATCTGCACAACCACAAGAAAGCTCAAGAAAATAGATGCAAAGAAGATATGACGACAACAAGTTAATCAGCTTCCTTTTCCAGCAATATGCCCAAAAAAAAGGAGGCCATAGATGTCAAGTTGACAGGGAACATTAATAATCTGAAGGACCACTATACAATACTCCTTAAAAAATATTTTTGGAAGCCATAGAAATAGTAAGCCCTCCCGACAGCTATGATGTTTGAAATTGTAGTCAATGGGAAAGCCTTCGAGACTTCTCATGTTTTACCCAACTTTAAATCTAAGATGAAGTAAGAGGCATCACAAAAGTCTGCAGAAAATAAAAATAAACACAAACTATCTGTGAAAAGGAGTCTATTTAAGCAGACAAGGAAATGCTCTGTAATGCCTTAAGGCCCTTAATATTACACATCAACCCTATGTTGTGAAGGTATATGATCACATAATTGTGCTGGGTCTCCATTGATAAATTGGAAAAATGTAAGTTCCTGGCCGGAGGGAGACCTATGACATATTTGCAAAACGTGGGTAGCTCGAAAACTTGATTCTACAATACATCCTTGGCAACTCAAGCTTTTACCACTACACCATAAACTTGTTACTCGCTCGCAAATCGCTAAAGAATGAATATCACAAAAGTAGTGAATTTAACAGGAAATAGAAATAACTAACTTCTGCCCAATTCACCTATTCGCGCTTCATACGAAGCACCAATTGAACTGTTAACAAACCCACAGTGTCATTAGGTAATTACATTGTTGACCAAACTCACTAATTGGTTTATTTCTGGGAGGCCCTGTTAGAAAAACCAAAGTATAAAATTCCAACTATTGACAAGCATGGTTTATTGTGGACTTCGTATGGGAACACAATATGATGAAAACCCAGTTTCATCAATGAGGCATTAAAGTTCCATGCCAATATTCAGGACATGAGGGAACTAATGAGATACAGGTGTGAATGTCCGGGCACGATAGCAAGCAAACCAAGTTGGATTTCCTAGATTAAAGGAAAGTAATACACAATATTTACCCCTCTCCTTAAGCATAATACTTGTAATAGAAGACAGCACCTTTAGAGTTCTCCTTAATTTCCTCTAAGATTTTCTCCTGCTCCGACAAAAGATTTTGCAGCTTAGGAATATCTTCCTCCAGTTGTGGAATCATATTTGTTGAATCTGCACAATCCTTTGTAATGTCATCAATTTTCGATGAATCCTGCAGTAAAATCCATGAATAAGACTCGTGCATGTGTTGAATTCAAGTAAGAATCATTTGTACCATACCTTCTCAATTTTCTCATCGAGCTTCTTAATCTTTCGATTCTTGTGTTTTTCATCTTCTTTATATTTAACATCCAGCCTGTTAAACTCTTGGAACTCCTCCCTACAACATCTCAGTCCACTTTCAAGTTCCTAGATTTTTCAAAAAAGGATCCAATAAGAAAATTGTTCCAAATTCGACTATAACATGGCAATAACAGTACCACTCCAAATCACACAAACGTTCTAAGTCATACCAAAAGAGTTCCAAAAGAGTTAGTTCAACAAGTTCTCCACTTAGAAGCTAGAGCAAGTGTAAAAGATATTACTAGAAGCACTTGCACATAAAAGAGACAGAGATATTTATTAAAGACCTCTACTTTTGCCATAAGCTTCGTGTGAAAAGCCTCCTGCTCCTTCAATTCCTTATTACATTTCCGAATCTCCTCCCTAAAACAAATGCCAAGATTATCATAACACAGTCTATACATCAAAACATGTTGTACAAAGTATGTTGTGACAATGACTACCTTTTCGTTTTCAGATATTCATCCAAGATAGACACCTTTTCTTGCTTTCCCACCATTTGAGCACTAGTGTATTCAGAACCCAATTTTGTGGCTTTTTCTTGCCACTTCAACAATGACAACTTCTTCAACATGTAGGCTTCTGCTTCATTTTTCACTCTCTGATGGAAGGGGATAAAATGACTAATTGATGAAAGTACAACAAGGAAAATGCACAACCGTGCTACAACACTAAAATACCTCCAAGCTATCTCTTTCTTTCTCCGCTAATTTAACCATTTGCACCACCCCAGACCTTTTCTCATTAAGAGCTTTTAGCCTATGAGAGGAAAAGTAAATAGCATATGGAGGGTTAGAGATTTGACATGCATATGTTTCAGGTTAGAAATGTTAATGTTTCTGTTTATGCATATTTACAGTAGTTGGTACAACGTCTTAATAAATAAATAAAAAACACTACCTAACAAAAACTGCATGTGCAGTGACTTAAAAGACTGATGTGATGTAAGACATGATAAAATTAGTGTATAAAGGAAAAGAACTGTAAATTTTGAAAACGAGGAATAAAAACTCACTCCTTATATGACCCATCAATCTTTTCAACATATTTGTTAGTTCCAATTATGTCCTCCAGATATTCAAGAAAACCTTCATCATGTGGTCCTTGAGCTTTTGGCTTCATCAATGAGATCTGCTCAACTTCACCCTGATACAGCCAACAATCACTCCATAACATTTAACAACAAACTTCTTAAAGAAAACTTCAACAACTTTGACTTGTATTCTGGACCTGAAGTATCAGAAAACGATTATTGTCCAAGTCCACTCCATTCCCTTTCAGCTTATTGGTAACCTCTGTGAAGTTACTTGGGCGGTCGTTGATGTAGTATTTAGAAGAGTTATCTCTGAACGCAATGCGTGTTATCACAAAATCACTTCCAGGAAGAGCTTCGTAGGTGCCCTCATCCTATCACAAATTTACATATTCATCAAAACAAATAGCTATAAACTACCATACAACAAAAGTTGGGAAGTTACAAAATACCATATCTACAAAATGTAGAACTTTAAAATGAAGACAGAGAAACTTAGTTACCAAATCAATGATCTCCTGAAAGTGAACGGATACACCAGCACTGTCCAAATTCTGGTGATTAGTAGAATTGTGGATAAGCTCTGAAACTTTGTTAAGACGCATCTGCAAAATATTTAAGTTGTTGTTCACCCGTAGATTGAGGAAAACTTATACACATGGTGGCATGATTATGGCATCTAGAACACATTTGATTGAGGGGACTCATAATGATGGAGCATATAATCTCATACAATGAGAAATTGAGACAGACTAATAACGAGGGGATTAGCAACACCACACTCCTTATGGCATCTAGAACACGTTTGATTGAGGGGACTCGTAATGATGGATCATATAAATAATCTCATACAAAAATCCAGACAGACTAATAACGAGGGGATTAGCAACACCACACTCCCCTGGAGTGTATTCTATATCATGTCATTTGTAGAATTGGGTTTTTCTAAAGGAGATGTAATCCTTAAACAAATTGTTGTGTTCAAACTCTTCCCCACATCTTATCTCGTCAATCAAACTGAAACGCGTACGTCATGCCATAACAGTCATCCCTGTAACTAAGCCAACAAAATTTGGTGTCTTTTTACTTTAAAATGCTTAGAGGTGTGGGGAGTTCAATTAAAGGAGAAAAAAATCTCAATCCAGCAAATAAGTGTAGTTCATTGAGGTTTTAGTAGTTCTTATTATACTTTCTCCTTTTCCTTCAAACTAAGGTTGAACATTTTTAGGTTTCCTTCGGCAACCAAATAGAACCATAAATATGACATAAGTCTATGTCCAGAGAAGAAAGTATATACAGTATAATTGAAATAAAAAATTACCTGCTTGGCTCGCTTCCCGAATACAAATAACATAGCATCAATCACATTGCTCTTCCCACTGCCATTCGGACCAACCACGGCTGAAAAACTCTGCTCCAAATAAGTAAATAAATGAAAAAACAAGAAACAAGAAAAAAGATGGTATCAAATTAAAAATTCGATATTGAAGATATAGAAGCACATATGCATATAAATATATATTGGATGGAGAGAGGGAGAGAGAGAGAGACCCTAACCTTGTGGAAGGGGCCAACCCGTTGCTTGCCAGCGTAAGATTTGAAGTTCCGAAGGACCATTTCTCTGATGAAGAGCCTTGGAGTTCCGGATCTCTCCTCCCGTGTTGCCTCCGTGATCTCCTCCATCCTTTTGCCTTCGTGTCCTCAACCCACCATCACCCCTGCAACCCAACCCCTCGAATCGCCGATCAACTCACGGGAACACCAAAACCGTGACTGTTTCCAGAGAGAAAGATAGGGAGAGACCTGATGTTGAGAATCGATCAATCTAGGGCTTCAAAACCAGGCTGTTTCCTTTCCACAGTGGCAGGAGTCGAGTGAGGGAGAGTACTGTGAGGAAATGGGAATGGAATTACGTTAGGGCTTGAACAAAAGAAAAACGCCGGGAAAAGGCTTTGCGACGTTTTACAAAGGCGCCGCGGTCGAGGGCTTCGTCTTATCTTTGCCGACGATTAGAAAGCGTCGTCTTTTGTATTTAACCCAGTTAAACTGACCGTTAGCATTTCGTGTGAATACGAAAGCGATATGGCTAGAGATCCACTAAAGTTTAGCACCATACGATGATATCCTTGTTAATTCTGGTCGGTGATATGTTTGAGTTCAAATTGTTCAACTAGGTATCTATCTTGTACGTGATGGGAGTTAGTTAAGTGTTAATATGTTGGTCAATAGGAAGTTTAAAAATTATTAATAATCTTGAAACTCCAAACCTACTATACGTGAGTCTCGAACGTTGGTCACCACTGAAGAGAGAGGAAAACAAATCACCTATGCTAATGTGGTGTTCAGGTCGGATATAAAAAAGAAAAAAACGTGGTGTTCGGGCTATAACAATTTTTTTTTTTTTTTTTTTGGGTCAAGGGCTATAACTATTTCTGAACACGTAGAAAACTATTAAAAATTCCAAAATAGGTTCATGATGTGACATTGGAAGTTTCCTTGAAATGCATCCACCACAGCCATACACAGTGTAAGACAGTAGATGGCTAGAGATTGCTGAATTTAAAAGTAAGACATGATAAGGTATTGCCGTAGATGGTGTTGTGTGTGCTGTGTATCATTCGAGCCGTTCGTTTGGCAATTTAACGATTGGAATTTCATCTCGGTAATAAATGACTAGCATGCTATACAGTAAATATGAGATTTAGACTGTTGAATTACCGAACGGACTGTTCGAATGGTACAAAGCACAATGTTGTGTACCACCCGTACAGCAACATCACCCAGTTCAATAACCTTCCGTAAAAGCTAAATATTTAAATGAGCTTTATCTCTTGTATGGTGATGTTCATAAATGTTACCCGCATAAATAGTTTGTGCACGATATGTGCACATACGATTGTGAGGCCTACTACAGGGTTCTCACAAAATGATCCGAGCCATCCATTAGTTTTAAAATAATTTTCTAAGTTATCACGTGAAAAATTTAGCTCGCATCCGATACTTTTAAATGCTTAATATAATCATTCAAATTTTTGCTTATACTTTAGAATTTTGAAATCTGAAAAAACTTTTAGACGATTGAATCAAACACTTAGAAGAATCGGCTTGAACTTACTTTTTACAAAATAACTTAGAAAATCGTTAATTTTAAAGCTAATAGACGACTTAGATTGTTTTTTGGGACCTTGTAGTGGGTCACAGGGAGTTGTACGTGCACAATCTGTGCACATATTATCTGTGTTGATAGCAAGGTGATGTTAACTGGATTTACTGGTTTATGTTAACTGACCAAGCCATTATGCTTCTTTTTTTTTTTCCCTTTCTCAATGTACACAAAGGTACAAGTTTTTTTTTTTTTGATTTTCCGCTTGACCCCAAAAAAAAAAAGTTAGAAGTTTTTAAAAAATTTAAGTTGCTGATGTAACATTTTGAAAGCTCTTCTTAACATACAATACGTATGTCAAATAGAATTAACATTTGAACATTATTAGCATGGTATATACATAATCTAACATTTAAAAAGACTCAAATAACCCTTTGCAAAATTTTTACTCTAATGGCTCGTTTACCTAATTGGATATGAGCATGGGATTGGACCATGTATCCAAGATGATCAAAACTTGTTTTTTCGTAAAAATATTTACGACCTCCCTTGTATATAATCACACAATACGTGAGACACAATAGTATGAGATGTAGTATTAATATTAATTTGCCAAAACTATAAATCTAATTCAATTTTTTATCTCCAACTAAATTATGTATTTGTTCATTATTAGTCCCGTCAAACCGACACCAACGTGCTGGATACAAGAAATATGAACAAACGACACGTTGAGATCTCATTAGAAAACAAATAAAAGTTTTTGGAAGAATACTTGAAACTTAAGGGGTAATTGAGCAATATGGCAAAACAAGAACGTCAATATCCCGTTTAAATCATGGAATAATTAGGAGAGAGAAAATATCGATAATTAGGAGAGAGAACGAAAGCCGTCGACCTTCAGCTGTTGTGTCTGACTTAAAAACCTTCGCCTCTCCTTTCTTCTTCTACAGATTATTCCTCGTCTTCCTGTTATTCTCTCACATACGTACAAACGACTATATAAGCACAAACACTCTTTCTCATCAAGTCACAACTTTCTCTCTCTATATCCATCTATTTATCTATGGCGGAATCGGTCGAGCTTCCGCATCGACTGGCAATCCTTCCCTTCAGGAACAAGGTTCTGTTGCCTGGTGCAATTATTCGAATTCGCTGCACCTCACCCAGCAGGTGCACATATGCCTCTATGCTTAATTATGATATATTTCTTTAATTTACTATTAAGTTATTCCTTGTGGAGATGGTTTGATGTGGTAAATGATTGGGTAGTTAGTTCCGTATCAGAGTAGCTGTTCTTGATTCCGTCTTTACATTTGGCTTTTAGGGGTTAATTTGTATAGCCAATTTGGAAACCGAATTCTGATCGGAATCAGGTTTTCTGCTATGCTTATTGTTTGCAACGGATGTTTAATTAAGGAGAGGTTCAATTGAGCATGATAGTTTGAAGTAAGATGGTAATATTAAAACCTTTTTTCAGTAACTTCGTAGTTGGCAGGAGATGATAAGTTGGAAAAAAGAGCTCAATTCAACTCTAGCTTTAGATGGATAAATAAAACTTAAGAAGTTCCAATATTGGTAGAAGCTTATGTTTGAGCATTACATGCCGATGGCCGTAAAAACTAGCTCTAGGATTAGTCGAGGTGCGTGTAAGTTGGCCCTGAGTCTTTTAGATGGAACTTGGATGAAAGCCCAACAAGAATTTTTTTTTTCCCCGTCCTCTGCGCGGGGGGTGGTGGCCGGGTGTGGGGGTGGAGGTTTTAGGTGTGAAGAGAGAATTTTGCATTCCTCCGTAGATACACAAAATTAGAAACAACCAGATCTGTAAAGGTTTTTACCCGTTGACTGGGATTAGTACACTGCAGTTGCTTGAAACGCACATAGGCTGGTTCACTTATGGTAATTATCAGTTCGTTTATTCAAAAACATTGAAAGCAATATTCTCTGTGCAGTGTGAAACTGGTGGAGCAAGAACTATGGCAGAGGGAGGAGAAGGGGTTAATTGGGATTTTACCAGTTAGGGATGCCACAGAGACAACATCAGTGGGTCCCACGTTATCTCCAGGTGATCATGATTCTTTTAGCTTCGTGTTTCGCATGATTAATAAGTTTGCATCGCATGATTGGAATTTGTAGGAGTGGAAATGAAACTTTATTGTCCTTCCAGGTGTAGGGACTGATTCAGGGGAGGGAAGCTCAAAAATTCATCTTGGTACATCAGATTCTAACAAGTTTGATGGGAAAAATCAGCAGGAATTTATTCATTGGCATACCAGGTATAAACTTAATTTGATGAGGCAACCTTTTTGGTGTCTGGTTTTCTGCTAGTTAAAACCAACTGCTATTTTGTTGCACTTGCTTAATAATTTTGGAGTAACTTACAATGCCATTTGGCTCTTGGCACTTACGTGGTTAGTTGCTACCTCAAATTGTTCTTTGATTTCAGTTATTTTCCTCACTTAACTTAGTGCTATTGGTGTCTTTTTCATTTGTTGGTTTTTTACGTAAGCGTGATAGATTGTTTCTGCTTTCAGGGGAGTTGCAGCTCGTGCGTTACATTTGTCAAGAGGAGTGGAGAAACCAAGTGGAAGGGTAACATACATGGTTGTCCTTGAAGGTTTGTGCAGATTCAGTGTCCAGGAGCTTAGCACAAGAGGAACATATTATACTGCGAGGATTGCTCCGGCTGATTTGACGAAAGCTGGTAAGTTGGCAATTATGTTCTTTGTTTTGGAATTTTATTTGGTCCATACCTAACACTTCTAGTCACATGGAGTGAGTGCTGGGTTCAGTAGTTCTAGTTTCGTTCTTTTTAATGAATTAGTTTGGTGGGAAGCTGCACGTATGAGTATATGACATGACTGACTTTAGGGTGGAGATATAACAATGTAACACAAGTAGGATGCGCTTTTTAACACACGAGTAGGTGTGCATAGTTTCCTCATTCATTGAACCTGACTCTATAGGTTTGTTGTTCATTGAATCTGACTATCTTATGAGACAGATCAGATAAACTTTATCTGTTCAACATTGAATTATTAGCGTTACTAGTTTTACTTTTATTAATAAGTGAGTAGGTTCAGATGGGTTTGGTGATCGGGTCAAATCTTAGTAGCGGGGATCGTCAAAAGTGTTCTCGCTCCCAACTCGAGCTCAGATTTGCGCTCCAAAGGATCATTTGCAATGGCAGCACCACTCCTCCTGCATTGGAGTGTGATCCTAACTATGGTGGGAGCGGATGGCTAGTAGAAGGAGGAGGAGAGGGAAGAACAAGACCGGAGCAAGTACCTAGAGCACATCGTAGCAGCAGCAGGGGAGATCACACGAGCAGCAGCAGAGGTCAGAGAAGAAGCAATAACAACATAATATCAGAGAAGAAGAGTGTGAGAAGATAGAGTTGTAACTTGGGCTTCTCTATTAAATAGAAGAGATGATAAGTTTATGTTTGGGCTCCATTGTTAACTTTTGCTAAGGAATTGGGCCTAGTATTTTGTGGAGCTTATCTATTCATTTTGCATAAGAAAGTGGGCTTATTGTTTTTGGGCTTAAATAGGACTTACAATAACTTTTGCTAATTCTTCAATTTCAAAATTTCAACATATTCGTATATATTTTCCATCTAAAAAATAAAGGAGCATATTTTATATGCGCGCTTTCTTGACACTCAACCTAACCATAGGATCTTTTACTTGTCCCTGCTCCCACACTCCAGCTCCCGCTTTGTGCAACTAATGGTCAAATATTGCCGTCCTTAAATTGTTGTTTTAAAGCTTCTTAGTTCTTAGGAAACTTTGACTTTTGAGATGGTGGATATTCTTTATGTTGTAGGAAGGTATGCATGCCAGTACAGATGGACAACTTCCCCTTCTAGAGCTTCTTAATGCACTCTCTTTACAAAACACTAACGATTTTGCTTGTAGGATAGTGTTTCTTAGAACCTGCCCACAAGCATGAAGGAGTAGAATTTGGATCGTAAAAGCAGATGGAGACTTGGGTCTTGATAAGTTGTTGGATGAAGAAGCCATCATGTGTATTAGAAACGCAATTTTGCCATCCAGGAGAGTCATATTGGCCGCTTTATTCTCTTTAGCAATGCATGTAGTAGGAGCTCTTTTGTCTTTTGAATGCCATTTTAATCTCTGTGGTTTACCACGACCAGGGATCAGTATGATTGAGGCTTCATTCTGTGGGATATTTTATGCTTTAGATGTATTATCCTTTGTGGTTTTCTATGTTTTGTCCTCATGTTTTTTTAACCTTTATTCTCTTTTCATTTCTCAGTATGCTGTTATTTTCTATTTCATTAAAAAAGAGAGAGAATAGTTCGCATTGTTTGTCTTAGTGAGCGACCAAATGCAAAGGTGGTTGTAGTTCTATATATAGGTTCCCAGTGTTTTCCTTGGTAGAGTTTCAACATCCAAGGCGCTAACTTAATTGTCATTTTGATAAACCAAAAGGCTTCCAGGCCTGCAAAAGGATTTTCTGTTGTCCAGTTGATCATATGATTTCTTTGTTGTAAAGCCGTGCAGTGTGAGAACTTCTCCATCACATTTAATATGTGGTGCTAATTATTGCTGTGGCCTACTTGTAATTGACTTTTTCACATTTAGCTATTTTTTGTTGGTGTGGTTTGTGTGAAAGAATGTCCCTAACATGTTGCATGTAGAGAAGTAGCTTAAATCTTGATCTGGCAAGATGCTGAGTTGCTACAGAATTTCTCATTTTGATTAGAGATGGAGCAAGTTGAGCACGACCCAGATTTCATAGTGTTGTCACGCCAGTTTAAGGCTACTGCGATGGAGCTTATCTCTCTTCTTGAGCAGGTACGTGTGGGACTGAGTTATTTCCCCTTTTCTCCTCTCCCCCTCCCACTGAAGGATACAGCTTAGGTACCGTCATTTGTAGTCTCTCTCTCTCTCTCTCTCTCTCTCTCTCTCTCTCTCCATGCATTGTTCTTTCTAGTTGTTTCAATTGGTTGTTGCCTGCTTTGACAATTTTTGGAAATAGTTTCATACAATCATAAGGATATTTCTTCTGTTCTTCAATGGAGTCTGGGACTCCGGTGTTGGAAATGTCTTACCAATCACTGCTTCAGAGCACACGTCTCCAAAGCCTTGATTTTGTTAAAACTGATACTTTTAATCTTCGAGTGGCGTCTAATTGAGTTCGTGATATTCCATTTATTGCTGAAAGCTACTAATGCTGTAGATATACCTTTTCTTTCATATAACCTATGATTTTGAAGTTCAGAAATGATAATAATACTTAAGGGTTAAAGCTGCTCTTTTGCCCCATTAGTGGAGTTGTATTTCTGCAAGAGATCTGTGCTTGTGAGTTTGCAGTGGATTCCGACCAGTTCTGTAGGTCGGATTCTGCTGATAGTTCATTCTTTCGGTTGTGGAAACTCTTTCTGTTTTATTGTGTCTTCTAAAGATCTGTTTTCGAATTACATCCAGTGGGAGTTGTAGAATTCACATTTGCAGCTAATGAGCCTAAAGTTCCATTTTCCCATTTATGGTCAGGCGGAACTTAACTACTCATAGCCAATGTGAAACACTCGCAAAGAACATAAAAAGGGTATCACACTTGAACACTGATTTGATTGTCAAGTTTGCTGGAGTTTTGGACTAAAATTGACAGTTCAAGAATCTTGATGAGGGCATTTGTTTTAAAGAGTGCATTGTCATATTCCTTGACTTTTGTTCGGGGCACATTTCTTCTGGACGAACAGCAATCATGACATTGATTTTGCCAATGAAGCATCATCATAATGATTTTGACCACTTCTAAGTTATTCTGTATTTTGTGGGATTGTGTTTCTCATAATCCTCACGTTGCTGTTTCTTCCCTGATTGTAGAAACAAAAAACTGGTGCAAGGACAAAAGTTCTGTTGGAGACGGTTCCAGTCCACAAATTGGCGGATATTTTTGTTGCTAGCTTTGAGATAAGCTTTGAGGAGCAGCTCTCTATGTTAGATTCTGTTGATGTTAAAGTTAGGATATCAAAAGCTACCGAGTTAGTTGACAGGCATTTGCAGGTAATAGTTGAATTTAGATATTGATAAAACCATTTGTTTTTCTTTTGTCTTTTAGGCTTCTTCTGGCCTTTTTTGGAGTCATGAGTTGTGCTATCTACTCTTACTTGTACAGTCAATACGTGTAGCCGAGAAGATTACACAAAAGGTTGAGGGGCAGCTGTCGAAGACCCAGAAGGAGTTTTTTCTTCGACAGCAGGTTTGCTTTCTGATATCAGCTAGAAATACTTCTTTATGAGTGCAAATTTAGGTATGAAAGTGCGTTGTGGCTTTTTTGTTGTCTCAACAAAACTTTGACGTGGTTTGGTAACGGCAAAATTGTTCTCTCATTCCACTGTCAAAAGTTTGAAGTTGTTTATTTGTTTATTTTTTCCATATCTGGTGAAGTATGTGAAGCTGAGACAGTCTCCATCAGTCTCTCTGATTGAGAGTTCCACAGTCGTTCGAGTGTATGTGCACCGACATCTTTGCGGATGCAGAAACTATTTGGCTAGTTTACTGATCACAGAACATATATTTAAGTGTTTCAGTATATCTGCACTATCTCATTACAGGTGCTTCAATGGATGTGGCATTCGCCCATTATATTCTTATCTAAATGGTATCTTTCATGCCTGCTCCCTTACGAGTATTTTTCAGATGAGAGCTATCAAAGAGGAGCTTGGGGACAATGATGATGATGAGGATGATGTGACTGCTCTGGAAAGAAAAATGGAAAGTGCAGGAATGCCCCCAGATATATGGAAGCATGCGCAGAGGGAATTAAGGTATACTAACTTGGGTACACACAGTAATGTAGTTTATCTTACTAGGTCTGTTTGGATGTCTTCCGGTTGGCAGATAAAGCTTCTGATTGCATAATTTGATTTGGTAAGTTATACTTATTATGGTCATAACTTCTCATACTTTGCGGAGGGGGGTTACATTACAAGTTTGCATTCTGACATGAAGACATAGTAGTGCCCCTTAGACCGAGGAAGACGGATATCACCTTTGTGTGTGTGCACAAGGAACATCAGCAAACAAAGTAACTTTGTTAACATTAATTCTGGGATGGTAATGCATTACGAACTACTTGTACTTTCCAACTACTGTACTCCAGTAAGATTCTTAATCGTACCGAAGCTAACTTCGGGGGGTGTGAATAATTCCTATTCTGGCAAATTGTCGATCAGAAGTTTCATACTCATCATATCTAGGTGTCTTTTGACAAATCAAGTATCAAATTTTTGACCATCATGATTAATGATTCATACCATTGTAACTGTGACAAGGTATCAAATTCATTGGTGCATATTCCACTACATAAGTCCCTGCATCAACGGTATGATTTTTTCCTTTCATGTAAAACAATAGATTGTTTTAAGCACACTACTAACTGGCGCCTGTGTATCTATGTTTCTCATTCATGTTGAACTTCATTCAAACTTATGCATATTGCATGGATGAACACAAGTGTCGCAAGTCAACACAAATGCCCGCTTTCACGAGCATTCTTGAATCAAATTAGTTCAAGTACAGGCTGTCCTTTGGGACTCAGTGTCTTTAGGGTGGTTATCCATGTTGTCAGAGGTTTTTGCTGAAAATGGCTCTTTCACAATCTTTTCCTTACAGTTACGGTCCTGGTCAACTGCATGATTCGAAGTTATAAGTTTTGGGATATTGGGGATTTCTTTTGATTTCCTTCGCAAATTCTTTTAACAGGAGACTTAAAAAAATGCAACCTCAGCAACCAGGATATAGTAGTTCTCGTGTTTACCTGGAACTTCTTGCCGATCTACCTTGGCAGAGGGCAAGTGAAGAACTTGAATTGGACTTGAGGGCTGCAAGAGATCGTCTTGACAGTGACCACTATGGTTTAGTGAAGGTCAAACAACGGATTATTGAATATCTAGCAGTTCGAAAGGTTGACCAGTTCTCTAATTCTTGTTGCTTTGACTAGGTTTTATTTTGATTCTTGTATTCCGGTTTGGTTTAAATTTTGTAAATTGCAGCTCAAACCAGAGGCAAGAGGCCCGGTCTTATGCTTCGTTGGCCCGCCTGGTGTTGGGAAAACATCTTTGGCATCATCTATTGCTGCTGCTCTGGGAAGAAAGTTTATACGGATATCCCTTGGTGGTGTTAAGGATGAGGCTGATATTAGAGGGCATAGGAGGACATATATTGGAAGCATGCCAGGGCGCCTTATTGATGGATTGAAGGTTGTAAGTTGTTGCTGGTTTTGATGATGGTTTCTTTCATCTGAATCCCTATTTGAAATCATTTGGGCCTTGTTCTCTTTGGTTTTCAAAAAGCATTTTTCAAAAAATACCCCTTAGATTCCCCCTATTTTCAACATTTCTCTCTCTATCTCTCTCCACTTATTATCCCTACTATTTTTCAAAAAAAATTTCAAAACCCAATCCAAACACAGCATTGACGTTTGCTTCACTGCATGATTGCATTGTATTATTGTGTAGGAAATTCCTCATGCTTGTAAGGCACTTACATAGAATGACATTTTGAGCATTTTGGTTTGGTCTTGAGGTGGAGGATTGATGCAGGAAAATCAAGAGACCAAAGAACAATAAGAGAACCATAGTCATCCGCACCTTAGGAACACTAGGGTCTTGTTCGTTTTGGTATTTGGATTTTGGATTTTGAGAGAGATAGAGAGAGAAATGAGAGTAATAATTGGGAGAAAATTTATTAGGGACCGTGCGCAGAGAGAGAGAGAGAGTCCAAAATCCAAAATCCCAAACCGAACAAGCTCCAGGTATCTGCAATGGGAGAAGTAATGGCATCCACACCGACACTCAAATTGTAATGAAATGAATCCATCAATAATTGCAAATCCAGCTGTAGAGTCCTTAGAAATAGACTTCTCCAAATAATAACAAAAAGATAAAAAGAAGATAACCTAACAATAATTACTAAGGTTTTTACAATATAAATTTTAAATAACAAATATATCTACCAAATTAACTCCCAAAGTCTAAAAAGTACAAATGACAAAAGTATCATCCTCCAGGTTCAAATATGAATAGCTCAATGGGGTTGTCCTTGTTCCCTATCAAGGTTTTCCTTCACATGCACACGCTGTATTTTTATTGGGTTCAAATCCAGGTTGGGACGTGAATAGGTGTCAATTAATGATCAGTGATTAAGAATGTTTGACTGCTACATTGTGTGGTAATGCTCTGAGATACAAATAGATGGAGTTCCTGCCTGCTGAGGTTTATCAAACAATGACATGTGTTGTCCAAATTTTAGAAGGCTCACTTATGTTACTTTTGTAGCGTCGCGATTTGCATTGTTTTTATCTCCCTTAAGTCATTTGTCTGAGCATCTCTTGAAGTAAAAGCAATTTACTGCAGTAAAGTAGTTGTCGGTTTGTTTTTTCTCTTCATGGTATCTATTAACAAATCGGGGTTAGGGCATGTGGAATTTAACTTGGTTGAATGCTTGTTGATTTTAACAGTTTATGTGTGCTCTATTAGACTATTACTCTTGAAAATAGTCACATAATGTGATTAGGAAATTGAATGTGGGTCTCTAGTCCTCTCCTGTAGGAAGTGGGCCTGGCTGACATTTAACAGCTTTCTTAAGGTGACTTTGTTTTTGGGTGGGAGGCTAAAAGATTATTTTTTTTGTATTGTGAATTTTAGAGAGTGGCCATTTGCAACCCAGTTATGCTTCTGGATGAGATTGACAAGACTGGGTCTGATGTTCGGGGTGATCCAGCTTCAGCTCTACTAGAGGTTCTTGACCCTGAACAAAACAAAACATTCAATGATCAGTATCCTTTTTCCTTTCTGTAAATCTCTTGGTAGTTGCTCTTCGAAATCGATAATTCTTGCATTGGACAACCTTAACCGATATTCCAATTTCCAGTTATGCCATTCAAGTTTTTTTTTTTAATGACAAAATGGTTCCATGGTGTGTTTATCAGCAGTTGTAAGCTAACTAGCTTATTTGATTTTAAAAAAGTTGACTAATGATGTTCGGAAGCAATTTTTGGCTAATCACTTCTTTGGTTTCCCAGCATAATTCATTTCAAGAGATGAGCTTTTTAAGCTTTCTATTACTGTTGTTTTCGCGGGAGGAGAAATGAATTATGGGTGTAAGTTAGCTTATGTGGACAAGTTTCTTAGCATCTAGAATATTTCAGCTTTTCATATATCAACATCACTTTCAATATGTTCTATACTCTGTTCCATACATCTTGATAGATGGTGTTAAATAAAACAAAATATTCAAGTGAATCTTCAATGCAGTACTATTAACACCATACAATGCTTTGATATAGACATATCCAGAACGGTTCCTTAACTGCGGTTTACCAGCTATCTGAATGTTCCATTTGACCTTTCAAAGGTGGTCTTTGTGGCAACTGCAAACAGGGTGCAACCTATTCCTCCGGCACTGTTAGACAGGATGGAAGTCATTGAATTGCCTGGATATACCCCTGAAGAAAAGCTTAGAATAGCAATGCGACACCTCATTCCACGAGTTCTGGATCAGCATGGCTTGAATGCTGAGTACCTTCAAATTCCTGAGGTATTAAACTTCAATTAATTCCGATGAAGTACAAGACAAAGCATCAAACTTGTATGTTTGTAGCATCCTTCCATCACGGCTTGATTTTCTATTGATTCTTTGTGGAAAGGTCATACCATGGAAGCTTTTGTTTTCTTCTGTTTGCTGTTATTTTTTGGGTGTTATATTGTCTTTGCTTTTTTTTTTTTCTTCATACCATAATGATATTCATATGTTGGAATGGTGTGTGTTGTGTGACGGTGCCTCAATAGGGTTTCTGGTTTTTTCGGTCCTTTTTCCTGGTTTTTGGGGGAGGGATTTCCTAATGTTACAGATGTTCTGTTCAAGCACTATGCGGGTTTTGTTATAGGCGCTTGGTAAGTGTTGATGTTTAGAATTTGGCTATACTCGATTACAGTTAATTTAGTCGCAGTCACCTTGCAGAAGGATTCTGTTACACTCGCGTACAGTTAATTTGCCTGTTGTATATATATTTTTGTTGTGATTGGCAATGATGAAAAAGTCAGTTGATTGTACTAATTGCATGTAATTATTCACTTGTGATCACCTTATTGGAGGGTGTGACTCTTCATTGGTTTGTGTCTCTGTGTTGCGGTAGGCTATGGTGAAACTTGTCATTCAGAGGTACACCAGAGAAGCTGGTGTCAGGAATCTGGAGAGGAACTTAGCTTCCTTAGCTCGTGCAGCAGCTGTAAGAGTTGCAGAGCAAGAACACTCTCTACCTCTCACCAAAGATGTGCACCATATTGGTTCACCGCTTCTGGAGAGCAGACTTGCTGATGGAGGGGAGGTAGAAATGGAAGTCATTCCGATGGGTGTTAGCAATCATGAGATATCAAGTGCATTCAGAGTTACCTCACCTTTTGTTGTGGATGAAGCTATACTGGAAAAAGTATTAGGGGTACGTATAGCAGTTTTACTTTTTTGACCAGGATGACCAAACAAGAAAATAATTGTGGCTGACCAGGGGAGTTTGTTTAAAACCTAGATGTGTCTAGGGACGGTTCATCTACTGAGTTTTGGGAACTATCAGTTTATATTAAGTCCTTAATTACCTCAAAATACCACACTTGCCTGTTCGGTTGTTGAGTTCTTCTAATGGCTAAGGCTACCAGATATGGTTTGTAATATTGTTATTGGAATGCAGCCTCCAAGGTATGATGACAAAGAAACTGCCGAGCGTGTCTCAACTCCTGGCGTGTCTGTTGGGTTGGTTTGGACTGCTTTTGGGGGGGAAGTTCAGTTTGTCGAGGCTACAGCCATGGTAGGAAAGGGTGATCTTCATCTCACTGGGCAGCTTGGTGATGTTATTAAGGAATCAGCTCAGATTGCATTGACTTGGGTAATCTTTTCCATCAACTGGTTTACCTTGATATGTATGGCAAATGAGTGCTCCAAGAAATTCCTAGCTTCCATCTTGCTTGTGAATATGGTTTTGAAAGGAATAATGAATTGAAGGGCCATGTTGTTAGCTTCAATCTCAAGGCACAGAGTAGAAGCCTTTAGATTTGAGTTCTATATTTTTCAAGTATATGGATAACAATTCTATAAAAGAATAAGATAATATTTATTGAACTTGTTAAGTTTCATATTCCTTCCTAAGACAAAACCAGTTACCTGTACTCAGAAATTTAAGGCTATTCCATGAATGGGGGGCTGACAAATGCCATCTTACTGCCTTTTCTTTTGATTCTACAATTTTTCCGTCATGCTCTTGTTGTCGCCTTGTAGTATCTGGAGATTGTGGAGGGTATAGATGGTTAGATACTTAAGTCGACCCTTTCTAATACCTTAAGGTGAGGAGTCAAGATATTATCATGGTACGAGAGTACAAAGTTCCTGAGTTCAAATCTCATTACTTATCTGATAACAACCTACATGCTCGTGCAGTCGTGTGTGGCCCTATGTTACATGGACTGGATTGTGAGCGTTGGGTGTGGGTGTGGACTGGATTGTGAGCGTCATGTGTGGGTGTAAATCAAGGGATCAGACATCCCCATGTTGGAAGGGTTGTGTTGATGCTCTAAATTTTAAATTCATGCCCTCTTTGATGTAACTTGCTTTAGAGGAGTCTGTGTTCACTGTTCAATACGATATCCTTTCTTCAAATAGAAAATTAGAATAAAGCTATTATACTACCCTTTACCCGTATTTAATCTGTAGTTCAGCATTCATTTTCAAGGCCATCTTTGAGATAAAATGATAAATCCTTAAGTTACTGTAACCGAAAGATGTACTGCCACTTACTAGTGCAGAAATGTTTTCCACTTGGCAATTGCATGAAAATATTCATATGCTGGCTTTTTCATAATTCTGGCAAATACATTAGTGACTAGTGAGACATATCGACATTAGCAGTTATTTTTCAAGGTATCTTTACAATGGTTTGGTTCAACGAAACAAAGATGCTGATGCTGAATCTTTTTTTATTCCTTGGGGAAATTACGAGTTAGCAATTTCTTTATTGTTGTTTTGACTCAGTAGACCTTCCCTTGACATACAGGTTAGGTCAAGGGCAGCAGAACTTAAATTGACTTCTACTGAGGGTATGAATCTGCTGGAGGGGCGTGACGTTCATATACATTTCCCTGCTGGGGCTGTACCTAAGGATGGACCCTCAGCAGGTGTGACTCTCGTAACATCACTGGTTTCACTGTTTAGTCAGAGGAAGGTAAGAGCTGATACAGCAATGACTGGAGAGATGACTCTTAGGGGTCTAGTGTTACCAGTTGGTGGCATTAAGGACAAGGTGTGTATTCTCCCTTCTTTTTTATGTTTGTATGCAGGACCTGAATCACACATCCATTCCATAATGTTAGTCCTTTTCGTTTTGGGATGTCTTAAAATATTGTCCACTCTGAGAAGTTGAAGCAAAAAGTTCTGTAACTTTCCAAAGCTATCTGCTGTGAATTGTTATAAAAAGTGGGAAAAGTTTAGGGCGAATTAGGAAATAACTAATAAGCCATTGAATTTGAAAACCTCAATTGCATGTCCCCTTTAAAAGTTGAAATTTCTGAACTTGACCAAGAATATGAGACGGAGGAAGTAGTCCCTTCAGCCCTATAGTTACTGCCTTCAATCTGGACTGATGAGGTCTATGAAGTAAATTGCTTGAGGGTCCAACAAGGTTGTCCCTCGCTTTTCTGAACCAGATTCTAAGGTCACAAACACTTTTCGCCTTCTTCTCCCTGTTGGATGGTTTGACACCCATGCATGTTGGACTATTCACATCTTACGGATAGTGTACTATGGAAAGAAACTAAAGAAAATTTTTGAGATCTGCGGAAAGCATTGGCTTGCAAAGCCAAATGGTTTGATGAATGTTGTGAAGTTGTGGCAATTGTTCAAAAAGAGTGGTTAACAGGGTAGAACACCACCTACTGTTGAAAGGAGAAATAAAAAGAAATTGGTGGTCTACCCATCAGTTGGCATGCTCATGCTCATGTGGTAGCATAAGAGATGACCATGTGGTTGACATTTTCAAAGCAAATTTCTGAATCAGGCTAATGTTGCTTGTATGCACTGCACTTCTTGTACATCCAAATTCCAATCTGGTAATTGCGTGTTCGTTTCATTCTCTTTGCATTAGGACATGATTTTAGTACTATTCTGTAAATCCTTGAGAGTTATTTTTTACTTGCTTATTCAAATATATGCTGTAAAGGTTTTGGCCGCTCATCGATACGGTATCAAGAGAGTTATCCTTCCGGAAAGGAACTTGAAGGACTTAGTTGAAGTACCATCAGCAGTTCTTGGTAATTTGGAGGTAATGTTTCTTGTGCTGTTTCTATGCATGGTTAAGGTATTTCAGTAGGGTATGAGAGCACATGCAATTTCAAACTGGAAACTGGAAACTGGAAACTGTGCGCCAATTGGGATTGGTAAAGGCTCTAACAGATCTATCTTGTTAATGTCAAAGACACGGGGACAATATAATTGTTTATTTCTAAGTTATTGTGTTTAAAAGTTGCGATATGAGGTTTAAGTAAATTCTATTAAACTTAAGCAGTAAAGATGTTTTCTAGGTGGAATGGGGGACACATTCCACACCCTTATTTTGACTGTTGAGTACATTTTGAAGTGTCCATCGGGTTGTGTTAAATTAAATGGTGATGTTTAACAGTTTAACACTTTCATAAATGAAGAAAGAAGAAAGACGAAGAAGTTACCATTTGTGAGTGACCAACGCTTGAACCCAAAAAAAAATAGTGATTGTAACTCATTCGATCTAACTAGGTAGTTTGTATGGTTAGAAGAATGTGGTAGTAATTTAAAGGAAGTAATTTGGCTTGTCAGCAAACACAATTCGAGTTTGGTGTGATTGTTGCAATAATAGGTCCCAATGTAGATTTCGCCACTCAAAGACATGCTTAGGGTGTACTTGGGTTTTCTTGTTCTTTGGTCCGTTCTTCACAATGGCTCTATGTAACAGATACTACTTGCTAAGCGGATGGAAGATGTGCTGGAACACGCTTTTGAAGGGGGTTGCCCTTGGAGACAGCACTCAAAGTTATGACATTACCTTAACTGGCATTACGTTAAGAGACCTTTGGTGGGGATCGACTTGTGTTTATTTGCCGAAATAGAGTTTTGGGCTTGCGGATTCAGGTACACGTGACAGCCGGAGGTGGAGGTGGCGATTGGAGACTGATGAAACTGCTATTAACGAGTTCTGTCGAATGGGTGCATTGGGAGCCGATTGGTAACATCCACGTCTTGGGTTTTTTTTGGGAAATTGTTGCTATGTATTTATCCTTTACTCTCAGCAAGATGTATTTGTAACTGGGAAACAACTGCTTCCCTCTCCTCTCTCTCGTCTCATTACCAATCGTTGCTGTGTATATCCAACTTTTGGTTGTTGTTGCACAAGATTCCAACATAGTGAATTGTTATGTGAACCTTGAGTTGAGGGTTTTGAAATTCCAATTCTCTCACTACTTTGTGCATCATTTTTTCTGTCTTTACGCAAGCCAGGCGCCTGCACCATCATTTCACGTAGTTCAAGCGAACCCTATAGATTAAAAAAAAAGCACTACAAGAAGTTAATTTTTTTCATGTAAGTTAAATTTTCTCTGCCTTTGTTGGCACTGGCTTACTCATGCAGATTTAAAATAATAAAAAAAATTGTAAAATCACACATATGCACAAATACTTGCAGTGCATGCCCACCCACCATGTGAGTGTGTTTAATAATTGTTTGGCATCCATAATGTGAATGTGTTGTATGTTGGGTCTTTTCGTTTTGCTTTTGGTCTTGTAGTGGATGCTAAGTGAATATGGTTGTACTGATTTCATATTATATATATATATATTATTGTTGGTCAAAAATAATAATAATGTGTATGTGTGAAGTGTTTGTGTGTGTGCGTGAGTGGGGTATACACCGGAAGAGCTTGTGGATGTGAATGTGTGTTTTATTATGGGCAAGTTACTGAATTGAATTGCTAATTGTTTGAACTTGTTCATAGTAAGATACTAGTGTTGTATCCCATTTGATGCATGGGGCAACAAAAAACGTTGGAGTGAAATTTATTTATTGTTTTGAACATCGAACGGAACACAAAGTTCGTTGTTAAAATAATTTATTGTGTGTGTGCAAATATAAATTAAAAAATATGATCAATTAAAAAATAAATAAGAAGAAATCCATAAAACATAAATAAATTATACAGAAACAATAAAAACCAAAATCCAAACCCTCTCTCTCTCTCTCTCTCTCTCTCTCTCTCTCTCCACAGTCCTCAATTTTAAAAAATTAAAAGAAAATGAAAAATCTACAAAATTAAGAATGGATGTTTGGAGGCTTGAGAGACTCAAATACATTTCTATAATATATTGATTGATAGATAGATAGATTATACGGAGTGTATGTTAGTTGTCACGAAGAGGCGGACTAAGAAAATCTAAAGATTCTGGACTAGTATAGTAGCAATGATTTTTTTATCACCAATTATTATAATCCTAAATTACTTGTTTGATTTTCAAAGTATTTAATTTCATATTGGGGGAAGTTAATAAATTGAATTCCTAATTGAACAGAACTTGTTAAGTAATTTTCTGTCTTGAAGAGCAAAAAAAAAAGCGAGTGTTTTGGGAAGCCTTTGTCTCATTATCAGAGCCAGGTTTCGATCCTGGGACCTGTGGGTTATGGGCCCACCACGCTTCCGCTGCGCCACTCTGATTTGTTGAACCTCATTCACGAAAACAAACATAATATTAAAGGGAGTTGATTACAAACGCTATCAAAGCATTGATGCCAAAACTGTTTTTGTTGGTGTCAAAATTCTAGTGTATAAAAGGCTTGTACCATGCACAAAATACAATCCCATCAACGTTATGTACAAGCATGTGGACCCCAGGTAAAATAAGAGCCCTAAATTTGGTGTATTATTGAAGGTTCGGAGTACCATACCAGCTAGAGTACCGATTCTGCTACTGGTACCGGTGAGGTACCGAATACCGTTTCAGATTTATTGTTATTAGTGTTATATTTCCACATGAAAGAATTTATAGTATAATATACACATTTATTAAGAATACAAAGTCGTCCGGTATTAGTCTGGTACCGACTAGTATTGGCCGGTACTGACCGATATCTTCAGTACCGGCCGGTACCAATCAATATTTGAGCCAGAACGAATTTGGACAATATTGGTACGTACCGGCCGGGATTCATAACTTTGGTATTATCCGTTAAATAAGCCCACAAAATTATTAGTAAGAAAAACCACTTCAAACGAAGAGAGCGCGAATTTGATAAAATAAATACAAAAACACAAGAGGCAATTCCTAAATCTGAAAAAAAGACCCGAAAAGGCTTGAACCAGAAAACGAAATTTTGAAATTTTCGTAATGATGTGTTCAATGCATTTTTTTTTTCTTCTTCCGAAGATAATTATTTATCTTTTACTATTCATTTTGTTAATCAAAGTATACAAAGAATCCAATATTTGAGATTTGATTGGGTCTTAAAAAAATCATGACTCCTCACGTAAGCATATGAAACGATTGTAGAAATTCATTTAAGGTGCGTATAAACTAGTCAAAAACACTCTACATTACTAAAATTAATATACAAAAATAAGCTAGTTGGAGGAAAAGGCAAGTGGGTTTTAATCAAGTGGATGAACAAATTAAGGCGATTATTAGCAGATGCAACATTCCATACTTCAATAAGCATCTTGTCCTTTGAATTGCTTCTTTTAATTATTTACTTTTATAGTAGTTGTTACAAAATCATTCAAAGCGAGTTGTTTAATTTCCTTTCTTCTTCTTTTTTTGGGTAAAATGCAGGGTATTCCGAGCCAGCTGCGTGCTCCTCGGGCGAATTCCTACAGCCCAACCCACAGCCGTTTTACACGCTTACGCATAGAGATAAGGTGACTCTATGAGTTGTTGATTAGGATAATTAAACCTGAATTTAATTTCCTTTATTACCAATTGGGTATAGGTTTTTTTTTTTCTTTTGATCGGCTATTGGATATGGGTTATTACATGTACGATATGGAGTATTTTTTTTTTTGTTTGAAAGTTAACGAATTTTAAAATGTGTCCAAATCTCAGTGAAAACAAATATCGCGAGCTTTAATCAAGGAAAATGATATTGGCACTCCAAAAATTGATGCAGGCACTCCAAAATCAGTGTAACTTCAAAGCCACTTTTCTTTGTTTTTTGAAGTGCCAATATTATTTCCCTTAATCAAAATAATCACTGTCAAATTAACGTCAAATATGTTATCTTGGTATGCCTTGCCAATACACCCCAAGAGCGAGCTTAAAAATGGTAAAAAGGGTTAAAGTTGACTTGTTTTACTACCCTAAGAGCATCTCCAGCAGAGCCCTCAAACTAAAAATGTTAAAATTTGAGGAATGTGGCATGACATATGTGCTCCAACAAGTTTCTCAAACACCAAATAATTTGAAGTCGCCCTTCAAATCTTATTTCTTACACTTCAAATTCAGAGAATGCCCACATCCCTCAAATACCTAAATAGTAATTAGCTAGTATTCTATTAGTATTGTTGCCCCAAAAATATACAACAAAAAAAAAAAAAAAAAAAATCTTTTCTTTGTTTATTTTACCTAGCTTGCCTATAAATATGTAAAATTATTTTTCTCACATATCACAATAAAAGTTATCCCATCTATTATCGTTCCTTCTTTCATTTGCTTTTCTTTTATCAACTAGAACATGTTTACCTATTAAAGTTGGGACAGAGGGGGGCTGCTGTCCCCTTGGGACAGCAGCGGGCTGTTGTGCCCCGATTTTGGGGCCCACCCCGGTCTCGCTCCGATGATCGGAATCGTTCACTTTGTAGAGCTCGTCGAGTAGAACAACTATGAAAAAAATCAGCTTAATTGGATATTATTAAGTGCTTGATCGGAACCTTTTTCTCTTGAAAAGAATGGATCCGAAACACTGGATCAAATCCACTGTAACCCATGGACTGAGAATTATATGGGCTCCGATCAGGTACTTAATGATATCCAATTAAGCTGATTTTTTGCATAGTTATTCTACTCGACGAGCTCTACAAAGTGAACGATTCCGATCATCGGAGTGAGACCGGGGTGGGCCCCAAAATCGGGGCAACAGCCCCCCTGAGTCCTTAAAGTTGACCATACAAAGTTAAAAAATGCACAAGTACTCCGTATGAGAGAGAGAGAGAGAGAATAGAACCACATGCCGTGTTTGGAATCTTTGGATATGAGGAATTAACGACGAATCTTGTGGAAAAACTCATCCAACCAAAAATGATAAGAAGATGGTGGTGGAAGAATGCTGTTAAAAAGAAAGAAAGTGGTGGAAGAATGGCGTTAAATAAAAACAAAGAAAGTGGTGGAAGAATTATTCGGTGAGGTGGTGGCCGGCAATGGCATAAGGGAATACTACTATACATGCATGCATGCATACACACATGTACAGTATATATATATATAGTACCTAACAAACTTGTAAGAAAAGAGAACAGGCCGGGATGGGAATGATAGAAATTGAAGTTGCCGGCGAGAAACTGGTAATTCACGAGTTCGACGACGTGTACGACTCGGTCACAGGCCGAGCACTCACCGGGTCATGGCTGTGGGACTCGGCACTACTCTTGTCCCACTGGATGATGATCGCTCAGGGCCGAGTCGAGTTCGATTTTGTTGGAAAGAACGTAATCGAGCTCGGCGCTGGAACTGGCCTTCCCGGCTTGACAGCGGCTAGGCTCGGCGCCAGCCGAGTTATCCTCACCGACGTCGAGCCGCTTCTTCCTGGGCTGAAAAACAACGTGGAAGCCAACGGGCTGGGGGACCGAGTGGAAGTGAGTCGACTCGTTTGGGGGTCAGATGAGTTACCGAGTCAAGTTGGGGAGTTGGGTGGGGTGGACTTGGTGCTGATGTCGGACGTTTTTTTTGACGCGGCAGAGACGTCGGCTTTGGGGAAGACGCTGAAGAGGATTTGCGGGGAGAAGACGGTGGTGTGGGCAGCATGCGAGGTTCGGCCATGGACTGGTGATTGTTTGAATCAGTTGGTGAGTCACGGGTTTGAGCTAGTTGAGTTGCCAAGTCAGCTCAGTGCCGATTATCGCAATTTCTCTGCTTTTCGCCTCGTTCAACCTACGCAAGGATTTGAGTCTGAAAAAGAGTGGTCGATGCCTTTGTTAAATTGCTAATTGGCATGAGAGAGAGAGGGAGAGAGAGAGAGAGAGAGAGAGAGAGAGAATCTGGTTTGTACATCAAAAAGAAGCTTCACCTTCCTCATAACGGAGTTACGGCTTTAGTTTCATCTCAAATAGTATCTGTCTTCAAAATGTGCCAAACAGAATTCTCGTTAGCTATGTTGTGAAGAAAAAAGATCCCTCAAAAACCCTGATTCTTATTCCCTCTCAGCACATCGAAATTCAAAAGCATAGTTGTGGAAGGAAAAAGAAAATGATCAGCAAAGTAAAACGGAATCAAACTATAGGAGTTAAAATTATACTCCCTGTCAAGCCATTCGTCAACTAGAAAATGTACTGAAATCTTTTGTTGACATATCGAATTAATTTTCCGTAAATTAACCACTCTGTCAAACTTACGGAAAAAATCAGACAAATCATTGGAGTCGAGCCCGTGACCCAAAAAAAATGGAAGCAATCAATCCAATCTCTTCAATTTCAACATCATAACCCATAGAAAACTCATCCAAATAATTGATTTCAAGTCAACCCAGATTCAGTTAAACAGGTATCACCTACGCACAAACTACTACGCAAGTGTTAAGACTGCCACTGAAGTTGCAATGCACGCAACCCAAGAACACCTATTGATATGCCATCAAGGAGTATAATTACATGTAAGGAAGAGCTGAAAGGGTGAAGTGAATACCCCGGCTTGCTGTACAAAAGTTATACTCGTAGCTTCTGTGTGTAAGTAATGGGTTTCCCCCCTTTTAAACCCATTTACGTAAAAGCAACCGAATCGGCGTCTTCACAACACAACACTTCCCACAAAATCCGTTCCATGTAACTCTCTCTCCCACATTATTTACCATATCCGTAGTAAATATATAACCTGGAAAAGATCAGGGGCTATCCTTTCTTTCCCAGAGCCTGAAATGTGCCGTCTGTGTCTGCTCCCTTACCCAAATCCTTCCCACCACCATGAAACTCAGATTCCAATCATTCAGATTCACAGATACTCTCTTCAGTATCTAAGAAGGAATAGTGGGCACGCATGACGGCACAAATCAAGTTGCTGGATGCAGAGACTATAACCCATAGTAGATTAAAAGCCCACTATTATCCTTCAACCGTTGTAATGAAGTTTCTGATTTTGGGAGCTCTGGCCCTGCTGTGACTGCTGCTGTGTAGCTTGCAAGTTCATTGGCTGAGTATTGTAGTGGGCAAAGGGTTGGGAGTAGAGAGGATTCATCAAACCCTGCAAACAAGGAAAAATGTTATAATAGATTCTGATACCTCAAGAAAGTTAACAAGCAAAGCAAAAATAGATGATAAATCAACATCTAGAAAGGATGCTGAAAAGATGTAGGACAAGTGAAAGGGATGAAAACCTGCGACTGGAATTGGTTGGCATTGGGCAGGCCGAAGTGGCGCTGGGAAGCATCATCTTGGGATGGATCACCGAATCCAACCTGTGTAAAAAGACCTTGAGACCCATGAGCCATGTAATCCTGTTACAACAATTCTGAGTGAGACAAAAGAATAAACAGCAAGGGGGGAAATCGAAAAAGAAGCAGCAAACGTAAGACAACTTGTGATATCTACAATTAAAAAAAAATTGCCCGATGTGAATATTATTGCTTTTTACTCTTTCGCTTTTCTCGTCCTTGGAATGGTGTCCTCTTTTGAGGTTTGTATCACCACACCCCTCCAAAAAAGACGAAGAAAAAATCTCCCCAATACAGATTACCTGAATGACCAAATAAATGGACAAACCTGAGACATGAAATCATTTCCGGTACCAAAGCGAGAATACCCAGCCTGAGAATTCTGGTTCAAAAAGCTTCCTGGGAAACCAGCTTGCGCTCCCTGTGTATTTACATAATCAACAGCATATCCATTCTGAGAAGCCTGCATTGCAAGGCAGCAGCCGCAGCACGATATCAATATACGTAGTCAACATTCGATAATGATGCAATATACGTGCCAAATGGGTGACTGTAGAAAGTTCTTTCATGATGGAAAAGAAGAAGAAATAATAGGAATAGCCCAATAATTCCCATCGTAGGACACCCAAAACCATTACCTAGACTCCTAAAATTTTATATATATTTGATCTAAACTGTGGGTTGAATGCAGGTGTTACCTGTGTGGAGAAGTCCGCAACATTGTATGGAACATGTGAACCCTGGCTTTTGAAATCATCACTCAAGAAGTCCTGTTTTTGGTTGAAAGATAAGCTCCCAAAAAACATAATTAATCCAAAGCAAAGTTGGCATTTACAGAATCAAGTACCTGAGACATGCCCCCCATAGAGAAACTGTCACGAAATGTTTGGCCTTGTCCATGAAGTGACATCTGTGGCATAGACAACAATAACCACATTACTCAAGCCTGTTAATTTCTCAGAAGGATTTGGGAAAGAAAAGGAAAAGTTAAAAGGATCAAATTTCTCACAACGGCTGGATCCTTCAACTTTTCCTTTTCTTTTTTTGTTCCTCACCCAAATACTTGATCCAAGTAGAACCTAAAGGTAATAGGAATAGGATAGCAAGAACTACAATTCACAAACATTAGAAACAAATCCAGGCTGAGACAACGGTGTGCCAACAGATGGCTGGCTATTTGAATTCTCCAGAGGAAAGTTGAAAGAGGACACAAGGCTTCCTATAGGTTGCTGGGAGCCTTGTTGGTGTGGAAGATGACTTCCAATAGGAGCACCGGCATTGCCACGGCCCGCACCAAAACCCCGTTGTCCGGGTTGAGGGGCATGTGGACCTCCAACAGGTCCATGAACAGCCCCACGAGTTGGAATAGCATACGGTTGTGAAGGGGGGACACCATGATATGTTGGAACAGGCACCCGAGGCATTGAATAACCAGCAGGATGTAACCCAGGTTTGTGGGTACCATTGGGTGGGCCAGGCGGCATATAAGAACCTGCTCGCCAAAAAAGAATATACCCTTGTTATGTGCACAACTTGTATGTTAGAACCATCTATCTAATAAATAATCACTTATAAAGAGGAGAGAGCGTATTTTATAGTCTTATTCGCATTAACAGACAGTAGGGCTCACTGGCTCAGGTTCTAGGGCAACATTAATAGTGGTTAGAATATAGGTAGCCTCAAAAGAAAAGAAGAGTGGAACAAACACCGATTGCCAACTTTAGAGAGGTAGGTAAAACAAACTGTAATGAAAGGAAAAACAACTTAAATACACAATATGCCCGCATAGCATACCCCTAGAATGGCTGTTTCTCCTATCTGAATTAGGACTTGACGAGGCAACAGACCCAAAAGCATCAGGAACTATTCCAGGTCCACCACCAAAGAAAAATCTGCGGTCGTTGTAGATCTGCATCACACCAACCATAAAACGACATGAGACACCCTCAACAGCATTGATGGAGTGTATTGAAACAACAATACATTGCTATCAACACTTCACATTCAACCCTTGGTGCCATACCTTTTTGGGCTTTTGAAACTGAACCATACTCTGCTTCAAGTTATTCAGAGGCCCTTCCACCAAGCACTCGTGTTCCTGGAGATACAACATTCAGAATTAGTTTAGTGCACTAAAGGCCCTAACATAAGTAACCTGAAACACTATCTGTGCAGAATGCCAACTAACACCAATATCAGATGGCCAACTCAAAGGTAAAAACTAGAATCCACCTCAGGCCAGGAAAAACACTCTAAATAATGAAATTCGGCATCGACATTACAAATATCAAGTGAAGTGGATACCTTATAGTGCGTCAATAAACCATTCCACAGTGGCTGTTTGCTTAGAACTTTAGGGTTCCCCAAGATGACAATACCATAACGGGCTCGAGTGAGTGCAACATTAAGCCTTCGAGGATCATTAAGGAATCCAATACCCTAGGTAAAAAGAAGCAACCTATAAGTATCACCTTCCAGTCGTGTATGACAAAACAAGGTAACATAAGCTCAGTTGTTATGTGAATCAAACAATGGCTATTCGAGTTTCAACAAACAAAAGAACTATATCCAGCAGGCATATGGGACAAAGAAAAAAATGAATATGAAAACAGGAGCCACTAATAAACAATATGTGGGGGACCTGGGGGATGTGTTCCTGCATAAATTTGAAGGTTGTGTGAACATACCCTATTTTTAGGAAATGTTCGATAATGAGCTAAGTTTTTACTAGTCCCAATAGACTTTGAGAAATGGGTTCCAAGACACTCCCCTCAATGCCACAATTTCCATCTAAAGCCTGTTTTAAAATATACAACCAAACTATAGAACTTGTTAAAATGGGCAAGTTTAACATGTCCATATATTCTGAAATTATTGCTTGCACTCGCAAGATAGTTTCTATATCCCTAAGATCTCTCAGATAGGCAAAAACACAAATCGAACCAACAGACTAACATAAAAGCACTTTAGAAGCTTTACAGAGGGAAGTTTCAACGCCCCAGTATCACCACGGCAGAACCTCTTAACTACAAGAAGATTCTAAACAAAGAGAGAGGCAACGCAAAGACATCAACCGACCTGATGTTCATTGCTTCGTACACAGGACAAAATAATGTAATCTTTCTCCCTTCCTTGGAATGAATCTACACTGGCAACCTGGAAAGAATCATTATATGGAGAATTTTAATCGAAGGATCCAATTCCAACTCTATGCAACAAGTCATATGACTCATATCCATATAATACCTCAATTTCCTTGTAAAGTTGCTGTCTGAGAGCACCATTTCTGGACATATAGTTTACAATATATGCTCGTTGTCCTTCATAAGGTGTAATAACCCCAATCTGCAAAATAGTAAGCACAAAAAACATCATAGACTGAATACAAACTGAAAACTGAAACAAACAAGATGAATAGGCAAACCTGACTAGGAACCACACCGCTCCTTAAAAACGTAGTCACAAGCTTTTCAACATTTGCAGCCTCTGTACGGTTAAGATAGGATGTTCCGCTAGCACTTATCTCCTCTTGTCCCATCTTTAAAAATAAATAAGCCCGTTAAAAAAAAAACACCTGAACGAGAGTGTGACAAAGAATTAGAGCAAGTCTGCCCCACTCCACCAAGATACATTAAACATGTTTTTTGCTGAATCAATCAGATCCCGGATGTCTGCAAACAGCCTATAACAGTTTTGGGGGGTATATGCACCGACAAGATAAGACTGCTGAGGCAGAAATCTAATACCCAAGCTTACTATAAACGGCTGCAAACTATCCAAGCCGAGCCCTCAAATGTTGCAATATATTATAACGAACAAATTGAGGCGACCTAATCTAATTTTCAAGTCGGCTCTTTTAGTAAATGATCTCTGACAAGGCCTCTGAATTAAAATTGCAAAATACATGTTCTAAGATAGTATTCCCTCCGTCCCAATTTGTTGTGCCTATTTTGACTTTCACATAATTTAAGGAAAGATCATAGTTACATTGACTGTGTCAATTTTACCATTTTACCCCTTTGTAACTTTTTGACTTTTTGTCAACTTTCTTGTCATGTCATTAATTTGCTCCACTTTCCTTTCAAATCAAGTTCAAAATATGAATTTGGGTAAGGAGAAATGAGGGGTAATAGGGAAATATGGACATCCAAAATTGGAACGTTTTGAAACAAGCAAATCATTTTGGGACATCCCAAAAAGGAATAAAGGCACAGCAAAGTGGGACAGAGAGAGTAACATTGAAATTTTTTTTTCTGACATTAAGATATTAAGAGCACTGTCTTTTGTGGTCCAACGAACTCAATTGTTTCACATCATTCCAGTTTTTACTTAATCTATGTAGAAAGTATACTAGACGCCGAAGTGTTGGATACTTAAAGTCTTAAACTGAAGTTTTCCAACAGTGCTCTTACTCTTTCACTCTTTAAATTTCCTAGTAAACTTGTAACAGGGTATACTACGTGATATACAAATCTTAAAGACTCATGGGATTTGAACCAGCGTCTCTTGTGCTGAAGGCAAATGTCATGTCTCATACTCATATGTATGATTATCTTAACATCGTTTTTATACATGGGTTTTTTCCCCCAATCATGGAAATTGGTTTCGTAACAGCAGAGGGAAACAACCTAGATACAACGAAATAAAAGAAGAAAACAAAAGGGCGCAATGTCCCAAAATAGATTAATCACTGGTAAAGCTAATACAACCCCCACCACCACTCAATAAAAAATCCATTCCCCAAACAACAGAAAACTTTGAGCCTTTGACAAAGTGTCAAATGCCTAAAAAGAAACTTTCTTGGCATTTGACATTGTTTTCCGATTTCTCTCCCCCAATAATTAAAAGAGAGGCTATGGTGCAAAAAATTAAAAAGTTCATTATACCTGAACATAAAAGAACATTGGACGGTTTGGCACAGGCCAAGGGAAATCAATGCCTGATGTTTGTCTTTCATTGATGGTCACTCCATTCTGAAGAGTGCCTTCATAAAAGCTATTAGAAGGAAATTCTGAAAGGGCTGGATGCATACGGTATTGAACCTGGAATTCAAGAGCACAAGAAACAAGAGCTTCATGTTGTCACGTTTGGGTAGTAGCAGATAGGTTCAAAAATAGAGAGCTAGTAGAGGTACACTGATAACTGGGGGAACACAGGATACACTGTAATCCCCTACCATTTATATCCTTGACCAAACAGTCATGCCTTTTAAGTGTCCTCAAGACTATACGAGGGTAAAATACTTGTATATGGATTACCACAAGTCATAAGATTTCTTAACAAGATTAAAAGCAATCCGCAATGGAATAGATGCAGCAAACAAGCATATGAAACAATGGCCCTTTTCAGCACGGAATAGAAAGAAATGAATAGGCTTACAACGCAACATATTCCCAAAAGGTTAGCTCAAGTTGTAAGTGCCTTGTAAGCAAGAGTCTTCTAGTTTGACTCCCGCTAATAGCAAAATCATTTGGACCAACCTCCCTACAAAAGAAAGCTTGAATGAAATGGTTGTGGTGGTGGGCTCTGGTTTCCAGTGCGGCCACGGGACCTAAGGTAGCGGTTTGTGGGATGGTTCCAGCTTACCCAAACAACAAAACATATTATCTGATACAACATTTTGCACAACATGTGGATGCGGCATCACCTTATTGATGATTGGGTTCAAGAAGAAAAACAATGACCCACAAAATCACGAGTGGCGCATTGCCGTGTATGCATGCTATGCACATTGTTGTACGACATGTCTCAAAAGTATATAACAGAAAACGCCTAGCACTGGAAAGATCTACTACCTGCAATCTAATTGGTTTGACACCAAGTAGCACAAGGCGCTCAAATAGAGACTGGGCTAGTCCAGCACGAGCCGCTTTTTTGCACATTATGACTGGACCAAGCTGGCAATGGTCACCAACAAGAACAACCTAATACAGAAATTTTTATCAGAAAACAACACAGATAGCAAACAAACTAAAAAGTGGCACATGGAAAGTTGTTTCAGTGACTACCTGCTTCACTCCAAGAACCAAGGGAATAAGACACTCTGGCTCAGTTGCTTGAGTAGATTCATCAATAAGGACCTATAAATTAGCAAAAAAAAACATAAAAACCGGAGCAAAAAAGATCAGCATAACCTTTATAATTGACAAACGTTCACAAACCAACCTGACGAAATCTAAAATTAGCCAATCGAGGATCGCCAGCACCAACACAAGTGCAACAAATGACATCGGCACTTTGAGATATCTCCCTCTCCGTTGCTCTCTTCAGAGATTTATACTTCTTCTCATCACTGCTGGATAATTCTCCTGTATGCGTAAAAGGTACCATCCATTAATGTAAATCCAGGCCATGACAGACATAACATACCAATACCAAATATGCACACCGGCCAACAAACATATAAGTCCAGATTAGTTGCATCTATACACCTCTATCAAAAAATCTATAAGCACATAAAAATGTCATACATAAAGTGGGATTGACTTGGATTGCCCATGTTATTGCAAAAGCAAAAAGAATACAGGAGATGCATTGTAGTGGGAATTCTGTTAAAGTGAGCCACTATTTCTCCTTTTTGTGATGTAATCACTCATAAGTACTAAGTAGTGATGGTTTACAAAGTCCTACTGAAAAGGCACCACATACATTTGACAAACAATGTGAACAATGTTTGATTGTTGGACTATTTTTAGGGAGGATTGGATAAGATGGGAATAGAGGGGACAAGTGGAGTCCATGGGATAATAGATTGGATGATATGGATATTGTGATTAGTTGTACTGTGTTTGGTAAGAGTAGGATAAAGATGATTTGGATTATTTTTTACCGTTGGAATCTAATCCGGATGGGCAGGACTAGGTAATACCACCCTCGAGGTGGTATTAGTTAGTACCCCACTTTGATCACTATTTCATGAAATAGTCCGGAGTTAATATAGTCCCTCTCTTATAGGGATGGCAATGGGTCGGAGTAGGATTCAGCGTCCCCAAACCCGCCCCATTCTACATCGGATCGGAGTCAGAGCGGGAGAAATTGGGGAGGTGCTAGGTCGGGGAATAATCGGGTCCCCATTCACTGTAATAATTTGACTAGTTTTGTTTTTCTTAAAGTGTTTTTTACAAGAAAACAAGATATTGATGAGAGTTTTAAAAAAATAGAAATAAAGAAAACAAAACATAAACTAATGTTTTACTAGTTGGTATATTGCTCTTATTATATAAAAAATAAAAATGAAATTTATTTCGACATATACATACAAAAATATAAATACCTATAATCAGAGTCAGATCGGGTTAAAACAGGCCGGGGTAAACAAATACCATCCCCGCCCCATTTGCTTATCGGGGAAAACCCGCTCGGATCGGGGCGGGGAGGTCGGAGGCGGGAGCAGGGACGGGTTGGAGGAAATTGCCATCTCTACTCTCTTAATACCATGCTCAACAAATACCCGACTATAAATAAAGAAGGCACATGTGAGTCCCCATGTTTCCCCTAACCCAATCCCCCCTTCTAGTCCAGGGAATCAAACATGCCCTAAATGACTGATCTGCTCGCTCTCCTGTTTATTAACATTTTTTTTTCAATTCCAAAGTGGTAAGTAATCACTCATATTTAGTAAGGGTTTACAAAATTCTACTTAAAAGGAATCTCCAAACCACAGGTTTGGCAAACAATGTGAACAGAAATGTGACTACAAGAACAACTACTATGAGAAGGTTATACTATGAGCTTGTTTGGTTGGGGATTTGGGGTTTTGGATTTGGGAGGAGAGAGATAGAAAGAGGAATGAGAGTAATAATTAGGGAGAAAAGTTTTTGGGGACTGTGCGCAAGAGAGAAGGTTTGGGTCTAGAGACCCAAACCGAACATGGCCTATATGTCTGATCTGCTGGCTTGGATGAAACGCTGACATTGGACAAGAAGCGGATTAGAATCATGTTTGAGTAGCATAGGCCAGCCCAAACTAAGCCTGAACTCTGAAGTGCGTAGAACATCTGAGTTTGGGTTGTGTCTAGTGGGACAGTTATTAACCAGCTGAGTTCTGACTCGCATAGCATATATTTACTTTGGGCTGAACTTTGGCACACCAAGGCCCCACCTAAGCCACACACTTACAATAGCTGTGCTGATGAATCGCCAAACGATTCATGAATTGGGAGCACAAACATCTCAAATTCGTGAATTGGTTGAGGCAAGTTATTTGTCGCCACATTTACTAGCCTCAAGGAGCAGCTCGTGCCAGAGCTGCCCAAGCCAGGAAATTTGAAGGAAATTGTTCCCACAGGCATTAATTACCAATGGAGGGAAAAGGCTTTAAATGCTGGACTATCTTGGGGCTTACTTTTATTTATTTACAAGTAGTGAAAAAGACGTAATGGAATTACAATACTGTTTTTTAAAAAAAAAAAAAACCCACCAATCACATGCATCCGCAATTAAAACTCCACAACAAATATATTGATGTCACTCTCTGTGCATATGGTATCAAGATACTTCTAATGAAGACAATCTCGTGCTCTCTCTCCCCATCCACACTTTTGACTAAGGGCCTAACCTTGACTGATTAAGAGGGTTAAAGCTGAGCATAACGATCTCCTAATAGTGAGTTCACAAAAGACCAGCACACCTGACAATATTTTACTGGAGAACCGTGATAACTACCCAAATCTCACCTTGTTCATCTTTCAGTAATTGTAACTTGTGAAGTTCACTCTTCTCAGATGTGTCAAGATGCCGAACCTGCAGTAAAACAATGTAAGAATGCTTGAATCACAGAGGCTAAAGAAAGCAGAATGCAGTAAAAAATTTGAACAATTAACAAATTAGCAAACCTGATAGTGAAGGGTTAAATGCTCAACGGGAGAACTTACAGCTTCCCTTGACTTTGCAGATAACCTAACAACCTGGTTTTGTTTAAAAGACACATCAATGAAGAAGTGTAAATCGTACCAGTAAAAAACACACAAAAAAAGGTTTTGTATAATGCATCAAAAACACAATAAAACAGTGATGTTGCTAAACCTTTAGCAAAAAGAGTTGTAACACCATTAACATCACCCAAGAAGCGGCCACTGGCCAGGGATTCAATATTGATTTTCAGTTAGTCCTACCTTTTGAAATTCATCAAGTTATTCCCGACTGATTGGATCTAATATCACATTCAACTAATACGTTTAGACATCAGATGAATGCTTTGACATAAAATCACCAAATAATAATTGAAATGAAAAGAATTCCTGTACTGCCTAGTGCCTATACAACATATCTATGTTACTGCTACGGAATGAACCTCAATCCCACACCAGACAAACAATGCATTCAGGTTTACAGTCTGGCCTGGTCAGCATTTGTCTTCATGTTAAAACATACATAGATAGATTGAATGTCTATTGGAAATCCACAAAAGACCAAAGATTATTCTACACGAAGAAATCCCACTTACACACAAGATAATTATAAAAACGTTCTGGCAACATCCATCAGAATACAACCCCCGTATTAAGGAACAGCGAGGGAATAAAACAACAGAAAATCAACATCCCAAGGTATTGTCGCTGAGGATTTATTTTATTTTTTATTCGCTTGTTTATTTATTTGAGTTTAGAGTACTTTTAAATGTTTGCTCTCTCTCTCTCTCTCTCTCTCTCTCTCTCTCTCTCTCTCTCTCTCTTCACCTGCTCCCCTTCTTCTGCACCTGTGCTGTGGATTCTGCTGTATCTCTTTCTGCAGGAAACTCTCAGTCTTCTTCTTCTTGGCTGTTCTTTCCCTCTGTTTCCTCTTCTAATTCCGCATCTTCCCACTTTTACCCACCCCTTTGTTGCAGATTCTGGAATTCGGTTTAATCTGAAAAAGTCTCCGCATCTCATTATTGAAGAGGTTGAGCATTATCATGACAAGGCTACTCTGTTTATTGAGCTACAGTTCATGACATAAGAACACACTCAAACTGACAATGATTGCAGATTGCCAGTCCAACACTCCAAGGTATATTTATAAATTTGACAGAAACAGACTCGGGCACGGGCTCATTTCTGTCGGTAACATGTGGAGGTCAGATTGCTTTACCTGTATAATCAAATGAGCTCTCATTCTTATAGTGCCTAATCCCTGAAGAACTTTGGATTTTGGCAACCATGTCAAATGGGTTGCCTGAAATACATGTCTCCAAGCCGTCTAAATCTACTTTCACATCATTTATTTCCACCTTTATACAAGCCCCAAGTACATACAATTTTCTGTACCACCACAAATAGGAAAGAGAACAACTTAACATTGAAAATCAAACACAACAAGAAGCCATCTCACAAGTAACTTTGGGCCAAGATAAGAAATCTGATATCAAGTTATCAACTAGTACGAACAAACCAACTCAATAATTATCATGTAACTCGTTTTGTATAATTCTATCCTTTTTTTCTGATTTAATTCAACTCTCTAAGTACTTGGAAATATTGCAATTTCTCTCACATATTTCCCTTTCTTTCTATGGTTGAGTAAAACCTGACCCAAGACACTCATCAACGTCATGGTTGAGTAAAACCTGTTGAGTAAAACCTGACCCAAGGCACTCATCAACCTCATCTTCATCCATAATCATGCAAGCACAGCTTGAGCCCAGTACTGGAGCTCATTTAAGGCTCAAGGTTAACCCAAATACATTCTCAAGTTGATTGGGCAGAGCCCAAATAGCCAGGGTAAATGGCTCAGCTCAGTGCATTTCCAGCCTCCAGCTAGTGGCACCAAGTATCCCAATAATGGAAATCTAAAAGGCAAGGATACGGCTTTACTGTCAATAAAACAATGGATGTACCTTCAATCCGGTTGCACTGATCTTTTCAGCTAGCTGGTCAACAGCCACGTTACTTGGAGCACAAACCAAAACCTGATGGGTACAAATTATCAGCTAAGGCGTGTAAACATAAATCATATTTCCATAAATGAGAAACATGCAACTGAGTTTACCTGCCCCTGGCCTTGTTTGGCCATATGATATACGATTGCTGCAGAAGTCACAGTTTTTCCAGTGCCAGGTGGACCTTGAATTAAACTAATTGGCTTTTGAAGGACGCTTTTCACAGCAAAAACCTAGTAATATACAACAAAGTCGAGACCTTTGAAACACCACCGTTAACCACAAATAATAACTCTCAAGGGCATGTGAAAAATACAAGTATGAGCGAGAAAAAAATAGCAGTAGTGCACAAAAGAGTCTGACTCGGGAGGAAGTGGATGTGGCAACAATAAGCCAAAGCCTTGGCAATATTTATCCAAGCACTCTAAATTGTGGTACACCCACATTGTATGTGAATTTATCTTTTAGATTAAAATGACTACATGTGATTCTTTGCAATACCCAGCCTAAATTGTGGTACATTAGGGATAAGCTTTTAGGCATAACAAAGTTAGAACTTACACTTCCAAGCAATAAACATCCAATAGAACAAGAATTAGTTTTTTAACTTATTCAATCAAAACACAAATATATGAGCATAACGATCGATTTTTTACATTTTCTCTTGCCCAAATTTCAGTCTCTCTACATTTTTACCTTAGTACGGCTAATTTTTTGGGGAGAAAATATTGGGGATTGTTGCGGATCACTAAATTTACCGTCTTGGAACGAAGGGCTACCATGTTTCAAAGTGCGCATACCAACGTAATTTGCTATTGTATTATCGTTTCCTTTTAACTAAAAACCATCTCATTGTTATTGCCCACCCATTGTGCTTATACTTGCTTGTTAGGGATTCTAGAAAATAAAGTTACAGACATTTCGTGGGAATATATATTCATGTAGAACTAGGCCAACTGGCAGTCTGTCAATTTCAAGTTCATAGTAAAAGCAAGATTTGGTTATTATTTCTTCATTCTCTTGGTAAACTTCTGGCACATGCTCATCATTTTCGTAACAGAGTGAGCTACTTCAAATGTGTCCACTAGTTCAGAGGTTAAAACATGGTCTACTAGCCATGACGTTGTAGGTTCGAATCAGATGGCAGCCACTTTGCGCTCATATAGCCTTGAATTTTCTAACACCCAAGTACATCTAAGTGTAAGCGTGCCACATTTTCTAACATCAATTGCAACATATATATATATATATATATATATATATATATAAAATGATAAAGCCAGAAATCAAGGCTCATTTCAGAAACTGCCCTAGAGCGACTAAAAGCAAGGATACTGTTCAGCTTTGCCTCAGCAATTTATGGCAAGCAATGAAAGACAAACACAACCAACCTCCATTCTTGACATGAATACTTGGGTCACAACATAAATCAAATAGAATACCAATTCTCCTACACTTAAGTTCTTAACAGAGATATAGTACTTCTTACACAATCCATACACTCACCCGACATTCTTAGAGCATCTCCAACCCTTCTTTATATTTTCCTCAATCAGAAGTACAAAAATATACACTTTTTATTTTTCCTATTCACTTATTCATCTACATATTCCAATCCTACTCTGCTATCCGTTCATACATCAAGATTGGCTTTGTATTTTGTAGAGTGAGATGGAGTAATGTGGGCACTCAGTACTATTTGCCTAGCCTCTCCAAGCTAGGTAAATGCAGCCAGAGAAGTTGGACTGAGGCAAAATGCTTAACCATATAGAAAGCCCACTTGAGCAAAGAAAAGTGGTTGGGCTAGCCATTTTTTCTAAGAGGGCTCATTTGCCTAGTGGGTTGGAGATGCTCTTAGGTTAGATTGCAACATAATTAGGATCAAATAATCTCCCACACATACACTGCGAAAAAGGGTGGGGAGAAGAGAGAGAGAGAGAGTAAAGATGCAAAACAAATATGTACATTATTTACGGCATAGTATTTAATAATAACAAATAAAAAGAAAACATAGTCAGACAGCTTACTTGAGATGCATTAAGCTCTGGTAGGCCAGGTGCACCGAATCGCCGAGGCAACGTATTACGGACCATCTGAACCTCGACTTCATGGCCCAACAAATGGTGATAAATGTACCTGCATGCAGTAACCATTTGAAAACTCAACTCCTAAGAATTCTCTGTTATCAATAGCCAAAAAAAAAAAGAAGTGACTTGAGACTGAAACAATACATATCAGCCAACCCACCCGCTAACACTTGTTTCATCCACTGCAAAAGTTTTCATTGCCCCTTGCATCCGATCAAAACTTGTGCTCTTCCACACGAAATCAACACTAAAACCATGGTTCACATCAACAGGAACTCCCTGCAAAACATATTGACAATAAGGGCCAGAAAAAGACGTCACTCAAAGCAACCTCAAGGTACCAAAGTTAATCACCAAGCTACCTGACTGGCCCGCAGCTCAAGGGCAACCTCCTCTTGTGCGGTTAATTTTATCTGAAACAAGAAAATTAACTTGTCATACCCATAGAAATCCACAACAAAAAATCAATAACGAGCAAGAAACAAGAAACAAAGAGATTACGACTAAGCAAAAAGGGTACTTACCACATGCCCCACTGACTGCCAAGCCGGATGAACTGCATCTCCTGAATAACGTAGCCGCAACTCATCACCAGGTACAAGACGCAACTCATTATCTTCCTACAACAAGATAAAGGGTCCTTTTGTCACTAATAGCAATTTTTTACCAGAAAGTAACCAATTTAAAAGATGGGGACCACAACGAAGTAAAAGGTAAATGTAAGTGGAATTGGAATGCAAAATATAAGATGACCCTAGTTGAGAGTGAAGCACCTTTGGAAAAACAAAATATGCAACACGCTTCTTGTTGAGACCAATATCCCACCGTATTGTGAGGTTGTCTTTGCTTTGAGATTCTTTCATCATCTACAATGAAAACAGAAAACCAATCCATGTGAGGCGGCACCGTATATTCCAATTGGAGCACAGTTTTGATAACTGGTTTGACGTCATTGATCAATGCGACAAAATAAAACACTATCAGTGGAACAATAAATGCTTCAGAAGATCAGATATCTAAACCCAGAAAAATGAAAGAAGGAAAGAGAAGCAAAGAAAAAAACAATGAAAAAGATAACCATCATCCATACCTTATCGTAATCAGCTTCAAGCTTGATAAGTGGAGCAAAAACATTTTGATACTGCAATTGAGAGAATGCATCAGCAGGAAGTTGTTAGTAGAAACTGATTTAGGAACATAATTACCAGTGTACAACTCTTTCAGAGAATTTTCATGCTGTAAAGACGTTCAAAATATGTACGGCACCAACTCACAGCAACTTAGTGTAAAGAAATTAGGTACCTGATAAGCATCATCATATTTCAAGACAACAGGCTGAGGTTCATCATCCACACCAGGCTTCTCAAGATCTTCCAGGGTAGCATCAGGATTGGTCTTCCATAGTTCTTCAACCTTATTTATTTGTTGGGCACTGATTTGGCGCGCCCTCAACTGTTCCTGTTCAGATGGGACCTGTCAAGAGCAAACAGTTAGCAATTCTGAGGAATTATTAGTAGTTACAGACAAGAACGAAATGAAATCAGCTTTAGCCTGGGCCAAAATTCTGCAGAAGTTTGGAATGTGTAGAAGTCCATGTGGTTGGACTCAAGAGCTTGACTGGGCTATTCATCATCTCAGGAAATATAGGTTCCCTTCCTCTCTATATAAGTTGGCTATGGCAGGGGCTGTTTATCACATTTGGGGGGCTAGAAATGAGTGCATTTTTTACAACAAGCAGCCATTCCCTGAGGGAATTACTGATCAGATTATGAAGGATGTGTGGGATAGAGTCTGCTCTTGGACGAACGTAGGCAACAGCCATGGCAACAAAGCTTTGTGTACAGCTTGGAATATTTCGGAAAAAATTTTGTAGGTTGATTTATAGGGCTTTTGTTTGATTTGAGTGTCCTACACCTGTGTAGTTCATCTGTTTACGGGGGGTATGCCCCTTTGTTATCTTGTATTTTGTCTCTTCTTGGTAATAAAATCCCTCATTACCAAAAAAAAAAAGGAACAAAATGAAAAGATGGGGAAAAAAAAGTAGCAACCTTAACAAGCCACTGCAGAAAACACCTATCATCAATGAGTGGACACCACTGACTCAGGTCCCAATTCATGTCCTTCAATGCATTGACACTAAGACAAGGTTCCCTGCACAGAAGAACGACAACACTCTCTGTCTTGGCAGATATAAATCCAAGAAGGAAAACATTTCGGCATCCACAATTGTAACATTCAAGGATCGTCTCTCCCAGGGGACTATCTTTATGAAGACAAACTTCTTTGTGCTTAGCTCGAACCTACGAACAACATAGAATACTGTTTCAGAAATAAACAAAGTGGAAGTGTGGAACATCTAAGTAAATAAACAAATCAAAAAAAGAATTCATCTGAAACTAGCAAACTGCATAATCACTTATCTTCTAAATTTAAATATGAGTATCCCTCAAGCACTTCAATCATAACAAGAAGCATGAAACCCTATTAAAGCTGCAAGTCAATTAAGCAAGACCAAAAGGCAACCATACTTGAGCTCAGACGAACGTACATATTGTTATGGGAATACATATTGAGGACGGGGGCTGCTAAGTGTAGGTTGCACGTAAACAATGACGTATGGGCCACCAACTTAGAGGGGGGAGAGAGAGCGAGCGAGAGAGAGAGAGAGAGAGAGATGAACTAAAAGTCCTTCAACCAACCCAGACTGCAAGAACCGTGGTCAATCAAGACAAACAAAGTTGTATCACACAAGGCCCTCAAGAACAAATTCAAATGCACCAAAAGGTTCTCCACCTCCTTGCAGTGATGTAGACGGAAATGTTTCACCATCTCCAGCACAAACAGCATGAGTCCAGCAGCACTCTAAGAGTGAAGTCATCCCAGTAGATGAAGGCTGGTCTAAGTCGCCTTCGAATGCAACCCATAAGAAATTTCTTCCAAATCTCAAGGCAGACCTTGGTCTCAAATTCAGAAGATTGATTAGTCTATATGCCCTTAAAGTCAACCAAATATATAACTCCACCAATCATCTCTGAAGTTCAAATCGGAGAGAACCATATTGCAGGTTGACAAAAGCAACTGGATGATTTTGGTCAAGTTCTTCCCCATTGTAATAAATGTTTAATTTATAGTTCGACCACTTCAAAAAAACACAGTATTAGAACCGCAATAATCCACAAAGTTAAGGACGTACTTCATATCCAACTCCACGAAGGGGAGAAATGAAAACATAAAACTAAACATTCAACTATATCCAACACCATCAAGGGGAGAAATTTTGCTTCCCAGAATAATTTTTTGCATCCAACTAATCTCCCTATGTGATTATAGGCTGTGTCGCAAGAATTTTATGGTTATCAGTTCATGGATTTGTGTCATTGCATGCAGCTGATATCAGACAAACAGTCACAGACATGTATAAGCATTACAACCACTTGAGTAACCTATGCAAATAGGTTTAAGATCATTATGGCTCCGTATGCAAGAAACTGCATCTAAAGCAAAGGAAATGAAACAGATTTTTCCTCAAGAAGTGTTCATTTGACAAAAGAACTTTGTGAGAAAGTTACAATTTAACTGTTTAATTATAAAAACTAGTTCAAAAACCGATTGCTGCAAAATCTTGCATTCTGTACTTACTTTGATAACTAATCTTGCATTCTTTACAAGACAAGTCCCAAGGAAAATCCATGAGAAAAGTTAAAGGCGTGGTTTCATGAGACCAAAAACAAATGCAAGAAACTCAGATATTCTGCAACTTGCATTTCATTCTTGACAAAGGAGTAGGACCTATTATTTCTTTCAATGTCCTTTTCAAAAATTTCCACCCTGGTGGGGCCTATTATTTATAAAATTCACATTAACCCAGAAATCTAATGACTTACTTCTCATGCCATATGAAGCCATAAAATTGAGAATTCAACTATATCCATGATGTAGGACAAACAGCTAGGGTTTGGTTGCATAACACAATCCATAAAAGAGGCTTCGAAGCTCTAAAATTCTCACAATATTCCACCCCTTAAATTAAAAGCATTGCATTGCTCATATAGACTTGAAGACTTCCTAAACCAACTATAACTAGAAGAAGGAAACTACTATTAATTCTTTAGACTTCTAAATAACTTGCTACTAAAAATGACTCCCAATCAATAAACTAAATAAATAACTTGACCCATAAAATTAAAATTGCCGAAATATACCCAACTGAAAATTTGTCCAGGGACATTCTTATTCAATACTAACATAAATAAGACTCAATTACGATAATTGTTGGACTGTCCATGCTTTCTTTAGGTCTCATCTTAAGATTATGAGGATTTCCATATATCGTATCCTTTTTATATTTACTTTTCCTCGAGCCTGTCTCCATCAATCCAACTCCATCAAAGGGAGAAATTTTGCTTCTCAGGAACTGCTATCATATAAGAAGCCTTGAATCCTTGATTCTTAAAGGATCAACAATTCAACATATCCTAGTTACGAGGATTGCCTTAACCCATGAAGTGAAGGACTTACTTTTCTCCAAAATGAAGCCATAAAACTGAACATTCAACTATATCCAACTCCATCAAGGGGAGAAATTTTACTTCCCATAAGCTGCTATCATATTACCAGCCTTGATTCTTAAAGGATCAACAGAACACACCTTTCCCTTACATTATTGCAAACAACTTGTCTCATTATGTGATTAATGATGTGTCGCAAGAATTATACGTTCTCGGATAGCTTCCTTGCATGCAGCTGATATCGGACAGTCACAGACATACACAAGCTTTACAACCACTTGCGTAACCTATTCAAATAGGCTTAAGATCCTTATGGCTCCATTCAGTTGTCATGTGCAGGAAAGGGCATTTTAAAGCAAACGAAATGCAAGAAAGTTATAATATAGCTGTCTAATTATGATAAAAGTAGTAGAAAAATCAGATTCCTACAAAATCTTGCATTCTTTACGGGACAAGTTCTGAGTAAAAACGATGAGAAATGTTTAAGGCGTGGTTTCATGCAGCGTAAAGAAAAAAAATGAAGGAAACTCAGATGTTCTGAAACTTTCACTTCATTCCTTGACATAGGGATGGGGCCTATTATCATTTATCTCTTTCGATTTTTCCACCCCCCGACTCCAAAAAAGTTCTTCAGTCCACATTACACTCATTGTGGCCTAAAGGTCATGGTTCGATTCTCGGAAATAGCCTCTCTCTTCTTGCAGGGCTAAGGAGGTTGTGTGCATCAACTCTTCACCAACCCCCGGCATATGCAGGTGCTTTGCGAACTGGGTACCACCCCCCGGTTTAGTCTACATTGCACTCTAACTTACCTAAGCAAGGTAAATACTAATCACCCACAATCCAAGCAAACCAACCGCTACAAACACGCGGAAATGCATACACACATGAAGAAATTAAGGGTGTGTTTCCGCTGGACTAAATGGACTAAGGCCCCGTTCCGGAAACCTTCTTAAAAAATAAGTACTTATTTTGCCACTTCTCATTCAAAAATAAGAAGGGTCATTCCAGAAAATTCAAATAAAAAGTTCATTTCAAATTTTCAAACTCAAAAATAATGTAAATGGAAAAAAAAAATTCAATTTTTTTTACACCGTATTAAAGATCTCAATGAAATTTATCAAACAAGATCCATAGTGATAGGAAAATTATTTGCATAAACACATGATTTTTGAGCTTGAAATTGCCTTATACAAAAAATAAGACAGTTGCTATGATAATGGGCACCGGCAGAGGGAAATCGTACCGGCGGCTGCGCCGGGCCGTCTCCGGCTATCGGACGGCCGATCCGAGCCGTCCAAAAATTACAAAAAAAAAACCAAGGGGGCCACCCCAAGAATCAACGGCATCCGAAGTGTGTAGGGTGCTCGATCCGAGCACTCATTTTCCGTGTATATGTGATGATCATCATATATACACGGAAAAGGGGTGCTCGGATCAAGCACCCTACACACCTCAGATGCCGTTGATTCCCGCGAAGGCCCCCTCGATTTTTTTTTTAGAATTTTTGGACGGCTCGGATCGGCCTTCCGGTGGCCGGAGACGGCCCGGCGGGGCTGCCGGAAAGATTTCCCTCTCCGGCGCCCATTGATACTTATATAAATTCTGAAAAATAAGCACCTCCTTCTTATTTTTTGGGGAACAAGCCTTTTTATTCAACAAAAAATAAGTTCTTATTTGGGTTGTGGAACGGGGCCTAAAGCCCATGTTTTCATAGATTTCTAAGCATGTAATTCTCCTCACATACAACAACTCAGATACCATTTAGTGGAAATAACTTGACTATTGTCCATTAGCATGTAGTCCATACATTTGAGCGGAAATGAACCCTAAATACCAGAGGCATCATTTTCATAAATTTTATCTACAAAATGCTTCCACTCACCAGATGGTTCACTATGTGCGAGCCCGAAGTGTTCCCCCGGGAATTGCAGAACCACTTCCGGCACGACGGCACATTACACCTCACCACGCACGCCGGGTTCGTTACCCCGCAGTACCTGCACGCGTGCTCCGCGTAACCGCCCTTCCCGTACTCAAAACCCTCATCATCCCCACCAGTCTCTTCGAAATTCAACCCGCTCATCCCCGCCGCCAGCGCGTCCACCGCGGCCGCCTGGTTATGACTCCTCCCCTTCACCCCCGCGCCGCCGCCTCCGGACGTGGCGGAGACCGGGGAGGCGTCGGACTGGTGGCCGGAGGAGGAGGCCCGGTCCGTTCTCTCGGCTGCGGCAGAATCGGATACTGACACGGAATCCGAAGGCGTGGGCCAGGCAGCGGAACGGATTGGCTGGGAGAGCTCTTGGAATTCGGGGTAGGAGAAGGCGACGTCGTCGTCGTCGCCGACTCCGCCCTGGGTGTTGAATTCGAGGAAGGTGTAGGCGTCGGCGGCCGAGTCGGGCTGCGAGGCCGTGTCGTAGAGGTTGTTACCGTGAGAATCCATTGGAGGGAGTCAGGGTTAGGGTTAGGGTTAGGGTTTGGGTTTAGGGATGTTTGGAGTGTTTATGGGAGTGAGTTAGATTAGGGTTTTGGTAGTGGGGAATGAAATGACGGAGGGGGTCACTAAGAAGACGATATGGAGAGAGAGAGAAAAGAGAGAGAGAGAGAGAGAGAGGGAGAGAGAGGGACTGAAAATCGTAACGACAGTGTGAGGGGGAATAGGCGTGTGAAGGAAGAGACGTCACGAGGAAGGGGGAGAGAAGGGAAATAGGAAAAAGGGCAAATTATAGTTACCCCCTCTAACTATGCCTCACGTACACTTACCCCCTCTAACTTTTTTTTTGGCACTTAACCCCTCAAACTAACGGAAATTCAAACGGTCATAACTTCTTCGTCCAAAATCAAAAATATGCAAATTATATATTGATTTCGAGGTCTTAAAGTCAGCTTTCTAATGACACCAAAATTACATCACGATTCAAAGCACACAGAAAGTTATGATCAAAAGAGTAAGGGCTGGTAGACAGAAAGACTGTTTTGATCATAACTTTCTGTGTGCTTTGAATCGTGATATAATTTTGGTGTCATTAGAAAGCTGACTTCAAGACCTCAAAATCAATATATAATTTGCATATTTTTTATTTTGGACGAACAAGTTATGACCGTTTGAAGTTATGACCGTTTGAATTTTCGTTAGTTTGAGGGGGTTAAGTGCCAAAAAAAAGTTAAAGGGGGTAAGTGTATGCGATGCATAGTTAGAGGGGGTAACTATAATTTGCCCTAGGAAAAAATTTCAGAATTTCAGTGCCGTGTGAGTACCGTATGGTGCCTGTTCGGCGGATCCAAATCGTTGAATGTATTTTTTAACGGCTTGAATTTGGAGGGAGAAAAAAAAAGAGAAAATATTGGGATGAGACTTGAGAGGAAAAAAAAAGTTCCAATCTAAACCGTCCAAAGTGTATTAAATTGCTCCAATGTATTGAGCTAGTATCACGTGGGATATACCCATCCTACGCCGAAAAATTCCTCCGGGGAAATTATGCCTTATTGTAGGCCCGAAAATGACGTGGATGATGTGAAGTGTTCATATCACTTGTTTTGACACAATAATCAGCTCATTAACACATTGACAACTACTGCATACCAAAAAATAAACACGAAGGAAAACAACATTAAACACAAATCTTGTTGACCCAAGGGATTGTAAAAGGTGTTGGGAGCGTTACACAACGGTGCTCGTGGTCACTCCGTAATAACTCATGGTGTAAGAGATGGATTTGAGAAATATAAAAGAAAAATATTGACTGTTCGTTTGTCAGATAAATAAAGTTTTAGATGAATAAGAAGGAATGGTGGGATAAGAGGAGATATGTTATAAGAGGGATTATCTAATACTACTTGATTTGAGGTAGTAGTTGATATTGGTGGATGAGAGTTGATAATATGATAAATTACTTGGTTGCGCTTATTTAATTATTCATCGAGAATAGGGCTGTCCACGAACCCGACCCACCCGACCCACCCGACCCGACCCGACCCGAAAACAGGCACAATGGACGGATCTAATTACCCGTTTCGGTCGGATTCGGGTCCATTTAGTCGGATTTTGCATATTGTCGGTCGGGTGTCGGATGTACCATATCATTTCTCGGGTCACCCGACCCCCGACCGACATATTAGGTATAAAATGGAAAAAAAAAGCCCTAAATCAGTTCACCTCAGTTTTTTTCGGCCATTCCAGTCCGGACTTCCATTCTTTCCGTTCCGAGATCGAGAACATCTCTCTCTCTCTCTCTCTCTCTCTCTCTCTCTCTCTCTCCAACACCCAGTACTCTAAACCCCCTTGTCTACCAAACCATTCGACCCACACACTCTCGAGAAATTTGATGGATTCCAGATTCCTCCTTAGCTTCAAAAATCACTCGATCTGCTCATGGATTCCAGGGGTTCGTCGCATTCTAGTCTTCTTCTTCCTCGACAACAACAGTGTCGTTCTCGTAGTGCGTCAGTGCCGTTCTCGGAGTGCGTCGACCTGTCGAACCAGTCGATTTTGAAATTTGATGTGCTATGTATGTATTTATCTTTTGAAGTTTGATGTGTTCTGTAATTTGCATGTATTTATCTTTTGAAAGTGAAAGTGATGCGTTCTTAGATTTGTTGCCGTTGCCGTTGGTCTTCTTCTTCTTCGTTGATCTCTCCTTGACTCCTTCTCTGACTGGAGTTTTTTTTTTTCCCTTAATCCGACAACCCAACCCGAACCCGATAAATCTAACCCGACCACATTTCGGTCGGAGCCCGACCAGTGTTTCGGTCGGTTTCGGGTGGCATTTCAATAATCCGATTGCAGTCGGGTCGGGCCGGACCCGACCCGACCCCGACCCGTGGATAGCCCTAATCGAGAATACAAAATGATTTAAGGCAGGTAATTTGATCTTGTCAGGCCCGGCTCATGGGACAGGCGAAGGAAGCATATGCTTCCGACCCCCCAAATTGTGATCCATACTAGGGCCCCTGAACTCTAGTATTCCATCCATATAGATTTACATTATAAACTACATGGGGCTGTAGGCCCACCACCGAATAGGAAGAGAATTCTAGTTTAAACTTTCCAAAGTGTAAAGACTTTGAACTCCTTGGGCATTTATAAGTTATAGCCTCTATTGGAGTGTTTTTGTTTCTACACAGGCGATGTGGGATGGGAAACAGATACTCATACCACTCACTACTTACTACTTGTTTGCTTTTCATGAGGGAGTCAAAATAAGACTCATTGTTTTAAATATGCTTCTTGCACAGGAATAAATTATCATAATTTTTTTTAGTTGGATGCTTTCAAGTTTAGCCTTTTCTTTGCTCAGGATTGTATTAAACAACAATTAGGTATTACTGATTTCACGGGTCTTGAATGTATTTGTTAGTTTGCTTCTTTTTTTTTGCAAAATGTAGAAGGGCCCACTATAAGAATTCACTTCAAGCCCCCAAAAGTCTTGAGCCGGCCCTGGATCTTGTTCACCACACGAATAAGCTAATCCTAAGGTGACAGGTTTTGCTCACTGAGGGGATAAGCTCTCCCCCACCTCCCCCTTCCTTTTCCCACCAACAAAACACATTTTTCCCTTCTCCCCTCCTTTATCCTCCCAAAAAGGAAGCCTTGAATCAACAGTGATGAATCAATTTTGAACTCATTTTATCTCTCTTCGAAAGAGAACATCGTTGCAGTGTGACACGAAGCGCACAAAGCGGTAAGACGGATTTCGTCACTTTTATTAAAGGAACATTAATCGTATTGTAAACTTTTAAAATGATGCTAGTAGAGCTCCATGTAACTCGAAATCAATTTTTTGTTGAATTTTTCCAGAGAAGATTGTAAACTTTTAAACTTTTAAGATCTAGGCAGGGATTGTGCTGTGTAGCTTCGTGCTGCACAGCGTGCTGCACAATCAGTGGTGGATCCAAGAATTTGACACAGCAGGGGCAATAATTTTTTTTGTGACCGTAACATACGAGTTACAATTAATCACATCTACTCCAAAAATTTTTTAGCATTAATGATAAATTAACAATTTTAAAGTATATATGTATTTTAATAATTAGCTACTTGGGCAAACTTGCTCACCTTGACTAACTGCATTAAAACAATATTATCACATGTTCATCATCTATTTTTTTATTACTAACTCTATTATTACAGTTTTGGGGACAAAAAATATACAAATGCAATGTGGGGTAGATTCGAAACCACGAATAGTATAAAAAATAAGGTACGCACTATTATTTTCTACTGCCTTTTGGAAAAAAAACACACATTTTCTACTACTGCCTTTTGGAAAAAAGGCAAAAAACACACACACACACACAAAACGGCATAGCTGGAAACTAGCCTACAGGTGTGCATGGGGTAAGTCTCGAATCCAGCACCTCTTGGTTAAAAAGAGAGCACTTTACTGCTATACCAACAAACAACTACTTTCATGCATTTAACATAAATTACATATATACAAAACTGCAAAAAAAAAAAAAAAATTAAAGGGCACGGGGCACGTGACCACACGTGCCCTATGGTGGGCTAGCTCCTGTGCGTAGCCTCCGGCAAGGCCTTTCCGGCATCGGTCCGACGATCAGAGACGTCCACCACGTAGAGCTCGTCGAGTATTACAAGTGTTTCAAAAATAAACTCGATCAAAAAATATTGTTAAGTGCCTCATCGGAATACATATAAGTTGAAAAAAAAAATGAATCCTAATTGATAAGAAACACTGGATCAAAACCACCGAATTCATTTTTTTCAAGTTCTTTGTGTTTCGATGAGGCACTTAACGATATTTGATCGAGCTGATTTTTGATGCACATGTAGAACTCGATGAGCTTTACGCGGTGAACGTCTCCGATAGTCGGACCGATGCCGGCAAAGCCGATACCGATGGCTGCTGCGCACGCTGTGCAGCACGAAACTGCACAGCACAATTCCCCAGTCCAAGATCTAGGCGGGGACTGTTGTGCAGCTTCTTGCTAAGATGGAGCAACTAAAACCATTGGTGGTTTGGACGTGGTTAGGGCAATGTCAACAGTCAAAAGTACCCATCCTTGTTCAGTTCTTTGGGCATGTGATCTACTTTTTGCTTGAGTACTTCCTTGTTAAGTAAAGAAGGGAGCCATTTTCAAACTTTGATAAATTAATGACGAAACAAAGAACATGCATGTTCTTGAATCATCCTTTAATTGCCTCCCACCAAATTGTCCCTAGCTAGAGATTCCTAGTCACTTTAAATCCAAGTAGAATCATTCTGATAAAAGAAAAAAGGAGAAGAAGAAAAATAAGAAAACAAAAGTCAACCTTTCTGGAAAGAAAGTGGAAATCTTATTTACGGAAGAGCCGTCAATAAAGTTAACGGTATTTAATTTCGGTCGTTCAAAAGTGTTTTGGACGATCCGGATTGAAAACAATATCCTAACGGTAATAGATTATTTATTTATCTATTATCATTAGGATATTGTTTTCAATTCGAATCGTCTAAAACACGTTTGGACTGCCGAGATTGCGCACAGCTTCCCTCCGAACTCGCAACGACCACCCACTTGTTTCTTCTTAATTAACAAAAAGAAGGTTAAAGAAGGCTCCACTTGTTCATGAGCCTATAAATACTCCTGTTATCTCAGCATCTAGAGGGGCGCAAAAATCAGTGAGCTCTAACTACTCCTTGGGACGGAGCCAAGCTTCCACGGCAAGTGACAAAACGCAAGATTCTTAATGCGGGGACCAAATCACATATTTTTATAAATTAATATCGTCCTTACATACTAATCACACAATTTTGAGAGAACCATTCTTTCAAATTTCTACAAACAAAACTCAAACTATAGTAGTAAAAATAACGGGATAATTGGTTATCGGGAGGTGTGCAGCAGCCCGGGCTGACGAGGCTCCAGCAAGATAGGGAGGGAGGTGGGGAGGTGTGAGGTGAGGTGAGGGCAGCACAAGAGATGGTAGGAGAGAGCATGTCAGAGAGATACACAGTGAGATTGAGTGATCAAATTATAATTGATTAGGAACTCCCGTGTAAAATCGTTTATTTCTCATATAGTGGAACACTCCTCAATCCTCCCGTGGATATACCGAATTGAGGAACCAAGTGAAATTTTTTGTGTCTTGGTCTGTGTGTGATCGACCTTGTGCACAGCAAGAAAGAGAGAGAAATTTAGAACGTGCTGTTTCATCTCTATTGGGTTTTTTCCTCCCTTCCTTTATCAGATTTTAATATCTAATTATGATCTGCTATTTTTAGACACCATTAGAAGTATTTTTAATTTTTTACAAACTAAATTTGCAATTTTTCTTTGTCTGTTTCCCTTCTCTTTGTACTGGATTAATGGGACAAGCTATGGATCCAATTAATTTTGTCACTCCATTGCAAGGTTTTTAATACTGTACCGATAAAAGTACTCCTATCATTTTTTTATGAGATGTACTGGCACCGGTTTAATTTTAGGTATTGTTTTGAATTTTGAGTTATAAATATTATATATTAATATTTTTCTTATACTTGTACCTAAAAAGCTCAAAACATTAACCAACATGAAAATACAAACTAAATAATAATCATTGCAGTAAATAGTAGTAATTATGAAGACATTATGATATAAAGGAAATTATTGGATGGGTAATAAGTCCACGAGTGCAATTTTGTTACCCTCTTTCTTATTGGTTGAAATAGTGTAGGTCTCACCCCTGCAATATACTTTTTGGTAAGCATAACGTTACTTTGTGGTGAGATCCACACTATTTCAACCAATAAAAATGAGGGTAATGTTCACTCTCTTAAGTGGAGGGTGAACAAAAATCAACTCTAAATCCACGTAGTATAGAAATACGCCTTCTGAGATCAACAACATGTACACGTCACCAGAACTCTAATGCATGTAAAACAAGACATCATGGGGGCACATTTGCCTCTTATTGGCAAAGGCCCTCCTATGCCTAAGTTTAACGAGAAAAACCTAATTCACATATAAAAAGCAACAGCAAGTAACAATGTACCTTTCTCTTTAGATTTTACCTCTTATTTATTAGCGTAGGTTTGACTTGTTCTCCAAGCGTGATCTCTTCCCTTATTCATGTGATTCATTCCTATCTCATAGAGGTGTCAAGTGGGCCGGGCCAGGATGGGCACAGGCACGATGGTGGTCCTAGCACGATACGACACAGCACGGTCGAAGTGGGCACGTGGACGACCACAGGCACAGAAGTGGGCAGGCACAACATGGCACGGAAATTGGCCTGGCATGGCATGGCATGGCCTTAGCCAAGCACGGCACAAAAGTGGGATGGGCACAACACGGCACAAAAGTGGGACGGGCACGGCACAGTTCTAGTCGGGCACGACATGGTTCTAGTAGGGCATGGCATGACACGGAAAAATAGATTATAATTTTAATGTTATTAAATAAATTGACTTGCTATATCATGAGTCCATGACTCGTATTCTCGTAATGTCATTAATTAAGGTAAAAAAATGGCTTGCTATGTAAATTTGACAAAATACCACACATACATTGCGTTTTATCTTACGATGATTTAAAAAATAAATTATCAATTTTTATTGAATGAAATTATTTTGGTTTATTTTAAACTTAGTCAACAGGGTTTTGTTCGTAAATTTGACATTAAAAAAAAAGTGTTGGAATGGGTCACGTAAAAATTTAATGTTCGAATGGTCATGTGACTCATGTTGCTTTTTTTTTTTTCTTTTCAATTAGTGGAAAAAATACAAATTTTATGGGGATCTATCCAAAAATTTAGAGTGAGAGAGACATGAGTTTTAGAGAAATAGAAAAAAGAAGAAGAGAGGATCAAATGGCGTTGGGGGAATTCGAACCCCAACTGATCACTTTAGTGGCAAGTGGCACGGCACGACTCGTTTGACACGTCTAAACGAGCACTACACGATTAAAAATAGCACAACATGACCAAGTAAACTGTAAACGGGCCGGCACGCACGACACAATTTAAATAAATGGGCCCGGCCGGCATGACACGATTGAAAATGTCAGGGTACGGCACAACACGATTTAAATAAACGGATCAGCACGAAGCTATACAGGGCAACCCAGCCCATGCAGTTTGACACCTCTACTATCTTGTAGGATATTCCTTGGGAAAATGACAGCCAAATACGTGTTTTAATAATTAATACCCGTCAAAGACATTTTCAGTATTAACAAATGTTCTCAGCATGTTCTTAGCTGATATTAGTTATCAAAACGAGAAATGCTAAGAACAAAGAAAATCTGCAAAGAAATGACCCTTAAAGTGTACATAAACGGCTCAGATGCACTGCACAGTGAATCTGGGCCGTTCATATACACTTTAAGGGTTTTTTCTTTGTCAATTTTCTTTGTACCTAGCACTCCTCTATCAAAACACGTTTTGGGCCGTCATTTTCCCATATTCCTTCTAGAACACTCCAGGATACCCTAGCCTTCCCACTTCATTGGATAGTCGTGCTAGGGTATACCTTCGTACACTCATACCCTTTTGCCGAGCACCTTTATACAATGCTACCGACCAAGTATTATGTTCAGCCCTATGCACCCTCTCACATTGCCATCAACCTACGCACGTGTCCCCCACGTGCTTGAGGTTGCTCTCTACAATGCACCCTCACATGGTGTCTCACACATGTATCGCACGTGGTCGATCATTATTCTTCCTGTTTGGGAAGATCCCTCTTCAATCATAATTTTTTAGTACAAAAGAGTTAATTACTGTATAAAATTATTTCATAAAAAACAAAAAAAATATTGAAAAATATAATATGACCAGTACCATCCAGTGGTACGGACCAGTACCCATAAGATACACGGGAATTAGCACAGACCGATATTTGAACTGGGACAAAACTAAAGGATTGAGGTACCGATTTTTCAAAAACTGTACGTACTAGCCAATACCATACAGTATTCACAACCTTGCTCCAGCGGTCGTTTATCACATTACAAGTTCCTTCCAGCAATCCTATAGGAATTAGGAAGCATAGTACCATGACACAATGATCCCTTCTTAGATAAACCTCTCCACCATTAACACTCCTCCTGGATACGACTACTTCAAACAGTGTAAAAGCTCACTAGCCTCTTACAAAATTTCAGCAGCAGGACGAACGACATTTCAAAGAGAGTGAAAAATCTAAAATCAGTTTCACATAAGAATTCAAATTGCACAACATACTACAATCAATGCTTTCGATGAGAAAATCTATCAGTGAGCCACGTTAATTGGTATATGCATACACAGAGTATTAAGAGAAGAACCCTTGAAATATGATGGTCCGTTAGTCAATATCTGAAACAAACAACCAAAGAATTGTCGCAACAAAACTGCTGCCATTACTTGAGAACATTTTATACAGTCACCCTGCAAACGGTATCATTCATCTTCTGGTATTTCACAACACATACAAGTGCGAAAGCAGGCATAACTTTCCCCAGATCTAACTTCTATGGTTATACAGGCACCCTTTTGCCACGAGAACGGTCAAAGAACTGCATATAGAGACCAGAGAAAATTTCAGATCAAAAAATAAATGGCTGAATATGTAGAGACCACTCCCTCCCACAACAGTATGCAAGGGGGAGGTATGGACTCCAAATTATCACAAAAGTAGAATCTAATGAGATGCATTAGAACTATTCATTAACCAGTGTCATGTATATAAGAGCATATCAGGATGGCTTGGGTACTTCAGAAGACAGCTTACTTCTTGTGCTAAATCAACTAGCCATTTGAGATTATTTTTTTTACTTCATACAAAAACCTGGGAAATATGCCCAAAAAATTATTTGTTGGTTCCAAAAAAGTCTAAATCTCCACTAGCTAGGAATGGAATAGGTTTGCAGTAATAGAATTCACGAGCTTGCCAGCCAAGGAAACGGCAGAAATGTGATGAAGTCATGAATCACAAAATGATTAGCTGATCATCTTACATTAGAAAAAACTAGCCAACCTTAGAAAACAAAAACCAGACATACTTGATACTATTTCTAATTCTAACAATTTGGGAATATGTGGAAAAGTTCAAAATTTAAGATTTCAAGAAGGCTCAACTTATTCACTAATTTCACTTTTATTGCCATTATTACAAGCGACGTACTCTTTCCATCTGGGAATATACTTCATTCAAGCAGGTGACAAGAAAAGAACTTCATTGAATGCAGCAGCATGATGCAACATATTAAGTGGGGCTGCCTTATAACATCGACTGTTATATGTTCAGGACCAGAAACATGAAAAGTGTTGACAAGACAAAACGTGTCCATAGTGTTCTGTTCAACTAGATCCCTACGCAAACTCTACTGATAACTAGCCAACAAAAGAAGCCTGTAAAAAAGAACACAACCAGAAGAGATCCATAAGAATTCTCACTAAAAGACACTGTTAACGTACCCATCGAACAAAGGGCTGTTGGAACACCCAACCAAGGACAGGTATCTTCTGAATAAAAACTGATACTGTCGGCCAAAAGCCACTGCACAAAATACACCATAAACTTAGTTAATCTTCGATGAAAATGATGGTGGGAGAGAGTATTTTCACACAATCACACAATTATATGTTCAATTGCTGAGGGAAAAAAAAAAACATAATTACAACTCCCTCCTCACTCACAAACTCACACACACCCATAGGGGGAAACCCCCTGGTTTTTTCCTCCTCTCACCCTCTCACTTTGTTTGTCAATCTCCTACACATTTACATCTCAGTAACAAAACACAAATCATAAACTCTCAACCTCCAACTATCATCATGTCTCCCCTTGATAAACTAACTCAATTTTCAGCATCATACTCGGACCCCATCTTTCATTCTACCACTCCCTTTGTCTCTCAACCTCATTACACATCAACCCTGTTCTCAATCAAGCACAACTGTCTGCTGTCGTCTCTCTGCGCCTTGCAAAACAACATGTTCTTCTCACTTGTGCGGAACAATCTCGTATTGTTCCCTGTATTTTCACACAATCACACACTTATGTATTCAATTGCTCAGAAAAATAAAATAAAATTACAACAACTCACACACAAACCCCCATAGGGAAAAAAAAAACCACTTGTTTTTGCTCCTCTCGCCCTCTCTCACTTTGTTTTGTCACTCTACCACACATTTAACATTTGCAATGAAAAAACCTATATAGACTACGCAATTATACAACAAAACACAAATCATAAATTCTGAACCTCTAAACCATTATCATGTCTCCCAGCCCCTTGATAAACTCACTCAATTCCAGCTTCACCCTTGGACCCCCTCTTTTACTTCTACCTCCCCTTGGTCTCTCAACCTCATCATCAAACATCAACCCTACTCTCCATCAATCTTACAATGACAACACTCCCTTGATTATCTTTCCAAAACCCATCCCTTGTCCTTTTCTTCTTCGTCCCTTGAAAACCGTTTGTTGTCGTCTCTCTGCACCTTGCAGAACCTGTTCTTCTGACTTGTGCGGAACAATCTCGCATTGTTCCCTGTATTTTCACACAATCACACGCTTATGTATTTCAATTGCTAAAGCAAAAAACATAATTACAACAACTCACTCACAAACTTAAACACAAACCCCCAACAGGGCGGAAACCCATGTTTTTTGCTCCACTCACCCTCTCTCACTTTGTTTTGTCACTCTACCTCACATTAACAATTCCAATACAAAACCTACACACTCTACGCTATATACAACAAAACACAAATCATAAACTCCCAACCTCTAAACCATTATCAAGTCTTCAACCCATTGATAAACTCACTCAATTTCCAGCTTCATCCTTAGACCCCCTCTTTCAATTCTACCTCCCCTTTGTCTCTCAACCTCAATACAAATCAACCCTACTCTCAAACAAGATTACAGTGACAACAGAAACGAGGAGATGAAATCATGGAAGGAAAATATAGTGAACCTGAACAGGACAATGAACCCATATGCTTCCAATATCATTCCCAATACAGGCCATCCAACAACAACAAAGAAGAATCCGACACCAAAAGAAATTGTTCCCTGTACAATAATCACATGGCACAAAGAGGTAAATAAAAATGGAAAATGAGCATGCAGCACTAACTTGAGAACCAAGAGACAGAGCAAATAGAACCTTGTAATTGCTAGGTTTCATAAAGAACTGCAGCGAGGACTTCAGTCCGATTGTCAGCATCACCCCTGATAAGAAGAGGATCTGATTCAGCATCACCACAATAATAAATGTTAAGCAGTCATCAAATCAACAATATGGGCACAACAATGGAAGAAGCTGACAAATGAAAGGCTAATAAATACTTTTACTTACATTTCCCATGGCAAGTAGGCCCTTGTCAAAGAAGAAAAGAACTCCCAAAAACGAGAAAAAAACGCCAAACCCAGTCAATCCAAGCCCAATCTCTGTTTCATCATACAGTTGCAAGTTATTTCATTGATCAAAATTTCAAATGGATGCAGAAACAAAAAAGAACAATTGAGAAGAAGCTTCACATTATATGCATCTTATTGCAGAAATAGAATCTGTGCAAACTAGGAAACTTAGGAAAAGTACATTGACAACCATAATAAGTGGCACACAAAACCTTTGAACGCTTCATCACCAAATAGAAACAGGGGAACAAACCACTCTGCCAATCCAAAAAAAAAAAACAGGGGAACAAACCACTCTGCCAATCCAAAAAAAAAAACACAAGGGAACAAACCACTCTGCCTACTATATACCATAAAATACTTTCCAGTGTAACTAATGGAAATTGAAATGCACTTATAACTATTTGATTTACAAGAACAAATTGTCCAAACTGATCCACTAAGTTGTCTGAGTGTTTACATGGTTCATTGATGATACCACTCTTCTTCACTCTTCATAGAGGTGACAACATCCCGAAATAATTCATAGCCCGTAATATGGAAAATAAATTCTTAAAGTGTACTATTATTACTGAATGATTGTGCGCCGATACTTCAAGAGCACTCATAAAACCTTTACACTGGCCCCTAAGTTAATACCATTCAGAGGCACCCTTTGAAATGCCAAATTCTTGAAGAATATGAAGGAGAATCGTGAAAGGCGTAGTCAATTTAAAGGAAAACTCAATAAACATACACACGTCTAATACGTATTACTACTACAAAGGGAACGCCCCTCTTGGTGTAAACGGTGGTTATGAAGCCAACTAACACTTCTAATCTCTCTAACTAGCCAAAAAACAATTCCCACCCAATTTTCTTCTCCCTTCTTTCCTACTTTCACATCCCAGATTTCTAATTAATCTCACTTCAAGATTTTCGTCATTCTGTCTTTTGCATCACACAATTTGCACATGCATCGTGCGTGCTCTGGCATCCAGTATATGCATACATACACCATAAACTCGCATGTGTGACTGTGTCTATTAAGCATTGACAACAAGGGCGGAAGTACAGTAAGGGTGAGGTGGGTTGTAGCCCAATAAATTTTAGCCCACCTTAGTTTATACGTAAAATTTTAGAACTTGTCAAAGATATTCGATAATAAATGATTTCTACTCTCTAAAAAAGCGTAGGGCACAACTTCATAAGGGCATATTTTTCGTACTTTTCTTTTCTTTATTTTCGAACATTTACGTATTTATGTACAAGTTTGCTAGGCATTAATTATAAAACTTGTTTTGGTTCATATATATGTTTATTAAATTTTGGGTTAGCCAGGGTAGATTGGATTCTTAGATCCACCCTTGATTGACAATATGTCAATATCAGGAAGAAATGTGTGTTTGATATTATTCACGTACTTTTGCGGTCGTCCATTTCGAAGGAAACCATGGTGCCGATTCAGATATGATGCTATACTTGCCAGAATCTCAACAGCTGAACTGCAAGTCTGCAAAGCAAAGCAAATCAAATCAGACCTAGATTAAATAAATACTCATAATTACCACAAGACAAAACATACAACAGAAATAATTCTCTTCAAATCCGTCAATTCATATCCTCAGTGGCTAGGGTTTGAATTAGAATTCGCAAAAAAGTCGGTTCAAATCAGATCCGTCGAGAGTACCTTCAAAAACTAGCTGGATTCAACAATATTCAGATCACCAGTAAGCTAAATCTCATTACTTGATCGATGACGTAGAAAACCTCAACAAGTATCACTATGAATACATGAATGTGATAACGTAGAAAACCTCAACAGGTAATCCCTATATATATACATGAATGTGACTAATATATTCCGGAAAAGTGAATCTACAAAAGAGAAATCAATCTTATACAAAATATATAATATAACGAGAGAGAGAGAGAGACAGAGAACCTGTAGCAGCGGTGGGATGGTGGAAGATCGAGTCAGAAGAGAGACAAAAAGGAGGCGGCGTTTGGGCCACTAAAATTTATAAACTCTTTATCAGTTTCGCCTTCCGGGCTAAGGAATTGATTGTCATTTGCGGAGTGACGTTTTCACTCGGTCGAAACGGCTGGGTTGACTCGGTACGGGGCTGGCTAACCGAACATTGGCGGAAGCCGCCTGTTTTTTACTGGCCTATATTTATTGGGCTTAAAATTGGGCTACAGCATTTTCCCATGAGTCTATTGGAAGTGTTTTTCCATTTGGGCCCAAGAGACCCTAGGCCACACAGTAAAGGACAATTAAGAGATTTTCCACAAACCTAGAAATTCTGTGGGTAAAATCTAAATAGTTAAAAAAATTATTGACAAAAATTATTGAATATATGTTTGTCTCGAAGATAAAATTATGAGCGAATTCGATACCTCAAAAATCAATCAAAAAAATTTGAGGTTTTAATAAAGATTCACAAGCTTATGTGCTCCAATTCGTAATTCAAAATGGATTTCTTTGTTTAAAACAAAAATCACATCCTTCAAGCATTAAAATTAAAGTTGGGCAACGGACACGAAACACGATACGAACCAGTACGAAATTGGCGGGTTAGGGTTGAGCATTTCTGACACGAAACACGAAAATGACACGACTCAAGAACACGAATTCTAAATGGGCCGGGTTCGGATTGAACACGCGAAAACGAAATTAACATGACCAACACGGTTACTAATCCGTATCACCTATTAACACGATATATATATATATATATATATTAATATATGGTATATCTGTAATTCTATATAGAGTTGGGCAACGGACACGATAACACGACTACGAACTGGACACGAAGTTAACTGGTTAGGGTTGAGCATTTTTGACACGAAACAAAAAAATGACACGACTAGAGAAACACGAATTTTAAATGGATCGAATTCGAATTGGGTGGTTTGTGACACGAACCTGACTGACACGACACGATCACGATCCGACATGACTTGCTACCCAGGGCTAGTCAAAAAAATACTTATTTTGTTCTTGACTATTTGAAAGTATATACAAAAGGCGAAAGTAGAAAAAAGGACAAAAGAAAAGTAAGAAGTAATTGAGTACGAAAGGCAAAAGTAGAAAAGTAAAAAAGAAAAGTAGAAAAAGAACAGCCGCCTTGTTCGTTTAAATTATTCACTTTGTTTTAATTTTATTTTTCAATTATTATCTTATATTTTTCTCCAATAATTACTTTATTTTTTAATTTTTAATTTCATTTCTCTCTCTATCTCTCTCCACTTATTACTCTTCTCTCCAATCATTATCTTATTTCTCTCTCCACCTACTACTTAAAACTAAAATACCCAAAGTTACCAAGCGAAGTGCGTTATCTACCTAGGGCGCTCAACATTTGGTTGGTCGCCAAAGATGATTTGTGGGAAAGGACCATCGCTAGTGGAACCATTGTCTGCGACATTATTTGCGGATTGAGAAATTAAGAAGTGGAAAGTCCTGCAAAGCACTCTGTAGGGAGCACATGGGCCAATCTTAACAATGAATGATTGAGATATAATTTTTAATTATGACCAATAAGGATAATTTATTACCAGCCATAATTAATTTTTAATGTGGACCGTTGATTGATGAGATCGACGGCTACTGTGTGCCGCCCTACCCGTGTACTACACGCGTGCACTACATCAGCCCTGGATCCCATCGTCTGCAGTTCATTGTCTTCAAGTTGCACACCTTTTTCCATTAAGATTCTTGACTGTCATCCTTAATCGGTGCATCTATCTGCATTCCATTGCCGATTACTTCGATGGATACTTATTTTGGATGTAACATTTTTATTTGCGTTCTTCTTGTTATAGTCGCTCACGCCTCACGGTGGGTTTACTGTTTATTTTAATGTTTTTTTACTACCATTTACCGCGGTAAACGAAACGGGCCGAGCTATGTCGAGCTCGAGCTTTAAAAAGCTGAACTTGTTTATTTACTAAATAAACCTTTTTAATTGAGCCGAGCCTCCTTAACGAACCGAGCTTTTGTCGAATCATTTACTAAATGAGTTGAAAATTCAAGCTCGAACTCGTTTATTAAACAAACTGAACCGAACTCACGAGCTCATTCTCTGTTACAATAAGAGAGCTTACTTTGCAGTTAAGCATATGTTAGTAATGCCCCTATCACCTTCCGAAAAGAGCTTCATTTCATCCATTGATAACAAAAGGGAAAGAATCTTGTCATCACAAAAGTGGATTTATTATTAGCTTTCAAGTAATGGCATGCAACTTGCTATATATATATATATATATATATATATATATATCTCTCTCTCTCTCTCTCTCTCTCTCTCTAAGGACCACGTAATGGATAAGCCATAGCTAGCTAGCTAGCTACCCTTATTTGTGCAGAAAGCAACATTTTGAAAGTAGAATTGTAATATAAAGTTATGAACCAATCCATTATATTCCTTGTCATCTTGTTTTTAGTGGCCGGCACCTAAACTGTACTTGAGAATATTTTTGAATCACCGACGCCAATAGGGGAAGCTAACCTCCAACTAGAGCTACAAGCCGTGCGTAGCCAGGAATAAGGAGCACTGGAGGCACAATGAAAAACAAACTCAAGAAAAAAAAATCGTAACAAGATGATATGACAACACGAGTTTCCTTCATTGAGAACACTACCAAAAAGTAATATACTAATCATCCCACGTTAGAGTTAATAACCTTTTCCATCAAAAATACAAAAAAAAAAGATACTGTTATTGTTATGAAGAAAAATGACTAAAGTAAGGCTTTACAATAGAAGAACCCTCTATGTACTTACTCCTCATGTTGAATTTTGGAGGGAGAAATGGCTAGAAGAACCCTCTCCCACCCATTCAGACTGTCGGTTTCGATTTATGTTAGGGGCCCCGGCATCATGTTACTGCAGTTGATGCCAAGAAATAGCAGCCCAGGAGTTCAATTCCAAGTTGCTTTCCAAAAATACTTATGGGCTGTTGACAAGCATTTTTTAATCATTGCAAGAGTTGAGCAGCACAATGTTTACTTATAACGAGATAGGGAGTTTCCTTGACACCTTCATGTGTATAAACCTCAAGTGGGTAGGTAGATTAAATCTCTTTGGTGCTTTTGCACCTAACTGATCCTCCACTACACTTTTAATCTCAACCAAAACCATTTACGTATTCTCCCATTCAAATTTGCATCTGACGCAAACATTGATAACTAGTTGAGAATTTCTCCACGGAAACATTGAAGTTCAATGCACAAACGTTGCTACCATCCACTAAAGGGGAAAAAGAGAGCAAGAAATCACCATACCTAGTGCACAAGGCTGCCTCTTAAAGAATGGGCGTGGAGAGGTAGAAGGTGTTAAGGCATCCAACTCCAAATGAATTGGCTAAGAGTGAAGAGGCCGCCCAGACTCATATACTAATTTTGAAGGAGATAATTAACCAATGTAGAACAAACCCCAACATTCCTCCGCATGTGCGACCCCTGACTCGCACACGAAGATGTAAACAAAAGATTCATAACACTTGGATCACAAATGATGCACTTATGACACAAACAATAGGGAAACCAAAAGCAACTAACTACAAAATCAATTGCAACTATCAACCGCAACGACCATAGCAACTGACTTCAACGACCAACCAACTTCAACAACCAACTTTAACTACCAACCTCAATGACCAATAGGAACCAACTAAGTACCATCAACCAACTACCAACGTCAACGAAATAGACGACAAAATAATATATGTTACCACGCTCACCAAAAGCATGGCCAAAAATCTGATCACGATATCCCCAAAATCATGGCTGCGACCATGATCATGGCTGAATGAAGAACCAAACCCACCAGAGACAGCGGAAGCAAAATCAGAATCAAATTTCATTGCAAACATGTGACCGTGCAACGAGAGGCAACCAGCGGATCAACCTCCAATATTCCACCAACTACCGACCAACCACAAATCAACTCACCAATCTAACAACCAACTACGAACCGCCAAACAACTAAGAAGCAACTAAATAGATCACCAAGCAATAAATATCATTAAAAACGAAGGTAATAAATAGTCTCTCACCAAACCGAGAAGAGCCCGACAAATGACCAACAACAGTAGAGCTAGAACCAGAAGTAGGCTTAGCGATCACATCCATTGCATCGTATCAGCAACCTCCAATCATAACCAACAAAATTCACTAACAGGAACAATGGAAGAAATGATCACCACAACCTCAACAGACAAAACACCCAACTGAACCGCCAACCAACTGATGAAACTTCTAAAAACTAATCAACAACCAACAATGAACCACCAACTAAAAATAAGCATCAAACAATTACCAGCAATACCAATACGAATATACTTTCGGCAACCAAAAGCAGAACCAGCAATAACTCGAAACACCAATAGGTCAATCGAGACAGCATCATACACCAACCCAGCGAGAAATAGAGAGGCGAACAATGGATGAGTGCAGACCGGAGAGTATTTAGAACAAGAACCACGACGAATAAAGACAGATCACAGCGAGAAATATAGCAATTGGTATTGTCGGCAACTGAGAGAGGATTTTGAGGACAGAGTTAGGGTTTTTGGGGACTGGGTAAGGCTGTTGAGCATGAGGGTGGAGTTTTCGAATATGGGTAAAGAGGTTTGAGTAGAGAAAATGGATTTTCGGAGGGCTTTCATAGGGTTTAGGGTTGCGATTGGTGGTTTTGAGCACTGGGATGGCATTTGCGAGTGCTAGGTATAGTTGGCGAGTGTTTGGGTGAGATTTTCGAGTGTGTGGGTGAGGGTTTCGAGGTCAAGGTCAAACGAACATGGTTTAGGGTTTTCGAGTGTGTGTTACTGGTTTCGAAAGGGTACAAGTATTGGGTTATCGGTTTACAGATGGGATTTTCATGCGTGCGGTCTACTGGTCGATGTAGAGAGGGCAACAATGGTTGATGATGGTGGATTGGGGTTGTGGGCGGCAACAGATGGCGGTGGGTGGTAGCAGATTTAGGGTTTAGATGAAGGGTGGCTCTGATACCATGTTGTTTGGAAGAATAGGAAAAGTGCGTAGGGTACTGTTAAAAACCTTAATACATAACAATCTTATTTATATAGACGACTCAAATATTAAATAAGTAAACTAAGCAATGTGGGACTACTACTAATATTATATTCTAACAGTAGGTAGCAGCCTTCTCCCAACTTTGTCACGAAGAGGCTAATTCCCATGCCTTGAACTAGCACCTCAATGCCAGAAGAGAATAAAAACTTGTTCCGACCCGCTCCACGTTTCAGTATTACAATTACTCGATAGAAAAAACCATGGTGTATGAATCAGATATATGAGACAACAACATAAAGTAGCATAATCCAAACAGCAAATCAACTCTATCATTTGATTTTAGTAATTAACAAACAACACACAAAACTTCAACAAGTGGAAGACAAGTACCATAAATTATGCAAGAGAAGGTCAGAATGCACTTTTCCACAACAAGGTGAAGTCTAAGAAGGTTGCTGAGAAATGGTCCTAATGCGGAGTGGAATTTAAGAGAAATGTCGTAGTCATCAAATTTTTTTTACCAAATTCGATGAGGTCAGCCAGTGAGTTCACTATAAATAGCACAACATTTGTTCACTTGATGCACTACCACTTTTTCCTTCTTTCTTTCTTTGCTTCTGCTTTCTTCTGTTATACAATGGCGTTTTCTCAATTGTTTGTCTTGTCCCTATTTGCAAGTTTTCTTCTCATGCAAACTCCGGGGGATGCAGCAACATGCAGTGACTGTTTCACCCGTTCTCGAGCAGCTTACTACCCGAATTCTGATGAAAAGGGAACAGAAAGTGGGAGTTCTAACTGCATAAAAACATACAAACTAATCCGTTCATTTGTATCCATAACTTGACCTTTATTGGCGTCTAAACCGTATTGATCTTGATTGAATTGCAGCTGGGAGATGTGGTTATGGAACATTTGGAGCAACAATAAATGGTGGGGATGTAGCAGCTGCATCTGATCTCTATCGTGATGGCATAGGCTGTGGTGCTTGCTACCAGGTGATGTATCTAATTATTTTGAACCGGAAAAGAAAGAAAAAAGAACAGGAGGCTGAAATTTGAAAATCTACTAATGGTTTTGCTTTCTGCACTATATAGGACTAAAATGATGTTGTTCTTAATTTGTTTCACTAGGTAAGGTGCACCAACAGTAATTATTGCTCAGACAAAGGCACGACCGTGGTCGTTACTGACCATGGTTCAAGCGATCGAACTGATTTCGTCATGAGCAGGCGAGCATTTACTCGGATAGCTCAGACTACAGATGCAGCTGCATCTCTACTAGCCCTTGGTGTGGTTGACATTGAATATCGACGGTAATAGCCATAACTGTATCCTTCTGATAACCATGGGAATAATTTCCAGATAATACAGTTTTTACCATAATATAAAGCCAACTAGGGAATTTTTATGATAAACAGTAACAGAAAATGATACTGTATCACTATACTTCAAGAAATAACTGAACCTTTGGGTCCTGTTTGTTTGTCTGCATTAAACATAGGATTATATATCCAAAGGAACCACATATTCCAGTTTTGATTGAAATTTTTACGGACACCCCACAAAGCACGGGATTTATAGTACCTTTGGGGCTCGATTGGATGCCGTATGTGTTTTGGGTGTATTATTTATGAGGGGGGATAAGATAGTAAGGGGTATTAGTTAAGAAGGGAGGGCCCACACTGATGTGACATTTATAGAGGGTGTATTAAAAAGTAGATGGTTTGCATAAGGTATTAGAGAAGGGGGATAAAATAATACTTGGTTTGGATAGAGGATAAAATGGGGGGATAAGAAAGGGTGAATAATGTAAAAAGCTGTCAAATGACATTTTTACCCTTGTACAGTCCCAAACTCATAACGGTCATTAAATTAGTTATATAATTGTAAAATCCAATAAATTTAATTAACTTTGGACAATTAAGCTATAATAATTTATTTTAATGATAAACCAATTAATTGTATAAATTAAAATTTTGTTTTTTTAAAGTGTTTTATTATCCAAAATTTTAAAATATTTTTTGAAACACAAAATGTAAAAATGTTAAGTTTGGTTTTTATAATTTTTTGATATTTTTTGTTTTTGTTGTTGAATGATTAGATGATATTGGAGGAAGAACTTATTATTGTCGTAGATGTTTGGTGCCAAATTAGTTTTGAACAGTCGGGGTTTATAGGATGGTTCCCTTGTTTTGAAAAGAAGTACCGCTATGGTATAATCCATGCTTACTTGTTACTTATTCGTTCTTGTCATTCTTATTTGCTATTGATCAGACAGGAGCAAAATTAGCAACTCGGTCAAACTTCAGTGAGTTTACAGTCGAGGCCAATGGAGAGACGAAAGACGAAGATTGTTTGCACAATTGGTCCTTCCCCCAACACCTGGGAAATGATATGGAAGTTGATGATTTAGCATCTAATTTTCTCCTTTTAAACTTTGTAGAGACGTATATTTTTACTGAAACATTATTGCATGGGTTTATTTTTATTTTTTTTGTATAAAAACATGAGTTATCTTGATCCATTCAAGAAATTTGATTTCAAAGTAACAACTTCATTTCATTCAAGAATTTCATATGAACATACCAATTCCAAAGTATCTTGCTTCATTCAAGAAATTCATACCAACATATCATAACAAAGTAACAACTCATTTCCATTCAAGAAATTCATAGAAATCCATTCGATGAAAGAAATTCATATATAAATGAAATATGATTAAACAACTCCTAAAAAATAACTCATTGCAAATGGTTCTAACTGCCCCTAACTAAAAACATGAACATGAAAGAAATTCTTGGTCTTCCTTTGCTTCTTCTTCCTGTGGGACTTGGTGATGGAGAGCTTGGATACGTGTCGAACACTTGTTAACATTTGGCTCAGATAATTTGTAAGTTTATATAGACCATTTTTTGAAGACTAGTAGGCTGCAATATTTAGTTGCCAATTTGACCTTCTAATATTGTCTCGCCTAAGTCCTCAACGTGTCTTGTACAAATTTCTCATCATAGCCAATAAATTTCTCATATCTTGTACAGCCAACACACTGCCTGCTAAACCCGAAAATACCACAAAACACCAACAACAACCCATTTCAAACCTGCTGAAAACTGTAGTTTTGAAGCACAAAAATGCTATTTTTGAAGCATAAAAATGCAATTCAACTCAAAATAGCCAACAATAGCCAATACGCACACCTGGATCACAATAGCACACACTTGTTGCACCCTCAGACCCAATTTGGACACAAACAGAGTATCACAGATTGGACACAGGTTGGACACAGCTTGCTGCACACACTCACAGCCAAAAGCAGCAACAGTTTTGAACCTGCAGCTTAGAAATTTTATAGCTGGACTGGATTGGGCTCAGAAAATTTAGTTTGAAAATCATAAAGGGTACTCATAGCTGCATCTAATGATACCCTGCCATAGTATCTACCTTAATTAATAATAGGATTGATTCATCATTGCCCATAAATAAAGAGAACACACACATTCATGCCCATATACTGGTGTATCCTGCCAGAACAGCAGCAACAGCACAAGAATTTTCAGCAGTCCCAAAACGACAGCAGCAGCAGCACACAACACACACACAACAGTCCAAAAACAGTTGAATGTAGTTTAAAAGCAACCTTAGGCTTAGATCAAATATCATCACAGCCAAACCCACAAACACTTGGCTCAGCTTGTAACACATCATAGCCATCAAATTGGTTATGCATTTCCATAATAGCTTCATAACAGCAGAAAACAACATTGCCAATCAAATTTGGCTCAGCTTTTACAACATCATAGCCACCTGTAACACACACTCACTTAACATAGCAATTGAAACACCAGCAGCAGCAGCACAAACAGAAAGCTAAGCTAGTCATAGCTAGACCATATCCACCAATATATGTCAAACCACATGTCCTTAGGCTCAGAACAAATATCATCACAGCCAGTCCACTAATTTTACCAACTAACCTGCTGTTCATGGGGTTTTTTAACCAACAAACCACTGAGTTTTCAACCATCAACCAAGACTTGGACCAAAAAACTGCCCTTTTTTTAACCAAAAAACCTGCACTTTTGAACCAAAAACCTGCTGCACTCACAGCACTTAACTGAGCACACACATACACAGCCTGCCAATTGCATGGTAAACCCAGAAACAGCACAAAACAGCAAGAATACCCATGAACATAGCCTGTTAAAAGGGTACTCAGAGCTAAAAAAAAATTTGGGCTCAGAAAATATAAGTTAGGAATCATAAGGGTACTCATGGCTGCATTTAATTATACCCCGCCAAGGTATCTACCTTAATTATTCATTGAGAATTCATTCATCATTGCCCACATAAGGGTACTCATGGCTGCATGTAGTTGATTTCTGGGTTTGACATGCTGTTTTTTGCAGTTTAGCATGGTGTCTAGTACCAAGTAAAACTTGTGATACTTGGACTTTGTACTGGACTGCAATCACACACACACAGTCACACACTGTCTAGTTGCCAGCAAGCACAACTTAAAAATGGTGAGGGCTCAGTAAATGTAAGTTGGGAATGAAAAGGGTACTCATGGCTGCATTTAATTATACCCCGCCAAGGTATCTACCTTTATTAACAAGTGAACTCATTCATCATTGCCCATAACCTGTCAAGCAAATATTTTTCACGTTAGAATCTCACATTTACCAAAGGTACATCAAATGCAACAATACATAGCATTGTGATCATCGAACCAAGGTTTAGTGTCAAAAGATTACAAAGTTTAGTGCTCACGTGACATGCTTGAATGGCATGGCATATGGTTTTGTTTCCTAGTATTGTCAAGGAAATGGATTAGAACGAAGAAAGAGGAGAAAACAAAATAAAGGAAAGACAAAGGGCAAGGTGTTAACCAGGGGAACCCATTCTAGTGACTAAGGAATTGGTATAAAACAAGGAAATGAGGACTCCTCCAGGGAGAGCTTCTACGGATTAGCTCCAAAAAAAGGGTTTTGTAAAAAAAATTAAGCGAAGGATGGGAATCGGATTTGAGAGGAGAGAGTGGGGCAGTGCACAGGTTGAGTTGGGTTGGTGCTACAAGTGAGCCGTCTGAGAATTTTATTTGCTTCCACTTGTTTCTTTAGTGAAAGATCGCATAAGAAAAGTATGTAATTGCCCAAGGAACTAGTTTGGTGATTCTTATTTATTGGTTTGGGTAGGTGGCGTATAACGGTTAATTAATTGTTTTGTGGTAGTTGGGGATCCGGGTTGTTACAGAATGAGTTTCAGTGATATAATGACTCTGAAAAAAGTGAAACAAACCAACAAAGATACCGAACATAACACCAAAGCAAGTAAATAGATGATTCTTGGAAAAACAGAAGTATCGTGAATCAGGTGACTAGGCTAAATGTAAATACAAAATCGAATGCGACTGCATGAATTACCATCCATGTGCATAGATAACATGATTGAAATCAACACACTTCTGGATGTCCTCTGCAAGTGATCATTAGTCGGGTAATCAAATAAAAAGTTCCATTCCATCGTTCATTTTCTTCACATGCTTCAATTGAACACACACACAGACAGAGTTGTTCATACGACATCAACACCACACATGCAAGCCGTAAATCCAAAATCAGCCTTGAACCCGTGTTATGCATGGCCAAAATCAAAACTTTTATTAGGATTTTTGGGTTTACAGAGCAAGTCTTCTGGGTTTAACAGAAGACAACACACAAATCGAACTCAAATCAACTAAAACGAAATCATAATCCAGTCCATAGCCAATAAATCGAACTCAAATCGAAACCCTAACCACAAATCCAAAACGAAATCAAAATCAAAATCAAAACCCTAACCAGAAATCTCATAATATACTGATTGCATCACTGTGAATCGAAATGAAGACAAGGTTTAACTACTAACCTCAAATCGCACAAGGATCGAACCAGAATCGCCCAAAAATCGCACCAGAATCGCACCACAGAATCGCACCACAAAGCCCACGTATTTTCTGCTTTTTCGTACGGTGAAGAGGATAAGCCGAAGAGGAGATGGAGAGGGGGTATTAGGGAGGGTAGAAATGGCAAGATTTCACCTGTATTGCCCTGGATTAGTTATGGCTACCTCCGGAGGTGGCCATAAATTAGTACCCTCTGGCCTGTGTTAACGAAGGAGGGGAGAAGCGAATACAGGAGCCCTTTTTCTTGCCAAACGGTGGAGTAAGGATCCAATACACCCGGATTACGAAATACACCCGATGGATACAGCATCCAATCGGGGCGGTGTGGTAATCCCTTCGCTACCGATCCGGTAAGCTTACTTTTTCGAATGAGATTATAAAAGTTATTGTTAGAACCGAACCCCAGCCTTTGGTTAGATCCTCCTCTGCCGGATGCAGAGAACTCTATCACATAAAGATAAAAAGGAAGTTTAGGAACATGCCTGAAAGATGGACACGTTCATACTTTTTACTACACAGAACTAGATTGAACATTTTGGGCCATTTTTCTGAGCCTAAGAAGGTAGTGCACAGCCATCCCACACTGAAAGCCCAGGCCCGCGCTCGAGCCCACTAGCGAAACGGCAGTACAGAGAAGCATCACAAAGGAAACTGCTCCCGCGCTCGAGCCCATTTCCCTTGAGCACATAGCCAGCTCTATCCCAGCAAACAGCCCAACAGGAAATTGCTCCACTACATATAGTGTTGCTCAGAAATGGTTATTTTCAAAATATTTGGATAAAAGTAAAAAAAATTAGCCTTTCCGACTTATCTGGTCAAATCAACAATTCACAAAAAATAAGCGCAAAAATAACAAACGCAAAAAAGGAAAAAAAAATCATAAGGACAAAACGTTGACTTTAAAAAAGTTAAGTGAAACTGAGCCTTAATTATTAGGAAAATGACGGCTAAGAACGTGTTTAAATAACTAATACTGGCCAAGAACATTTTGATCATTAACAAATGTTCTTAGTAAGTCCTTAAAATATATTTAATTATCAAAACACGTCATGGGCCGTCATTTTCCCTTAATTAAATGCAACAATTCATACCTTTACCAAGGAGCTTCCCAAGACCAAGCCCAAGCCCAACTTAGCTGCACCAAGAAGGGCCACACAACAACCACTTCTCCCACCAAACTTGTACTGCCCAGCTAGCCCACCAGCACCATGGCAACATGGCATGGCCCCAAACCAGCACCCCACCAAATTCATCACCCCAACCGTCACCGACACCGACGTTGCCGAGATGTCTCTCCTTGGAAAAAGATCCGACGACAGTTTACACACGGCGATAACCGAGTTCAGAATCGACAAGGGCAATTGCGGGATTGTACCCTTGATAAATCCATCTTTCCATGCATTCTTAGATATCTTCACAATTTCCACATGTGATGGCCCAAATTTGAGCCCTTTAACCACTTTAGGCCCTCTAATAATTGCCAAAACTACCCCCAATAAAAATATTTTGAAAGTAGAGGGAAGAGAAGCTACAATCTTCGTCAATTTCCTCCTTTTCCCAACCCTTTCTCGATCACCCAAATCACCATCACTTTCTCTTTCCTCAATTTCATCATCACCCGCACTATTGACAATTATTTTTGCCAAGAAAGAATTCTATTGGTTGCATGTTGATTGCATTAATCTCGCCTGAAGGTGATGAGAGTGAAGCCTTCTTGGGGATCCCATTCCCATGTCCATGTGGGGGCGTGGTTATCTAATTTTTCGTGTGTAATCTGCTTTCAAGACTATGCCGTTGGCCACTTGTGGTGGCGAATTAATTCCTTCCTCCTGACAAAGTCAATCAGAATTGAGATTCTATTCCACAGCTAAAATAATAGAACTACAAGGGCTTGTTTGTTTGGAGATAAAGATTATTGGGAGATGCTGCCAAGCAAAGACACTGCCAAGCGCATTTGGACGTCCAAAAGTGTTTTCAATTCGGATCATTTATTGTTGAGATGGACGATCCGGATGTGCTTGGCAAGGTCGCTGGGTTTAAGTGAGATTGTGGTGAAGGAATTATTAGTCTGAGAGACTAATAATCCAAGAACTATATGAGGCGACAAAATTCCTATCTTGTTTTTGTTTGTGCATGGGATTACACAAGGGATAGGTCTTATCATGATTTCTATTCCATGTTTGTTTGAAGACTTCTGGACAATGATTAATAGCTCAATTACTGTCTTGTCTCTATTGCAATTGTTTACCCACTTATGTTTCTTCAACATGAACAAAATGTTTCTCTCTCAGTGTCCCATGCAGCTATCCAGGTAAAAATATAACTATCAAGATTGATGAGAACAGCAACTACCCTCATTACCTGGCTTTTATCATATGGCATCAACAAGGCAAAAAGGACATCACTGCTGTGCAACTCTGCGAGGTAACCCCCCCAAAGCACAAGCTAATATGCTCAACAAGAAAGCCATTCCTACCATAGCAATAGTAGTTAGCACCCATTTCACTGCATATAAAATCTTATCATGCATGTACATTACTGACAATCGATATAAAATTTGCAGACACAAAATTTTGTGTGCAAGTTACTCGATAGGAGCTACGGAGCAGTATGGACAACTACTTCACCCCCTGGGGGACCCCTCTCGATAAGGATGCTATTTAGCGATGATGATGATGAGACGTGGCTAATTCCAGTTAATAACATACCGGGAGATTGGAAACCTGGAACTACATATGACTCAGGAGTACAAGTGAACATATAGCCAAATGAATGGGTCTCTAATATTCGATGAATACAGATTCATACCCCTGGAATAAACATCCATGACATTGCAGTTTTCATATGTTCTATTTCATTTTCATTTCAAAGTAGGATAAGCATCGATTAGGTTCTTAATTGTAGTCATTGTATTGTATTGTTGAGTAATAATCTCAAAAACGGGATAATGAATGTATGGAATTCATTGTTAACTACAGCAGTCATTCCAGACAGTACTAAATCTTAGCTATTTCATCTGTCTGCTTTCCTATTAATATTCCATTGTAAAGTGACAAACCCCCTCTTCTGCCCTTAAAAAGCAGTGGAGATGTCTGACCCCCAATGATTGGGGACTACATGGGTTCTATTGTTGTTGTTGTAATCAAGAGAGTGCCCAGCTAGCATTTTACCTAGTGAATTTAACAGTATCTTGACCAACAAGCTTTGGTTTTGGCTAAACCTAGCAGGGCACTATAAGTAACGTACCTTTGTATTCTCTTCTTGGTCTGCAGTTTCATACTAATACTGTTCAGAATCATCATCGCAGATCAAACACATAAATTCAGCCCTTTTCCAAACATACATTCAGCCCTTCTAAACACATATATTCATTTGTTTTTCCTACATGCGATTCCAGGAAAAATACGACCACTCTTATTTACAGTCTATTGAAAGATGAGAGGTCTTTCTCTCAGTTCGACTGGCCTAGGCAGAACATTGGTCAAAGCTATGTGAAGTGGTTCGGCCGGCAAAGCCTTTGTCTATAGCCACCAAGCCACAACTGTAAAACAATATCGTCGGTAAAAAAAAAAAAACACTGTAGAACAATATTGCCATTTAAATGCAAGCAGTACCTTGTAATTTCAAATTTCAATATTGAATACAAGACAGAATAATGAAACCCCGGCAGATCCAAAAGCAAATTGTTTCACACTAACCTCAAGGAATCATCAACATAGAAATTGTTGTATTTGTTCAATTAAAAAACTTCGCATTCAGAAGCTTGGAAGAATTTCCATCATAATATCCAAACTTATGAAACTCACATTCGCTGTCGCATTTGAGAACTCAAACCTAAGCCCGTAGCTCAGGCGTTGTCCTTTTGGAGATGTTAAAATTAAACCAGCTCCACTTGCCTCTTTGGTTGTTGATCCATCAACTTGAAGGACTCAAGGTTTAGGTTCTTCCTTAGGGAGGTCTTTTGGTTCTGAACATGTGTATTCGGCAAGAAAATCTGTAAGCACTTATGCTTTGATGGCAATCCAGGGCTTGTATTCTGTATCAAACTCACCAAGTTCTATTGACCATTGAATTAACCAGCCTGATGTCTCTGGGTAGAGGAGAATCCTTCGAAGTGGTTGATCTGTCAGTGCTTTGATAGAATGAGCCTGGAAATATGGCTGTAGCCTTCTGGCTGCTATCACCATTGCAAAGGCTATCTTTTCAATGCTAGGATACCTAAGCTCAGCTCCTCGCAACGCTCTGCTAGTGTAGTACACTGGGAGCTACATCCCTTGCTCCTCCCTGATCAAAACTGCACTAACAGCCCAGGGGGGGGAGGTAGATAGCAAGGTACAAAAATAGGTCTTCTCCTTCTTGGGTCCTGCTGAGCAGTGGTGGGGATGTCAAATACCCTTCACCTGATTGAAAGCTGTTTCCTCTGTGGTAGTCCACTCAAAGGCCATCTTCAAAACCTCAAAGAACGTTTGACACTTATCAGTCGCTCGTGAGATAAATCTGCTCAGTGTTGCGACTTGTCCTATTAGCTTCTGGACCTCCTTGATGTTCTAAGGTGAGCGCATGGTGAGAACGGCCTGGATCTTTTTAGGGTTTGCTTCAATGCCCCTTTGAGACAACCCTAAAAACTTCCCCGAGGAGATTCCAAAAGCACACTTTGTCGAGTTGAGTTTCATTTGGTATTTTCTGAGGACCTGAAAGGTTTCTTCCAAATCTACAACATGGTCTTGGCACTTTTCACCAGCATGTCATCCACGTATACTTTCGCGTTACGCCCAATCTGTTGCTTGAACATCTTGTTGACCAACCTTTGATACGTTGCCCCTGCATTCTTTAGACCGAAGGGCATTACTTTTTAATATGATAACCCTCTGTCGGTGATGAATGAGGTTTTCTCTTGATCTTCTTCATGCATTTGGATTTGATTATATCCTGAAAAGGCATCCATGAAGCTGAGGAGCTCGTGCCCAGCAGTAGAATCTACCAAGGAGTCAATCCTTGGCAAAGAAAAGCTATCCTTTGGACATGCTTTATTGAGGTCAGTGAAGTCTACACATATCTTCCACTTGCCATTGGCTTTCTTTACCATAACCATGTTGGCTAGCCAATCGGGGTAGAAAACTTCGTGGATGGATCCCACTTGTACGAGTTTGTCTACCTCATTGGCCGCAACTTCGTTTCGTTCCGGAGCAGAGGTTCTCTTCTTCTGCTTAACTGGGCGTACCGTGGGATCCACGCTCAGCCTGTGGGATATGACCCTTGGGTCTATCCCTGGAATGTCCTCATGGGACCATGCAAAGACATCTTTGTTCTTTCTTAGGAATTGTAGCAACTCTGCTTTTGCAACCTTGCTCAATCCTGTTCCGATCCTCACCGTTTTTCCCAGTTGCCCTGGTTCCAGAAGCTCTTCCACGAGCTCTTCCACGGGCTTTCCATGCTGGAGCTTCTCTTCATCTTGTGTGTCGAGACTCTCTACATTCATGGTTATGTTAGCTCCTCTGAGTGAGGTGACATAACACTCTTTGTGCTGCTTTCTGATCTCCTCTGACGCAACCAATTCCCTCTGGTGTTGGGAATTTCATCATTAAATGATGTGTGGAGATTATCGCCCCGATTTTATTCAGAGTCGTTCTCCCCAGTATTGCATTGTATGATGAGGGATAGTTGACTATTATGAAATCAATTATGCGTGTAATCTGACTTCCTTCTTCCCCTATGGTAATTGGTAGGGCTATCTGACCAGCTGGATAAATGGGCGTACCACTTGTACGATGGATCCCACTTGTACGAGTTTGTCTACCTCGTTGGCCACAACTTCGTTTCGTTCCGGAGCAGAGGTTCTCTTCTTCTGCTTAATTGGGCGTACCGTGGGATCCACGCTCAGCCTGTGGGATATGACCCTTGGGTCTATCCCTGGAATGTCCTCATGGGACCATGCAAAGACATCTTTGTTCTTTCTTAGGAATTGTAGCAACTCTGCTTTTGCAACCTTGCTCAATCCTGTTCCGATCCTCACCGTTTTTTCCCGGTTGCCCTGGTTCCAGAAGCTCTTCCACGAGCTCTTCCACGGGCTTTCCATGCTGGAGCTTCTCTTCATCTCGTGTGTCGAGACTCTCTACATTCATGGTTATGTTAGCTCCTCTGAGTGAGGTGACATAACACTCTTGTGCTGCTTTCTGATCTCCTCTGACGCAACCAATTCCCTTTGGTGTTGGGAATTTCATCATTAAATGATGTGTGGAGATTATCGCCCCGATTTTATTCAGAGTCGTTCTCCCCAGTATTGCATTGTATGATGAGGGATAGTTGACTATTATGAAATCAATTATGCGTGTAATCTGACTTCCTTCTTCCCCTATGGTAATTGGTAGGGCTATCTGACCAGCTGGATAAATGGGCGTACCTGCAAATCCAACTAGCGGTGATGTCATAAGCCTTAGCCTTTCTCGTCCAACCTTTAGTTGGTTATATGCATGAAGGTAGAGAATATTAGCTGAGTTTCCGCTGCCTATCAATACTCTACGTATGAGGTAATTTGCCACCACTATGGTTAAAACCAGGGGGTAATCATGAGGGGTCTGAACTCCTTTGATGTCTTCTTAAGAGAAAATAATACGTATTTCCTCTTTTTTCTGGAATTTGCTAGGACGGCCAACTGTGTTGACTTCAAAATGTTCCTCTGTTCTCAGCTTCTTTAAGTGAGCTTTCCTAGCATTGTTAGACTCTCTGTAGACACCCCAATCTGGGCTTCCAAATTAGTTTACTTACGGTTTTTGATTCCCCGATGATGAAATGGATCAAGAACACCCTGGGAATGATAGCGAGTTTGAGCTTTGAGTGTTTGCAAAACCCTTGAACCTAACTTAGCCTAAGCCACTTCAAAAACCAAAAACCCTACTGGTCCGCGCCAGGGCGGAACCATCCCGCGCCAGGGCGCACCATCGCGCGATGATCTAACTCCATCGCGCGACAGTGCGCCAGGGCACACCCTCGCGCGCCAGACTCACTCCATCGCGCGACAGTGCGCCAGGGCGCACCATCGCATGCGACAGACTGACTCCGTCGCGCGACGGTCCAACCTACCACCAACCTTTCTGAAGGAGGACAGTTGGCCACCAATGCAACTTCAGCCAGGCCTCATGGACTGGCTGAACTCCTCTGTCTGCAGCCCAAACCTACCCCATCTCTCCCTATATATACACCCATCTTTCTTCCATTAAAAGGGTTACAAATTTCACACATCTTAGTCATAACCTTGCCTTCTTCTTTGCAAACCAAAGAAGGGCACTCAAGAACATAGCTTGTTCTTTTTCTTCCATTTTTCAACCACTCAATCAAGCATTCAAACCTCAAAGCTCAAATCCGTTTCAAGCCTCAAAAACTCTAGGTGTAGTTTACCTATTGTTTTCTATTCTGATCCCTGAGGGGGGCTGGCAGGGCCAAGGCTGGTAATCAATACCAATTCTGGTCCTAAAGCTGGCGAAGTTTCAAAAACCGTCATGGTAGGAACCAGCGCGCGATGGTCCCACTCTCTCGCGTGACACTCCGGTGCTGCATGAGATGGACCGCGTGGGGATTGGTGTCCTACTGTTTTGCATTTATGTGTATATAGATTGTGGGGAGATATTCCCGAACAGGTAAGTTTAGTCGCCGAACACGTGATGTATTAGGGACACGTGATAAGCCGAATAAGGCTTATCGCCGGGCAGTGCGATGAGCCGCAATCTGGACCAGTGACACGTAAAGGCATTGGTCCAGGTTGTCTGTTCGGCTGCTAAGGTCAAAAGACATGTGAAGTCATTTGACCAGATATAATAACATGGACCAGTTGCATGTGAGGTCATTGGTCCAGGAGGATTGTTCGGCAAAGAGGAAGCCGAACAGTGGAAAATTGCCCTAAGTCGTGACGTGGCAAGAATACTCCAGAATGGTGATATTCCGTAAAAGGATAAGATCCCGAGTGTATAGGATCGAGCCTAGAGACCCAACGTGAGTGGGGTGTTCGGATAATTATGGGAAAGAGTCCCAAAAGGACTGAGAGTCCTATAAAGATTAAGATATTATACAGATAAGGGAACGAGAATCCATAAGATATTAGGTTTCCTATACGAGGCAGGAATCCTAGGGCAACTGGGATGCTTGGGCAGCAAGCATCCGTGAATCTATAAATACGAGGTAAACCTGGAAGTAAAAGGTACGCAAGATTAAGCATTTGCATGATTTTCCTATTGATAATTAGGGTTTATTAGCCAGTACGTGATACTAACTTTAGCATCGGAGGGCCTTTGCCACGAGAGGCAAAGGTGCACTCATCCCTTGTCTGTTTCGCAGATTAGGGTTTCGAAGAAGAACTAAGGGTTCCGGTGTAGAGGCACGAGAGGCCGTTTGCAGCTTGGTACGTTCAGAGCACCAATTGTTTTCACCCCCCTACATAGATCACTCTGCAAGCATGATAATAATTAGTTTACTGATTTCCTTTGTATAAACTGCTAGTCTTAGTTCAATATGAGTTTCTGCTGTTTTAGGAGTACCCCTGGGAACATTCTGGACCTGTCCTAGTAACCCAGAAATGTGTAAACCAAGCACTGGTCTGGTTCGCGCCAGGGCGCAACCATCCCGCGCTAGGGCGCACCATCGCGCGCCCGACTCACTCCATCGCGCGACAGTGCGCCAGGGCGCACCATTGCGCGCCAGACTGACTCCATCGCGCGATGGTTTGTCTCTGACCAGTGAGTGGCCTTGCACGGGTAGCTCGACCTTAGGCCATTATTTTGTCCCCACACTGTTTATGGGGTGTATTATTAATTTGTAGGGCTTTTCAGCTTTTAAACTGTATATTATGCTACTATATGAACTGCGTGGTTTGTCTTGGGTGTGCACTGGTCCTTCCAGAGCCCAGAGGGTTTGAGAATAAGAGTTGTGGGTTTGAGCTCACCGGTGTGCGCTTGTCTTGGAATTATGCGCGCAGGAGTGAACAGCATGCAATGACTTGTTCAGTGCATGCTGGTTTCTTCCTTCGCACGTCACTCCAAAACAGGGGCCTCCCAGTTTATTCAAACTCCAACAGCAGTCTGTTCTCATCCTATACTAACTGCTCATCCATACTATCTATCACATCTTGCAAACATATTACAGTTTTAATCCCCTTTAACTGTTCCCCCGCCCTAATTGGCTAAAAATTGATTAATCAAACAGAATCGCAAACAAACAATATCTTTCGCAAATGCCTAAGTAGAGACCGATCTCCGGATTGGGTGAGAGGGGTGCCATAAAACCCTTCCCCTCTCGTAACCTGGCTCCTGAACCCAGATATGGTTATGACGGACTGGTTCCTTAACTTTTTCAAATCAAACAAGCGCGACAAGTGCTTTGAAATACGGTTCCTTGGGTGTCGGACCTTCAAACCCGAGTGGCGACTCTGTATTTTCGCGAGCGCTTGTCGTCCAGCTTCCAAAGCACTCACGCGAACCGGCAGCATTTTCTCTTCTTAGAGGAGAGGAACGGAATCCCTTCCCAGAGGAGAGAAAAATCGGGCATCGCATTGCCCACAGTGGCGACTCTGCTGGGGATCGAATCAATATTGGTCTGTACTTAGAATTTAATACACTTGAGAACAATCCCACAAAAGCCTTTCAAAACGGTGAGCTTCGCGCTGCCGAAGAAAGGATTGGTGATTTAACAGGACCTCGTGTCCGACCATCCAATCTGGGGCTTTTCCGATTGTTCTCTCGTGTAGTTTCTTCTAAGTATTGATTAATAAAGAGAGCCAAATTTGAAAAGGCATTTGCGAAATTGCGATTCTATTTCATTAATCAACTTTTTAGCATTCTTTATTTGCATTGATGTGGGATAAACCTCGTTGGATCGTTTTGGCAATCCGGCACGGTTTACCGGAGCCCGGGGACCCCGAATGACTAACAACCTTCGACGATGATGAGTCATTCTACCATTCGACTGTTGCTTTGCGATTACGCGGGCAGTGGGAGGTATATCTTGGCTCTAGTCCGAGGAACCTGTTATAAGCCAAAACCAGCCTTTGCATATACAAAGCACTAGCACTCTCCAAACTAGGACAGGTACCTACAGGGTAAGATTACATTGCATCTAACCCCCATATACTGTCTACGTGTTACTGTTTTCTTTATTGCATGTACTGTACATACATTATTTTGCATAGGAGCATGCTTAGAGTGGTTCTTTTATTCGAGTTTGTCTTGCGCAGTCTAAGACGTTGTAGGACCCGATGAGGAGTCGTTCATTCTGTCGAATGTTCGTTATCAATCGCAAAGTCCTTAGCTTCAATGAGACTTTGAGAAATCAAAATTTACTACATCCTTGGCTCATGCCCGGTTAAGAATTCAACCGAAAATTTGGAACAACAAAGTAGTAATGCCGTGTCACTGGCACTACCCAGGTTGAAATGCGAAGTTACTATACACCACCGTGTTCAAGGTTAAGTTGCCATGTCATCACCACCGAGTTGTTCTAAATTCAAAGTTGAACCTTCAAAATGGGACTAGTCAAAGATTTAGTCTATTTTGACATCTTTTAGGATCTAACGATCTGCTCAAGGACACATGGCCGAAAAGAATTCTGAGGATTCTGGCAACGTCTGAAATTCGTGAGGCAAACTCGTCTCTATTTTTGTACATTCATACATGTCGTTATGCGTAGAAGCATGTTTAGGGCGGCTTCTAGATTGTCTCTCTTTCGAGTCTGTCTTATGCCTATTAGGATGCTGCCGTGACCCGATGAAGAGTCGTGCATCTCGATGGTGTACGTTGCTAATTTTCAAAATTCTTGGATCAACAAGACTTTGGAAATCAAACCTTTTTAAGTCCTTGGCTCATGCCCGATTGAAATTTCAACCGAAAATAAGGAACCACAAAGTATGGATGCCGTGTCACTGGCGCTCCCCAGGTTGAAGTGCGAAGTCACTATACACCGCAGCGTTCAAAGTTAAGGTGCTGCGTCATCTATACCGAGTTGTTCCAAGTCTAAAGTTGAAATTTCGAAAACGGAATAGTCAAAGGCTTAGACTATTTTGACATCTCTTAGTGTTAGTCGATCTATGCAAAGGACACACCCTCGAAAAGATTTCTGAGGATTTTGGCAGCGTCCAAACATCATGAGATAGACTTGTCTGTAGTTGTAGAGTCTAGGAGGACACCGACGATGATGTGTACATTGCATTGTTCTTGTACATAGCATGCTGCAAGAACGTCACTGAGCTTTCAATTATTTTACGATCAATGCTTGGAACCATTGCACCGAACAAGAGAGTACCGAAAGGAAGAGCCAAACCTACTTGGGGACGCCTACATCAGAATCCGGTTCAAAGGCTTGTCAGGCTAGATTCCCTGTCAATCACAACGGAGGCTTTTCCAGGTTCATTGTTGGCCACCCTGCAGTCGGGTTCGCCATCGATATTGCAAAAAGTCACGCCGCTGGCTTCCCCATCTTCAGCTTCTTCATCAAGCTCCATTGAAAAACCTGCAATGGCATATCAGCCGCAACCGCTCACTCTGGAAACCATGCTCATGAACCTCCAGAACAGTATCACTGCTATGCAACAGAGAGCCACTCAGACTGATGCCTCCATCTCCCGTTTGAATGACCTTATCAACACTCGTCTTCCAACAGCAGCCAAAGAGGAAGGCGAGGACGATGAGGATGTTCATGCAGAACCTGTCTTTGTCGAGGATCCAAACCATGTAGGGCGTCTCATTGTTCAGCCCAACCCTAGAAAGGCTCGTGTGCCTGCTCCAAATCCAAACCCCGCTGTTGTTAGGCCTGTTCAAAACCCTGACATAGCTGTTCTTATGGCCAAGATGGCTAAGCTGGAAGAAGGTATTTCAAAATCTGAGAAGATCGGTGCGGGGGGAATTGACCTGGATCGTCTCTGTTTGTACCTTAATGCTAGGCTTCCGGACAGATTCAAGATGCCTGACTTGGTTAAATTCAACGGGAGCGGTGATCCCAAGACTCATGTACTGGGTTATCATGCTGCTATGAAGTTGCTAGGGGTGGAAAGTGAGGCCATGTCTCAGCTTTTCCCTCAAACTCTCTCTGGTCCCGCTTTTTAGTAGTTTCTGTCGCTTGACATTTCCAAAAGAAGAACTTGGGAAGACATAGGGGCTGCCTTTGTCTCATAGTACAGTTACAACTCTCTACTCAAGATGACTACTCGTGAGTTAGAATCCACCAAAATGGAAGCAAAGGAGTCCTTTGTGGATTTTGTTAAGAGGTGGAGAGCCAAAGCTGCATTGATGACTGAGCGCCCGAGCGAGAGGGATCAACTTCGTATTATCTCCCGCAATCTTCAACCTGACTTCGCCAAGCACCTCGTGTTGGTTCAAGCATCTGCAAACTTTGAGACTTTCTTTGAGTCTGGCCTGGCTATTGAAGATGCACTGCAAAGTGGAATTTTGCAGAGAGGGAGAGTCCTCCTCACAAAAAGCTAAGCCGAGGGCTTACTCTGGAAATAGTAGCGCTCTGTTTGGTAACAGCAACTACTCCAATACAGCTACAAGTGGGGACAACGCTGCTGCTTCCCCCAACCATACAGCCGACGTTAATCAGGTTCAAAACGCCCAAGGCTACCAGGCCCGAACCCAACCTCGGAGTTTTTCTGTCTTTGAGGCACCTCTGTCCGTAGTGATGGAAAAACTTGTCAAGTCTGGGCATCTCAAACCTTTGACCCCAACTTCTCCGCCAAAAGTTTTGCCCTCTGGTTACAAGCCTCACCTCTTCTGTGCTTTCCACCAAATGCCTGGTCATCCCACTGATGCATGCTATCGTCTTCGACATAAGATTCAAGACCTCATTGACAATGGCACGGTTCACGTTCCACCAAAGCCCAACGTCATTTCCAACTCCTTGCCTCAACACAACTCTGACCCTTTGGTTGGTCAGATATCTATCACCTCCACTCAAATTAACCCTAGCTCCACTATATTCAACCCTAGCCACTATATCGTCCCAGAAAGCCAACCCAAACCAGTCGTATCCATCCCGTTTGAACCAGAGATTAACATGATGGCTGTAGATTGGGCAATTGAGGTCTTCACTGCCGACACCTGAATTGACAGTGATGAGGGGCTTGCAAAAGGGGGAGACTGACCGACTGAGATCCATTGATCAAAGGAGCACCGAGTAGGTTTGGTCGAAGAAGCTGAGGAAGTCGAAGTGCTGTTGCTTGGGCCTGACACCCGCTGGATCCTACCTCTTTTTTGTTGAAGCTATGGGTAGCTTTTTAAATATTACATTTTCAAACCGCATCTAGTTTGCATTGGCGTTTTGTTTGAGTCTGACACAGAGTCTTTTGCATTTGTCTAAGTCTAGCTCTGAGTCGGAGTTTGTGCCTCTTGGCCCTCCACGTCGTAGCTTTTGTTTCAAGTTTTGAGTCTGCTATACTTGGCAACCCCAAGGGACTTTCTTTATAATATGCTTTATCTTGCTTCTAAGTACTTCGCTGACTTTTGAATAAACTGTGTGGATCCCTGACGACGAAGGGATAGATTTCGATGGGATCCTTCCCAAGGAAATGTATTCCCTCGCCGAAAGGGAAGACGAAAGGCATGCTCAGCCTATTAATTGAAATAGTAATTTCAAATAAACTTAAAAGATGAGGTAGGCCTCTGAATGGTTCAAATTGGTTCAACACTGTCCGCAGAGGAGCATTGTGCCTGGTCAGACAGGCTCAAAAAGTTCATCAACGTCTTGGCATGGTCTCACAAAGACATGCCCGGCGTTGATCCCGAGATAAAGGAACATCAAATCCCCCTGCTACCAGATGCCAAACCATGTAAAGCAAAGCTCAGAAGGTCCAGCGCCTCTACCATGTTCAAATTTGCAGGAACAGCGTTCCGCCAACCACAAGTTAGAACGTTCAAAATTGGCTTGGGGCGAGACATGTCAACCGAAGCACTTTGGACCCTGTGCTATCAAAGCCATTTTATCTGGGGCTGCGGCCAAACATCATCGACCTCGATGGCAATAAATTCAAATACATTGGTCAGCATGAATCAATTTAAAAGCCTTTTCACTGAGAGAAGCTCGTTGGACTTAAAACCCCAAGGGTGGGCAGTTCCAAGCAAAAGTTAGAGCAGCCTGCTAGACCAAGAACCTATGAAGGAAGTCTAGGCAAAAGTAAAGGCAATATTTGAAAGCTCGCTAGACCGAAAATCTGAAGTAGCGGTTCTAGGCAAAAGTTAGAGCGTAAAAGGTGAGGTAAAATACTCGAGTGAACCTTGGCCTGAACTACGTTTTGACCTGATTCCCTATCTTGGGATACGTAGGCAGTTTCTCATTGAGACTCGGTCACAATCTATCAATTGGATCCCTGGTTGACATTTGGTACACATCGAAGGTCGAAGAGGATCGAAGATTAAGCTGCATGAGAGGAGTCTGAAGGGGGAAAGCCTTTTGTCTTTCAAGTTTATTTTAAACTACTATTTCAATTTCAAAAGCTGAGCATAAAGCCTTAAAAGAATTTAAGCATAAAAAACAGAACGAAATGCTGGCGACGCCTAACGGCTCACAGTTTATTCTAAATTCAGCAAAGTCTGATGAAAGCAGCTGCAACAGATTTGCAGTCACGCGTGCTAGTTTGAGGTTCACGCGCACTTGTTCATAGTTATGTGCGTTGGTCTCAACCCTGTTCGCGCTTTTCAATTCACGCAGCAACTCAATAGCAGCCAGCTACTGCCTTCGAGTCCTGTTCAAGGGGCTTTTTGCCAAGTTTTGTCATACCGTGCAGACCCAATGTAACTGCATGTGGGTGTCGGTTTCAGTCCGGGCCTATATATGTGTCATCATTTGCGTCTTATGTCCGTCTTTATGGCATTTTTCTAGATTTCAATCCATTGTCATGTCGAGATGCTATTCTCGGTTCAATTTGTTCATGCAGGTCGTTGTACAGCTATTTTGACCTCGCAAGTGTCAGTTTCGCCTGTCTAAAAGATTATTGTAAGTTTTGGCACGTTAATGCCCAAAGTTTCATTATTGTCCACGTGTCTAAAGATCCACATTGTATCCTTGGGATCTTCCTCCCTTTTCATTTGAGCTAGGCAAGCCTGTACATGTATGTGTGTCTATGTGTTGGCTCAGTTCACTTGTCAATCCAAATTAGATATTAGCGCAAGGTTTATATGTCAATAAACTGGAAAAATGCAATTTTTATATTGCTACCCTAGCTTTTGTAACCCACAAGCAGTGGAATGTTGTGAAGCGACAAGGGCACGTCGGCCCAAGGCCAAGCAAAGCATATCTCTGGGGCACGTCTGCCTAAGCATCGAAGAAAGGGCATGCAGGCCCAATGCCACACCGCTAAATGTCAACTGGGCACGTCAGCCCACTCAATGTCTCTCTGTCTGGGTGAGCATCTCAGAAGCAAAAGACAGTAAAGTATTGGGGCTCAGTGATAGTCCTTAAGTATCGTTGTCCTCATAGGAGTCGCCCTTAGCTTGTGTCTGCATTTTCAATTTGTGCATTCATATTGTATACAACATTGCATATTGTATCAAATGTTTAAAGCAGGAAAATTCTATCAAGTGTCAAAGCACGCCTATACGGTATCGAAGGCAGCAAGTAAACAGGAATCATGCCTGTGGCCTAGTTCCCATTAGGACTGGAGCCGGAATCGCTTCTTTGGGATAGTGCAAATATGGGGGAGTGCCACACACTGCTTTCCTTATCTCGCTTGCCATGGTAACCATCAAGCACATGGCCTTGCCGTTCTACTCTGCTTGCACTTAGAATGCACTTTGGGTAATCAAAATTCAATCCAATTCAACGACACGATCATCCTGAAGCATGATCCGCCCGATCCAAATCAACGACAGCCGGTCCTGTCCGAACTCAACGGCTCGATCATTCTGCACACTGATCTGCCCGTCTCAAATCAACAACAGCCGGTCCTGTCCAATGCAACGGCTTGATCATTTTATATAGTGATCTGCCCTTTCAAATCAACGACAGCCGATCCTGTCAACTTTCTCAACGGCTTGATCATTCTGCACACTGATCCGCCCATCTCAAATCAACGACAGCCAATCCTGTCCAATCTTCAACGGCATGATCATCTTGAAGCACGATCCGCCCGATCCAAATCGACGACAACCTGTCCTGTCCAATCTTCAACGGCACGATCATCTTAAAGCATGATCCGCCCGATCCGCATCAACGACAGCTGGTCTACTCCAATCTTCAACGACTTGATCATTCAGCACACTGATCTTCCTGCCATATCATCAACGACGGTCAGCCATATCGTCCTTCTCAATTCAACGATGGTCAGCCATATCATCAACGACAATCAGCCATCGCCTGTCTCTGTCCATTTAGCGATGACAACCTACCACGTCGATAAGATCATTCAGCACACTGATCTTCCTGCCATATCACCAACGACGGTCAGCCATATCGTCCTTCTCAATTCAACTGATGGTCAGCCATATCATCAACGACAAACAACCACATCGCCTGTCTCTTTCCATTCAGCGATGACAACCAGCCACGTCGCCTGTCTCTGCCCATTCAGCAACGACAATCAGCCATCGCCTGTCTCTGTCCATTCAGCGATGACAACCTATCACGTCGCCTGTCTCTGCCCATTCAGCGACGACAATCAGCCATCGCCTGTCTCTGTCCATTCAGCGATGACAACCTACCACGTCGCCTGTCTCTACCCATTCAGCGACGACAATCAGCCATCGCCTGTCTCTGTTCATTCAGCGATGACAACCTACCACGTCGCCTGTCTCTGCCCATTCAGCGACGACAATCACATCGCCTGTCTCTGTCCATTCAGCGATGACAACCAGCCACGTCGCCTATCTCTGCCCATTCAGCGACGACAATCAGCCATCGCCTGCCTCTGTCCATTCAGTGATGACAACCAACCACATCGCCTGTCTCTGTCCATTCAGCGATGACAATCAGCCATATCGTCTGTATTCACCCCGATCAACGACGATCCGAATATAATTCAATGGTCCGCCCATTCGTAACTAGTTGTTCCCCAGGAGAGTCCGCCTCGGCCTGCCTCAAACGACTACCTCTACATCAGTCTAGCTTCACGTGCATCTTCCAGCATGCTTATTGCTCTGTCTCGGATGGTCTTTGATAAGGAGATTGGCTCTGATTCCCAACAGATGGAATTCAACCTGCCCGACACGACCTACCCGTGTTTGTTGGAATACTTTGTGTCAAGGATAGCTTTATCCCTAGCAATGACGGCCTGTCCTGTCCACGTCTTCAACGATAGCTGGTCCTGTCCAAATCCCAACGGCTTGATCATTTTGTATAATGATCCGCCTATCAATGGCTCGATCACTTTGTATAGTGATCTGCCCTACGATGGCTCGATCACTTTGTATAGTGATCCGCCTGTTCAAAGCAACGACGGCCTGCCCCGTCCAAATCTGCAGCGACAGCCTGTCCTGTCCAAATTCGATCAACAAGCGGCGATTCACTCGTCCACTTCTACCTCCATCCCTGGCGATGGGCAGCCAGTCCATTCCACCGATTAGGTTCTTTAAGTTTATTTGTCTATTTTGCTAGTATGCTTTGCTCTGGATTGCCTTGAGGGGTGTCTAGAATTCTTTGACGTTACTTATACCAAGTCGATGGTGCTTCAAGTGCCGTCAAAGAGGGGCTACTTTAGACACCCCAATCTGGGCTTCCAAATTAGTTTACTTACTGTTTTTGATTCCCCGATGATGAAATGGATCAAGAACATCCTGGGAATGATAGCGAGTTTGAGTTTTGAGTGTTTGCAAAACCTTTGAACCTAACCTAACCTAAGCCACTTCAAAAACCAAAAACCCTACTGGTCCGCGCCAGGGCGCAACCATCCCGCGCCAGGGCGCATCATCGCGCGACGATCTAACTCCATCACGCGACAGTGCACCAGGGCACACCATCGCATGCCAGACTCACTCCATCGCGCGACAGTGCGCCAGGGCGCACCATCGCATGCGACAGACTGTCTCCGTCGCGCGACGGTCCAACCTACCACCAACCTTTCTGAAGGAGGACAGTTGGCCACCAATGCAACTTCAGTCAGGCCTCATGGACTGGCTGAACTCCTCTGTTTGCAGCCCAAACCTACCCCATCTCTCCCTATATATACACCCATCTTTCTTCCATTAAAAGAGTTACAAATTTCACACATCTTGGCCATAACCTTGCCTTCTTCTTTGCAAACCAAAGAGATACAAGGGCACTCAAGAACATAGCTTGTTCTTTTTCTTTCATTTTTCAACCACTCAATCAAGCATTCAAACCTCAAAGCTCAAATCCGTTTCAAGCCTCAAAAACTCTAGGTATAGCTTACCTATTGTTTTTTGTTCTGATCCCTGAGGGGGGCTGGCAGGGCCAAGGCTGGTAATCAATACCAGTTCTGGTCCTAAAGCTGGCGAGGTTTCAAAAACCGTCATGGTAGGAACCAGCGCGCGACGGTCCCACTCTCTCGCTCGACACTCCGGTGCTGCATGAGATGGACCGCGTGGGGATTGGTGTCCTACTGTTTTGCATTTATGTGTATATAGATCACTCTGCAAGCATGATAATAATCAGTTTACTGCTTTCCTTTGTATAAACTGCTAGTCTTAGTTCAATATGAGTTTCTGCTGTTTTGAAGTACCCCTGGGAACATTCTGGACCTGTCCCAGTAACCCAGAAATGTGTAAACCAAGCACTGGTCTGTTCCGCGCCAGGGCGCAACCATCCCGCACCAGGGCGCACCATCGCGCGACGGACTCACTCCATCGCGCGACGGTGCGCCAGGGCGCACCATCGCGCCCCCGACTCACTCCATCGCGCGAACAGTGCGCCAGGGCGCACCATCGCGCGCCAGACTGACTCCATCGCGTGATGGTTTGCCTCTGACCAGTGAGTGGCCTTGCACGGGTAGCTCGGCCTTAGGCCATTAGTTTGTCCCCACACTGTTTATGGGGTGTATTATTAATTTGTAGGGCTTTTCAGCTTTTAAACTGTATATTATGCTGCTATATGAACTGTGTGGTTTGTCCTGGGTGTGCACTGGTCCTTCCAGAGCCCAGAGGGTTTGAGAATAAGAGTTGTGGGTTTGAGCTCACCGGTGTGCGCTTGTCTTGGAATTATGCGCGCAGGAGTGAACAGCATGCAATGACTTGTTCAGTGCATGCTGGTTTCTTCCTGCGCACGTCACTCCAAAACAGGGGCCTCCCAGTTTGTTCAAACTCCCACAGCAGTCTGTTCTCATCCTATACTAACTGCTCATCCATACTATCTATCACATCTTGCAAACATATTACAGTTTTAATCCCCTTTAACTGTTCCCCCGCCCTAATTGGCTAAAAATTGATTAATCAAACAGAATCGCAAACAAACAATATTTTTCCCAAATGCCTAAGTATAGATCGATCTCCGGATTGGGTGAGAGGGGTGCCATAAAACCCTTCCCCTCTCGTAACCTGGCTCCCGAACCCAGATATGGTTATGACGGACTGGTTCCTTAACTTTTCCAAATCAAACAAGCGCGACAAGTATTTCGAAATACGATTCCTTGGGTGTCGGACCTTCAAACCCGAGTGGCGACTCTGTATTTTCGCGAGCGCTTGTCGTCCAGCTTCCAAAGCGCTCACGCGAACCGGCAGCATTTTCTCTTCTTAGAGGAGGGGAACGGAATCCCTTCCCAAAGGAGAGAAAAATCGGGCATCGCATTGCCCACACTCTCCACCTCCAGCAAATCCACCATGAATGACCTTGATCTCTCCAACAGGTCCTGATTAGGGCGCCTGGTCATCTCTACCTTCCTTGCTTGTGTCTTCCTGCTTAGCACCACAACCTCGCCTTCAAATAAGGTTGAGAAAACCCCAAGTGCAAGGCTAGGTCATCGATAGCATAATAGCTGGACAGTTCGGGATTGTATCCACAGGGAATCGAAAACAGCTTAATCGGATTGTAGTTTGTAAAGATTTCGGCGTTTAAGACGGCCAACTTTCGGTTTTGCTTTTAACGGTGGAAATGATAATGAAAAGACTAGAAATGTGCTTAATAAACTTAAAGAGGCAAGTCTAGGGATTGTCTTTCCTTTGACATAGGCCTGCTATTGGTTCTCAATATAACTCAAGCAAGAGTCCCGACCTCATGTTCACGCTCGGAAGATTTAACTTTAAAAACTACGTTTATCAAAAGATGTGATTAAACGGAACTAAACTGTAAAGCCCAGTTTCTAAAATGTACTTATGTGATTCTAAAATGCATACTATTTGTAGGATAAAAAGAAATGCGATTAAGTAATGTGGGCAATGCGAGTTGCCCCGATCTTTCTCTCCTCCCAGGGAAAGGGATTCCGTTCCCCACCATTTTTTGAGAAAGGAGAGATGCTGCCGGTTCGTGGGAGCGCTTTTTGAAGCTGGACGTCAAGCGCTCATGAAAATACAGAGTCGCCACTTGGGTTTGAAGGTCCGACACCCAAGGAACCGTATTTCAAAGCACTTGCCGCGCTGTTTGATTTGAAAAAAAATTAAGGAACCAGTCCGTCATAACCATATCTGGGTTCGGGAGCCAGGTTACGAGAGGGGAAGGGTTTTATGGTACCCCTCTCGCCCAATCCGGAGATTGGTCTCTACTTAGGCATTTGCGAAAACATTGTTTGTTTGCGATTCTGTTTAATTAATCAATTTTTAGCCAATTAGGGTGGGGGAACAGTTAATCGGGGATTTAAAACCGTAACACGTTTGCAAGATGTGAGAGGTGATGGCATGGATACATGGAATCAATAAAGAATAAAATGAGACAATGTTTAACACTGATCTCGAGATGTGAAAGCAGTACGATGGTTTTGAGTTTATTGCGAACAACGGCCAACTTGCATGCACGGGAACCGTTACATGCAACCCATACCATCGCGCGACACACTCAAACCCTCGCGCGAGTATTCACATCCCACCATTAGGTTAAATTTTTTCCCCCACTGGGCTCTGGAAGGACCAGTGCACACCCAGAACAAATCACGCAGTTTATGTGTACTGAAAGTAAATCAATATTTACAAATTATCATTATTGGAATAAAATGCAACCCTTAAACAGTGAGGGTGTTAAGATAGAGGCCTAAAGCCTAATTGCCCATGCAAGGGCAAATTCTGGAAATGCCTAAACCATCGCGCGATGGAGTTACATCATCGCGCGACTGTTCTGACTGGACTTCCAGGAATTGCTTTGCATGCCTGGGCTCTGAGACATATTCAGAAGCTACCCAGGGGGTTCAAACATGAACAGGGAAAGCAAGCTAAACTAAACTACTGATTTTAGCATGCAAAACAGTGAGATGTATCAAATATGATTAGACAGGAAAACAAAAAGTCATATAAACTGAACAGAACGAGAAGCCCATCCCCACGAGAACCTTATCACTCAAACGGCGAACCGTCGCGCGATGGAGTGGATATCTCGCGCGTGGGTCATTCTGTTCTCAGCAACTTGCAAATTTGCTGGCTTTGGGGCCAAAACTGATATTGATTACCAGCCTTGACCCTGTCAGCCCCCCTCAGGGGTCAAAACAGTGAAGGCTGAAAATTATACCTTTGCTTGAATGATTTGAATATGGTTTGAGTGAGGTGGTATGCCTTTGACAAGTGAATAGGTGGTAAGGATTTTGAATGAGAGAAGATCAAGGTTATAGTTCTTGTTCTTCTATTGGGATTTTTTTGGTAACCCTTTAGAAGAAGAACCATGGGGGTTATTTATAGGAGAATGGGAGGCTTTGTTGGTGGCTAGACAAGGTCATGCAGCCAGCCAACAATGCTGGCTACACTTACTTGGTGGAGAAGTAGGGTGCAAAGTTGATGGGAGAGTGGGGGTTTAGGTGGTGCGAGGATGGCCGAGCAAATGCCGTCCAGTTGATGGAACGGGGTCACATGGACCTGCAGACGCCTCATCATCACAAAATCCAGCTGGATACGACAGGTGTCGACCATCGCGCGATGGATTGATACCGTCGCGCGGGGTTCTAGCTTCCCCGCGATGGTCAATCAGTCAAAGTTTGACTTTGACCACCACCTGGAAAGTAGAGCATCGCGCGAGTGTCTCAGTAAGTCGCGCGAGAGTCAAACCCTTAGTCAAAGTTTGGGTTTAATGGTTCTGGGGCTAAGGGATGGGTTCGACACACACCAAACTCAAGCCATTTCAATCAATACTGTTCGCGACCTGATTCATCATCGGGGGAACAAGAAACTGAAAAGAGATAAAATGACTGAGAAATCAGATTGGGGTGTTTACAAGTAGATATTTCCCATCTATGTCTTAGGGGCACGAGGATAGCACGATAGAATTTTAGGGGTTCAGTACTTCTCTTTAGAAATTGAACAGTACCATAATGACCTATGCATTTTCATTTGTCTATGTCTAATTTTTCATATTTTTCGGAGATTGGAACGCGAACACAATTGATCGAGTCAGAGCGATGTTCATTCGAATTAGTACTGTGATACCTCATTCCAGATTAAATGATGACCGTGCCATTCCTCTTGGCTATTAAGCTGCCATGTGTGTACACCTGTCAACAAAATTAAGGAAGAAGAGGTGGTGTAAGTAATAGGTATAGCAAATAAAAAGAAAAAAAAAATAAAGAAAACAAAGCTTAGTCGAGAGGTTCCTTACAATAGAAAGGAAAAAGAAAGAAGAAATGGTAAGAAGAGAAAAGAAAATAAGAGAAGAGAAGAGAAAACAGTGGAAGAAAGGAACGATGGGCAGTTCGTGCACCCCCTTCTCTGATTCAAACCGACTTCTGATTCCTTCTATGCGCCACTGGAAAATTAGTGGGTAATTAATCTCTCTCTCCTTCTCCTTTGTACTCAGACCACTGCATACGGTGGTGGCCATGACCGGCCCTTCCCCTCACATTTTTCCCTCTCTTCGATCTGACCCAAAAATAGAAATAGCGATAGCAGCAGCAGTCCCGGTGCTATGCGAATTGTGTACTGTTATTGTGTGATATATGAGGGTGGAATACATATATATGTGTAATTAGTTATGGGATTACTAAGTATGCCTTTACGTAAATCATATTAGTCCTTAATCTAGTACTATTAGTTTTGTTGGAGTAAAAGAATTGAAAACCCTAGACAATTGGAGCCCTAATTAGCTTACTGTTGGGAACATATATGTACAGCTTTGTAAAGAGTTTAATTGGTTAGATACAATAAAGGTAGCTATTTGTTTGAGTTAATTAGGACTGCTGATAGAGTTAGATATTGACCCTGAGCCATTTCTAAAGTCGAATAGGCCAACTCATAATCAAGAAGGCCTAAAGATATTTCAATACTACGCAATTGGATACAGAGTAACATGAATTTGTTGACAAATAGGTCAATTCGAGACTTAAAGCAAGAGTACGATCAAATTTGCACTTTAGCTCTTTGGAAGTCAAAGGTGAGATAATTTTCCATTTGGTTATATTGCTTTTCAAGCAAATTATGTTATGTGTTATATACAGTCATTTTCAAATAAGGAGGTCCTTATTTTAGTTAAAATAAGGACCTCCCCATTTCTCCCATTTTCCGTTCGAATTTCGATAATCCGAACCGCTCAATGTGTTCAAAACATGATTTTAAAGGTACTCGCGTGAAATCGGCAAAAAAAAATGACCGGGAAGGGTTTCGCCCGAGCAGTTTTTATTTGAACCGTTTGATAAAAAATAAACAAAAACTGCTCGGATGAAGCCCTCTTCGGTCTATTTTTTTTGCTGATTTCTCACGTGTACTCTTATAATCATGTTCTGAACACATTGAGTGGCTCGGATCATCGAAATTCGATCAGGAAAGGGAGGTCCTTATTTTATTAAGTTAAGGTGGTCCTTAGGAGAAGGGGACTCGTGTTTCATATGCCCAAAGTTATGATATGTATACAAGTTATCAAGAAAACGTGATTTGATGACACGATTTATGCCTCTCATTTTATGCCGTGGAAATATGCTATGAACTCTTTATTCAAAAACAATGATTTTATGAGAATGACTATATTTAAGAAAGGATGATTCCATGAACACCGCCCTTGTCATCTAAAGGTGACGGTGTAATGTTATTATGATTCTATAAACACCGGCCTTGTCATCCAAGGTGACAGTGTAATGTTATTATGATTCTATGAACACCGGCCTTGCCATCTAAAGTTGACGATGTAATGTCATTATGATTCTATGATCTCAAAGTTTGATGCATCTAGACAATGGTGTCCCGGGTCAGGGGGACGGATTTTAAAGATATCATGACCAACGAAGGGGTTATAAGGGAGGAATGTTATGTGGCACCAGCTGCCAGTGATTTGATCATTTCACACCATGTGGGGTCGTTCCCCTATTCATGTTTAGCTTTGGGATGTTCATCACAAGACTATGCAAGGCTTACATGATGCAAGTTTTTGTTATGAGCTTTATGCTAAAGTTATGATATGTTATGTACAAGAAGTTTACGAAAATTATTTCCATGGTAAAACTTATAACTCTAGTATAGTATCTCACACGAGCTGTCGGCTTATGAAAACTAATTATTTTCCTACAGGTACTGCCAAGTAGGAACGATAGATGCTGCTGCCTGGGGGACATGTAAAGAAAGTATTTAGGCCATGTTTTTAAAACTTCACAAATGGGAATTGACTAATTCTTATTTTGTGTAAGTTCACTTTATGTTGGAAAGATTTTAAACCTTTATGGCTCTGACAATGTATTCTAATATTTAGATTGCTTCCGCAGTTTAAAATATTTTTCTTTACAGTCCTTTCATCTCATAGGACTGAGTAATGTGGCCTCGGGTGGAGGTTAGATCCACTGGCTGGTCACAATAATTCCTTTATCTTAATTTCCGGGATATGGTCGTGACATAAACCAACCTATTTTTGCTAATGTATCTAATACGTAGGAAGCCACGAGCCCTCAATATGTCGCTTGCTAAGACCGCTTGACTAAACAACATGCCAATGAGTTAACACCCCTCGTTTAGACCAAAATGGCTAGATTAATCAAATTCCGAAAACGATGATTTTAAGCCCGAATGATTGAGAACCAAATAACCACCTAAGTCTTTAGGAAAGATTAACCCGAGACTTAACCCACAAAACTACTCACTCATATTGAAAAGACTAGAAATTATGCTAGAAAATGAAAACATGATTAACCGATAAAAATAGAAATAAACTTGATATTAGTAAAGATCTAAAGCGTACAAGCAACTTTAATAAACGAGAAATTAACAAACGAGAAAGACTTACTAGAGTTCTTGAAGAAATTAGCTAAGAAAGCTTGAAAGGCAACAATGGAGTTCTCTAGGAAAGCACAAACGACTAAGGCCTAAAAAAGACTAGAAATGGCCATCTTTCTGTAAATGGCATACAAGCCTATTTATAGGGAACTAAAGTTAAGTTACGAAGGACCAAATATTCCAAAAACATTTCATAAGTGGAAACTTTCCATAAAATGGAATGTTGTTAACAAAAATTTACAGATTTTCCCAGGCTATACCGGTACTGAAAATGCCTCTGTACCGGTACAAGGCCTTCAAACAGCTGGAAAAATTGAACTCTGGACACCCTGTATCGGTACTGGGAGTTGGCCAGTACCGGTACAAGCTTGACAGATTTTTTGGGCAACTTTGCGGGCTTGCTCTGGATGCTCCCAAACTCGGATTTGGGTGTTCTTTGAACTGTTGGAAAGCTCGTCGAGTTTACTTTCTAACCGAAGTAGTTTGGATCAAAAATAATTTGTACATCAAAAGTTATGATGATTCTACCCTCAGCTGGTCGGAAGATGAATTGTTTTGGTAAAATTCTCACATGTCCTTCAATTCCCTTGACCCTTGGGCGACCCGAGCAACTTCCAAACCATCTCTTTGAGCACCACAATGGGGTGGCACGTGGCCTTCAATTCTTGGTTTCACCCGGAGCATTCTTTGGTGTTCAAACGCGCCTTATTTATACGAATTACTTGAAACACACAAAAACCTACCTTACTGCAATATCGATATAAAAGCTAAATAAACACAAGTTAAACCAACATAATACGGGACTAGTCTCACTAAATATCTACAATATTGGGTGCTCATCACTTCCTTTCTGGATTGGTTTTGATACTTCTTCGTTACAAAACGTTGAAGTCTCCTTCTTTGGATCAGATCCTCGATCTGCTGCTTTATGTCAATACAATCATCTATGTTATGACCATGGTCTTTATGGAACCTACAGTATTTGTCCTTAGCTCTCTTATTAGGATCAGTTCTTAATTTTTCGGGCCACTTGAGGTCGGATCATCCTGTAGGTTGCTAAGGATTTGCTCTACCGTAGCTATGAGTGGGGTGAACAGCTTGTCCCGGCCTTGGGGCAGTCCTCCTGCTCCTCCCTTTTTTGGGGATGATCTTGAGTCCACCTTCTTGTTCTTTGGTTTGCCTCCCATCTTGCGGGTGGATTCTCTTTTTTTCCTATCAGGTTGGGGATATTCGCCAATCTATGACGGCCCTACTTGGGGGTCAAAGCCATCACGTGAGCATCTTGCATAGATAGCTTCCTCTGCATTCATGTGTTTCTAAGCTCTGAGCATAAGCTCTGCGAGTGTTTTGGGCAGTTCCTGAGACAAGAGGTACAAAAACTGTCCTGAGTACAGTCCAGCTATATACGCTATTATGCTCACACTATCGTCGACTTCATCTGTAGAGACTCGAATATTTTTAATTATTGAAAATGTTTAATGAATGCTTAATTGAGAAAATGTGGGTTATTTGGTGGTAATGTGAATTGAGGATTAAAGTGATAGAATAGAACGTTGGGGGAGTGAATGTGTGATTTAAAGATATAAGGGTATAAATAGTGATAAGTGTGTGTAGAGGATCATTTTCTCTCCCTTGTATCTCTCTCTCCAGCCATGTATCCCTCTCTCTCTCTCGGCTCACTCTCTCTCTCCTTTTCTCTCACTCAAAACTCTTCCAAAACCTCAAGGATCCACTATCATTTCACCTCATCTACGCGATTTGGGGCTTGTATCTTGATGGGTGAAGCCAAAAGGGAAGTTCTTGGTTGATTTCGGAGTTGGAAAGTCTAGGGTTTGTTTGCTTGATCTCTCGTTTGAAGCTCTCATCTTGTGGTAGGGATTTCTTTACCTCTTTTATGTGTTTATACGTTGATTAAGTGTGAAAATCATACCATGGATCGTTGGTTGTTTTGTTATATTTGCTTTTGAGTTTTCTGCACAAAATCGCCGTTCATAATGTCCCCGTATCGATACGATTGCTTGCGTATTGATACACTGAAAGGATCTGCATTTCAGTAGCTTTAGAAATCCGTCATAGTGTTCCTGTATCAATACGATTATTTGCGTATCGATACTCCAAACTCCGCCGTATCGATACGGTTATTTTGGTATCGATACTCCTTGGCTTTCAGGGTAGTTTTGCCCATGTTGCTCCGATCGACCGTTTTGACTCTCGATTACTTCTAAACCTTTTTGGACACCTCCAAATCTATTCCAAGCATGTCCAATTGACTTCCTTTGATTCATTGAAGTTATCCTTGGTCCGTTGGCATTCCGCTAGTAAGAAATGAATAGAAACTCATTTGATTAAAACCGTGTTAAAATGTAACTTGTTGATTGATTGATTACTTAGTAGTATTAATGGCATAATGTATGATGATCCATGCATGAATGTGGTTGTGAGAAAGTCCTAGTTTGCATATCGAGTAAGAAAGTAGTTGTTTGGGTCAAAAGTTGGATTAGGGAGTATCGTAACGCAAGAGGTGGTAATACGGAGACTCAAGTGGGTCTCGTAACGCAATGGGTGATAATACGATGATCCAAGTTGTTAGGGCTTTCCGTAACGCAAGGGGTGACAATACGGTAACCCTCGTTATATTGTACTTGTGGAAATACAGACAGTGGAGATGGATGATAGCGAGTCATGTCGAGATAGCTAGAGTTATCAATGGCTAGTGAATTAGTTGGCATGTCTTAGCATGAACTCATTAAACGTCGGCACGCCTGTGAATTGATTGTTATTCATTGATTGAGTTGAATTTCTTGTCTTCATCCTTTAACACTTATCATCATGTTTGCACATAGAATTGGTAAAAGATTTTCCTACTGGGCCAGTGTAGCTCAACCCAATCTTTCTTTTCAGGTCAAAACGCTGGATAGCAACTTTCATGCATTGTATGCTTGGATGTGAAGACATTTCGGAAGCTAACTTGTTTTGGTTACTTAATCATCTTTTGTAATTGATTTACTTTTGGTAAAGATGAATTTGTAACTTTATAACTTGTTTGTACCTGTACTTAAGCTTAATTTGGGCCGGCGTGTCAATGTTGTAAACTCTTTAAACTTGGGAACTCTTTTGGGTATTGTTATTGTTATGCGAGAATCTTTTATCGAAATAGATTATACATTTATGTTGAAAATCGAGGGCATGGCATCATCTATCTGAACCACCTCTTTGTTGAATCTGGTGGTGTATTCTATTAATGACTTCAATCTTCCTTGCTTTACCATTTAGAGGTGTGTTGCTGGTGTGCCATAGCGTTGGCGAACAATGAAGTAGCTTACAAAGCTTATGCTAAGCTCTTTAAAACTACGTATGCTTCCCGGTGGGAGCTTATTAAACCATGCTCGGGCACTTCCCTTAAGGGTAACAGGGAATGCTCGGCACATTACCTCATCTGGTACTGCTTGCAGGTGCATCAAAGATTTATACGTTTCCAAATGATCCAATGGGTCCGTGGAGCCATTGAATGTCTCTAATTAGGGCATCTTAAACTTCTTTGGGAGAGGCAACCCCATGACTTCATGCGTAAAAGGTGAATCCGTATTCTGCACCAACTCTTCTACTGTAGCAGAAGTTTGTGCTTTGATATATTTCATTAGCCCTTCGATCTGGTTTTGCATCTTGAGCATTACCTCTTGTTCGTAGGGCACCTTTTCTAGGAGTGACTTGCCATGCTTTCTTCGATTCTGGCTTTCCTTTTCACTGGATTCGCCTTCGTCCCTATCATCTTCTTCTTCATGTCGACTATGTTGTAGGTTTAGGATGCTTGGCTTGGAGATTTGCTTTCGTAAATCTGCGTTTTCCTGCATCGCTATTTGTAACCCTTGGGTTAATGTTTTTATCTGCTCCTGCATCTGAGCAAACGCTTCCGTGGTCATTTGAGCACCTCCAGTTTTGTTTGTTGCGGCGGCCTTGGCCGATTCTGCCACCTTAGTGGCTTTTTGGGCAGCGGCGGCCTTGACAGCTTTTGCTGCCTTGGCCATCTCGGTGGCCTTGGTAGCCTTGGCTGTAGCGGCGGCCTTGGTGGCATCCTCGACACACATTTGTGGGGGATCTGAAGCCATTGTTGTTCTGCTTGATCGGGTCTCTACCATACAAAGTTATTCATCGTAAGAAAAAAGTCGTTTCCCGCAAACGGCGCCAGTTGATGAATCAGTTTTGTCTCCAGCTCTGACCTGATCCTGAAAAACAAAGCAAGAGCTCAAGTCACCGGAGTGGTGGCGTGCCAACCACCCTCCGATGTTGTAGTTAGTAGAGAACTTGCTGTATCGTAAAAGAATTGAGATTCTCGATTGTAGGTTGTGTGTACTTTTTGTTGGAGTTCTACTGTTGTACTTATAGGCATCTTGATAGGAGGTTGAGTCCTTGTAGGATTGTATTCTGGGGATTTAGGATCGTTTCATGGAGGAGTGTGGAATCCTACCTTAGCTGGGACTTTACATTCATCCTAGGGTAAGATCGTATCCTTATCCGTTTTGGGTTGTGATTATCATTGGCATTTTATGCCTATCTAATCGATATCAATCCGTTATCCCTTAGGACTTAGGTTCGTATCTTGTTTTGAATGAGTATATTCCATGGATAATATTACGAATATTATCCTCCCCACCGTAGCTTGGGATCAGAGCTGGTCCTTGAACCTTGTGGCAGCTCCGTTTGAAGAGCGGAGCTGCTGTATCTTGACTTTGTCATAGATAAGATTGCCCAGGCAACTGGAGATAAGACTGCTTCCAACTCTCCAGGTCCGTAATTCTTGCTGTCCTGACCTCATTCGGTTAACCATACTTATCATCCCCCTACTTCTAATATTTCTCTCTTTATCTCTTTCCACTTATTACCCTTACTTTTTAGGGAAAATGATGGCCAATGATGTGTTTTGATAATTAATACCCGCCAAGGACATTTTCAGCATTAACAAATGGTCTTAGAATATTCTTGGCGGGTATTAATTATCAAAACACCTACTAGGCCGTCATTTTCCCTACTTTTTTCAAAAAAAAATTCAGAACCCAATTCAAACATAGCACTAGAAATTATGTGGGTAAAATCTAAATAGTTAAAAAATTTATTGACAAAAATTAGTGAACATGTGTTTGTCTCGAAGATAAAATTTTGAGCGAATTCGATACCTTAAAAATCAATCAAAAACAAAATTGAGGTTTTGATAATGATTCACGAGCTGACGTGCTCCAATTCGTAGTTCAAAATGGATTTCTTTGTTTAAAACAAAAGTCACATCCTTCAAGAGTCAAAATAATTTTTATTTCGTTCTTGACTATTTGAAAGAAAGTAGAAAAATGGACAAAAGAAAAGTAACGAAATAATTGAGTACGAAAGGCAAAAGTAGAACAGTAGAAAGAAAAAAAAACACGCGTTATCTACCCAGGGCGCTCAACATTTGGTTGGTCGCCAAAGATATTTTGTGGGAAAGGGATCATCGCTAGTGGAACCACAACATGGTCGCGGATTGAGAAATCCTGAAATGCAAAGTATTCTGTAAGGCGCATACGGACCATCGATCTTGATAATGAATAATTGAGATATAATTTTTAATTATGACCAATAAAAATAATTTATTACCGGACGTAATTAATTTCTAGTGTGGACCGTTGATTGATGAGATCGACGACTGTTATGTGCCATCCTATGCGTGTACAACACGTGATGCACTACAGCACCCCTGGATCCCATCGTCTGGAGCTCATTGTCTTCAAGTTGCACACCTTTTTCCATTAATCGGTGCATCTATCTACATTCCTTTGCCGATTACTTCGATGGATACTTATTATGGATGTAACGTTTTTATTTGCGTTCTTGTTGTTATAGTCGCTCACGCCTCACGGTGGGTTTGCTGTTTATTGTAATGTTTTTTTACTACCGTTTACAGGCGGTAAATGAAACGGACCGAGCTTTGTCGAGATCGAGCTCGGCTTGAGTCTTAAAGAGTCGAACTTATTCATTTACTAAATGAGACTCTTTAATTGAGTCGAGCCTCTTTAACGAGCCGAATTTTTATAGAATCATTTACTAAATGAGTCGAAAATTCAAGCTCAAGCTTGTTTACTAAACGAGCTAAACCGAACTCGCGAGCTCATTCTCTGTTACAATAAGAGAGCTTACTTTGCAGTTAAGCATATGTTAGTAATGCCCCTAACACCTTCCGAAAAGAGCTTCAAGTCATTCAATGTCAAATCATGAAGTTCACCCATTGATAACGAAAGGGAGAGAATCTTGTCATCACAAAAGTGGATTTAGCTTTCAAGTAATGGCATGCAACTTGCTATATCCCTCGCTCTACGAGTATCCGCACTAGATTCTTTATATTTTGGATCAATTTATATCTCAAAAAGTTACTTTATTATTTCAGCTATCTACTTTTAAAATAATTACTACATCAGGCTCTTTACTTTCACTCTCTTTTCAATAAATAATCAAACCCACCTCAATTAAATACTCTATTTATCTCTTCCTTCTGATAAAAAAAAAAAACTCTCCCTTGCCTCCTACCTGACGGCTGGTACGCAACAATTACAAGAGAGAGAGAGAGAGAGAGAGAGACAATATACTCCCTCCGTCCGGATTTAATTGTCCCTAATTCTATTCTAACCAGCTAAAAAACGGGTTATATCTTAAAATCCGTAATGAATTTCATATAGAATATGGATCTTGTTTGATAGATCTCGATTAATTCTATAATACAATATATTCGAAATCACGTAAAACATTATAATTGGAAGATATAATCGATTGAAAAATGATAGAACTCCCAAAAAGGACTATTAAATCCGGACGGAGGTAGTAAAAATTAGAAGCAAGTGACCAATAACTCGTCTATCCAAACGAGCTACTGTAACAAAATTAGAGTTTCTTCAGAGTAGAGAGGAAGGAAGAGAGGCTGATATAGGGGATTTTGGATTTTTTTTCCTGTTTTGACTCTTTAATTTAGTTTAAAGAATGGAGTAAAGAGAAAGATGCGGACGCTCTACGGGACCACATAATGGATAAGCCATAGCTAGCTACCATTATTTGCGCAGAAAGCAACATTTTGAAAATAGAACAGCAATATGAAGTTATGAACCAACCCATTATATTCGTTGTTATCTTGTTTTTAGTGGCCAGCACCTAAACTGTACCTGAGAATATTTTAGAATTACCGACACCAACAGGGGTCCAGGGGAAGCTAACTTTCAACTAAAGCAGTGGTGTAGTCAAGAATAACAAGATGATATGACAACACGAGTTTTCTTCATTGAGAACACTACCAAAAAATAATATACTAATCATCCCACGTTAGCGGGATCCCCGGAATCCGGGGCATGTGGTGACCCAAGTTACCACAGGGGAGTAGTGACACCCAAGTCATCACAGGGGAGTCACAGGGGAGTAGTGACACCCAAGTCACCACAGGGGAGTAGTGACGCAAAACGGCGTAATTTTGGAGTTGCAATGGGTTTCAAATAAGCGGCCGAAAGACCCTCTTTGTGAAAAGCCGAGAAAAAAAATTATGTACTCTAATTTTTAATTCGTTTGAATCGGTGTGAAAATCTTATTTCTCTGATCATTTTATCCTAAAGGGTCATAATTAATTTTTGACTTTAGGACTCTCGTTAATTAACCCTAAGAGATATTTCGTTCTATTACTTTCTTAGGACTAATTAACGAGAGCTCTATAGTCAAAAATTAATTATGACCCTTTAGGATAAAATAATCACAGAAATAAGAACTTTGCACAGGTTCAAACGGATTGAAAATTAGAGTACTTAATTTTTAAACCATCTTTAGACCGTTTATATATTAAAAAATATGGTTAAAAGTTTAAGTGCTTCAATTTTCAATCGGTTTGAGCAGGTGCAAAGATTTATTTCTATGATCATTATAATTAATTTTTAACTTTAGAGTTCTCGTTAAATAGTCCTAAGAAAGTAGTATAACTAAATATCTTTTGGGGCTAACTAACGAGAATTCTAGAGCCAAAAATTAATTATGACCATTTAGGATAAAATGATCAGAGAAATAAGATCTTCGCACCGATTCAAACAAATTGAAAATTAGAGCACTTAATTTTTTTTCTCAAGAATTTCCACCAAATAGGATCTTGCGGCCCATTTTTTAAACCCTTTGCAATCCCAAAACTACGCCGTTTTGGGTCACTACACCATTGTGGTGACCCAAGTTACCACGGGCACCCTGGATCGACGTTAGAGGTAATAACCTTTCCATTAAAAATACAAAAAAAAAAAAAAAAAAAAAGAGAGAGAGAGAGACTATTATTGTTATGAAGCAAAATGACTAAAGGAAGGCTTTACAATAGACCTCAACGAGTTTTCTTATTTTGAAGAAAGAGAAAAGGAGTGAATCCACGCTATCCAAGTGCAAGCTCCGACGCCAAGCGATCGGCGTCTGACGAGCTCCGACGTTGCAGCTGGGTCGAGACTCAGAGAAGCTCCACTTTAGTCTGCTACTGCGTGGTTCCAGCTTGGGTTTTGGAAAGGAACAAAAAGGAATTTACTTTGTTCTAAACGCAAAGCAGTGTTTGCATACTACCTAGTTTTAGGCATAAAAGCAAAACAAACATATATTTTAGCTGTATCGACCTAATGCAATAACAAAGTTCTATGAACCGCAAAACGTAAAATAACACGAAACTCGATTTCCTAGCTATTACTACTATTTGGTAATATATAACTGGAGACAGGAGTTCCAACCAAAATCACCAGATTAATAGTAAGTAGAGTTCCAACCAAAACGACCTGATTTAAGAGTCTGCCATAATTTTGAATGTCCTTAAACATAGAAGTTAAGAGGCATTTGGCACACTCATGGTACCACCCGACACGTGAACCATTGATCCGTACTGACACCTGACGTGAGTTTACGGGTCTTCGTAACATAGCTCTGGCCTGTAACCACAATTTTCCAATCATCATCTGAACTACAAATTCCCAGCATTAGACAAAGTCAATGTGTCTAGATTTTCTTTTAAAGTTTTATCCGTTCCATGTACTTACTCCTCATGTTGAATTTTGGAGGGAGAAATGGCTAGAAGAACCCTCTCCCACCCATTCAGACTGTCGGTTCTGGTTTATGTTAGGGGCCCGACATCAGATTACTGCACTTGATACCAAGAAATAGCAGCCCAGGAGTTCAATTAAATTAATGTAGTGGCCAAGTTGCTTTCCAAAAATACTTATGGGCTGTTGACGAGCATTTTTTAATCAGTGCAAGAGCTGAGCAGCACAATGTTTACTTGTAACGAGATAAGGAGTTTCCTTACACCTTCATGTATATAAACCTCAAGTGGGTAGGTAGAAAAAATCATTTACGTATTCTCCCATTCAGACTTACTAAATACTCCGTATAACTTTGGTCTCTCTCTCTCTCTCTCTCTCTCTCTCTCTCTCTCTACTAAATACTCCGTATAACTTTGGTCTCTCTCTCTCTCTCTCTCATACTTTTCCCAACTCGTAGCCATCAAATTTGCATTTGACGCAAACATTGATGACTAGTTGAGAATTTCTCCACGGAAACATTGAAGTTCAATGCACAAACGTTGCTACTATCCATTTAAGGGAAAAAAGAGAGTTGAGTTTTGTTCACTCTCCACTTAAGAGTGTGAATATTACCCTCCTTTTATTATTAGAATGATGTGTATCCCACCACAAAGTGATGTTATTCTTACCAAAAAGTGTATTGCATGATAATCATAATATCACTTTGTGGTGGAATCCATCTCATTCCAATCAATAAAAAGTAGGGTGATGTTCACCATCTTTTAAGGAGAGTACTGAACAAAATTGCACTCGAAAAAAGAGAGCAAGAAATTACCATACCTAGTGCACAAGGTTGCCTCTTAAAGAATGGGCGTGGAGAGGTAGTAGGTGTTAAAACATCTAACTCCAAACCAATTGACAAAGAGTGGAGAGGTCATCTAGGCTCATATACTAGTTTTGGAGGAGATAATTAATCCCAACATTTCTCTGCTCGTGCGACCCCTGACTCGCATGTGGAGAGGTAAACAAAGGATTCATAACACTTGGATCACAAAACGGTGCACTTATGGCACAAACAATGGGGAAACCTAAAGCAACCAACTACGTACAAAATCAATTGCAACTATCAACCGCAACGACCAATAACAACTGACTTCAACGACCAACCAACTTTAACAACCAACAGTAACCAACTTTAACTACCAACCTGCCGAGCAAAAAAAAAACTACCAACCTTAATGACCAATAAGAATCAACTACGTACCATCAACGAGCTACCAACGCTAACGAAACAGACGACAAAATAATATATGTTACCATGCTCACCAAAAGCATGGCCAAAAACGCTATCACGATATCCCCAGAATCACAACTGCGACCATGACCATGACTGAATGAAGAACCAAATCCACCAGAGACAACGAAAGTAGAATCAGAATCAGAATCAGATTTCATTACAAACATGTCACCGTGCAATGAGAGGCAACCAACGGATCAACCACTAATATTCCACCAACTACCGACTAACCACAAATCAACCCACCAATCTAACAACTAACTACGAACCATCGAACAACTAAGAAACAACTAAATAGATCACCAAGCAATAAATATCATCAAAGGAACGAAGGTAATAGATAGCCTCTCACCAAACTGAGAAGAGCCTGACAAACTACCAACAACAGTAGAGCTAGAACCAAAAGTAGGCTTAGCGGTCACATCCATTGCACCGAATTAGTAACCTCCAATCAGAACCAACAAAATCCATTAACAAGAGCAATGGAAAAACGATCACCACAACCTCAACAGACAAATCACCCAACTGAATTGCCAACTAACTGATGAAACTTCTAACAACTAATCAACAACCAACAATAAACCACCAACTAAAAATAAGCGTCAAACAACTACTAACAATACCAATACGAATATACCTTCGGCAACCAAAAGCAGAACTAGCAACAACTTGAAACATCAATAGGTCAATCGAGACAGCATCATACACCAACCCAGTGAGAAATAGAGAGGCGGAACAATGGATGAGTGCAGACCGGAGAGTATTTAGAACAAGAACCACGGTGAATAAAGACATATCACAACGAGAAATACAGCATTTGGTATTGTCGGCAGCTGAGAAAGGATTTGAAGGACAGAGTTAGGGTTTTCAGGGACTGGGTAAGGCTGTCGAGGATGAGGGTGGAGTTTTCGAGTATGGGTAAAGAGGTTTGAGTACAAAAAATGGATTTTCGGAGGGGTTTCAGAGGGTTTAGGGTTGCGATTGGTGGTTTTGAGCACTGGGATGGCATTTGCGAGTGCTGGGTATAGTTGGCGAGTGTATAGGTGAGGGTTTCGAGGTCAAACGAGCATGGTTTAGGGTTTTCAAGTGTGTGTGTGACTGGTTTAGGGTTTTCAAGAGGGTACAAGTACTGGGTTGTCGGTTTACAAATGGGATTTCATGTGTGTGGTCTACTAGTCGATGTAGAGAGGGCAGCGATGGCTGATGATGGTGGATTGGGGTGGTGGGTGGCGGCAGATGGTGGTGGGTGGCGATTGGTTTAGGGTTTAGATTAAGGGTGGCTTTGATACCATATTGTTTGGAAGGATAGAAAAAGTGCGTAGGGTGTTAATAACCTTAACACAAAACAATCTTAGAGCATCCATAGTGGAATAAGCAAAACAAAAAATTGTTGAAGTTAGCAACGTTGGATCAAAAAAGTGCTTACATTGAAATAACCAAATCTAGCAATTTCTTAACAACTCATCAAATTTTGGTTATTCAATAATCAAAGTTAGCAATATTTTGTTAATTACCAAATTTTATCTCTCAATCAAGTACACCAACATTACATAAAAACCTTCTCTTTCTCTCTCTCTCAACAATGTTTTCAAAAAATAATTTTAAAAAACTTTAACTTTCAGATTTTTTAACAAATTTTTATTTTTACAAAAAACAATTTTTTCAAAATTTTTAAAAACTGTAAGTAAATAAAGTGTGTTTTTCAAAAAACTATTTTTGAAAATTCAAAACTCTTTTATAGAAAACTATTTTTTATACAAAATCTGTTTTTAAAAAATTGTATTTATAGTTTTTAAAATTTCAAAACTATTTGTGTAAATACAATTCTTTCAAATTTGTATTTACAGTTTTTAAGTGAACAAAGTGTGTTTTTTGAAAAATTGTTTTTTGTTTTGAAAAAACTATTTTTTTTTGAACTATTTCCAACATAAACTGTTTTTTTTTTTTCTGCAAAAATTGCTTTCTCAAAAAATATGCGTGAAATGAAGGGAAAAAGTTTGGAGGGCGCATTAGTTTTGATTATGGGCAAAAAATAACCAATGTGGGATTTAACATTGCTAACTTTAGCAACCTCTAAATGAATAATCAAAATCTGATGTGACATGTTTTGATTATTCACATTTGCTTATTTCATTGTGGATGCTCTTATTTATATAGACGACTCACATATTAAATAAGTAAATTAGACAATGTGAGACTACTACTAATACTATATTCTAACAGTAGGTAGCAGCCTTCCCCCAACTTTGTCGCGAAGAGGCTAATTCCCATGCCTTGAACTAGCACCTCAATGCCAGAAGAGAATAAGAACTTGTTCCGGCCCGCTCCACGTTTCAGTATTACAATTACTCGATAGGAAAAACCATGGTGTATGAATCAGATATATGAGACAACTCTATCATTTGATTTTAGTAATTAACAAAAAAACAAAGCACAAAACTTCAACAAGTGGAAGACAAGTACCATAAATGATGCAAGAGAAGGTCAGAATGCACTTTTCCACAACAGGTAAACACAATCAGTCGAAGTCCAAGAAGGTTGCTGAGAAATGATCCTAATTCGGAGTGGATTTTAGAAGAAATGTCGTATTCACCAATTTTTTACTACAACCAAAAAATTCAATGAGGTCAGCCAGTAAGTTCACTATAAATAGCACAACATTTGTTCACTTGATGCACTACCACTTTTTCCTTCTTTCTTTCTTTGCTTCTTCTGCTTTCTTCTGTTATACAATGGCGTTTTCTCAATTGTTTGTTTTGTCCCTATTTGCAAGTTTTCTTCTCATGCAAACTCCGGGGGATGCAGCAACATGCAGTGACTGTTTCACTCGTTCTCGAGCAGCTTACTACCCGAATTCTGATGAAAAGGGAACAGAAAGTGGGAGTTCTAACTGCATAAAAACATACAAACTAATCCGTTCATTTGTATCCATAACTTGACCTTTATTGGCGTCTAAACCGTATTGATCTTGATTGAATTGCAGCTGGGGCATGTGGTTTTGGAACATTTGGAGCAACAATAAATGGTGGGGATGTAGCAGCTGCATCTGATCTCTATCGTGATGGCATAGGCTGTGGTGCTTGCTACCAGGTGATGTATCTAATTATTTTGAACCGGAAAAGAAAGAAAAAAGAACAGGAGGCTAAAATTTGAAAATCTATTAATGGTTTTGCTTTCTGCACTATATAGGACTAAAATGATGTTGTTCTTTGTTTCACTAGGTAAGGTGCACCAACAGTAAGTATTGCTCAGACAAAGGCACGACTGTGGCCGTTACTGACCATGGTTCAAGCGATCGAACTGATTTCATCATGAGCAGGCGAGCATTTAGTCGGATAGCTCAGACTACAGATGCAGCTGCATCTCTACTAGCCCTTGGTGTGGTTGACATTGAATATCGACGGTAATAGCCATAACTGTATCCTTCTGATAACCATGAGAATAATTTCCAGATAATACAGTTTTACCATGATATAAGCGAACCAGGGAATTTTTTATGATAAACAGTAACAGAAAATGATACTGTATCACTATACTTCAAGAAATAACTGAACCTTTGGGTCCTGTTTGTTTGTCTGCATTAAAGCATAGGACTATATATCCAAAGGAACCGCATATTCCAGTTTTGATCGAAACTTTTACGGATATCCCACAAAACACGGGATATATAGAACCTCTTCGCTACCGATCCGGTAGGCTTACTTTATCGAATGAGATTATAACAGTTATTGGTAGAACCGAACCCCAGCCTTCGGTTAGATTCCCCTCTGCCGGATGCAGAGAACTCTATCACATAAGATAAAAGGAAGTTTAGAACAAGCCTAAAAGATGGACACGTTTGTACCTTTTACTACACAGAACAAGATTGAACATTTTGGGCCATTTTTCTGAGCCCAAGAAGGTAGTGCACAGCCATACCACACAGAAAGCCCAGGCCTGCGCTCGAGCCCACTAGCGAAACGGCAGTACAAAGAAGCATCACAAAGGATTCCTCCTTAGAGCCCATGTCCCTTGAGCACATAGCCAGCTCTATCCCAGCAAACAGCAGAAGGGCCCCCAACACCCCAACGGGGAACTTCTCCAATACCTGTAGTATTGCTTAGAAATGGTTATTTTTCAAAATATTTGGATAAAAGTAAAAAAATTTAACCTTTCCGACTTATCTCGTCGTATCAACAATCCACAAAAAATAGGCGCAAAACTAACAAAATAAAAAAAAAATTAAATAAGTACAAAATGCTAACTTTAAAAAAAGGTTAAGTGGAACTAAGCCTTAATTAAATGCAACAATTCATACCGTTACCAAGGAGCTTCCCAAGACCAAGCCCAAGACCAACTTAGCTGCACCAAGAAGGGCCACACAACAACCACTTCTCCCACCAAATTTGTACTGCCCAGCGAGCCCACCAGCACCATGGCAACATGGCATGGCCCCAAACCAGCACCCCACCAAATTCATCACCCCAACCGTCACCGACACTGATGCTGCCGGGACGTCTCTCCCCGGAAAAAGATCCGACGACAGTTTACACACGGCGATAACCGAGTTCAGAATCGACAAGGGCAATTGCGGGATTGTACCCTTGATAAACCCATCTTTCCATGCATTCTTGGATATCTTCACAATTTCCACAGGTGATGGCCCAAATTTGAGCCCTTTAACCACTTTAGGCCCTCTAATAATTGCCAAAACTACCCCCAATAAAAATATGTTGAAAGCAGAGGGAAGAGAAGCTACAATCTTCGTCAATTTCCTCCTTTTCCCAACCCTTTCTCGATCACCCAAATCACCATCACTTTCTCTTTCCTCAATTTCATCATCACCCGCACCATTGACAATTATAATAAAAACGGCACAAATAAGGGCCAAAACCAACCCATCTAGGCCCAACCAATGCCTCTGCCCACTCGATTTGGACTTTGAAAAATCTTGCACGTTTCTTATGTACTTAACTGCAGTTAAAGCAAATGATAGCCCTTGTGCCAATTGAATCCCCCTGACAACAGAAAGCGGTATAAACCTGTATACTAGTTGCATCAGCCCCGTGACACCCAAAAAAAATAAAATCGCCCCCGTTAGAATCCCGGCTGCCATCGCCTCCGGTATGCCGAAATCTGAGTTGGTTATCGCCACTGCGGCGATCGATTTCATCGGTTGGACGGGCATTGGGACGCCGTAAATAGCGCCGGTGATTATATTGTAGACCCCGGTGAAAATCAGGGTCGTGCCGAGATTTAGGTCCTTGGCCAGGGTCAAGGCCAATACGATAGGGATGTATGTGCCCAAATCCCCCATCGCACCATTCAGTTCAGCCCATTTTGACCCGAAAAGAAGATTGTTTTTCACTCTGTCGACGACGGTGGCCGAAAAACCCGAAATGGGTGGTCGGGCGGTGGTTTCCGGTAGGGTTTGGCGAGGTGGGTTTTGGTGGGTTTGGGAATCCATTCGAGAGAGTGCCGGAAAACTGTGGGTCCTTTCCAAATTTCGGCACTCTCGATGGGTCCTGTTTTATACTTGCCCAAAACGGGTTTGGTCAAAGGGGGAATTGATACTGTGGCTTTAATTGATGAGACTTGAGAGGTAGAGAACAACGTCAACCGTTAAATGAGGTGTGGGGCATCTTACTTGTATGATGATTCTTGTCGTTCGATGCGAACTGACTATCAGAGACGTGAATGTGAAGTTTATTATAAATTTCGCACGGATGATTCGAATCGTTTAGTTATTTTTTTAAAAAAATTGAGTGAACTCATGAGAAATCAACTCAATCCAATATGTGTATTTGCTCGATTCAATTTTTTTTAATTTTTCATTAAGAATTTAGGATCTCGGATCATCCGTATGAAATCCGAAATGGACCTCGTGTTCCCGACGGAGCACGTAGGTACCTATAGTGGAGTTCCTTTACTTTATACTTATTCTCTGTGAAATCACCTGCAGGTGACTTTTCTAGGTCAACCAAAGAATAGAGGAAAATGCTAAAAAAAAAAGTCCCGTGAACTTTTGTTAAAGTTGAAAAAAGTATATTAAAATATATAAAAAAAAATGTCAAAAAAATGTATAAGTACGTGTTTTTTTTCATTTCATTTCGTTTAGCTTGATAAAAGGACAGCTGGCTTCTAATAGTAAGATATAAGAATAAAATTAGGTTGTAATAATAAAAAAAATAAAAGTTGATTTGCTTAATACATATATTAGAAATCTAAAAGGCGATTATATAAATAAATACATGGTGGGATAACAAAACACAAGCACGGTGACGGAGAATCTCCTATTTTACTCATGAATATTGATTGCATGCTATTAAAAAAAACCATTTTGTTTTTTTGGTGATTTATGCAATCTCTTATCACATTGTGTCATCTTCAAAACAGAGAAAACTTTTAATCGATGGCTCGAGCAATCTGAACCGTTGATTACTGAGATCAACGGTCGAGATATGCACAACACCTCCCTCGGTTTCATACATTCTATTTCGTAACACGAGCTTGTGCGCTTGCTTTATTTTGGAAAGCACTCAAAATACTTCTTGGAAAACAATTTTTAAAAATGAAAGCAACCTACTTTTACATAATATGAAAACTGTTATCATATTTCTTAATTGTAAATTTTGCGTAAAAAATGCATTCTTTGAAGTTTTCCATTGTTTTTGTTGATTCCAAGGAGCATAAACCGAAGGGAAAAAAAATCAGAAAGTTTGATTTTTTTTTTTTTTTGGCAAAGCAAGAATTTTATTGATTCCAAGGAGCATAAACTAAAGGGAAAAAAATCAGACGGTTTTATTATTTTTGCCAAGAAAGAATTCTATTGGTTGCATGTTGATTGCATTAATCTCGCCTGAAGGTGATGAGAGTGAAGCCTTCTTGGGGATCCCATTCCCATGTCCATGTGGGGGCGTGGTTATCTAATTTTTCGTGTGTAATATGCTTTTAAGACTCTGCCGTTGGCCACTTGTGGTGGCGAATTAATTCCTTCCTCCTGACAAAGTCAATCAGAATTGAGATTCTATTCCACAGCCAAAATAATAGAAGTACAAGGGCTTGTTTGTTTGGAGATAAGATTATTGGGAGATGCTGCCAAGTGCATCCAGACCGTCCAAAATTGCTTTCAATTGTTCGAATTAAAAAATGGACTCTTCCCTGAAAGAGATTGTTTTCAATTCGAATCATTGATTGCTAAGATAGACGATTCAGATGCGCTTGACAGGGTCGTTGGGTTTAAGTGGGATTGTGGTGAAGGAATTATAATTAGTCGAGAGACTAATAATCCAAGAACTATATGAGGGGATAGAATTCCTACCTTGTTTTTGTTTGTGCATGGGATTCCATAAGGGATACGTCTTATCATGATGTCTATTCCATGTTTGTTTGAAGACTTCTCGACAATGATGAATAGCTCAATTTCTGTCTTGTCCCTATTGCAATTGTTTACCCACTTACGTTTCTTCAACATAAACAAAATCAATCTCTCTCTCTCTCTCTCTCTCTCTCTCTCTCTCAGTGTCCCATGCAGCTATCCAGGTAAAAATATAACTATCAAGATTGATGAGAATAGCAACTACCCTTATTACCTGGCTTTTATCATATGGCATCAACAAGGCAAAAAGGATATCACTGCTGTGCAGCTCTGCGAGGTAACCCCCCCAAAGCACAAGCTAATATACTCAACAAGAAAGCCATTTCCTACCATAGCAATACTAGCTAGCGCCCATTTCACTGCATATAAAATCTTATCATACATGTACATTACTGACAATCGATATAACATTTGCAGACACAAAATTTTGTGTGCAAGCTACTCGATAGGAGCTACGGAGCAGTATGGACAACTGCTTCACCCCCTAGGGGACCCCTCTCGATAAGGATGCTATTTAGTGATGATGATGAGGAGACGTGGCTAAGTCCAGTTAACAACATACCGGAAGATTGGAAACCTGGAAATGCATATGACTCAGGAGTACAAGTGAACTTATAGCCAAATGAATGGGTCTCTAATATTTGATGAATACAGATTCAGACCCCTGGAATAAACATCCATGACTTTGCAGTTTTCATATGTTCTATTTTCATTTTCGTTTCAAAGTAGGATAAGCATCGATTAAGTTCTTAATTGTAGTCATTGTATTGTATTGTATTGTTGAATAATAATATCAAAAACTAGATAATGAATGTATGGAATTCATTGTTAACTACAGCAGTCGTTCCAGACAGTACTAAATCTTAGCTATTTCATCTGTCTGCTTTCCTATTAACATTCCATTGTAAAGCGACAAGCCCCCTCTTCTGCCCTTAAAAAGCAGTGGAGATGTCTGACCCCACACAGTAAGAGGCATTTTTCTACTATCAATCAAGAGAGTGCCCAGCTAGCATTTTACCTAGTGAATTTAACAGTATCTTGACCAACAAGCTTTGGTTTTGGCTAAACCTAGCAGGGCACTGCAAGCAACCTACCTTCGTATCCTGTTCTTGGTCTGCAGTTTCATACTAGTAATTAGAGGTGGCAAACGGGCAGGGTACTGGGCGGGTTTGTGCGAGGTTGAAACGGGTCATGTGTCAAATACGGACGGGTCAAATAACGGGTCAAAGTAAACGGGTTAAAACGGGTTTGGGGCGAATATGGGTCAAGCCAAACCCAAACCCGCCCAACCCGACCCCATTTTCCATCAATCTTTTTTTTTTTCCTTTCTTTCCTGCACCTCTTCCGCCCACCTTCTCGATTTTTCTCACGAGGGGATTTCAGAAAGTAAAACTCAAACTTGTACGTTAGCGTCAATTTGTTTGTCGGATTATTAGTTTCTATTCAAAAAGAAGAATCGGAAAATTAAAAAATTATAGTTTCCCAAACCCACCCCGATTCAACCCGTGTTCAAATCAATATGACAGCTCTATAAAACTCATCTACCTATGGGTCTGTCATTTTGCCCAAATAGTACCGTCCTATTAGAGCTTAGAATTCACAGCCAGCCCGCCCCACACGGAGCGATTTGGAGCCGACCAAAAAGCGGGAAGTGGTGCGATGGGCACTGAATTGAGCTTTGCACCCACTATCGTTAACTATTTCTCCTCTGGTCATTCTGCTTAAGTTTCTCTCTCTAAACTAACAGTGTTTTTGGATGGTCCGAATTGAAAATTAATTATGAGCGGTAACAATTAATTGTGAAATTATAAATCAAAAACGAATTTCAGTTTGCGTGAATGGATAACTGAAAATTGCACCGCTTCGTGAACATTGTTTACGGAACCTCTGTGAGTAAGTTCAGTTCCGTTCTACTACAATCACACACACACTCTCTCTCTCTCTCTCTCTCTTAATTTGGGTTTTGACCAGTACCGTGGATCTCAATTGCGGTACCAAGAGTCACGGGTACATGTTCATTACATATTTACATACCAAAGAAAAATTAACAAAACCACAAAACCCATATTGAACCCATTTTCAACCCACTTAACCCATGTAAATATGGGTTTATATGGTACTAGTAATGTTCAGAAACATCATAGCAAATCAAACACATAAATTCAGCCCTTTTCCAAACATACATTCAGCCCTTCTACACACATATTCATTTGTTTTTCCTACATTAGCGCAGTTCCAGGAAAAATACGACCACTCTTATTTACAATCTATTAAAATATGAGAGGTCTTTCTCTCAGTTGGGCTGGCCTAGGCAGAACATTGGTCAAAGCTACGTGAAGTGGTCCGGCCGGCAAAACCTTTGTCTATAGCCACAAAGCCACAACTGTAAAACAATATCGCCAGTAAAAAAAAAACACTGTAGAACAATATTGCCATATAAATGCAAGCAGTACCTTGTAATTTCAAATTGAGTAAATTACAGTAAACCCCCCTCAACTAACCCGAATTTTCACTTAACCCCCTTCGACTACAAAACCCAACAGTGTGCACCCTCTAACTATCCAGAATTGACACTTAACCCCCTTTTGTTAGGTCTCCGTAGGAAAAATGCACCGACGGCCGTCTCCGGCCACCGGGCGGCCGATCCGAGCCGTCCAAAAATTTAAAAAAAAAAAAACCGAGTGGGCTAACGCGGGAATCAACGGCATCCGACGTGCGTAGATGCTCGATCCAAACATCCCAAGAATTTAAATGGGGTGTTTAGATCGAGCACTTACGCACGTCGGATGCCATTGATTCCCGCGTTAGCCCACTCTGTTTTTTTTTTTTTAAATTTTTGGACAGCTCGGATCGGCCGCCCGGTGGCCGGAGACGGCCGTCGGTGCATTTTTCCTACGGAGACCTAACAAAAGGGGGTTAAGTGTCAATTTTGGATAGTTAGAGGGTGCACACTGTTGAGTTTTGTAGTCGGAGGGGGTTAAGTGAAAATTTGGATTAGTTGAGGGGGGTTTACTGTAATTTACTCTTTCAAATTTCAATATTAAATACAGGACAAAATAATGAAACCCTGGCAGATCCAAAAGAAATCAGTTCTGACTCTTAGAAATTAGTCAAATTGTTTCACACTAAACTCAAGGAATCATTAACACAGAAATTGTTGTATTTGTTCAATTAAAAAACTTCTCATTCAGAAGCTTGGAAGAATTTCCATCATAATATCCGAACTTATGAAACCCACATTCGCTGTCGCATTTGAGATCTTTCAGAAAAATGAATAAGTAGATAAAAGAACCCACAAAAAGGACATAAATACTGTAAGTGTTTGAAGTAATTGTGATTTTCCATGAACACTGAAATAAGAATCCACAACATGGTGAGAGATCATTTACGGTCAGTCGGTCACCTGGAGCGCTTCAACTGAAATGAGGTAGGATTCCAGGGAGAGAGAGAGACCAACTGGTTAAACATTCATCACAACTCAAGCCTCCAGCACAAATCTTTGAATATCTACAGATCCTGTATGCTTCGATGCCCTGTCAATCTCTTTTGACTACGTACCAACAATTGTTTTCCATCAACCCAATAACGTAAACCAACATCATTGCCGTTGATTCAGAGTTTCCCATGAGATTGTTTATAACTTTCCAAGGATTATGATTTATGTACTAAAGTAATTCTTGTGAATCCTCTTAAGCTCTACATAGCAGAGCCTACCTCATATGTGCATTCTGATACAAAATCATTATTCTTCTATCCTGCACAAGGAATAAACATGATCCTGGAGTAGAGTGTTCTCTCACTTCCTTGAAGCTATATCATCTGAGAGTCCATTTACTTGAAGTCTTCATGGAAAGTCCAACATAAAAAGCCAGGCTTCATTCATCTGTTTCCAAGAGTAGGCAGTACTACTATCAGAATTTCTCTAATCCATCATATCTCTGCCTGACAACTTTATTTGAGCACCCATCTGACTCAACATGGAGTAAACCATGCTCCTTTTATGTACTGAACTTCTTCCCTGAAAAAAATCAGTACCAAAATCTGCAGACTCTACCAGGCTAGACCCTGCCTCTTTGTGGAACCCCTTATTCGCCATCATCTTTCTCATATTTTCTACATCAGCCCACCTCCTTTCTTCTGCATATATGTTTAATAGCAACACATAAGGACCAACATCTCCTGGTTCCAACTCAATCAGCCGCTTAGCTACAATCTCACCAAGCCCAAGATTTGAATGGCTCCTGCAAGCTGAAAGCAACGCTCCCCATAGAACAGGACCTGCATCCGTTGGCATATTCCTGATTAGCTTTTCAGAATCCTTTAGTAAACCAGCCCGGCCAAGAAGATCGACCATGCAGCCATAGTGCTCCACCTTTGGCTCAATCATGTAAACTCGGCGCATTAGGTCAAAGTACCACCAGCCCTCCAAAACCAATCCCGCATGAGCACAGCCACTTAAAATGCATATAAAAGTGGCATCATTTGGCATGACTCCTCTCTCCCCCATCTCAAGAAACACTTCAAGAGCCTTCTCTCCATACCCATGCATTCCGTAGCCCATAATCATAGAGTTCCATGATACAACACTTCTTTTAGGCATCTCATCAAAGACTTCTCTGGCCAAATCCATAACCCCACATTTTGCATACATTGTCAAGAGAGCAGTTGAGAGTAGCACGTCTGGTACAATCGTCCTATGATTTATAATGTAAGTATGAACCCATTTACCTCTATCAAGCCTCCCAAGGTGTGCACATGCAGTTAGGATGCTAACAAGAGTGGCCTCATCCGGCTGAGCATCCCCTCCTTCCATCATCCTATCAAAGAAATTCAAACACTCTATATAATCCTTGGATCGCACATAAAGAGACAACATCGTATTCCAAGAAACTACATTCCTAAAGGGCATCCGATCAAAAAACTCCTGAGCACATGAAATGTCTCCAATCCTAGCATATCCATCAATCAAGGAATTCCAGGAAACAATATCTCTAAATGGCATCTCCTCAAACAACTTTTTCGCCTCCTCAACGTCCCCAATCGCTACATAACCCGCGATCATAGAATTCCAAGTAAAAGCATCTCTCTCAGGCATTACATCAAAAACCCCACGCGCAATACCCACTTCCCTGTTCTTCACATACCCATCCACCATCGAATTCCAAGTGACCAAATCCGACTTGGGACTTTGATCAAACACCTCCCGTGCATCCTGAATTTTCCCAAAAACAAAGTACATGTGAATCAAAGCATTCCGAACGAACAAATCTGACTCAAACCCGAATTTCACAACCCTACCATGGGTCTTTCCCCCTTCTCTAACTGACCCAATCTCCGCACAAACCTTCGCCAAAAGTGGAAAAGTATAATTATTCGGCAAAACAAACTTCCCCACCATTTTATCATAATAAAAATTAAGAGCACCAAGTGGGTCGTTCAATCCCACCAAACCTCTAACAATCGTGTTACACAGAAAAGCATCGGGCTCTTCGAACCGATCAAAGAGCGAGATAGCGTGAGAAACCCTTGACGGCGAGGAAGAAGAAGAGCACAGTTTCTTCACCACTCGGCTCGAAACGAGAGAATGTTGAAATATGCCGGAGACAATGAGCTGGGTGTGGATTTGGTTGAACTCTGTCAGCGTGCCGTTGCAGGATTCTAAAGTGCGCAGGATGGGGTGGTTGAGGTTTAACGTGCGCACTCGTGCGTCGTCTGGGTCTGAATCCGGCCATAGTCGGGGCGTGGGTCTGGAGAGGTTTTTCTGGGTTTGGATGAATTTTTCTAGAGCTTGTGAAGATAAGCGGGTTTTTCTGGCCATGGATTTTTGTCTTCACATTTGGCGGGAAGGATATGGGTTCAGAATGCCGTTGGATACCGCTGGTTTTGCCTTCCTCCGCTTTATCCAAAAAACTTCTCTGACTTCCACAAATAGGAAATTGCCTTCCTTTTTTTTTGGGTGTAAAATTGCCTTCCGAACACAATTTTAAAACACAGCTCCGGACACTACTCCATCGTAACTACTCGAAAGTTGAAGTATGTTGTCCTAACTATTTGAAAGTCGAAGTATGTGGCCCTAGATACGTTGATCAGCCCCGGACACAGCTGTGTTCGGGGCTACGTTAATTGTGTTTCACCATTGCTCCTCAATCTAGTCAAAATTAGTTCAGTTTGAATTCCTTTCAGTTTGGTCAGGTAGTAGTGAGCTCATCCAAAATCCAAAGATAGATGTAACCAATCATCTCGTAACTTGCATCGATAGATGTTTAACCAATCATACTTGTGAAAAACACAGGCTGCACAATTCTTATTTCAGATAATAGTGTTATTTATCAGACCAATTAGTTGAATGCTGAGAATGCCCTTCATTTCATACTACACTAGCACGAGGGAAAAGAAAAGAAAAGAAAACACAAAAAATAGGGGATTTGTGATCCGAGGAACTGAGATCCATATTTACTGTCCAAAAAGACTGTAAATAGTTACACTTGGCAGCAACAGCTAACCGATCAGTCATACCTATCACTGGACACTCACGTAGTACAAATACATAAATACTCCGTAAGAGACAATTGCTTTCCCGTTGTACCAAGAAAGGAAAATAAGACAATCGGAAGTCAAAACCACGACTTCGCTGCACTCATAAATTGAATCATCAATTCTGCAGGTTATCTTTCCCCTTCCTAAGCAGTGAAAACCCAGTTGGTATCGGCCTTCTTAGTGCTCTACATGTCGGAGACAGACCAAAGATATGCTTCCCTCTCTGTTGCTTGCTTCTCATTCATTCTGGTGAACATTTTCTTCTCAAATCCTACAAGATGCACAACAGACCAGAAACTATTTAACTTAGCCTTGCCGAAATATGAGCCCAGAGTCCATACTAATCATCCAAATTCCTTCAAATTTACCAGTTTCAATAAAGAACGATGAGAATCTACTCAAGAAAAAGAAATAAGGCAGGGATCCTGGGGTAGGTCAGCAGGAGAACAGAATATCTAGAACTGTTATCTGTATGGAACCTTGGAAGGAAACAGTAGGGAAAAAGCAAAGAAAACATTTGAAAAGTATTGGTTATGTTTGGTAGCACTTTTATTTTCGACAAATAGAAATGAAATTATGTTTTGATGCACTACTTCCATTTGCAAATAATGTACACAGTTTTCACTACTTCAATAATTTGAAAAGGCAACAAAACCTTACTTGCACTATTTTCAAAAACACAATCAGCTGCCAAACAGCTCCTCTACAATCCTAGCCTATGTGCGGGTTCGAGTCTTCGGAGGTCCTCTATTTTTCTGATCTGTGGTACCATTAAAAGGTAATATCTTTCCTCTCCTTATCTCTTCCCAACCCCAGTTCGGATCCATCTCTTTCCCTTCCATACCCCGATTTCAAGTAGCCATCGAAGGTCTCCCTCGATCAGATTGAAGAAATTGGTTTGAGAATGGTCGACCCATTGATTTCAAATGGCCGTTCGGTGCTTGAGAAGGTTTGACCCATCGATTTCGAAGCAGCAACCCAAACCTGCAAAGTACATCTTCGCTACTTGAATAAGTCTCGAACAGCCTTTGGTTAAGTTGAATCAGTCGATCCAACCTTTTTGAAAGCGATTTTGGACCTTTTCGACTACAAATCAGTTAATTATGGACATTTTCGAACCTGTTTCAAACCATAACCAACTCACGAAGTTGATACGTGTGATTTCAATCCATTATTCAGAGCCAGATCCAGTACTTCTCAGTCATTCTAACTTGAATCATCCCGGTGATTTAAGCTCGAATTTGGTGTTTCTTTCTGTAATTTTAGTACTGGTCGTTGATTTACTAGGTGTAGTTGTTGTGTGACAGGGTATTGAACTACTGAGTTGACTGGGTGCTTAGATGACTGAGTTAATAGGCTTATTTTCTTGACTGTGTTTGGCCACTATTTGGTGAGGTGATCAAGTTTTATAGCAATGAGGACTTGATTGTCGAGAGTGAGCAAGGTAATAGGGGCGCTTTGCAACAAATTAATGTGACCACATCTCTTTGTTTTTCCCACCCCGAATGCCAAACAATCGTCATTAGCTTCTGAAAATGACTAATCCCCCCACAATGTTCCCAATCTTGCATTCATTATAATGACCACCTTATTAATTAATTTCAAGGAGGCTGCTCAAAATTTGAAACATTCTCAAGAGGAATTAAATCGAAGGAGGGAGAGAGTTTATTGGTCTTGGTGCACTCCTCCTCACAGAGGGGAATAGAATTCCAATCGTCACCGGAAGAGAGATGTTAATTTCTTAGAAGAGTATAGGCCTGTTTTTGATTGGGGTGGGGTTGCATTCTATCCTGAACCAAACAAACTATCAATGTCAACGATGCTTTGGAATTTGATGAAATCACTCAACTTGCTACCAATCGCGAGGGGATAATTCAACGTACACACAATCAACTCCAACAAGTCGAAGACGCGTTTCAGCCCTTTGTAAATGCAACAGCAACAATAGAACAACCAAGCATACATTGTTGTTGTAGCCCCTCTGGTGAAGTCTGCAGTAATTCCAGTGGCTATTCCACAAAAATTAAAAATAGGTAGAGTTTTGCAGACTAAATTTGGTTGGACTATACCAGAAGTGTTTTGGACTGGCAATGCATCCAACCAAATTTAGTCTCCAAAACACTAGCTAATCTTAATTGTAGTGGAATAGCCACCGGAATTATTGTAGACTTCACCAGAGGGCTATAACAACCGTGTATGCTTCTAATGGTTGTTCTATTGTTGTTGTTGCATTTAAAAAGACTTAAAAGCATCTTCAAATTGTTGGAATCGATTCTGTGCAAGTTCAATTATCTCCTCATGGTCGCCAGCTTGAGTCCATAAAACTATACGATTGGCAACAAGTTGAGTGATTTCATCAAATTAAAAAGCATCGTTGACATTGATATTGTTTGGTTCGGGGTAGAATGCAACCCTATCCAATAAAAAACAGGCCCACACTCTTCTATGAAATCAACATCTCGTTCAGTGACAATTGTAATCTATTCTCCTCCGTGAAGAGGAGTGCACCGAGACCAACAAAACTTTCTCCTCTTTCGATTTAAGTCCTCATGAGAATGTCTCAGATTTTGAGCGGCTTGAAATTAATAAGGTGGTCATGTACCCTTTCCTCTGTGATGAATGCAAGATTGGGGACATTGGATGTGTACCCTTTCCTCTGTGATGAATGCAAGATTGGGGACATTGGATGGGGATCAGCCATTTTCAGAAGCTAATGAGGATTGTTTGGCGTTCGGGGTGAGAGAAACAAAGAGATGGGGTCACATTAATTTGTTACAAAGTGCCCTTATTACTTTGCTCACTCTCGACAATCAAGTCCTCATTGCTATAAAACTTGAACACCTCACCAAACAATGGCCAAACACAGCCAATCAGTCAAGAAAATAAGCCTTGTAACTCATTCAATCAACTAAGCACCCAATCAACTTAGTAGTTCAATACCCAGTCACACAACAATTAGACCCAGTAAACCCACCATACTCAGTAAATCAACAACCAGTATTGAAATCGCAAAAAGAAACACCAAATTCGAGTTTAAATCATTAGACCTACTCAGCTAAGATGACTCAAGTTAGAATGATGGACTGAAATCGTATCAACTTCGCAAGTCAGTTATGGTGTAAAACAAGTTTAAAAATGTCCATAATTAATTGAATTGTAGTCGAAAAGGTCCAAAATATGTTGAGTCGCATTCGAACAGGTTGGATTGACTTCAACTTAACTGAACCAAAGGCTGTTCAAGACTTATTCGAGTGATTCAAGTAGCGAAGATGTACTTCGCAGGTCTGGCTTGCTGTTCCAAGCTTCGAATCCGATGGGTCGAACCTTCTCGAGCACCGAATGGCTGCTTGAAATTGATGGGTCGAACCTTCTTAAACCAATTTCTACAATCAGACCGAGAAAGACCTTTGATGGCCGCTTGAAATTGGTGGTATGGAAAGGGAAGAGATTGTTCGGAACTGGGGTTGGAAAGAGATAAGGAGAGGGAAGATATTACAGTTGAATGCTTTAATGGTACCACAAGCGAAAAAAATAGAGGACCTCCAAAGACTCAAACCCGCACGGCAGCCGGTTTTGTGGTTCTGAAAATATGGAAAGAAAGATTTTGTTGCTTTCTCAAATTATCGAAATAGTGAAAACTGTTTACATTATTTGGAAATGGAAGTAGTGCACCAAACATTTTTTCAGTTCTATTTTTTGAAAATTAAAACACACAACACAAAATAAAAGTGCTACCAAACATAGCTTATCAATTCCTTTCTTTCTCTTTCTTCTTTTCCTTTGTTAAGTTATTGTATTATTTTCTTTCCACTTTTTCAAAACCGAACAAGGATAACTATTTTCCATTTGCTGGTCTTTCTTTTCTCTTTAAAACCAAACTCTTTTATTTTCTTTCTTTCCAAAAGTCCCAATGTGTACAGATACATGACACAAGGCAAAGGAAATGCATCTTTATGAAAAAGGGTGAGCGTGAACAAACCGTTACTGCGATCCACCCCATCCCAATGTCTCCCAGGTTTGATGCCATAACGATTTGGTGCAGCATCGAGTCCTCTTTTAATCCAGCTGTGACTAGGAATGTCCTGGGGGATCACAAAACCTGATTCTTTCATCTTATCATCATCTCCTAGATCTGGTAGGAGAAGCTCAGAGTGCTTTTTCTGAAACACATGGGAAAAATTACAAATTTCAGGAAAAAGAGAACATGAAAATACAATTTCAGCAACATTGGTTAACAAGAAAGTCGGTAGTACCTTCACCAAGTGTGCCATTGGATCACCCCACCTAAGTCTATCCTTCAACATATTGTCCAGCTCTGGATCATCTCTGTAATAGATTAGATGCATAGACATTAGAAGGTATTAAAAAAGAACATACATTATAGAGAAATAGCAGAAGTTATCAAATTATTAGCTTTAAAAAAAAAAAAAATAATGAATTCCTGTTGCTCTGATTCATTGGTTTACCTTGTCCGTGCAAAGGGTTTGTCCTTCTCAAGTTCGAGTTCCAGTTGCCTCGTTTCAGCTTCCCGCTTTTGAGCCAAGCCCTTCCCCCACTCCAATTTTATCTCCTGATCAAGGCATTGTTGTAATTATAAAAATCACAAATACAAAGACGCATTTCCTAGCAATATTTCTTTTGGTTATTTGTTACAAATTGCAAGCGTTAAACGGAATGGCACGGGACCTTTAAGAATATTCATGCATTGGATAGCAATAGCTAGGTAATGATTCTAAGCAACAATTAAAGCTCCAGACAATTGCAGCTCGAGAGATTTACCAAACGGTACCCCACAGTTGCAGCATATAATAAGGTAGATGAAGGAAATCCAGCTATAGTAGACGTGGCTAATCCAAGTGGCTCCAACAACTAAAGTCCAGCTAGTTATTGGTATGCTCAGACTGCGACAAAATTATTTGATTCAATCCAATTCCAATATTTTCATTTCAAGTTGCAATGCATGTAGGACACAACCTGCTAATGAGGTCATCAACTTTATGCACATATTATCTGTCTGCTCATGGTCTCATCCCCCAAGCATTTAACGTAATACTCAACAATCACGGAATAAGATAGACAACCCAAGGTAATTAGCAACCCAAAATCAAATTTTTCATCCATATGAATATGATAGACTGTGATATAATAAAATGATAGTGCATTGATCCATAAATCGCTCGGGTTTTTTATTCTGTAAACAGTTTGTTTTACTTTTGCTTATCATTCCCCCCTCCCCCCAATGTATAGTATAGACACCAGAATGTAAAAACACTTTCCTTTCAATATCGTTTTCAAGAAAGCATGATGCTGCCAAGCTTCTGCCCATTAAATCATCCCCATACACATGCCTGGTCACAATCGAAACTTGAATGCAAGTCTCCACAGTTCTACCATAGTGCAACACGGTGAGAAGTATATACCAAAACACCTTGTGTCAGTCTTATGCAAGGTTAGTGCAAACTGATGGACATGCACACATTTACGCATATCTTGGTCTTATAGTTCTTCAGTTAGGATTCATATAACTAGTACAAATTGCCTCTCCATTGAGTACTTCTTTCAGCCTTTAGTATTTTCCAAGAGCTGCGATACTGTTACTTTATCCTCCATGATTATATGACCCAAAAGCTCCATATTAAGGGTACATAAGGCTCAAGCTACAAATAGATCAGGAGTAATTTTTCCTAAGAATTAAACACAATTACACTCATAAGAATCAGGAAAAATGCACATTCGGAGGTCAGATATCTGAAATTTAAATGAAAATCAAATAGAACTAAGACTAGATACCAGATAGAAGTACCATATAGAAGAATCCAAACAAGAAAAAGTAAGTACGCTACCTTAGGCTTTTCATCCTTTTTTGTTGCTTTCAGTAACTCGTCCTTTGATATGCGTTCTCCTGCAAAAGGATCGAGTGAGAACAAGATAAAAGCAAGCATGAGTTGCCAAAGAAAGAATAACCAACTAAGGACGCTTTTTGCACCTGTTGCTCTGTCACGGTATACAGGTTCAGCACCTCGACCACTTACAGAAGGATCCATATCTTTAAACCTACAGCAAGATAAAATACTAGGTTAAAATAAGCTATTATCAACTGGAAATTATATCCAACAAGAAGATAAAAGCAAAATACAACAGGAAGAAAATGCACCACCTACACATTGGTGACTTCATTTTAAGAAAATAATGGCACAAAAATTTAATTTTCCATGCAGAAAAATAATTTCCATTAGTGCAACAAGAAATTTAAAGAAAAATAAACTCAAAGTTTACTATCCAACACTGATTTGACTTTGTCTTAAAAAACACGGTCAAACAGAACAAGCCGGTTGGAAGAATCATCTCACAATATATTCTTTCTGCATCAGTTAAATTTCTTAAGCTTCCAACACACAACAACTAGTTAAGCATCGTTTGTTGACAATGAAAGAGAAGGAGGCTTCTAGGAGGAGTTTAAGATGGTTTGACACTGAGAGAAACATCACAATCAGAGAGAAGGAAAACCACAAGTTAGCTACTTTTTTCGAGAAACATTAAGTTAAGTGTGTCTGCGAAGCTATAGAGTTGTCCATATGGAACAGCTCATTTCAATCACTAAACTAGTGATCAAAGATTAGGTTTAGCCTTCGGAAATACAAACCATCGTCACCCAACTTCCAATCAACTTTGGCTTAAGCAGCAGCATCCGCCCAACTAATCTCAACATTATTCCTTTCGCAGCTGTGTATGAATTATCTACACTGAACAAGTTCATGTAACATATGTACCCATTTCATTGACCAACACGCATACCAAACATCAAGAGTGTGACAATGCCAAAGGGAAATGCAGAAACATTAGCTTGAAAACAGAATCAGTTACCTCTTCCAATCATCTTTCTTTGTTCGAGCAATCTCTTCTTTGATATCTTGGCCTGTTACTAAACCAGTTTTCGGTTGCTCTTTAAGGGAAACTGATTCTTTTCGGGTATTCCGCCCTGAAGATACAATTGAAGCATCAGCTCCATTTGACCGGCGATTTGACCGTGGTGGAGAGAGATCACCTGATGCGGGCCTACCCATCTCTGACTTTTGAGGATGAGGTCGGCGAGGAGGGGCAGAATCAAGATTTGGATGCTTCATTCCAGGTTCGGGCGGTGAAGTATAACGACGTTGTTTCCGCAGTGGCGACAGATCACTAACCTTCCTGCCAGACTTTGATGCTTTGGGATGGGGTTCTGGTGAAGGTGTGTCATTCCTCGCTCTCCTCTTACGAGGAGGAGAGATGTCAGCATCTTGATCATTCAGGTTCAAACGTTTAGGAACTGATCCGGAAGAATGTAGAGCTCCTGTTTCAGGTTCTGGCGATGGACTGTGAAAACGTCTCCGTAACTGTCGTGGCGGTGACAAATCCGGATCCAGAGAAGGTGTGTCAGTCCGAACCCTATCTCTACGAGGCGGAGATATATCCAAATTTTCCTCCTCTGAATTGAATTGGGTAGGAACATCAGAAACTGGAACCCAGCCGCTACCATCTTCAGAAATGGCACCAAATGGGCGCCTCAACTTAAGCTGCTCTAGTCTCTTCATCCGTTTGACTTCGATATCTTCATCAACCATGGGCTTCTCTTCATCTACATCAGTCCCCAAAAGTCAATTAACCCAATCAAAGAAATTATTCACCAAATGGAGAACTACATCAGAGATGAGACATATTTTGATCACTTACTCGCAGAATCATCTTCATCTTCCTCAAGGTTTACAGGTTTTTGCCAAACGGGGTCTTCGTCAACAACAACAACTCCCAATGCATCAGGTTTAGATTTCTTCTTTTTCTTCCTATTTTTCTTCTCCTCTTCAGCCTTATTCTCATATCTTTTCAGATATTCCTTGAGTGATGCAGACTTTGAAGTAGCAGCCGCCATTGTCTGTTCTCTTGATCACCTTCGTGCTTCAATTGTGAATGCAGACATTACTGGACATTCATCATTCATCAGCAATCGCCCCCAACTTTGAAAGAAGGAAGAGCAGGCCTGATAATAATAGGGTTTATTAGAGAGACCTTTTGAAAAAAATTCCTCCCAACGGTAATACTTCTTTTTTATAAGTAATAAATTTATTGAACCCCAACATTAATACTGCCAACGTACTATTTTCTCAACTGGGATGGTACGTACCGGTAACGGCATGTATCTCGGTACCGTTCCAAGTTGACCGCAACATATATTTTATATATAGTTAATATATTTACAAGAAACCAAAAACCTTAAAGTATAAAAATAAATAAATTCTAATAACAAATTAAGACGGTTAACATATTATAGACTCCAAGTTTTGTAAAACTATCTTAAAATTCAAGCACTTTCAAAAGAAAAATATGCAATATTTTGTACCGGCCGTGATTCTGGTACAAATCCGGAACCAACCGGTACACCTGGTATAGGCCGGTATTTGGGGCAGTACGGAACACCCAGGTATGTGCACCGTTTTATTGCCGGTACAGTACGGGATTGCAACATTGAGATAAACAGAGAGCTTTTCTTATGACTGTCACTAAAAAGTTGAAAGCAATGAGGAACAATCAAGAACCAAAAGCCAAAGACAACCAAGGCCTCATTTGATTCGGGGATTAAAACAGACAGGATTAAGAGTCCTGGGATTAGTAATCCTGGACTATTTGTCCTGGTACTAATTTAGTCTTGAATCCTATACAATCCCCTGTTTGATTCACGCTGGATTAATATCGGGATATCCCATGCAGAGGCCGATCCCATGTTTGGTTCTGTCACTAATTTTCGGGATTAATTTCAGGACTATTTCTCTCTCCCCCTTCTCACAAGCATTCCAACCAATTTCTCTCTCTCTCTCTCTCTCTCTCTCTCTCTCTCTCTCTCTCATGTTACTATGTTAGGCCAATAACAATAACCTGTGCATTCCACAACTTGGGCATACATTTTCCAACATAGTTGACATACAAAGTGTCATACTGTGCATTATCAAAAGGCCATAAAACAGTCATCACATGCAATGGTTATTCACATGGTTAACGTACATACCAAACCAAACCCAAAAGCAAATGGTTGGAAAGGTTCCAACCAAACTACAACAGAATCAAAGCTCCCTAGGACAGACCCTAAAGAGAGTAGCCATTACACAAACCAATGAAGCCTTAAGATGCCATCTGATCTTCAAAATCATCAACAGAATCAGCCTTTCCCAGTTGCTCTTCAAAGATTCCAAGCATTAGTCGACCTGATTCAGAACCTTTCTTGGTTCCTCTCCACATTTTGAATCGTCCCTCTCACATTTTGAATCGTCCCCCACAATATTTAAATCACCCAGATTATCAAAGAGCCAGACGGGCTCCAAAATATCACAAGACAAAAAACCAAGGACCACCAACGACAGGACCCCAAACACAATAGAAGGACACACAACAGAACACCACAATGACTACCCCAGAATCACCCAACAACAGACGCAAGAGCCAAAAAGCTTCCAAGTTTCCAATCATCTCTAGCTTACCCTCAGTACCAAGTGGTGACTCACCACTTAAGAAATGGAGGTATGCTAGAGATGATTGGAAAAAAAGCTTCCAAGTTTCTTGCACATCTTGTTCTAAGTGGTGACTGGGAACAAATTTAGTACTATTGTAGGATGACTAGGATCCATAAAGACAACTGTGATCAATATTTGAAAAACATATAGTAATGCAGATTAGGACTGAAGTATTAATCTATTTTTGGTTAATAAGTCTGCATTTGCTTTGTGGAAGAATTAAAATACAAATATTGGCCATCAATTTGAAGTGATCTGTTGATTCAACACAAATGTTGGTTGAAAATACTTCTTTTAGCTGATCAAAATAGAAAAATGAAAAAAATTCCCAAATCTTTGACGGGATCATGCCAGAGAATAACAAAAAAATAAAATAAAAGCACAGTTTTGTCATCCGTTTGGTGATACATATGATTCCTCTCAAAAGTTCACTGAACAAAACACTTTTAGATATTTAAAATTGCAACACCTACTACCAACCTAGCACAAATAGCATAATCGAAATCTAGGGTTACACAGTGTTCTAAAACTCGGAAATACTCAGTGAGTACTCGGTACTCGGTGCCTAGCCGAGTAGAGTAAGGGCTACTCGGTGGGAATTACTCGGCCAGCTGATTACTCGGCATTACTCGGCGAGTATCGATTACTCGGTGAAACGAGATTATTCGGAAGTGGGGAGAAAATCGAAAAAAAAATGAAAAAATGGGGTAAAATACATAATATGTTAAATTTGAAGGGTTTGTGCCAGAAGATGATACCGAAGAGGAGGTAAATGAGGATTTTGAGTTTGAATCCGATGGAGACCAAGTTATGGAGGGATATGAAGAAGAAGATGAGGAATAATTGACTACTAATTTCGTACTTCGTTTTATTTGGTTTGAGCGTTGAACTTTGTAATTGACTATTAATTTCGTAGTTGGTTTCATTTTGTTTGAACGTTAAACTTTGCAATGGACTAGTAGTTTTGTACTTAGTTTCATTTGGTTTGAACTATGAACATTGAACTTCTCATTATGCATTATGAATATCATTTGGGGAACATATAAAAAAAAAATCCAAGTAATTTCTACTCGCCGAGTAATTGCCGAGTAATCGCTGAGTACTCGGCCTACAAGGTACAAGGTGGCCGGCGGCCGGCCGAGCGAATACCGAGTACCGAGTTTGAGAACATTGGGGTTACAAAGCAAAATCTGGTCAAAATCGATTTGGTCGAAAGAAATCTGGTAGAAAATTGAGATTTCAAAAACCTATTTCGAATTCTATTTGGTCGAAAACCTAAAACCTATTTCGAAATCTATTTGGTCGAAAACCCAGTCGAAGAAGAACAAGTACATACGAAGGAACAGAGGAAGAAGAACAGACGAAGAGGAACAAGAAGAAGAACAGATGAAGGAATACCTGCTTCGGTCTTCTCCAATCGCAGCCAAGAACTCAGGTGTAGGGAGAAGAGAGGTGTAACGACAAAGATCGAGAAAGAACAGTACGACTCTGTATGGTTTTGTCTTAAAATGATGACATTTTTACAATTACTTCCAACTTCAATCCGTGTCTCTTCTATCCGGGATAGAATAGTCCCAACCCCCCATGGGATAAAATAGTGACTCCCGTATAAGGACAAAATTTGTCCCGATATTAACAATCCCAGTCGACGAAGTGGGAACCAAACATGAGAAAACTCAGGATTAGGCGCCCCTGGTCCAATCCCAGGCGCCTAATCACTGAATCAAATAAGGCCAGGTAACATGGGCAATAAAGATTTGCTAAGAGCAGTAGGAAACAGACAACGTTATAGCACACAAAATATTTCCACACGAAGAGGAAGGAAGCCGAATTGGCAACTACTGATCCTGCTGTGGCCGAAGAATTCAAATTCCCTAACAAATACACGCACACTTTTATATATATATATATATATATATATATGTGTATAGAGAGAGAGATATACCTTGGTGGTGCTGTCGTAGGATGCCGGTGGGTGCGGTGGTGGATGGAGGACGGTGGAACGTGAACCCGGGCTGCGTCAACTCGGGGGTTCTCGTCTGTTGCCAGTTGCCGCTCGCGAGAGAGAGAGAGGGGTTTTAATGGAGTACGCGATTTGGGGTTCCCTTACTGCAATTTGGGAATGCCCGATGCCGAGGTCCAAAGCATTAACTCGCATTCTAAAAGAACGACTTTGAGTCAAAGTACCGGATTCAAAACGCGAGTTAAGTTGTTGTTCCTCTGATAAGAACTCTTCGGACTTCTTACTTTTGGTTTACTTTTTCGGTTTTCCTGATTATCTTATCAAGATCAATCAAAAAAATAAAAAATTATAACTTTTACTTAAATATTTTAAAAAATAATTATTTTTCACCAAAAAAATAAAGTAAAAAAATTAGGCTTTTCTTGGCTTAAAATTGGATATTTCCAAAAATAGTTAGGGTAAGATTAAAAAAATTTTACTTTTCCAATGCCTCCCATTGAGACGAATCAATAATTCAAAAAAGTTTGGCGTAAAACTAACGAACGCGATTTTTTTTCATATAAAGACAAGCTCCAAAAAATGTTAAAAGTTAAGAAGAAGGGGTCTTAAGCCGAACAAATTGCATCTTCAAGGCCTGATTTTGCTTGAGATAGGTCCACTCCATCCCTTTCTCTCCGTCTATTCATCGATAAATATTTTAGTCATCTTGGGGCACCCAACGCCTTCATCCACGCCACATATTTGTTGTATAGTTATTGTATAGGGTTCATACACTTAGTATTGAGCCCCATAAAAGAAGTGGTAGTTAAGGGTGCTAGGCCACCGCGGACCACCAAATAAATTTTCCTATTTATCCCATTCCCACCCGCGGTCTAATATTATTATTTTTTGTCTTTGATGAATTAATTTCTGTTGTTTGTAGTATAATATTTTTACAAATTTAGATTCATATAATGAAAGATGAATCGAAAATGAAAAAGATCTTTCGAAAAAATAACAATTGGAATAAAAATTAATCCAATAATCATTTGTATGAGAATCCACCAATTTCACACTTACATTTGGTTGAGCTGCCCTAAAAATCTGTACCATGGAGAAGGTGTTGACTACACAGCAAGAAGAGGTTCAATCCAATCCTCAGTTACCATATTCATGAGAATCAAATTTTCTTCAGTTAACCACCTTTGTATTTTTTGTCTTGTTGTATTTTGTTTGTTGTTTTATTTGTAATTTTTTTCGGATTGATATAACTGGTATGATCGGAAAAAAATTCCTCAATTGCCCCGCGTAAACTACAGGGAAAAAAAAAAAAAGGAGGTCAAAAATAAGATTAGACATGCCTTCAGCTGAGACACAAGGCTAATTTTCTTTTCCTCAGTTGCCCTTTGTGGCTCCACTGCTTCCACACCATGAACACATTACTCATTTTCTTCTTGTGGGACAGAATCTGCACTTCGAAGCAAGCCGATCGAATCTATTTCAACTTCTCCTACTCTTTCTTATCTGTTGCTATTGCCGCATTGGCAACAGCCTGAACAGCGTCTTCTGACAATGACGGCGATGCCTTGTCGCTTGATCAAGTTATCGTAGCAGCCGGTGCAGAAATAACTAACTTTCCCACTGGTGGTCTGGTGGAACCATCGGGTGCCTTGGAGGATTCATCTAGATATGCTTTGTTGCCATTCTGATCAGAGCAAGGGACATATTGCTGGGTTTTGTTTTTTTGTTTTGTTTTTTTTTTTTTTGTGTGTGGCCAAAATGGTAATACCTTCAGAAATACAAAAGAGAATCACTCAGAAATAGCATTCGCGCATAATCAAAAGACTAGAAAGCCATAGATAAACATGCGAGAATGCCAAAAAACCATCAGGTGTTCAAATTTAAATGGGTTTGGTGTTCAAAGTTGATTTGAATAACAATGGACTGACCTTCGAAATATACTACAGATTATAACGAATAGGAAGAATGGGTGCTCATTGGAATACCCTTACGGCTCAATGTAGAGCCGCCAATGTTTCCCTGATTAACAAGGTGCATAGCTTGGCAAAGGGATTTATACGGCATAGGGAAGGTATGTATCCACAAATCATACCTTCCCTATGCTTATGACACATTATTGTCGATGCTCGACAGGAGATTTAGAGATTCTCATGCACGTCAGTTCATAAGTTTGCAAGATCAGCATTCAGCATAAATTAAGTTTGCCCATGAAAATTATGCAAATCCACAATTACCTTTTTGGTAAACCTCAAAACTTGATGGAACAGATTGTTGATGAACTCTTGTTCACAGAATCCAAACTAGTTAGTTAGACAAGTTTCCCAGCACCGGCAGACGAGTTTATATATCCTAAGGTTGCACAATTTTTAATAGGTGATGTCTCTCGTCCGGTCTCGCTCAATAACATCAACAAATATCAACATCTACCTATATCTAGGTACAGAAATTCACATAACTACTAAAGTAACATATTCTCAAGTAGTCGAGAATAATCACAACCAAATGCATAACAATCAAAGTCAACCCCAACCTCCCAAAAAGAAAATACTATAATAACGCGATGGTCACCGACAGATAAAATCCAACTCGGATTCAAAAAACTCAATGGCATCAAAAGACTATCTCTTAATGAAAATTTGATGCATAATGAAGTAAAATTTAGGATACCAGGCCAAGTGCATCTGCAGGAGCAACACGTATCACAAAAAAAAATTGCAATTATGAATGCAACAAACAATTTGATGCATAATGACATCATTAAAGATATGGGATGCCAAGGTCAAGTGCGACAGTAGGAGAGACACATATCACGGATGTTCACTTAAAATATGATAAAGTCAAATCAGTCAATGTTGTTACTGTAGCAGCCACCAGCCAGAAATTTGAGGGTGCAAAATGGAAAACCATTAATCTCCCTGAAACTTAACATTGAATTTGATTGTCATTCCTGCACTGTAAAATTTCCAATCTGGGCCCCTGAATTCTGCAGCCCAAGTAGTTGACAGAGGTGAAAAAATTTACAATGAAAGCTGTGAACAGGAAACTAGCTTGGTCAAACAATCGACAATTACATGGTGGTCGTCATCCAGCAGATGTGGAATGAAAGATACAGAAATCAGGTGACCAAGAAACTATGCACTGTATGAATTGGTAACCGTGTTGAAGACCAGTTCAACTTCTAGCGCTGATATTGGCATTCTTCGACGTCTGTAACCCCTTTCTTCAGCTGATAAGTTCTCCCTTGAATACATTTGCTTCGTATCCTGCCAAAACCACAAGGATTTATAGATTAAGGAGATACAGAATTAAAAAGCACAGACATACCACCATAAGTACTGCTGCCAATGGAGAAAAACATAAAACAAAACCTTATTGAAACGTCACAATTTTATCAGTTGCCAAAGAGCCACTTTTTTTAAAGCAATTACCAACTCTTCAACTCTGAAGTTTGGAATCATAAATGCATATGACAAAGAATGTGCCCGTCGGTTAAATGAATTGTCTCAGAAGTTCACTTGCTGCTGTAGGGTTCTTATGACATAATATTGCAAGAAGGGTGTTTTGCAAGGATGACATAGAAACAAACAATTTAACTGCTGCTATGTGCAGGATTTGTATAGTCCTGTATCTAAGTAGCTTCAATCAGATTTAAAGGAGCTAGAGGATTTTCATATCGCCAACCATCGACTGTCTTTCAGGTTTTGTTGGCATCAAAGTACCAATGATTCAACCTAGAGGCCACCACAATTGGATTGAATGGCAGAACTATGCTTTGGCCGTGGTCCCCCTTCATTTTTTGCTTGTTGCCCTCTTTATATGCATTTATGTGTGGTTAGGGTAGTATGCTAAAAGTTTTCAAGCGTGACTGGCCCCTCCCACACCTGAATATTTAACAACTTTAATTAGGGGTCAATAAGTAACTAAAACAAAGCAAAATGTCCTCCTGCCTGTTTGGAACTCTCCCACCTGACTTGCAAGGTTTTACCCCTCTGAAATGAAATCGTAGTTCCACGCATGATGAGATTGGTATAGGAGATTAACTTAGCCTTATCAGTCTTACCACACAAACACAGTATCTTATGAATCCGCGACAATAAGAATATCGGGAGCTAAGTCTATGCTTATCAAGCCTGATTGATTTACGAGCAAAAAATCTAAATGAACATTTACTGAAATCCTCCATGAACGAAAATTCAGCATTCACCTTCACCTGCTTAAAGATTAGCAAGAGCAAGAGCTAGGAAGAATACACACACTGCCTATTCGGAACACTGAAAACAGACAGGTTATGCGGAGACAGATCCAAGTCTCCAAAACTACCACTAAGCTGAGACAGATCCAAGTCTCCAAAATTACCTCTAATCGATTGCTTCAAACTAAACTAAATTGATAAAATACCTAAAAGAGGCCCAGTTCTAAGATAGCCGCAGACATTGACCAGTACCTCTCATTGACTGGGAAAAAAACAACCTCTATTTATTCCAGTGGCTCCACCAGACAGTTTAACTGATGGATGAAGTCCTGGACACTATAATAGTTAATTCCAGTATTACCTATCACTCTGTCAATCCACTTGGTTCCAGACAAGGTACAACCCAAGATCATCGTTCCCGTTAGTTACTGAAGATTGAAAACTTTCTCAGGCCTATCTGATGCACAGTATGGGGGAAAAAAAATTTAATGCTTAGATCCAGAATTCATATTTACCCAAAAAACACTCTAGCAAGCTGAAAACTTATTCGCAATTTGGATTAATTACCACCTTCAAAAACACAGCAATACATCCTAAGATCTCTGCCTAATCCTAGTCATTTAAAGTCTCTGTGATTGCGATACCTGATCATATGATATAGGTGTAAGTAATCAGATGGGAAAAAAGTTCGAAATGGGAAAAGGGAAATTTAGCATCTGAATGAATGAAAAGGGGTGAAAGTGAACACAAACCATTGCAACTCCATCCCAATATCTCCCAGGTTTGATTCCATAGCGATTTTGGGGACCATCCAGCTTCCTTCTTATCCAGCTCTGAGTAGGAATTTCTTGAGGTATCCGAAATCCGGATTCTTTCATTCATAGCCTCGTCTTCCCCTAGATCCGGTAGGACAAGTTTCGAACAAAAACAAAGGGGCGAATTCTTTGTGATGTTAGCACGGGTTCGCTGCTAGTTGTTTTCAACATAAAAGTTCCCAGAAATTTGATTCATGATAATCGTAATCCTATTCCTACCCAAGAAAATTCCTAAAAATTTATTTCCTAATAATTATATTCCTATTCCTACCAAGAAAATTCCTAAAAATTTATTTCCTAATAATTATATTCCTATTCCAACTAAGATTCCGGTCCTGCAAATATAAAGTGAGACTATTCAGTACTCTTACAGAATACTTGGCCACCACGCATTAAACGTCGGAGTCACATACTTTGTTATACAATCCAGCCATAGCCTGATCTCTCTCTCTCTCTCTCTCTCTCTCTCTCTCTCTCTCTCTCTCTCTCTGCGCACGAAGAAGAACAGGTCGCAAACTCTGTCCGTCTATCGCCCATCTGAAGAACAGATAGAAGATAGCAAGTTCGGAATTCAAAATACTCGAAAAGCCTTTGTGAAAGTTTTATTTGTCATCCCTCCATGTTTTGTATGCAAAATCTGGTATTTGTATCCAAAAGCTCTCTGTTTCGTACGCAAAATCTGGATTCATAGAAACCGACCAAACCGAACCGATAATACTCAAACCGAACTGGTCGGTTCGGTGCGAAAACACGCCAATGACCAAGGAGAGATCACACAGAGGCACACGCCGGGGATGCGATCGACGAATGAAAGTTTATGAACTTAAGAAAACTTGTTCGAGGCCTGATTTGGTAGAGGTTTGGGATGTGACTTCTGCTCACCCTAATTTATTGGTGTTTCTCAAATCGTATCGGAACTCTGTACCCGTGCCAGGACATTGGAGGAGTCAAAAGAGAGAGTATTTGCAGGGGAAGCATGGTATTGAGAAACAGCCTTTTCTACTCCCTGATTTTATTGCTGCTACGGGGATTGACAGAATCAGGGAGGGCTACAGTCAGAAACAAGAGGAGAAGCTTAAACAGAAACAACGTGAGAAGATGATGCATCCAAAGATGGGGAGAACTGATGTCGATTATCGGGTTCTCCACGATGCGTTTTTCAAGTACCAAAGGAAGCCGAATTTGACAGCACACGGCGATATCTATTACCAAGGAAAAGAGTTTGAGGTCGAGCTAACGAGAGAGATGAAGCCTGGGATGCAGCTATCACAGCTATTGAAAGAAGCAATTGGTATGACACGAGGTGGCGCTCCTCCCCCGTGGCTCATCAGTATGCAGAGACATGGTCCACCACCTTCTTATCCAAACTTGAAAATTCCTGGGGTGAATGCTCCTATTCCTCCCGGAGCTAGTTATGGTTATCATCCCGGAGGTTGGGGCAAACCTCCTGTCAGTGAATACGGGGATGTCTTTGGGGTTCAACAACAGTACAACCAGGAGGAAGAATTAGTCAGCAACACCAAGCATTGGGGTGATTTGGAAGAAGAAGAAGAAGAGGAGCTGGTGTCAGAACAGACCGAGGAAGAGGAACAGACCGGGGGAGAGGAATCAGAGGCCAACATTCAATCTGTTGGCGTTGAGACACCGGATGTTATTGATCTTCGCAAGAGGCCAAGAACAGAGCCAGATAAGTATCTTTATCGAGGACTTGAGAAAAAGGATGAAAGGATTGCTCCGGGGACCTTACTTGGAACACCTCATGTATACGTCGTTGGCGGCTCTGGCACTCAAGACAAGACTGCTGCCAAAGGGGTTGATTATTTGTTGCAGCGTCGGAAATCGGATGGGGTTGATGTCACATTACAACCAGAAGAGTTGGAAGTAATGGACGACGCTTTGCCTGCAAAGTATGAGGAAGTGAGGGAGGAGGAGGAGGAGAATCTGCGTAGTCTGCGAGAAGACTTCAGTGACATGGTTGCTGAGTATGAGAAGTATATGAATGAAAAAGACAGGAAAAGCAGGGCAAGTTGAAGAGAAATCATATCAGGTTCTAGGATTTTTTGTTTTTGCGATCGTAATGTTTGAACGTTTGGCTGCTGGCCTGTATTTTTGTTTACTTCTCTAGTTATAATTATAACTTGTTGAGTAATTGGAGCTGAGGGCTGAAATCCAAATTCATCCTCTATAACCTTCCAGCCTTACTAAGCTGGATTGTGTGATTTTCCCTTGTATATGAAATAGTTTGAATAACCTATGCATACAGACATCATTGATTGCATTTTTTTTCTTTTCACTACGGTTTCATTTTTCAGCATATAAGTAATCCAGTACTTCCATCAAGAATAAAGCAGGTGTTCCATATGTCGAACGAGGGCAGCAATTTATTGCACGAGGTGAATAGTACATCACGCGAGTGCTTGTTGCCTGTACCATTTATAATACAACATGTTATGTACCGGTGTTATCATCTTATCATGACGCGAATTATACATCACATGCTTGTTGATTGTACCATTTACAGTACAACATGCAAATGCACGGGTGCTATCACTTTCCAAACAAGAAATACACTTGTATTCTAGTCTCAGTCGGTATTCTGCTACAAAGGCGACTCCTGTATTTCTTATGATGGCCTCAGTCCAGGCAACGGCAACTTGACAAACCAACAAAGGTTAGGCCGCTAGTGGTGTGGTAAACCTTTCCTAAAATATGGTTGTCCTTTGTTTCACGTTTGTCAGGTTCTTGTTAAACATACTTCATAGCGTCTGATCTTTACAAATGTAGAATACCAACTTCCACATAATCCTTATTTTCTTCGGAGTTAAAACTTTTATTTGCCGCTGGTAAAAGCTATACTACTGCACGCTTCCTTCGAAGTACATGTTAGAACATCTTTGATTCTATTTGTCTGCTGTTCTAAGAAACCTCTGTGCTTTCTGTTGAATAGGTTTTTCCCAGTGTAAACTCCACTGTCCTGGACCAGTTGAGCAATGTTGACTGCATCATTTATGCTATGGGATCCCTTTTTATTTCCACCTGCCCATCTCTGGTTACATTACGAACCTAGTAGTTCAACTGCCAATTCATCTACTCAAGATGCCTTATTGGCCAAGATACTTGGGAGCCCATGATAAAATTATAAAAGAGGGATTTCCCTATAATTTCTGGTTTCATATTATGTTCCCACGAACTTTGCTTCGCATACCTGATCTGATTTTAAAACCTAAAATTTGAATAAACCCTTGGTCATGGATCTCATTTCCTGCCTTATTTTGATTTCCTTTTACTGGTAATTGTTCTCTATCTTCTTTTTTTCCGCTTGGTAAAAAACAGTTTATAATTACTGGTTCGTTATTTAGGGAAAAAACCTGAAAAATTCTTAAGTTTTCTTTGCTTGTATCCTTTTAAACTATGCTCAATGCTTAGGATTTACATGGGATGGGGGCGTGTATCTCGTCAAGGTCTTGCCCAAAGGTAATCTTCTATCTTTTTTTTAGGTATATGCTATTTTAGTAGAAAAGAGCTGTTTGAATTGATGTAAAATCAAAGGAGACTGAATCTACTATGATTTTGCATTTTGTAATTACGACGTCACAACAAGATTCAGTCTCCTATTAATTCCAAATCTAGCTACTCTAGAGTTGCAACTGTTTGAACTACTAGAAGCACATCTATATACAATGAAAGAGCAACAACTCGAATTTCAGTAATCACCACTCAAAATAAATACTAAAACCTTGCCACTATTGCCTGATAGGACAGATCATTTGTTACTCAATTGCACAGTCAGAGTTTGTAAGCATTGCCATTATCAAAGTAATAATTGCCCACAGATTACCGATAAAAATGCTAACAATGTTGCTCACTTCAACTCTTTTGCTGCTTCATCTGGTATTGCTGGTAATGTTGGTTCCGCTGCTTTTGTTTCCCCAACTCACAGTGCTCCGGCATCTTCAGCATTTAGTAGTGATATGATATCAAGGACATTCTCACAACGATGGCATCATAAAAGACTTCAGACCGGTCCTTGATTTCTCTTCGCAATTATAGATTGAGGGTTCAATGAGAGTGGACTGCCTTGCGTCATTTGCTATTGATCAAAGCCTCTATGGGGCGCTCGCTCCGGGCAGGTTCGGATCCTGAAGAAACTTCTCTCCGTGTCAAGTAACCCTGCTGCTTCATCTGCTGTCTCAAGTGAACTTGCACAAGATCCATGGTACAAGCCACAAAGAATCAGTATCTATCTTGAACGTGGCTAGGTATTAACTTTGTCTCCGTCCTGGTTGTTCTCGCTCCTGGTTCATGGCTCCTAGTACCTTGTATCTAGGTTTTATTCTCGGGTTTCCTGTTTAGACTAGCCTATTAGTCATGTTTACTTGTTCAGCATGTTTTCCTAATTTGTTTTAAGTTTCCTAGCCACCAAATCTTGTAGCCTATATAAAGGCATGTTAGGAGTCTTAGGAGTATGTTTTCTAAACATCTATTAAGGCAAGCTTCTTTGCAATTCGCTTCTAACAAATATCTTGCTCACTATCCCCCTCCTCTTTGAAACAAGAGGAAACAATATATGTGACTGTTTGTCGTTCTCCATAGTTTCTAGGATGTCAGAATCCATATAGGTTTTGAACTAATCCGAAAAAAGTACCAAAATGATTTCTTATTAAATTATTTGCAAAAAAAAAAAAAAAGATCACAGTATATAGTTCATCTCAGAGATCTACAAGAGTTGCAAAAGCTTGAACTACAAGAAGCACATATACACAGAAAAAGCAACAACTGGAATTTCAGTAATCGACAATTCAAAGAAAATGGGCAGCCTATAAGGGGAGCAGCTTCATAACCTAAAAGAATTTTTCTATTTGACCACTCGTTATTCATACAACGATGAAGCCCTCGCCTAACATTCGATTAAATTCTGAACTAGCCCCCGAATCCTCTAATAGCCCTATGATGACATCTCTCTGAACCTGGCAATGGCCTTCTTCTGAATAAGAGTCCGATAACTGTCTCCCGCCTGCACCTCTAACCCTGGATCCACCACCTTCTTTTGCTGACTCCCAAGTCCTGCCCTATGTTCCACGGCTTTTGCTTGCACCGGCTCTATCATCCCACTCCCGTCCTTGCCTAGTCCCTGCACGTTGAATCAAAGAGGAAACAAGACGCCCCCCAAAAAGCACCACCACCAGAAAACAATGTCAGAATCCAATCTAAACGATAAACGAAAACACCCACTGGCTACCACTATACCTTCAATTCTAGAGCAGAAAGCTATGGTACCCTCGTGTATCACAGAAGGCGCTTTTGTGGTGTTAGTCACGAATATCTTTGGTCTAGATATGATGGGTTGCACAATGCCAAATAGGAGTAATGCTTTTTTGTGATTGTGGTTCATTTCTTACGCGTTTTTGTGGTATGGTTTGCAAGTAAATGTCTGCCCTTTTTAATTATGACTTCTGGTGTTACGTAGGGATTATTCTTACTAGCTACGAATAAGCATGTATAATGCGCGTGAAAATGTTACCTAGTACTGTGCTTGTTACAAAAATGTTTGGTGTTTGTTATGAACAATTGCAGCTAGTTACAAAGCAAGTTGTTCAGTGTGTACCCAAGGGCTTCCTAATTCTGACACCCTAGGGCACAGTTTGGATCAAAGAACTTTGGAGAGAGATTTATGGAGGGAAAAGGTATTTCAGAAAAGCATAGACAAAAATTCAATATACACGGGCCAACTTAGACAACAAACCTGACCAAAACTTTCAACTCACTAGGAAAAGAGTGTTACCATCACCTGTGAGGCTTTTCCATAGCTTCTACAAAATATTTAAAGACTTGGGACGTAAACAAAGTGCAAGAGTGGAACAAAATGATACCAAGCCTTCTTGCCAGCCCATGTTGCGAAGCATCCGGTTTCCCACATTGCTCTCATCGATGGCTTTCTCTGCTGTAATAACTTCATAACTTGGAGTGCTAGCCTCTCCAGAACCACGTCCTCCCCCAACACCAGGGGGAAAAGGCATTGAATCGACTAAACCCTTTTTGAATGCCGAATCTCGATCTTCAAAGTTCACGAATATGTAAAACACGGGATTTTCTCACAAGTTAATACAACATCGAAGCAAACAATGGACCACTGAGCTCACGTAACTTAAACTTAAGGACTCTACTATATTGTGCAAATTGTTTGCAAATATCACAAAGCTACAAATAAGGCTAGCTGAAGTCCCAATAGCAGTGACATATTTCTATTTTGACATTTGTAAGAAAACAATAAGAGAGAAAAAAATGAAGCTAGCATCGAATCTATGAAATACTCTAATCACCAATTGGTCAATGAATTACACACGACCATTAGTAACTTTGTACTAATGTAGGCACTAGGGTTTCTAAAATCTAATGAACTGCTTCAATTCATCACCGATTCAATTTCAACACAGATTCACCTATAACAGTCTTGACAATTTCGCACAAAATCATACCATTTTGACAACCATAGATCTACATTGACTCAGAATACTATCAAGGTAAAAGATGCAGACGGTAAGCAAAATTCTAAACTGAGCTTACTTGTATCCCCAAGGCCAATGTCAGATGCACTGTCTCCAATTGATGATGACGAACCATACAAGCTCCTCCTCTCCGCTGCACGATCCCTATAGGCAGTCTGAGCCTGTTGTTCCTTCTGCGTAGTAGAAGCCGACTGAATCGGCATCTCAGAAAACCTCCTCTTGCCGCCTCCAGCCGCTACAGGTGGAACGTAAGGAGAACCCAAGGCAGATGCATCCGTTCTAAAGGGTGTCACAGTTGCTGTGGATGGTGCATCTACATTTGTTGCTGTGTATGGAGCGGGAGATGAAGAGTATGGAGCGGGAGATGAAGAGAATGAAGTATCTGATTTCACCACACCCCTACCGGACCCTCTAATTACCCCCATTAAAGTACCCCCTGAGCTGTTACTCACAGGCCTTGGCCTAACCTCAGCCTCCAAACTAACCGACTGAGCAGCAATTGTGGTTGGAGTAAACCCAGAACTGGTTACAACATTCTCCTTCATACTGGCAGATTCCATTTTGTACCTACTCTTTGTGGAAACTGCAGCAACAGAATTAGACCTGTCTTCTGCTGAAACAGATGGCTGACTTTCGTCAATTGCAACACGTGGCGCTTGCCCTTCGTGGCTCCTCTGCTTCCACAACGTTAACACATTACTCATTTTCTTCTTGTTGGCCAGAATACTGCTCTTTGAAGCAAGCCTAATTTCTTTCAGCTTCTCCTTCTCTTTCTTTTCTGCAGCTATTGCTGCATTGGCCGCTGCTTGAACGGCATCTGGCAATGATGACACAGCCTTGTTGCTTGATGAAGTTATTGTAGCAGCTGGTGCAGAAATAACCACTTTCCTACTGACGGAAACATCGGATGGCTTGGAAGATTCAGTTAATTTTCCAGATGTTTTGTTGTCGCTCTGGTCAGAGCAAGGGACATACTGCTGAGTTTGCTGATCGAAAGAATACCATATTCCGTTGTTACCGTCGTAATACAAACCTGCAGAATGCCAAACAATAAATCAAGAGAAATTTAGTAAATAGCAAATGCAGGAGGGACTATTGCATATATTCATTGATTCACAAGGTGCATATTTTGTGTTCTCAAAAGGTTGTAATATCGAAGAAATCACATTTATCATGTGTTAAAAGTCAAAGGGATACATACTGCACATTGCATATTCATTGATTAACTAAGACGTAACTTGAAATCCATCCCATCATTGCTTCGTATAACATAGACATATCATTGCCAGAGTTCAGAGCATTGAACAGAGTTTGGAAACATTAATACTTGCACAAGATTCTTCACATTTGAGTGCTACAAGAGTTGGAATAAAAACCAAAATGACAATTTAATTCAGAGAAATTAGGACTTGGGCACACAACAAGCTTCAAATGTATCAAGAAATCATATCCTCACTTGGTTTATGTTTACAACAAAATAACATCGCTAGGGGGTTTAATGTTTCTCATGGACTTCAGTTCATATGTTTGCGATATCCCAATTAAGCATACCTTATTTAACCAATGAAAATTTTGCAATTCGGTATACCTTTTGTAAACTCAAAACTTGATAGGAAAGATCCTCAATGAACATTTGTTCACAGAATCCCAATTAGTTAATTATACAAGTTTCAGCAGCAGCACCACCATCAATAAGTATCCTAAGGCTAAACAATTCTTAATGCGCGATGTCTCTCCTCCCATCTCTATCAACATCATAAAAAAAAAAAGAATGTGCTTCAATAATGCTATGGTCACTGACAAATTAAATCCAAATCAGATTAAAAAAAAAAAATCAACAGCACCAAAAGACTATTTATTAAAGAAAATTTGGCGGATAATGAAGTAACATTCTTCGAGATTTAGGATACCAGGCCAAGTCCAACTGTACGAGCAACACATAACACAAACACAAATCAGCAATTGTTCATGCAACAAAGAATTTGATGCATAAGACGACCATTACTAAAGATGTAGGATGCCAGGTCAAGAGCAACTGCACAAGCAATGCATTCACGAATGTTGACTAATAAATCTGATAAAGTCAATGTTGTTATCAAGAGGGCTGCGGACCATGTGATGCAACATGTGCTTAATTTGTGCACAAAATATTTATTCCAATGCGGGCAGATTTGATAATTCAACATACCTGTATTTCCATCATAGTAGAACCCAGAAGTAGCATCATAATAGTAGCCAGATGCTTCATCCCACACAAAGCCAGATTGTGGAGCAGAAGCATCCTTTGGGCCTGCAACCACTCCACTACCCTGCTCCTGCCCACCAGTGGACTGCTTATCATCTGCATTATATTCTTTTGGTGCCCATCCAACTGCATCATACTACAAGGACGAGAGGTCCAAAAAATTATTCAATCAGTCTTCTTTTGATAAGTGTAGTTATTCGAAAAGGTCTGTCAGAGACTTGGCCTAACTGCATTTAAACAAACGAAAACACTGATGGCACGGACTTTGTTGCACAGATTTTTTGCGGGGCCCATAAAGATGATCCAAACCATTCATCAATTTAAAAAAAAATATTTGAGCGACCTTGTAAAAAATCAGTTCAAAGAATACATGTATGTGCTTGATCCAATCTTACAACTTTCCATTCAGAATTTTAATCCGGAATTCTCAATAAAAAGTTATAAGATTGGATGAAGCACTTACATGTATCCTATTGAGCTGATTTTTTGTATAGTTGCTCAAAAAAAATTTCAAAATTAATGAACAGATCGGATCATTTGTGTGGGTCCCACAAAAAACCTGTGCATAAGTCCGCGCAACAAAGTGCGTAAATATCACGGCTCTAAACAAACCAATAAATGAGTAAATTCTAGTTAGTAAAATTAATGCTTTTGGATCTTTGTTCTTTATGGGTGTCTAGGAAATTCTAGTTAGTAAAATTTCTCAATTCCTGATTTGGATTCTAAGGCACTGGTAATATATGAAGAAACATAGCCACCTACGAAAATATCAATTAATCAACCTCCGAAGAAAAAAATATAGAATAAAAAGAAACTAAAAGCAAAAAAAAGATTTATGTAGCCAACCCCAAGTGACTGGAACACAAGCCTTAGCTTGGGAACAAATCACAATATGTAGAAAACTTTCAAGCTATTGGGGTTTTCTTGTAAAGTAATGTTTCGTAGTGAACACAGGAAAATCTACTACCACCTATCTCATTTACATACCAGTGGAGTACCCACTACATTCACCGAAAAAAAATGGTCAACTAAAAAAAAAAAAACCTACAAAATAAAAAACCAGCACCTCATCTTGTAGGGCATCCCTCCAAACTTAATCATTGGCTTGGGCGTAAACGAGTGCTTGTGTGAAAAGTGGCAAGATTTCATGTCCGGTGAAAAAGCTAAAAGTCACCAGCTACATCAACTCTTTCCCCAAGAATTAGTTTCCTATTTTCTTTCCTCTCTGACCCCTTTAGCTTCACTAACATTTTGCACCATAACATTAATCACTGCAGAGCTCAAAACACGTGAGATTTATGCCTTGTTCTCTTTACAATTCAAAAAGAATTTTTCAATAGATTCCCCCTACTTTCAACATTTCTCTCTCTATCTCTCTCCACTTATTACCCCTACTACTTTTCAAAAAAATTTCAAACACCAATCCAAACATAGCATTAATGTAACCAAAAAAGTGAATGCCCAAAAGTTTCAGATTATTGTATGGACCTTGAAATATTGAAAAATAAAATATAGATGTACATGTGTGTGCATGTTTGGCACAAACCTGTTGAGAAAATGCTGCAGCCTCAATCGCAGCTGCAGCAAGACTGCTCGACTGAGACGATCCTGATGGCCCTGATGCTGGTCCAAGAATGCTTTTTGCATATGCTACTCGCAAAATCTGCCCATTCTTCTCCAGAGTTGTTCCATTTGTTGCTTCAAGAGCTTTAGTTGCGTCCTCAACCTGGAGAACAAGAGAACACGAGGAAAACCAATATTATGAGCCTGAATACCAATATGTTTCAGCAAACAATAATACAAGTTTTCTTCTCATTGGGGGGGAGGGGGGGAACCTGATTTGCGTACTTGTAAAAAAAAATCAAATTATGCAACATAACCAATCTTGATTGCTAAGATAAGGAGACTCGGACTCGTGTCTCTTTATTAACTGGGGGAATGTGACCTAAGCTTTTGTGGAAAGCAAGGACGGAAAGAACTTATCATAGCGATCCAATATGGATCTCAAGACCTTTCAGAAACTCAGTTTTCTCGTAACTTTGAAGCGTGCATGGGTTTATGGTAATCACGAAGGTGGTAAAAATAAATCATAGGACTGTGGTTGCCAGTTGCGAGATATTAATTCAACATCAGCAAAGTAACAAATATACACACACACACACACAAAAATTCGCTCATTTCTGCAATAAGTGGCTCCAGAACAAAGAATACACTTACCGTAAGAAAATGGACAAAAGCAAATCCCCTTGAAACATGAGTGAACTTGTCTCTGACCAGACGAAGATCCTGCAATTCTAAATCATATGACATCCCGGTATTTTTGATGAAACAAGGCAGGTAAGTAATAACTTCAGTGTGTCTTACCTTAATTGGAGCATGTTTAGAAAATTCATAACGAAGCATTTCTTCATCAGCATTTTCATCCAATCCACGGACAACCAAAACATGGGTAGGACCTGGTGAAATGTCAACTTAGCAAATTGCTCCATACAACTTGATGCATATGCAAGGTGAAAGCATCTGAGAAACTAACCTGCCTCCCCTTTCTTCCCCATTGGCATGGGATTTGACGATGCCATATCCGCTGGTGGAGCATCATCTGTTCGCGGCTCATTACACTGTTTCAAAGAGGGGAAGAAAATAGATGACTTGGTATAACCCATAACTAATGGGGAAATAGAACTTAAGGCATATAATACCCCATAGACAGGAAGAACAAAAAAATTGGCTGACTTAATGAAGAATCCCTGAGGTAGATCCTCAATTGCGACATATGTTTATGAACCAACAAGTAACAGTCTCACTCTCACAATCTTGATGCTCATAGGGTTGGATGAACCAAGTTTATAGATGAAGTATTAATAGCAGAAAAGCGGGCTAGTTATAGACAGTCTACCTCCAGTAAATAACTAATAGCAGACACATCTATACAACGTGCTAACTAATATGCATGTGTGTAACGGAAAACACCAAGAGAGGAGTTGGACTGTTGTCAACTGTCAAGCACACATGAGGTCGCCTCCATACAATATAGCTAAAGTATTCACGCGTACTTGGTTTCCTGGACAAAATCCTGATTCCTAAGAAAGAGAAACGTTCATATGAAGGTACTCAACAACGCATCAGGCAATGTCTTTGGCTCCGCATTTCAGTGCCAGCAATGAGGATCAGGCCTCTTGCTAACCAGAAACATTGAAATATTTCAAGACTGCAACAGACAAATGTCTCCATTGCAGTCTGATCTCAATGAACAAGATGCATAAAAGAACCAACCAACAAGCGCAAGACCGACAGCAATGAAGTTGTTCATGCACATAAAAAATGCTACCAACTTCTTAATAATGAGAGAGAGAGAGAGAGTTGCAGAAAAGTGCTTTACAGAAAGCGGGATAAGAGAGAAATGACCTGAAAGCAGGATGTTCGCCTTGCAAAATTGATGCAGCCACAGATTGTGCACATCCAATCAGATGGTACTGTGACACTTCTATGGTTAGCATGACCTGATTTAAATGCATTGTCAGGCCCAAATGATGGTCCACCTGCCCCTCCAGTTGGCTTGCTACTGTCACGTGAAAGAGTTGCACATTGCAATAAATACCAAAATTTTCAATGGGAAAGTTTAAATCTACCGATAAACTAGAGGAACATCCTGATTGCATGGTAGAACAAAACTGGAAAAAAGCATATAAAAACTAAAGCTCCTGATGAAAGTCGAATAAGGTATGCTTCACGACTCATTAGAATTTGTGCCAAACATAAACAGTGACTTGGTTATTGCGATAAGAAGAAAGCACTAGGACTCAGACATTGGACATGACCAAAACAAAGAAAATAATAACATGACATCATTTGTTTACTGAACTCGTAAAAGTTATCGAAGTCACTGTTTAATGTGCTACAATCCCACGAAAACACAATTTATACACGAGATGAACATAAAAACCTGAGGAGGCACTGGCAGCTTAAAGTGCTAATCAATAACTTTATTCTTATACTCAACAGAAAACAAATTACCACGGAGGTGCTCATAAAAGAGCTTGCATTAGTTAATCTTAAATGTAACAAGCACACAAAATGTATATACCTGTACTCAAAGAAGAGCTTCCTACCATCAACAACAAGACCGTCGTCTCCAATTTTATCCATCATCGCACGCGCAGCTCCCTGTTTCACAACAATTAGCCCTCATGTGCCACAGAAAATTATAACATCCACTATTGACATGACATGCTTAGCTGTACCACTGAAGGAAAATCAATAAAAGCGAATCCACGAGAGATGCCCGAATTGCGTTCTTTGATCACACGAACATGACGAAGAGGTCCCCATTCAGCCTGTTGATGGTTAACAATTGATGAGTTGTCACCAATTAGGTAAACAGCAGGCATTTACAAATTAAAGTAGTGATCAATCATGTAGAAAAGTACAAGGATCTGGTACAAATCTTCCTCAGTTGTCTTTTGAGAGAGACCCTTAACAACTACAGTGGCAGATGGAGACTGCAAGAAAATAGCATCAAGAATTAAACCCCTTTAAATTAAACAATACAGAACTATTTTTGTAACAATAACATCCAACATTGCAAAATCAGACATACCACAGAGTAATGCTCATGTGTACGGTCACGATCTCTTCGCTTCTCACTTCTCTCATATCGACCATCTTCATAGCTGTCCTCTCGATAACTCCGACCGCGACTTCGACTACGAGGAGACCTTGATCTCGACCTCGACCTTGACCTTGGGTGATCGTCATGTCCCCTAGACCTAGAACGGTCATGTCTTCTATGTGGACTTCTATCTCTTTCACGGCTTATCTTGTCGCGATCACGAGATTCACGACGACTCCAACTACTATCTCTCCTACTACCTCTATCGTAATCTGAATCATAACTATGCCTTCCATAATCATAATCCCTCTCACGGCTATCTTCCCGGTTTTGATGGGAAACACGAGATCTATATGCATAATCGTCATATGCCTGATCATCACGCCCACGTCCCCCATATCTAGAAGGCCTGTCATAGACATGATCAGAGTAGTTGTCAATACTGCGATAACCATCCCGAGACTTGTCATATTCCTGAAATGTATCAATCTCGTGATACTTGTCAGCTTCATGAAAAGAATCCAAATCATTATATGAATCAGCATATGGCTTCTCATGTCGCCTAGAGTCCCTCTCAAGTGGATATTCTTCTTCATAACTTCTCCTTCTTGATCGAGGCCATGGACCAACAGCAGAAGGTGGAGGTGGATAGTTCTCCCTCTCCAATGTATCCCGGTGGAAGGCATTCCTGGGGTAGAGGTTATCCCTTGGTAGTCTTTCTTCAATAAACCTCCTATCATCATAGGAACCACCAGCCCTGCCAAAAGAGTATAAGGCAGATCCAAAGGACACAATAAAAAGAAAAGGAAAAAGAAGCAATGATATAGCAAAATGTAGATAATACAGCATACAACACAAAACTGTATATTGTACTGCATAGAACACACAAAAATTGAAAGGTCATAATGTCATATAACGTATAGCATGCATTCGAGAACGAAAAGTACAATCCTTGTAAATTAATAACATTTCTGTTGCCTGGTCACAAAATATCTACAGCGATACATTCCACATTGCCGCAAGTAACAGGCATCCAACTACGCTCTTTACCAACGAGTGGCTAAATTTCCCTTGGGACTAGGATCAATCGGCACTCACCGGAAGTTTGACTCATGGACTGCACCATACCCCTCCAAAGCCTGTGGATTCAAGAATAAGCTATGTCAGCAACTTATAGTAATGGTATCAAGTAGGCAATTCCATTCCATATCCTCACTGTCCCACGGCTTTATCCCATTGTTCTTTAAGGATGAAAATGCCAGGAAAAAATGGACAATCACATGAGCCCTAATTCTTGTATGTCATCCGTTATAGGTGATTAAGAAGGAAACCACAATTACGCTGTTATTTTCCCATCCTTGCTGAAGACCATAACGACCAGGATCCATATCTTGCAAGACCAGATACTCCCTGCAAAGCTCTTGATGATCGTTCAGAAATTTCAGGAGCGGACGATTGGAAACCTTTCCTGTAATGGATGCACAAACAATAGAATTACGCCTCTGAGAACCGAGAATCAAACCTCATAACTTGGCCTCCCTTTTATTGGACTCGTCAAATATCAAATTCTTCCCAGAAACATCCATCTTCATACTCTCTTAACACAAAAAATTAAATGGCCTCGATAGCAGAAACCATCAAATTCATAAATCAATATACTATCTGCAGGATGAAGAGAGGTTAAACAGTCTCAATCAGGTCAACACTAGATGACCAGGCACAAACAGCCAATATGAACAACAGCACTCAAAAGGAGCCTGCACCAATGAGCCACACAGAGTGGAAATATTATCTTAATTCCCGCCTCCAGCTTGGTCAGTTTTAGAATCGTGATCGAAATCATAGTAATGAATGAAAATATTACACTCTCATCTTCTAATTATTGGATACAGAAATATTAAAGGATTACATAGTCATCCAACCATTGCTACTTTCACTTGTTCTATCTAGTGATTATAGATTTCACAATGTGCACCCCAAAGCACTACGCAAACAGCAAAGCCTGCAATGCTGTCTGAAGAAGGTTTAAAGAAGATATGTGTTTTGCAATTGAACACAAAAATGATTTGCACATGATCCACCAGCTGTAGAAATAACCATAAGTAGCCCACGGCTGCTAACATGTGAGGAGTAACTGATACACGTAAGAACCTCCCAATAATGTCAATGGAGCACACACAATTCCTCTATTCTATAGTCTAAAGAGACTCTGAACCCATACAATCACAACTCATCTTACTAAATTGTTTAGCTGGGAAAAATAATGCGCTTAGTACTAGCCCTATAACATCAAAAAGAAACACGGTAAACACCATATGAAGATTGAGCAACATGTATTGTGCTCTAAATCAACAAATCATGAGTATCATGTAGTCAAGTTAATAGAAACAATAACATAATTCACATATACTAACCTATATGTGTGTGTACGCACACGCGCGTGTGTGCGTATAAGTAAGATTATGGCCACATGGACTACAAGTAACTTACACAACCGTCCAGTGTTTTCTTGATCTTCTTTGATTAGTTCCAGCGCATCAGATCTGTTTTTCGCAACTGTTCTGCTATTCCACCCACTTGTCTCTACTGGCCACGCAAAATCGTAGAAAAACAAATAAATCTCGTCAACAACAACAGAAGAAAAGAACCGCGACTACGAGATTCTTCACTAACTATGCTGATAGCACACAAAATACACAGCCATCAGTTGCCTCTTCTAATTAAGTCATCTGTTACAATTAATACCCAATGCTGACCCAACTCCCTTCTCTTCCAAAAAACCGAACAGCCTACCATATGTAAACAGATCGATAAACCCAAAAATAAGATCTCGCTGTCAATAGAAACGTAACGAAACTGGGGCCGTATTTAGATAATGGGTTTACGCGGGCATTACAGGGACGAAAAGGTGTCAAAGAAAAGATTAATAAGCTACAAAACATATTTATTTGCTCCATAAATCTTCGTCCACAAAATTCACGATCCAACAGTCTGGCAAAAATGAAAATTTAAATGGAAATCGTTATGCAGCATATCTGTCAATGCCATAAATTGGGAATCTTTATCGACAAATCCACGAACTCCATTATGTCTCGTGCGATAAAAAAAACATAAAAGAGAGGACGACGTTTACAATTGCAACCAGGGCCGGCCCTAAGAGAATAGTACTACTACATCTGCGATAGATTGAATTCACACCTGGTGTGTGGATCGTACATCCCAATACTCTTTCAAGACGACGACGACGACGCGAGAGAGAGAGAGAGAGCGGGGTACCTGCTCGAATTTGGGCTGGTTCTGATCGTGTAGAAATTGGATACTATATGCGGTGCGGCGACGATTAGAAAGAAAAACCCTAGAATTTGATGCTTGTAACAAATTACTCTGTTAATTGCACTTTTCTTCAATCCAGGGACCTGTTTTCACCCGTCAAAAAGTTGTACAGTAGATTACTTACTTTTTATTTGTATTTAATCAAATATTTTTTTTACGTTTATTAATTTTGCGTAAAATTTTTATGTCTTATGCAAATATTTTTATGAAATATAAAAAAAAAAAACTCACCATGTCAGCTTTTGGTAAAAAACATAAATAAGAATTAAACAAAAAGTTTGTAGTCTATACTTATTGATGAGTGAAAACATTTAGGGCCTTTTTGGCTAAATAAGCCAATGAGTTTTTTTTATTATTCATATTTTTTGCATTTATTAATTCTTTATTATTTTTTTTATAAATTATTGTTTTGTCATGAAGAGAGAAATATAATAAGTAAAAAATTATGATCGAAACTCAATTTTTTTGAATAAAGATAAAAATAAATCAATAAGCCAAATTTTTTCTTCTTTATTCAAAAACTTTTAGATTTGGACCATAATATTTTACTTTTGTAATTTCTCTCGTCGAATCAAATCAATAAATCACAAAAATTTGCCGTGAAAATAACAAACGCAGAAAACATTAAACAAATTAAGACCAAAAAATAGCCAAAAAGACCCTTAATTTAACGATAATTTCAACGTATCTGCATACTACTCTCGGCTTAGGGCCCATAGTGTCTTCGGGCTAGGCCACGGTGTCTAACCATCTGAATTTGCTATTATTAGGAAATTGATTTTGACACCCCGGTTTTAGCTACTGGTACTTCACTTTGTGTTTTGATCATGTGAGAAAATAAAATAAAAAGTGAAGTGTCATTGGCTAAAATTGGAGTGCCAAAATCACATCCCTTATCAGTAGTAGTAATGTTTTAGGTGATTTTGCCACTCCCTTTTTTTGTTAACGTCACTCCCCTGCAAAAAAAAAAAAAATACACTTGCAGGGGGTGACGTTAATAAAAAAAGGAGTGACAAATTCAGCAGCCATGTTTCAGTTACTACACCATGGGTATTTTCGGTAGGCAATAATTTAAGGATGATTTTGTATAATTGAAAAATGTTAAGTTGTTTTCAGTAACAAATAAATTTTCAAAAAAATGTCAAGTTATTTCCACTAACCAATAAGTTGTTGAAAATTTTAAGTTTGTGGTGAAAAAGAATTGTAGAAAAATGTCAAGTTGTTTTCACTAACTAATAAGGTATAGATGATTAGATGGCATGCCAAATTTGTTACTTGGTGTAAACAACTGGCTAAAATGTCATAACTTGTTACCCAAAATAATTAGTGGAAACATGGCCCAAGTCGCATCCAATATACAACGCTATTGAATCATGTTGGTCTAGTCAATTGATTTTTTGAGTGGTTCAACAGCGATTGTGACGGCATTTGTAACTGTAATATCCCAAATCTTTGTACTCCATGGAATAACAATGAAAGGTGGATCTATTTGTGAAATATTTGTAAACCTATTTAATGGCATTCCCAACGTCCGGTCTTGCTAGGGGACGGCTTAATGGCTAGCAAGGGTGTTTGAGGTTGGTGTGTGTTTTGGGATAATACGTAGACGTCTGGCTTATCCACTACCAGGGACGCCTGGTAGCTTTTGAATTTTGAATAGTGGAATGTGCATTATATTTGGCTTATGGATTTGAGTTCTTTGTTTTAAAATACTATCAAATTATTTTGCATTGTCCATGAAGAGCATGTAAATTATGTATTTGTCACTCATACGAGTGTTAGCTTATGTGTTTTCTCCACCTTTCAGGAATTGAAGTGTTGGATGGCGTGACACTTGTTTTGTGAAGTCAGGTCTTATGGTTATTTTATAGACATGAGAAGTGTTGAGATTACTTGTTAAATTCTGTAACCGTTGTAAGTAGCTTGCTAAACCTCATAATTAAGCACAGCTCTGAAGTGTGTTTTGGGTATCCTTAGCCTTTGTCAGTGTAAGTTGTCGTTTTATTAGATTGCACAGAATATGCTTCCGCTAGTTATGCACTATTCCTTCTGATTATATAATTTTGAGAAGTTGAATCTATGATTTGGCCTTGGTGATGGTTTCACCGGCGCTTTGTTATGACTAAGACCTTTAGGATTGGGTCAGGGTCGTTACAGTAACGGATCCACTGATAGTCCTAGTTCTTTAGTCGGAGAAACTCAGTTGCTTGGAGATCTGGGTCACTCCACCCACCCTTTTTCACAAGTGTGATGATGGGTCAAACGTTGGCATTGATTTCATGTCACTTGTTGTTTGTCTTTGTTTTTCTATACATAATACTAACTAGAGGTCGAGTCACACGTGATGTGTGTACAAGTCGAATTTTGTAAATTTCATAAGAGAGAAGCTATTAGCAATGCATGTGCAATCGATAGCTGGCAATATGTTTTTCGTCCGCAGAGAGTCCACACAGATGAATCGTGGGCTCACTTCGGATCTCACATAAACGATCTAAACTTCATTTTATATCTGACTTTAGAATATGTTCTTGTGTAGTTGACGATGATTCCTTTCTTAGTGCCAGTGTTCAATACAGCTAACAATTAGAACCATGACATTCAGTTCTAGTGCCAGTGTTTGGACTACTCTCAGGAAGAGGACAATCATCAAAATCCTAAAAGGAAAACAGCAACGATGTTGCATCACTGAGAAGCAACTGCGGAGAAATTTCAAATCCCAGCAACCTCCGCAGCACAATAATCTGTTTCGCTAAAAATCTTATTTTTAAGTATTTATTTACCGTTTTGTGAGATAACACATCACCTTTAATTTAATTCAAAAAAACAAGTACTTGTTCGCAGAACGGGACTTATTTTTTAAGTACTTATTTACAGTTTTACGAGACAGGTCATTTTCTCACAATAAGTCACCTTTAATTTAATTTTAAAAAAAGTACTTGTTAGCAGAACGGGCCTAATACCTTCGTACGCCTCCCAAAATTTTCAAACTTGAGCCGTCGTACCGAGACTCCCATGTGTCACACTCACTTGTTTGACAATACCGTATGGCACTACAAACTGCATATTTTAGGATTAACCTCCCCACAAGTTGAGTTCAAAATAAAAGACTAAAAGGCATGGCTTCAAAGCAACAATTCAATCACAGCCTGTATGCATGAGACGGGAAAGACAGCAAAACCTTATCCTTCGTTACGCCTGCCTGGATACATTACGGCTCTGTTTGTTTTGACTTAATATTTTCACTAGACTTTCAGGTGTTTGGTTGCACATAATCTGGGGAAAACATTGCAAGTAGAAATTTTCAGCAATCCAAGGTAAAATGACTTACCCCGGTAATTCTCGTAAGTAAGTTTCCTGAATGTCCCTCACTCTCCCGCTCGCGTGACTCTTGATCTCCATTACAACTCACTCAGAGCGCGCTAGCTATCTCTCTCCGTCTCACCAATAATTCACATACCATATTGCAAGCAAAAACGCTAGACACACAACGTACGGACACACAACCATTCACACAACCGGTGATGTCATGACCAAAACGAAGTCGTTTTGTTGAAAAAAAAAAAAAATAGGTCGCGAACAGAGAACCCCGTTTCCCCTTCTTCACGCTCAAAATTTCAAAGAAGAGAGAGAGGGCGCGACTGCTACCACCACCAACTTCGACCCCGGGCACTCCATTGGCAACCACCACAACCCAACCCCGGAGGTCCCCCACCTCCGTCGACCGCCACCACCACCGATTTCAGAGTACTTACGTACCACCCTAAATTGGAGTTGTTAACTACAGACAATGAACCTACTAGTTCCAAAGTTTTATTGTATTTCCATCACTAGAGCAGCTACCTATTTGCCAGCATATTTAACTGAAACAAATCTAAGCCATGATATGCCTATTTTGAGAATTTGAGAGAGGTGATCATTGTTCTTATCATTAGCCTATGTGTTGGATCCTTTTTCCAATTTAAGCGGCTTGCAGGCTTCAATTTTGATACCCTTTTTCTTCTCCTGGAAAGTGAGAAGCTTCCTCACAATAGCAGGAAACCGAGTACTTGGTGAAGTGCTTCTATCAAGTTTTTGGAGAATATCGTTAGGGCGGCGAACACCATTACTGCCTTTGTTCCATGCATAATCAAACGTGTCAAGGAGCTGAGCTTCTGTTTTTTCAGCATTGCTCTTATTCTTCATCTGTTCAACATCTAGAAAAGGGAACAAGAAAAGAAAAATGGTTAAAATTCTGCAAGCTGACGTACACTATTAGGGGATCTCAGTCATATAGATAAGCACGTGTAGTACAATGAGTTGTAATTGTAGGGTAACAAAGCGAATTTTACCATTGTCTAAGAAGAAATGTTGTATACCTCTTTATTTGATGACTCACTTCAAGCAGGTAAAAATGAAGACAAAAATGAATACAAAATCACCATGGCAAAGTAGTATTGCGCAGCACCACCTCTTCACCAAACTATATCAATACATGACATTCAATCTTGAATTTGATTAGCTCATTCATCCATTTAGTATATAGATATTGTTGTTTGTTTGTGTATAATTTGTACTTGTAGCCAATTTTAGCATGAACTTGTAAAAAAAAAAAAAAAAAACATGTATCTAGGTGTCCATATATCACTCACTCACATTTGAATGTCACTGTAATAGTTCCATTTTGTCAAATGAAAAGTATAGTTCTCTGTCATGTATACTCTGCATTCATTGTAACGGTTCTGTTTTGTTAAATGAAAAGTTTAGTTCTTGTCTTGTCTTGTCTTCTATACTTGACATTCTAGTTTTGTAGTTGTTTTCCTAGCCTTCTTGTTATTTCAACACTGTGACCTCTGTGTGTTTTGAGCATGTTACTGTTAGGGTTTACCGTTTCTAGGTAGGAATTGATACATTGTTGGCAATTCTTTGGCTAGATGTTGAATGGTTTGCTTATTCTTGGTGTGTTGATCACTTGTTTATCTACTTTTAGATTTTTTAGAAGAATTCTACCAAGATCAAGAATAAGGAGTGTCGCGACACCACTTTGAATGGTGCTATGCAAAAGGGCAAGGACAAAGCTATGCAAGAGGGAGATCTTCTTTTTGCATCTAGATCATCTCAAAACTGCTACTATCCTAGCAAATGGGAGAGCACAAAGTAGTTCGACAACTCCAAAATCAAGCTCCCCTTGGTGTATGGAGCGTCCAGCCAAGAAGAGATGTTAGCGATGTTAGTTTATTTGGCACTTTCCGGGGTTGTCCAAAACGCACCTTATTTCATTGGTATTTCTTTCACTGAATTGTAATAGGGTAGGTTATATAGGGGGTAGTTTCTCGCGTGATGCTCCTCCCCTTGCCTTTGCCAATTTGGTCCTGTGAAGCCGTTCCGTTTATCAAAGGTAAAATCATTCATGGCATATCATGCATAATATTTTATTTGTCTTCAAAATGCTTAAATTTGATTAAAATCGTGTTGTGCATGTTTGGGTCAAGTTTTTATATTAAGTGGATCTTGTTACCAATTTTAGAGTTTTGGTATTGCACATAATTTCCGTTTGATAAACGCATCTTTAAAGGTGATTTTTTTTTACAATAGAAAAAAATTGGAGGCTAGGATTTTGTTTTGTTATGGGCTATTATTTCCTATTTTAATTTGGGTTTTGTTTTACAAGAAAATCATATAAATATATCCTTAATTTATTCTGGAGATGACCGAACCTCTCTGGAAAAAATCTATCATAGTTATAAGAGTTTGGGTTTCCGTAGTTTTTATGAGTTGACAACCGCATCAACTCATATTGAGTGTTTGTGACGATCCTGTCTCAACGTTCTTGCATCCTACATTCATCCGAATGTTTTTGGATTGTCCTGTTCATTTGGTGATCCGTTCGTACCTTGTTGCTGTTGGCCGAATTGACGAGAAGTCTATTCGGAGCTGGTTGATTCCGGAGATCGAACTTGAGGTTCATGGCAGACTATTGAATCAAAAAGAAGCTCGGGGAGCATCGTAAGTTGGCGAGCATAGGTAACGCTTAAGGGTAAGGCTTAAGGTAATCTGTTTTGCAACTTGTAACTTTTTTTGGTTAATAGAAAATAGTGGACTAGGCCATGGTTTTGTCTTAGGGTTATTCGGACCCTAAGGTTTTCCACTTATATCACGTGTCTTGTCTCTGTTTATTTTTCTACTGCTTAATTATATTGCTCAAGCGTGTGTGTGTGACATTTTGGAAAAGGTTGTATTTTGGCTCAAGCATAACTGTTTTCTTACTCAAGCAAAACAACCTTTTTATCTATATGAAAATTTGTCATTTAAATTCTAACCCTTTAGTCCATTTTCGTTGGCTGTGCTAAGATAAACCAATCACACAACATAAGGTTAATTAACTTCTTGACTGCTTTTAAAAAGGGTATAATCCCAAAAAAAAAATTATTTGTCCTATTCACCCCCCTCTAGGACAGGTTTACACTTCCGCGTAATTTCAAGCAACACTTAGGATTTTTCTTTTTCATTTTGTATAGCTTAGGGTAAACGATGATGATGATGTTTGGCTTATGCCTCTTTTGTAGCTGGTTTGCTCTTTTTTCTATTGCTATTGCTGACTGAGACGTCGGGCTAGATTGAAAACAAGGGAAACTCTATCGAATATTTTAGAAAATACCTTGTGTAGAAGAGTAGTTCACTTGCTTGTATTGTTTTATATCGTGTCATATGTCCTGTGTCCCCTTTTGTGTCATTGAAAGCTGTCCATGTCGTGTCCTGTGTCCCCTTTTGTGTCCTTGAAAAAGCTGATTGTTTGTTGGTCTTGTATTGACCTTTCATAAGGTAGATGGTTTGGAGAATTCTGTTTGAAGTTGAGTTATTTAGTGAGACGCATTCTACTTTTGTTCATAAAATTGCACCACTTTTTACTTTCTTCATGCTTATGTAATGACCTGATTGCTTGTTGAATTCATAGTTTCATCAGTCACCAATATCAATGCTAGAAAGCCTAGAATTATGCCAGTGTATTTGGTTCTGGAAAAATTTCAACATAGTCTCCCCTGTTTTTTGGTCCTAGCCCGACGTCTAACGTCTCAGTCCGTACAACAATAACAACAATAGAAACAACATGAGGTTACGCACAAGCCCATCCCGGGCATTTCTCATTCTAAATCACAAGTCACAAGCTATATTCATAGCCAAAATCTATTGCCAAATTATCATTTCACAACGAAAACCATAATACAATAAATTTAAAACCCACGCCAGGCCGTTCTCATCACAATTATCAATTACATACGAAGTTAGGTTTCGCAATATTACAACTTGAAATTACAAACCTTAGTACATATTGATATTCCAAACTACAACAAATTGATCATTTTCCTAGGCCTTTGATTCACTTGAATAGCTTCAATCTTTTTCATTGCCTTTTCGAGTTTCCACTAGTCTTTGCAAAGCTATTGGTCCCATAGCTAACTTTCGCAGCAGCTAAGCTATCCTTTGCAGTTGCATGATCAGATAATTTCTTTTCCCATCCTCTTGATTTAACAGATGGCCCTCTCCATTGGCCGCACCATATTTTTACTCCGCTCGAACTCCACCAATGAACATCTACGGCAATGAAAAGAATAACATTACAAAGTTGAGCATTATGCGACCAACTTAAATTGAAGACAGAGTAGCAAGCTATCAAAAATAAGAGATGGTCAATAGATTCATCTAAAGATGGTCAAGCCATTAACTAAGTCCCAATTTTAAACAAGGTTACAAGTGTTTAAGTTGGATTGTGTTCATATTCAGATTGGTGGACTTTTTTGGTGGTGTGTTCAGTTTGTATCCAGTGTATATCCTACAAGAATCCCCAAGCTTCGTGAATTATCATATGGAACTATGGAATGCTGGGTCCTGGAAGCAATGATCAGTCAGTCCATCCATTTGAGAAGGGAAGAAGGTATCCTATAGTCAAAGCAGCTGCTGCTGCTCATTCTCTGCTGCTGTTCAGTCAGTCCAACTCAATGTGTCGTTGAACCATGGCAACCTTTTTAGTCATGTTCGTTGTTGGACCATGTGTGGACTGCTAGCGTAACGACCCTAGCCCGTCCCTAGAGGTTAAGCCATAACAAATCGCCGGTGGAACTCCTGCCAAGGCCATATCAAATAACAATTACCTCATAAGCAACAAAAACATGATTAGAAGATGCCAATAAGCCTATCTTTAATGAACACTAGGTGAACTGCGCGTGCTAGCACGCGGAATCTCATGCCTGTGAATTTTGTACCTGTGATGTGTTGAACCTTTGAATTTTGTGTCTGTGATATGGCAGCATGTTTTATGAGGAATTTTTAGGAATTCTTGCGAGGGATTTTTAGGAATTTTTGCCAGCGGTTTGCATATACTTCGTAGTCATAGTTAAGTAGTGCGAGAGATGAAAACCAAATCATACAAACCAAAAGATTTGCTTTTAATGCATCATAAACATAACCATATCTATCCCAAAAGTAATGTGAAATCAAACATGTAAGTTATCAATATTCAGCAGAATAATTTAGTGCTCTATAGAGGAACAATGTAAACGGAGAAGCTAAAACCAGGCAACAAAGTAAATGATGGCTCTGTCTTAGACACGACTCTAATTATAGTATTACCTGGGGGGAAAAAGAAATATTTATGCAAGTACACTGCAAAAGTATCCATGGCACCAAAGAAGGCCGTAACAAAACCACACGTGCATAATTACTCTGGCAACATATCAATGACAAATTCCAAGAGGTACACACATTTTGGTGTTCATAGGAAGACTTCACAATCGTCCAGGAATATTAACACGGGAATAGGTAGAACAAAGCCACCAAAGCAACAATTGGAACGACACACAAACTGTGTGCACGATAGCCCTACACAGATGGCAAATAGAAATACTATTACCCAAAAAAAAAAAAAAAAAAAACGGGTTACCCCCAAAAATGTCCAGGAGGTATGATGGGAAAAAGACACCAACTCCGTACTGCATCAAACTTTGATCAGCTACAATCATTGGCTGCACAACATGAAGAGAAAATATGAACCGGAAAAAAAAAATAAAGGCGAGAACTTAAAAGGGCAAGAATCGCACCTTGCCTGACCAGTTTCAGCAGCCAACGCCACCGGAACAAGCGGAAGTCGCATGCAACACTCGATCAACTTGCTCTGCCAAGAAACCCCCTTTGAAGTAGAATATTCACATTATGCACTTTAATCGCTATTCCATCCGTAGTTTGACCAAAAAAAAAAAAAAGAGGGTCAAACAGATAGCTTGATCCATAAGTCAATGAAGGGCATACATAACCATCGCTCATTGACATGCCAAAAACAAGGAAAGGAACACATGGGCAAAAGTAACATAAAAGAGAGGCATAAAACTAAGAGGGCAATCACCAAATGTTAGCCGCAAGGCTCTAAAACTACATAATAAACTTATGAGTTCGGCCATATTACAACATTGAAATGCTTTGAATTCTTGTGGCATCGACTGCTAGATGGGATGAGTTCAGACCTTTACTCAACTATAGATATTAACTTCTGCCACTCAGAGATTGGCATTAGCACAAATGGAAATAAATTGTTGCCACATGATGTCTCCTTCAAATAAACCAAAAAGACAAGGCTGTTGGAATGCAAGTATGCCACAACTTAACATAAGTACGCTGTGCAATCCCTTGAAAGAAACCCAGCGACCTCATTCATAAGAGGACAGAATTGGCTAGCTGGACAGAGCAGCACCTCACAATAAAAAAACCCAAAAGGCTAGTTGGACACGTACAGCCACATGACTTATAATCGACCATGCACAAAGGAAGAGAGATAATCCAAAGAACATGCCCTGAAGGATAGGCGATAAATATAATAACTGCAGGAATTAATGACTACCATAGACAGCCCTTTACGGTTAGGAGATTACAGCTTGAACCAAATAACAATGACATTAACCACGTTCCATGTCAAAACAAGAGTAGACTAACAACAGATTTCCAGTTTGAACCGGTAAGGAACCAATTAGCAAATGGTTAACATGGTTAAGTGAACAAACAATCACAGAACAGATTTCTCCTTTCCAACGTATCACTCCCTCATAAAGTTATCTCCCACTCTTTTTTTAACTCTATGATCAAGGATTGGGGTTGCACCCACTCCCACTACTGTACCTCAAATAACTCGTGCACTACATATTATCTGTGCTACAAAGAATCCAAGGATCAAGCACACAATCTCACAGGATACATACAATATGTAGGGTACACACACTTGCTTATAGTATCATCAAGAACATGTGCATATCGATACAAAATGATTAAGGTTAAGCTGTAGAAGCGAAGGCCAAAGATTGCTACCCCGGAGTATATCAGGACTATGCACACGACAGCAAATAGCAATGCACCTGATAATTGCAATCGAAACATCCATCTCTGGAAGTATTAGAAGCCATCTGCCTCCACAATTGCTGAATGCTAAAACCAATAACCATAAACTCCATGGCAAATGCGAAAACTTGCTAAAATACAAATTTGAGAACAATGATAACAGTAAACTTATCATGCAGTGGATAGATTCCATTGAGATTTAAACCAATTGGCATGAGCCCACATCATTGTGCAAGAAACAATGCCCTCTACTATGCGATTAACTACTCATAATGGTCCTTTATATTTTTCATAATTGAGCAGAACTTAACTAATCTTTAATTGGTTCCTCGCAACACCACTCCCAAAGTGTAGCTCCGCTCAAAAGGCATATGAAACAAAATACATGTCCCAAAAATATGACAGATGGAAAACCAAGTTGCGAGTCCGTGATAGGCTCGATACCTATCAAATGTTTATCTAAAAACCAAGAAGTTAACAGTACACCAATAGCTTCTAACACACTATGAACTAAATGCCAAACCACACAAATTAAGCCAAGGAAGCGCATACACGCAAAGTGAAGACCAGATACAATGGTCCTCTAGTTATATACATGCCAACTCAAATCCTGAAGAGGAGAAGGAAATGGAATTTATGAAGTGAAAGAGCATGATGGAATATCGACAGAGAAGAGTATGACATGTAAACGTATGGTAGAAAACAGAAATGGCACAACCTTAGAAGGTACGAGCTAGTGCTTGGAAAAGCAAACATTCTATTTTGAAACTATATTGAAGACAATACCTCCACCCTTTCTCTTTTCTTCCATCTATTTGAGGAAACACATTTGAATTTTCAGCCAACCAAAAATTAGGGAAAATATGAGGCAACAGTCATACCCAATGGTCTAGCTTGAGGCTGCTTCATTGGGTCCCCACATGTTCAGGCCCCCATTCAATCCAATTTTCCTTTTCAAAAATGTTCTACCCTGGACCAAAAAGAACAAGAAGAATTAGAAAAATACTGAAGTAAAGAAGAAACAAAAAGGAAACATGAGGTCCTTCCAGTACCCCCTTAGATGTCTTCAAATATACAGGCTTATGATTCAGGCAATTGGCTTATAACAAAATTTATGGCAACAAAGAATGATCATAAACCACAATAATAATATGGACATAAGATCAAAGAACTGCTAAAAATTAGTATCTTTCATCCTGAGCAGGAAAAACCAGCTCAACATACGGGTAAATGAGAACAAAAGTAGTATTAACATTGAAACCAAATTCCTTTCTTACTTCCAGTAAGGACTCTTAACTGTGAATATAGATTGAATGAAAAAGAGCTGGGGCAATAGCAAGGGCTCAAAACAGTATTCTGGACTTAAGATCATAGAGATCATAGAAGGGTCCAAACACTAAAACCCTATTCCTTTGATAATTAAAGAAAGAAAATTCATCATTACTGAAATCCTAAAAATTCAAAATTTTGAATATTGAAGGTATGAAAAAGAGTTGTTGCTAAAAGAAGTGGTCTAGTCTACTTTCAAAGTCCACACTTGAACCAGACAAATAGTTTGTTACATACTGAAGACCAAGTAAATTCTAATGTCAAAAGTATGAATAGCACAATAAAAAAGCATATACAACTTCAATCACATTTTCATTTCCAAGAACAGAGCCAAAAGCACATACAGCATGAATAGATGGGTTCTCATGGTGTTTCAGATCAGCTACCAAACAAACGAAATCCACTGCGATCTGACCGAAATAGGGCAAACTCCTGTGGGGATTTGAAGTGCCAGATCTACAAATCTATCAAACTACACTTTTCATAGATGCATATATACTGAACAGTAAGCTATTATACCTTTTGTTGCCGAGGACAAGGTTCTGACTCTCATTTTCAGTATCCCTGCACTGAGTGCACTTGGCAGCCAAAAGGAAGCGCTTGGATGGCACAGAGACAGCGAAAATTGCTTCGTCAGCAGAGAACTGGGAACAGAGAGAGAGAGAGAGAGAGATTAAACACAGACAAGAAATACCTTAATCTCCGAACTAAGGCGCAACCTGAATTTAGCATTTTGGTGAGAAAACTTGAGAGAGAAGCACAAGGGGAAAAAATTGTTTCAATTGGTTTCTTCTTTTTCTTGTCTAATCTCACCCAAAAATGGTCAGAGCTTGCACAAAATAATTTTGTTTTCTTATCTGATCCTTTCTCACCATCCAATTGAGTGGCGAGCGGCTAAAATTAGCTCTAATTCTGACAATACTTAAAATACTCAAACAAAACACCCACAAAACTTAATCGAAGGACACAAAACCCATGCACAGACAGAGGAAATCCATGCATAACAAGAACCCAAGCGGACAAAATCCACACGCAAAGAACCCGAAGTAGGAAAACAGGTAGAAAATCTCGCAAACCAATGCGGGATAAAAAAAAATACATACAACCAGCAGCACACAGACCTTATCAAGGAATCTAAATTATCACAACCCACACCCAAAAATTTTCAAGAACACAAATCACATGACGAGAACAACACTCACTTCCTCTTCTTATCCCATCCTTTCTCACCATGCAATTGGGCCAGAAATTCAGAAAACGCTAGAACACCACACGTGCACCGGACTTTGTAATTAAAGTGCATGGACAAAATATTGACAAAACAGAAGGCAAAAATAGATACATAAACCTTTATGAAAAAGGGGAAAAAAAGGATATTCAAACCCCTTCTTCAATATCCCTACTTTAAAAAGTTGTCCTAACATCCATTTAAACTACTAAAATTATAACGAGCAACAATAGGGATAATGACTTGAACGGTAAGTCATCTTAGTAGCACATTGTCAAGTATTATTTACCTAGTCTCTACTTTTGAGTGCAGAGGTGAATAATGAAAAATATTAAAACTCTAACTGCAAAGAGAGTTTGAGCAGACCAAAGAGCATTCCACCGATTCAACTTTGAAAGGAGCATCCAACCCAATTATGGCCCTCTCTTATTTCATGGAACCCAATTTATTAGCACAAAATTTGATAAATAAAGAAGTTGTAAAACAATTATGTTGATTATAAACATAGATAAATTCTGGGAAACAAAATTCGGAGTGAAACCACAATGTTCAACAAAATTAAATGGTCAAAAGACTCAAAACTCAACTTAAAATGACAGACCAAAAAAACTTAAAACTCCATCTTGTTTATTGGAGTGGGTAAAAATTGGTATTGAGAAGATCATAAAAAAAGGAGATACAGACAACAACAAAAATAGTCATACCCCATCAAATAGCAATGCTCATTGCTAGAAAGTCATAAAAGCAATTCTTTGCGGACACAACTTAGTACATAAAAGCATTATGTGATAGTTGGCGGCTTTCTAGGCAAATTTTTGGCCCAGTTCGATAACAGTTTTGCCCAGAGCTATTTTGTTATCAGAAGCTAAGCTAATCATACCATAACAGCCTATCATGCAACTCATACATGTTCATTCTATCTAAGCTAGTGACAAATGAAACACAGGAGCATGTAATAATAAAGCAAAATAAAACCATTCGATCTTACAAAGCTCTCAATGCAAAATCTTTTTCTTTGCCGTCTCCATACCTGTAACCCAGCGGCATTTTTACCCAAACCTTCTCACCAGAAACAGAGAAAGCCCTACAAAAAAAAATAAAACCCAGGATGGAGAGAGATATCAGAGAGCAAGAAAATGGGGAAAATCATACTTATAATGAACCAAGCAATCAAGTTCTGACCTTCAAAATCAACTACGGAGAGGAACACATACTGATTAATTAATATTCTCTGGTGTAGCAGCAAGGTATTGAACACCTACCTGCATATTAACAAGCTGATGAAAAAAAATCAACAAATCAGTTACATATTGTGTGTGCTATTAAAAGTTAAAACCCTACCTAGACCTTCATTGTGTGTGTGTGTATAAGGGTGTTGTATTAGAGCATCTCCAACCCTGAACTAAAATTAAACTGAAACCCAGAATTTGAGTGTAAAATCTCTTTTTGGTGTTCTAGTCCTTACTCAAACTCAACTCAAATTTGAGTTCTACTCAGATCCAATACCAAATAACCAAAATTCGATGTTGACTCAAACCCAAACTCAAATTCCAAATAGTGGCGGTACCTGGTGGTTGGAGGCATCGACAATGTTGGCGCCGGAGGCGGCAGAAGCTGATGGTTGTCGGCTGATGGCTTTCAAGGGCCAGAAAAACACGCAACTGCAGAAATACACGTCCATAAATCGACACGGAAAAGAGAAATCCAAGAAACAAGAACTGAACATGAAGGAACGAGTAACAACCGCTGATTTCAGCACCAGAAGAACGAAAGCAACATGAGCAAATCACAAAGTCTATGGCGAAGAACCCCCCAAATAACGCCTCACCGTCCGTCACCTAGGCTTCTTCTTCCGTTCTTCTGTCGGTGTCCAACAGTCTCCTCTCTCTCTCTCTCTCTCTCTCTCTCTCTCTCTCTCTCTCTCATCTGCTACGAACTAACGAAGGAAAGAATAAGGCGAATGTGGAGACGTGGCTTCATCTAGCCCACGTCCTTCACATGAGGCGAATAGACGAAAACGCCCTGGGTGCCCAAACCAGTGGCTCCCCAATTGAGGGGCACAATTGGAAAAATTGGACAAAATATGGCAAACGTTCCAATTGCTTTTGTTCTCTTAGTTTTAAAGCTTTAGATAGGCAAGCTTGAGTTTGTGTTGACTAATGTTGGTAGTATATGAATCAGGTAGCTCAGCTCAAGTTGAAGCTTGATCTTATCAAAAGGTTCCACATTTATTTTTTGAAGTCCAACTTTCACATTTCATTAAAACCAACACCTAATTCCATTAGTTGACTTTTGAGAGATAGAGTAAGAACATACATGAAGGACTGTTTACCAAAAATAATGGTGCAAGCCTGGAATAAATAAATTTTCCTAACATATGAAAGTTCATCCTATGCTAGATTGAATGTTCAGAGAAATAGAGAGAGAGGGATCACCCGTATAGACAATGAGCAAGATCGACGACCGCTGGTAGAAAATCGGTGATGGGTTCGTTCATTTGGGTGGCGCGATTGTCGACCTAGGGATTTGCGCGGGATTGTACTGGTTTGTCTTGCATCCTTTTTGACTGGAAAGTAGAAACAGAAAACCCAAAGTATTGACGCAAAATATTAAAAATTCCCAAACTTTAAGTATATAACCTCCGGCTCAGAGGCTGACTTGAGCCAATAATGAGCTAAGCCATGAGTGAATTGCAACCAGGTTGGCTTATTTGCAGCCGTAACAAAAGCATAGAGGCAAAAATTACGAACAAACAAGGAAAAGGCAAGACACAGATAATGCATACCAATTCTCCAACTAATTACTTTATCTCCGAAATTATGACTATATGTCAACTACTTTAAAGGATTACAAAGCCTGAAATGATGTACAAAAGTTCCATACAAAAATGAGTCTAAAACATAATTAGAATGATTTGAATTTTCTTGCATAGCTGGAATACTTTAACACCTACTTTAACACCTGGCCCTGAAATTAACCAATGATTGATTGATCGATTGCTCATTAGGGGAAAGTTCAAAGAAATGAGACACTTTGGCAGTTTTTTTGTGGTTTCAATTCAGAACTTGGTCAGGGAAGGAGATTGTTTTTGGGCCACGCGGGTGCAAAACATGGAGGGGATGCTTTCAGATTTTTTTTTTCCCTCGAACGGCTACTGATGGATTTTTTTCTTTAAAGGATTACAAGGCCTGAAATGATGTACAAAAGTTCTATACAAAAATGAGTCTAAAACATAATTAGAATGATTTGAATTTTCTTGCATAGCTGGAATACTTTAACACCTGGCCCTCAAATTAACCAATGATCGATTGCTCATTAGGCGAAAGTTCAAAGAAATGAGACACTTTGGCAGATTTTTTGTGGTTTCATTCCAGAACTTGGTCAGGTAAGGAGATTTTTTTTTGGGCTATACGGGTGCAAAACATGGAGGGGATGCTCTCACATTTTTTCCCCCCCTCCAACGGCTATTGATGGATTTTTTCCTCTCTACAAGACCTGATCTAATTTGCAAATACTCTAGCCACACAAACTCCAGTGGTTCATACGCACAAACCTTCAAAGCAGCCAAAAAAAAAAAGAAAAGAAAAAGAAAACGAACGTGATTAATTGACCACGAAAAACAACCTTTGATCACCACCAAAGAAAAAACCCTAAACACACAACTGCACACCAAAATCAACCTCATAAAAAAACACACCAGAAAAACACGCAATTGCAGAAACGCAAGTCCATAAATCGACATAACAATTGCTTTTGTTCTCTTAGTTTTAAAGCTTTAGAAAAAGAAAGTAACCTCCAAATCACAGTGAAGAAAATAAATTCAAAAAAATCACAAAAATCAAGCCAAACCCTAGAAGGGGAGATACAGGAGCCGCCGACCTAAGCAAAGAACAAAGCAACCGGAAAACACACAACACGTCCATAAACCGGATGAACAAAAGGAATATCAGCAAACCACAAAGTCTACGACGAAGAACAATCCAACACTGTCTCGTCTCTCTCTCTCTCAAATCAACCAAACTCAAGCAAGTAATAAACCTGAACAGTTACCTGTCGATGCTCAGCAAACACCTCCCACCGATCAACAAAGGGGGACCATCCACACACGTCACTGTTCGTCGCTCGTCACCCAAGCTTCTTCTTCTCCCGTTCTTTTGTCGCTGTCTCCTCTCTCTATCTCTCTCTCTGCCATCTGCCCCCAAACCAGACGAAGCAAAGAAAAAGGCAAAAGCAAAGCGGAGACGTGGCTTGATGTAGCCCACATTCTTCACATGAAGTGAATTGACGAAAATACCCTCGGTGCCAAAACCAGTGGCTCTTCAATTGAGGGACACAATTGGTAAAATTGGACAAAATATGGCAGACGTTCAATTGGCTTCAGTTCTCTTTTATTTAAAGCTTTAGAGATAAGGTCCTAGAGTGAAAGATACGAAGTTAGACAACCAATCTCAAGAAATAATTTCAGAATCTGCAATTTCATCAACTTCAACTTAAAATCTGACTTTGCATAGAAATAACTAAGGTACAAACTCCACATACTTTTTAAGGCCTATGAATCTAGTTTCAAAATCAGAAAACGGTTCGTAATTTCATCGCTCGAGTTAAGAATTATGGCCGTTTCCCCAACATGTGTTGGTGCAGACAGCACAGTTCCGAAAATGAGTGATGCTAGGTTAAGAATTTCTATAGAGCTCAATACTTCGAACTTGATCCTGAAATTTTTGCCGTAGATAGAAGACTAATAGAGGAACTCTCAGTAAAATTCTCAGAAATTTAAGAACTTTTGAACTATCTCAATAAAATTCCCCAAAATCAGACAAACATGAATTTTCCAATTCTGCAGAATTCTAAACCAAGTAATTTCTGTTCTAAACTACTTAAACTACATAAAATCCAAACATTCAGTAGGGCTTTCATGAGTTCTTCAACTCCCTAACAAAAACCCAACTCCCAATTCCAATTAAACTTGAAATCAATCTACTAGAGCAGCAAGGAATATGAATTTCACACTAAGAACTTGGAATTCATACCTACTTGAATTTCGATCAGCAAAGCTAGGATATTTCCTTCTAGAATTTCGATCAGCAAACCAAGTATTAGTGTAACAAGAAGCCAAAACATATACAATTATTTACCTGCCGCTGCCGTTGCTCAAGGCACAACTTCTCTGAATTTGCCATGCCAAGCACCTCTGATCGGGTCTGAGCCTTGAATCTGTGGGTGGCAACTTCTCCTGCATAAAGTTACTTTGGGAGTCAAATAGAATTTCAAGGATTGACTTTGAACACCCATCGAAACAATTAGGGGTTTTTTTTCTTTCAAGAAACTCAATTTAGGTTTTTTTCCTAGCAACTCAGCAATTAGTTCAAGGAGAGAGAGAGAGAGAGAGAGAGACCTTGGTGGTGGCGGTCGCCGGCGGTGGGGAGCGCTGCCCTCATCTGCAGTGACCAGGAGAATCAGCCCGAGATAGGGAGAGGGGATTTGAGGATAAAAGACTTGGGGTTGGGTACCGGTGGTAGAGGTGGGAAGCGTGGTCACCGGTGGAGATGGAAGCATCGTCGCCGGTGATGGTGGTGGTGGTGGGAGCAACCCTCTCTCCCGATTCTCTTCTCATCGTGAATGTGGGGATGGAAGGAAAAGGGGAAATGCGACCTAGAAGCTGGTTTTTTTTATTTAAAAGTCAAAACGACGCCGTTTTGAGATGACGCAGCGGTTGTGTGAATGGTTGTGTGTCCGTACATTGTGTGTCTAGCATTTTTGTATTACAAGATTGAGAGAGAGGGAGAGGCATGTAGAAGAGACCAAACAAAGCTTACAGTTTTGCCAAAAGGAATATGACCGTTTCTAAATTTTTTTCAACACTTGCCAAAGACCAAAGAATAAAAGAATGTAGAATATTTTGATGTAAAAACTTTCCCATCAAAACCGTAGTAAAATATTATAAATCGAAACAAGCAGAGCCTAGATATAGTCCGTCCACACAAGTTGTCAAGAGAATTCTATAGATTGACTCAAAGCCCTTATCAAACAGGCAGACAATCATACAACTTTGATAGAATCAGAATTTCCAAATGAGTCTCTCATCATGGATGATACAGGCAGGGCATGGATGGCATCCCCAAGTGTGGAGGATTTGCAAATCATATTTTATGCTAAAAACTTTAAGCTGTGTTTGGATCAGATATTTATGAGGAGAAATGAAAGTGTATTGGGGGGGGGGGGGGGGGGGGGGGGGGGGGGGGGGGGTTGTTGTGGTGGGTTTGGAGGGGAACTTACATGCGAAATAACGTACTTCACAAACCCCAATCATTTTCCTTTCCTTAATAACTCTCTCTACGATTCTTCATCCAAACACAACCCAAGAATAAAGGATCTCAAGAAAGCTTGCTAATCCTTTACACTCCTTCGAGGTCTCACAGGCGATTTCCTTGGTAAGAAAACAGCTTTAACTCACTTTATTAGACTTCATGTCTATTTAGGCTGCACCCTTCCTGGTGTTTCTAGCTCTGTTATGCTTCCAAAATAAATATATATAAAGACTCACAAATGTAATGAATTTGAGTTTCACAACTCACAAGCATTTCCCTCACCTAATACAAGGCACTAGCAATCTGCACTCGTTAGGATTACCACCTTCCTTACACGTCAATGCTAAAAGAAATTAAGAAAGGCAACAACTAACCATTTTTTTTTAACTTCACAGTAGCAAAATAAATATCAGCCTACATGCTGGGGCAACAAATCCAGTAAAGGTAAAACAATGCGAGGAGAGTGCATAACTAATTTATCGTTTTGACAGATATACAGTACAATTTTAAGTTGCCATCCATACAAGTTTTCAAGAGAATGTATAGACGCTAGACTAAAATCCATTACCAAACATGGAGGCAGTAACATAAGTTTGAAAGAACAAAATTTTCAGGAAGAATCTGTCATCAGGCACTCAATGCCGCTAAGGATAATCACCAATTGCTTTCCGAATCCCTTCATAAAGCCCTAGGGGAGGCTCCAGAACTTCTGTTCAAGGGTGACAAAAATGTTCAGAAAATTTTTATATACCAAACCCCAGATAAGTAAAGGTATTTATTTTGGTTTCAAATTAATTCGGCATAGGTTATTTTGTTTACTTGAGCCATAATATGTATTTACTCAAACATTTAAGTAAATTTTCATTTACTTTGACTTCGGAGGAATAATTCAGTGCATACAATATTAGGGGAAAATAAAATCATACGTGACAAAACATAGTACTTTAGAGCACGTTTTGAACCCAGGGGTTTCGCTTGAACCCCCTCAAATGATGCTAGAGCTGCCCCTGATCAAGCCTCAGCAGAAGTCTTAAATTGCAAAATGTTTTAACCTAACAATAAATCATTAAAGCCTATCGCAAGTAGGTTAAGGTTTTCAACAGATGGGTCCTCCTCCATGAAAAAATCTCAATGCTTGGATAATATTCCAGTGCATCAGAAGACAACTGAATCATCCAATCCATAAAATCAATTTAAACTCTAACAGTTTCTCCAAAGAATTCCCAAACACCACCTGCCTTGTTTCAAAATCCGAATTAAATTTCTTCTTCTCTCCCGCCTTTTCTTATCCATCCAAGCGGAGAGATGAGTAAAACAGTAAATACATAGCGAGGAAAACGCAACGCTAATTTGGCAGTTGGCTTCAAGTCTTCAACAGGAAAATAAAATGATACAATTTCCATTCATAGTCCATACGTTACATCAAGACAATCATAAACTGATCACTAAATTTACTTTGTGAAACATCCATATTTGGGACAAACAATTACTCTATCTATGGACTCAACACATTTATCAAACAAGCAGGCAATGGAATAACTTTAAAAAGAAAAAAAATTTCCGGGAAGGATCTGTCATAATGCAATGATACACCAATTACCTCTCCAATGCCACTCAGAACAGTTGTATTAAGAAATCCTTTTTCAAGCCTCAGCAGAAGCCTTTGAGCTCCTAAACCCCTTTTTCAACTCAGCAACCCTCTTCACACACCCGGCCTTCGACTTCCCCGGCACAGCCGCCGCGATCTTCTCCCACCTCATCGGCACATCCTTCGGAAACGCCTTCAGTGCATTCAACAGAGCTATATCATCTCCGCCACTCCAACCCACACTCTCTCTCACCACTTCACCACCCTCCACCACCACACCACCATCTCCGCCACTCTCCACCTCCTCCTCGATCCGCTTATCCACGGGCTTCCGGTCCTTCAAAAACCGCACAAACGAATCGGCATCATTAGTTTTCCTCTCTCCCATCGACTTGGCAGCCTTGATCACGCTCTCCACCCCGTGCCGCCCCCGGAACACTTCCGCCACCGCCTCCCACCGCCCCGGCTTCCCCACCGGATGCTTCACCAGCAACTTCTTCAACAGCTCGTAATCCCCCTCGACCCACTCTCTCTCTCCTCCGCCCTCGACCGCCGATTTATCACCCAAATTTGCCTCCGATTGACACGGCCCTCGCAAATCATCTCCATTCTTTATACACTCAACGGTTTCCTGAACCGGATTGAATACCGATTCGTCCGGTTTGCGGGGTCTGGACCGGCGATTGGGGGTTTTCTTGTCGAGATCCGGGGAGGGGGATGGGGGAGGAGGAGGGGGTTTGAGGAGTTTGCCGGCGCCGACGCGGATGTCGCCGGCGGTGAGGGAGGAGGGGGCAAAGGGGCCGAGGAGGAGGGAGAGGGCGAGCCAGAAGAGGAGGGATTGGAGGGGCTCGGGTTGGGGGGAGAGGAGAGAGAGGGAGAAGAGGAGGGTGGAGAGAGAGAGGGAGATGAGGAGGGAGGGTTTGTGGAGGGATGGGGGGTGGGGTTGGGGAGGGGAAGGTGGGGCGGAGCGAGATTGGAAGAGGAATCTGGGTCTGGTTTCTGCTTCGTCTAGGAATTCCATTTTTCCACAGAGAGAGAGAGAGATAGAGTGTGTGGCCGTCGACCATAACAAACAAAAAAAACAACTGAACATCCTCCTCCTCCTTTTTTTTTTTTTTTTTTTCCAGCCCGTTTGTATCCACTTACGGATGCCTTAATTAATCTTCTTCCTGATTCGGTCAAAAGACGATCATCCACGCACACCTTAATATTCACAAGTAGTAACTTTCTTGCAACTCGACCACAATAATTGAACCTTAGTCAATTATGTAAGGAACAAACTCACCAATCAACCGGACTAACTCTTGTCCTAACAAGTGAACTTTGCTACGATTATACTCTTATATCTATTTTGCCTTCCTTATTTATTTTTTAAAAATTATTTTTTAACAATTTTAAATCAAAATTTAGCGATAAACAATCTCCCTAAACCCTAAAAAAATAATAGTGCTAAATATTCCGAATTAGTCTTTCATTTTAAAATAAAATGATTCACGTTTTCCCAATAAAAAATCAAAAAATATTAAATTTTGTAATTATATGTTTGTGAATTAAATATTCGCATTGCCCGGAGAAAATAGAAGCAATGGTAGAATTGCTCATCAATTTTTACTAGCATATATCTGCACACGCGCGATGTGCGTGTAATTTTCAGGAAAAAAATTTCCCTCAGGCTTAAAGTGAAGCAAACAGAAGAAAAATGAAAGCGAACAAAACTTTTATGCTTTGTATTATTTTTGTTTGGTAAGTTTCTTGTTAAATAAATTTTATAGTTTCTCGCTTGAAGAGGAATATTTAATATTAGCTATTGTGGCCCGTTCGACTAAAGTCTATAACTGCAAACATCTATGGTGCTCACTCGGTTTTAACTAAGGCTTCGTATGTTTGGGCGTAAAATATTTTTTGGTAAAATGTTTTACTTGTTTTTTGGTATTTGATTTTGTAAAAATGAGTTTTTCATTAATTGGATGAAAATGACTTATCTTAAATAATCATATGTAAGTTATTTTCCGAAATGAACCCGCTACGTTCTACTGCAATTCTTACTGCTCAGTTTTCTCGATCGTCAGTATTGACTCATGATCAATTCCAATATTCTCATATCTTTTCACCGTTTAAGCCCCTTCTCTACATTATTTTGTTGATTACTGAAAATATTTTCAAGAGTCAACCAAACACCACAAAACAAAAGTTTGAAATTTATTTTCTAAAAAAACATTTTATAGATAAAATATTTTACATCGAACAAACAGAGCCTAAAACTAATGCAATACAAGATGTCGACTGTGGAGTAATGGTCTCTGGGTTGCAAATTGCAACAAACCAACTCTTCTGAACCAACCATTTACAAAGAAACTATTTTGAAATCATGTGCAAAGGGAGGAGATTGATGGAGAAGAGAAGCAACGCATGCAGACAAATCTCCTAAAGAACTCATATGTATCTTGCTCAAACTACACAATCATAGATTTTTCTTTGAAGTTCAAGAAAAGATATACAAATTTTCTACGATTCTATGTTGGAATTTTTTCTTCTTTCACAACGAGAGAAAAAAAAAAGAAGAGGAAATTGTTCTCTACTCTATAGGAGGGAGGATAATCGACCAACCTTTAGGAGGAAAGAGAGTTTAGCAAGGAGGAATAAGGGCGGCCGTAACCTTATGTTCTTCCAATGGTTATGTTAATCATTTAAGCATAGTTATTAAACCCCGTTTGAGAAGCAATAAATAGAAGGGGTAATCCGTTCCATTTTCCCTTCTTAAAAAATAAGTATTTATTTTTAATTTTTAAACATAAAAATAAATGTATTTATGAAAATAAATTTTCAAATTTTTTACATTGTTCAAAAGATATTATCGAGATCTATCGAACAAAATTCATATTGCATATTTTGTTGATTTTAATAAGCTCATTGTTTTTAAGCTTAAAAATAGGTACTTATTTATTTAATAACTATTTTGGAAACTGGAACAGGGCTGAAATTTGAGAAAAAGTAGGGAGATCTCTGCTATTGGCAGAAACCTCGAGGGGGTCAGTGAAATTTATCCTATTTCTTTACAGGGACGCAATTTCATTGCCAGGGGATGTCTTTCTTGACAGTATATAAACCGCAGGAGCAGAGAAGGCGATCCCAACCCAAACCCTACTAGCCGTTGGTTGCCGAGACCATATTCCGAGGCTCCAACACCGGCGACGATTTTTTCGCACGCCGTTATTAACAATCGCGTTCGCAGGTACGAAAGCAGTTTATCTTGGCTTCAACTAGGATGAATTTCCATGGACGAGGTTTTTTAGTTAATCCAAACCACCCTTTGCGAATTCTTGAATTTGCAGTGTTCTTGTCATTGTCTTTGTGCGCGCGTGTGTGTGTTTTTTTCCCACCAGGTGTTTTGCGTTTGGCTCCACTTTCGCATGTTAACTGTTTGATAGAATTCTTCAGCTAGAAAACCTTTGCTTTCATTAATGTTACTTTTTGTTCTTCTTGAATTAGATATATTTTAGTACACCCAAGTCCCAACTGATCTTTTCATATTCATATTCACTGCCTTGTGCTTTTAAAATAGCATGAATAGATGGGGCATACTCCGAAGGATTATACGCATGGATGGGTCGGAAACTGGATTAATAGTGAAAGGGTTTACAATCTTTTAGTCTCATCCATCTAATAGTGAGGGGGTTAATGGTATATTGGTATTGATACCACATCCCCATGTACAGTTCATAGTTTCTGAGATATAGTATCGGACAGTGTATCCAATGTGAAATCCTGACCACAAAAGTTTATGGATGTAAAATTCAATGCAATACTGCTATAGGTCAGACAAACAAACGGGGCTAGAGGGAGGGTAGAAACAACAAAAATACTTAGAAGTATAAGGAGATCGACAAGCAATCCCAAAAGAAGATTGTGTTTGGAGTCGCTATTCTAATGCTTAGGTCAATTAACTTCCAAAGTCGGAAGTTCCAGTTGGTCTAACGCTATGAAACCAGAGTCCTTCCTAGGGTGAGATGATCTACAAGAGTAATCTTTTGGAGTCACGAGAATAACCACCTTCTCATTTTAATAAAGCTGGTTTGTTTGGACTGATGAAAGTGCATTATCCCTCTCACGGTGTGTATGTTTCAGATGAATATTGAGCATCTTACCTACATCTGAAATGATGATTTAATGCTTGTTATTATCCCCTTCTTTTCCTCCCTTGTTTAGTACTTTAAAATAATATTTAGAGACAATACAATTCTACTAAAGTTCCATAGTAATGCCATTTCAGCTCACTGTAACAAAAGTGTGTTATTCCAAACTCTAGCTCTATTTTTGGGTTCACTGAGATGTTTGGAACTAGTTAACCTCAAGGGAAGTTACATATTTCTCTATGAAGCACGGATACTCTATTTTGGCCTCTCTATCACGTATCGTACGCGTGTCGGATATGGATATGCTCCAAATACGTGTCTGATATATTTTTTAAAGTATCCTGCTTTTAAAATTATTTTTTGGTATCCCGATACGTTTTGGATACGTGTTGGATATACGCGGGGATAAATATATTATTACTTAAAATATATGGGTTAAGATTGCAATTATGACTATATATACTCTCTTTTTTCCCACCGACACCAGAAAGGCAGAAACAGAAGACGATCGATATCCTCTCTCTCTCTCTCTCTCTCTCTCTCTCTCTCTCTCGCGCGCGCGCAGTGTATATGTAAATATATCTCTTGCCAAGTCAGAAAAAATGAGGTGTTTTCTGTCCAGCCGGAGCTCTTGTCATCTCTCTCTCTCTCGCGTGTCTGATTTTAGTGTTGTTTTACTAGTATAATTATGGTGAACTTGGGTAATGGAAAATTTTAATCATTAATGGAATTTTAGGAATTAAAGATTATATATATATATAATATTTTTTTATATTCAACGTATCCTCAACCTATCATATCATTCTTTTTGGAAAAATCACGTATCCGCATATCCGTATGGTACCGTATCCGTGCTTCTTAGGGTAGGCCTATACAAATGGACTTGTATAGTTGTGTATAAGGCGTGTTTCTATTTTTGTTGTGCCTTAGTGTTGGCACAAATGTGGTGTAAATTTCTGCGAATGTTAATGTATTGCAAGCGCATGGTTTTTTTTTTCCTTCTTAATTTCGTGTGAGGGAGCTTTATAATGGTTAGCCATAAACTGCCAAGGGCTAATACAATGTAGTGTTTTTACTCTGTGTAGTACAAAATGGAAAGGGAAGAACCCATGTTGATGATTGATTTGGACACAAAGATTTTCCAGATCTTTTCAGATTTTATGTCAAGGTTAGTGTGGAACCCTATGTAACTGAAGGTTGATCTTTAAATTTAGAATAACTTTGCCATATTTAGTTTGATTACCAATTGAAATATACCTCAAGGTTGTGCAAAACTAGTGTGATATTTTTATTGAAGAACTGCATTTGTTTTTTAAAAAAAAACACCCTTGAACTTGTCTACATGATTGAATGGCGATTTGAGTACGGTATGAAGTCATACCTTTTAATTTTGGAATTATACACTCTTGTGTCTTGCATTGCAATATGTATTGTCTACAAACAAGCCACCCCTTGTGTACAATGCTTGTGGACATACTTGAATCCGTTGGATGTTGAAAATAGGCAGTGTCAGGTTGTGGAATCACATACCATAGGAAATAAATACTAGTCCCATATTCGGATCTCCAACAATCAACTTCATGATATTGACTTGCTACTATGCTAGAACACATGCTATGGATATGCTAAGTCCCCTAGTAAAAGCGAAATGGATGACTAAGTTTTGCTTACAAATCATGCCCACAGTTTTTGAACATATAAAGAATTATTTGAGATGTCCATAATATTAAAAGTGGACGAGAAATTTGGAACGGAGGGAGTATATACTTGTCATACTTATCTTACACGTAGTTTTAGCCAATGTTCTAAATGGCGCTCGGCACTAGTTGGGTGGCGACCCGCCGCCGAGCGATTCGGCTTTTTTTTTCCAAAATATTTTTTTAAAAAATATTTTCAAGGCAATCAAGCTCTGCCAAGCCCGCCAAAATGGCCTCCTAGGTCCGCAAAAATCTCCCTCAGTCGCCTAGCCACCAAGCTCGGCCGAATCTCCCTATCTGCTGAATGAGCCGCCGAGGGGGAAATCATGGTGCCAAGCGCCTAGGCTGCCATTTAGAACGCTGGTTTTAGCACCATGATCCAACAGCTTCCACCCACTAAGCGAAAGCGATGTGAGACAAGTACCCGCCCAAGCACATCAAACTCCTCTAGCTCGTCTAATATGTGGCCCACCCAAGCACGACAAGCACCTCAAGCTCGTTCCTTGTCGTGGCCACCAAAGCACGTCTCCTCTCGGGACCTGCCAACACTTTTGATTGGTGTAAGGCTTTGATATCACCTGTAACTACCTCGCGTACTGATCTGCTAACCCTTAGTCTAACCATTTGACTCAAAGTTATAACTGAGGGTAATAGTAGCTAGTTAGGATTACCTTATAGACTACTCAATAGTCTTATTATATCTAATCAATGTGGGACTAGGGAGGGATTTCTTAGAAAGACTGAAACCCGGAGGAGCAGAAGACCCTTTCCTCACAAAGAGGGTACAAATCAACCTTTTGACAACCACCGGACAAAAGTGAAATAGAAAACTATCTCGATGGGAGATTGTGCAACTCCAATTCGACATTTGTTGCAAAGCTTTGAACTGAGGCAGAACTCTGCTTTTTCAAAAGTACTAAATAGGATCTCAGGCTGTCAGCAACAGTGCAAAGTTGGCATGTTGTTTGACTGAAATTGTTTCCTTTATGCACATTTAATGAAACAACGAAGAGAAAGCAATTAAAAAAATTAATCCTTGTGAGCTGCTGTACATGAAAGATTTTTATCTCTAGGATAGACACATCCAAAGCAGAGTCACACAATGTAGATCCAGACATACACTTTCAAATATAATTTGAAGTAACTTCATTATTTACCAAACCTATGTGATTTGAAGTGTCAAATCAATACTGGAAGGACATTGCAAGCATTTGTTTATGAGATAAAGCAATGTCATTGTAGCAAAGCCATTCAGTTAATTTTTTTTTGTAGCAATGCCATTGGATAAGTCCATCAATAAGGTCATGCGTGTTCATCCCATATTAGCACTAAATGGTGTAGATACCTTCTAGTTACAGTTGGAGTCAGAGCTAAGTTCCACCAGCTTGACAATGTGTTCTGAGATGTCTCCTCTAGGCATCATTTATATTTTATAGTCTATTACATAGCATTTGTAAAAGATATGCTCTTTATTTCCGCTGGTAAAAATGTTGTTTCTGTACATGTTATCTAATGCATGTCTTGCGCTTCCAGGGTCACACAATTTGAGGAGCTAGTGGCTGTTGGAAGTAGGTTACTTGTGGGCTTTCACCAAGGACTCGGTTAGTGACTTTAGAAGTCTGGTAATCATTTGCTGCAGGTGGTTGGATGATGTTCTCCTTTTCATTGTTATGATCCATCCCCATGATTTCGTGCAGAGTCTCTTCGACGGTCTCCAATTAACAAGACATCAGAGTTGGTCAACCGCATCATTGGAACTAACAAAACCGAGAGGGTTTTAAAGTATATTGAAGCTGGATGTGTAAATGCTCATGATGGTGTGCAAAATATAAGCAGACGTAAGTGCATTTCCAGTTATGTCAATTGAAGTTAGTGGGAACTTACGGGACACTTTTGAGTACTTCAGTGAAATTTCTTATGTTTGTTACTCTTCTAGAAATATTTCATTGGGAATATCTCCCTCCATTGTAACTACATTTGCTTCCATTGTAACTACATTTGCTTTGATATATACATGAGATGCTACTAACACATTCTGTAACACCTCACCCTAGTCACCCTTTCCACGGAGCCCGCTGAGGGTTGTCAGAAGCCCACTAATTTCCATTAACATATCTTCCTTCACCTTGTGCGTCTTTCATTTTTGTACATAAAGTGTATACAGAAAATGCGATTATAATTCGAAAGAATGAAAGCTTACAAGGAATCCATAACCGATTCGGATATATAATTTTCTTCACCTTCCCTTCTCCCTACCCCATCTTTATTCCTTCCAAAACACAATTCACACCATCTTTCTAACACACAAGAAGCACGTACCACATGTACACACACTTTGGTGAGGCACCTCTCGAAGACACAAGAGTGACAACAGTCACCTTAAATTTCTCGTTGTCTTGTTTTAAGGTGCAGGGATTTTGTGTTCACTAGTTCAAGCATGAAGTTGTTTTGTAGGCTTTAATTTATGGGTTCCTTCACATTTTAAGTGACGTTTAACATGAAATTCTTACACAGGCAAAAGTCTCACAAAATTAAGTCCTACCAAAGAAAACACTGTTTAACCTTGTTTGGGATAGAAATAACCTGAATATAGAAGGTCTGAACACGTCTTGCCCAGATGACTCGAATCTGTACATGCTCTTTGTTGGTTGTGGATAGGATAAATAGGAGAAGTAATTTGTATGAGAAAATGGTGGAGTAAGTTAAGGGAAAATGTCTTTAGAGATGCTCTCTCTCTTGAATCTCTTGAGAGCCTCCTCTCTTTCCCTTTCTCTCTCTATGACTCTTGGGTCTCTTTTTTCTCTTTTCCTTAATGAGCAAGAAATGAAGGCTATATAAAGACATGGGCACTGTGTGGTTTATCGACAAAAGGTAGCCAATGGGAAAGGGACCGGTGTCCTAAAGAAGGCCTCCACTGAGAAGGGGACACGTGTACCATGAGTCTCTCTAATTCTCTCCCTGGGATAAATCCCAGCATAGCCAAGGGTTTACGACTATGGGCGCGGTCGGGCCATGTTATTGACCCTAGCACTCTCTCATGGCCTACCAAACAAAACCTCCACAGAGTTACCATCACAATTTCCTCTGTTGATGTGTGGCTGTCTTTGTGTGCAAGAGGAAAAAAGTGTGGGTGGAAGCACTTCACAATTTCCTCTGTTGACTTAAGGCAGACACAACAATTCAATAGACCGAATTGTTCACCAAGACAACGACCACTTGTCTCTATTGATCTGTCACCATCAATGTGAATGCAGAAGAAAGGACGATAATACCCCGCACAAACCGCCAAAACAGAACACAATCATGGGACACAGAGGAAAAGCATCAAAAGTCTGGAAAGGTACTTTGGTAGTCACGCCAAAACAGGCGAATAGACCATATCTACCCCTGAGGAGGCCTACGTTTACCAAATTGGGGGGCTGGATTGGAAAAGTTGGAACAAATTGTCCATTGGATTTCATGTTCGTTTACTTTCATCAGCAGATGGATATAATTCATCTCATCTTCCACATACCTTCTGGAAAAACTTATATCTGTGAATACCCAATCAAAGTGAAATTGCTATGGAGATCACTATTAACAAAGTTCCAGGATATTACTCTTTTGCTATTCTGGAGCATCCTTGTAGAAGAGAGAGCACTGACAAGTTTTGTATTCTTGCATTACTATTTGGCAGTCTTAAATTTATTAGGGTTTCTCTAGTGTTATATAGCTTGACAAAATTTCTTCGTCGCCACTTGAATCCCATCACTGGTGATGCAGTGCTATGATTATCAGAGTAGCCACATCTTGCATAGTGAATGCCAATAGTATCTTCTGACTATCAGGAAAGATATGTTTACCATCTGTAGGCATTGAGCTGTTTCAGTGGATTGTACTGGTTACAAGTCTATGCTGCAGCCGGCAAATGATGTATCCATAGGATTGGAATCTGTCATCCATTTGATGCTAATTGAAAACCTGGATTGATTGATTTTTGCTGTTGTTGAGTTAATTTATTTTGTAGGTTTTTAGATGTTAGCATGTTTGGTACCTTGACTTTGCTGGCATGCTGCCTTAGATCTATTTGACCTTATTGTTTTTTTTCTTTTCTTTTTTCTTCCCCATACGTTGGGAATTGCATGGAGAAGTGCATACATGCCAAGTCGGACTTCAGGACCACGTAAGTAAAGGTAAATCATTCCTTGAATTATCATCATTCTTTCGTGATGTTTTTCTCCCTAAATCTTTGTGATTTGGTACCTTAAAGATGGAATTTCATGTTTGTGTGTTCTTACATTGTTTTCATAAAATTTTCTCTGAGCACATTTGTGAACAGTTTTACATTATTTCTATAAAATCCAATGTAAGTCAACTCAGATCGCTGATCATAAGGCAAGTAAGAAGCTTGCCTTATGTTGGATTTTTGAACAGTTTTACATCACCTTCTATGATCACTAGTATAGAGCATTACACTAACCTGCAAGCTAGCTGAGAGAACTGCCATACTACAAAATGGTCTTTTTTCCTGTGTATATCCTAAGAAGCACGGGTACGGGTATAAGTATGGGTACTGGTACATACGGTATGGCAGTATGACGAAATGTTGGGTACGGCAATAACAAATTCGTTTTTATAATATAGAGCAATTTATTACACATAATAATTACACATCAAATAAAGGAAATAGCAAAATGACTTGGATAACTAAGAATACTACATCAAATAACTGTTTAATGCCAACTTTATGGTGCAAATCAAAGTTTAATGCCATTATACTAGAGAACCTATGGACTGAACTCTTTATTGTAGAATCATTCTAATCATAGAAACATGAAGTCTTGTCAGTTAGTTTCATCACTGTATTGGGCTATGGCAGTAATCATACGGAAAAATCTCAGTACGTGTTTTATGTACCCGGTACATATTTACAAGTACCATTCAAGTACTGGTACCTGGTACGTTATTGGTATGAGTAAGACGGGGTTTTAGAAGTAGTCATGCTACATAGTGTATATCCATAAATCTCGTTTTTGGATAATTGGAATCTGTGGATTGGGCTGTGATGCAGATCTTGTCTTTTACATATGAACCTTTGTAGGTTTTATGGTTAAAAGTAAAGGCTTTTCTGGTTTTGTTGGTAAAATAGCTATTCTGCAATCTTATTGCTGTCAGGTGTGATACTTGATTTGATTAAATTTATTGCAGGCAAATGGATAGTGCATGAACTTGAAGGCCTTGTCAGGGAGGTAACGGGTGCGATGCAAGCTGCAAACGAAAACAAAATGCTTTTGAAGGACAATGTTACTGGGGATTTGATTGGTCTAGAAGCAACCGCTTCTGAAAAGGTAGTCTATTCTTGATGTTATATTGTTCTTAAATTAACGAATTCATTTATTTTCTTTTGCTGTTCAGATTTAACTTATTTTGTCTTCCAGTTACTTTTTAACCAGTGTTTACTTATCATTTTTTGCTGTTTATAGTTTATTGGTTTTCAGTTTAATTACTATTCTTGAAGAGTTGGGGGTAGTATGGTTTGAGATAGCTATTCTATTTTTCAGTCAAAAGTTCTTCATCCTTCATGAGGGCACAAATAGGTAACTTGTGATTTGTTTTTGTTGTTTGATGTAGCTCGTTTACTTTTTCGGCTAATGAAATCATATTTACCAAACAAGAAATTTCAAACCACGACCCTATAATTGATAAATATCACCATCAAGTTGTGCAAAATGCTCTTTCCTTCATCCTTGTTGATTTCCAATTCTCATCATCTGCTTTTCCAGTGACGGAGTCCGGTTTAATATCAGGAATAAGGATGCTCCTTTTAAAGCTCCCTTCTAAAATCCTTTCCTGGCTCCCACTCTCTCTCCACCCCCTCGATCTTCTTCTACTCAGCAGTTGATCGAACTTTGAAGCCAATTGAGTTACTTCTTCCTAGAAGATTTAGCTCCTTTTCTTTCTTCCTCTAGACCTTTGTCACCATACATCAATCCTGCAATTTCTTCACCACTTAATGTCTTTGTATTCTCACTCCGGCCTTGTCATAAATGAATATAAGTATCTCACAACTACCAAGCCCCACCCATAAGGGACCAGGCTCCATTTTGCCCACTTTATACGGGTTTCTATTATTACATTTTCTAGCTGATATTGTTATCCATTTGAGTTTCCCCCTTAAAAAGTTTGAATATTTGGTTGTTTCTTCCATTTTTTACCATACTCATGCATATCATGCCTACATCTTAGTTGTGACTATTAAACACCACTGGGCTTCAGTAAGTTTTGTTTTGGGCTTGAAGTAGCCTTGAACTCTTAACTAACTGGTGCATGATAATCTGTAGTTGTGAATGCAACCAGTATAGGTATCTGAACATTATAGTGTTCATATTGGTTTTCAATTTAGTCCATAACAGTAGGGTTTGTTCTTTTTCAGGAGAAAATTATATCTTCTAATGTTGATGAACCTGAAATTCCTGAATATGCTGTCATGATGGGTGTTATATACAGCATGTTGAAAAGGGACTACATCATGCAGGTATGAAGCTCCCCTGTCTTGTATCACATATTCATATGCTAATGTAGAAGTTTGAGTAGTGCCTATAATGTTCGTAAAATGTATTGAATTTGGAAGCGTACTTTGACTAGGTGTGAGTTCTCCAATGATCTACGCTTTTGGGAGATTCTCATAGAGCTAACTCATGACTTTGTTGCAGGAGAAGATAATTTCTTCACTTAATCTAAAGTCGTCATCAGGAGAATTGGAGAGCTACAACCTGATGTGGTCCTTGAGGCCTTTTATAGATGATGAAATCATGCATCAAGCTTGGAGACTTGTTGCCTGAGTGACACAGGATTTTTCAGCGAGGATGATTCACTATCGTGAATAACCAACTGTAAAGAAAGAATACTTTGGCTGATAGCTATGACATTCCACTTTATATTTAATGCCCAAAAGATAGCAGGTTGAAGTTGAGAGCAGCTAATTAGAACACTCTCACTTGTTCTTTTCAAAACCCTATAGTGTGAGCCGTCCGATTGTAATCTAATGGTCCAGATTAGTTATGAATGTTTCGATGGCTGAGATTAGTTTTGTTAAATACTGGAGGGCTGAGATTGCAACCTCTCACCCATAACAAAAAGGACAGGGTAAACGTGTGCTGTTTGACAGTTGTACCGCTCAGTTTGGTTTCAATATGGCTCTCTCTCTCTCTCCAAAAAAGCCTCTCTCACTTCTTGCATTTCCAAAATTCAAAATACCGTCTCTCTCTCTCTCTCTCTCTCCAGCCTTTCGTTTTACTGTCTTTCTCTCCTTCCCTCTCACTGCTGGAATCCCAAAACCCTTAACATGTTCCACTCCTTCATCCTTTCCCAAGACTGGGTTGTTCAGACTGAGGCAGCATCAGTTTCACAGTCAAGACGATAACGCCGGTGAGTCCACTCTCACTCTGTGTTCCATTTGTCTTTTCTCATCTCTTCTTCGTTTAACCATTGTGATCTCCATTCAGTTTCTATATTGTAGATCTGAGGGATTAATTTCTTGCTGGGCCGACTCAGATGATTCATATATATGCCCCTATCCATTGTCAAGCTCTGCAATTTTTTTTTCTCTCATTTTCATTGTGTTAAAGTTTACCTACACCCATTGGCTTTGGACATATATTTCCCCCCCATTGGTTTTCCTTATCTGTTGTCTACGTTTTACTAAGCTGTGTGCATTGATGTTGATTAAGGTGATTTTTTTCCTTCCTTTTCCAGGTACACACGGCATGCATAAAATTAGTGCAGAGAAAACAGGAAGGCTGCTTTTATTGCTTTCTCTACTTTTTTCCCTTGGGGGTTTTGTGCAATTAACGGATCTATTTCATTCAGCACCTCTTGAATTTGGTTTTATAAGCAACAAATGCAGATATTTCTATCCGGTTTTTGATGATTAATTTTCTTCAATCAATTTCTGAGGATTTTTTTTTTTCATTATATGCCGGTAAGTACATATCAAAACACCGGATAGGATTCGTTGTGCAGTGTGTCCACTCTTGATTATCAACCAGTGAAGTGGGATCCTTTAAAGACCATGATAGCCATCAGCCTTAGCCACAAGTACTTGGTTTTGGATTGGTACTTAATTGCTAGTGGCATTTCAACTGGGGTTTACAGTAAGTTTTGATAAGTCAAGACTCATGTAGGTTTTTTTACTGTTCTTTTTCATGGAACAGAGTACCACGGATGTAGCTCTTAGTTGTCTTAACCATGAAAATGATGCTTAACATTTAAAAACATCTTGTGTATTCAAGTGGATAAGACCTTAGTTGCACGAAGCAGGGGTGGGGACAGGAGCGGTAGCTGGGCGGGGGCACATAGAAGCTCCTCATTTGGGGGTGCTGGATGGAGCGCTTATTTATAAATAAATACAAAGAAAGACTAGTAATTTGTGTCACCTAAGTACATATTATGTTTATACTAAGTATTTGTGCAGTATTGAGTTAATGTTTTCCTAGTATCTTAGAGGGTTGGATATTTTCTCTTGCTTAGTAGTTCTTCTTTTGTTTCTTTTGGGATTCCTATGCTCGAGAGGTTCTATCTTAGTTGGGAATGCGTTCCTTTCTAGATGGGAGCGAGGTTCCTTGGAGGTTTTGATTTGGGAACGTGGGAGCGAGTTTTTGAGGGAGATTCGACACCCCAACAGGAGGTTCCTGCAACTAAGGATAAGACTCAAGAGTGCTGTAATTTGTTTTTTTGATTCCTCGTGTTTCGTTTGGAATTGAAATGAAATGCCCAAGTGGCTGTGCCTTGCACTCCCTTTTCATATGAAAAGTAATTTAAATTTGTTTGTGTAATACTTCAATCATGATGAATGCTGGTAGATTACATGAGTACTTTGACTGTTTCGTTGTCTATGTGATGACTGTAATAGTCATATTTATTTTCATGACGTTTATATGGTCATTCCTTTTCATTATAAACACCATTTTTTTTTTTCAAAAGTGATTATAACATTGACATGACGCGATTCCATTTCTTTCCCTCTTCAGTGATTTTTTTTGTGACTTTTTAGCACAATTGGGAACGAATGGTAATCCAATAGTTGTTCGAAGACATGAACGCCATTAGACAAGAATCGAGCATTGCTAAGAGTTGAGCAGTTTATACTCTGTCATATTTATGGGACTTTACTAACAGAAAGATCATTCCATATGATATTTTTGGTAGTCAGTTCTTCGGATATTTGTTTGTTGTTGTTCGCAAATTATAAATTTACTAATTTAGTGATCTTCTGTGTCTAATGGGAACAATAGGTTTGGATCTGATTGGAAAATACGAATTTTTAATGGTTTGGGAACAATAGGTTTGTGTCTACCTCTAATGTCGAAGCAGTTATACGGAATTTGAGCAAGTACACACTGGAATTTGAGTAGGAAAATCATCCCTTTCTCCCGCCTTTAACATTTGCTAAATTCAGTCTTTGTTCATGAAGCTAATTTAGTTTTTGTTTTCTTGCCAGTTATAATTTGTTGATTATATGACCCTCCAATGCTGTCATCATCAGCAATGATCAGCACTTTGCTTATCGAGTGGTAAGTTTTTAATAGCACTCTATGTCGACTGTCAAGCATTGATTGTGAGCGTCAGTTTATTAATCTATGGATTGTCTTCCCTCTTTCCCTAGAACCCTGATGATTCTAGAACCATGTTTGATCCTGTGGGTTCACTCTTCTCAATTTCTAGACGCACTGGTTTTAAAATTCCATTTAAGGTTTTCCCTATGAGTTTTTTTACCGCATTCCAGGCCGTTCAAGTTTTCTAGTGCACATTTTTCATTTGTCAACACCTCAGTTGAACCATGTGGGTGGATTCTTTGGGATCATCAAAATTCTGTTGTGGTAGTTTGATGCTAATGAAAATAGTTCCCAACATTCCAGAGTATAAATAGCAGTGTGTTCATGAAAATTTTATTTGTTATGGGTTATAACCTTTTTCAGTTGACATGGTTTATTCATATCCCAAAGATTCCATTTCTTTTCCCCTTCAGTGATTTTTTGGAGAATTTTGTTAGCACAATTGGAAATGGATGGTAATACTATAGTTGTTCAAAAAGACATGCACTCCATTAGACAAGAATTGAGCATTGCAAAGAGTTGAGTAGTTAATACTCCGTCGTACCCAAATTTATGGGACTTTGCTAACAGAGAGATCATTCGATATGATATTTTTGGTATGGAATATCGGATGGAACTGACTATTAACAAATAGTAGTTAATACTCAGTTCTTGGAATTTTTCATTCTTCTGTACGTAAATTACAAAAATCACTGGGTGGATTCTTTGGGATCATCAAAATCCAGTTGGGTAATTTGATGCCGTTGAAAATTTTAGCAACGGGACACTCCAGAGTATAAAAAGCAGTGAGTTCATGAAAACCCTATTTGTTAGGGGTTATACTTTTAACCTTTTTCTGTTTACGTGGTTGATTCACATGCCTCTGGCCCTGTTTTCTCCCCCTATTATGACCACCGTAATATTCTACTGCAACCTTACTATATTGAAGAATAAGCTTATTCTTTTTTCTTGATCTATGGAGTAGGCTTGTCTCCTACAACCTACTCTGTCTCCGAAATCATCCTCACCTATGAACAAAGTTCTCTCTAAAAGCTCTAGCACAACATCTTATTGATTTAAACGAGAACAAAGCTCTCTCTATCCAAAAGTTTTAATAAGGCCCCGATAATTCTCACCTAATCATTAGCAACAGTTGACAGCCTTCTTATTGACTGGTAATGTGTAATCTTAATATGTTAATCGGGCATTGATTATGGGCCTCAATTTATTCAATCAAGGTGTCTATTTTGAACTCCGGGAGATCTACTATTCAAACTTTTTATGGGTATAATATAACGCCTTTATCGCAGCTGCTGATTTGGGATTTTGGACTCCTGATATGTCAAAGAGAATTATCCTATTGCTTTTAATTTTATCTGAGGCTTATTGATGTACACTGTTGTGATGCTTCAACTATGTTTAGTGTCTTGCGTTAGATTAACTACATCTGGCTACTTGACTATGTATTGAAGCTATTGATGAGCAACGTGTATTGTTCAATGACCGACCCTTAGTTCAGTGACTAGCTTAGTAACCTAAGTTGGTTAGCATAGTGCTTTTTCTAAAAAATACTCTTCATTAATGAGATTTGGAGTGATGCTAGAGCTAGAGTCTTGCTATTATAAAAGCATAGGCTTCTCAGAATCTCAGTATGTCTCCCTCTCTAGAAAGTAAGTTAAGCGGAACAAATCTATCATTTTCATTGTTCCGAGCAATTTTGCTTCACTACCATGCAAGAAGTGTAACAATTTAATTTCGCAAAAGGATGGGATACTTGTCTTAAAGTGTCCAAAAAGTATCCGATACTTTGAGTATTAAGAAAATAACTTTTGTAATTTTGGATATTTCGGGTATAGTTATCCACGAGTATCGGTATCTGTAGATATCTAGAAGTATACGTACTTCATAGGTTCTAGAAAAGTTCTGATTTTAGTTTGGTTTTTTTGTTTTTCAGGTGATTGATTTCGAAGACCATAATACCATTGATGGAATTGTTGGGTTGTAATTTTGGGAAGGTAGTTAATGTTTTTTTTTTTTTTTTGAACGGTGGTAGTTAGCAGTTGTTAAAAACCTGCGATACATGATACTTATCCTACAATTTGTATCATTTCCTCCGGAGAACGATATGTATCCTATCATGTATGTATATATATATATATTTATTTATTTATAAAAATCCTATGATACGATTGTGTATCCTATGATGTATACGCGTATCCTAATTCAGTACATATCATATGATTCCTTATTATTGGGAAAAAGTTAGACATTATTTCAAGAAGCGGAACCCCAAATGCATTACTCTAAGCCCTTTGATATTATGGCATCATTCTCCATTTGATAGAAATTCAACATTAATGAAGGGCTTGTATAGAAGAAAAAAACTATACTGAAATTGTGTTTTTGCTGGATTTTCTTTCCTTAACAAAGGGAACACAAAGGGAACATAAAGCCTTAATGTAATAATATGTCTTAGTTGAGATACTTGAAATTTTGCATCTTAAAAATTTTTCTTTTTAAATGTAAGCATAGTTTGTTGGTGTTATTAGGTGTATCTACTTTTTAATTTTTTTGATAGGCTACCTTCTTGTTAATTGTATATTAGTTATAATTAACGTTGTTGAAGCACAAACTAAATATAGTATATTGGCATAAGAAAGTTAAGTCCAAGCAAATTCAGTTGACAAAGCTCCAATACCCAAAGATGGAAGATATTATTGAATAAAATAAATATTAGTTTTTAGAAACGCTAAATGTCTTGCTCTAGAATGTCCTTGTGAAATATCTGCAGTTTTTTTGTGAGAATTAATCGCATGTGCAAGTCTAAATTATCTCAAAATTTATCTTGTATGGAAATATTTTTTACCAGTACTAGAGTTTTCCATAGAGTACCATTTTGTATCAAGCTAAAAAAAGGTTTGAGTTCAAATGTGATACAAATAATCTCCTTTGTCTTTGGTATTCTTCCATCTTTCAAAAATATTGTTCAACTAGACAATAGAAAATCACTCTTCCAACAATGAATCTCTATTCTAGCAGCTCACTATGCAATTCTATGCACAAAAAATGTCGTTTAATTATTGTTGCATACAATAAAATCAAAAGGCTTTTACGCCTTGCGAAACTACTCTCTGAGCGCCAAGGAAATTTGTCAATTGACATCTAGTTCTTCCATATTTAATTTCTCTCCAGCAGAATTTATCACAGTGACCATTCTTTAGTCCATATATCTCTAGAGTTTGAGTCTGGATTTGGTAGAAGATTCATTGCTTTGACTCATATGGCTTCTGATCTTGGTGATTTTTGGGTGCATTAGATAAATATGTTGATTGGTTATTCTCTAGGAGGTCTCGCCCATGTAATCATCGATTCTATTGTTGCTGCCTACTTGTTTTACAATAGTGAAGATAAGCCTGGGAGCTCGAACTTGGGATGCATTTTGCCAGTTAGTTCCGTATCTCACTGTAGGAGGTCTTGCCCATGTAATCATTAACCCTATTATTGCTGCCTATTTGTTTTACAATGGTGAACATAAGCCCGACAGCTCGAACTTGGGATGCGTTCTGCTAGTTAAATTGGTGTCGTTCCACTTTAACAAAAGGAAGGTTTTTGGAAAAGGAAGGTAATTTCAAGCTCAGGAATCATGTATTTACGTAAATAATTTTCTTACTAATATGGATCTTGTTTGATAGATCTCATTGAGATCTTTTAAATGGTGCAAAAAAAATTAAAAAATAATTTTTCATTTTCATTATATTTGAGTTTGAAATTACCCTCTTTTTGAAAAAGAAGGTTTTGGGAGAAAGCGGAACGGGGCCTAGTTCAGTATCTCAGCCCTTAGTATCTGTTTTTTTTTTTTTTTGGTTCTTGATTTCCATTTATTTATGTTGTGAGTTGTTTATATTTAAATCAAGTTGTCTATGTTGCCCAATTTTGACTATGTTCGGTTTAGGCTATGTAATCTGAAGTAAATGATATAGGCTATATTGAAAAGATACTCAAAAGAAAAAGTTTCTCCAAAACTTTTGAGGTATCGTACTAAAATAAACAACAAAAAGAATATGAGTAGATACATCCATGTACATATGTCACAAACATAGGGATTTTGGACCCGTCTCGAGTCTCAAAACAAAGTTCTGAGCCAATCATTTCGTTCAAAATGGTTTTTTGTCGGCTCCCTGTAAAAGCTTGAAAACTCAACGCAATCCAATATCGGTAAAGGCGTTTACGAAACATCCAACATTGCTTCATAAAGGCGTTTACGAAACATGAAGCATCTATTTAGTTAATGCTTTTACCGATGTCGTTTTTTTTCCTTTTGACATCAAAACAGAACTTCAACACTCCAAAAAATAAAAGAAAGTGGCTTTGGAGTTACACTGATTTTGGAGTGCCTGCATCAATTTTTGGAGTGCCAATATTATTTTCCAAAAAAAATACAGCCCCAATTACAAAAGGTTACTAGAACTAAACCTAGATAAGAGAGAATCAACAAGCATAAAGAATAGACAACTTCCAAAACAAAAAAGATCCACTTTGAGTAAAAACTATCCGTTGTCGAAGGGATAAAATGTATTAACTTCAGAGTGAATCCTGGAAGAGGCCGCAAATCTTGGCAAAAGGAAAGCTTGATGAACTCTGGAGCACTCACATAAAGATATACTGCAAATATGGACTTCTTGAGCGAGAAAGCAGAAGTCAAAAAACAGAGGGGCTGCAAATGCTGGAAAGTCTTTAGAGCTTCTCAGCTGCTTGAAAAGATAAGAGTCGTTAGTGTGAATGTTTATATGCAACAAACGATTATCAATGGCCCAACTCACAGCTGCCATGAGAGAAATGATAGAGGCACAATCCTTGTGAGAATTGTAGCTCTTGAAAGAAGAGCCCACAGTCCTAGAGTTAACCATAAATATTAGACCCACACCTCTTTTCTTGAGTTGCACATAAAAGAGTTGGCACAAAAAATTTCCAAGACTGGATTATCCTTAGAGCATAGACATGGATTTGCATGAAAAGTAAAGGATGCAGTATTAGAAGCCTCATCAGAACTACAGTAATCAAGTTGACAAGGAATTTGCTGAGAAGTTCCTAGAGATTGGAGAGTTTAAACTTTCCTAGGGTGGCTGTATAATCTAGCTGGTTTGAGAAGAGAAAAGGCTTGGGAAATGGATAGGTTCAATCGTTTAGCATGACTGATAACTTGCATGGGGGAAGAAGCTGTGGAATCAAAGACAAATTTGTTCCTAGCAAGCCAAATGCACCATAAAATAGAAGATATGCATGAGAAGAATTTGTGACTATCCATAGCCATGATATGCCCTACATTATGCAACCATCCTAGCCAAAAGCGAAGGGAGAGACAAGGAGTTTCAGAAATGCAGATCCCAAGGTCAGCTCCAAACCAAATAGGCCTAACAAACTCACATTCAAGAAAGAGATGGACTAGGCTCTCAGAGGATTGCTTGCATAGGTGATATAGGGATAGACCTTTCCATCCTCGACTGACGAAGAGATCCCCCACTGGTAAGCATTCATGACTCAATTGCCATAAAAAGAACTGGATTTTATGTGGGATTGGCAAGGACCAAATGAAGTTCCATGTAAAGCTTGGCTAAGAAGAGTGGACACAAGAATTGGGGGCAGATGATGAGGAATGGAGCTTCAGAGATAGTACAAGAGATTAAGTTGAATTTATATTATAGTCTCCATCTTTAGAGTAACCCCAAATGAACCTGTAATCAAAACCAAACTGAGAAAGTGGAATGGTCATGATAAGAGATGAGATTCCAGAAGGAAAGAGTGAAGAAATGAGATTCTTATTCCATTTTTTTTTATTTGGCATGAAAAGCTTATCAACAGTGGCATGTGTAAGAGGAAGAAAAGAGCTGAGAGGTGTATCATCAGAGAGACAGGAGATCAGTTTAATGGGAAGAGGAGATGGGAGCCAAAAATCATGCCAAATGGAAATTTTATCCCCAGAGCCAACCTGCCATCTAATACCCTTGATAAGAACATCTCTACCGTGTAGGATGCTCTTTCAGGCCCAAGAGCTTGAGCTTAACGGCTTAACTTCTAGGAAAGGAATGGAATGACAGAATTTTGATAGGAAAAAGGATGAGAAGAGACAACTGGGACTATCCAAGATTCTCCATGTTTGGCTAGAAGAGCTTGGTTAAAAAGCTGCAAGTCTTTAATACCCAATCCCCCTTCAGATTTTGTAAAACAAATTGAATTCCAATTCTTCCAATGGAATGATTTCTTGTTGGCATCTCCTGACCAAAGAAAGTTTGAAAAGATGGAGGAAATTTTCCTAGTGACGTAGGATGGAAATTTAAGACATGACATGTGATAGACAAGCAAAGAAGTAAGGATGTGTTTGGTTAAGGAAAGCCTCCCAGCTTTATTAAGGAGCAATGAAACCCAGCCTTGGCATTTGTCATCAATTTTAGAAATGATATCCTGGAAAATCTCTCTTCATAGATACTAGATCCAAGCTTATCCCAAGATACTTCCCAAAGAAAAGAGAAAATGGAATGTTGAGAGAAGAGGATATGGAACAATAAAGGGATGGAGGAGAGTTTGGGCTGATGAAGATGCAAGATTTGTGGAAGTTTATAAGCTGGCCTGAGAGCTGACAATAAGATTCCAGGATGGAATGAAGAGAGGTGACACCAGACTTAGTAGCTTTAAGAAAGAGAAAGCTATCATCAGCAAATAAGAGGTGAGTGATTGAGGGGCCAAGCCTTGAAACTTTAATCTCTTCAATCAAACCATGATCCTTTGCTGAGCTTATCATAGAAGACAAGATGTTGACACAGAGGACAAAAAGATAGGGTGATAATGGATCACCTTGATGAAGGCCTTGAGAAGGATGAAAAAAGGAGTGTAAGATCCATTAACAAGGACTGAGTAGGAGACAGTAGAGACACACTGCATGATTGAATGGACCCATTTTTGTGGGAAACCATAGAGATGCAGGACATGTTCCAAAAAATCCCAGCGGATACTGTAACGATCCAATTCGTTAAGCACCACAAAGTATCACAATCCGTAATTAAAAATACAAACCACTTCCTTAATACCTACACAAGAAACCATCACACATACTTCGTCCTTCTCATTATGACAGTATCGTTACATGCCAAAATTATTAAAACTCACAAACAATTGGTGAAGTCTACAGAAACCCATCCCCCAATTCATATGTCCACGGCCCTTTCCATTTAATCCCATCAACTAAAAAAAAACCACAGCCGTGAACCCCCTTTCCCTTTCTCCCTCCTTTCCCCGTTCCCAACTCCCTCTGTATCTCTATTAATCTTATGTATTAATCACACAAATTCTCTCCTCCCATGCACACATGCACGTGTAGTACTTTTAGGCAGTAAACTTCTCCCTTTGTACACGTGTACTAGGCTTCCAGCCAAGCCTTCTAAGGAGTATCTCTAATACTCCCTAAACCAAGTTAACCAAAGACATATGTAACTTCTAAAATCCACGGCAAGTTTTGTTTGATAATCCCAGTCACGTGAAATTCACTTGCACGCACACCCCTCTTTGTTTTGATGAGTGAGTTCCTAGGCAATACAAGTGTTATCAGAAATAACACGACCAGGAATAAAATCATTTTGGAAAGGAGACACTAAAGAGCTGATGACCATTTTGATTCTGTTCGCTAAGACCTTAGAGATGAGTTTGTAAATGACATTGCACAGACTAATAGGTCTAAAGTGGTCAACAGAAACTAGGTTGCCATTTTTTGGGATGAGAGCAATGAAAGTTCTGTTAACTTCTCTAAGTAATCTCCCAGAGTTGAGGAAAGAAAGGACAACTGAAGTGATTTGAATAGAAATTTGGGGCCAACATTTTTTATAAGAAATTGGAGGGATCCCATCAGGACCTGGAGCTTTTAAGGGAGCCATTTGAAATAGAGCTTTTTAACCTCCCAAGCTTGGAATGGAAGATTTAAATAAGCCAGTTGCACATCTGAGAGAATGGAGAAAGGAAAAAAAGACTGAAGCGAATCAAGAGGAAAGAGAGAAGTTGAAGAATAGAAAGCTTTAAAGTGCTGGAGAAACTCATTCTTAATATCAGACTCATCCTTTAAAATATGCCCAAAGGAAGAGTCTAATTGCCAAGCATGATTCCTAGCTCTTCTGGCTTTTGTCATAGAGTGAAAAAAATTTGTATTAGAATCCCCAAGAGCCAGTCAGTGTTGTTTGGCTCTTTGAGCCCAAAATAACTCTTCCTGTTGCAAAAGAGAATCCAGCTCCTTCCTCAAAGATTTTTCTAAGCAAAATGTTGGAAGGGGAGAGATTCTCAAGGACACTACGTAACTGGGTTTGAATCATTTTTATTCTAATAGGAATGGAGTCCTTTCTCTCTCTAGCCCAAAGCTTCAAAACTTTAACCATGATCTTATTAAGATTGATTATTCTAGTAAAAAGAGGGGAACAGGAAGAGGCAAATTCCAAATGAACCTAATGATTTCCGTGGCTGTGGTATTTTGAAGCCACTAAGCCTCAAATTTGGAAGGAAAAGGAAAAAATGATGAAGGAGGAGAGGTAACAAAGGAAATAGGGGCATCATGACATATAAGCTTTAGGGAACATGTCCAGCCACTCAAGGTTACACCATCCCCTATCAAGCCTCTCAAAAGTACATGCATCTCCTTCTCGTCCATGTAAACCAAGGGCCTACATTTTTAACTTCAACAAGACCAAAGGAACCAAGGAATGATTGGAAAGGGAGAGCTCCGGGGGTATGGAGTCTGTTTTTGCCCCATTTATCTACAGGAGAAAGGACTTGATTAAAGTCCCCATGGAGGAAAAGAGGACCAGAGAACGAGGAGATGGATGTAGACAAAGAGGTCCAAGCACTATTTCTCTGCTCAAGAACAGGATGACTATAAATGAAACCACAAAGCCAAGAAAACCCAAACTCATCCAAAACCGAAGAGAAAATAAAATTAGGGGAAGAGGCATGACAAGTTAAAGACAAAAAGCTTTTCCAACCTACCCAAATACCACCACGGGAACCAAATGCATCAACACCAAAACAACTAGAAAAACCTTGCTTAGAAAAGAGATTATTAATAGAGACCACATCCGACGACTTAGTTTCAGAAAGGAAAATAATGGCAGGAGAATGCTCACGGATCAAACGAAAGGCTGGTTAAGTTTTTACAGACCCTAAACGAATCATTTTGAACGAAATGAGCGGCTCAGATTATTTTCTTGGGTCTCGAGACGGGTCTAAAAAGCGTGTATGTACGCAATCTATGTACCTATAGAAAAGCTAGAAAATAAATGCCTTTACAAAACATGACGCAAAGTTGGATGTTTTATAAATGCTTTGACCGATATCGGGTTGAGTTGAATTTTTATAGAGACGCTAAAGTCTAAACAAGTTAATTGAACAAAATAAGCAACTCAAATTTTGAGTTGCTTATTTCTGCGCACAAGAGGCGGAGCTAGAAATTTTGGTTAGTGGGGTCAAAAATTAGATTCATATGCAATATATTTTTTCTACCAACAAGTCCAAAAATAAATAAATTAATAGGTCAATTATAAGATCGAAATACACTAACAATTCATTTTTCCTCATAATTGGTCCCAAAAGACTTGTTATATTTGAAAAATAATGTATGATAGTCTCATCTCTTGCGCTATCAACTCTCGAAAAGAAGAAAATATTTGTGATTTTTACGCATTTAAAACAAGTTTGAGCAATTTACATATTTTTTGTGGGGTCAAAATAGCAAAATTAGATTGCATACTATCAAATGTTCTTGTGAAAAATTAAAGTGCCACTTGTCCCTTAATGCTTCCGCACAGGGCTCAAATCATTTTCTTGGGACTTGAGACGGGTCTAAAACCCCAAACCCGTATGTACGCGATTTAGGTACATGGATGGATGGATGTATAATAGGGGGTGTTTTGGATTCTCAAAAAAGAACTTTTAGAAAAGAAAGATAATTTCAATATTAAAAATTATGTGTTTACGCAAATAATTTTCCTACCAGATGGATCTTATTTTATCCTAGATCACATGAGATATTTTAAACGGTGCAAAAAAAGTTTAAAAAGAAAACAGAACGGCCACTGAGCTGGAAAATAAAATCCAAGTCGGGACAGACCCGGTTCAAGAACTCTTGCCGTGGACGCACTTTTCATGTTGCCGTCACCTTCCTGGCTTCCTTCCCTGCTTTACGAACAGAGGGAAAACCCTGAAGAGAGAAAAACCCACTTCAGATTCTAATCAATGGCTTCCACCCCCAAAAAGCGGCCAAAACCCAGAACCAACAAATCTCCTTCTTCTTCGTCTTCACATACCCTCCTCATTAAGGAACCCCCACCGAACTTGTTTCCATCGGCGTCCGAGTTCTTAAGACTCGTCGCCGTCGTTGCCATCGCTGCTTCCGTCGCCTTCGCCTGCAACTACGTCGTTTCGCTCCTGAATAGGCAGCCGAAACCCTTCTGTGACAGCAATGCGGATTTCGATTATTCTCTCTCCGGTACGTACGAGCCTCGCTCTCTTTGAATTATATGTAGTTGTTGCCTCCTCGATTGTAGGGTTCATTCGTGGTATCTTTTTATTGGATTGTAGTATTACCTCGTATTTTTAACGAAACAAACTGTTGGAAAATGTTAAACTCGGCTATGTAAGAAGAAGAAAAGCTGAAATTTTAGACTAAGAACTGTTCTAAGAAACTGAGAATTTGACTTGGGCAGTTGGGTGTTCGTGGATCATCACTTTATGGTGTCTTGAGTAAATGGAGAGCATTGAAAAAATAAATAAAAATGAAACTGAGTATTTCATGGTTAGGGTGATCAGATGAAATGATGCCTTAGTTCTCGGCTGACCAGTGACTACTGGCGATTCTGGCTTCATGCAGGCGAGTTGCAGCCTGCAATTTGAGCTGAGGACAGGTTTTTTTGAGCTAGGGTATGACTGGTTGGTTGGTTGTGGTTTTGTGTTGCGTGGTGGGTATTTGTTGGGATTTTTGGTGGTGTTGTGTTGAATAGGAACTCTTTACCTTCTTTTACTTTGTAAGCAAAACAAAATGGAAAAAATTTGTTGGGCACAGTGTGAGAGTGTTATTGATTTATTGCAGTGAGGGTGTCATTTTTGTTAGAAGAAATAGGTGATTTAAGTCAGTTCGCATTGGTCACCTAGAATTATGGGGAGGAGTATTCACTAGGGTTTTGACCGGTGATGCAATGGCCTTTTAGGTAGTTCAGTTATGGATCCATTGTCTCAACGCCGATTTCCTGTCCTGTCCTGTCTTATCTTAATCTTATTGTTTCCTAACCGCTACGCGGAGAAGATAGAGTTGCGAAAAAGAAGTGAAGACTGATAGTCTGATACTTGCAGTCTCATATGAAAATCGAGGTAATTTTGTACCTCCAAGTTGCAATAAAATTTAGTGTTGAAAAACCAAACTGACTGAACAAACCTGAAAAAATTTCCCCACTTCTGTCGATTTTATATGTAATTCGGTTCGGTTCGCTTTAATATTTTGAAAAACCATAAAGGTCGGTTCGGTTTCGTTAGAGCGGGTGAAGTACTGAACCAAACTGACTCTGAAACTCTAGTTACTCTACTGTCCTTCTCTAATTCCAGCCCTTCGTTTCTTTAGTGGTAGAGCACGTCTATGCTCTCCATCTGCCCCAGAAATGCAAGAAGCAAGCACGAGTAACCCTGTTGACCTCAATGCAAAGTGAAAAGCCTACCAGACTTATTTCACCTCTGGCCTCCTACCCTCGTCTGTGTGTGTGTGTAATTGGGGATCTTTATTCACTTTTTGTCCAATGACGCTACAATGATCAATTTTAAGTCATACGGATCAATATATCTGAGCATTATTGGCTGTCATTGGGTGTTCCACGAAGAACTTAAGTGTTTGTGCGTGTTTGGATGGTATAGTACTGACGATCTCACTACTTCCGTGTTCATATTCATGGTTTGATCTTCTTCGCCGCTGTTTCTAAATCCCTTATAGGCAAACTGACTACACTAAACCTAAGAGCTTTGATTATCACCAAACTGAACGGTATCTGTGTCAAGCGGGAATATTCACAAAGCGAGGGGCTTAGTTTGGTGGAAATAATGGCCAAAAACTAACAGAAGGAACCAGTAATGCTCAATATTTATGGTGTGAGAGTTTTAGTTCATGCATTTTCTAATCTATTATAGTTTCTTGAATTCTCTTGCTAGGATTTTGCAGCTGTTATATACTCATCCTATAAAAAATCTGGGGATGCTATAGGAGTTTGTCCCACTTCTTACATCTTCTATTTGGAGGAAAAAGTTGTCGGGTTATGTTGTTTTTGTTTATCAAAGTCATACCGTCTTCATTATCTCGTCACAGCTTAAGCAGTTGTGAAATTTTGGATGTTTATTGCGTTGTCAATCCTTTTGTTCAGTCTTTGACCGAGCCATGTGCACTTTGTTGAAAGGGGCATCGGTGTGTTCTTTTACCTGCATATATATACTCTTTTAGCCAATGTGAGTTATTTACAGATTCCTGTGAGCCATGTCCAAGCAATGGAGAGTGTTACGAAGGGAAGTTGGAATGTGCTCATGGATATAGAAAGCATGGGAAGCTATGTGTAGAAGATGGAGAAATAAATGAAACAGCTAAGAAACTTGTATGTAGTTATGGTTACCTATTCTAGTCTTTTGATCACTATGGATGAAAAAGTCTCATTATTTACCCTCTTGATATCATGAGTGATTTTAATCTGCGTGTGTTGCATATTAAATTGCAGACAGAATTGGTAGAAACTCGTGTCTGTGAAGCATATGCTCAATTTTTGTGCGAAGGAACTGGGGTAGTTTGGGTCTGTCACCTTTAAAACTCTCCGAACTTCATATAGTGGATAATTGAGTTCTGTCTATTTCTGTATGCGGTTAAACAACGTACTTATTTTTCAGATTCAGGAGGATAAGTTATGGAATGATTTAGACGAATTCAAGTTGATGGAGAATCAGGGCTCGGACAGCCCCATATATATGTATGCAAAGAAAAGAGCAATAGAGATGGTTGGTGAATTGTTGGAGACGAGGAAAAATGATGAAGGGTAAGTTATTGCTCACCTTCAATCAGGCAAAAGTGCATTTCTATTTTCTTTAGGCCTCAGTTGGGAGAAGTCTAATTCAGGCTTCCTTCTTCTGCTTCTTCTTCTTCGTCTTCTTCTTTTTTCCATATAGGGTCAAGGAATTGAAGTGTCCAGATTTGCTAGTCGAGTACTACAAACCAATAACCTGTCATGTCCAGCAGTGGATCGCCAAAAATGCTGCTATTTTAGTGCCACTTTGTGCATTGGTATTATCCTTTAAAGCTTAGCTATGCTAGCAACCTGTCAAAGCTTGCTCACAACATTAATATTAACAGCTCATTGGAAGCATATGGTTATGGTTGAAAGTTCAACGGAGATGTTATCTATCAACTAGAGCTGAAAATCTTTACCACCAGGTATGAAAGGTCTTTTTTACATTCCATGTCGAATTGTTATTCTGGCAATGAGTTTGGTCCTTACTCCTTACAGAGGCGTCCCTTCTTAATTAAGGAGGTTTTGGTTGATGCGCTGACACAAGATGGAGATGTTACCATTTTACACTATCCTGTTCTAGTATAACCATGTGATTCTTGTAAAGGAAGAACATGATGTCATAGGAATAGTTCTTCCCACAGTTGGTAATGGTTGGACTACTTTTGACTTGTAAAAATTTGTGGGCTAATATTAGAAGAGGGCAGTTGAAGGATGAGTGAATGACATTGATATTTTAAGTGAAGGGAAAGGAAAGAATGATAATCATCTCCAAGTCAAGGATTACTAGGAAAAAAAGCAAATATACTTGGAAGCTAACTTCAAATTAAAAGTTCTCTCATGGACACATAGCTGCATAAGAATTCATAAACATGCCCACAAAATGTTAGCTGAGTGGTATCTCTTGCAACTATTAGTGACTAGGCCAAATGTGCAAGTGTCCACTGACTACTTCTGAACAAAAAGGTGGTGAAAAGACTGGTTGGTGAGTGTCATTAATACATATTGGATGAGATGGCTTATTGCTATGTCCTTTTTTTGGTTTGGTTTAAGTTATTGCTATGGCTGTATTGTGGTTTGTTGAATATGTGCACTCATTGAACTGATGCGAATGTGATAGGTTTGCGAGATACTTGAAGAGCATGCTTTGGTTGCAAGGAGTTTAAATGGTGAGGGCGAACCTTGGGTTGTTGCTTCATGGTTAAGAGATCATCTTTTGTTGCCTAAAGAAAGGAAGGACATGACCTTATGGCAAAAGGTATTCACGTATCTCTTGTCACCTTGTTATTACTGAAGTAAATGAATGGCTTGTTCTTTCTTCCTTCTAATTGGTAAGAAAATAGATTTGGCCAAAATTCTTCCTTGTCGTATTGAAAACACACAACGAGAGAAATTCTACAATCAAAAGAAACAAGATATCTTGATAAAATCAAAACTACTTGCTTTCCAAATGATTCTCCAACTTCGAAAGAACAAGAACAAATTACGAAGTGACTACTACAAACTACTCCTAACTATTTCGAACTAAGTCTAAGTCCTAAATTAGTGCCTAAGACCAGAGTCCAAACCAAGCATAGCATAGCTATTTGTTGATGATTTGTCTGGGGTTTTTCCCTTCTACAACTTCTTCTATTTGTAGGCAAGCTCTTGGGTCTTCTCAAATGTTCCAATCTCCCGCCCAAACCATCCTCGAAGTCATTCTTTCGTTTGAATTCAAGTTTTCCCTCCAAAGTTCTTCTGTGTTTACTTGAACCCATTTAATAGTGGACCAATTCCTCCATGATCTCCTCTCTCTTTGATCATATCATGGTTGAGTTGGGCGGTTTTCCTTCCCCTTTTCCCAACTTCCTTGATCATGCCCATAAGGCCTAACTGCCCCCACTCACGCATTTAAAGGAGTTGAAATAACAACGTTTGTTTCCCCTCGCTTTGAATTGGGTAGTTACATTTGGCAATAACTGCCATTCCCTCCTTCAACTGTCCATCAAAACGATATTGGATTAGTTTAGAGTGATGTCGTCCCTTTAAACATGGGATTACATACTCCATTCAATGTAATGTAAATGGCCACTTGTTCTTTTCTGATTGGGCCAATAATTTTCTCATGCAAACATACCCCCCGAATTAACACTCTGTTTAAAGGTTAAACAAATGTTAATGTGTCCAATGCTTCGATTTCTTCCTACCTTATAGGGAAACGGGCGTATGAGCACTTCGTGTGTAACTGCACTCACGCTTACCTTTGTGTTTGGATAACGAACAGTTTTCACTAATTCGCTTTTTTCAAATTCTCCTTTCTCTTCAATGGACCAAGCCTTCGAAAACATGAGTGTTCATGAAATCTCAATCTCTTAGCCAAAGTTTCCTTCTCTCTTTACCTTTTCTCTGACTCCAATGAAGCCAAAGAACTATTGGCTGCCTTTGCTTTCCTGGACGTCAACATCTTAAAAGAGCGCGTGCCCTTCTTGAACTTCTTATTGTGAAGTCCTCCAATTCTCTCCCTCCTGATCCTTTTCCCTCATCTCACGTATGTGCTTTCTTAGCCCACTTGCCTACCGTTCAAATGTGGCTAAGATCGAACATAGCTGCTCATGGGATCAATCAAGACCTTCATGACTATGAGCTCATACATCATGAGTTGTCCAAACTCCACGATTGGGTCTTGGCACTCCAAGATTACACCTTCGAACTCCCTGCTACTGCCTCTAAACAACTTCAAAAGAGGCATAACAGGCTTTCGAAGAAATTTTCAACAAGAGAAGCCAAATTCAAGAGGAAGACCCATCTTCAATTTAGGCCTCTTTTTGCAAAGGAGATACGTCTGGATGCAGAGGCCAACACAAGGAAGCAAGAGCAAGACTTCCTTACCTTTAGTTGGGAAAGGTTTCATGCTCTGGTGACTTGGAGTTTCCCACACTACTTCAAGATTGTTTCAACTCCCCAAGACAGCCCAACGCTCCTACTGCTTAGTTTCTTTTTCCTTGTCTTCTGAATTTTACCTTGTGTTTGTAGGATTTTTTGTTTTAAGTTTTCGGATGTAGAATTTCCCTTTCAGTAATTTCCCTTTTCTGTAAAAGCAGTTGTTTGTTTAATGCATTTCCCCTTCTCTTGTGTTTGCTTACATTCTGCTTCTCAACACTTCAATTCGAAAAGGTCTTCGAAGTGTGAGATATTAATGGAAAATGACAAGTTCTAAGAATAAGAACACTCAATCAATTACCCTAATATTTCTTAATTCAAACTAAGTTTAATTATGGTTAAAAGATAACCAATTAAATACTTGGGCCCAATTACTTGTACAAAAATTGTTTGAAGGGCCCATATTTGCTCAATTCTAGTAAGGCCCACAAACCTTTAACGTGTTTTATACTTGAAAATTCAAATTTCACTCCTCCTCTGGATCCTGAACGTATTTAAACCTAAGACTCTCAAACTTCTCCTCACTTCATCCAAAATCCTCTAATTCTCTTGTAAACTCAAACACAAAAGCTCTCTCTTCTCCCTCTACAACTGTCATGGCGTCCAGCATCCCTGTGGTCGAAAGCAGTGGCAAACCCTCTCTTGCACTTCGACGTCTCATCACTCAAGAGGTTGCAAAGGCGGGACAACATCCAAGCGGTCTCATCAATGCCATTTTCATCCTAAACCCTCAAACCCCAGATACTACTATTCTAGGGCCTGCTTTTGACAAGCTTCCCCTTGCCTTCACGGTGCATTACCCCGTCTTCGAAGAATGCCAAATTCTGAGAGACACTTCCACGGCGTGGTCTTACTGGATCAAGAAGAATTTCGTTTGCTAATGAATCCCAAGTTGGTCCAGAACTAGAGGGAGAGGTTATGGCTGACCCAGGGAAAATGGTTAATGGATAGGAAGGCCTGGCAGTCTTGGGGAGTTGAAACAGTCTTGAAGTAGTGTGGGAAACTCCAAGCCACTAGAGCATGAAACCTTTCCCAAGTAAAGGTAAGGAAGTCTTGCTCTTGCTTCCTTGTGTTGGCCTCTGCCTCTAAACGGATCTTCTTTGCAAGAAGAGACCTAAATTGAAGGTGGGCCTTCCTCTTGAATTTGGCTTCTCTGGTTGGAAATTTCTTCGAAATCCTATTGTGCCTCTTTCGAAGTTGTTTAAAGGCAGTAGCAGGAGTTCGAAGGTGTAATCTTGGAGTGCCAAGACCCTATCGTGGAGTTTGGACAACTCATAATGTATGAGCTCATAGTCATGAAGGTCTTGATTGAACCCATGGATTGAACCCATGAGCAGCTGTGTTGGATCTTAGCCACATTCGAATGGTAGGTACGTGGGCTAAGAAAGCATAGATGTGAGACGAGGGAAAAGGATCAGGAGAAAATTAAGGACTTCACAAGCCCATAAGAAGTTCAAGAAGGGCACGTGCTCTTCTAAGATGCTGGCGTCTAGAAAGGCTAGACGCCAGCCAAAAGTTCTTTGGCTTCATTGGAGTCAGAGAGAAGGCAAATAGAGAAAGAAACTTTGGCTGAGATAAAGGTGGATCAAACCTCAAGCTGGCTAGCTCATCGAACCAATTAGGTTCTTTTGGAGGAGGATAGAGGGAAGGGGAGTCATCAATAAAGCCTTCTGAGTAATGAGGCCTTCGAACTTCATTCACCCAGTGAGAGAACTGGCTTTTAGCCCTCTTTCAAAGTTCACCATAGCCGGCAAAACCAGGTGTTTCTTTAATTCTGTAGAATGTTCGGCGAAGAGAAGATGAGAGAAGGGAGTCTAGAAGACTCAAATGAGGGTAATCCCTAATGTAGGAGGGATAGTAAAGACTCATGGCTAGTGAGCGGTGACGGTGGAAACCTGTTCGAGCAGGAGGCTCACCCATCACCACCAACACTTTCTTAGAAGGAGAGTACGAATGCCAGTCCTCCCAATCAAAAGAGGAAGATTTAGAATGAGTGGAAAAATGAAGATCCCAAGCATTAGAGATCATGTTGCCTTCATCAATACTGGGAAGTATGATGGGAGAAGATGAGGAAGTTGAATGGGTGTGATCACTTATGATCTTACCAGAGAGGAGTGTCGTGGGAATTTCTTCCGAAGAGGTTGAGATTTCATGAACACTCATGTTTTTGAAGGCTTGGTCAATTTTCAAAAGGTGAGCCATTGAAGAGAATGGAGAATTTGAAGCATGCGAATTAGTGAAAATTGTTCGTTATCCAAACACCAAGGTAAGCGTGAGTGCACTTACACACGAAGTGCTCATACGCCCATTTCCATTCAAGTTAGGAAGAAATCGAATCGTTGGACACATTAACACTTGTTTAATTCTTTAAACAGAGTGTTAATGCGGGGGGTATGTTTGCATGAGAAAATTATTGACCCAATCAGAAAAGAACTAGTGGCCATTTACATTACATTGAATGGAATACATAACCCCATGTTTAATGGGACGACATCGTTCTAAACTAATCCAATGTCGTTTTGATGGACAGTTGAAGGGAATGGCAGTTATCGGCAGATGTCATTTAGAAAATGAAGGAGAGAAGTAACTACCTAGTTCGAAGAGAGGGGAAACAAACGTTGTAGTTTCAACTACTTTAAATGCGTGAGTAGGGCAATTAGGCCTTATGGGCACGATCAAGGAAGTTGGGAAAAGGGGAAGGAAAACCGCCCAACTCAACCACGATATGATCAAAAAGAGTGGAGATCATGGAGGAATTGGTCCACTATTAAACGGGTTCAAGTAAACACGGAAGAACTTTGGCGGGAAAGCTTGAATTCAAAATAAAGAATGACTTCGAGGACAGTTTGGGTGGGAGATAGGAAGCAGTTGAGAAGACCCAAGAGCTTGCCTATAAATAGAAGAAGTTGTAGAAGAAAAAACCCAAGATAAATCATCAACAAATAGCTATGCTATACTTGGTTTGTTCTTAGGCACTAATTTAGGACTTAGACTTAGTTAGAAATAGTTAGGAGTAGTCACTTTGTAATTTGTTCTTGTTCTTTCGAAGTTGGAGAATCATTTGGAAAGCAAGTAGTTTTGATTTTATCAAGGTATCTTGTTTCCTTTTGATTGTTGAATTTCTCTTGAATCGTTGTGCCGTTTCAATACTTCAAAGGAAAATCCTCTTCGTTGAGGTAATTGAACCGATATCACAATCACCTGATTAAGTTTGGCTTTTAGAAGTTAAACTTGAAAAGGATAATTACAAGCCTTTTCTGGCACGCTCGCATACAATTATATTCCAAAGTAGCCAAAAATCCCAGCCAAACGATTTTTTGGCACGCCCGGTGGGACACCAAATGTGTTAAATATGGCTCCAAAACTTAGAAGACAAGCTGATGAATCCCAAGTTGGTCCAGAGGGAGAGACTGTGGCTGACCCAGGGAAAGGGGTTAATGGACAGGAAGGCCTGCCTATAGGCCAGAATGTCACGAGTCCAGGACCAGTTTTGGGCCAACCTGTGGTGTATAGGTTCTTGGTATTTACAAGTTAAATGACAGCAACGACCACTAATATTGTTAATATGGAGTGAAATGTAAAGACAAAGTCAATACAAAGAAAAAGGGAAAATTGGATAGGTTGTTGCAGTATCCTATAGACCGTACCTAATCAATTGCCCGTTTATCTTCAGAATTTTATTGTGCTTGTTTTGGGTCACTATTTTGGTATAGTTTCATTGTTTGTAATTACAAGTAATGCACCAAGTTTATGGATGGCACCCCTTGTTCTCTTTCTTTGGTGTAAACTAACTTAAAGGGGACTCACTAACATGAAGCTCTTGCTAGAGTGGTGTCGGGGAAACTTAAGATGTATGCAACCTTACCTCCATTTCTGGAGAGGTGGTTTCCTTGTCTAGTATTTTTAGTAATGAAAAAACTAATGAGCCAAGGGTAATATTAACAATTCTATGCCTATCAAAAAATATATATATTAAAAATTCTAGATTCGTTGGACATGGTCTATGACTATGGGTTCATTGTTCTTATGTTGAAACTTGAAATCATGGTTTTGGTTAATTATAAAGGATCAGATCTAGAATGGTCTAAATAGTCAAAAAGTAAGTTTCTCCTTTTTTTCAAGTCGCACTTTAAGTGGAAGTAGGACTGGAGAACTACAGTACCGTATGAGTATCTGGTTCGATATTTATGTATGAAGAATTGAGTTCATGAGCACATGGATTGTGTATGTGTGCTATAGTTATCCGCAATAGGATGAAGCCTAAGGAATTCTAGGAGAGATTCCTCAATTCTTCTTCTTCGCAAATGACCGAATTACTGGTCATGTAGCCCTGTTCAGTCACCAAAGACTATTCATTCCCAAGGCACAAAGAACTTTTTTGTTATTATTATTACCATAATCGGCATTATAATTGTTGTTGTCACTCTTATGATTTAGTAGGGTATTCTTGGTAAGTATTTAGTTACGATAATGTAAGATAAGATCATAATAAGAAACTAGTTATGATATGTTTTGTTATGAGCATACTCTTTCTGGTTTTACTAGGATTCTAGTTCTATCCTGTTAAGATTTTGGTTTTATATAATAAATAAGAGATTAAGGCTCAGTTTGGTTTGGTTTATAATAAATAAGAGATTCTTTGATGTATTATTGGCAGTTTGATTAATGAGAATTGAGTTTAAGGCCGTGGCCTTGAGTGAGGGCTGTGGCCCATTTGTGCACTACCTTTCTTCCCCTTTCTAATCCTGCATCAGGTTGCCATCGAAAAAATCTTTCATAAGACAAACTCATCGAGAAAGAGATACCTTAGTGAGTTTGGATATAGTTGACAATGGAGAATGAGTTGGCTAATGAACAAGTTTATTTTTGGAGCTATGGTGATCGCTAAGATAGTGCTTGAGTTGCTGGAGGGTGGTTGTGCAAGACGAAAGGCTATCTAAGAGCGGGAAAGAGGGACATTGGAGCGCAGGATTGATGGAAATCAAGTCTCCTGTCTCCTTGTAGATGCAATAGTTTGCATGTAAGGAGACATAGGTGGGAGGAGCACCATTATATGAGGGCACATGCCCAAATGGTGCAAAGGCCAGCAAGCTGCCTTTGGAGCCTTTGAGGGGCTTACACCTTGTTTGGGGGTAAGTGTTAACTGGTCGTATTGCCAATTAAGGCACATGGAGATTGCAGTAACAGTGTGGTCTGCGCCTGAATGCGAAGAGTACAGAGCACACTCTTTAAGACTAATCAAGATGCAAGTCCCTCAAGAGGTAAGGGGCAAGCCACTTTGTCAAACCCTCTTTAACTTTAGCCACCAAGCTACAAGATCAAGCACACTTAGGAGGTTCATGTTATGGTAATGAAAACGCTTTAGTTCTGTATCTAATCTATGGAACAGTTTTAGATGTATTCTTTAATCAAGACAGATGTTTAGTTCGATTCTCAATTCTTATAACAGAAGGGAATCCTTGCACAGGAACTAGAAAACCCTTTAAAGTTGGATTATCCAATAGTGAAAACGTAAGGGACCCAAATTGCAAATAATTTGTTTCTGAACATATGATAGAAATTCAAAAATGGGAACTAGAACAAAAAGACATTGGTATGAACATACAACATTCCAGCTTGTTCTAGAACTTCTACAGGGCATTGCTTATTCGTCTTAAGATGAGAAGGACTTGTAATCAATCAAATAGCCATCGTTTACCGATAATCTCTCTACTTGGTATTTTGCATCATGGGCTTTTGCCAGTTTTTCCCAGCATATATTCCTTAAGGTGTGGTCCAGTTAAATACAGGCTGTTTCAAGCCAACTGTTGGGTCAAACACTTGTATCTCCACTTAAATGTAATTATTGCATGTGCAACTTTTTTCTCATTTTTTTGAAGCTTTGTTTTGATAGTTGCATACCTAAGCGTATTTAATCATTAAGCCTAACAAGTTTAAAGAGTTTGTGATCGCCTTTACTTTCTTGTAGGTTGAGGAGTTGGTTCAGGAAGATTCTCGTTTAGATCAGTACCCAAAACTGGTGAAGGGTGAATCTAAAGTGGTGTGGGAATGGCAAGGTATGAAACATGCTACTTGAACCAGATTATTATGCCTTCCACCTAATGCCGTGAGATATATGTTTAGCTGCATCTGATATCCTGGAAGAGAATAAATGAAGACTTGAAATAGGACCGTAGAAATATTGTTTTTTTTAATTTTTTATGATGGGAGATTCACCATCTTCGCAAGCAACAGATTAAATGATGAAGATTTTGTATGTGATTTGTTGGCTTGGAAACGCGTACAAGAGGCTCCTAGTTGTTGTGTATGTGATTGCTTGGATCAATTTCATGTGGCAGACCTCAAGTGCCAGTTATTATGTCTTCCTTTGTTGTTTAAGCTACATTATGAACCACGTTGATTTCTTCTACTACTGTTGCTTCTAGTGGATAAGGAAAGTGTGATGCCCAATCATTATGAAAGATTCTCCAACCAAATATGAATTACTGGAAAAAAATATGTGAAGAAATAGATGGGCTGTGTTTGGTAGAATAACTTGATGATCTTCATCTACAACTTTCATACCTGAATTTCTCTCCCACTTCTTTTATTGTTCTTCTTTCCTTTTTCCAGTTGAAGGCTCTTTGAGCTCTTCAAAAAAGAGAAAGAAGGCCGAGGAAAGCAAACTGAAGTTGAGCGAAGGCATTACACCATCTTTGAATCAGCAAAACTATGGATTGAAAGGTGGTGATTGGGTAAACAGGTAAAACTTGTATCCCAACCCTTTTTTCCTGTTTGCGCTAATGTACTGTATGTACATCACCGGAGTCGTACGGTATTCTCCTTTACGCCTACTTCTTGGTTTTTTGTATGGCTTGTACAACTATTACCACTAGTGTTAATGCCATTACAGTTTTCGGGCAAAACAAGAGGCACCGTTGTTACATAACTGACTAGGCATCATACGAAGTCGAAAGGGTCCCCTGTCGTTCTCAGAAGCCTTGATAATCTAGGAAGCTCAGCAACCGGGTTCTGGCTGGAATCACATGACTACACAGTTGCATAGCGCGCATGTGTGTGTAAGCATTTGCAGTGTATGCTTATGTCTATAATGAGCATTTCGTAATGGTTTTGCATCTGCGACGGCTCTGTGTTATTGAGAACTGAGTACAACTTCGTTCTCCATAAGTCCTTTTTTTTTTTTTTTTTTAACGGTGTTCTCCATAAGATTGTGTAACCTATAATGTAAAGAGAGAGGAAATTTTTGAAGGAAAGATCAGAAGATAATGTCGTTAAAATGGTTGAATGACACAATCTTAGTCTCTGTGAGTTTCAGATTCACTAAACTTCTTATACAACTGTGTTTTGTTTTTTTCTATTTTCTTCTATGGTGTCTGTGATGCTTGCTGGTTATAACTAGAAGGCTGACACACTTGTGTACAGTTTTATAGGGTTGTTGTGGATATTGACGGGATTTTCAATTGATTATTGCATTGCGCATTATAATTAATTCATGTCAAATTGACAGGTACTTAAAGACTTATTTTCTTTAAGGCGATTGTGAGCATCGCTTGTGTGAAACTTACAAAATATTTTCTACCCCATAAGGGTTCTCCATTTCTAATCGCAAAGTCCACGCCCACCACTCAACATTTACCGCTCCTCTAACCGCTCTCAATTTCGGATGGTCCGAATTTTAAAGAACTCCTCTAGTAAAAGTTTTTTGAAAATCCGAATCATTAATTGTCAAGATAGATGGTGAAATGTTGAGCGGTGAAACAGAACGGTGAAAGTAGAAATGGAGAATCACTTTTGTGACTAGTAAGTTGTTGGAGGCAAAGTTTTATTGAGTAGGACCTGACAAATGCCCCACAAGAGCCCATACAATACAGTACTCCCATTCCTATACCATACTGGGTCATGCCATGGTAACAATAAGGGAAAATGATGGCAAATGACGTGTTTTGATAATTCAGTTGTCCAAACAAGATATCCAAATAAGAGCATCCACGTCCAAACCGACAAGGGTCCATACAATACAGTACTCCCATTCCCATACCATACTGGGTCATGCCATGGTAACAATAAGGGAAAATGATAGCTAAGGACGTGTTTTGATAATTTAATAGTCCATACAAGATGTCCAAATAAAAACATCTACGTCCAAACCGATAAATTATTCATATCAAAATTATTGCTAATTGTCCAAATTGAAAAGCAAAAATATTATCATCATTACTCTTGAAGTCGTGCTGTAGCCAGCGGCCCAGAAAAGGACAATCACTATCAATATTGCCACTGGTAAAGAATGCGACGCGAGAATGATAAGTATTTATCAGTAGGGTCCAACTGCCAACGGTCTCTTATTTGATAGGAGTAGCTTTGAATATAGTTAGATATATCATGCTGTGTATCTGTATCTACTTTTGGATTTCAACTGGCATTTTCGTAAACCAAGTTGTATAGTGGAAGACAATTAAATCATAGAATGAAAAGTACATCTTGAGTTTTGGCAAGAACAAATTTTTTTTTTTGGCGTTATCAGCCCCCAAAAGTAATTGAGGGCCCTATTTTACACATTTTTAGGGGTCTAAGGCGTCCGCCTTTTGAGCTTCAACTCAGGGACGACTTTTTCTGCTTCATACTTGGCTCGCAAACCCGGTTATTAGAAAACAAAAGCCGATTAGAAGAAAATAAAATAAAGTTGGTAAAATAATCTAGGAAACAAAATTTTGGAATAAAATTCCAAATACAACTGTGTTTGAAGTTGTAAAATGCATGTAAATTCATAGAGTGTTACAGAATTTGTAGGATTCCTACGAGTGCTGAAAAAGCTTTTACGGATATTGGGTTGCTCTAATTTTTTTACAAGTCATAAAAAAATATTTTAAGAATAACTTGCGTTTTAAATCATCTTTATAGGATCCGAAATGGGCCCTGCAAAATCATGCCCATTTAAGCTTATTTTCATGTTAAATGCTGTTTTTCCTTCATCAAGTTTAAAGTGCCATTTGAGAGCAAAATTAAGAGTGGACATGGCATCACGAGGAAGCTTGGATTTCCTAGTGAAAATCCCAGCCATTAAATGGACCACAATGGATGGTAGAATACTAGATGGGCTCTGAACCCATTGTTTTGTGCCAGTGACATGGTGGCAAGTCAAGGCTACGTGTGGACCTTTTTAGGTGGATGTTCGAAAAAAGTGTCTTACTTTTTGTGATGAAGTCAGTAAAATCAATGCAATAAAATCGGAATTAAAAATCTGAAAATTGATGTAACGAAATTGGTGATCAAGGCGAATATGACACTCAGTATTTTAAACAGATTCTTTTCCACACAAAAGCAGCACTACTGCAATCACTAGGTCTCTTGAACCACATCATATTTAGGATCAAAAAAAAAAACCACATCATATTTTGTAATCTCTCAAATGAATAGCCTCAGACTCAAATTTAAAGTATTACAAAAACATCTTTCCAAAATGAATGAAGGATGCACGATTTATAAACTAATTACTGGTGACTTTCGAAAAAGCCACCCAAAAGATAGGGGCACTTTTTTTCTTAAAGGACGTGTCTGTTCAAATTAATATAGATTCAATATAACAATTCGATTAGTAAAGGGTGAGGAAAGGCGTACAATAGTACTGGTCCGGTCTCCCGAAGGCTAACCCTCGATTAGCCATCTGAATCCTCACCATTTTTCATTTTACTCACTCTCAAGTGTACGCCTATCACGATACAATCGGATTATATCCGGTCCGGTCCAATCGTAAGCTATGCAATTGGATCACCCGATCGGTCCGAATGTAGTTGTGTCTAAAATTGTGTTTTTAAAGTTGTGTTCCTATCAATACTCATAAAATAATGCTGTCGTAAATTCCTAACTCTCGATTAGCCATCTGACTCTCCACCATTTTTCACTTTACTCACTGTACGCCTATCACTTTACAACTGGATTATACACGGCTCGGTCCAACCTATGCAATTGGATCAGCCTTTCGGTCTAAATGCGGTTGTGTTTTAAAGTTGTTTTCCTGACAATACTCATAAAATAATGCTGTCGTAAATTCATAACCCTCGATTAGCCATCTGACTCTCCACCATTTTTCACTTTACTCACTGTACGCCTATCACGTTACAACTGGACTACTCGTGGCCCAGTCCAACCGGAAGTTATGCAATTGGATTGGCATATGGTTCGAATGCAATTGTGTTTTAAAATTATATTCCTGTCAATACGCATAAAATGCGGTCCTAAATTCATAGGAATTAAGGTACGTAAAACTTGAGCTGGGAAAGGGGGTTGCCAAACGGAGCCGACTCCATCAGTTCCCGCTTTTCGGTGGATAACTCAACCAAGTGAAATGGTTAAGATAGAATTAGGGCTGCACAAAATATTTAGTGAACCGTGAAATCGGTCCAGATCGATCTGATCCACATCTTTTGAATTTTGTTTATGAATTAATGGTCTAGATACGGATTCAAAAATTAAAAAACCGTGTGATACAGATTATGATTAGATTTTCATTTAAAATACGTGAATTATCTGAACTGGACCGTGAGATATTTAAAAATATAATATATGTGTAACATATAGGAAATATATTTTTGGCTTTACTTGGCAACTACTCTGAATTTTGGACATTTTTATTGCGTTAATGTTCTCCTGAGACAACTGGTAGACTTTTTGGAGATGGTTAAGAGGTTTCTTTGTAGTTGTGACTTGTGAGTTTGTAGATGTCCTTATGAATTGCACTTTCATTACTCCCTTCGTCCTAATTTAATTGTTCTTTTTGGAGTTTGTGTCATTTTTAAATTGATTATATCTTGTAATTTATAATATTTTATGTGATTCTGAAAATATTGTAGTATAGAATAAATTGAGATCTATTAAATAAGGTCTATATTGAATATAAAATTTATTACTAATTTAAAATATACTCCGTAACTAGTTTTTTTATCCAATTAGAATATAATTAGGACAAATAAATTAGGACAAAAAGAGTATACCTTTCTGGCTCTAACTAAGATACAGTTGTCTTTGAAAATGATATCAATGGGATAAAAGTCATTTGTCCGGGATGAAGCATTTGGTCGATATAATCCGTAGACAAAATCGGGATCGAAGCGTGACTCACGATTCAGATTGAAATTGAACCGTGATACTTTTGGTTCAGACACGGATTTCATTTAAAAAAAGAGAATAAATTCTTTACACCGCCGGTGTAAACATTTGTTTACTCCAAATCAATTGCATTGCGCCACGTCGCCATGTTTTATTAATTGAGACCACGGTTTTGACACGTGTCGCAATACAATCGATTTGGAGGAAATAAACGTTTACACCGGCGGTGTAAAGAATTTATTCTTAAAAAAAACCGTGACTCGCAGAGTAGTATTGAATTCATCGAAATTCAATCCGATCCGATCCGGACCGTGCGCAACCCTAGACTGAACAATTAGGAAAACATAATTACCGAGGAAAACTCAATCGCGCAATCGGGAATTTAAAACAACCGTTCTTGGGAAACTCTTCTCCCCTTCTAATATACTGATTCCTGACCGTTAATTGTCGAGATAAACCGGGGAAATTACACTCCTCGGCGAATAAGTTGAACAAAGTTATTCTGACAATGATTTTGTACTAGAACAATACTAGTATTGACTTTGTATTTCCCAATGCGGTCTCTCCTTCTTCTCTCTCAATTCTCATCGGTCGCCATCCCCCGCCATCGCCATTGGGTCTCCGAATTTACTGCCGCAAAGCAAAATCTCTGTCAATAATACTCCACTCAACACCCCGGCAAACCCCTATAATAACGAACTACCGACACCGACACCGACACTCTTTCCACCTCAACAACCTATACATCATGTGCTAGCTACCCCACATTTATTCTACTCTCTCTCTCTCTCTCTCTCTCTCTCTCTCTCTCTCTGTACTTTACACACTGTCAGTCATTCACACTCGATGGCTCATCATTTATAGCACCAGAGTACTGTGGGGGCTGAAGAATTTGTGGAAGCCTTTTAGCGATTGATGATTGATCGGCTACATTCTCTTCTTCGCCATTGGAGAGTTCTATCAATCAGGTGATGGATCGTTTCACTTCAGTTCTGGTTCTTACGCCTTGTGCTCAAATAATTAGCTTCTTATACTAATTGAGATCGATTCGCTTTACCTTTTTGATTTTGAGTTTACCTTTCTATGACAATTGATTGATTGTGCGTAAATGTGATCGCGCTATAATCAAAGCAATTGTGAGATTTTTGTTTCTGGTTATGTAGTTTTAGTTGTCACGTTTCATGCATTTTACTAGAGGCGTCAAACGGCCGGCCGGGCCGTTTTTACTCAATTGTGCCTTGCTGTGTCCGTGCCGGCCCATCTCCAATCGTGTTTCGTCAGGAAAAAAAATTCTGGAACAACTAGAACTTTGTATTTGTTGTGCCGTGCCAGTGCCCGTTTAGAACCCTGCCGTGCCCCGACGAGTAATTGAGGCCAATTTAGTCATGTTTTCATGTTACAATTAGGCCATTTGTTTTCATTAATAATCTAGTAATTACTAATAGAAAGTAGGTAGTTGGTACGCATTCACATTTTATGAATGTTCCTTTCACATACGATACAACCATCTCTTGGAGATGTTCCCTGAATTTACGCATTACAACCGTGGTGAGTAATTATAGACTCTAAAAACCAGAACAATCACTTTGATGAGAGCACTATCATGGTTCATTAGCTTATGGATGACTACGTAGCAATTGCTGTTTGTGTCAAATACAAAGGGTCAAACTGGAGGGCACCACCTTTCGCCAGAGAGAGTTCATGTGGATATATTCTTTTTAGACTTTGTTTCTATTCCTTTGGTTGTTCTAATCCTTGGGATAGGAAGTGTCCAATTCATTAATTTGAGTTTGGTGTAATTTCTTTGGATTGATGCTGTCATGCTGATTATGGGGTTTCAAACGCCAACTCTAAACTGCTTTATTTTTGTTGTGTTGTTTAAATACAGTTCTTTTTCCATTAACATGCTTTCTTGTTGGAGAAATATGATCATGGACTTATGTCTAAAACTTTGGGTGGACGTAAAAACCTCCATCAAAACATCAAGTTTTCTCATCCTCAAAAAGTCAAAATAGACAGTTTTACGCCTCACAGTTTCTGGCATTTCTACTAACCTTACAATAAAGCAAGAAGCTTCTTGGCACCTGGTCTTTTCTTGCTTGCATGATTTGCTCTTGCCCATGAGTTTCAAATTTCTGTTATAGCTGAGGTAGGATTGACTATTGAGTGATATCCCTACCTAATGTGGCTATCCTTTTCTCTCTCGCCCTCTCTCCTGCTCCCCTCTGTTCCTACTTCCTCAATTCTTAGGTTGCACACCAAAGACATGGGTGTGAGCAGCTGTAGAGTTAATATTTTTTTCGCTCTTGCCTTCGGCCACAGAAGTCTCTTATGATTACAAGCCAAAGCTGTGGGGATCATCTTGAGAGATTTTAGCCAACAACTCCAGATGATTATTGACAACTTTGAATAGTTTCCTGTTGGTGAGATATTGTTTGCTGTAGATGGATTCCGTTGCGTATTCATGTCTTCGCCCCTTGGATCATATTTGTATACTTGATTCATCAGCGGGTGATTTATGTTTTACTCTGAAATCTTTAATGTCTACAAGGAACCATTAAACACTGTATTTACTCCTAGAATGTCTACTTCAGTGCTTCATATTATGTTTTCTGTTCTCTAACTATTATTTTCTACATATTAACTAATTTTTCTTCAACTTCCTTCACAGGATAGTGAGCTTCGAGTTGCTGTCCCAACCGTATTATGGGCACTAAGCATAACTCACCAGGCAACAAAGCTCGAAATCCAGTGTCTATATTTGTTGTGCTTGGTCTATGCTGTTTCTTTTACTTACTGGGAGCATGGCAGAAGGGTGGCTTTGGAAAGGGAAGTAGTATAGCCGTAGAGATTCCCAAGCAAACCGACTGCATTGTCATGTCCACACTGAACTTTGAACCTCAGCACAATTATGTTCCAGAAATTAATTCTTCTGAGCCGAAAGCCAAAGTTTTCAAGCCTTGCGATGCTCAATACACTGATTATACTCCTTGCCAAGAACAGGACCGGGCTATGACCTTCCCAAGGGAAAATATGAACTACAGGGAAAGGCACTGTCCTCCTGAAGAGGAAAAATTGCGGTGTCTTATTCCTGCACCAAGAGGATATCTGACTCCATTTCCCTGGCCAAAAAGTAGGGACTATGTCTACTATGCGAATGTTCCTCATAAAAGCTTGACCGTTGAGAAAGCTGTCCAGAACTGGGTGAAGTTTCAGGGTAATGTTTTCAAATTTCCAGGTGGAGGAACAATGTTTCCTCAAGGCGCAGATGCATATATTGATGAACTTGCATCAGTTATTCCGATTGCAGATGGTTCAGTCAGAACAGCTCTGGATACTGGCTGCGGAGTATGTTTCCTTTTGCTTTTTCTTGTTCTGCATCTATTATAATTACTTGCATTCTACCTATTACCTGTTATTCGTTTGTTGCCAGTGGCAACTACCTAGGCACCTAGGCACCCAAAATGACCAAAGTAAGGACCTCTAGGCAGTTGCAGCCTCTTTGAGGTGGTTCTTCAACATTTTGCCCTCGAGCAACAATGAGGCTTTTTGCAGAAAATGATCAAGTCTAATTGGACAATTTCAATAGCAGGTTTGTATGCACTGCAATGTTAAACACTTGATAAAGAAACATTTGACAGGTTCAATATTTTCCATTTTTGATGTTGTTCGAAGTTGCTTGCTTTTATGGACTGTATGTTATTTTAATCAAACTTATAGTCAACACAATCTGCATTCTCTGTACCAAATAGGAGTATGTACTTCTTGAGAAGATGAAATGTGTTAATGAAGTCTTATGTCTGTCATACCATATGTGATACATTGACAATGCCTTACTCATTGAGCTCGAATAAAATGAGTACATGTGCTTTCTATTGAATTTAGGTTCTTGTTTTTACTACTATATGTTTTGATTTTGACAACAGTGCATGTCATTATGTAATCTTATTAGTACTGGGTTACATTTATGCTTTATATGACGTTGGGTAAAACACACACCAAGTGACAGAAATTATACACAACGTTCGTTCACAATGAATAAAATACAGTTGTATGTTCAAAAAATCTGATCATTTGGACTCTTTTTCTGGACCCTTGACAGTTTGTCGATGGAGTTCCAAAGTAGATACCGTAACACATGGGGTTTTGTTGCACGGTCTTGAGTTTTATCCAAGACCGTGTAACATGGTATCAGAGCCAAGTATGTCAAGGATGGGTAGGGTGTGTGTCCCTGGCCTGCACGTGGCAGGTGCTACCGAGTGAGCACGCTGGGCATGAGGGAGGGTGTGAAGCGAAGTCCCACATCGTTTGGGTACCAAAGTAATATGCAGAATATAAGCGTGAGGGCACCCTCACTTCAATAGCTAGCTTTTGGGGTTGAGTTTTACCCAAGACCGTGTAACACTATCCACTCAAAACAGGAAGAGTTGTGGCCTGCAATATATGTCATTTGCAACTCATGATGGGGATATCTCTCTCGTTATTTAAATGTTTTAGCAACTACATGACTCAACCAAGAGAGTTGGTGTAGGTTTTCTTTTGTTTTTTGTTTTCTTGTCTCTTACGTGTTCATTTATACATTTTCTATGTTACAATACAACACCTTGGCTGGAGTGTTGCAATGGTCCTACTCCTCTATTTACTGCCAGTATGTGGTTTGTTATTCATTATTCCAAGGCTGATAAGACTGATTATGACATAGGTTGCAAGCTGGGGTGCTTATTTACTAAAGAGAAATGTGTTGGCTATGTCTTTCGCACCAAAAGACAATCATGAAGCACAAGTCCAATTTGCATTGGAGCGGGGTGTGCCTGCTATTATTGGTGTTCTTGGAACAATAAGTCTTCCTTACCCATCCAGTGCGTTTGATATGGCCCAATGCTCTCGATGTTTAATTCCTTGGACATCAAATGGTACGTGATACATACTGCAAATGCCGAATTATGTGAGTCTGTGACTTGGTCAAAATCATATGTTGATTCCTTTGTTTTTGTTCATTTTGTTTTATACTTAAATAGGTATTATTGAGGCCTAACATCACAGATGAAACCTCAATGTGACTGATGCTCATATAGAAAAATCTGGACCTCCCAAAAGGATAAAAATGACATGCTTATATGGCTTTTTTAGTTCATTTTAAACTTTTACCTTTAAAAATTACCATACAGAAAATTACATTTGGTAAGGCCCACATGTTTATTTGAATCTATTTCCTCTAGTTTTGGCTGTGTATCAGGCGATAGGATTGACCAAACAGAGAGAAGGAAGAGACGGGAGTTTGACATTCTGGCCTATTATTTTCCATTTCAGTTTGACTCCAGGCCGTTTTACATATATTGTTGGTTGAGTTCGTACACTTATCTGACTTTGATGAACTTCACACAAACGCTAATATGCAGACGGGATGTACCTAATGGAAGTTGACCGAGTTCTTCGACCTGGTGGGTACTGGATCTTATCTGGCCCTCCAATTAATTGGAAGACCTACTACCAGACGTGGAAAAGGTCTAAGGAAGATCTCAAGGCTGAGCAAAGAAAGATTGAAGAATTGGCTGAACTTCTTTGCTGGGAGAAAAAGTATGAGAAAGGAGATATTGCCATCTGGAGGAAAAAAGTGAATGCCAAATCCTGCCAAAGGAAGTCTGTTAAATTCTGTAAAGCTGAGGATGCTGATAATGTCTGGTGAGTCGCAGCATTTCCCAATTTAGTGTTGTTATCACTCATTTAGCCCCTGTTATGTGGGTCTTGAAAAAGACAAAAATAGGTCTATTAACATCATGTTTTCACGCCCTTGTTATTCCTTTTTATTCCCTGCTTCTAAACTCAGATGTTGGCTATTCATTTATGGTGATGCTTTAATCAAAGTAGAGTCATAAATCATGTAACAGCATGTAGAGTCATAAATCATGTAACAGCATGGAGTGTGTAGGGTTGAATTACACGGTATTGGGTTTTAGAAATTGCTGAGGTGCCTATATAGTTCAAGAGTTCAGACCTGCGATTCCACAACTGTGGTTATGCCTCTTCACACCACTCACTACATGAAACTCAATCAAAACGGAAAATGGAATATGTAATATAACAACTCTAACAGTGCAAATTTTGTTTTACAAAGCACGGAACAGAAACAGAAATTGGTGAGTTAATTGTAGGTTCAACAAGGGGCAGTATGCAATGCGAGTGGTAGCCAACCAGTGCCAACTTGTGTCCTTGCATATAATTCGTACCAATTATGGCATTTCTAATTTTTCTAAGAAAGAATAATATTGGTTTTCTTATTCTTATCTTATCTTTACTTCTATTTTTCATATGAAATGTAGGTACAAGAAAATGGAGGCATGTATAACTCCCTTACCTGATGCTATGAATGAAATAGCTGGAGGGGAACTGAAGAAGTTTCCAGATAGGCTTTTTGCGGTCCCTCCTCGAATAGCTAAGGGATCTATTTCAGGGGTTACGACTGAATCTTACCATGAAGACAACAAACAGTGGAAAAAGCATGTAAATGTTTACAAAAGGATAAATAGATTAATAGGCACTACAAGATACCGTAACATTATGGACATGAATGCCGGCCTTGGAGGGTTCGCAGCAGCACTTGAATCACCAAAATTGTGGGTGATGAATGTTGTGCCTACCCTTGCTGAGAATACTCTTGGTGCTATCTATGAGAGGGGTCTGATTGGCATATATCATGACTGGTATGACCCATCAAATGGTCCTTTTTCTATCCGTATCAAACACTGGCCTAATTGTATATTATGTAATTTTATCTTTTGATTGTCTTGTTGTCCACCTTAATGAGGTCTCTCTCTCTCTCTCTCTGTTGTCCACCTTAATGAGGTCTCTCTCTCTCTCTCTCTCTCTCTCTCAACTAGTCATAAGCTGTAGACTTCTCGGTTAACTGCTCGACCTACAAGGCTGGTGTTTAACTTTAGGTGAAATTTATGTGGCTTTTCTTGGGTAATTTCAGGTGTGAGGGCTTCTCCACTTATCCAAGGACTTATGATCTCATTCATGCTAATGGTGTGTTCAGCTTGTATCAGAACAGGTAAAAGCCTATTAATCTCTGATTGAAAAAGCTACCATGTCACAGATTTTCTGGTCATTGTTCGTATCATGCCTATTTGGATACCTAGTACTTCCTCCGTCCCTTTTTAAGTGTCCTGCTTCGTAACTCCAACTTATTAAAAAGACATCATCATTATACCTTTCACATCAACTTTTTCCTCCACTTTCCCTACTTACCCATCATTATTACACTTTTACTCACTTATTTTTTAAAAAGGAATCTACTTTTAGGGACAAAATAGACAATTTACCAATTTTTACCCACTAACTTTACAAAATGGACACTTATTACGGGACAACCCAAAATGGAATACCGGACTATAAATAAGGGACGGAGGGAGTACTTATTATTGGTGCCTTGTTTGAAAAGATCATTAACCAAATCTTGAAGGGGAATAATACCGTCATATGGCGTGGTGATATGAAACTGTGGAAAAATTTACAGGTGATATATGGCATTGATCACTTACATATTAGGCCTCTCATCTAAAAGATTTCATGTTTCTACCGGTGAAATTGGAATAAATTTTGACAAAAATGTCTAAATACAAGCACAAGCTTGAGGGATGCAAACTGGTTCTCACAGTTTAGCAGGGTTTTCTGAAGTGACTTGCATAGCTCGCATTAGGGTCACCAATGCCCTAAACAATATCGCAAAATGAATATTTGAATTAATCTGAGCTGTTATACAACTTTATATTTCTTTGGGGAGTTCTCTGTTGAGTTCAATTCACTAGAACGAAAACAGAGTCATCCTCGATCACAAGTTTCCTGGATGAGAACATTCCTTACCTGTTGTTAGTCAAGGACCTGCTCCCGAATAAATAAATTGAAAAAGTTAGCATCTGTTCCTGGGAGATTATCTTCATCTTATATTTCTTTGTTTATGGTGAAAAATCACTTGATATATTAGAATTAAATCCTTAAACTACTTTTAATGTCTCGTATGAATAAACAGGTGTGAATTTGTAGACATCCTTCTAGAGATGGACCGTATTTTGCGGCCAGAAGGGACAGTCATATTCAGAGATGAAGTTGATGTCCTAAACAAGGTGGCAAAAGTAGTGGGAGCCATGAGATGGGATGCCAAAATGATGGACCATGACGACGGCCCCCTGGTGCCTGAAAAGATACTGGTTGCTGTCAAACAATACTGGGTTGATGGCGTTAGTGAAGGAAACAACACATCCTACGATGAATGATCCGCAGTGTTATTTGGGTAAGTAAGCGTATGCATGGAAATTCAAGTGTTATGTGGTGGAGCGATTCGAAGAGTCGCGTTCCTTAGGCTCAAATGAAAAGTGGAAACTGAAGAAACAAATTTAACTTCTTTGGTTCACTACTTGTATTTTCCTTTCTTTCTTGGTAAATCTCTTCACAATTCCATGATTCGACTGAGATGACACACGTATAGTTTGATTCTACATAGGCCTGTCAATAGACCGAATTCGATCCGTATTTCGATTATCGGATTCAGATTATCGGATCGACGTTATCGGATTCGGATCGGATTTTCCGGATCCTAATTCTACATATAGTTCTGGGATGGGTTCGTTGATGGAATAAATGAATGGCATTGGCAGGTGTGACGCAACTGATAATTAACACAAGGATGTTCAAATTTTTGTTCAATAATCAAGATGCTAATTAGTCTCTCTGTGTGTGTGAGTGCGCACACATTTTAGATAAAGTTTTTTTTCCTCCCGCTTTCTAATGCTGTTTTTAAGTTCGTATCATGTGGTTTGGGGACAAAAGATGAGATTTTATTGGTATCTAGGGATGACAATCTCGTTCGAACTGTTGGTTAACCGAATCATATCCAACCGATTGGTGCTAACTATGGTTTTGGTTTTGATTTTCGATTTCGAAAGTTCGGTTTCTTGTGCAGTTTTCACAAGAAACCAAAACTGGAACCGAACATAACCGAACTGCGACATAATTACGCAAGCACCCTTACAAAAACGCATACCTATAGCATCAAAAGTACTCAGCTGACGTTTTGGATTCCCTGCTCGGCTAAGTAAGTCAAGTGGCTTATTTTTTTATTCTTATTCAAATTTTTTTCGTATTTGTTAGTTTGTCGTTAATTTTTGGGAGATTATTGCATCGTCATGACGAGAGAAATTTAAAAAGTAAAAAATTATGATCGAAATCAAAATTTTTTTGAATAAAGACGAAAAAATTGGCTTATTGGCTTATTTTCGTTTTTATTCAATTTTTTTTTTGATTTCGATCATAATTTTTTATTTTTTAGATTCCTTTCGTCATAACGATGTAATAATCCCCCCAAAATTAGCGACAAACTAACAAATATGAAAAAAATTTGAATAAGGACAAAAAAATAAGCCACCTGGTTGATTTAGCCAAACGGGGTGCCCAAGCTTAAATTTATGCACTTGTAGTAACCAATTTATACAATGGCCTATTTCTCATTGGATTTCGGGGTTTTTCTTTTTCGTTTGTTGTTGTTCTATCTTGGCTCCATCCTTGAAGATTGTCAATTGGTTATGGAGAATTTGAAAAAATGTACTTTCCTACATATGTCCAAGTGAGCTACAGATGCTCGTGCATAAAGGTGGAGCCAACCCTGACTTTTTTTGAGGGTCTAAAATGAAAACTAAAAGGGGGCCCTTTTAGAAATCTTTATGAACAAAATATGAGTAGATAAATTACCTTTTTCAAGAATAAATACAATTATTCATCAATAAGAAATATGAGGATCAATGTGACATTTTGAAAAATTTTAGTTAGGGCTGCCGCCATCCTAGTCTTATAATGTGTTAGTCATCCACGGAAATTTGAACTCGTCTTAATTACACCGTCTCCGTCACTAAAATGAAGGAGTATATAATTTCATGCAAATAGATTTGAAATCTATGCCCATAAAATAATAGTAGGGGCGCGAGGAAGGACTTGAGTCCCATCTCCTATCGCATGTTAAGATCAGCTCCATATCCCTTGAACCTGTAATGAGGGTTATTATGTCTACGGATCTTCTTTTATCGTATTGTTTACGGGAAGCTGGGTACCAGGTGTAGACTCAACGCATGGTGCCTCCTAGGAGATTTTAAGAGAAGAGGGCATCCGCATTTCCTCGTCTTTCGCTCACTTGTTTGTCCTCTCCCTTTTTGGATCTGGTTAAGCGCAACCACTAACCCCATCATTCTATTGAAGGACGGAAGGTGCAAAACTAAGAGGTTTTTGAAAAAAATTGAGGGGCAAAATTTGTCAAAACATGGTGGGAAGTACAGTAGTACTATATGATAATTGAGCAATCAAAATTTTGAATCAATCTTTTCTTCTCCTTACCACTGAGGTGGTAGCCCAGCTGGTGAGGCTCATCACCTCCCTTAACGCAGGCGGGAGTTCGAGTCCCAGCAAGTACTCGAACCTCATCTGTGGACCAAAGGAGGGGAATTTTCACCAATTGTGCACTAAAGTGGCGCCGTGGTGACGGCCCGTCCTTCCGGACAGTAGCTATGGCTCGAACCGGACATTCCATTGGCGGATAGGAAGCCCCTATGGTCACGCCCAAGGGAAGTTGCTACGCTGATCGCCCCCTCTCACCCTTTCGTTTATCAAAAAAAAAACCTTTTTCTTCTCCTTTGACAGGTAGCTAATGTCTTCGAATGGCAGCTGGGACCCTATCCCTCAAAACTCTCTCCTTACCGGACCCATTTTTCCTGCCTTATCAAGTGGAAAAATAGACATCTCTCGTGGCATGCACATGCGGCGCCCACTCTATTATTTTGCATTAAACAGTACCCCTTGACAACAGAATAGACATTAGACACTAATAAACTAACTGCCGAAAAAATACAAAAAAAAAATAGACACAGTCTTTTGACTACAAGAGGAAGAGGTGTCTCTCGCGAGGCGGGTAAACAAACCAAACAGCTTTAGCTCAAAGCTCGTATTCGCTCATTGAAAGCTTATTCGCGATGGATTTGTTGTGTAAACAAATCAAGATAAACATCATTTCGAAGCCCATTAAGCTTTTGAACTAAGTTTGAATAAACTACTACTTAGCTCGTTCAACTTATTATTTGTAGAATATGACTATATGAGCTACTCAAGATCAGTTAATGATCGGCTTGATTAAATCTTGTTTGAGATCGGTTAATCTCATGAACAAGCCAAGGTCAAATATACTCGTTAATATTTCAAACTAAGCTTAAACAATCAACTGTTCTGCTAGTTTGATTTGCTTTATGTGACAGTAAAGAAACCACATGCATCACACACAACTACTATGTCTTATGTTTTGTAAGTATTTACTCCATCTGTTCTTTTTTAAGTGTCTTGCTTCGTAACTTCAATTTAATAAAAAGACATCATCATTATACATTTCACATCAACTTTTTCCTCTACTTTTCCTACTTACACATTATCATTACACTTTTACTCACTAACTTTTCAAAATGGAATATATTTTTGGAAACAAAATAGACAATGTACCAACTTTTACCCACTAACTTTACAAAATGCACACTTATTAAGGGATAACCCAAAATAAGATACTGGACTCTAAATAAGGGACCGACAGTACTATTTATTTGGTTGTACTATACAATACTAACTTTACAAAATGCACACTTATTAAGGAATAACCCAAAATAAGATACTGGACTCTAAATAAGGGACCAACAGTACTATTTATTTGGTTGTACTATACAATAAATGTTTGTTCGGTCTAAAATTTGATGTTTGCGGGTCATGATGACATCTGATGTAGAATGACATAGGTAGTGTTTGATTGGGAGTTTAGTTTAATTTAGTTTAGCTTTGATAGTGGGTGAAGAGAAAAATAGAGTAATGATTGAAGATAAGGGTAATGATTGGAGAGAGATAGAAAGAGATGAGAGAGTAATAATTGGAGAAATAGGGTAATGATTGGAGAAAGAAGTAAGGTAATGATTGAAAACAAAACTATTACTAAACCCTAAACCGAACAAAGCCATAGCTTTTCTGTTTGTATATATCAATACGAGATTGCCCCTAACAGGCTTGGGAGCCCACCTTGTAGTGAGCAACCTTGTAATGCCTCCTAAAGTGCGCAATTTGAGTCGTTCACCTCAACAATTAATAGTTCAGATATGTAAAATTAATAACAAATATAAACCATTAATTGAAAAATAGACAGTTCAGATGATCACTACACCTTTGTAGTTTCCTGTTCAGTCCTCGGGTCCACCAGTGCCAAGGTGATGTGAACTTTTGCAATGTTCAATGAAAACTGCACCTATAATTGTCGTCCAACTAGTCTTGGTCACTCCAACCTCCCTCCACGAATGTGATTGATGGGTCCGATTCTAGCATACATCTTGTCTTCAAGCGGCTTTTGGTTTGATTTGTTTGGTTTTTTTGTTGTATTTCGTTTTTTTTATTTTCTCTGTAATTTCGGACTGATAGTGTCCACTTTTTTTTTTTTTTTTTGTAATATTTTTTATATTTATTATTTGCATTTTCTAGTAGGTAAAAAAAAAACTAGGACTGCAAGTTTTTTTAGCATAAATTCGTCAATGGACGGCGGTCAAAAGTGCAAGTACCGTTAGATTTTCTTTTGATAAGTAATAATAAGTCATGCTAAAAGGACAGCAACGACAACGACAAAAACAAATATATACACAATCATATTATATGGTGCAACAATGCGATATTTGGAACTAATAGAAAATAGGAGAAAAGAAAGGAAAATAAAAAAAAAATTCCTTAAGAGTTGTTTAGTTCCTATTTAAGGAAAGGAAAAGAAAATAGGAAGGAAATGAAAGTCCTGGAGAGGAAAATGGAGCTGAAAAATGGGAGCGGAAACCTCCCACACAGTTTTAAGGAAAAAGACATTTAAATTTTTTTATTTTCTTTCTACTTTCCTTGAGAGGCCAAATACAGCAAGAGAAATTAATTTTCCACTCAGTTTCTTTTCATTTTCTTTCTTCCTCCGAACAAGAGAAAAGAATACACCTTCTTCACATTTCCCTTTTCTTTCTTTTCTTTCCTTTCCATAAATTCCAAACGGAGCCTTTGACTATTGAAAAACTTTTGCTAATAGACAAAAAATTAAGAACAACCAGTGGCCAACGTACAGTGTAGGGTGCGGTGGCAGGACACCTTTTTGAAAGGATTCTCTCACTTTGGCCACACCCTGTTTTCCAGAGAGAGAAAGAGGGCTAATATTAGAATTCTATATGATATTGGCACGGTAATGGCACCCCAACTACACAAATCTCAAAAATGCCATTTCAGATTTTATCATTGAACAAAATATTTTATTAGCTATTCTTTGTCGTCTAACCTAATAAGTTGGCTTTTGTTCTCTTTTTACTTCCATTGAAAACACTAAAATATGAACCTTGGACATTTCAGATAAAAAAAAGAAAAGAAGAAACCTTGGACATTAAAAAAAGCGCAAGAGAGATTGGAAAATTGGCTTCCAAAATATCTAGGGAAGTAGAAACAGTCTCCGAAGGAAGGAATTTGAAAGAATTGGCTTCTAAAATACTCGCGATGGAGAAAAAATGTTGATAGTTTTATTTCGATTTGGTTGGGTTATTATTTCTCCAAAATCTTCTCATTTTGTCATCAATATACACACACACACATATATATATATATATATATGTGTGTGTGTGTGTGTAAAAACAACTTGACAAAATATGAACTACAAATCCTTACTCTTGTGGTTTAGATGGGATGTAGTCCACTTTTGTTAGTTTATTTTTCGTGCTTTAAACTTTAAAATTCTGACACCCTCCAATTTCCATTAACAAATCCTAGTTCCGCCACAGAGGACAACCTCAACCCCCAGCCCAAAAAACAAAAACCCCAGCCCAAAAACAAGAAAAAAGCCAGTACAAAACCCCCAGCCCAAAAAAAAAAAAAAAACTTACGGGACAATAATGTCATTTCAGAATGCAATATGCTTCCGCATAGTAAACTAACACGCGCCCGAATCAACACCCACGTGTCCCACACAGCTCACCGATCAGAATCTGAATTATGCATTTCTTCCATTTTCCCGACCCTTTCTCTCACTTCTCAGATTTCTTCCAATCTCTGTAGCTATCCCAAATAGCCTCTCGTTAATCGTAAGTTCTCTCTCCCATTATATATATCCGTAGGCGAAATTGACTCTCTTCCCTTCAAGATCAAAGCGCATGTTTTTGGCCAATTACGTTTCGTTGTTTTACTTTCAAGAATTACTTTTCATTGGAATTTGATTGGGGATTCGCACGCATTGTATTTGCCGTTGAAGGCCTGAAAACATTCGATTTATCAGAATTCCGCTGAATTATACGCATCTTGATGTATTCTTAATCACTTTGAGCTTCAAGGTTAAATTCCTTACAGCTTAATTTACATTTTAGCTGTCTGTATTTGTTTAATTTTATCTGTATCCGTAATTTGCTGGTAGTTCAATCTTTATGTAACATGCTAACTACAGCCCAGTGGTTAATGTGCCAAAAAAATGCATCAATGTCTTTCAGTGTATAGATATCTGTGCAAGTGCTTTGATAATTGTGAGAAGTGCATTAAGGGGTGTTCTGGATTAATAATTCTTTTGGATGTGTTTTTTTTTTTTTTTTCTTTCTTTATTCAATTTGTTTTGCCTTTGTTAGCTTTGTGTTAACTTTTGTGGATATTGATATTGATTCCTCCCCAGGTGAGGAATCCATAAGTGTAGAATTATAACAAGAAACTTTAAATAGTTGAATAAAGACAATAAGTGCCAAAAAATCTTTAGTATATGTTTTGGATTATTTTTGGTTTTAGCAAACTTTTTTAATATTTTGATCATAACTTTTTACATTTCGGATTCCTCCCATCGAGATGAAACAATAGTCTAAAAAATAATTACCTCAAAACTAACAAAGGTGAAAATAATTATAATAAAGACAAAATAAACCAAAATGGTTATTAAGCCGAAACACCCTTAAACCTCACTTTTTAGGCAGTGGGTGCGGTTTGCAGAACCAATCTTCTATTAGAAGATTGTTTTTATGTTTGAGAGTGTTATTCTTTCGTGGGATTGATTTTTCCTTTTACTTCTTGTTGTAGTGAATTGGAGGGTTGATGAATTGAAGGGTATTTGTGAAGGCCTGTGATTAGCGGGGTGGTACAGAATGGCATGCAGGGGGTTTTGGGAATGCATATTGAAGCTTTTGAACTTCTTAATGACTCTTGTGGGTCTGGCTATGGTGGGCTATGGGATCTACTTGTTTGTGGAGTATGAGAAGTCGTCTTCCAGTAGTTCTGCTGCCTCACACACAAGTGATGCTATGATGAAACTTGGTCGGCCGATGCTCATGGATTCTCTGTCCAGCAGCTTTTTGGATGATGTGCCGAAAGCTTGGTATGGTACTCTGCCCTTGCGAAATGCGTTAGGGCTGTTGTTGTATATGCTGATTCATTTTTTAGAAGGCGCTTCATATGTATTTGTGTTACGTTTTCCGCTGGGGTTTGGACTGACGTTTTTTCCTTTTGCATTGATCCTTTATGTTTTATGCTCACTTAAGGACCTTCGTAGTTGGAATTTAGCTCTTCGTATTACATCTTCTTTGTGGGAAAGGTAGCAAAATAAAATAAGTAAAAACATGAAAGAAAATTTAGATTTTCAGGGAAAAATTTGTCACCCCAAGCCTGATAGAAATGTGACTTGGTTGGCAATTAAACAATGAAAGATAGGAATTGATGTGGTGCAGTGTGACTGTGTTCCTTTGAGAAATTGTATACACCATTGTTGTCATCTATTACTGCATTGTTTTTTCCCCGGATTATCTGAGGGCCAGAACCACTGCCACAACTAAATTTTTTGCTCAAGTTTTTTTTTTATTTTTTTATTTCATCAGTTGGAATTGAAACGCTTTGTTTATTGCTCATGCTATGTGGTTGTCCTTTTACTAGTCACAAGATATGTAGCGTAGTTAGCTGCAGAGAAGTCCCACATTCTCTGGGTACGAATGTAACCCGCATGTACGATCTTGAGGGGCAGTGTCATCACTCATTACCTAGCTTTTGGGGGTTTCCTTTTAAGTTCTAACTTCTAACCAATATCGTGTAACATGGCTCCAGTAATGGAGTACACAAGGATGGCCAGGGTGCATCCTTACTTGTCCCTGTTCTCATGCTGTAGGTGTTGTCGAGTGGCATCTTGCCTGTGGGAGAGTGTGCATGGATGTCACCCATTGTCTCAGCATGAATGCCTAAATATGTGCGAGCCATTACGTCAATACTAGGTGGGTGTGAAAACCGATGTCACCCGTTGTCTCAGAATGCAAGTATTGTGCAACATATATGCATGAGGCCATCACCTCAAAACTATGTTTCTGGGTTGAGTTGGAACCAAGACCGTGTAACAACTTCATGATTGTTGCAGGCAGGGCGAGTTGCAAACCGAGTGAACCCAGTGAAGTAAGAGACATATTGGTAGAGGATTGGAATAAATCCACTAGCAGTGCAAGTTTAACAGGGAGGGGTGGTGACATGATGCAATTCCAATTTGAGAGGCACATAGGCATGACTTGGATAAAACTTGAACGCACACACTAATACTAACAGGACACTACGGTGACACCACACACAAAAAAAGTACTATATATGTGTTTATATTGAATGATAAACTGTTTTTTCTTTTTTCTAAAAAACTATTACTTTTTATATGCATTGTAGCAAAGTATTAAGAAATTGTTTTCACATTTTTTAGGTAGGAAAAAATGTTTTCGCATGCTGCATTTATTGTAAAAGCAGAGTGATGAAAACCTCTTAATATTATTTCACAAAGTTATATGCATGAAGAATACTTCTAAAATAAGGAATTCATTTTTCACGTGATATGTACCTTTTCTTTTATTGCATGCGTTTCATGCTACGTTGTATAACACAATGCAAGTAGCAGCAACCAACTATCCAAGTTGTTTCAATTAATATTCTAAATGATCAAATCCTGAACGAAATCTGCCTCTTTTGATTTTACATGTTGACCCAATCATTTTCTTGAAACGTTACAATGGCCTCAGATGTGTCTCATGTATCTTGGCATCAATCTGTCCCTACCGAGTCTGATATAGAAACTCAAGGTAATAGTGATAGAAATTGACCACATGTTCTTCTAGAGCCCATTGAATCTAAAAATGTTACCATTTCCCTAGGAAACTTCAAAGTTTCAGACGATATATCCTACATCTATGAGGTTCAAAAGTATTAAAATAAGAAAGCAGGACTAGAGGAGTCTTGGTGCTTCCTGGTGCCCAGCTGCATGTTACCCAGTTTTGTGGATTTTGTAATCAGAATCACGCTTTTTTTGGTCCACATGCAGAAAATATATGGAACGTTTATGATGCTTTAGTTTGATATTTTTAGGAATTTCATGAATCTAAATATATTTTTAAGTCGTAGATGTACACTTCTTGGTCAAAACATGAGATGCTTGTTGCGTGATTGTATTTTTTAAGAAAATGTGAGCCTTGTTGTTGGCCAGAAGCATATTACATTTCTGAGGTTGTAAACTGTAAAGTATGTTAATGATTTTTGTGATTGGAGTCATGACATAAAAACCCTATCAGATGTTTTTGTTTGTTCTTTTAAATGCGTGATATTGTGAGGATCAATTGTTGAAGAGTTTTTTTTTTCTTTTATTATTATGAACTTATTTTCCTACTTTACATGTTTTTGCAGGTTCATATGTGTATTTGTTGGTGTTGGTGTGATTCTCTTTATAATCTCGTGTTTCGGGTGTATTGCAGCAGCCACTCGTAATGGATGCTGCCTGGTTAGCGTATCCTAATCACTTGTGCTCTCTGCATTTCTAAGATATGCCCCATCGGACAATGATGACCTTGTAGATATTGCCATGAGGCCATTTTCCTGAGCATAAAAACAGTTTTAATACATTGCATGTTTGTCTGAGTACGACTTGCCTCATTTACTTCACTGATGAAGTTGGTAAATGAAACCTTGCTAGATTGCCAAATTGTGTGCTTGGGTGAATCGGTGTATGCATATGCATCCTTTTCCGGTTTCCCTTCTCATTTATTACTTGATTTTGATGAATCAATTATGATGACTACATGCCACTTCATCCTCGTTAACCATGCCTATCTTAATTTGCTCTAGTAATGAAATTTGTGATGCGGAACCTTGCAAGATTGTTGGATCGTTTATGGTGGGCGACCTGGCATGCATACACTGTTCTCTTTTTTCCAGGGGTGGAGAGGGTATAGGTCAAATGGGAACACTTGACCCTACTCACTTCCAAATTTCTTCATTGATCAATTGATATTTTATCTCCATTTGGTCACTTTGGACTCCACCCTTATCATAATATTGTCCCAAGCAGCAATCGCACTAACAATTACATAATTGTCCTATTTTGACACTATTGTTTTGTTAACTACCGCTCAATAGGCACAGATGATACATATATAATGTCAAAAAAGTTGAAAGTTCAATAAAAGTTCACTAATATCATTTCCAAATTTCTATGCGCATTTTCCAGATATTGTGGCACTTTGTGCACATTAAGCACTGCACTAAGGGCAGTTGCCAGTCGTTAGCATTTTTCCCGTAGTAATTATGTGTTGATTAGAAAATAGAAAAAAGATTAGGTATGTTTTTAAGTGTTGACCCACGAACCTAAAATTCTGGCTCCGCCCCTGCTTTTTTCAATTTGCATTGTTCTTTTTTTTGTACGGATTCCTTAACGCAAGACAGTATTCAGTATTGGTGTTCTTGCTGATCTTGGTAGAAGCAGGATGTGCAGCTTTCATATTCTTTGACAGTAGTTGGAAAGACGTGAGTGTTATCTTACTGACCTTTGTTTTCAAGATGTTATACTTTGGTATCTGATTAGAGTGCGAAAGATCTTTTGTAGGATATTCCAACCGATGATACTGGAGACTTTGATATGATATATGACTTTCTGGAAGAGAACTGGAAAATTGTCAAATGGGTTGCTCTTGGGATTGTTATATTTGAGGTAAGCACCGGAAAATGTCACTTGCTTTTGAGACAACATGTTAGTTTATTCTTTTCTGGATCCGAGTAGCAGATAAATCTAAGTTTGCTCAATTTGACATATCTAAGTTCCGTGCATACGCATATTGTTTTTTCCCATGTCATTGCTTGCGATGCAAACAACCATACTAAGAATTGTTTTTGACTTCCAACTCTAGTTTATGTTGCTTCCCTCGCTTCCTCTCCCTTTGACTTCTAAAGTTTGATAGAACTCATGCGATTGGGCATCTCCCAGCTTCCGGCGTATGGTGTTTACCACTTTGTTGGGTTCCTGAAAATTTGGATGGCATGATTAAGTTCTGCTGGCAGAATGTTGAAAAACGGAGTCACCTGCATGTATTTAAGATGGGCATGGCTTATCTGTGGAAGGGAGGGAAGGAGGGAGATGTTACTCCCTCTGTCCCATATTCTTGGTTCCTTTTTCAGCGGTTCTGCCCTTTTCTTAACCTAAGACACCATGTATTTTTTTATGAAGAAAATCAAGTTTATTTGCCCAAATCAAAAGATCCCATTTAGCTTGTGTAGACAGAGTTTACAAAAATCATCTGATAAACAATAGACTAAAAAATATGGGCGATTTTTAGGATACTTCTGAATAGGGAAAAAGGACAAAAAATAAGGCACAGAGGTGGTATATTTTTGTAGGCCCTCAACATTACTTTGTCAGACATGCTAACCTGAGGAGAGAACAAAATTGCAGAAATGATTTTGAATTTAGATAGGATCTCCCAAGTAGTCTGACCTGTAAACACTAGGGCACTTTTGGTATGGCAAAATTTGCGATGCTGCAAGGATTTTGAGCTTGATTTGTTTATTAGATGATTCGCCTGAATACAATTTGGTAATAACAACCTTGGAATATGCATGTCCTTATAGAATCTAATATCACTCGTATGACTCTAGAAGGAAAACACTACTTGATTAAATTGCTGTTTAGTATGGATGCTATTGAGTTGTATATGTTCTGTGTGATCTGCTACTGCCTCTCTCTTTACCCTTGAGTTGGTAATTGCAGGCCCTTCTATTCTTGTTAGCTCTTATTGTAAGAGCTGCAAACAGACCAGCAGAATACGATAGCGATGATGAGTATATTAGTGGGCCAAGGCAGCAAGCCCGGCAACCGCTGATCAACAGGCCACCAGTTCCAGCTCCCGGTGTCCCTGCTGCTGGTGCCCTTGATCAGCGTTCAAGCAGATCTGATGCTTGGAGTACACGTATGAGAGAAAAGGTGCAAATATGTTATGTTTGACTGTTATTACAAAATATCTGAGTTCATTATTTGGGGCTTATGGGACATTTATGTACTGCATGACTACTGAGACACGTGGACTAATTTCGGACACATGACTCTTAATGAGGGGGACCAAATCACATGCATTCATGAGATTAACGACAGAATCTCATGCTTAAATATTAATAACTGAGAAATGTTTACCAAAAAGTAACGAAAATGAATATTGTGAAGTACTTTTTCAGCGTCAGAAAGACCAAAATGGATTACATAAGTATACGTTTTGGAAGAAAATGAGTAGGTATATGTTTTCTCAAGGGAAAAGCACCACAAGAATTTTGAATTGGGCTTGCGATGTGGGGGCCATTCTTCATAATTTTTAGGGTTATTTACCGAGACACCCCTCAACGTTTACCCATTTTTCACGGACACCCCCTCCACGAATTCTCGCTACGGCCAGACCCCCTTTGTTATCTTTACCCGTAGACCCCTTCCGTTACCATTCTGTCCAGAACCGTTAACTTTTTAACCAAAAAATGGTTTAAACTTCCAATATTGTCCTCAACTCTAATCCCTTTGTCACCCTCTCTTCTCGACCACCACCGCAACCACCAAACACCTCCGTCATCCTCTTCCCGACCACCACCGCCATCGCCACCACCACGACCAAACACCTCTGTCATCCTCTACACCACGGAAACTCCATTGTTGTACTGTTCACGGGCTAGTCCGAATCGAGGTGTCAAAACTCGATTTTGACTAGTGGGTCTCGTGCGTCTCGCTAAGACGAATGGGGGTGACGGGGTTGAGTTTTGTCTCCAGAGGACGGCACATAAGCTGTTCGAACACGGCGGGCGGAGGCAGCGGTGCAATTTACTGGAGCTCAGAACAGGAGTGGTTGAATGGAGGTTTTAAGCACAGAGTTGTGTTCGTCTCGTTGAGACGAGCGCGGATATGGGTAGCACGTCGCCGGAGGAGCTTGCAGCAATCACCGGTCAAAGGCGGTGGAGTGGCGGCGAGGTACAGTTTTGCAAAGCCCGTGGCCGTGGTTGCTCGGAAACGAGGATTGAGCACTGGGCTTTGTTCGCCTCTTCAAGACAATCACAACGGTGGTCGGAACGTCGCCGGAGGAGCTTGGAGGCGGCGGCAATCGCCAGTCAAAGGCGGTGGAGTGGCTGCGAGGTACGGTTTTGCAAAGCCCATGGCCATGGTTGCTCGGAAATGAGGATTGAGCACTGGGCTTTGTTCGCCTTTTCAAGACGATCACAATGGTGGTCGGAACGTCGCCCGGGGTGGCCGGAGGAGACCGCACGCGCCGGTCAACGGTGGCGCGTGCGGAGAGAGTGACATCTACTCGCGGCGCGTACTGTTCACACGCCGTACTCCGGTCATCTTCTCCGGCGAAGTATGGAATGACTGCTGTGGGTGTACATACATACATATATACATATATATATATATACGTACACACACACACACACACACACACACATATATATATATATATATATATATATATATATATATATATATATGGGGGCAAAATTGTCTTTTCAGCCATTCCGTCCAACGGCGTTTGGTCCCTCAAACGAAAACTTTATTTGGGGGGGGGGGGGGGGGGTTCTGGTCGTAGCGAAAATTCGTGGAGGGGGTGTCTGAAAAATGGGTAAACGTTGATGGGGGTCTCAGTAAATAATCCTAATTTTTACGGACAACCAAAAACATAGTAGAAATAATGGGCTAAAGGGAGGTGTGTAGGGGCCCGGGGCTCTCGTGCACCCCCTAGGACTGCCCCTGCGTGAGACAAAGGGTCATAGAAAATATATACGGTGTCTGATGCTTTTCGAACACCAGTTGTTACCTGATCATCTCAGGTTTGCTCAGTTTTGGTGTATTCATGATTCCCATAATCCTTATAGTAGTTGTAGATTTGGGAATTTATTCTTAGAAATTTCCCCTTTTCAATAGAGTTCTTTCTTTGATCCATTTTGAAATTCTGGTCAATTTTTAGCTCAATGTCTCTTCAGGGGCTGGGGTTCTGGTCGTAGCGAAAATTCGTGGAGGGGGTGTCTGAAAAATGGGTAAACGTTGATGGGGGTCTCAGTAAATAATCCTAATTTTTACGGACAACCAAAAACATAGTAGAAATAATGGGCTAAAGGGAGGTGTGTAGGGGCCCGGGGCTCTCGTGCACCCCCTAGGACTGCCCCTGCGTGAGACAAAGGGTCATAGAAAATATATACGGTGTCTGATGCTTTTCGAACACCAGTTGTTACCTGATCATCTCAGGTTTGCTCAGTTTTGGTGTATTCATGATTCCCATAATCCTTATAGTAGTTGTAGATTTGGGAATTTATTCTTAGAAATTTCCCCTTTTCAATAGAGTTCTTTCTTTGATCCATTTTGAAATTCTGGTCAATTTTTAGCTCAATGTCTCTTCAGGGGCTCTATTTTCCCGTGCAAAAATTTCTCTACGGTCATAATGATACTTGCAAGATCAAAGTCTGAATATAACTGTTCCTTTCTATTCTTAACTTTCAGAATCAAACAGTCTGAGTATAACTGTTCCTTGATGCATATATTTTTTTGAATCCCACTTCTTTCTTTTTGGGCCACCAAGTTACATTTTATCATTTACTACCAAAGAACAGCCATGATGGATTTATAACAATTACCATCTGAAGTGAATTATGTTTTACCACTGTGAATAGCTTCTTTTGCCTAACACACATACTAATCTTGCTTTGATCGTTTCTGCATGTAAAAACCAGTATGGACTTGATACTTCTGAGTTCACATACAATCCATCGGAGTCAAACAGGAACCAGCAAACAGCAGCACAGCCAGCAGAGGAGAGGAGTCGTTGCAGCATAATGTAATCGCCATCTTGGTTTTGCAGAATTAGAAATCGGAGCAGTTTCTGGAAACTCTGTTTTTCGGTGCCTGGTCGCAGAACTTTGTATCTGAAGAAGACGATTGCTTTCTTTTTCTCGAGTTTGTGTACCACACACAATTATCATGAGTTTTTCTCATTGAGTCACCCAACATCCTTGTTACACCCTGATTTTTGGAATATCAAGTGTCATGAAATTGGTGATGTAAGATTAAGTTTCATTAAGCTACCAAGAATAGTAAGCGTAGGCCGATCAAAAAAACAAAGACTATTAAGTGTATTCAGTGACCTGATGATTAGTTCCACAAGTGCATCCACCTGACTATTCTCTCCTCGTCCATCCGCCTCTTATGTCTTAATTGGGTCATACGGTACACATTTCCCCACTCGTGTAGCTAAGCCTTGTTGTACTCCTAGTCAATATGTCGTCTCTCTCGCACGTCCACGACTGGTACAGGCCCTAAGAAGTAAGGCGTCATGGCATGTCTCTCTCGTACGTCGGCCCTAAGAAGTAAGGCGTCATGGTATGTGGCTTGGAGTGCCCTTTGGCTTTGTTATGCGGGTAGGAGACTGGGTATCATTCGAGCTAAGAAGTGGAAGAGCAGCTACTACTGGGTCTTTCCTAATACTATCTGTCTTACTACCTTTAAGCAGGGTCCCTCGAAAGTCGGTGTTTACAAAATTCTGGTTCCATTTCTGCTCGTAAGGGATGGTCTAAAGAAGATTGGGTTACCATACGAGCTAATTCAAACACAAAGACTATGGATGAGTCAAGGTGGATGGACTTGTAGTTTTTGAAGATGACTGGCACCTGTGCCGAGATTACATTTCATGTCCATATTTCTCCAAATACCTGGTATTTGAAGGTTCACTGGGATTGTCATGGCGTGTATTCGGAGAATACTTTCAACACATCCGGACCATTAAAAATATATTTGGATGGCATGGATCATGCGCTACCACCTCTAGTGCACCCCTGCACGTCCTTGTTTCCTTGTTCTGGACGATTGATAATTGCTTCCCATTTCAGAAAGTTGGGATGGCTATCAATTTCTTTTGAGTGACCTTGTCTGATTGTGCTTGTCTGAAAGCTATATCATATTTTAGCCACCTTGTTGACTCATCAGTCCATTCTGTTATTTCCTAAATTAGTTTTGGTTTCCCACAAGAAAATCAAAAAACAAGAAAACATGAGTTTGTTGCAAGTTGTAGACGTGCTTTCAACAGTCCGGATTTGAAATAAATTATTTTAAATTTGGAAGAGTTTATTTCAAATTCGAACAGTTGAAAACATTCTTGAACGGCTTAAATGTGCCTTGTAGCCCTGTAGTGCACAGGGTTTCCGAATTCAGCAAAACCCCGATGCCATACAAAAACAAAGTAGGTTAGAATTAAGAGAGAATAGAGAGAATACAACACAAGGAATATATTATTGCTCAAGTCTGAGAATACATTGGTGGAAGGCTCCTCCTTTTACAGAGTGCAGAGACGCCTAGGAAACTTCCCAGAATGTAACCATCACAGACTTAAACTATTATACATGTAATACATCATGGCATCTTTGACAAGCTACTAATACAAACACTTCTGGTGGAATCTCAGTCTAGTACATCACGCCTTGCTACATCACACATATGAACAATGCATCCTTCACCACTTTCTAAAGGAATGACATGATTAAAAGTAAAGCAACAATTATCGGCATTGTTCGTCTCCCATCTTTACTTTGTTTTTCAATCATTATCCTATATCTTTCTTCAATCATTACCATATTTCTCCAATTATTAATTTCATTTTTCTCTCTATCTCTCTCCACTCATTACCAATCTGTTCAATTATTACTCTATTTCTCTCTCCACCCACTACCTAAACTAAAATACCCAAATTACCAAACGAACAAGATTATTTTTACTTTATTTCACTTCACACTATTCATTTAACCTAACAAGAAACCCCAGCTGTGATAAGCCACTCAGTACAGCCTGTGCTGAATATGAAAATATCTAGACAAGAAAGAGTGTACAATCTGAAAACATAGGACCTTTGGGTGACCCTTTTTGAAGGCTATCCAGTTTTTTGCTTTTGCTTTTACAACTCAATATCTCGACTAATTTGTTCGCATTTTGACTAATTTCAGAATTTTAAAGTTTACTACCAATTAAACCTCCAAAAACTCTAGCGGTATTTTTGCAGGCAGTAAAGGTTGAACCTGAATGCTCAAGTTTAATGCTAACTAAAAAAATTCACACGCTGGCTTCTGGACCTGATGGGTGAAAAAAAAAAAAAAAAAAAACTTTTGGAAACTGTAACAAGTACATTGGAGCTACCCTTTAGTCATTAAGGTTGAGTTTGGCCTAAATTTTAGCCATTGTCTTCAATTGCTGTCCTATATGTTAGATTCGCGTCAAATTTCTTGCTCCAGGAGCTAAAAAAAACTATCTAAATCTCATTGGGGAGGAAGATGAAACTTTTAGGTAAGCAGTTAGCCAGAAAGTTACCTTAACCAATAAATTAGTTCCAGTTCTAATCCTGTTTAAGCAAATTTAAATATCTGCCTTGGACATTTCGCTTGCTTTAGGTCAGGAATCCGGATCCTGCTTTTGGTAATTTATATAATGTTAACTTTATATATTTTCAGAAATTTTCGTACCCAAAAATGTAAAAGTGGTTTTTGATCAATCGATTTATTTGTTTATTTTTGATCGGCAAAGATGAATTTTATTAAAAACAGGAAAAGGGGAAAAGGATCCAACAAATAGTTGGATAATACACCACAAGGGCAAAGCCCAAAACACCTAAAGGTCTATAGAGTCCACAATAAAACAAAAACAACATTAAGCTCATAGTTTTCGATCGATTGTTGCTTGTTGAGAGATAATTACTCCCTCCATCCCAAAATATTAGACTTTTTTTTAAATGCATGTTATTTTCAATTGCTTAAATCTTTTAATTTATAAATTTTTATATGATTTTAAAAATTTTGTTTAATAGAATTAATTAAAATATACTATATCAAATAAGATCAATCTTGCATATTTTTTTAACATTCGCATTGAAAAATACAGGTTATTGAAAATGACATACTATCCAAAAAAGATATAACATTTTGGGACGGATGAAGTAGTTAACATGGGATTTCCTGGTCTTTCCCTTGTAGGAGGTCAGGATTCGAGTTCCATCAAGCGTGTTTGTGGTTCAGGACTATAGATATCCTTTGGACCATTGTGGAGTAAGTTACTAACTATATTTTAACTCCAGCTGATGTACACCGCTTGAAAAAAAGAAAAAGAATATATTGGTGTCTCAAATTCCTAAAGTACCCAGCAGCTTATATTTTTTTCAACTTGATTATTTCTTGGCCGGATAGATGAGTTGAGGGAAAGTCTTCAATACACACCCCTTAAAAAGGGTGTACCATATGCACCTATTTTATGGTTCATTCATAACATTTTAGCATGTTTCGTAACTTTTGTTCTAGAATTCATAACTTTTCAGCAGTACGATTCGTAACATTTTCATTATGATTCATAACATTTTAGTGTATCTCGTAACCTTTATATGATTTGTAACTTTTTAGCAATACGATTCGTAACATTTTCTTTATAATTCATAACATTTTGGGGGTGTATATGATACACACCCAAATAACGGGTGTATATTGTAGTCTTTCCCATGAGTTGATCGAGCATTTGATTTTCCACATTTGAAAGCTTAACAAGTTCCAAAATACGTTCAAACCTGACTTGTTTATGAAGCAGTTGATCTCAAGCGAGCAGCTAATTATCGTTGATCCCGAGTAGCTTGGCTTGATTTGAAAGCTTTAACGAGGTCCACGAAATGTTCATATTTTATTTTTTTTCATTCAATGACCCGATCTCAAACAAACTATTATCCAACGAATGCGATTTCAAACTCGAGTAACTTCGTTCATTAATTTATCACTCCTACTTAATTCTTCTCAATAGGGATTGTTAATACATGAACCGATTAGTACGAGTTAGGTGTATCTACTATGGTTATGTTCGTTCAAAAGGGATTTCTTCAAAGATAGGGTTTGGTTGGATTATAAAGAAAGGGACATCAGAATCAGTACAAGAAACTCTCCTCTCCATTTTTACTTTATAAATACCCCTTGCCATGCCATTTTATCTGCTGTAACAAAAAAAAAAAAATTAAAAAGAATTTGCTCAGCTTGTTTATTGGAATGGTTTCAGTACAGTTAATAGTATTGGTTTTGATTCTTCATGGCATTGGAAGTTTAAGTGATAATGGGCCTTTGGTTATTGACTACTACAAAGAAAGTTGCCCCCATTTAGAACAGATTGTGCAGCGGAATGTGGAAATTGCAGTGCTTAGAGAACCTAGAATGGCTGCTTCTCTCCTTCGCTTGCACTTCCATGATTGTTTTGTCTTGGTAATCTCTCTCTCTCTCTCTCTCTCTCTCTCTCTCTCTAAAACACTTGAAGCTAAGAATGATTAGAGCATCTCCAACGGACTGGCCAAATGGAATGTAAACTAATGGCGATAAATTAAAGAATACCATTTTACATCTTTTGGTGGAGCACTTGTCAAATGACTTTTGCCAAATTTTAGCAATGCCAAATTTGGTGTTGAATTTGGCACGAGGTTTGACAATGTCAATTTTTCTTTCCTCTCTTGAGGCCCATGAATACTACTTCGAACTTGGCATTCGTGAACAAAACCAACTGAACACACTGTTGGCAATGGAGGAATGTTGTGTTTTGGCATTCATGAAATAACGTTTTAGCAGCGGAGGATGATTGTTATGTTTCAGGATCTTGCGTTCTATAGCATGCTAAAATCGATACTAAAAGGTATGACATTTTTAGCAACGGAGGATGGAATTGCTAACTCTGACATTCCTTTTCAGTACCGTGGTGTGCCAAGATTTGATTTTTGACACTTCATATTAGCCATTGTGCATTGTAAGACTCTATTGTACACGGGTTGTTATTGCTAGAATATTGCGAAAGTACAATAAGTTTTTGCTTCCAATTTCCTTGTGGTGGCAGGGATGCGATGCATCAGTTTTGTTAGACAACTCTGAAAGCATCGTAAGTGAAAAACAGGCAGGGCCAAACAAAAACTCATTGCGAGGATTTGATGTCATCGATGAGATAAAACACACACTAGAAGAGGCATGTCCACTAACAGTTTCGTGTGCTGATATCTTAGCCCTCGCTGCTCGTGACGCCGTCGTTTTGGTACGTATTTCCCTCTTAAATAACTGATTAGATTTTTTTTTAACAGCAAAGAAGAATAATTTTGTTAAAATTAAAATGATAAAAAGGGTAGAAAGTACAAAGCATCAGAACGAACGAAATGCATCACAATCGACACCCAACCAGCCCGGAGTTTAGCTATATGATGTTTTGTTTTCCTCATGGATTTTTTGTGTTGTTCCTTTTCTCTTAAAGAGGGGTGGGCACAGATGGGATGTTCATTTTGGAAGGAGGGACTCCATAAAAGCAAGCTTAGATGATGCCAACAAATTCTTACCAGCTCCAAACTCATCACTAGAGATTCTTGTTGCCAGTTTCCAACAACATGGTCTTGACACTCAAGACTTGGTTGCTTTATCAGGTAATGCCTGTACACTTGTTTGAAGTGATTCGTTCGGAACGTCCTGTTAGGTTCTCGAGAATGCGAAATCAAATTTAGTACTCTTTGCACTTGCCTTCAAGTAGTTTCAACATATTCAGTGCTATGCTATCGAAGTTCGAATTTTGTCATTCCGGGTTTTTCGTGTAGGGTGCCCGAGTTATTGTGCTATAATTAACACGAGGTTATACAATGCCGTTTCTTTTTAAGATTCATTATCAATGGATATGATAATGAATCTTAAACAAAAACGAGTGATCAGTAGTCGTTGGAGATAAGGAATGATCAGTTTAAATAGCATTTGAACAGTGTCCAAAATCACAGTTCGCTCAGTAGGCAGCCATTTCGGCACAAGCTGTTGGAAATGCTCGAAAGAAATAAGCACAAATGACATTGCACGAATAGAGCTAGATTGTTCTGAAATTAGGCCATCATCTCAAGATTCTCAACGACTAAAAAAATCTTCTATTGATGTTGTAGTTCTCCCTTTGATCGGATTTCATAAGAAACCAGAAATAGTTCTTCAACTTTCTTTACACTAGATAGATGAAATGATAACGATACATATCCATCTACAAGGGATTTGGTAACAGGCAGCCACACAATTGGAAAATCAAGATGCTTTACCTTCAGGCAAGGGATCTATCAAGATGAAGAACAGTTCCATCTCAAGAGGGACACAACCTACCAAGAAATCCTACGATCGCTATGTCCCGAATCAGGGAACGATGATGAATTAGCACCGCTTGATTCAGCGACTCCAGCTAGGTTCGACAATCTTTACTACCATAACATCATTCAAGGGCAAGGTTTGTTAATATCAGATAATGTGTTGGTGAGTGAAGATGTTGGAGGGGACATAAGAAAGCATGTCTGGAATTTCGCCAATGACCAAGATTTTTTCTTTCATTCGTTTGGGAATTCTATGATCAAGATGGGTAGTATCAATGTACTTACAGGAGAAGAGGGAGAGATTAGGAGGAATTGCAGATTTGTTAACACTAAGTGAATCTTCAAAATTTCTATTTTTGTGATTTTTAAGAACCTCACAATGGTTGTACTCAAGGGAATTGTATTTGACAAACTAGCTATCAGTATATTGTCACCAAATAGATTGATCAATATAAAGAAGATAAATAACCAAACGCACCAAACTCTTCTTACATAAATGTCGAAAGAGAGAAATCAACAACAGAACAACAAAGAGAAGAGTAGAGAAGTGTCAATCATCATTTGAATCAAGTGCCCTAAAGTTGAGAACAATAAGTACATTTTACCCTTTCCATGGCTTAAGAATTTCCCTTCCAAGTTTGAAACAAATACCAGAGGCCTTTACATCACTTACTATCAGAGCCTTTGATGAAATCGATACAACACTACAAAAGCAACCATGTCCTGAATTCCAAGATAAAAATACAACAAAAATGAATCCGGCAATCTAAGGCCAGCTTTGGAAAATATGAAAGCTTCCCAAACTTCAGAACTTTGCACACCACCCATACAAGCTGTGGCATTCTGCACCAACTGATGCTGATTTATTTGTGTGATTGCATACATGGAATAACACCCATGTAGCAATACCATTTTGGGGTCCTCTGAAAACATAGCTCCATCAACTAGATCCCTACTTTAATCACTGGAACATCTATTCAAGTTACTACACAGCTTGATGTCAAAATACCACTTAATCACTGGAACATCTATTCAAGTTTAAGTTTAACCACAGCTTGAAGTAAAAACACCAATGCACTGAATGGTTCTCACCAACTACGAGATTCAAAAATTTGAAAACATTATTTGGATAAAAGATGAAAAACAACTGAGAAAAGGGTGCTGAGTGGTTAGAGCAAAACATACTCGTTTCTCAGGATCCATATTGAACAAATAATGCATTCCCTTCGCAAGACTGATTTTCAAAATGAGTGAGCCGCCAACAGGGAGAGTCCATTGGGAGACCAAGCATCCAGAAAAGTTTTCAAATGTTTCTACCTCTAGATTTGAAGACTCGTTTCATAGCATATCCATGCAAGAGTAGTCAATCGATTTCACAACCGTGAATAAAAAGGTTTGAACATGGGGAACCAAAAAATCATATGCTACATCGGCAAATCAATCCAATGTCTTGGAAATTAGTACGTTTCTTGGAATAAGAGAAGACCAAATAATTGTACATTGATCGGACAAACACCACCACTGGCCTTAAGTCTAATCGTAGCTCTCATAAAAAATGTGGAGAAAGAGAGAGCAAACTTTCTATAACAGCCACACTCAGCATATAGCATAAAAATCTTTCATCGGACACCTACCAATTGCCTCTTCACAGAAGACATCAAATTACCCTCTATTCAGAACTAAATTTAAAACCAACCAAATCTCAGAAATCTCATAATAAATTCTGATATTTTCAAACTGGAGATGGCAACCTTTATGCCTGTGGTTTCCTATCGTCGTTTTGGCAAAAATATTGCCTTCTCCAGTCTCAAAACATCAGAATTAAAAAAAAAAAACCGATTTTGAAGTAAAATAACTAAGCATAGCGACAGAAAATAAATAACAAAAGCATCAGTTCTCCAAGGTGATTTAGCATCATCGAAATGCTTCAGTCGCAAATTACCCATTTGTTATTGAGATTCATCCTCTGCCCAATTTCGTGAAAGCCGACCCCAAACGTATACATAACTACAATAACTATACATATAAATGTGAAAGTATATACGTGTGAATAGTGAGGGAAAAAGCGATCAGAACCTGTCGGGATTTCATTATAACATCACAATCAATCAGTGGATTGACAGACCAAATGAATTTCTATCGTCATCTCGCTTTACCACTCACCCAAAATCTTAGAAATATTTTATAAAAAAAATTGAACCGCCGACTAAAAACTGAACCAAAAGTATAGGAGGTAGGAAACAATTGAAAAAAATCTCGAATTTGCAAATTCGTTTGGTGCAGAAAGCAGTACGAGAAGGCTCAGAACTTCTTAGAGGGTTGTGTTTGCCGTCACAGACGAATTCACGAGAAATCCGTCTCTGGTACACAAAATTGGATCTTCATAGCACATCTATTCCGAAATACTACAGAAGAACAAAAACGTGAATCGAAAACTGCATATCTATATCTAATACGCGGAGAGAGAGAGAGAGAGAGAGAGAGAGAGAGAGAGAGAGGATTGCGGTGGAGTTGTAGGGGAGAGTGCGAGCGAGGTATTTAAAGGCGCGGACTGGAGAGAAACCCTAGAGAAAAACCCTAATAAAAGTAGCGATTTGGGCTGCTGAGGAGGTGCCCTAGTTTTACTTTATCTGACTTGAGGTTTTATAATTTTCTGATAACGTCCCCTAGAATCTACTAATTGCATTGGAGCACCATGAATTGTCACCATGAATCTACCACTAGTAATTTTCACACTGTTGCCAGGTTTACATGTGTCAGCAAGCAATGTACTGCTAGTTGCGACAAACAAAACCTAATTTTAAACCCCCCATATCATGTGATTTTCTTTTAGCTTACAAGGCCAAGTTAGAAAAAGTTCACTCGTTGGTATCAAAATGGCATTGTCAAAGTCATTTTTTGGCTTACTACAGTATCAAAATGTCAAGAAGTAGCAATGTTGTATTAGTCCAGCAAACTAAATCCATTTCATTTTTGTATGCAAATTAAATGGCTTGGATGATTTGACAATTGCCAAAGTTGACACCAAAGATGGCATTACGAAAATCTGGAAAATCTTGGCACAAGGGTTGGGAGTTTTGCCATTCTTGATGTCAAATTTAGGCTTTGGCATGAAATTTGGCACCATGGTGGTGGACTTGCTTTCTCAAGAAAATTTATTGTATCTCTACCTCTCAAATTAATTCGGAGTTGGGTAGTTACATCATTCATCTACCCAAACTCTCACATTTGAAATTGGATTAACTAGTAGATGAAATTAATTATTGTTTCTAACTAGGGATGTTTTTGAGGAGTTGTTTGTTTCCCGCAATGAGCCTCTCTATTGTGTTGTAGCTGCCATTGCGTGTATCTATGGTTACATTATCGTATCTGATTTGGATAATTTCCAGGAACATGATAATTCCAACATTTTACTTGTTTTTTGTCAAAACTCTAGTGCATTAAAGCTTTATACTCTGCACGTGGTACAAAGGTTAAGCACTACAGTTTTGACGTAAACAAAAATAATTTTGGCATTATCCATAATTCCTGCGATACTTATTTCTAAATAGTTCTGATATACGAAAAAATAAATACTGCAATCAGTTTTTCCAATTCAATATTTCAGTTCATCAAATCAATAACATTCAGACAAAAAAAATTTTCCCTGGTTATTTTGGTTCAAGGTAGAACATCAAATAGAACCATAGACGGGAAGGGGAGTCTCAGGGTAGAAAACGAGAAGCAAAAAGTCTTGGCCCATGGCAAGAAATGCCCTGACACGTTATAGCTTGGAGCAATGCACAAGGGAATAATTTGCTTTGTGATTACAACTAAACAAAAAACCGAGTCATCGCAACTTTCGCAAGCCCTATTACATATCATCACCTTCAATGAAATAGGAAAATATATTTAACTAATCACTTGGATAATCAAATTACAGACATCATAATGTTTGATCAAGTATGTCCTACACAAACAATATATTTCTAAATTTGATATCGAATACTGGGTTTTCATCCCCGAATGCCTAGCCTGCATAATTGAAAAACTCCGGGCACTCGAATTTACAGGGGAGAGAATGAATGTGGAGAAATAAAAACCAGTAGCTCTTCAAGCAGCTCTGGTTGAAATGCTGATAAAAGCTGTCCTAACCATTGTAACAGGGAATGCACAGCGCACAACACCATGTTGTGTGGCTTTTTGGACGCACAATGTGATCTGAACTTATCATTTTCTAGGAATTCCATAGCAAAACATCCAGCAATAAGACAAAACAAGAACTTATGTCGATCTTCAACTGAATGATCTGCTCTGCAAGCCCTTGAAAATATAGAATTCGGACCAACTTAGCAGGCCCAGAGGCGGCCCATTGAGGCCGCGCAACACCCACCCCAAATCCCTTTTAAGGGAGGCAAAGCATAGGTGGAGTGGGGGGAGGGGGTGGAGTGGGGTGCAGTTTGGTAAATGGAGGGGAGGGGGTAAGGGAAAGGATACAAGGAAACAAATCTGATAGACAGAGGGAAGAGACATGAACCATTCACCACCAACGCAAATGGCGGGAAGTTCAATCCCTAGATATGAAGATTGATGTCACTGAAAAATGCTGCTCACTGAACAATCATCGTGGACCCGCCAAATGGTTTCACCCAGTAAGTTTGCGACTGAAAGCACTGTCAACTGCGGGAAGTAGTTCTTCTCCATCTCCGGAATTGTGTTTGTGATGATGACCTCTTGAAACAGGCCACTAGACAACCTTTCAACTGCAGGAGGGCTGTAAAGAGAAAATGTTAAGGACGACACAAGCTCTTGGTAGGCAAAATAAAGAGATCATCTAAAGTGTCCTTCCCGTTGGAGGAAAAACAATTGACGAGGTGGTATATATTTATAGAAAGTGCAACATATTTTCTTCTTCCTTTATTGGATTTGTGACTTGTCGATCTAAAATGATGTCCCAATGGCATGCATAGCATGTAATATGATGCAAGACATTGAGACAAGAAACCCAATTTGTGCATTTAAGAGATTCCTAACACCCCTAAACTAGATGAATGCAGAATATAGAAAGTTCCCATCGTCGCACCATTGACAAAAAAGAAGTTTTTAAAGTTGGAAAACTATCACGAAGTAACAAGTAAATACCCAACGACCTAATTTCCTATCTTCAAAGCAGTCACGAAACTAACACTGATTAAGGGTAGAATGCTAAATTTGGAGAACTTGAAAGCTTTCATGCATGCAGTTAGAGAGATCCAGTTAAAGATCTAACACCGTGGATAAAGAAGCCCTTACCTGAAAACAGCATGAGTGCTGCAAGCATAGACTTCCCTGGCCCCCTCATCATGTAACAGAGCTGCACCTTTTGCAATAGTACCTACACAATTCAAAGAAAGTTTTAGATTCTGAAAACACAACACACTTGTGTTTTCTCCAAAGGAGGAACTTCTACCAGAGATTATTTAACAACACTTGGAAACATGAGCTCGGATAAGTTGGCCAGCATCAAAATGAAACAAATTAGAAACCTTGAGATAGGTACCGACTTAAAATGGGCAATTAGAATAACCAAATTTAGTTACAAATGTAGTTTTCAATTTGGCAGCATGAACCAATGGAAATTTTGCTCATGATGCGTGGAACCAACTACTTGTCACTCTCCATTGTAAACAGCTGATACCCCAGTTCCTTTTTCTTCAAATTTCCACCTTTTATTTCAGTTCCTCGTTAATGGCCTATAAGCTAGATTTTGACATCTCGGTGACTAGGCCACTCACCAGCAGTGTCAATCATGTCATCCACCATAACTGCAACTTTTCCTTTAACATCACCGATTAGATTCATCACCTGCACAAAAACATTTATGTTCAAAATTATGGCCATGAAGATAACTTCATGTCAAATTTAAAAAAAAACAATGAAAAGCTAAGATGCTTTTCACTAATATCTCCATTACAATAACATCCCAGCACAAACAAAAACAAAAAAAAGGAGAGAGAAAATATCTCCATTACAACAACATCACAGCTCATTAGCAAGTGAACTCGACTTTGTCAGAATTTATTTGCATTGCCGCAAATAGATCATAAACACCTTAACATCCCCTTGAGCTAATGGTCAAGTGGCAAGCCAGTCTGCTGCTGCTTTAATTAATCTTATAAACATCGTCTAACAAGTGTTGCGGAAAACTCAGCAACATAAGAACCTTACATTACGTTACAAGTGATTAGATTCTGAGGAGATACAACTTTTCCCATTGACCATTCCGAAAGACTACAGCTGTACCCTCTCGTTTAATGTATTAACTAAAGGCGCATAGGATACCATTTCTCAACCCTGAAATTTCAGTACCTTTTGGAAAACCAATGCTCCAGCAAAGACAAAGTAGTAAGTACACATCCAAACTTACTTCCAATCACCAAAAGTAATACTAAATCCAATTTCATTTTTAGGGAGCTAGCACAAAACTCTTTGAAGTCAAAACCCAACTCAAATAGATATTCGTTCGGAAAAATGTTGAGCTTCTTACAATGGTAGTTGAAATAGCCAGCTCCAAGGCCCCTAGTTTCATGCACAGTGTGCTGATGGCTAATATTGTCTAGCTCAGGTTACAGAACTAAACACAGTTGATATGCATATACTCTTAAAATGGCTGCAAGTTAGAACAATAGACCTCTTCCTTGCTGATAGATAGCATCTTACAGACTCTGTATACTACAAGGACGAACTGCATCAGTTGGAGAGAAAATTGCATTGCACACTAGTGCGGTGCATGCACCTGTGTCTCCCTACTGTGGACTGTGGAGCATAGCAAGACTCTCTTCCCCCCCCCCCCCCTCTCTCTCTCCCTGATCAATCTACAACATGTAGCCAGGCCTTAGAATAATTCCCCAAACTAAATTGTTTCATGAAGTAAAGTCAGCAAGTTGCCCAAATCCCCAACAAGGATATATACTAGAGAAAGTGAGACAGCGTCGAAAATCATTGCAAAGCCCAGGAGCTTAAATACCTCAGCAAGATTGTGGCCATAACGTCTTTTATCCACAATAGCTAAAGGCGCATCAGATAATTTCTTTGCAAAAGCACGTGCTCTAGCAACTCCTCCAACATCAGGTGAGACCACTACCAAATCATTAGAGCGAATTGTCTTGCTAGCAAGATAATCGAGAATCACAGGCTTGTGCATGCCAAGGAAAAATAAATAAGTCAAAAAAAAAAAAATCCAATTTAACAATACCGAATATAAATTGATTCAAAAAATGAAACTTATGGACCGTTACCTGACAGTATACGTGATCCACTGGAATGTCAAAGTAACCCATGGACTGCCCGGAATGAAGATCACAAGCAAGAACACGATCTGCACCTGCTTCTGTGATTAGGTTTGCTACAAGTTTTGCAGCAATGGATTCACGCCCTTGTGTCTGAAGACAAAAGTAAAATGAAAAAGGTGAACTTATTCACTCCTAGCTGCCTACTCAAGTCTCAAACAAAAGGATAATAGTGACCACCCTGTGAAGCATTTTTTCATTTTGGTTGATTTTGGGAAGGTGGAACAAGAAAATGTGCTTAAACAGTTCCAGAAATCCCGTGCCTGTGATCCATAATCTAGCTGTACTCAGACGACAATTCCATCACAAAAATTTCATCTAATCAACAACAACATAACATAACCCATCTAGTCCCCAATCATTGGGGGTATGGGTGGGGGATGATTGGAGACAGACCTAACCTTTGGCAATATATGCACAAAGTGGTTGCTCTCAGAATACCACTGAAACAGTGGCCCCCCTACACCTCCAAGAACTGAGGAGCTACCGGGACGTTTGTTGTAGAACCATGCCCCCAAATCAAAGCCAAATGGCATCAGAGAGGGCAGGCCTAGAGACCCAAATCAATTTATGTGCACATTACTATGCTTCCTTCATTGATAGTTCAGAGCATTGGTATGCACAAAAATTTCATCTAATATGAATCATAAATTAAACTTGCCTTTCTATCAGCTCTGGCATACCCAAAATATGGAATCACGGCAGTGATATTTTTAGCCGATGCCCTTCGACAAGCATCTATCATAATCAAAAGTTCCATGAGATTTTCATTTGCTGGAGGGCAGGTGGGCTGCACTAAGTACACATCACATCCTCTAACGCTTTCTTGCAACTGAACATAAATTTCGCCATCAGCAAACCGCTTTATTTTGATTCTTCCCAGATCAAGGCCCATGTACCAAGCAATTTCCTACGTGGAAAAATGACAATGTCATGGAAGGGATATAACGTGGTTCAGATAAATGGTTTTTTTTTTTTTTAACTCAGGACAACAATTTGATACTACTCCGCAACCATTAGCACCTCTGAATATATGCGACCAAACTCTCTCTATCTCCTCCTTCCACTTTGTTTCTAGAGGAAGTGGCCCATGATAACTTTAAAAAGATTAAAAGAAGTGAAGTTATGAAAATGAGGATGTCATAAACAAGCAAATGAAGCCAGGAGCTCAATGGGCAAAAGAAAATTGCGTTTTACTTGGCTAAAAATACATTTCACCAGAGTCCCGTAAATAATTGACAAAATAATCCTACTTCCAGGGACTTTATTGACTTGCATAAGTTACAAAAGTGCAACTAAGTGCCATTGAAGTACTAGATCAACATTGAAAAATCACAAGTCAAAAGAAATGCAAACTTAATGACAAAAGCCCAACGGAAGCAGTCAGCAGATGACCTAAAGGTTCCTCGTAAAATATAGGACTCATAACACTAGAAGTGACCTCTTGTAAACACATATACACACCCAGAGTAGAACAAAACAGATAAGAAAATTTTCTAAAATTATACTGATATATCAGTAGTTGGCTTCCTAAGAAAAATCCAATTATCTATTTGTTCAAAAAATTCATACACTAAATTTACTAGGACTCCTTTTCCCACATCAGAATAAAAGCAGTAACCCTTGTGTAACTACGAAAGTGGTATCAAGCTCCATATAGGATGATTGGTTGTATACGCCTATATGGTAAGATTATACATGGAGATCTTGGAGCTTATCCGTTGGTTAGGCAAAACACTTGATCGTCAAAAGTTGGCAAGGGGTCACCAAAAGCCAAGCTCCATGGGTTAACTATATGTCTAGTCAAACTTCTCCAATGCCACTTCTTACGCCAAATTTGGCAGCCAACCTTCACATCCCCGAATAATCCCTCTCTACCACTCATCTGATTGCACCCCAAATATGACTAGTATGGAAAGGGAAAAAACTCTGCTAATATTTGATGGTATGCCAAATCATAGCTTTGGCGATACAACTACCAACGAAGAACCTCGTTTAGAGACTTAGAAATAATGTAGTTCAGTTCTTTTCCTCAGTGATTACAAATCGCTTAAAATAGGCAGTTCCTAAAAAGCACAAATGTCATGCATTGCACACAAATAATTTGGTCAATTTATTTCTTCTGTGCTGATTCATCACCACTTTCATGATCATTTGTGAGGCTAAAACACCGGATAGAGCTGATAGCTAAACAAGATTTTTTGTTGTCAACCTCATGGTGCTGAGATTCTATGCTTACTTAAGCTAACTAAGAAACAACATGTATGATGGTTGATGAACACCAGACAGAAAGTACTAAGTACTAATCGAATCTTGTGCGATACCAAGTTCTTTAAACAAGCAATTCACAAAGACAGCTGTGAATCTGTTAGTTTATATATCCAAAACAGCATTTTTCTAATGCAAGATCTAAAACACCCAAAATTGGAATGATTAAAGGAACAACGGAATAGAAAAGGCCTTTCACCTGAGAAAGAGAAGGGTTAGCAGTGCCAGAGAATATTTTCAACCTGTTATTGCTTCTATGAACAGCACTCTCCAGGCGCTTGGATGCCAAGAACTTGGACAGAGATCCGTCATTAAGTATTGGTACACATGGCTTTCCATTCAACGGTTCACTAAGACTACATTTCTGAAAACCATGAACAGGTAAGAAAAATCCATGTAAGTTTAACTACTGTATGCGTATATATACACACTGACAACAATTTTGAAACAAAAATCAAACTTTTCCCCTGCGATGCTGTTCCTATTTCTTCCTTCCACTGTTAGTGGTTGAGACTCGGGTTGCAAGCGAACCAAGCTGGCTCGGCTCAACTTGTGTAGTCTCATTATGTAAATTACAGGCTCAGCTCGTTACGGGCTCAACCCATTTAAAGACGAGCCGAGCTCGAGTTTTAGGCTTGGCTCAGTTCGTTTGCACCCCTTGGCCCTTCCACATATGCAAAACAACTAAATGTTGCGGCTACTAGTGAAGAGAAAAACTTACGACGACGTTACGCAAGCAGATTCGAGAGCGAGGCGCATTGGCGCGGAGACATCGGTGGTTGAGGGAGGAGCGAGAGAACAGAGATGATGAGAGAGAAGAAGGTGGTGAAGTTGAGGAAGACGTAGGCGAGGGCAAGAGCAGAGAAGCCATGTGTGGGAAACTGATAAAGAGATGTAGATATATGATTGTTTGTGTATCCGTGCGATAAGGGGCTAGGGTTTCGTCGTTCTGTTAAGAGAGAGAGAGAGAGAGAGAGAGAGAGAGAGAGCTTTCTCTCCCTGCTTCTTTGTTGTTATTTGTATGGCGCTTCGCTTCTCTCACGGATTTCGTTTCGTTTGGAGACGAAGAGCGGAAGAGGTCCGCACATATGGCAGCTTTGGAACGACGCCGTATTGAGTTCACAGAATTTTACGAGGAAATGATGAGAAAATTAGGGCCGATTATTGACAACCACAAATTTTCTGAACATAGCCTGTTTTTCATATGCAACTGAAATGTTTACAATAGTATAAACAGACTAGGGAATGACTTCGGTGTCCTTGATCATTTTGGAGACACCGTAACTTTTGGCATAACAAAACCATTATAAGTATAACCAAATTCATTACAAGCATAACCAAAACCATTATAAGCATAACCAAAACCATAACAAGGCATAACTTGATTGGTTATGCCTTGATTGATTTTTGGTCATGCCTTGATTGGTTTTTGGTTATGCCTTGGTTATGCCATGTTATGGTTCTATTATACTTGTAATGATTTTTGTTATGCTTGTAAAGGTTCTGTTATGCCAAAAATTACGGTGTCCCCAAAATGACCGGGGACACCATAGCATCATCCGACTAACTATATTCAGGAAATTTGTGATTGCAAATAGTCGGCCCCGAAAATTAACTTTCAACTTTTTGTGTCTTCAGTAGAGCTGTAAATAAACGGACAAGCTCGCAAGCTCGGTTTCTTAGTTAGTTTAGTAAATGAGTCAAGTTCAAATTTGAGTTTTTAGCTTGTTTAGTAAACAAACTGAGTCTTGTTTAAAAAAAAAAAGTAAACAAATTGAAAGCTCGGCTCGTTCAATAAAAGCTTGACTCGTTAAGGGAAGCTCAACTCAATTGAAGAGACTCGTTTAATAAATGACAATGCTCGGCTTGTTAAAGGCTTAGCTCGTTAAAGCTCGTTTAGTAAATAACCAAAACTCGCCCGTGAAAAAACAAAACAAAACTAGCAACATTTTCCTTTTTGATAATCAAATATAATGGGGACCACTATCTCTCTCTCCCCCCTCACCTCACTGCCAATGGACCCGCTGATTTACATTTATTTTCAACTTTTACTAAAAATGAGTGTTTGATTATGGAATACCGTGAACTTTCATATTGATAATCTTAGTAACCTCTTAAATAGATAATAAAAAAATGAGATGAAAAATTTTGATTATCCATTTTTAGTTATGCAATTGGAGATACTCTACTTTTCCTTTACTTCATCTTATTTTACTTTTATTGGGAACCAATTTCCTATGCAACATTCCCAACAATTAAACAAAACTTAGAGGACTTGTTTGGAATCTGACCAGAGAGGAAAATAAATTTCTCTTGCTTGATTTGAGAGGAAATAGAATAGAAACTAACAAAGTACAAAATAAAGTACAAAGGGCTTGATTGGATGCCGTATGAGTTTTGGGTATATTATTTATGAAGGGGGATAAGATAGTAAAAGCCTACTTGGATACAGGTAAAAAATCGGGGGTAAAAAATATGAAAGGGGGATAAGATAGTAGGAAGTATTAATTTTGATGGGTTGACCCACATCGATTTGATGTTTATGAGGAGGGATAAAATAGTATGTGATTTGGATGAGGTATTAAATATGGGATAAAATTTGACTTTGTTTGGATGATTTATAGAATAGGGGGATAAGAAGAGGTGAATGATGGGAAAAACTGTCAAATGACTATTTTGCCTATGTGCAGTGTTAAATTTGATTATGTATTAAAATAAGTATATAAATTCAAAAATCAATATATTTAATCAATTTTGGACAATTGGAAGTATAAACAAATAAATTAATTAAAAATGTCCATTCTAAAAAATTTATATTAAAAAACGTTTTTTTAATTAATGGTTTGTATTTATCATTTTTTTTATAAAATCAATTCATTTAATATGTAAAAATGTTTAAGCCTTATAAATTCATTTAATCTAGAAAATGTTCATTGAGGGAGATGCAATTTTAATTGTTCAGAAAAATGAAAACAATTTTTTTTTTTTTTGGAAAGCGATTTTTTAGGAATTTGATTTTGATGATTGTGTTAGAATGAATTTTCATTATGTTGTTAAAGATGCTAATGTTAATCTAATTAGCTTTTGGAGATAAAATGTTAGTTTCAACTTGACTGTTATTAGGCATATTTATATGGACTTGATATAGATATTGATTGGACTTATTTTTTGGTTACTTTAGTGGGCCTCTTTTGAATATTGGGCCTAATAATATTCAAGAATCAAGGGCCATTTTTTGGCAAGTTGCATTCTCTCTTTCAGCATGCATCCGGATGGAGCGGTGTTAAAAATGGGCAACCGGCTGGTTGACCGGGCCTTGAGCCGGTGGCTGCCAAAAAGCTTGAAAAATAGAACACTCTGTTTTCGTCTCTCTCCTCTCTAAACATGGGTCCATATTTCACCTCATCATTTTTCATAATTCTTTTTATATGAATTTTATTCTCACACCTATATTGATTATTTGCCTCACTCAATTTGTAAGTTGCAAGCACGATTTGAAAGTTGCAGTCTTTTTCAAATTGAAGCCATCGCCACCAAAACCCTCTCTTCCACAGACAAAAATGGGCGACAACAGTAAACGAGGAGGCCTGGCGATGGAGAAAAGGGATAACGAGGGGTATTTTCGTCCACAGAACACCCCTTTATAGCCAGATTATTTTTGGGACCTCAGGAAGAGCCCAAAACTAAGACCAGACAAACCCTAAAATTGGCAACGAAGAGGAGATAAGAAATAATAGGGGATGAAACTGGGATGCCAAACGGGGGAAAACGGGTGGGCACCTCTCCATATACCCCTCTTATTTTTTCCCTCCTCTTTTCACTCCATCCAAGCAGGCTCTAAGGAGTATTAGTTAAAAAGAAATTACCCACATTGATGTGACATTTATAGAGGATGTATTAAAAAATAAATGGTTTGGATGATGTATTAGAGAATGGGATAAATAATATTCTATTTGGATAAAGGATAAATTTGGTGTATGATGTAAAAAATTGTCAAATGACTCATTTGCTCTTGTGCTGTGTTTAATTTGATTATTCATTGCATTAAACATATAATTATGAAATCCAACTTTTGATTAATTTTTTTCACAAATAATCAATAATAAATTAGTTAACTAATATAATAATATTAAAAAAATTAAATAATATGCAAAATATTAAAAAATCATTTTTTAAACATATAATTTGTTTTTAAAATTAGTTAAATACCACCCACATGTTTCCATTTAATACTTAGTCCCCTTGAACAATCATCTGGCCACACTTTTTTTGGTCTTTTTTTTTTCTAGACTGAAGACCATTACACATATTTTTGCTGGTATGATGCCCTGACTGGAAAAGGCATATGAGTTTGGGGCCAATGAGGAAATTGAGATTGCAATCTCTTTCAACAACAATGAAGGAACACTGGAAAAACATAGCAATGCAAAAGGAAATTGAAGAATTGAAAGTGGCCAATCATATAATGCAAGCTAGACAAGATTTACAGAAAAATGTAGGACAATCCAAGTGGAAAGTGTTGTTTTTTTGCTATTGTACAGCAACACATGGAACAAATGAAAAAAGGGGGGATGAGTGACGGTAGATCTGTCAAAAAATGGGGTGTATTAGGCCGAATAAATTATCCACACCTCAAAGGGTGACTATAATTTATACGCCATCGATGGGATAAATGGAGAAGTGGGATATGTGAATACAAGAGACAAAATAACTTCCAAGTGGCTCTATACCTATCCCCTCAAACCCTAATATGGGTGTATTGCACAATACACCTCTCTTCCATAGCATCCAATCGGGGAAGAGACAATAAGTCTTTCGTCTTGTCAATTTTGGGGATTACTCCCCAGTTCCCACCCCATTTGGCTTGTCCACCATTTTATAAGACTTTCTCAAAATATTTATCTCCTTTAAAAAGCCTAAAAAAGTGTGTAAATTTTTCATACTTACATAAATGATTTAGGCTGGATTTTCTCTGATAAATAAATCATTTTGGCTTTTTATTTTTTTTGTATTTAAATTGTTTTTACATCTTTTTTTATTTTTTATCATTTTTTTTGAATTATTGGTCTCAATGATAGAAATCGCAAAAGTAAAAATTATGATTAAAACTCGATTTTTCAAAAAAAAAATCCAAGAAAAAGCCCAAACAACTGGCTAATCCTGAGGCCCATAAATCAAACTAAGGCTCGGTATGGATGGCAGGAATTTTGAGAAGGAATAAGAATGTGACACTATACTTTCATGATTCTAATGTTTAGAATAGGAATGTGATGCCACTCTCAGGATTTTCATATTTGGGAGAGACAAAAATAAGATAATAATTCCTGACGGCACATCCGATCAGAAATCACATTACGAGATTGAGTGGGAATATGATCCCTCCGTTACCCTATGAGAGTCTTATATTCCTGGCTCAATCAATAAAAAAGGATATATTGACTTTGATAAATTTCCAAAATAATTGATTCCGGCATAAGATTACTGAATTAATCCGAATACTGGAATGAAATTACTTCAGGTATTGTATTCCTAGGAATATTCCTAGTAATCATATTCCAATTCGCACTTAATTTGATTCTTAGTAATCACATTCTTATTCTTACTGAAGATTCTGGTCATCCAAACTGAGCTTAAATGTGTTAAACATCAAAAGGCATGTTTTATTGGAGGGATATATGTCTTTTATCTATAAGGTGTGACTTTTTAGTTTCTAAATGAAAAGATGTTATTTAAAGTTAAGGGACATGAGGTATATAAATACAAGGCCACCCTACTTTATTTTTATGTCTTGAGTTCCACTATTTCTTTATTACTCCCTTCATATTATGGGCAATCCAACTTAGACTCGGCACTCTCGTCGTTCACTGGTTGTGTAATGTGAAGACAAACTGTAAGATCTATGCATGTATCTTGAAAGTCGTTTTCAATTGTTAAAACCTATACAAAGGAAGACAAATATGACTGATAAGGATAAAATGATCTCCCAAGGTCAGCCCAAACCAAAGAGCCCAGCACAGCCCTAAGGGCTCAAGCTAGAGGCCTAAGAACGTGGAATCTAGCTCATAAGAATTAGCCTCTATTAACTAGCCCAAGGGCAGAGGTCAACTCATGAGCATAGCTCATGAAAGCATCAAGCTCAGCTTAAAGGGTGAGTTCAGCAAACGTGACAACCAGCTCAGCCTAAGAGCTGGATCACCAAGGGAATGACAAACTAACCTCCCAAGGTCAGCCCAGCTTAGGTGACCTAACACAGCTTAAGGGTTCATATTTAAGGCAAGAAGTTGGCTCAGTAGCGTGATGTTCAGCACATAAGAGCTAGTTTTCTATCAACCAGCCCAGGGGCAGAGGTTAGCTATGAGCTCGGCTCGATAAGCACCTAGCTCAGCCTGATGGGCCAGTTCAGCACGAATAGCGTCTAGTTCGGCCTGAAGGCTAGCTTAGGAAGGTAGACGGTTAAATTAATGACCTAGAACCAATTATTATGAAATAATCTACAAAGGAAGTTCATACAGTCTAAGGATAATTATGGAGAATCCAGATGCCACAGGGCTCTTAGTCTTGATAAAGATTATAGAGAGCTAAGCTAGAGAGGACACTCCAAAGCCTATCTAAATCCGTTACATATGGATGAAACCCAAGGGTCCTAGTCCCAAAGGGACTCCTCCCAAAATGCCTATATAAAGATAACACCTCCATAACACAAAGGTACGCAATACCACACAACTCATACTCAGTCCATACTTTCTTCTAAAGCAGATCGACTGACCTAGGCATCGGAGGGGTGATGGTAAAATCCACGCCCAAGCCCATAGCTTTTATGTTCTGTATTGCAAGTCGTAGATGAAGCTCGCCGGAAGCCACTTCATCAATTGAAGGGTCAAATGGATGGTTGAGGAACCCCACCTCCAGAGGTGACCAAAAACCGCTTCATCAGACTTTTAAGACATAGTACTAAAGGACGTGCCTCATATTGATCTCAGGCGATTTTCTTAAGGGAAAATGACAGGATAGTGGAGGACGAAGGGATTATTTACCACTTTCATGGTGTACAGTTCTGAAACCATAAATGCATGGTGCCATCAATTTTAATCACCAATACATGGTAAGCATAACACCAGTGAAACAGTTGGGACAACTTTGCCCCTGAATATAAAACGGCGCCGTTGGAATCAAAAGACCCAAAACCCTCTTTCCCTTCTCATTCGGTCAAAACACAATATAGAATAGACCAAGTCCATCTCTCTCTCCCTCCCTCTCTCTCTCTCTCTAAGCTTTGGTCTCCATTGATCTCCTCTTTGATCCAAAAGAATTGAAGACGTGCTCGAACTTCCTCCGGGCATTGATTCCGTCTCAATCCATTTCAATCACGTTGAATCCGTTTCACATGTAAGTTTTTTTTTTTTTTTTTTTCGGGTTACGGTTTGCGATTTATGGGTTTTGGTTGCAATGTTAGGGTTTTGGTCTCTAATAATTTGTAAGTAGTTGCAATGTTAATAGTTAGTCTTGGCCATGAGTAAATTTCATCGTCAATTGCATTTCGGTTTTCTTTTCTTTCGCTAGTCGCTGTACACTGCCGCTCGATACCGGCGTCCGCGTTTGGGTGACTTATTCTCATATTTAGTGGCAATTTGATTCTTTCCCTGACCTTGATAAATCTTAGACGTCAAACTCAATCCATGAGAAAAGGAAGGGGACTTTAATGAATTCTTTAAATACATACTTCATGGGTAAAGATTACTCACCTAAATGTAAACATTTAAGTAGAATTCTTAGTTGACTTTTCAGCCATATTGGAAATGGTATTTAGTGGTGGATTGAGTGTTTGTTGGTGAGCTATGAAACACATATATTCTATTTTTGCCTCCGTATCACTTATCGTATCCGAATACCGATACTCTCTGTACATTTTTTTGAAAGTATCCTGCTTTTAGAATAAGGTTTTGCTATCCCGACACGTTTCGTATATGCACAGATACATGTTCGATAGGCTTGGATATGTTTTCATACAATTATATATATATAAGTAGATGTAAATATAACTATATATAAATGTATCCATATCCCGTATCCGTGTATGCTTCCTAGTTGGTGATTGAAGTGTGGAAATATGGATAACCCATCTCTCATTCCACCTTAACCAACCTTCTTCGTACTAAAAAAAAAATCAACAGCTAATTGCAATTGGAAACCAATTGGGTGGATTGGAGTGGTGGCATACCAACTGGGTCTGCCCGTCTTCGGTAGCGGACCTCTTGTGTAGGTGGTTCAACAATAGCTTCCGCAACTTGAAAAAACACATTTGGAAAGTTTGTTGCTATGCAACAATTTGGTTCATTTGGATGATGCGGAATGGGTGTGTATTTTTAATAACGCGATTGCAAGAACAGAGGAGGTGTTGGATATAATCAAGTTCATGGTGGGTATGTGGATCAAAGTGAAATTCAATATTAGGATATACTATATTTTGGCGTACATCATTCAACCTTTTGCCATTAATATAAAACTGCATCGTAAGATCAAAACCTTTTCCCTTTCCCTTGTCCTTCTCATTTTCTCTCTGAAAACACAATACGTACAGACCTAGATTAATGGTCTAACATATCACATAAATCTGAATGCTTGTATGGACAAATCACACCAAAAAAAAAAGGATAAGTATGTGGCCTTTGTAAATGATTTTGACCACAGAATATTGTAGTTAGAACAGGTGGCATCACTGACTTATTGTGTTTGGAGTAGAAAGTTTCCAGTGATTAATCCAAAACTTTGTGCCTGAAGGGCACTGATATTTGTATGGAGCATACGACGTTTGGTGAATTGTGCACTCTGTTGTGGTGTAGTGGTAAAAATGAATGTTTATTAAATTGGTTTACCATTAGAAAAACCTTAGTTAAAAAAATAAGTAAGCCTTGAAGTAGATCCTGACAGAGCTACAAATTTCAGGTATTTGACTTTAAACCACCAATATTTGAGGAACCTACGAGCATATCATGGGGTGCACTTCATACATATTATTAGCAACTGTTGCTTGTGTGCAATTTTTTTTGTTTCTTTTATGTTTCATGCATATTATTACCAGCTGTTATTGAAATATATTTTAAAATTTGTCAAATGAAGGGCGAGTACAAGTAGAGGACAGAAGCGACCCCGGACTGAAGAAGTGAGTAAGGCATTTAAGGGAGGGAAGGGACGTACAATGACCAATCCCTATATAATTTTCAAGTATGTATTTGTTAGTACAATATTGGTTATTGGTTATGGATATATGTGTTGAATTCCGGCAACAATTTTCTGTTCACATTAAGTGATGCAATTTGTACTTTTACTTATGCAGGCAAGAGTTCATAGAAGGTGTCAGAGAGGCAGAGCCTTCTACCACATACATTCTAAAAACGGTTAGATGATATTGTAATAAGAAGTAATAATACTTAGTTGATGTTGTGTTAGTAATGTTTGTCTTGCTTGATTATGCAGCTTATGATAAGAGCTGCGAAGAGGTGGAAGGAAATGTCTGAGGCGGAGAAAACGCCATACATTCGAAGTGCCAATGAAGCGAAGGCAAAAAAAACCAAAGGAGAAAAGGAAGACTGTAGTGGTATGGATTTGTGCATTGAGTATTTGTTAGTTATTGTATATTTTTTGAAGTAATATGCATATCAAAGTCATGCTCTTATCCAACATATCGTTGAAGTTCAAATGTTATGTGACCAAAAATTTATAATCATTGCATTGTACAGCCCATATTTCGAAGTCGGTGTTCGCCGAAGGAATTGGGGGAATTAAATAAGAAGTTGACCATTAATCAAAGAAAAGCTGTTGAACGACTTGGTTTTGGGTCGCTTCTCAATGTCCAATGCAATGTGTTGCCTCGGGACTTCATAGGGAAGTTGGTTGAACACTTCAACCCAAAGATGAGGACGTTGGAATTTGGGAGGTTGAGGATTTATGAAATAACAACTGCTGATGTGGCATGAGCCCTGGGTCTCAAATTTGGTGGTGTACTAGTCCCCACCAACTGTGAAAACGATCATGTCAAGCACATTGAGTCCCTATGTTTAGAGAAAGGGAAAAAGATGACGAGAGGACTGACTGTGAAAATGATGAACCATGTGTTTGCTAAGAAGACATCTGGGACAAAGTTTAAAACTGCTTACGTTCTTTATGCGTTGTGTTGCTTCCTTTATCCTATGACAAAGGATGAAGCACGCCCAAAGTTATTTCCTAGTGTTATGGATCTGGATGCAATTCCACATTATGCATGGCCTCAGTTTGTTCTTGACTGGTTTGTTCGTCAAATTACGATGTACAAGAATAGAGGTGCAAAGGCTGCAAAAAAAGCAGTTGGTGGTTGTGTTCTACTCCTTATGGTAATGCGCATTGTATTTACTTGTTGCGCTCACATTTACAAAATGCATGAATGGTGCGGAATACATGTGCTAATGTATTTTTGAATTTTTGTTGCAGCTTTTATATTTTGATAAAGAGCCGATGGGTATGACTGTAGGTCAAGAGGGTGGTCCATTGATTCAGTGCTGGACGCAACAGCATATACAAGAACGCATTGGTAAGGAGGAGAATTTAGAGCTTTTGGACCCCACTTTAAGTAAATTTCCGCAGCCCCACCTTCGTCATCTGATCAGTGAACAGTTATTTACTTTTGTTGATGGCACAAGCTATTTCATTCAACTAAATCTTATATCTATCTCCTCCGCAGATCTCTATTGAAGGTTTTCAATTGGCGAAGAGAACATTTATTCAACAGGTGGAACGGATTCAGAAAACGGATGACATCCTCATGGAAGCTCTGGAAAATAAACCAAGTGGACGTGATGAATCTACTAGGGATGTTCAAAATAAACCAAGTGGAGAGCAAAGTGAGAGTGACGAAAGTGACAAGGGAAGTGAGAGTCACGAAAGTGACGGGGGTGACGAAAGTGATGGGGGTGAGAAGGTGACCCAAGTGACGGGGGAGAAGGAGGTGACCCAAGTGACGAGGGTGAAGAAAGTGAAGGAAATGAGGGTAGTGAGGAAACAAAATGTGTAAAAAAGGATTTCGAACCCAAGGGTTTGGAACCTATATCTCCTTTCCTAGAAATTGACAATCAGGGAGATATGCCAATATACACGCCGGAGCAAGTGATCATCCATGACATTTCGCAAGCGGGTATATATGGTCATGCAGATGAGAGGCATGTGGGTGAAAACGAATAAGGGGAGGAACAACTGGATCAACAACAGAAAGGGGCGGTAGACAAAGAAAAAGATAATGAACAAACGGATGAACAAGTCGGTGTTGAAGGTGAAGAACCAGTTGCTCTCAGTAAGCCATCAAAGAGACGGCCTAAGAGGGTGTTGAAACGCAGTCAATCTAGAAAGACACCCTATGTTGCTCATCCAGAGGTCAAAGAATCGAAGTACACCAACCAAGAAAATTCACTTTACGTGTATCTTACGAAACGACCACCGAAATATGATATGTGAGTCACCACTAAGTCCTACAGAGTAACTAAACCCAAATTTAATGCAATAGATAATCTTCCTCCACAAAGCAGACTTTGGTTAATGCAATAAAGAATCTTCCTCCAAAAAGTAGGCTTACATTATCATTAATTTCTTTAATTTATTCTCCGCTTTATACAAGGTTTAATTAATTAATGTTGTGTATTTTAAGACTTGAAGGTTGTCTATTTTTAAAAATGAAGACATTGGGTGGATTCTTGGGCGGGAGCAGGTACAAGATGTGTTCAAACCACGGGGTCATATGTCGTCAATGGTAAGTTAAAGTACATTTGAGCATGCACAAAATTTGACCAAGTTTTAGCACACATTTATGCTTCATTTCATGTATCCATGTGAGTTTAAAAAACAATTGCTTTGTTATATAAGGTGATGAAAATGATGACAAATTGGTTCATGACGATGGAAAAATCGGCCACCCCTCGCAGAAATAACCAAGTGCCCCAACCAAAATGGCACATGTTCTGCTGCATTTTTGTGGTATTTTCAAACATGCGCGTACTTAGAATCTCGTTACTTATTCATTGAGGTTAGTTAAGTGGCCTTTAATATTATGCTTCCCTCATGTTTTAGGAGAATTTGCAAAAAAATGAAACAATTACAAACCATGTTGTGTTGAATGACGACGTAGATCCGCAAATCTTGGGATATGATGTGGCAATGTGTAGTGTGGTAAGTTTTATGTTATGTACTATTGTGATTAAATTATAATGTATTTATTTATGATTGGGGCCCCTGTTTGATTTATAAAAAATGGTGCATGCAGTTGTTTCTCCCTGTTTTATTGAAATCACCGAAACATTGGTATATTATTGCGATTAATCAAGTTGACAAGCGTCTTGAAGTCCTTGACTCGTTGTCCGTATATTGTCAAGAAAAGATAACAGCTAATGCTCATGCGGTAACCACAATTACCAAGTCAAGTTTTATCCTTATTTTGTATGAGTTATAGTACATTTGACGTTGTAATGTACATGTGTTGTTGGCATCAAATAAGTGAATTGTATAAGGTTTTGCAACGAACAAGGAATAACCTACATAGCGAATTTCATAAGTGGCCGATCGTGCACCCAATAGTCCCACAACAAAGTAACACGTGAGTGGTTACTTACAATCTGTTCGGCAATTTATTTTCCAGTGAATTCATGCATTTATTTTAACGGGACACACTTATGTTATCCAAACACGATTGTAGGTTTTATGTCCTGAGGTTTATGGAGCATTAGACAGGAGGGTGGTTTATGTCCCAGTCAATCTCAACCAACCTTCTTTGGGCCAAAAAAAAAAGGGCACGTCAAAAATTCAATAAGACTTTATGCTATATTGAAAAAGACCATTGCGTTTTTTGAAAAAGATCAAGTCATATAGAGTCCGACGAATGTCATCTCCCAGTCAATCTCAACCAACCATTTTGGGCCAAAAAAAGGGTCACCTCAAAAATTCAATAAGACTTTATGTTATATTAAAAAAAACCATTATGTTTTTTGGCCTTTCTTATTGAATTTTTTACGTGCCCCTTTTTTTGGCCCAAACAAGGTTGGTTGAGATTAACACTCCGTTTTTTTGAATGGGAGATGACATTTTTTAATATAATATATTCTAATATATGCAATCAAAATCATTTCGGCTATACATTTCCATGCAAAAATATGCATATATGACAATGTCCCAATCAATTACATTCAATAAGATCCAAATTAGATACAACAACAGTTTCATACGTTAGATTGAAATACAAAGTACCGCTTAGATTGCATATCAAAAAAACCTTAAAGAATCAACCAAAGTAGCTAAAGTTTGGATTAGATTTCCAACGCTCACCCAGGTAATGGAGACTTGCACGTGCTTCGATTGTGTACAGCTGGTTTATGGCAAAGCCCACAAAAAACAGTTTGTTTTTCTTGAAATTGTGACTCAATCCTTTTTTTCTTCGGCCTTCCAGTCGGTCGCTTTGTAGTAGGAGGTCGAAGCGTTTCCGTGGCTGTGGAAGAAGAGGTGGCTATGCCAAGGTCTTCACAACCGTACTGGATCTCAGCAACTTGTGGTATCATGTCAGTCGAAGAAGGCATGTCATGCAATGGGACAAGAGACATTACAGTCATGTAAATAAGAAGTTGTGACTCCACCCTATAGAAACGATCCACAAGGTTATATATATTGTACAACGAACCTTCTATTGCGCGCACCGCATGCTTACAAGGGATGCCTTTCATCTGCCAACGCAAACAACTACAGTAAAAATGATGGAGCTTGACCGCATGAGATTTTCAATTGGATGTAGACACGATGAACTCTGTGGGAGAAGTGGGTCGACAAGTGAAACCCCGGGCTTCTTCCTGAGATTCCTTAATCATTTTATCGATATTATGACCAACCGATAAGGGATGCCAGTTACACGCCTCCATCTTATGCCTATATAACATGTCAGTGGTCATGGTGACGTGCCCCTTTATGAATTGGATGATGTCTAAGTCTCTCAATTTCAATATCCAATTGTTGAAGCTTTCGGCAATGTTGGTGTACAATTTGTCCCACCTCCGATACGGAAATCGAGCATTAAACCAGTGTTGTGGACCATTTTCTTCAACCCACTTCGACAACTCAGGTGACAGCCCAAATAATTTTGTCAAGTACACCCCATATAGGCGCTCATTACATGCGTAGGCAATTTTTGTGAAAAGATGCAATGCCGTCTTCTTGGGGTTTCCCTTCATTCTTTTTCCGGTGGCGAATTTGCTAAAATTTTCCTTCACGTGTCAAACACACCATGCATTGCATTCATCGCCAAACAATTTCTTAACTGCGCTCAACAACCCAGGATTACGGTCGGTCACAACCACATCTTCTTTTTCTGCAACAATTTCCTTCAAGTTATGCATGAACCATAACCAATCCTCGTAGTTCTCTGATGATACAATAGCATATGCAAGAGGGTATAATTGATCATTCGCATCATACGCGATTGCAGACAAACAACTACCACGATATGGACCAGTCAAAAACATGCATCAATAAACAATATCGGGCGACATCCTGCCAAGGACCCCGTAATACTGCAACCATAAGCGACAAAAAGTTGCTTAAACTTACCATCCTCGGAAGAACTCCAAACTGCCTTCGTGTTAGGAATCGATTCTATAAGTCGTTGACACATCCATGGCACTAAGTGATACGTCATGGATACCGGCCCACTTATCAACTCACGGGCACGTTCCTTAGTCCTCCATCCTTGCGAGTAAGTTAGAAGAGTATGGAACGCAAACTTGAAGTCCTTGCATATGCTCCTCGGGAGGAAATTGGGCTGGCCCGCTATTTTGTCCATGAATATCATACCCATCTCTTTTGCCCAAATCCTTGGCTTGAAATTAGAGTTGTCCTGTGCAGTGTGGCAATGTTCATTATTCATCTTGATGACTCAAATAAGTTGGGATTGGCCTTGCGCTCTAGCTGTTAACTTCCACGGACAACCATCAACCACGCAAGCTAACCTATAATAATGACAACTATTGTCGAAATACTTGAAAGTGAACTTGTTCAATGCGGCAAAAAGAATAACAGCATTCTTAAATAGTCTATGGTTGTCAAACAACTAACCATCCCCACTTAGAATGTCTTCACCTCGCTGTTGCGAATACGGCACCAAACCCATTTCATGACAAATAGTCAAACTATCTTTACTACTCGAAGGAGGTTCTCCTTCAGCAGTGGATGGACTGCTACTCAACAAGTTCGACTCCCTACAAAAAAAACGTATCAATAGAGCACTTAACTAGGGAACTTATTCTATAAACTATAGAGTAGAGCAATTGCTAGTGAAATACATATATGGAACACATACATGTTATGCAAAAACCAAGTTAGTTAATGAAAAAGTTGAAAACATTATCCTCTTCTTCAAAACCATATCTTACCCATGTGTAACCTCTTCAAAACAATAATCTTTTCAAAACAATTTCACTCTTCACCCAAACAGAAACATGCAAAATTGTAATATATGTGTGTGTGTGTGTATACACCTGCTACTTATGTTACATTGTTTTGGTGTGTTAGCAAGGGTCTCATCTTTCACAAATATGTCAACCTCATCCTCATTCAAATAGAACATCATAGAAACACCATCTGCATCTCTCATACGTAAATGCTTTGACTTGTCTTTGCTTGTACTATAAAATAATGACTTTCCATCGTGACTCATATCCATGCGAGAGCAAATTTTGATAACTAACTCCTCAAACGATATGCCCTCTTCAATGATTGTGGCTTCAGATACACCATCCATATACTTCCCCAAGCTACCATACGCATTTGTCATGTGCTCACCACCCGAATAACAAAAACACATCAATTTCAGAGGAGTCATCGGCATGGCTACACAACATCAACCAAATATATAAGCATTACGCAATTCATACTCAATTACATATGTTCAATTGTCCGAAGAGTCCAAAAAAATAAGTACATATACCTATATAACCCTTTAACCTGCACCCACAATACTTGTCTGGAAAAGGTAATTTGTAAATCACACAGAATAGCAGTAGGAACTTAATTATTGTTCATGTACTATTACATAGCACCCACAAATTTAATGTTCATGTACTACACATTAAATTTAGTTACAAATTGTCCACAAAATATTAGATGCCACAAATATATTACGAGTACATGATTAGTTCTTGAAATCGTGTTCACATATTACATATAACCACTCGCCTTGGATTACATATGTTTTTTACAAAAAGGAACCAACCATTAGCATATGTTGTTTCAAGTCGAAGCATCAGATTACATTGTCTTGTTACAAAAAGGAACCACCTACTAGTCCTGCTTCCTAGAATTGTAAAACCAAAGCATTTAACCGCTCCTTGAATGGGACAGTCTCAAATACTTAGTTTCAGGCCTACTATAGGTCCCCATCATAGCAAGAAGAATAACAATCAAAATGGAACAAGCAACCCACGCTGCCCACATCAGTCCATTGGTTTTCCTCACGTTTGCCTCCAATTTCTTGTTCTTTTTCTCATATTCTTCGATCCTCCTCCCATATTTCTTGTTCTTTTTCTCACATTTTTCGATTTTCCTCTCATGTTCCTTACATTTTTCCTCTTGTTCCTTATACTTCATCTCAATTTCTTCCATCTTCGTCTCATATTCCACAATACGCTGTTTGAGCGACTTTATGTCCCTCTGGGATCGGAGAACCACCTTCTCTTGCTCACCAATGTGACCATCCAACCAATCAAAGTAATCACAGTGTGCACCACCAGTTTGTAGCGCACCGGGATACCAATAAGGGCACCTGAAGAACCTTCTACCTGGATTCTTATTCGTCCACGAGGTGTGCAAGACCGCTTGCTCATTGTGCTCGCAAAGTCGTAACCTCACAAGACTTCCAGTCATTCCACTGCTTGAATTAGATTCCATGTCTCCTCTAACCAAACCAAAATATGTAACTGTCATATAACATAAATAACAAGTGCATCGAGTATGTGACTTTGTTTTCATGATAATCAATATAACAAGGATTACATTACATGAGATGGTTGAAATATAACATGAGTTGTCTCATTTTGTAGAGTCCAAACCTAAACTAAAGATACCAATTTCACTTAAAGAATTGTCTGCCAAAGTTAATTGAAATTCTAACAAGACAACAGTGCCAAGTGAAATATTTATATGGACTAAACTATATGTTCTGTAGAAACCAAGTCATGTAATCAAACAGAACAAACAATCAACAAAAAAGGAAACAAAAAAGGGACAACAAATCGACCCAACGAACAATATATCAGTACAACTGTTGTAGGTAAACTTCAATCACATGTCAAACAAGAGCAAGCCAATAATCAACAATGTGAGCCAGATCTTGTGTAGAACAACCAAAAACTAGGGTTCAACGATCCACATTTGCTCTATCAATGAATTTATGTGCTAAATAAGAACAACCACAAACAAAATTGGAAAGTTGTAGCTTCTTAACCCATCTTCGACTTGGACACAACGAGGGTGTCTTTTCTGTGTATGTGTGTGTGTGAGAGAGAGAGAGAGAAGAGCGAGAGAGAGAGAGAGAGAGAGAGAGAGATACCAGACTGAGAGACCGAGTGAGAGAGGAGTTGTCGTCGCTGAGTGAGAGAGGAGTCGTCGTCGTTGCCGCCTTGTGTGAGTAGTTGAGAGAGATCGAGTGAGAAAGGAGTCGCCTGGTGTGTGGAACGAATGAGAGATTGGGGGAGGAATGAATTCTACGGCTTATAAATGATATATAAAGGAGGGTAAAATAGACATTTCAAGTGAGCACACCATGTATTTGTCAATATTTTTCCTCCTATCATGCGAGTGGTACTTTTAAGACTCCAAACCATGGTTTTATAATTAATCCGGGTCAACACCACTGACCCGTCATTTTTCCTTTTCTTAACTCAAACTATCCAGTCCATTGGTGTTTCCATGCATTGTAAAGGAGCTGTGAGGTGTTTCCATGCATTTTAAATGATCTTCCCAGCTCAGCATATATGTTGATTTGTGTTTTCCAACTTTAGTTACTAATCACTCTGGTTGAATAGATGATTAAAACTTTTCCGCTTGACCCAAAAAAAAAAAAGAATAGACGATTAAACAGCAGAAATAATATGGTTGAATATTTCAATCCACCAGGGGGAATGGAGAGAAGCTAGCTGTACCCTACTTCAATTTAATTCTAAAAAAAATTTTGACGCGCGGGAAACATGGCTTAAAAAGCCTTAAAAGCATATCGAAGACTGGAAAAGAAACCCTTTTGTTTGATTCAGTGTTTTGAAAGAGATTTGAAAGTAATAAGTGAAAAGAGAGATTAAAAAAATTATCAAAAATTAGAGATTTTAAGATCTCAAAACGTACAAGCAGGCACAATCAACAAAGCAGAATGTCATCAATTATACAAGGAAAAAGGGGCTAATAAAACAAACATCAGCGATTCAGCGTCTTCGATCCTCGAAAGAAGATCAGCAAAAAACTGTAATAAATTCATAGATGTACTTGCAAGCCATCCCATTTCTCCATGCTCACACAGTACTTTCTGAAATCTACATTCGAGATCAAGGTCCCGATCAATGTACTCCTTGTACCCGCTCCAGGTGGTTGCTCCTACGATTCGAACATCTCCCCCTCGGCCAAGCATTGAATTCAACAAATTTCCAACGTCCACATCTGCACCAATCAGAGTATGTATCTCGTCGATAAATATGATGATCTTCTGATCATCATGATTGTTAGAAGCTGTGATATCCTTCAAGACAGCTTCTAGCCTCTGCACAAGATGTCGTCCGGACTCAGCACCGGCTAGCAGCGAACCCGTGTCCAGCGAGATCAACTTTCGATGGACCAGTGTCCCGTGCACCGTTCCTTGAGCTAACCCCTCGATGATCTCGGTTCTTCGCTTCCCGCGTTCGCCAATAATAATTGGGTTGTTCTTTGTTTGATCACGGGAGAGTATCTGGACGCATCGCTCGATTCCGTCTTCCCGGCGTAAAACAGGATTCAGTTTTCCACGCCTGGCGAGTTCTGTCAAGTCATTCCTGTACTCGTCGAATGCCTCGCAATTACCTTGCTCAATTACATACTGACATCTGCTCGGTGATGATTTTGCAGCGGTGGAGTAAGAGAGAGAGTGGCTTCTTTTCCCGAAAAAGATATCATCGTGTCTGAACGGGTATTTTGCCGAGAAACGGCTTTTGGTGGAGCCGATCAGGGGGAGTAATAATCTGGTACTGGTGCCGGGGCGGCGGAGCTGAGAGCGAGAAGAGATATAGGCGGCTGTCTTGACACCGGCCGCCGCGGTGCAGAATATTTTCCTTGACGCCATGGAATAGCAGAATTCTCGATTTTTTCCCTCCTCCAAGCAAAAAATACTTCCTGTCCCAATTTCTCTCTTGTTGATTAGGGGTGACCCAACTTCTCTCCTGTTGATTAGGGGCTAGCATGATCGGGATTTGGTTCGATTTTATAATAAATTAAAAACCAAATCAATACCGGATTATGAATTTGAAAAATCAAATCAATCCACAAAAGACATTAAACCAAACCAATCCTTTAAAGGGTGGGTTTAGATTGAAAAGTTAAATAACTTAATTTTTTTGTCTTTGTTTGAATTTTTTTTTGCATCTTTTTGTTTTGCGTCAAACTTTTGTGACTTATTGATTTGTCTCTACAATAAGAATCGGAAAAGTAAAAAAATTGGATCGAAACTCATAATTTTTTTAATAAAGAAAAAAATAAGTCAATAAGTCAACTTATTTTACTTATTCTTGTCTTTTTGAAAAAAAATTATGAGTTTTGATAAAAAAATTATACTCTTCCAATTCTTCTCGCCGACACGAATCAATAAGTTACAAAATTTTAACGCAAAATTATCAAATACAAATTTTTTTTGGAATAAAGACAAAAAAAAGAGTAACTGTTTCAATTTTAAAGCCAAATGTGCCCAAAATACTGCTCGGTTTCAATATTAAACCACAGTTTATTTTGAGGGCTTATCGTTGGCTGGGCAAGGGATGATTACCTTTTAGGTTTAGGATAGCTTTATATAGAATAGAAATAGGTTTTCATGTATAGAAAGTTAGGGTAATTAGTCTTGATAGTGAAAAAATAGGAATTGGATTTGGTTTTCATGTATATAATGCCACGAAGGAGTATTTTTAATGCCACGACATTGGAAATTGGGTGGTGGAAGTTGATTGATAATCCAATGTGTTTTTTGTGTATGTTAATAATCATAGAAAATTAGGAATTGATTATGATATATAGAAGTTTAGTCTAAATTATCTTCGTAGGAAAGAAAAACTAAATATTGCGGTGAATTTTATAAAATTAATAAATTAGGAAAGTAGTTGGGTAAGGCTCCCATAATTATAAGTATATATTATATTATGTATTATATAGTTCGGATCGGTTTGAAACCATAACCGCAAACGTAAATCTACAAACCAAACCACACTACTAAAAAATACCAAACTTTTCGGTGTGGATTGGTTTGGACTAGATTCACGATTTTCCGGTAAAATAATATCCTAATTTCATCTTGACATCTGCTAGGTGATGATTTGGCGGTGGTGGAGTAAGAGAGGGGTTTTTTTTTTCCAAAAAATATATCATGATGTCTGAATGGGTATTTTGCCGAGAAACGACTTTTGGTGGAGCCAATCGGGGGAAATTGAGAGCGAGAAGAGAAATAGGCGGCTGATTTTGTTGGTTACACCCAAGTAGGGTGGATATGAGTGCAGGGGATTACTCCCTATGTGTTTTGGTAATTGTTTTGAGTCTATTGACTGCCAAGGGGCAGTGCGTGGGTGTGGGCTGAGAGACAGTGAGAGAGGGCAGAGAGAGTGTGAGCGAGAGGCTCCCGCTTCGGGAGGAGCCAGGCTCCTCGGAGATGCCCAGAGAGACTGTCAGAGAGCCACCGGAGTGAGGGAGAGAGAGAGGAGTGATGACAGCTGGGTTGTGGTGTGCCGGAGAGATTTTTTCATGTATATTATATTTATTTTGTGATTATTACATATACAGAGTTTTTCCTCGTATCTCTCGTATTTGTGCTTGGTTTTCTTCGTGTTGTGCTTGAGGGTGTAGATTAGAGGGTCGGGCTTGCGACCCAACAGATTTGACAGCGGCCACCGCCGTGGAGAATATTTTCCTTGTCGCCATTGAATAGCAAAAGTCTCGATTTTTTTCCTTCTTGCAAAAATACTCCATCCCAATTTCTCTCTTGTTTTTTATTTTTTATTTTTATTTATAGACAACACAAGTTTTATTAAGAACAATCGACAAAAAGTGCATAAGGGGAACGGGAATCCAACCTCAGGTTGAATTTGGATTTTAAAAAAAAAGAAGGGTTGGATGAAAAAAGCAAAGAAAAGAAATGGGTTAAAGACTACCAACACCCCAAGGGCCACCCAAAAAATAAAGTTTTAAAAACCTCATGGGCCTTGCCCAAAACAAAACCTAAGCCCAAATACAATACATATTGGGAAAATGACGGCCTTGGATATATTTTGATAATTAATACATATTAAGAACATGCTAAGAACATTTGTTAATGAACCAAAATGTCATTGGTGGGTATTAATTTTTAAAACACATCCTTGGCTGTCATTTTCCCTAGAATATTTGTGTTGGCATGTTGTACTCTTATGGTTTCCTCTTGCAATGTAACCAATTGGTGAGGTTTGTCCTTCAAAGATTAGTCAAAATGTTTGTAAGCTGATATGGATGACTTGAGTGATAAAAACAAATTGTAGAAGATGAGGTTGCTTTCTAAAGCCGGTCTCATTTACCCAGTGGTATAATCCCAACAATTAAGCAAGATGATAATCCTCAAAAGAGGGGTGGGGGAGAGGGGGGGAGGGGAAAGGTCAAATGATAAATCACAACTCACTCTGAGAGAGAGAGAGAGAGAGAGAGAGAGAGAGAGAGTTGGTATGGAAGTTCTATTAGCCCTGATTTAGAATAGAAAGGTAGAATAATCTAATGAAGACCAAATAGCCCAATTTCTCGGTGGTGAAAGGTGGTTCAAATATGTCTGGTTTGGAGAACAAAATGACCAGTACAAATATTTTGAGTCTTCAACTACCATTTGAACTCAAAACCACAAATTAAGACTGACGTGACCTTCCAGGTTGTCCATCTCTAAGCTTGAAATAGGGGAGCAGTCATATCCTTGTTAGTAGTATTTTCTTACAGGCAGAAGGAAGAAAAATTAAACAAATGACCACAAGAGTGCTTTCTCTAAGTTGCTTGCCTTGGTTACGGGGTCAGGGGGTATCAGGGAAGACAAGCGTGAAAGATTAAACATGGTGGCTCCAGAAAAATTCATGGATGTTCACGGGACACCACCACGTGATACCCCAACTTCTTAATGACCACAGGTTCATTTGGGACCGTGACTAAGTGTACAATTACTCCTGTTGCACCTAGGTATCCATTATCAAAACACTCTCTCCATATTCATGGCTCAAATGGCTGTATGCCTGTCACAAACATCTTTCTTGCGGTAAATTCAAGGTGACTTTATTGGTACGCCAAATTACCAAAACGGTTGAGGCGTCCTGAGGCTGGCATTTGGATCATGGATTTGTGGAGGGACTGTTGGAGAGGAAGAAAACTGAAAAAGAAAAGAAAACAATACAGTGAAGAAACAACATATTGTTTCTTTTGATTCTTCCATCATGCTCTATAAATCCAAGATCCAACCGCAGCCTTAAAGACCCTTCATTGTCACGAACTTGGAAGTCAGAACAGATGCTTAAAATGTACGGCTACTAAGATCCTTCAAGAACAAGCGGAGAACCATCAGTAAGCCCAAACAACGCAACTGCGGAGAAAATTCCTTGAAGAACCAACAACTGGGCAATTTCTTGGTCAAATGTTAACAAATACTTACAATAACATCAGTACAATGACACAAGACTAAGAGCCTCTACTTCGACATCGAAGCATGAAATACAAGACCAGCCTCAAGTCCATATACAGTCTTAACCACCTGCTTCTAGGCATTAAGCAAAAAGAGTAGACTTGTTTAGCCTGCCTTTGATGGTTGGTCTTCTAGTTTCAGTTCCTTGGCAAGCATATTGCAATAAAAAATGGGGTTACGCAAACAAAACTAACATACTAGACATAAGAAAGAAAAGAACTCTTTGTTTTCATAGCAATGATGTCTGTTCTGTAGCACATTATCAATATTAAGAGCCAACAAATATTAATATTTGAACTCTGATGTAAAAGAAATTAAGATTTCTACTAAAAAATAAAAGCTACTCTTATATGGTGGCTTGAATTGGTTAGTGTAGAATGTCGTAGTGTCCTTTGAAGACAAATTCATCGTCATTCCAACTCCAAAGAGTTGCGTATTTCAGTGAAACACTGCTAGTCAAATACTCTTACTTAGATTTACTTGGGATTGGGTCAGTTGTCCATTAAAGGCCTGTTTGTCATCAGTTCATCCCCAAAATGGTGCGTGTATTTTGCCGGAACACAGCTAAATGTTGAAGTTATTCACTAAAATTAAGTAGATTGATCTTATTAGGGTACCTTTGAGGCACATAATTTATCAGTTATTGTCCAAAAACTATGGAGGGTTCCCTGCTAAAGATTATGTCGCAGTACGAACACCTAGGGTCGGCACCATGGAGCGACATCAAGACTAATGTTTCATTTTATTGACAACACGGGGCAACACATTCTCATCATTGACATGCCACCAGAGTAAGTAAAGGTCATCTTACCCTTCCAATAGAACGACAAAGAAATTAAAACAAATGATGTGCTAACTTTAGAAACTAGAAGGTTATACACACACAAGTCATACCAACATACAAGTATGGAAGCTTTTATGCATGTATGCATGTGCAATAAGATACTCGTGCATATATATTTGTGCATAAAACTTTCCCAGATCAAAGAGTTTGTCGATCAAAGGGTGAGAGAAACATTGACGGTACTTGAAGAGTGGTTGGACTTTAAGTTCGAAGTCCATTAAGTCATTGAGACCTTGCAACCAAAGAAAGCTCTGATTGATTTCCTGCTTGCAAGGTTCTAATCACCTACACGAACTACAAAATTAAATGACTCAATACTTCCCAAATGCCGTCAAAATCATCAATAGCTCTCTCCTCTTCCACCACCAAGATCTTTGGTCCCGTAGTCCCTTCTTTCTCTCTGTATTTTTACACACATTTGTGCACAAGTATCTTATTGTACATTCACTCACATTTGAGTACATTTGCGTATTTATGTATGCATATTAACTTCAGATTTCTAAAATTAGCACCTCCTTTGTTTTCGTTTCTACTTCCTTTGATTGCATAGGTAGCATGGCCTTAACTTCGTCTCTTGACGTGTCAACAAGGAAAAATATCATGACTCTTGTAATCAATCAAGTGAAACATGGTGTGTGGTGTTGTTGCTCCATGGTGGCATCTGTAGACTATTGTGGCACATACTTCGTAGACAAAGTGAACACTCTAGAGCTATCTATTCAAGAATTAGTAGATTATGTGCTTCACAGGCACCTAATGAGATTAAATTCCTATACTTTTGCGAAAAAATCATAAAAGACACAAGGGACAAGGTTCAAAGGGTGATAAGAGAAAAGAAAGAGTAGAGTTTTTTTTGACTTGTTCAAATGCAGTAAATGCTATCTGCAACGTAAAGTTACAATTGGATCACAATAATTAGGAGGTGAACAATACTACCCATGTTATCAATCAGCATGGCTTACATATTGTAAAATTAGACGATAGAATTGAGACCTACAAATTAGGGTTACTTTCTCATTACATTGAAGTTATATAAGAGTAAAGAAGTAATTACATTAAGACCCTTACTTGCTAATCTATTTACATAAGAGATCAATTATAACTAATCACACACTACACCCATAACTTAACACTCCCCCTCAAGTTGGTGTGAAGATATCTATCAAGCCCAACTTAACACAATAGGGTGGAAACTCTTGCTACCAAGCCCTTTTGTGAATATGTAAGCTAATTGATCTTCAGACTTCACAAAAGACATACATATTAAACCCTCGCTCAGTTTCTCCTTGATGAAGTGCCTGTCAATCTCTTTATGATTCGTTCTGTCATGTTGAACATAATTATGAGCAATATTTATGGCAGCTTTATTGTCCCAGTAAAGTTTCATAGGATCACTATCAGACATTCTCAAATCACGTAACAAGGGCGTAACAAGGTTTGGAGCCACAAGAGCAGCTCATAAACACCATGCACCATAGCTCTATACTCAGTTTCTGCGCTAGACTTGGCGATCACTAATTGCTTCTTATTTCACCAATGAAAGTATAGTAGCCAGAAGTAGAGCGTCTATCATCCACCGAACCAGCCCAATCTGCATCAGCGAACACCTCCAACCGCATGCAACCATAATTACAGAACAGAATTCCTTTCCTTGGAGCTGATTTGAGATACCTCAAGATACGACAAACTGCATCCAGATGTGAAGTACGAGGGTCATGCATAAACTGACTAACAACGCCCACTGCATAAGTAACATCCAGTCAAGTGTTAGCTAAGTATATCAGTCAACCCACAAGTCACTGATATCTCTCATTACCAGTGCACTCCCCCATATCTCCACTAAGATGATGATTCGTCTCAATAGGAGAATTTGTAGGTCTACAACCCAACATATCTGTTTCTCCCAAAAGATCAAGTATATACTTCCGTTAGGAGATAAAAATACCTCTATCAGACCTTACCACTTTCATTCCAAGAAAGTATCTTAGTGATCTTAAATCCTTAATCTCGAATTCTTGAGCCAAACTAGACTTAACATAGTATGAACAACACCTCCCTTGATAAACATAGTATGATCTGCATGGCTCTGTTTGTATCCAAACCTCAACATAGCCTTTGAAAATCTATCAAACCAAACGCTTCAACCCATAAAAAGCCTTCTTCAATCTACTCACCTTTCCCTCGGTCTCAGAGGAAGAAAAACCTGGTGGTATATGTTGTTTGGAGAGGAAAAGATGTGTAAGGTGTTTAATTAACCTTCACACATAATCATTTATTTATATAAGGAGATAATTCGTTACATAATATGATTAAGCAATGTGGGACTAAACACAATATACTAGTAGACAAGTATACTAGTATTCCAACACTCCCCCTCAAGCTGGGAAATAGATATCACACAAACCCAGCTTGTCACATAACATCTCCAACCGGGGCTTAAACAATGACTTGGTGAATATGTCAGCCAATTGAACACTTGTAGACACGAAGGGAGTTGCTATAACACCATCAGTCAACTTCTCTCGCACCAGATGACAATCAACTTCCATATGCTTAGTCCGCTCATGAAATACAGGGTTGGATGCAATGTGAATTGCTGCTTGGTTATCACAATACAAATTCATAGACAATTGCACATTGAATCCTATCTCCTCAAGAAAAAATCGCACCCACACAATCTCACATGTGGTGTGAGCCATGGCTCTATATTCTGCCTCTGCACTAGACCGTGCAACTACGGTCTGTTTCTTACTCTTCCAATTAACAAGATTGCCACCAAGAAAAACACAATATCCAGTGGTTGACCTCCTGTCAGATGGGCCTCCTGCCCAATCAGAATCATTGAAGGCCTCAATACGCAAATGACCATTAGCTCTATAAAATAGACCACGTCCAGGATGAGACTTGAGATACTTGACAATTCTAAGAACGGCCTCCCAATGTGGCATACGAGGAGCAGACATAAACTGACTCACAATACTCACTGTAAATGAAATATCAGGACGTGTAATAGTGAGATAATTCAGTTTACCAACCAAACGACGATATTGATCAGGACTAGACAGTGCCTCCCCCTGATCAATGCATAGTTTGACATTGGGATCCATAGGGGTATCGACAGGTTTCGCCCCCAACAAACCAGTCTCATCTAAGATATCCAGCACATATTTCCTCTGCGATAAACTAATACCATCTTTAGATCGTGCTACCTCGATACCTAAAAAGTATCGCAATCTACCCAAGTCTATAGAATGAAATTGACCATGCAGAAAGACCTTCAACGCATCAATACCTTTTTGGTCGTCACCCGTAATAATAATATCATCGACATACACAATCAATAACACTTTGCCTCGAGTAAATGTGAGAGAGAAAACAGAATGATCAGACTAACATCAATTCATACCAAATTTCAAAACTGCATCACTGAACTTGCCAAACCAGGCCCTGGGAGACTGTTTAAGCTCGTAAAGAGCTTTACGAAGACGACATACCTGAGAACGCTCCCCCTGAGCAACAAACCCAGGTGGTTGCTCCATATAAATTTCCTCAAGAAGATCGCCATGTAAGAAAGCATTCTTGGCATCCAATTGAAATAAGGGCCAGCAAAGATTGGCTGCAAGAGAAATAAGAAAACGGACGGAACCAAGCTTCACAACCGGGGAAAAGGTCTCAGCATAGTCAGCAACAAGGCGAGCTTTGTAACGCTCAACAGACCCATCAGGATGATATGTCACAGTGAATACCAAGCGGCACCCCACTGTGGATTTTCCAAAGGGTAGAGGAACCAACTCCCAAGTCCCATTATCATGGAGTGCAGAGATCTCCTCCTCCATAGCTGTCCAGCACTCAGAATTAGACAAGGCCTCCTGAATAGTTTTAGGAACAAAGATAGAGGAAACAGAGGCAATAAAAGCATGAAGGGTGGGGGACAAATGATCATAATATACAAATTTAGCAATAGGATGAGAGATAGTACACGTGCAAATACCTTTACAAAGAGCAATGGGAGGAGAAGGTGGAGCAGTAGGGGCCAAAGGAGGTGGACTCGGATCTCGCAACGGAGGAGAAAGCTCAGTGGCAGGCGGAGGTGGCAGTGGTGCAGCTTTGGCATGGCGAACATATACCTGCATCGGGGGGTGCTACTTTTGAGGTTGCCCAGAAGGAACCAAAATATGCATATACTCAGACTGATCTGCATGAGGTAAAGTCGGAAAATAGGGTAACGACTCATGAAACATAACATCAGCACAGACAAACTCGCGATGCAGAGTTGGAGAATAACACTTATAACCTTTTTGAGTCCGAGAGTATCCCAGGAAGACACACTTGATAGAGCGGGGATCAAGTTCATCGCGACCGGAATCAAGGGCATGAACATAACGCGTGCACCCAAAAATTTTAAGAGGTAAAGAATATAAAGAACAATCAGGGTGCAAAATACTATAGGGAATCTGGCCCCCAAGAACGCGAGAGGGCATACGATTCACGAGATAGCCGGCAGTAAGGACCGCGTCACCCCAAAAGGATTTGGGAACTGCCCGCTGGATTAAAAGGGCTCGGGCAACCTCAGTCAAATGACGAATCTTGCGTTCGGCAACCCCATTCTGTTGGGGAGTGCAAGAACACGAAGATTGATGAAGAATACCATGCTCATCAAAAAAAGCAGACAAAACATTATAGAAATATTCACCAGCATTATCATAACGAAAGATACGAAGAGAAACATCAAACTGAGTCTTTATTTCCATATAAAAAGATTTGAAAATGGAGTACAAGTCTGACCGATTTTTCATGAGATAAACATAAGTAAGCCTAGAAAAGTCATCCACAAAAATAACAAAATACTGAAAACCAACACGTGATGAAACACGCACAGGATCCCAAATATCGGAGTGAACTAAATGAAAAGGACGAGACACACGACTCTCTACTTTAGGTGGAAAAGAAACATGATGGTGTTTACTGAACTCACAGATTTCACATGGCAAAGACTGAAGACTACGACACGACGGAACTAACTGTTTGAGAGTCTGAAGGGAGGGATGACCAAGACGGCAGTGATGTTCATAGGAAGATACGGAAGCCTGAAGAGCAACAGAGGCAGAAGGTTCGCCAGTGTCAAAATAGTATAGACCACCACGCTCAACACCGCCACCAATCTTCTTCCCCGTCTGGAAATCCTGAAATACACAATAACCAGGAAAGAATGTAACCGAACAATTTAAGGATTAGGTAAGTTTACTAACAGACATAAGACTATAGGGAAAATGAGGAACATGTAAAACAGAGTCTAAGGTAAGAGAAGAATGTAAAATAACAGAACCCAAACCAGCAATGTCAGAAGAGGAACCGTCAGTCAAGGCGACACGAGAAGGCTTCACAAGAGGATGAGAACCAGAGAGGTGGATGGAGTGGCCTGTCATATGATCGGTAGCACCAGAATCAATAACCCACGGAGAATTAGAGGCTAGGCCAGCAAAGGTGGAGCCTTTCTGAGCGAACGTAGCAGTGGAGGAGGATGACACATGAGAAAGAGGCTGGGAAATTAGGCGATGATACTCATCCTCGAGAATAGTAACAACACGTGGGACAGGGCAAGGCACAGACACATAGCCATCATCCTCAAAAACGGTAACCTGATGAGCAGATGGGCGGCCATGAAGAATTCAACAAAAATCAACTGTATGATTAGTACCGTGGCAATAGGTGCAGGAACGAGACCCACGACCACGGGCACGACTATTATTACTACCAAAATCACGGCTACCAACAGACTGCACCGGACCACTGCTACCAGAATCACGACCAAAGCCACGGCCAGAAGGGCCACGACTGCCGCTCCCAAACCCTCGACCGCCACGGTCAAAACCCCGATAGGAAGTACCACCACGAGGAACCGTGGTAACCAAAGCCGAGCGGGCAGCAGGGGTCAAATCAACAGCACTGGGGTCAGGAACAGAGGCGCTGGCGGACGCGACTGAACACCTCACTGAGAGAAGGTAAATCTCTATCACCCAAAAGATTAGACCGGATAGAATCATAGGCCGGCGAAGGTAACCCAAACAGAAAATGAGCCACCTGCAAGCGCTCACGCTGACGCTTCATAACCTGAATATCGGAAGAAATGGGCTCACAAGTGTTGAGCTCCTTACAAACACCGCAAAACTTGGCATAATACTCCTCCAAGGATAAGCTGCCCAGTTCAAGAGAAAAGAACTGTTGATGAAGAGCATAAGTCCGACGGAGATTATCAACCCCAGAAAACATCTCCTTAACCTTCATCCATACTTTTTTTGCAGTAGATTAGAAAACTAGAGTATTCTTAATATTTTCCTCCATACTATTCCAAAGCTCAACACGAATCTTAGCATCTGCAGGAACCCAAGCACCATATGATGCGGCAGTCGCCGCGGGAGGGTCATCAGTAAGGTAATGGTATTCTGATTCTCCCACATAATAGACCTCAACAGCCTTAGCCCAAACAGCATAATTTCGACTATTCAACAAGGTGGAGGTAATAGATAACCTCTCACGAGACCGAGAAGAACGACTAACAGCGGAAGTCACAGTACTACCTGCAGATAGAGAACTAGAAACAGATTCGGTGCCGGAGCCCATGTCAAATATACCAAGTAACCAAACAAGAAATTGAAGCAGGCAACAAGAAACTAGGCCAAGAACACAGAGGCAGCCACGAACATCAACAAGTCACAATTACCAGCGAACAACAACAGTAAAAGAGCAAGACCAAGAGGGAATCATGAACCCGAAGTAGCCAATCAACAGCAAACAAATAACCCACAATCGAGAAGAACTTAGAATACCATCAGCAAACAGAAGTGACATCAAAAGCGGATTGTAGAAACATAAGTGACATATCAGAGGTGCAAAAAACATTTCACCGCAGACCATTGATAAACACCAATCCGCATCGAGAACAACTTGGCACAATCAAGGACGAAGAATGAACAGATTGTATCTCAGAAAATCACCTTAAATCATATCGCCAAGAGACAAGCAGATTAAATAGGGGTTTCTGATACAAAATGGTAAGATCGACGCCAACAATGCGGCAATGAATAGTATCGCGTGAACAATACGATGAACAGTGCGCGTGAACAGTACCGATGAACAGTGCGCGTGAACAGTACCCAATGAACAGTCGCGTGAACAGTACCAATGAATAGTGATGGGAACAGTGGCGTGAACAGTGTTGTTTTAGGGTTTTGATGAGTGTGGGTAAGTTGTTTTAGGATTCTAAACGGTTTGGGTAGGTCGTTTTAGGGTTTTTTTTTTGTGGTTGCCGAGAATGGGTGGCTAGGGTGGGAGGCGGCTATGGTGGTGGCTGTCAGAGGTGAGGGTTTAGGGTTTCAAGGGCGGTTTAAGAACCCGCTTTGATACCATGTTGTTTGGAGAGGAAAAGGGGTGTAAGGTGTTTAATTAACCTTCACACATAATCATTTATTTATATAAGGAGATAGTTCGTTACATAATATGATTAAGCAATGTGGGACTAAACACAATATACTAGTAGACAAGTATACTAGTATTCCAACAGTATATTTATATATGCCTCCTCCTCTGACTCAACATGAAGGTATGCATTTTCACATCAAACTGTTGAAGAGACCATTTCAAATTGGCAGCACAAGAAAGTAAAACTCGAATAGAGTTCATCTTTGCTACCAAACGTCTCCTCGTAGTCAATACCATAGGTTTGAGTAAATCCTTGGCAACAAGTCTCACCTTATATCTCCCAACTATACGATTAGCATTCTGCTTAACAATGAAAACCCACTTGCATCCTACGGACTTCTTCCCTCCTAAAAGTGATACTAGCTCACAAGTGTCATTCTCTTTCAAAGCTGTTATCTCCTCTACAATAGCTCATTTCCATTTAGGTATCCTGAATGCATCTTGCCAATTCTGTGGAATAGATATAGAAGAAAGAGACGAAACAAAGGCATGTTATGAAAGAGTTAAACGATCATAAGAGACAAACTGAGATATGGGATGTTGAGTACATGACCTAACATCTTTTCGAAGCGCAACAAGAAGATTATCAGAATCAATAAAGGGAGGTTCAATAGGAGATGATTCATTACTAGATGAGCCAGCTGAGGAGACCGAAACTGGAGCAAGCAATTGTGATTGACAAGGTGGCATCACACAGGAGGACTTTCCAATTTTCCGTTTAGTGTAGGACTTTAAGTTAGCCCCTCGCAGCCATTACGGTAGTTCCTCAATGTCACCACCAATGTCATGTGTTGCTCTTTCAGCAGATATTGGTTCCTCTTCAAATTTTTCCTTCTCCCCCTCTCCATGATTATAAAATCATTTCTCCCCCTCACCATGATTATAAAAAAGGTAAACATCTCTTCCTACCACATCTCTTCCTGCCTATGCTCCCCCTGAAGAGATGGAGTAGAAGAAGAGTAAAAAGACTGTTTCCTAAAAAGTGACATCCATGGAGACAAAAAACTTCCTAGAGTGAGGATCATAACATTTATAAACCTTCTGAGTAGGAGAGTACCCAATAAAAACACATTTATGGGCTTTAGGACCTAACTTGCCACCAGAGCGGTGAGGAGACTGAACAAAACACATACAACTAAAAACTTACGGGGGAAGAGTTGTGACACAATAACTGCTAAGGAGACACTCAATAAGAGTTTTGAAGTGGAGAACACTGGATGACATACAGATGATAAGATAGTAGCAGTCAAAATCGCTTCTCCTCAAAAAAATTTGGGAACATTCATGGTGAACAAAAGAGTGCAGGCTACCTCAGCAAGATGATGATTTTTGCATTCAGCAACTCCATTTTGCTGTGGAGTGTCAACACAAGTCGTTTGAAAAAAAAAATACCATTGTCATCCAGAAATGTCATAAAATTTCTATCTATATACTCAGTGTCATTGTCAGTACAAAGAATTTTGATGTTCGCATCAAATTGAGTGTGCACCCGCATGAAAATATTTAAAATAAGAAAAGACTCCCATTTTTTACTTAAGTAAATATACCCAAGTAACACGAGTCAACAAAAGTGACAAACCATTGAAAACCTTTAACAGAGGTAATAGGGGACGGATCTCAAACATCAGAATAGATAACCATAAAAGGAGAAGCATAAATGTTCTTTCTATGCACCTATTAATAAACGGAATGCTTCTCATTTTTTGGTTATCTATTCTGATGTTTGAGGTCCGTCCCCTATTACCTCTGTTAAAGGTTTTCAATGGTTTGTCTTTTTTAAGCCAACAGTGGCGGAGCTAGAATTTTGTTACCGGGGGAATCAGCTTAACAAACATATATTTCTTATCAGAACGTATAATTATTATATCATAAGGATTTTGCTTTTCAATTCATTACATTTGTACATTGAATTGATTCTTTAGACTATTTCAACTGTCACGTGCTTATTTTTTATTTATGAAAGAAATTGAGAAATGAGAATGTAAACTAACCAGTTTTTTATCAAACTAAAGTAAAATTATTAAGATTATAAGTAACTATACACGAATAATTATTAATACTATGTAAAATCAAGCACACATAAAATAAAAATTTTAAAATTCGGACGCTTGGAGGGCCAGGGATGAGGCCCCCCCGGGCCCTTACATACCTACCTCCGCCCCTAACTGCCAATCATATTCCCTGTATCCAATTCCTGAAAAATACAATGAGTAGGAAAAAAAGTCACGAAACTATTTGCAGAACGAGTAACACTACTAACGGACAGAAGGTTAGTGGCAAAGTTTGGAATATGTAGAACTAAAGATAGGGAAACAGAGGGAGAATAGAGAACAGAACCTTTCCCTAAAATAGCAGAGAATGACCCATTTGATATTCTGACTTTATCCTTACCAGAAAAGTAGAGTAAGAATCAAACACAGAGGAACAACCTGTTATATGATATGAAGCACTCGAATCTATAATCCAAGGGATAGCAAAAGAGGCAGTAAATGCACTAGCTGAGATACCTGTGTGAGCAAAATAGGATAAAGTGGGGGCTGCTATGGAAGTGGAAGCTACACTAGATGGAGAATCAGCCCGACCCATTAGATGCCTAAGAGCTTGCATCTCTCCGTGATCCCCTTGAGAAAAACCACCAACATGTTCAGATGACGCATGAACCCCAGTGTTAAACCCAGAATCAGGCAAAGTGGCAACTGTAGACTCCAAAACATTGGTCTGGGCCTGAGAATGCATAGGAGCACGACTACGATCACCGTGTCCACCCCTCGCCCAAGAAAGGGACGGCCATGTAACTTCCAACAAAAATCCCTGATATGGCCGATGGTGTTGAAATAATCACACCGGAGTGAATCACGATCAATAGGCCCACTGGTAGTACCAAATTGTGACTTACCACTATGTGGAGGAACGAGTCCACTACTAGAACCAAACTGACCTTGAGGAATGGCAACCAAGGAAGAACGATCAGAAGTAGGAGTATGCAATATAGCACCCCTCATACTCTTCTCATGCAGTCATGCTTAACAATGGCATAGGCCTCTCCCAAAGACGGAAACAGAACACGACCCAACATTTGAACTATAATCTGATCATAGTATATATCAAGGCCAGCAAGAAAGTCATAAACACGCTCTTTCTCCAACCTCTTTAGCCAATTAGAGGCATTAACAGAATAAACAGCCTGAATCCCTGATAATAATCAAATTCCTGCCACGCTCAACTCAAGTAAGCATAATACACAGTGACGGATCGATGGTGTTGATCCAACGTACGAAGTCTCTTCCTCAACTCAAAACTCTGAGCATTCATTACCCTACTAAGAATAGGTTTGAGCTGCGGTAGTCCAAATCTTATGAGTACCAAGAAACAGGAAAGTATGGCGAATACCAGCTCTCATAGGTTTAAACAATCAGGTCATGACTAAAGATTTCTGAGATTTGAATTTCTTAAGTTTGACAGCCGCATTAAATGGAGTAACAGGGCCCTCAATAAACTCTGACATCCCTCTAGCTTCAATAGCCAAAGTAAAAGTGCAAGACCAAATCAAATAGTTGGTACCATCCAACTTAATATGGCAAATATCCAGAGAAAAATTATCCAGAGTCCCTACTCGACTCAACTCATCCTTTTTATCAGCATAAGCATTTGTTGGATCCCTAGACATATCAACGGAAGAGCAAAAATCCCAAATAACAAATACCCAGTCAAGTCAGCACTAAAAAAACGCAAAATCAACACCAAACGCGGCAAATAAGTGTAACCCAACTAAAATCAAGCCAAAAACGCAGATATGAGTGCCCCAAAACAAATTATAGACCCTTACCACTGTTGCGACTACCGAAACAATAAAAGGGCACTGAAAAAAAAGCACCGAAATGGTTGGAACAGACTTGAATCGAGCAGGAAAAGGTGTATCTTATAACTAGAATAGAGGGGCCATATCCAGGCGATGTGGGACACAATCCAATACACCCTCCTAGCCCACAAAGCATGGCAACTGGACAGGTCCACCATGGAAAAGCTCAACCAAAGCTCTGATACCATGTAAAATCAAACAATAGAATTGAGACCTAAAAATTAGGGTTACTTTTCTCATTACGTTGAAGTTATACAAGAGTAAAGAAGTAATTACACTAAAACCCTTATCTGCAAATCTATTTACATAAGAGATCAATTATAAACTAATTACACACTACACCCATAACTTAACACATATGCATGTATGTAGAACAATTACATACTTAAATGGGATAATTAACCTGAATTTTTTTTGCTTTCTAAGAGCTTCACTAAGACGGCAATTGATAAAAATTCAAAAGTGGATGGCACATTTGCTCTTTGGCAAGTGAATATTTGACTTGGGCCATATATTGTGGCGAGGCATCGCATCATATCATAAAAAAATTCCACGCAAAATGGAATAAATTTAAGTATTTTAAACATCACATGAAAAAGTTGAAGTTTAAGTTAGATCTTAAGATGAAATGTTTTTGATTGAGTATTTATCATGTGAATTTGGAAAGATTAAACACGATCTTTGATTTGGTAAGAAAGGTATTCAGTGAATATTTTGAATTGGAGGCATCATTATTTTTGTTCTTTCTCATAAGTGCTTTCTCAAATAAGGTCTTGCCGCCGAATGCCTCTTAAAACCTTGACTAAATATTATCTTAAACATTAAAAATAAGACTTTCCTGCAAGCATCTCCACATATTGCGACACCTAATTAAGTTTAGCACATTGCTACCCAGAGGGCCTGTTGTTTGACGTGACTAACAATGACACTATAATCACATAGGATACAAAATTCCATACGATTTTTAATCCAATTAGGTTACTAGTGATGGGAATGATAATACCACATTCCTGGTACTGTATCTACAACAATGTCTAATTTCTATGCCATGCATTTTTAGTTTGGGCTGTAAAAGTCTTAACCAAACACTGAATACGTGCCCACTCCAATACTCAACAAATGAGCCCTGACTGTTCAAATTTATTAGTTATTTAGTTTTCAAGTATACTTGTCTTTTTACATCAGAAGTGAAGACTCCATATTAGCAGGCTAGCAGCTATGCGGCTCTTAAATGGTAACGCACAACAAAACAACTACCATGCTCACTTTCAATATGCACTAAGCAAAAAAAAGATGAAGCAGAAAAAGCAATAAATACCTCTTGTGAGGATGGAGCTTTGGACAAAGACTTAAGCTGGCAGCTTTCCATATTAGCAAGTAGTTGAGTTACTGTTTTGAGATGAGGAACGCTGCAAGAATCAAATCCCTTGTTAGACGATACATATCTCAGATACAAAGTGCCTACAGAAAGATATAGACAATCAGTTAGCGATGATAAAATTCGGTTTCCCCTTAACATCAGACACTTCAAAGAAGGCATGTCATGTCAAATTACCGACGCTCGTTGGCCATTCTCAGACACCATGTCGGACACCCGTCCAAACAGGTACCATTAAAATTTTAGTTGACTAGAAATTTAGATGGTGAACTTGGGGAGCAATATGCCCAGCCTAGACAACCAATACCCCGTCGAAGACCTCCTAGTCCAGGAAGGGGAGTTTTGTCGAGCCTTGGTCCACCTACCAGTAGAGGCTCTAACGACAGCCCAAAAGTTGCAAAGAATCCAAACCCCTCCCTTTCTCCCTTTACTTCATGTTTTGGAGGGAAAATGACCTAACGTAATTTATTTCCCTCCATTTCTCACACTATAAGACTGCATACCCCTTGTTCCCCTTCTCCTTCACTCTAGAATTACTCTGTAATCTATATCGCTTCAACCCCAGACCACCTCCTCCCTTCTTGAACAGACATGAAGAGCACTGCAACCACCGTTGATGACAACCTCTGTGTTCTTTGCAACAGTCAACAAATAATTCGCACTTCATGGACTGATGCAAATCCTGGTCAAAGGTTTGCTAGTTGTTCCAATTCTGAGTGCACAGAGTTCAACTGGGTGGAGCCTCCCACGTGCCATAAAGGTGATGTAAGGGGACAAGATGAGGGGATTTGATTTGCTGCAATTGTTGGGTCTCAGTGTTCTGTTCCAATGGGGCACTTAACGGCAAAATGTGGCCATGCACCACATTTCTTCACAAAATGGATGCAACATGACAAGAAGGGTCTAAATTAGGGGTTTTTGTGTACTACAGGTGTTTAATCAAAATAAAGCACAGTTCAGGTGTTTATGGACATTTGGGTGAAAGTTTACAGTTGAAGACATGGAATGCAGCAACTCCACAAATCAAGACACAAAGCCATTGCTGCATGTGTTTAAAAGGTGCCTCGCGCAACACAACACAACAGAACATCACATTCAGTTGAAGGGCAACGAAGATCAATACCACCTATCTTTCTGCATATCCAGGAATCGGTGAAAGCAGTCAATTCTAAATGTGGTTAGGCCCGTCACTAAAAACAGAAGTCAGTAAAAACAGAGGGAATCTAACAGCCTAATCATCAAACATTATCACCAAAATGAAGAACCTATCACAAATACCTGTGAGAAGCCAATATAAACTTCTCAAATGAGTCTATTGTCTCAATTTCTCAGCAACCAAAATTATTTATTCCTTTTTAACTCCAAAATTCAATCCCCTCGATAATATTTTCCCCATGGAAAACAAGACTAGAATGAAGGTTAGGATAAAAAAAAAAACTAGCAGAATAGAATTGGATGTTCTCTCCAACTGTTCTCTGTTTTCTAACCAGAGTTATTAAAGGGAAACTTTTCAAAAACCTGATCAACCATTCTAGTGATATAGCCCTGAAACAGATTGTGATGCATGAAATTTTATAAGCATCTTTTGCAAACTTAAACTCATTCTGGGCCTAATTATCTCCATGTTCAGTCTCTATCTGCATAGGGATTGCCAAAGAAGTGCTGGTACAAACAAATTATATTGCTTCATAGTGCAATACAACTAGTAACGACAAACTATAATGAGTGGAGGACCATAGAGTCAGCCAAAATGCAACTCAAAACTAGAAGGCTGCATTGTCCATTTTTTCCACCTTCCTTTTCAGATGAATGCAAATTAGAAGCCTTATTCTAAAATGAGAGTGGTTTCCGGATATCTATTTAGGGGACTCATTATAATATGACAGAAGAATGCAGGAAGCAACCTTTGTAATCCATTGTCCAAGTGTGCATCCAAAGATGAAATTACATGGGGCATCTGCTCTAATATCTGCATCGAATAAGATAGGTACAAAGAGATCAGAAGGGAATCGTTCAGATGAACTATGTAGCTGCTCAGTGTTCAGAAGAACTATGTACCTGCTCAGTGTTCTTAATAGTAGAGGTTTTAGCCAATAGGTTTCTAGGAAGTTTTGCTAAGTGGACCTGGAAACAAGACACCTGATATGAATTATTGCGGAGAGTAGACCACAGTGGCAAAGAAAACATAAGGAATAACAGCAGAACTAAAATATAATCATGGTAAAGCATAACAATCTTATAAAGGATGTCCTCGAGTATGCTTGTTCATAAGAAGGAATCTACTGGCGAGAGTCCGCAGCTTGCAACAAAGTAGGTACCTAGATTGATGGAAACTATACTTGGAAAAACAAGTATTCACTTTTTTAGATAGAATACTTATAAGTATAAGTATACTAATAGACATTACACGAAAAAGCAAATCTTATTGTTGTATGGAACTTCAGAGTTAGAGTACTCCGAACAATGTTACAAAATTTAGACGAGTCAACTCATACAGTACCATTTAACTTCAGTGTTTAATTCATATGTTCCCCTTAGGGCATCTCCAGACTTTACTCAAATCTTTGTTTCAAACTCATATTTGAACCAAAATCACTCCCCACTCCCTTAATTCATATCAAAGCCAAAATGAGTATTACTTATTTGTTCGACTAAATTAAATTGTCTTTTTCTTTACCCATAACTTTATGACTTTGAGTCTTTGACTTCACTAATTTTGCCATTAGCAAAGATTTTACTCAAGTTCATGCAAGATCAGGCCTCAGGGTTTCCCCATCAGAGACGGTCATTCTGAAGCATTTGCTCACATTTGTCCTCAAACTAAGTAAAACTTTGAGCACAGCATTGGAGACGGTCTTACCGGGAATTTCAAAATTTTTGCGCCACCTGTTAGCCAAAGAAATCCCCCCACCCACACGGCATGGTCTAAAGCGAAAACCCGAATCCCAAAACTAGTTTGTTTTCAAATACGCCCCCCAAACACCTCCATCGATTGGGGATTACACATGGGTACTGTTATCGTTTGGTTGTCCATCAAATAGCATATGTCCCATTTGGCTGTAGTACTCCATTTGCAAACAGAAATTATCTTATGCTAAATTGTTGTTGTGCTGATAAAGAACATGGGGAATTTTGGTTCATCACGTTACAGTGTTTACAACACCTGAACCCATACCTCAGACAATAGAATTGAACCCAGATTTCAGAAAAGTCACAACATAGTAAAGACAATGTGTGTCTGTACGTACGTGCGTGCGTGTGTGTGTGTGTGTGTGTGTGTGAGAGAGAGAGAGAGAGAGAGAGAGAGGATGTGCCTGTGAAGGAGAGGATTCTTGCATGAGGTGGAGGAGATTGGAGGTGGATTGAACGGCCTGAGAGATTTGTTCGGTCACCATGGCTTTTGCTGACCCTTCTCTGATGCTTGCCGCTCTTCCACCGCTGCCGCCGCTCGGAACGGGTGGCGTAGACGAATTCGTCGCCATTTTTTTCACTTTGCTTCCCTTGGCGGAAGAGTAAAAGATCGATGCTATTTGGGATTCAAAAATTGAAATCCCAAATCAGGGCCAGTTTCCAAAAAACAAAAGGCCACTCCGTTTTGGGGATTTTTTTATTTGTTTTTATTCAATTTTTTTCATTATTGATTTTACATCAAATTTTTATAAATAATTAATTTGTATCGACCAAAAATTTTAAAAAGTAAAAAATTGTCATTTTTACCCCTTTTTTAAAAAAATAAATCTAAGAAAGGGCATACTTGTGTTATTTTCGTGGGTTTTTTGGTAGTGTTTAGTTGTTTGATTGGGTTGGTATTATTTTGTTTTACCGAGTTAGTTGAGTGGTTTTATGGGTCATTTGCTTGGTTATACTGTTTCTTTTCTATATATGATTTCTAAAAGAATATATAAAAGAAAAGGTCAAAAAATACAAAATATTTTGATTTCAATAGGATACTTTTCTCCTTTTTTATGGGCGACACATTTTTTTATTAGAAGCAGCAAAAGAATACAAATATTAGAATAAGATAAAAGTAGACATATAAGTCCATAGCTCATTAAGTGTACAAACAACTAAATTAATAACCAACATAAAAGTGTGCAAGGGTTGAAACCCTTGACCTCTTCTATGAAACTGCATAAGGATGATCAACTCAGTTAACTCTAATTAGTTGAAAAGTTAACTAGTCAACTTATAGGTTTTTACTCATTACAGAATAGCAAAACTAGCGAATTGAATTGGGAATTTTGATAAGTTGGGTTTCAAAATTGAAGGATTTTGGATATTGGGGTTGATTGGATCCGAGTCTATCTAGGGAGTAGACAGAAAGGAGGAGATAAATTTTGATGTTCTTTTACGACAAGCTCACAACACTCTTACTCTCTCTTCTACGCTCAAACATTTGTTCTCAAGTCCGACAATACATCCATACTAACCTAGAATGATCATCTTAAACTGTGAAGATTATGAAAATTGGTTTTTAATCACATATCTTTTTTCATGGCGTCAACCAAATGAACAATTTGGATTAATGTTTAAGGATTCAAAAGGGAATCACAAGACTGGATTTGGAGGGGGTCTTTAGAGATAAAGGTGCATAAACCTACCCTGAGGTTTCTAACACTAGCAGAAACCTCCCTTGAGATTTTTGAAATATCACTGCCCTCCCCTACTTTTTCTAACATTACCAAGACTCCCCCTTCTGTTAACTTATCGGTAGGTGCCTTGACAGAAATGGATGAGTCATGCTGATGTCATGTTATGACCTTCAAACTGCCACAAATGCCCTTCCAACTTAGCCTTTCTTCTTTTTTTTTTTTTTATTGCCCATTTTTAGCCTTTCTTGTTAATATAGAACCCATTGTGTTTGTTTTGTTATTTTCTACACTACTATTAACTCCTTTTTCTTTCAACTACTGTTGACCTTCAGCTACTATATAAAAAAGTTTTAAAAGCAGATAAGGTTTACAAGAAAAAAGGACGATTCAAATATTAGGGAGAAATCGTACCCCGATCTACAACTACCTCTAGAATTTGCTAAGGCGGGGTAATGAAAAAAAATTGAGCATTTATCAAAGAAGGGGTGTGTGTATTAAGGGAGCACTATTTTTTTTATAAGCAAGGGAAGCACTGTTTGGTGTTGTGCACTAGCGCAAAACACGTGTGGGTGCGGCCATTATCAGAACCCTCTTCGATTCGTTTATTTGATCTAAGCCATTTGATAGCTAGTTTTCGTCTCTCCAAATAGATATTTTGTGTAAAAATGACTTTGACCAGATAACGAGAACACATTGGTCTTAAAAAATTATTTGATCTAAGCCATCTGGTAACCGATCTAAATTTTTAAATAGGATACCTACTTGGCAAAACGATTTAAGCTTGTAGCTCAATTGGCATATCCTGGTTTCCTTGGGAGACCAGGTTTGAGTCCCGTCGTGGATGTTTGGAGGTTCAGGGTTATATTCAGCCTCTGAACCCTTCGTGAAATAACTTACTAACCCCCTACTAACCCTCCCGATGAAAACAAGGCAAAAAAAAAAAAAGGTCAAATAATCAAACGTTGGATGGGCCTGAGTGCACAACACATATAGTGTATCACGCACATAAGAGACATTTATGCTTGTGCATTAACGTTGTTGTAAGGCCTAGTTTCCCCAAAAAAGCATGTATTATTTTGTCTTTATTCAATTTTTTTTATATTTGTTAGTTTTGTGTCAAACTTTGTGGAATATTAATTTGTCTCGACAAGAGGAATCAAAAAAGTAAAAAATTATAACTTTTACACATTTTAGCACTTACTTTTAGCCTAGCTAAAAGTGTAAATCTTGGATATTTCTAAAATAAATTGGGTAAAAGTCATGATTTTTAGTTTTTGGATCGCTCTTGTCGAGATAAATTAATAATCTACACCCAAAAATTGATGCAAAACAAAAAAAAAATGTGATAAAAATTTGAATAAGGGAAAAAAAAAGGGAAACTAGGCCTAAGTTAATCCAACATTAGAAGCTAGAATTTTTTTTTTGATTACCGATTATAGCATAAGAATTTGATGTGCTTGAGCAAAATTTTTCCATTGTTCTTATCCTTAGAAAAACAGACCCACCACAAGGGGAAAAAAAGCACGAGCCAAGCCATGTCCAAATTGGACCTGTCATGCACATTGGTATATAATGGTATTAGGATTCTTGCACAGAGAGATGGAATGACAAGGTTATCTTTGTCATTTTTTCCACAAAAGCTAACACCGTTCATGAACAAGTTAACAGAAGGGGGAGTCTTGGTAATATCAGAAAAAGTAGGGGACGGCAGTGATATTTCAGAAACCTCAGGGGAGGTCAGCGAAATTTGCCCTTTTTTTAACAAACAGGAGACCTTCGCCGGATCTCTCCCCGATCTCCGTTGATGGTAAATACTAAATAGGTAATGCAGCTAATGCTTTATGGGCCTTTTTCTAGCCGTGGCCACCACCAACCTTGCCTCTCCAATCCACAAACCCCCCCCCCTCTCTCCCGGGTTTGGATGGCCGAGATCTTGCTCGGCACCACGTGGTTCGTGTCCACCCAGCACTGAAAAACTTTTCCTCTGTCACCTTTACCCCCGGGTCTCTCTCTTGGGTTTGGATGGCCGAGATCTTGCTTGGCACCACGTGGTTCGTGCCCACCCAGCACTGAAAAACTTTTCCTCTGCCCCCTTTACCATTCAATTGGCTCTCGGCTGCTAAAATCAAATATAGTGTAATCGCGCAAGTTTTAACTAGGAACTACATAGAGGGGTAAAGGGAAGTCAAGGCCCCGCGTAATGTTGGAGTTTTTTTTTAATATATTAATATCAGCTGTTTTTTGTTTATTAAAAGTAACTCTATATTACTCCTCCCATCTTAATTTAATAATTTTTCATTCTATTCTAACTGAATAAAAAAATAATTATATTTTTAAATTAGTAATGAATTTTATATTCAATATAAATCTTGTTTGATAGATCTCGATTAGTTCTATAATACAATACTTTTAAAATCACATAAAATAATATAAATTATAAGATATAATTAATTAAAAAGTGGCACAAACTTTAAAAATGAACTATTAAATTGGGATGGAGGAAGTATTTTTTTTTCCGTATTGAGTATTATTTATTTAGACATTAAAATGATTTAGACTATGTTCGTTTTGGGTTCCAAAATTGAACATCTCTCCTCATGCACAGTCTCCAATAATTTTTTTTCTCCAATTATTACTCTCGTGTCTCTTTCTTTCTCTTCCACTTATTACCGAAAAAACCTGCCTCAAAACTCAAACCAAATAATTAATTTTTGCGCTCCTCAAATTGATGCAAACACTCCCTTTTTCATCTTTTAGATGGTAAATTTATGAAACAGTCCCTAAATTTTGTAAAAAGTGTATGCATGTAGTGACTGTTTCGTAAATTCAATAGCTAAAACACGAAAAAGGAGTGTTTGTATCAATTTGGGGAGTGTATAAATCAATTTCCCCAGATAAACTACTCCCTTCGTCTCAAATTCTTGGTCCTCTACGGTTTTACATGCAATTTTCAATGGCATATATCTCTCAATGTATATTATTTAAAATATGCAATATGGATTTTGTTTGATAGATTTCAATTATTTCTATAAAACAATATTTTCAAAAACATGGAAAACAATATACATGGAGAGATATAGGCAATTAAAAATTGCACGTAAAACCGTAAAGGATCAAGAATTTGGGACAAAGGGAGTATCGGATTCCTGAACCTTGAAATATCAAAATTTATTGTTCATAGTTCGGCCCCCTAATTTAAGAAATCCTGATTTCGTCCCTGATTTTAACCAATTTCTGTTTAGTTTTTCGATTCGTTTAACTAAATGTGAAGATGTTTCATCAAATGCTCGTTGAGATAAAGGGGTGTAAACCTATCCTGGCTAGACCCAGCGTCACAGTATGGCCGTTATGCCATACACATTTGTGTCCTTCTGTTTATGCCATATACACCTTTGGAGATGCCTTCCACGCCAAATAAAAGCAACTTCAAGGCTCATTTTGGGTCACTTGTGTCTTTTGAGTCTAATAAAAGCCTTATAAATATTTTTTTTAGAACATGCAACTAGTCTTATTTGTTAGTGTTGTTAGCGAGATTGACCCTTTGTCTTGCCATGTAAATACTTTTTATTACACTTTTAGTCTTTGTATTTTCATTATGCTTCATGAAGCACACATCATGAAGCACACATTATGTTTCTTCCTACGACTTTAGGAAGTGCTTAGAATGCTATATTAACGAAGTGAGGTATGTGTTCTTCCTACACAACCTCGTAAAACTAGTAGCCATTATTTACGTACTTCGAGTTGGCATACTTTGTAACTTCGTCAAATGCTTGTAAAAGTTTAAGTTGATAAATGAAATGGCTTCATTTTGTGCAAGTCTAGTGCCTTTATTTGTTTTTTTATTATCTAATCATGTTTACTTGCATTGCAAACACAGTTTGGCTTGAATTTGGTGATCTAGGAAAGGAGTTTGTCTAGCTCCACATACATCGGGTTTCATCCACAAAGTCGCCGTGTGACACCCAACCCAGCCCATAAAATCGTAGCACAAGCTAAAGCAAAGTTGTCAATACCGTACCGGCCAGCGTACCATTTTCACTACTGGAATGGTACGTACCGGTACCGGGCTGTGTCCCGGTACCGTCCGGATTTACCGCAATTAATATTTTATATATATATTTAATATATATCTACCATATTTTAAGTATAAATATAAATAAATAAAAAAGAGAGAGGGTAATTTTGTACCGGCCGGAACACCGGAAAATGGCCGGAACAGGCCGGTATTGTCCGGTACACCCAATATTGGTCGAAACAGGCCGGTATTTCAACCGGAACGGAACATGACTCTTTGCGTTCCGTTTACGCACCGGTACGGTACGTACCGACCGGTACGGAACGGATTTGACAACTTTGAGCTAAGTCAAAAATATGATCAAAAAACAAAACTAAAAGCAAAAAATGCTGGGCCATAGCTAAAGTTGCCAATCTTACCACTGCACCAAGTTCCATTCGATAATATCATGTAAGAATAGAGAGTTGTCGGTTGTCCAATGTAAGATAATATCATGTTGGAAAAGAGAGTTGTTCAATGACAACTCCAAAATTAACAATGGTTACAGTTTTGGACATGTAGTCCTTTACTTTGAATGACATTTTCCAATTCAACTTGTCTTTTAATGCACGTTCAGGCTAGCTCAGTCCAAGCCTCCGCACCAAAATTTAAGTTCGGAGTAAGCCTGTCTATGTGAAAAAATTTAGGCTCATGCCTAGCCCATGACCGGCCCTATCGTAACTAAATATCTTTTGCACGTAAAATCACCACCAAGCTCTTAACGAAGAACACTAAATTATATTGGGTTACGTGCTCAATACCGGACACCATATATGCTAGTACTATCATAAGAATCTGCTTGCAATGCAAATTTGTGTTTATGATTTCTCTAAGAAAATTATTACTCCTTTTGTTAATTAATAAGATCAATTCCCTCGATTAACAACAGTGTTCTTCATCATAGTTGTCATATTTCTTTTTTACTAATGTATACCAGATAAATATTATAGGTGCTCAAATTTTCTCCATTATTGATGACAATCGCCTCTAACACTTGTAATAAGCATCGCGTTAATTTTTATTTTAAAGTTGGGTCCCACAAGAGCAGACTCATAATTTAGGATTTATTATGCCCTTAAAAAAATACATTCAAGATCAGTCGTTTCCATTTTTTTTCTTTTTTTATGTTAACCATCAAATTAAATTATGGGTCCAATATTGCTAATCAAATTTAACATTGCATCTTAAGTTTCCTGTTATAGGCCTCAGAAAGCTAGATGCAGTGGGATCGTTTTGGCGACAACCATACGTACTATTTTTTTTCTATCGGCAAAAGTAATATTTCATTAAGGAAAAGTGTCATAGCAGTGCAAGGGGAGAAGCGGATGAAATGTTTTTCTGCATGGATGGGATTTTTGACTTAGGAGTATTTCAATAATATCTTGAAAGGTCGAGGGCATCAAGGTCTTTTCATGGAAAATTGTGAATTGCCTATTCATATTGCTAATATACCTTCCTTGGAATTTGACCCATGAGGCAGCGACCGAATCGGCATGAGTCGTGGCAATACTTGCCATTAATCAACACTATAAGGGTCTGTTTGTTAGTCGTGGAAAAAAAGTGATCAACAAAGAAAGAAGTAATTTTGGTGCGACCAATTTCTAAAGTCTCGTCACAAAAATGATTTGCGTAATTGTCCCTACAAAATCAAGTATTTACAACTACTTTTAACATGTCATTCAATAACTATTAGGACTAACATAGTTATTCTATTAGGACTAACATAGTTATTGATTAAAATCACCTACCATAACGATCCCAATGCCTATAAAAAAACAAAAAAAAACTACCCCAGTATCCCATCCCTCCTAAAAATGAGCAAACAGAGTGTTAGCCATCCATCTAGTAATATGGGAGTAGGATATAGGGGTACACATATTGAAACTAAACGGTCCGTTTGATTTCACTCATGCTTCAAAGCTTGACAAACCATAATCAAACAAAAAATACGGCTATGTTTGGTTGAGAGTTTAGTTTAATTTAGTTTTGGTAGTGGGTGGAGAAAGAAATAGGGTAATGATTGAAAATATGGGTAATGATTGGAGAGAGATAGAGAGAGATGAGAAAGTAATAATTGGAAAAATAGGGTAATGATTGGAAAAAGAAGTAGGGTAATGATTGAAAAACAAAATAAAAACAAAACAAAGTATCCAAACGAACATAGCGAGCTGATTTTTATTTTTTCAAAATCACACCCAAAGCATGAACCGTAGAACCATAATATGACGATTAATCTGAATTCGAAAAATTATTTCAATTTTTTTGAACACCTCTGGTTACATTCTTATTCGAATGGTTATTTCGATTTTGTTGAAGGGAAAATAACGGCTCAGGATGTGTTTTAATAATTAATACTTGTAAAGTACACACTGAAAATATTTATTAATACTAAAAATGTCATTGACAAATATTAAATATCAAAACAAGTACTTGGCCATCATTCTTTCTTTGTTGAAGATTCCTTCCAAACCCAAAGCCACTCATGGGTTAGCCGCATCATGGTTGAAAGCCGCGCCAATCAAATCTTGCCCCTCTCTGGTTTCCTCGTCTTCCTTCCAAAGCCGTGAGTGATTAGTCACTTTGACTCTCTGTGTGTGTGCGCGCGAGAGAGAGAGGGAGAGAGGATGAAGTTATCGGCGAAAGTCCAAGATCAGCCCCACCACGACCCCAACCACCACCACCGCATCAACAACCCATTCCTCCTCCGCGCCAAACTCCCCATAACCGTCTTCGGCCTCCCCTTCCTCTCCGGCGTCTCCACCTCCGACCCTTCCGACCTCTCCTTGTCCCTCCGCACCAACTTCCCCTCCGGCCCTTCCCTCAAACTCTCCTACACCCCCACCACGGCCACGGCCACGGCCACGGCCACTTCACCCCTTTCCCTCACCCTAAAGTCCGGCGTCAGCCTCTTCGGCTCCCCAACCAACTCCCCCCTCGTAATCTCCGCCCACTTCATCATCTCCCCTCAAAACCCTAACACCCCTACCTTCTCTCTCCAAATCAAGCCCCAGTTCGGCGACTTCTCCCTCCGGAAAACCACCCACTCCTCCCCCGCTCGAAACCCTAGCTCTAGTTCCAAACCTGACGCCGAGGTCACCTCGATGGGCTTTGTGCCGCTCGAGAGGCCGTCCGCGTGGAAGGACTTGAGCCTGGACGATTTGTCGCCCGGTAGAGACTCGCTTCTCTCGGGAATCGCAGTCGCGGCGAGGACGAGGCTGCCGGTGACGAGCCGGGTGGCGGTGAGTTGCCGGTGGGGGGTTAATTTCCCGGCTGATGTTACGAAAAAGATGCCATTTTTGACGGTGAGTAAGATCGGTATAGAGAGGGTTGATGAGGTGAAGGAAGTGAAGGAGGTTGAGGTGAGGAATGGTAATGGGAATGTGGGTGATTTTGAGATATTGAAGGGCTTGTGTTTGTCGGTTGGACGGGAGTTGGAGGTTTTGCAGAGGGAGAACAGGGAGATGAAGCAGAGTTTGGAGGAGATGAGGTTTGGGAAGTTGAGAGGGCAGCAGGGGTGGAGTTATGAAGGGTATGGGGATGGCGTTGCGAAGAAGGTGCCGGTCGGGAGTGGGAGTTCCAGTGGGTTTGAGCAGTGGAAGAATAAGAAGGGTGGCGGGGAAGAACACGGGCAGAAAGAATCTAAGAAGAATGGGAATCGGGCGAGTGATGTGGAGAGTGAATTGCAGAGAGCTATAAAGGCTGCTTCCTCTTAGTGAGGTTTGAATTTATTCGTGTTTTCGATTTCCTTGATCAGCATGTGAGTGTATATACGTAACTCTGCGTTGTTTCAAGTATTGTTTTTCTATGTATTTAACCATTATGAATTGGAATGGCTATATCCCACGACTTTCTAGCCTATTTGAGATTCACCAGGAGAAGACTTGCTTGTAGACTTGTAGTCGGTCTGTTTATGATGCTGGCTGTATTGGTATATCAGTATTTGCTTTTGACCGAGTATTATGTAACTATCTCCAAAGTAATAGCAGCCAAGTTAATAATTTGCCTTCATTCCTGTTTCTTATTTTTATTGACTTGATCAACTTTGGAGTATGAATATTGTCTTTTCCTCCCGCTGCCTATGTGAAATTTGGCATGTTTAGAAAGCAGCAGGTTAAGTAAACGCATTTGCTGTGAGTTTTGGATAGGAAACTTCATGTTTGTCTTCGGGTTAAATTCAAGAAAACAATGCTTTTTGTTGAAAGTATGCATTAGTGCATAAGAAAAGATATTAAATGTTTAACCTTGTTATCTTGTTGGCTAGATCCTGCTGTAACCATTAGGTTCAAATTGGGGGGTTGGTATTCATAAGGTTTAACAGAAAAACGAATAAGAACTCGAAGAACTTTTGTTTCACAAAGATTACAAATGTTGCTATTTTCTCTCCCTTAAAGTATTCTGTTGTTGAAAAGTCACATGTGAAAGGAAAATGAAATTTAAAACCAAGAAAATAAGGAGCTGAGGGAGACCGTAGAAAGTGAGTGTTTTGGGTTTTGTTGTTGCCTATTAGTATCACATTAGGGTGATGGGGCAAAAACGAGGGTGGATGATGCAAAATCACATATTTGGACTACAACTATATTTAAGGAATTCAACGGGCTTCCTTCTAACCAGTTCTTTGCAAGTTCAAATTATTTGCTTAGCTCTATAAAACTGTTTTGACCAATTGACCCCCCTTCTGAGTAATACCCTTGATGTGCTAATTACTCCAGATTCCTATTAGTGTGATGGGAAGCTTGGTTTGGCCTTCCATTTTTCAAAACTATACTTTCCAGAAAGAAAATTTGGAATTCACGTTGACCTCGTATGGATGTGCCATTTGGTTAATGTCTGAAATACTTTCAATCTATCATGGAGACTGCAGTCATTGCCTAACAGCAACAACGAGGACTTATTGCCTCTTGCACATGCTCCAAGTGTTTGTCATGGACTTTGTGCCTTTTAGAGTTCAAATTCTCCATCTTTTTGGCTTTATTTCGAGTTCGGTAATGATAAGGGGGAGCAGGGAATGAAAATGAGAAGTATCCTGGTTTTCAAACTTGCTTCCACTCTTAAGAAGTTCCTAAGAAAGCAAGAAAAAAAGATGATGAAAAATGGTATTCGAGACTTAAAATTGCTCTGGTATTTTCTAGCATTTAGTGATTTGCCGGGAAGATAGAAATCCTATTAACATCTTTGATTCTTTGTTTTTGTTACCAACCGTGAAAAGTTTGTTTGCTCTCCCTTACCAAAACCCGTGTACAAAATAGAGCCTTAGGCTATTTCCTTCGTGCAAGTAAATGCGGAATTGATTGGTTTATTATTGCTCATTCTCTCCTTTTCTTCTTGGGCGAGAGTATGAGCGAGGTTATGTAGGGGAGAAAGACAAACTGTATAGATTTGCACTCTGTGTATAGTCAGCTGTCAGCATCTTAAAACCGCCACAAGTCATTCTTTTTTGGTCTGCTATCTCTGGAGTCTTTCAAGTATCAAATCTAAGCTACTATCTGTTGTTGGACCTCATGCAGTGTTCTAAATGGCGGCCGTCTAGGCGCTTGGCGGCTACCTGCTGCCGCGATTACCCCCCTAGGCGTTTCATCAGGCGGCCAGGGAGTCTTGGTGGAGCTCGGCGGCCGCCTTGGCACTGTAATTTTTAAAAATTAAGGAGCTTTTGTGTAATTTTTATATATTACGTTATCCTATTGGCAGTCCGCAGTTGCTCAATCGACCGAAACTCCCAAGCCCTAAAGCTAGTCCTGACTCCATTCAAGAAGCCTCTCGTCCCTGGCGCACCTGGTCTAAGATAAAAAATATATCCGTTGGGAGGAAAGTAAGAGTTTCCCATTGCTTCAGCAGGGTTGACGAAACCACTCCTTAGAATCACGCGGTTTCAAATCACGGTATTAGAAAATGTAACGGTATACGGTCATGTATCCACTAATATCGGACAGGCCGATATATAAGTAAATAATAACATGGGATGTCCAAAATCCTGTTACTTAACGACCATAGGATAGGGGACTTTATTAAAAACTCTGAATCACAGTTAACGTATACGAAATATAGAAGCAAGCAGCATACATATAGAGATTCAAAAATGAACATTACTTGAACTTGGCTGGCGAAAAGAATCAAAAGTCACCAACCCAATCATTCTCCGATGGATCCGAGTTTTCCAAGTGCACGTTAACGCATTGTGTATCCTCGCCGTGCACATAGATCATCCACAATTTTCCAAAAGGAACTGTAGAGTTTTTTTTTTTTAAACGAGGAACTGTTGAGGTTAAGGGATGAAATTACCCTGCTGGCCCTAGGTAAAGCTCAACGTGCTGGCGCTTCCAAAATTATTCCAATTTTTAGGGGTCGCTTTTATTTTTTTGTTCATTTTAGAAATTCAAAAAAGAGTTATACATAATCGACTAGTTACATTAGTGTTTTTTTTTTTTTGGGGGTAATTATACCATTTTGCGTAACAGATTTACAGTTAAGAAAAAATGAGAGCGCTAAGAGACCAAGTCCTAGCTAACAACCTAGTAGCATCACAAAGCCTCAAGCCTCTCCATGAGCGTAAACAAGCTCGGACTTGGCCACCCAAAACTAAAGTACAAACACCATGACCCTGAAAGAGCCTCTTGTTTCTTTCTCTCCAAATCAAGTAGATAGCAGCGGCCACCGAAAGTTATTTAAAAAAGAAAGAGGTTTTCAAAGTTGAAATTAATTAAGTCTTAGCTTCCCTCAATTTTGCTCGAGACTGGAAAACATCTAATCCTAGAGCAGCTCAAGCTACATAGAACCCCGTATAATCATGTCTTAACTTTAGAGCCAAATCCTGAGCACGATTGCCCATCTCCAGCTTCAACCATAACAAGCTATTATTTAATTAACGCATGGGGGCCTTGTTGAATGGAAAATTTAGGCACAGCAAGCACATTCGTCCTTCAAGCGCACCACTGCATTAGTAGTTTTTCGTTCATTCAAGCTCAACACTGATGGGGTAGCGAAAAGAGGAGCAACAATAGGGTTAGCAACTCAAAGAGATTTCGTCCTCGACTCTTCTGGTACTTGTAGCCAAAGATTGGGCTAAGAAAGGAAATTAGAATATTTGGAATAAAACATGTTACTTTTATAACTAGATGCATATTTATTCAAAAACATCAACTATTGACATGACAAACTATCTCACAAGGCTTCACTCTTCAGCTGTGGAGGAAAAAAAAAAAAAGAGTTGAAAACAAATTTAATCTTTAGCACCATTGTTTTGAAATAAGCTTATTTTTCCATGAAGCTAATACTATGAATGAGAAAGACGGTTCGCACAAAATCATGTGAGTGGACGTCAAAATGATTTTTAAGCTTTGCTCCATTGCAACAAATTTCGACACATTGTTGTAACTCTTCAGGAACTGCATCACAAACAACTCAAATCGTGATGTATCAGAAACTTGATCTATTTTGAAGATCCATGTACATTGTGTATCTCGCCGTGTACCAATTAGTTATGAAGTCTTGTATAGCGAATTAGCGTTTGCCATCTGCATTTGAAGTTCATCAAGGCCTACGCTAATACTGCTTTCTGACATTTCCCAAATCCACGATTTATAAAACCTTCTTTAAAGAATAGATAGCAGATACTTGCCAGTACTTAGTTGATGCATTTTACTTCCTTTTCTCAAATGGCTTAAGCAAATGATACTTGAAAGAAATAATATAATTACCAAAACTTAGCTCTATTCTTTGCAGGAACATAGAACATGGTTTGAGCTAGCACTGCCACATTCCCCGCCCGAGTCAGACTGTCATAGAAGGATCCTGTCCCTGGCCAATCACGCTCATGATTTCCACTGCGACAAACGTCAAGGTCGAGATTTTGCTGCAAACTCATGAGATGACATAACAATATCGCATGCATTGGGAGAAGCAAGGTCATATATATATATAGTTATATACTAAGCTTTCAACCATATATGGTACAGTTGATGCAATGGGTTCCTCCTGTGATGTGAATTGAGATGTATCCCTTTGAGTGAGTCAGACCTCCTATGTGATGTCAATGTTCTTTAGATCCTTGATGAGTTGGTCTGTAGTATTAAGCGACCCCGGTTCATTTCCAATGCATTACCTAGTCTGTTTGATGAGGTGTAGATAAAATTTTGCTTCTACCGCTTAGAGTATCCACAATGCTATAATCAAAAGTAAAAAGATTTTTAAAGTTAACAATGTTAGTGTAAAATATGGCTTACAATGCTATAATCAAATTTAACAACCTTCTTAGAAATAATCAAATTTTGGACTTTGGATAACCAAAACTAGCAACCTTTTGACAATAACCAAATTTAATAAACCCTACATATTCTCAATTAAATACACCAATCATTATACAAAAATGTTCTATCTCTCTTTCCTTTTCTTCTCTTCTTTTCGAACAATATTTTACTAAAAAAATATTTTTTTTTTTCAGAAAACTAGTTTTAAAAATCGATTTTTTTCCAAAAAAAAAAGTTTCAAAAACCATTTTCTATTTCTAGTAAATAGTCTTTATTAGTTTCAAAACTATTTTTAGAAAAACTATTTTCTATTGTTCACAATTTTTAGTTTTTGGTAGTTTGGAAGATGATGTAACAAATTTTGGTTATCCAATTTTGATTATGTCATTGTAGACATCTACATTGTTAACATTAGCAATCTCTTAAATGAATAATCAAAAGCTGACGTGGCAACTTTTGATTATCAATTTTTGATTATAGCATTGTGGATACTCTTAGCTCTTGTCACTCGAATATCGATAGGGGTGTTTTTGAAACATCCACACACGCAAGGGACATTGAGGGACTTTACAATTGATCATTCAATTTGAATCACAAATTCACTTATATTTTTTACAATTCCGTGCGGGGTTGGGCTTGAGGTTGAGGTATGGGTGGAAGTTTGTGGCGGAATCCTGATATTTCGGTTAGGGTTTAGGCACCCACATCCCCGTGACTGGTTCGGTGGACACGGTATGTCAGAAATGGCACACAAATCAAGTCAAATGAAGATCTCCTTCAGAAGAAATGGTACACAAACTTGGCAAGCAGACGAGAGCACAACAGATAATAGTTGATATATGACTCTAGTGATAACCTAGCGGTAACTTAGTGGCCTTGGCATCCGAAAGGCAGGTAACACAAACTTGGCCCTCTTGGCCAAGCTCGGTTGGAGAGTGGTGACAGAATGTGATCCGTTATGGATCCAACTTCTCCAAGAAACGTATTTGAGTGACAAGAGCTTTAAAGATTGGCCTTCTTACAAAAAGGCATCTCATGTGTGCGGAGCACAATGAAATCCATCGATATTATCCTGAATAATTTGAAACGAATTGTTAGGGATGGTCAGAATACTCTGTTTTGGCATGATTCGAGGCGTGGTGAAAAACCACTTGGTGACACTATTTCCAATAACATTTTGGCCCATTCTAAGACTGCGGATTTCATCACCAATTCGAATGATTGGGACACTAATTTGCTCAATATTACTGTCAAACAGTAATGCTTTGAGCATCATTTTAAGCACTTTAATCCCCAAATGGTCTAGTCTTCAGGGGACACCATGTTGTGGGTCCTTTCGAGTTACGGGAATTTCTCCGTCAAATCTACTTATGATTCTATACTGGACAACTCCAATCATGCTATCAGATGGAACTGGATCTGGAAACTCAAGATCCCAGTAAAACTCTAAAGTTCTCACCAATCATCAACGCGGCATCTGGAATTTGGTAGACAATGTTCTGTGCCCACGTTGTAACTTGAATAGGGAGGGCCTGAAACACCTCTTCTTTGACTGCCCTACCAATGCGTTACATGGACTCAATTGCCTAGTGTCCAGGGCCCTGTCACGGCTGGATTGGACGAATGGAGGGAATGGCTGCTCAACAACACCAATCATTCCGGAACCAATTCAGGGGAGTTAACGTTTTAATTATACTTAACTTTGGGGAAAATTGGGCTCTCTTGGATTAAAATGGTTTTTGATAATATCGTTTCAAGTCTTTACGAAATCTGCGCTAGTAGCCTTAAATTTACTGATGAGATTGTGCAAAGTTTTACTACTGTTGCTTGTGCTAATCCTCGAACTGCTAGACGGATTGCCAGTGGCGACGCCACAGCCAAAGGTTGCGGGGTTAGGTGACCCCATGGAATTTATTTATTTTTACTACTAACATATTGAAATTTTTTAAAAATTAATTGATTGACCCCATGGGTATTTACAGTGACACCACACAGGATAATTTTCCCTTTATAGTTGATACAAAATCAGAGGCGACAGTGTACAAAACGAAAAGCAAAACGTGTTTGCCACCTCTGTATCTTCGAGTCTTCGATTTGAGTGATCACCGGTGAATAATTTTATAAGCTTTGCCCTTTGAAATTTGTATATACTCAAGCTTGATATGAGTTGTTTGATTTTTTGGGAAAATAATTATATATACTTGGACGCTATTGACATAGAGACTATCATGCAACGATTTCAAAATATGAAATCGCATCGAATGCAATTGTAGAAGTTCTTGTAGCTTTTTTTTTTTTTTTTTTTGTCGAGAACTTATACAAAAGATTATTAATATATGCATTTTGATATCTTTTATGTACGGAAGACTTAAAGAATCATCCTCAAGTATCACTGACCTTTTTTGGCACTTATGTTTTCATCCTCATTTTTTCATAATACCAATAGTGTCCCTATTTTGTACATATATATATATATATATATATATATATATATATCACCGAAAAATTGGGATGGAAAGATAACCCCACCAGTCCCGCGATTAATCCGGCGAAATCTCACAACCCGAAAATCTCGCCAACCATTTAACAAACCCCTCTCTAAAATGCATTTCCATTTCCAGGATTTGGAAATGTCGGGTTCTATTCCTTCGCCCCTCCTCTCTGAAACTTCCATTTCCGAAATGTCGGGTCTTTGGTCTAGGGGCGAGAGACGGCAGCGAGAGGCAAGCGGTGGCAAGAACCAAAACGATATTTCGAAAGGGTTTGGCAACTGAATAAGATGTTTGGAGCGGCGTAGAGGGTTGAAAAAGCCACTAAGTACCAGATCTGAAAATTTTGAGGTTTGTTGAGGGTCGCCGCTGGCCGGAAAATGTTCACCGGTGGTCGGCAAGGGCTAGGCTTAAGTCGCCGGCAGTCGGCGATGCAGAAGGTGGATAACGAGGAGTTTGTAGGTGGTGTACATCATGTTTTTTCGTAATTTTTCATGTTTTTAATTTCATGATGAGGAGTTTGGATGAGGAGGATTTTGCAGAAGGTGGTTGGCGAGCGGCGAGATTCATGTTTTTTTTTTCTTCATGTTATTTCCATGTGAATGCATACGTTTTTTGGCCTCCGGCAAGGTCATTTGTATTCGTGTTTTTTTTTTCCTCATGATTTTTCATGTTTATTCATGTGTTTTCATGAATAAAATTATTCTCAATTTTCCATGGTGTATTAATGAAAAACATGGTCGATTAATTTTTAATGTTTTTCATGGTCGATTAAAAACATGGTGTAATCATGTTTTTTTACTAATTTATTCATGTTTTTTTAGATAATTTATTCATGTGTTTACCTATAAAATATGGTGTATTCATATTTTAAAAATAAATAATGGTGTATTCATTGAATCATAATTGTTTTGGTTCGGTAGAAAATTTATGAAATTTACCAAAATTAAGGATTTAAAAATTCTCGAAATTAAGGAGAAAGAAAAGTTTAAAATATATTTATTAAGGATTTGAAAAATTGAGAATTCAAAATTCCCCAATTCTTATCCATTAATCATTTCATTATTTTAGGTAACTGTAATTACTACAATCCCACTAATTTAGGAAGGAAATAAAAACCTACATATGAATATCTTATTAAAAGGGTAATATAGGTAATTCATCATCTGAAAGGATGAAAACATAACTGTTTAAAATGTACTGGATGAATACTTACGTAGGATGGAATATGAGGATGAATATTTAAAAACTCCTTTATGTACAGGTACCTAGTTGACGCTTGTCGAGCTTTAAATGTGATTTTGTTGGGAGTAGGTTATTAATTGTCATTATTATGTTATATTTTTTCGGTCTTACAATTTGCAAAAGTTGACGTTTAATGTCGTTTATGAATGACCACATGCTCCAAAATTCCTAGAGTCGCCAATGCAGCTTGCTTGGTCTTTCCAGGCACTACTAAATTAAATTAAACACGGACGGGAGCAACAAGGGCAACCCCGGTCAAGCTGGTTTTGGAGGAGTGTTTAGGAAAGAGAGAGGCCACTGGGTGATGGGCTTCTTTGGTCGATCAGCAGCTTGTACGAGTCTTGAAGCATAAACTTTGTGGACTTTTTCGAGGGCTGGAAATGGTGAAGGATCACGGCATGGAAGCCATGGAAGTAGAGTCTGATTCAAAGACTGCCGTGTTATGATCAATGAGGAGTTCCCTGAACATTCTCCCCATAAGGTGTTGATCTGAGAATGCAAAGCCCTTCTAACCTCCACGGGATGCACTTTAAAACACATGTTTTGGGAGGGCACCTAGGCGGCGAACAGATTGGCTAACATGGGAGTGAAGACGAAATGGTGTACCACTGGTTGATATCATTCCGCTCTTAGAGAAGGATATGCCAACGTGCCATTTGAGAGATTTTAGTTGTTGTTCCTTTTGCAATGTACCCAAAAAAAAAAACTATACGCTCAAGTGTATGAGTAAGTAGGAGTTCCAAATCGATACGTTGACATATGGACTGGCTATGTTATTTATTCAGCAGTTCTTATCATTGTTGGAGTTTATTGATGTGGCTCACATGCCATATCAATTCTATTTATATTTTATAATATTTGTGTTCATAACTAAAATATGGGTATTAGATTTTAATAAAATATTACCTAAATAATTTGTGACTATTCATGAAAAGGTTTGGTGACTATTTGTGAATAGATATGGTGACTATCCATGAATGGATTTAGTAACGATTCATGTGTAAAGTTGCAGCTATTAATGAATATGTGCCTATTACTTCTTTGATGGAAGGAAGTATGAAGGGTTGTATGCGTTGGGAAAGGGTTCCAATCTATTAATATAAAGGCTTGTAATTACTATCAAGTTACAAGTGTGGAAAACATTTATATAGATTAGATTGGAAATCCTACCCATTGCTCTCTAAACAATTAGTGAGAGTTTGTGTTTGTGAAACATATTGATTCTTGATTGAAATGGTTTCCGGACTATTCAAGACTTGAACACCAGGGCAGAAGGTAAGTATTGTTCTGCTGCGTTTTTATTTTGATTCTCCCACGTAGGTTTTTCAATCATTGCCTAAAATGTTTTATTAAGGAACCTTGTAAAAATCAACTTAGTCGAAAATCAATAAGGACTTATTAGTTCTTCACTCAATTTTTCGAAAAATTAATGTCTTGTTTGGATGGATTTTAAACAAATTTTAGGTTTGGTTTTTGGAATAATGAGTGGAAAGAGAAATTAAGGTAATAATTAAAGATAAAGGTAATGAGTGGAGAGAAATAGAGAGATAAATGAAAGTAATGATTAGAGTTATGGGTAATTAGTAGAGAGAAAAATGAGAGTAATGATCGGAAGTAGGAATAATGAGTATTTTTTGAGTTGAATTTTTTTTAAAACTATGATCGAAACAAAACATAAGCAGCTTCAATTATTTGCATGTGACTCCGAAATGAATTTGAGATAATGAGATATTTAAGCTCCATAGTCAAACTCACAATGGTGTACGCATAGTGAAACTCAAAATAATTGTGACCATGCAGCACGTGGGTCTAAGCTCCTATTGATTTGGATGGAGAGAGAGAGAGAGAGAGAGAGAGAGAATATAATGAAGTTTCATGCTGTGATAAATATTGTTGTCACAAGACTCACAACTAAGATTTGTACACTGGCGTTCACAAATTAGGTTCCCAGGTGAGGTTGTACACTGGCGCCAGTGTTCACAAATTAGGCTCCCAGGTGAGGTTGTACACTGGCGTTCACAAATTAGGAGGCTCCTACTGTCCTACATGACACAATAGCACACTAACGCGCCCGCCACCGCGCCCCCCCGGCCCCCCCCCCCCCCCCCCCCCCCCCCCATTTTAGGCCTTGGGCTCCCAGTACATGCTCCACACATTTGTCAAATTTAGGTAAAATTGCAGCCAGCTCTAAATAGGACCCAAAGCCTTTAAATATTTTTATTGTAGAAATTGCATCATAGCAATTTATGGGTCCCAGTTAGGCTTATGTGTACGCTTCAGCACTCCATTTATGAGTCATTTTTCGGTAGTGCATCATAGAAAGTGTCAATTTCTTTGTGTCAATTTATACATAACTTTAATTTGGTTGGATATTAGTATCCTGCATGTGGATGCTGAGTCCGTTCACGCTAGTGATTAACTTATGAACCACAATTTTTTGATTTTGTTCTTATTCAATTTTTTTTGCGTTTGTTAGTTTTATGCTAAATTTTTATGTGATATGAGTTCGTCGCAATGAGAGGAACGAAAAAAGTAAAAAAAATATGACTTTTACACAAGTATTTTGAAAAATATCTAAGAAAAAGTCCAAAAATCAGATATTTTTTAAAATACGGCTTCGTTTGTTTTGATGTAAAATGTTTTGCAACGTAAAATATTTTCCATGAGAAATCAAATTTCAAACTTTTATTTTCGGTATTCGGTTGTCACTTGAAAATATTTTCAGAAATTAACAAAATAGTGCACAGAGAGAGCTTAAACGGTGGAGAGAGATGAGAATATTCGAATTGAACGTGGGTCATGACTGACAATCGATGAAATTGAGCAGTGAAAATTGCAGTAGAAGGCAACGAGTTCATTTCGGAAAATAACTTACGGAAGATTTAAGGATAAGTCATTTTTATCCAATTGATATAACTCATTTTATACACAACCAAATACCAAAAAATAGATAAAATATTTTATCAGAAAATATTTTACGTCCAAACAAACGGACTCATATCACATTAAAGTTTACCGCAAAACTAACAAATAAAAAAAAAATTGAATTAAAGACAAAGGAAAAAATTATGTTGCACAAATTAATCACTAGCGTAAGCACCATTGCCCTTGAGTTTTACGAAGAAAGAAAAAAAGAAAAAGAAAGGGCGGAACTCTATGGAGAGAAGTGGTCCAGCCCTACTGTTTAATGGGCGGACTGTACTCTTTTGTTCTTTGAACGAAACTCGCTCCCCTCTCATCTCTCTCTCTCTGTCTCTCTCTCTCTCTCTCTCTACAGAACACGGCACATAAGCCGTCGCGAGTCTCTCTCTCTCTTCCCCCGCCTCCCCCGCATTCCTCCTTGTAATCAACCACAAAACCTCTCTAACTCTCTCTCTCTCTCTCTCTCTCTCTCCATACTGACAGAGTCTCTGTCTCTCTCAGGGCTCCCTTTTCTGGTCCCTTCTACAGTTCTTCTGCACACTCACTTCTGCTTCAGCCACGTCACCCAATTCCACCCCCGTTCTCTCTCTCTCTCTCTCTCTCTCTCTATCAAAATATCTTTTTTCCTGTATCCCGATTGTTTTCTCCAATGGCGACAATCAATCTACCGACGGGAATGCCCGCCTTGAAATCCGACGCCACCAGGCTCCCCGATCGATTCTCATTGTCGGCTAAGTTCCCAACCGAGTTATTCGCCGCGTCGAGAAGCCGGAACAGATGCATGCGCAAAGGAATCCTGTCTGTTCGATCGATGAAGATTGCCGAGCAGAGCCAAGGAGCTGCTGACCTCTCGTCCCACAACGGTCCTCTTGTTGCTTCTGTGAGCCTCTCTCTCTCTTCCCTCCGTTGATTTTCCTAGGATAGTTTCAAGTCTTTGTGCTGTAGTGTGTTTCCCTGAACAGACCCCTCCGTTACTACGGGGCATTCTCCTAAACTTTTTTCCGTGTTCTTTTACTTTTTGTTGAGCTTTTTGTCGTGATTTTTGGGGTTTTCGTTGTAATTTTTGGATTAGTCATTTCTCTCGACGAAAGAATTATAAAAAGATTGGCCGATGTTAAAAGAAGTTCATATATTAGAACACTTTAGACAAAGACAGCTGTTTGGTAGGAGTAATTTTTTTTTGTCTTTTGTCTTTAGTTTTTTTTTTTTTTTTGCTTTTAGTCATAATTTTGAACTTTTAAACAATTATCGGAAGTATTGCATGTTGGTCTGTTAGAATGGTCACTTGATAGCATGTTTAACATCTCCATTACATAGGTTGGGTTTGAGCATTTCATCCAAGTGGCCTTCGAACCAGATCAAATTGACAAAATGTGCTCGCAATTGCTGATGTTGGCTGTGGATGTTGATTATATCAGATTCTTGTGGCTTTCAAAATGTAAACTGCATCTGATTTTCGTTCTCTTTGGCAAGTAAATGATTCGAAGTTGGCGTGTTAAGACTTGTTAAGAATTTTATAGAGTTTGGAAGGAGTACTAGATGAAACTGGGAAGGACTTTCAAGCCTTAGCCTTTGCAAGGGAGAAGACTTGGTAAATTCTCCATATTTTGTTTAAGACAGACAAGGGCTTTAAGGAACCCCCTTTTCGTGGTCGGACTTTGCCTTTCTGTTCTCAAGTCGCAAATTACTTCGAATACATAGGATTATCGAACATAGAGCTCCTTCACTGTTGTGACTTGTGCATAGACCGTTTCATTGAGAAGTTAAAAAAGTATCTGTCCATTTATGTTCCGTTCGCATCTGAGAATTTTTCTCCTTTTTCAATAACATTTAATCAATAACATTTAACCCCCAGTGTTTTATCTTATCAGGACAAGCCAAATTCTCCCTTTGAGCCTCGGCCGGGTGACACAGCAGGCCAGGTAAGGACAACCTTGAATTCTGTACGGAAAACAAAAATTGTCTGTACAATAGGCCCCTCCACAAGCTCAAGGGAGATGATATGGAAGCTAGCAGAAGCTGGAATGAATGTGGCACGTTTAAATATGTCCCATGGGGACCATGCATCACACCAGAAGACCATTGATCTGGTTAAGGAGTACAATGCTCAATTTGAAGACAAGGTAGTGGCCATCATGTTGGACACCAAGGTATGTTGGTTATAGTGAAAGGAAAATGCTAACCTCCGCCCTTAGGGTTGAGATTAATAGGTAAAAGGTGCATTGATATCCGTGAAAAGTGTATTGATATTTGTGAAAGTGTATTAATCTTTGCGAGATATGTATTGATATCCGTACTTGTTTGGAATTATTTGTGTATTCTCCAGGCGGAGGTTAGTAAGACTGATAGGGAAATATCTATTTCTTTTGGCACATTTATCTTTTACAAAATGTTGTTAGAGTTCTGAAATGAAACTTGGGAAACCTTATGTACTTGTGAAAAACCTAATGTCTCAATAGAAATCAGGAATTTGATGGGCTTTTGAAAGTTATGTTAGGTACTATTATTTGTTTTGAACGCGAGGAAATTTTACGTGACCTACTATGAAATATGTATATGTCTACGGGCATGTGAAATAGAACGATGCGTATGCCGATATAACAGAACATTCGTAATAGGTATTGCAAAATAGATTAGGTGGCTTATCTTATTGTAGGCAACATCCTAGGGCTGTATAAAAACGTGATAAGTAAACCCATTTGGCATTGTCTCAATTGCGAGGGGTAACACTGATGAGAGGCATTATCCTTTTCGGTTTTCTTTAACGAAAGTGGCCTATTTTCCATTTATTGTTGGTGTGTGTGTTTCTTTTTTTTCTTTTTTTTGGTTTCATTTTTTGCAAATGTCTTCCTGAAGAACCCCTCTGAAGTTACAAGAAGCGTCTCCAGCTTTTCCTCTTTCCCATCTGAGGTTGAAATCCTCGAAACGCGTGCTAGTTTAGCTTTATCAATGGATAATTTGTACCATTGGCAAAGGAGTCCTCTCTTTTGTTTATGGCAGTCTGGTGGCGTTTGGTATCAGATGAATCCAGTCGCATTAGGTTGTAAATGGACGACTTTTTGGGATTTGATGTTCTTGCCTGTTTCATCCAAATGTTTGAATTTTAGCCACCAATAAGAAAATAATTTTTTAGTACTACCACTGTTTTATACTGGTGTCAAACGGAAATGCTGCCCTTTAGATAATGTTACACCATTATACCCTTTGAAGCTAAAAACAGAAGGCTCATACGCTCAAACATTCAAAAGGGGATGGTTTAGATTTGCTCTTTCTTGAATTATCTCAGTCAAATGTCCGTGCTATGTTCTCCAAATAGGCCCAAACGTTAGAATGTTAGCCTGACTTTTAGTAATCTATAAGGAAATTTTTTTTTTTCATAGAGGATAATTGTATTATAGTAGTGTCCGGGAATGCTTCCCGTAGGTAACTCCACAACAACCTACAAAGCTAAAAACAAAAGGCTCATACACCTCATGCTTTCAAATGGGGATTGTTCAGATTTGCTCTTTCTTGAATAATCTCAGTCAAATGCTCATGCCATGCTCTCCCAATGGGCAAATACCGAAATCGCATCCACTAAGTTACTTTCTTATCTTCTTGCTTCAGGGTCCTGAGGTCAGAAGTGGAGATGTACCTCAACCAATCCTGCTCAAGGAGGGGCAAGAGTTCAATTTCACTATTAAAAGGGGTGTCAGCACAGATAACACTGTTAGTGTAAACTATGATGACTTTGTAAATGATGTAGCCGTTGGGGACACACTACTGGTTGATGGTAAGCATGTACACGACCCTCAATAGCAGTTGAGTGATGCATGGACGAACTCGTGCTTTGATTCTTATCCTTTCTTGAATTATGGTCTCGGATATATGCTTCCATCCCGTTGTTTGTCATTTCATACCCACATGTACAAGCTATTTCAATTGATCATATTTTGAAACGATGTCTAAGCCTTGGCTATGTCTAGAAGTTCCATTAACAGTTGACTTCAATACGTGGATTCAAATTTCTTAGGTTTTTGGTAAATGTTACGAGTTGTATTCACCAGACTACTATTTTTTTAACATCTAAGATAAGTAGATAATATAATTTTAGAGGACAATTTACAAACTTAGCTGGCCAGTGCCACAAGCAATTAGAACAAGCTGTGGTTCAGTAAAGTTGAATTGAGTAGCTTCATTGATATTTGGAGGACTGAATTGTGTTTTTCATGTCTCCCTTTGTACAATAGCATAAAAATTTTTGCATGGAAAATTCTATTCTCTACCGAGTGTGGTCAATTTAAGCAATTGATGAATTATCTTGTTTTCATGGTTTCTTTCCCCTTGGCTACTTTTTATCATCATGGTGTTTATTTTTTCTTCTATTGGTTCTCAAGCATCTTGAATCACGTTGATAACTTGATATTAAGGAAGTTTTTCTGGGAACCAGAAGCTCCAAAGTGATATGCTCAACTTGTTTCCTTGGATGTCGGAGTTAATGAGTCTTCATCTGTGCTAGGTGGGATGATGTCATTTTCTGTGAAATCAAAAACAAATGATACGGTTAAATGTGAAGTTATTGATGGCGGTGAACTAAAATCCAGGCGACATTTAAATGTGCGTGGCAAAAGTGCTACTCTGCCTTCAATAACAGGTTTATTTGATATTTATGTTGTTCCACTGTTCATATGAAGCCTTGCACTTCAGTTTTCTTCTTTCATCTTTCCAAGATTTTAGTATGTAACAATTTGCCTCCTGCTGATGCCATTATCTGTTGATTCTGTTCAGACAAGGACTGGGAAGATATAAAGTTTGGGGTGGATAACGAAGTTGATTTCTATGCTGTTTCTTTTGTGAAGGATGCCCAAGTGGTTCATGAGTTGAAAGATTATCTCAGAAGTAAAGTTTTTGGCCCGTCTTTACACATGTATTCTGATGCAGTCTAAGAGATTCTTTTTGGTTTGTTCTATTTAGTTTTCTTTACTCTGAACTTTAACATTTTTTGTGCAGGGAGCAATGCAGATATTCATGTGATTGTAAAAATAGAAAGTGCAGACTCTATTCCAAATCTTCATTCCATAATTTCAGCTTCAGATGGGGTTAGTTCTGGTATCCATGGCTCATTGCATATCAACAGTTCTTAAGCTTTCCCTTAGGTGCTTTTGTTCTTTTTTTTTTCGTTTTCTGGTGGTATGAACTTTTCAGACAGTTGTCGTTGATGTTTGGTTTTGGTTTCTTTAAATGGAAAAGTAAGTACATGAGAATTTTTTATGTTGTGCAATACTATATTCTTTGAATGTTCTTAGTTTACGTTGAAATAGTCTTACATCCATGGTGGTGTTTCTTGTGCCTCTTATGAGTCTTATCTATTGCTAGCACTCATTTTCAGTTCTTGGTCATAGTAGATGGCGAACATTATATTTTGTAGCCTTCATTGGTTTCATACTTTCTTAGGTGTATTATGAGAATGTAAATAGGCATAACACTCAGCATTAAGTTTGTTATTGAAATGTTGACAGGCAATGGTTGCTCGTGGAGATTTGGGAGCGGAACTTCCAATTGAAGAGGTCCCTTTACTGCAGGTAATTGTGATGGTAACAAGTTTCTTGTCATCTCTCTCTCTCTCACACACATGCCCGGGCGTGCACACTCACAAAAACATACACTTGCCCATTCACACACAGGATTTGCATAAAGCAGCCTAAATTGTCTTTAGAATTGAACATGGGGTATTTTCTTAATCAATTGCAAGGAAGATAGGCTTTTGGAAAGACTAGAATGGGTTGGCCTGTTGAATTGCTCATTCATTTTTTTGGTTTCCATTCTGGCTTTCTCTGGGACTTGATCCAATTTTTTTTCTTCTTTTCCTTGCATCTTACTATCATTGCTCTTATTATTTCCTCCCATTAGACTGAGCATGGCGTGTGTGGCGCTGTACAAGTCTTATTAGCTAGGCCCAGGGCTGGCCCTAGAGCAAGGCCCAAGAGGCTGCAAATTTTGCGCCAAAAGTAGGGCCCCCTTAGTAAATGAGTATATATATTATGTGTTCATGCTATAAGAGAAATGTCTTTGTTTGCTCAGTGGTTAGTTGAATTCAACGCATGAAGTGTCCGAGTTCAAATCTCCTGCGCAACTCTTTCTTGTGAAGTTCTTTTTCCCCAAAAATAGAGCAATTGTAACTGCCAAGTTTCCAACCCCAAGTCAATAGAATTCCAGCGAAACACTTTGGCCGCAGGTGACAAAGCAATTAACATGGCTTATAATGACTAAAGTAGTTATACAAAGAAAAGTTTTTATCATTGTTGTTTAATTCTAAAACAATGTAAGGCCCCATCCCACAATTTAGCCTTGGGTCTCCAAATCCCTTGGGCTGGCCCTGGCTAGGCCGCCAAATTGTGTTTGCAATGCAAGCAAACAAGCTCAAGTATGTATGTAGGCCACAACGTTAAATGGAACAACGATCAAAGTAAGCAACAAGCTTTAAATGAGCAACACAAGTTTGCAAAACACTTGGACGGAATAAGCAACATTCATAGTAATGACTTGAACAAAGAGTACAAGTTGAAAGTTGAACTCACCTCAAGGTCCCCCTTGTGAGCAACCAACTCATCTGTGCATATGCAGATATATTCGTTTACATGGCTGCATTTCTCACACTGCAACCTAATCAAAATAGGAAGATCGTGATGTCCTCCGGCTCCACTAATCGGAGTTCTTCGAGATTTGCTTGGAGTTTGAGAAGATCTGAGACCTTCATCTTATTGGAGAGGCCATTATACCCTAACAATGATGAAGGTCTTGTATCATCTCAAACTCCGAGCGAATCTCGAAGAACTCCAATCAGCGGAACCAGAGGACGTCAGCGATTTTCCCATTTTGATTAGACTGCGGTCCGAGAAATGCAGGCACGTCAATAAATATATTCGCATATGCACAAATGAGTTGGTTGCTTACAAGGATGTTGAGAAGAGTTCAATGCCCAACTTGTACTCTTTGTTCAAGTCATTAATATAAACGTTGATTATTCAGTTCAAGTGTTGTGCAAACTTGTGTTGCTCATTTTAAGCTTGTTGCTTACTTTGATCGTTGCTCCGTTTAATGGCCTACACTTGAGCTTGTTTGCTTGCATTACAAACACACTTTGAGGGAACTTGGCGGGCTAGCTAACGAGACTTGTCTAGTGCCACACAAGTCATGCCTAGTCTGCAAGGCTGCCGTGAGCCAGTTGGGTGGGCGTATTCTGCATGGGAAGAGGGTTCAGTACTGTTAAGTTTAACTCATTTTTAAGCTTTTGTACTCTTGCGGACATGGTAGGTAGTCTGTGTTGGGCCTATATCAAGAAGTGCATAGGCCACAGCATATTAGGTAAAATGCTGTCAGTTGTCATCCAAGTTCATCATCTTTTTGCCTTCTCTTGCCCAAGAATCTGGTGACATTAACATAACTGCCATGTTCTCTTGCAAATAGGAAGACATCATTAGAAGGTGTCACAGCGTGCAGAAACCAGTTATTGTAGCAACAAATATGCTGGAAAGCATGATTGATCATCCTACACCAACAAGGGCAGAAGTTTCTGACATTGCAATTGCAGTACGAGAAGGTGCTGATGCAGTTATGCTTTCAGGAGAAACTGCCCACGGAAAGTAAGTTACCTTGGTTCATACTTCATACTTCTTGCATGCATTTTAATTTCGATTTACATATCGTAGCAGTTAAAACTTTTCTTTGCTAAAGCTATTGGTCATCCAATAAAACTTGTGTTTTCATATTTCTTAATAGAAAATGATACATGGTCCGAAATAGGCTGGCCGACTAAATTCTGACACACATAGATGACACCCTCAGGTCTTTCTCTCAATTTATGACTCCCTGTTTCTGCAACTCAAAAATTAATACATCTTCGCTCATATCTTCTTAAGCTGCTATCATCATCATCATCGTCATCGTCATCTCTCTCTCTCTCTCTCTCTCTCTCTCACACACACACACACACACACACCCCAACCAGATCCATCAAAGCGCTATAAGGAAAATTTGTTGGACCAAAAAGATGAATCTGGAAGTCCCCCCTTGTATTCCATGGGCATCGGCATCAATTAATTAATTTCTTGTTTTGTTATCCTTTTCTTTGTGAAGTTGAATTTTAAAAAAGAACGACGGCTTAAATAAGCCATAAACTTGTAAAAAGTGAGCAATACAGATAGAGAAGAAGTAAATGACCATGTTCTAGGTACTCTTTCGACAGATTACACGGTATTTTGTCATTATGATACAATTGTTGATGGGTGAATATGTTGGATACAGAGTAACGGAAGAAATACAAGGAAGAGGACAGTTTTACACAACGTTATATGTATACCTCATGGATGAAAAGGGAAAATAGGGGATTCTGTGGGAACTGTACAATTATAAAATGGTTTCATCAGATTTTGATTGAAAGGCCATTTTTGTCTTTCGTCTGGGGAGATGTCCATTTCCTGCTGGTCGTACTTGCTTGGAATATATTGGACAGGTGTTGGGTTGCAATATTTTTTTCTTTTTAAAACTCATTCATATATCCTTTAATCTTTCATCTATTGCATTGGTACAGGAGATTATGTTTTTATTCAGTCTGATTAAATTTAAAATTTTAGATATTCTATAACTGTATGCTTGTGTCAAAACGGTTTTTTTCTTTTTTAAATAAGAGATTCCCTTGTGATTGACTCCACTACAAGTTTTGTTACTTGGGATTTAATCATTTCATTTACACGTAATGTTATGACATTATTCAAGGTACCCACTGAAAGCGGTTAAAGTAATGCATACGGTGGCGTTGCGGACTGAGACAAGTCTGCCAATTGGTACTAATCCTCCAGTTCAATCTACGGCATGTAAGGTGTGTACACATAGGATTTCTGAATTTGTCACATAAGCAGTTAATTTTTGTGGGCTCAATGAGTGCTTTCATCATTTTTTCTTCACTTTTGTTTGTTGTTTGTACGCTAGTTTTCCGCCCTAATATTAATGGATTTGTTCCCCCTTTCATTACAGAGTCATATGAGTGGAATTTTTGCTTTTCATGCCACCACAATGGCAAACACCCTTGCAACTTCCATCATAGTCTTCACGAGAACGGGTTCCATGGCTATACTCCTTAGCCATTATCAGCCTTCCTCGACAATCTTTGCCTTCACGAATGTGTGAGTTCAACAAGAAACCCGAACGTCAATGAGATGCTCTTTCAAAATTAGTTGATTTTGATATCTAGTAGTACTTGGATTATGTCATTTTATTTGGTAAGTGATGTAAACATTGTGACTTGCCTGGTTGTGTCAGAACCTTAATCACATAATCTTTCAAAATGGCCTGCACTCACATTCTCAGTCCTTGCGCTCACGAATTCTAGTTGTTCAGGAGGTTTTTCAAAGACGCTTTCACGCCCGAGCTCGCCCTCCCGCCCCCTCCCCCGCATTATGTGACTTGGGTCAGAACAGTTGACATGCTGACCCACCAGTGCAACGATTATCAGATATGCATAGACCATTGGTTTTACTTGATTGGCTCATCTGACATCTTATGCATGCTGTGTTTGCGAAATGTCTGACAAAAACTTGTTTAATTTGTTTGATATCTAATATTAGAACTCACGTTTGGTGATAATTACACCAATTGTATGGTGCATGTTCTTTATGACTGGGTATGTCAGACAATAGCGTTTGACCTCATTGGGAGGCATTTTTTATTTTATTTTGTATCAAAAAGCAGAAGGGGTAGAGGCTTGAGTAGATGGCCCCAGTTCTCATGCCTCTGCTGTTGAACCTTACGATTGAGATTTTGCAAAAGTAGAAGCTCATAATATGATTTACAACTCCAATTCTATGTAGGGATGTGCGATGCTCTGGGAGTTCTTGTTGTTTGGTAGGTTGCTTTTGTCTTTCCCTTGCCCGACTTCTAGTGGCTTGAAATTATGCCCAACAGAAGGTCTTAATGTTGGGCTTGCAATTGAGGTGCAGCAATGGTGTTATCATTACATAGAAACATGACTCTCAGAGTAGAATTGTTGACCACATATTTGGTCCACTTGCAATCACTTGTTATTTACTTACTGCCGGTTTCGACTAGGAATATTCTTCAAACTTTTGTTGCTTAAATGTTAGTTTTAGTTTTCCCAGTTTTTTTCCCCTTCCAGTATCTCATATGGTTACGTGTTTAATTTTCATCTCTTGTTACTTTTATAGTTTAGGACATAATGCTCTACATTGGTGCTGTGTGGTTATGCATCCCTCTCTTGTTTTAAGTTGTGGTGCTGTGTGGCTATGCATTGCAGAGAAAGGATTAAGCAAAGGCTGGCTCTTTATCGTGGTGTGATGCCCATATACATGCAGTTTTCTGACGATGCGGAGGAGACCTTTTCTCGAGCTCTAAAACTTCTACGGGTTAGTGATTCTCTCCACTAATTTTCTCCTTCCTTTTAGGTCATTACTGTTATCAATCAATGGTAAAATGTTGAACTTTTCGTTGTTTAGAGTAAAAGTCTGCTGAAGGAGGAAGAGTATGTCACTCTCGTCCAGAGTGGGGCCCAACCTATCTGGCGCCGGGAATCTACTCATCATATTCAAGTCCGTAAGGTTCCAAGCTGATTGGCCTACCTGTGTTGAGAGAATGTTTTATACAGTACCATTCAATTTATAGCAAAATTATAGGATGTAGTCGTATTTTGATAGATTAAGTAAAAGGGTACGTTAAAATTATCGGTTATAGTAGCTTGGGTGTGCCGTAAAATTTGCAACCAACTGTTTGCATATGTTTGGCGCCTGAAGTACTTAATCTCTTCCTGTCTTTGCAACCAACTGTTTGCGTATGTTTGGCGCCTGAAGTACTTAATCTCTTCCTGTCAATGCCATCGCTTTTGTCTTGGTATTGTCCCAATTTTCGGCTTCTTGCAGCTACTTGCGTAGTTTTTTGAACTTTAATGAGGTTTGGCGTCACATATCTGATTAGTGATTACTGCTACTTTGGTTACTCCAGCATTTTTGCCAATTTTTTAGAAAACTGCAGATGTGTTTGATTTGTTGGATGATTTAGTGACAGTTTGCTCGGGGATGTGCTGTTGATTATCTCTCCCTATTTGCATTGGCCATTAGAATGTCTTGCATTTTTTGCTTGTATTCTACACGAAATTCGTCGATCTTGTTATATTGGCGACAATACAAGCATCTGTTTGTACTTTGTAGGCTTGAAAACGAACCTTCCTACTTGACGTTGACTCTGGCTAATTGAAATCTTATCCGAGATTGACTTGCTCTTTAAATAAGCCAGGTTTGAACATGCTAAACTAATGTTCTGAGCTCCGTTTTGGACTTTTTTTTTTTTGACTCAATAAGAACATCATTTATATACATAGAAACACATATGACATTTAGGGTTGTACAAAATACCAAGTTCCTCGAGCTCGACTTGTGATCGGTTCGATTGAGTTCGTTCGAGATCATTCAAAAGATGAACAAGTCAAGTTGTTTTGAGGTTTGTTTTTGTGTTCATTTGTTGCCCTAAGTTTTCGATCCAAGTTTGAAAAACCCATATCTCAGTTAGTCTACAGCCTGAATTCAAGGAAATCAATTACTTTTTTTCCTTTTTGTCTTTTTCGGTCAAACGAAAATTCAATCAAATGCTGTCTGACAAGAGGAGGTAACTTCTCAAAATTCTGTCACCTATCCCATTGAGTGTTCAGCCACTTTTCAGGTTTTGCTTCATTTGTAGAGGTGTCTCATGCTTAAGGCTTATGAAATTCTCTCTGTTGTAATTGGAAGTTGCTAAAATTTGACTCTCTAACTGTAAGCTAGCAACAATGGTGTCATCTGAGTTGAAATTCTCGTCGCTTATATATTGCTATGCGACTCTCTACTCCCGTACCAAAACCCCTTTATAAGAAATAGATGTGTGATATAGGTACGCGTGTGTCTGTGTGTGCGCACATCTGTAGGCTTTGCCAATGAGGGAGTACCACTTCTTTGAATGTAGGTACTGCGTTTTTTTTGGGGATAGAGAAAGGCACAACAAAAGTTCAAGCACAACAGAACTGCAAATACAAACACAAACAGGAAAGTACTCCATTAAGGGTGCAAATAACTTGTTAAAAACTCAAGAACAAATCGGAGACCCAATTTAGTCAACCATTTGGAACCCCTTCCTAGCAAAACATTGTTAATTCCAGCCCCAACAAGTACAAATGAGGAGGGAAGATCCAAAAGAACCCTACATCAAATGCAATCAACCTCTGCTAACATCCTGCTAACAGGCTAAAATGGCAGGTAAGAGAGTGCAATGAAATTGGCTTCTCTTTCCTTCTTCAAATGTAGTCTTCCCCAAGCTGTCTCTAATCAATTCTTGTTTACTCTTATTCATATATTCCGGCACATAATCCTTCAACAGCAGCTGCATTTCTTCATCCTATACAACAGAAAACTTGTCTTCGTCGGAAATCCCCACGATTTTGCCCTCAAGTTTGATGTTCTTGTACCACTTGGCGCACACGATGTATAAGATCAGATCTACACTCGTGAGAGCCGCTAGGAGGAAGTAAAACCGGTCGAGATGACCCCTGTTCAGGTTTCCAGGGATCCACCCGGGCATGTGATCTTCGGTCGAAATCTTCATAACCATGGTCACAAGCAAGCTACTTGCGTAGTTCCCGAGGGAAATAGACGTCATGCAAAGTGCGCTCCCAAAGCTCTTCAGCCCATCCGGAGCTTGTGCGTTGAAGAACTCTAGTTGCCCGACGTACATGAAAACTTCTGATGCCCCGATGAAAGCGTACTGAGGGACTTGCCAGAAAACGCTCAACGAGCTCGATCCATCACAGTGAATGCAGTCTTTCCGCGCGTACTTTAGCCTATAACACTCCACGATCCCAGCTGAGACCATTGCCATTATAGCGATGACGAGACCGATTCCCATCCTTTGGAGCTCGGTCAGCCCTTTCGCTTCCTTTTTGTTGAATCGGCTCACGAGGGGATCGAGTACGCGGCGGTAGACAAAAATGAAGAGCGCTACACTTAGGATGTCGAAGCTTGACATGCTAGCCGGTGGGATTTGGAAGTTTGAAACCGTGCAGTTCATCGCCGCACCTTGCTCAACAAAGAGGGAAGCCATTTGGTTGAACACCACTGAGTACAGTATGGTGCATAGCCAAATGGGAAGCAACCTCAGTATGCACTTCACTTCTTCGACTTGCGAAATGGGGCAGAGGCGCCACGGGTTGTGGCAACCCTGCTTTCGGTTGTTTAAATCCCTTGATGTAATGTATGCTGCTCTATCCAAGAATCTGCACCAAACAGAAATACGCAATTTCTTAGTATATTATGGGATGTTGTCGTGATCTTGACAAAATCCAAACCGCAAAACACTAAATCATGTTTGATTCACGAGTAGGACTAGGTGAAATAGTAACATCGAACGAAGTTTAACATTTTGGTCATTTAGCTACAAATTTATACACAAGTTGTCCTGCGACCTTCCCGGGACAAAATGACCCAGGCCTAGGCCAAATGAGCATAACAATACCCGATATTAGTTAGTCTGATCTCCCGCTTGTCCAAATCGAAAAAATTAGGTTTCATATGTAAACGAACTGGTCCTTTTTGAACTTACTTGAATCCATCAGTGTGAAGTATCTTTCTGGCACCACCCACAGAACTCTCCTTTTCATTTGCTTCATATAAGTTCTCTTCACCTGGTGCAATCTCAACCCTCCATTTCTTTGCTGCAGCCCCTATCACTTGGCAAAACCTAGCCAGAGGGTTCCCAGTGGGCTTGAAATGCCTATACCTTGGGGTGCCCCAAAGAAACAAGATTAGCCCTGCAAAAGCCGATGCGGCAGAAGCCCAAAAGCCTAGAGTCCACATGCCTTCATCCTCAAAATATCCTAGTATGGTATTTGAGAATAGTGAACCAATGTTCAAAGCCAAGTAAAAATAGCTGAAAAATGACACTTTTGAGAGCCCTTCCTTCGGGTCCTCTTCGTCGAATTGATCAGCTCCAAATGTAGCGATATTCGGTTGGTACCCTCCATTCCCGAGAGCAACCATGTAGATGGAAAGATAGAATAACCCAATCTCCCAGCTGGAATGGGAACCACATTTAGTCATTCGATCCCCACAACCTCGCGGATTGAGCAAGAAAAGGCTCGATGCGAGTGATAGCGCTATCAAACCCTGCAATCAAGTCCATACTGCCACAATTAAGAACGAGACGAATAAAGTCCCTGGCTTGGCAACAGTTCGGCATTAACTTTTAACCTCTTCTCCTTCTTCAAGAATCTAGTGTCCTTTGTGATTGTTATTCATTTCGTTTCCCGGTTTTGATACAAGTAGAATACCATAACATCAAGAGAACAAATGAAGTGCTCAGTTTGGCACCAGTTTTTCTTTTCGAGAATCTTTTTGTCTTGGGTTTTTTTTTTTTTTTTTTAAATTTTTTTTATTGCGTTATTATAGTGAGATCGTGAATACTTACGATGACAAAGATGACTTGAAAGATGGCACAAGTTTTGTATCGTCCCCAATAGGAATCGCTAAGGAATGCCCCGACGAGTGAGAAGATGTAGACAGTGCCGGTCCATTTGCTAACATTATTGGCAGCTTCAGCATTCTCTTGCTGAAGCACTCTTGTCAAGAACAGTACCAAGTTCACTCCAACACCAAAGAATGCTAGGGTAGCCAAACCTTGATTCACTGGAATATTGAGTCATAAATTAAAAAATAAAAATAAAAACTCAAGTAAGAACTAAGAACACAGACTAGCTTGATTCCTCAATAAATCAAGACCAAGTATGTATGTATACAAACTTACATGCTTGTTATATATGGAGCATGTCAAAAAAACATTTCATATATGTAATGAATTATACTCCCCTCCGTTTCAGAAAAAAATTACTATTCACCATGCAAAACGCAAAATGAAGACTTAAAAAGAATGCATTCAGTTTGAAAAATCAAAGAATATGCATATTTAGATAGGCTATTTCACATGTCCGTCAGAGAGTATCGCCCTTGTACCGCATAGCCATGTGCAGAAAATCTCACCGTGCCTACGTTGCTAGGGAGGCTAAGATTTCATTGCATCTTACGAGCATTGAAGGGCATGATTAGTTTTAGTTTTATTAAGCGACAAGGGTGGAACTATGAGTATAGAAGGGTGGGCTATATAGCATAGGTCAGCTGTGAAAAAAAACGAAAAACATATATGTAAAATTTAGCCCAACCAATTTCACCCGTCAATGCATTTTAGCCCAGGGCAGATTATATTTCTGGTTCCGCCCTTGCTATGCGAATCTTAAAGACTTGAACCTAATTAAGCATTGAGTTTTATTGAGTTTTTAGGTACAAAACAGAAGACTTGAACCTAAGCATTGAGTGTTCAGGTACAAAGCAGAAGTTGGTGGGAGGAAAAAAAACAAAAAAACCTAACTCATTTTTTGGTGATCCCATAAATTGATGGCGAAGCTAAAAACAGCAAAAACAAAAACACAGAATGACTCCAATTGAATTCCTAGTGCAAAATTAGAAGAGTTTTGGATCAACAGGTAAAAGATTTGCCAGATATGATTATATATATAATACTAAAAACAGTCTCATCGAAATCTCAGGTTGAGGAAGATAACACGTGGCACGAACCCACCTCATGCCAACTTTATCCAGATTACGTGTCCGGTCGGTATGCACGATATGTGGCGCTAGAGTGTTTTGAAGCACCACGTGACTGTACTCCGAGAGGAGTACTGGATAATTGACCTTTACGTCGTGTGGTGAGAGTTTGGAACAGCCAAAGCCAAAATACAAAACGAACACTGTGTTCGATATGAGCCTCTAAACCCAACTCATCTATCTGTGCATAGTCTCCAATAAATTCTTTCTCCAATTTCTCTATCTATCTCTTCCTTCTCTCCGCTAAGAATGATAAACCAGCTGCCTAACAAGACCCAAGTCTCATGATCGTTCTATGATACAATATTACCCTCCACTTTTGTTCTTAAATCACTCTTCTCCTACAGTCTCGCTCTTTTATTGAGTTAAAAAAAAAAAATTTCTTTCCTTATGATCAGGGGAAATTTTTTTTTTTGTTTCAAAAAAATATTTTCACGCTCACTTTCGCTTTCACTCGTGTTCATACACACGTATTATGACTAAGAAGGCTAACCATGTACTCTATTGTTTAAGATTAGTTACAAATTTAGCGAACTTCAAATTAAAGTATGTTCGGATTTGTCTTATTTATCTCAGAAGACAATTTCAAACTAGTTTTCACGACCCATTTATGAGTAATTTTGAATTTTATGCTATGTTTGGATATGGTTTTGAATTTTTTTTTTTGAAAAATAGTATGGGTAATAAGTGGAGAGAGATAGAGAGAGAAATGTTGAAAATATGAGGAATCTAGGAGGAATTTTTTGGAAATTTTTTTTTTGAAAAGTGAAGAGAACAAGGCGTAAGTGTAATTAATAATTAAGCTGAACTAACCAAATAATATATAGTAGCTTGTTCATAAGCAAGATTTTTATTTACTTTTGAAAGCTTAATAAAGTACTTCATATTCAAAATCTATTACCAGTATTGAAGTACTCCATAAATAGCTATAAACTAGTCTCAAACGAGCTCTTCCTGCTGGACCTGCTGTCCTCCACTCTCTCTCTCTCTCTCTCTCTCTCTCTCTACCCCACTGTCGTTTAGCAAAGTCCTTTTTAGGCCCCCCTTCGCATGCAAAGAAAGGCTTCAACACGTAATGGTTTTATGACACAGACAAATGTTTTATGACACGTAATGGTACGGTTCTAAGAAGAGTCCCAAAAAAAAAAAAAACTTTGCACTTCCAAATTTCTCTCTCCTCCTCTGTTTTTCTTTTTCCTTTCTTTTGAAAAAAAATAAATTCTGAGAAGAAATAAAGCTCTGCTTATGATATGGAGTTAAGCACATATGCATACGTATATATCACTACATGTGCATCCTCTTATATATTCCTCACTGCGTTAAGGTCAAGTCCATATATAGTAACCAAAGATGCTTTAATGCTGTAGTGAATTAAATAAAATAAAAAATAGATATACAACCCTGGGGTTGGGCCCGAGTTACATAACGTTCCGGAGCGTGAGGTTTACGGTTTGAATCATATGAATTTCTCAATCGCAGTAATTTGATACTGACATCCTATCGTCCGAGGGAAGAAAAAGAAAGGGTGATACAAAACTATTTATGTGGAATATACGGATAGATACACAAGTCATCATATCCATTTTTAGTTTATTCAAGATAAGTAGAGTGAGAGATCAAAATTTAGTTTTATTTTTCTCCACACACACATGAAGAAAGGGATGAGATGGGGTGGTCGGGTGGCTTACAGAGGATGATAATTCCGGCGGCCCACTGTCCACTTCTTCCTCGGATTGCTGGTCGGCCTCTCATATCAACTGTTCCATCGAAAGTACACTCTCCTTCTTCTCCTTTACAACTTCCCTACAAATCCCACAAACGTTTTTCAAAAAAAAAAAAACAGAAATTTTTTGAAATGAAAAAAAAACCTGACCAGAGCAAAATTAGGTATGAATATTCTTCAACTGGTTTTTCATGTCCACTCAACAAGATTATGGTGTGTACTGCGCAAAATGCATGTCTTTCTGTTTCAGTGCTATATATATTCATGTGCACTGAAACTGAAAGACATAGCATGAGAGAGAGAGAGAGAGAGAGAGAGAGAGAGAGGTATGTAACTATGTATATTTCTTGAGAGAGAGAGAGAGAGAGAGAGAGAGAGAGAGAGGTATGTAACTATGTATATTTCTTGTTGACTAACCTCCTTGTGCATGATCTCTATGCAATCCATTAATGGAGATTATGAGAGTTTGAAGATTTTGATGAGGGGAGATCGAAGAAGAAGTTGGTGTACTGGGGGTGATGGACAGAGAAGAGAAGGCAGAAGACTTGAATTCGGTACACTACAACACAAGAGAGTGATGAGGAGAATATATAGAAGTTGGGAGGGGTGATAATGGGTGGTGGGGATTTCATAATTTGATATGGGTAGGCCCCACAATGACCAAATCGCCATTGATGAAAAGCACTTGTGAAGATGCAAATTGTTGGGAATTTTTTATTAGAAAAGTGATGGGCGGTTATTTTTGGAGCCACAATTTTTAACAGCCCAATTGGAGAAGAAGTTATAAAATGTAGTGCTTCGGGAATACCAGGTGATCATGTGAGCCCCGAGAGTTAGTGCCATTAGTTGGTGGGTTTACTCTTCACATAATTGATCAAGATTCGATTTTTGGAGTCAGACTGGAATACAAATGATTTTAAAATTATTCGATTACGTGAATTTCACAAACTAATGAATGGTTCACACCCACCAAACTATTTCACACATATCTATACCTAGTACTACTCAATAGTGCTAGGTAGCCCGGTTGGTCAGGATTTTTGCATCTTACCAAGAGGTCATAAGTTCGAGTCTTTCTACCTGTGTGCGGGTGTTCCTTCTTTCTTTTGTATTTAATGGGGTTGTTTCTCCCTATAATGGAGATTGTAGTTAAGTTGGGTTTACAGTGATTATGGTTCATTTGATGAGCTTATTTATCCTGTTGGATTTGGTTATCTTGTAGACTTTCACATAATAGATGTAGTGTCTCGTGATTTGTATTTTATATTTTATACATGATGTAATGATCTCTCCTACCGATTGAAAAAAAAAATTTGACATCATCATGTGATTATGATGAACCCATAACAAATCTCAGTTTAGCATTATTAATTATGGGTTCGGATCCTCTCCAGTCCAATAATTAATTTGGATTAGACGAGACAGTCCATTGGTATAATCAATGGTTCGGATTTGCTCATCAATTCTTATCGATAAGAATTAACTAATCTTACCAGTGAGAGTTTAAAAACACATCCAAACCATTGATTGCATCAAATGAACAATACTAATCAAGATTGTCTGATCCAGTCCAAAACATGGATGGGTGAGGATCTGTTTCTATAAATTATCTAAGTTGGATTAGGGAAAAGCCACCCAGCCCGTTGCTACTTTTCCTAAATTCTTATTATTCTCTTGATTAGACCTGGGCAATGAACACGAAACACGATAACACGATACAAATCAGATACGAAGTTAGCGGGTTAAGGTTGAACATTTCTGACACGAAAATGACACAACTCTAGAAACACGGATTCTAAATGAGTCGGGTTCGGGTTGAACATGCGAGACACGAAATTGACACAATCAACACGATTACTAATCTATGTCACCCATTAACACTAACATTTATATATAATATATGGTATATTTGTAATTCTATATAGAGTTGGGTAACAGACACAATAATACGACACGAACAGGACACGAAGTTAGTGGGTTAGAGTTGAACATTTCTGACACGAAAATGACAAGACTCGAGAAATACGAATTCTAAATGGGTCAGATTCGGGTTGGGAGGTTTGTGACACGACACGAATGTAACCCGATACGACCTGTTACCCAGGTATACTCTTGATGTAATGATTTTCACACTCTTTTTTTTAACTAATGACACTCTTTTTTTTGTTTTTGTTTTTTAGTGTGTGAATTTACTTAACTACCCCTCAATGCAATAAACTTTTTATGAAATGCATGGGCTATTCTGTAAATTCACACATTAAAAGAGAAAAAGTGGTGTGCCATTGGTAAAAAACAATTTGCAAAAATAATTTCACTAATTAAAAAACCAAGTTTTCTTTTTCGTTACAGTGACATTAGGTATGCTCTTGGTACCATTTCACTAAATATTTTTTTGAAGACATATAAACATATTGTATTAATATAAAATAGATTACAATCAAACCAAAACAAAATGCAGCAAAAAAAAAAAAAAAACCCCCAAAACAACAAAGGTACAAAGAAAGAATCAACAGTGCCGTGTCAGATCTGTAACGACCCTGATTTTTAGTAAATAAAAATTTTGCTAAAAATTTGAATTACTTGAATTTGCTTTTAAAATTCCTTTTTAAATTTAATAATCCGTCATAATAAGATTTGAGACTTTCTAAAAATTGAATCCTTAACCCCGGACAATACGGTCATTTTCTAAAGACAAGTATACTTATAAAACACTTGTGTATTTTCCAAGTGAGTAAATAAAATCCTGAAATCATATTTCTTGGCTAGAAATCCTACTTAGCAAGCCTAGTTAGCTTCTAACCGATTAATTGAGTAACCTAATTCATCTAGTTACTTTCTCCTAACCCTAGATGGGCCTTTTGAACCTCCTTGAACCTTTCGAACTCTAATGAAACCTTTTGGACATAGGTTATTATTATATACATATACATACTCATATATATATGACTAGTCAATCAAGTCATACTTGTCATCTTGGATCTTTATCCATTGGACGATAAAAGTTAGGAAAACTTTTATCTATTGGACAATAAACTTTCCATTAAAATATATCTATACTAGATTGTTAAGTACAAATTAATATATAGTTATATATAGGTATATATACACATGCTTAAAAGGTCATATAAGCATTATTTAAGTAGATATTACTTCACTCCATTAACCATTGGTCAATAACTATTAGGGTAAATATTACCCATTGGATAATGGAATAGTTTTACTAGCAAGTACTAAGATGGACTAAATAAATGTTTTCCTAGATCTACCATGTGATTATATATTAGATTATATATGTATCATGGATTTACTATCTAGATTTTCCATCAAAAATATTTTGTACTGGATTTGATGAAGTACTCATATATAGTTGTATATAGACTTATATTCACATGCCTAAAGGACATTTGGTTATTTTAAATATTATTCAAGTATATATTACATTTTATCCATTGGTCAATAAATGCAAGAAAATTTTTTATCCATTGTATAATAAGTTAGTCTTACTAGCTAGTACTAGGATTATTAAATAATCACTTCCTAGATTTTTTCCATGTGTTTATATGCATTAAAAATATGAGTATATCTAATTTCCTAAATTTTAAGTACACTAATAAATCTATAAGTACTAGTACTTCTTGAATTATCTTAATAAGAAAATCTTGGCCATATATTTTAATTGATAATTGGAAATCTTGATAGATTATATGGTACCAATATTATAATAAAATCATGTGCCAATTTGGACTATTTTAACAAGAAATTTGACCTTTTAATTTTTTTATTGAATACTTCAAAATCTTAAAAGATTATATAGTATCTTGTAAAGTATTTTATTAGATTTTCTAAGTACACAAATATATTTATATATGGATACATGTACCTTTTGGCATATTATTTTTCTAGGAAAATCTTTACTCATTGAATAATAATTGCTAGGGAAAATTTTATTCATTGGGTAATAACCAAGACTTTTGCTATAAATAGCACCTCATTCTTGCCATTTAACTCACACCTTCCAATCTTTCAACTTCTCTCTAGAAAGACTTGTGTTTTGTTCTTGTTCTTGGTGTTTTTGAATTCTCCTTGTGTTCTTCAAGAAACTCATCCAAGATCGCCACTAAACCACCACTCGACCACCCTATCGATCCAAAAAGCTTAAGTAGTTTAGTCAAAATCTAGTTTTAAGAGAAACATTTCTCTTTCGAAGCTACCGGAAGCCTACCGTAGGAAGTCACTCCGTCTGATTGTCAACTTACATTTCGTAGTCGTCACTACCGTCAAGAAGAGCGGTAGATTCTCCCTATCTACTACTCCTAAGTATATGTAGAATATCTCTACTTATCTTCTCTAAGTATACGTACAGTTTTCTTTATCCGTTAAACTCTAAATATAAAAGTATGATGTTTGTATGTTAAAAATGCATGTGAACCTGAAAGGTATCTTCCCTAAAATTTGAAAAGGATAGGGAGTATGTTAAACATATGTTCTTTTGAACTTTCCAAAAAGAAAGAAGAACGGTGTTTTGAACGATAATAAATTAAACGCTTGATTATAGGTATTCGCATTTTGATCTTTAGAATGATTATGAGAATGAATACATGTTATTGCGATTACTTGCATTACTTGTGGTTGTGTGATAAAGTATAAGTGGTCTCCATTCCAAAGGCGTTCGTACATGTGACGTTATGCTTTGAAGTTGAGATTGAGCATGATAAAGTAATATAGAGTTAGATGATCTTGCTAGTTTAGTCTCAAGATTTCAATGAATGACTTATGATTACATATGTAAAAAGTCCTACCACGGAGTCGTTGTATGAAAACGAGACACGAAAATCAAGAAAGCAGAAACGTGACACCTAGGGTGTGGTTAATGACAAGACATGTTTTGAAACCGCAATGTGGCCGGACTTAGTAGCCCATTGTGTGTATGGAAAACCGCGATGTGGCCGGACTTGGTAGCCTATCGGGTGGATTGCGAAAACCGCAACGTGGCCGGATTTGGTAGCCCGTTGTGCGAATGAAAACTCGCAATGTGGCCGGACTTGGTAGCCCATTGCATGGATTGCAAAAAACCGTAATATGGCCGGACTTGGTAGCCCATTGCGAAGATTACCAACGGGGCCGGACTTGGTAGCCTCATTGTTAATATGGTTTGGTTATCCGCGGAGAGGAACCAATGCAAATTTTGTGTGCTAATGGGAACCCGGCGCGGCGGAACCATTGTGAGAATACTCGGGAACCCGGCGCGGCGGAACCGAGGTTGGGTGTGTTAAAATGCTTTTGGAAATGTTGATTGGTAAATGAAAACGAGACATGGTCTACGATGAGTCGCGTAGGAGAAACACAGAAAATCATGGACACAAAAGTTAATTTGGATAGTGAATGTGGATGTGTCATTGTTAACTGCTTTGTTGTATATGCATGTACTATGTAGAAATCGTTAGCCTTATTGTTTATTGCCTGTAAATTATGGGTTAGTGGGTTTGGATTATTCTATGGAGCTCCTGTAGCTCATGGTGTTACCTTTGGTGACCCTAACATATTATATTGGTGGCGACACTAGTATAATGTGTCAGACCTTATAGATGAATATGGTGAGCTATATACATTGGAGGCTTTTAGAGCCGAAGGGCTGGCTAGGATGGAAGAGCAGGTGGAGCTGTAGTTAGGAACTTTAGTTTCCCTCCCTTGTGTAATTATGAGAATTATGATGTAATAATGAGCCAGATTCTATTTAGTTTTTCAATAAAATTGCCTAGTTAACGTTCCCAAAATTAGGGGCGTTACAAGACCCATCGAAGACACCACGACACTAATATTTTTCAAGGGTGTGTTTCACAACTCTCAATAGGACTTATTTTTTAAGAAGACAATTTGAAACTCAAAAATAATATGTTTACGAAAATAATTTTTTAGCAATTTGGATTTTATTTGATAGATCTCATTGAGATCTTTTGAACGGTGCAAAAAAATCTAAAAATTATTGCATTATTTTTTAGTTTGAAAATGTGAAATAAGCTCCTTAGTATTTTTTAAGAAGGTTTTCTGTTACGGGGCAATTTATGCATCGTGCTATCCACACAGATTTTTGTGCACAGATCGTGCACAGATTTCAATGTGGGACCCACTAAGGGTCCCACACAAATAATCTGAGCCATTCATTAAATGTAAAATATTTTTTCGAGGGTTCATGTGAAAAATCAGCTCAATTCGACACTTATAGAGGCTCAATCCAATTATCCAACTTTTCCTTTGGATTCAGGATAATGAAAAGTTAAATGATTGGATCGAGTATCTATACATATCGGATTGAGCTGATTTTTCGAGGGAGCTCTTGAAAAAATGTTTTACATTTAATGAACGATTCAGATCGTTTGTGCGGGACCCATAGTGAACCCCACATAATGATCTGTGCATGATGTGTATGAAAAGTCTGTGTGAACATACTTTTTGATATTCATGAGACTTGTGAAAGAACCAGTCTACTGGCACAGCAACTCTATGCACATATTGTGCACAGATTTCTATGTGGGGCCCACTACAGATCCCACACAAGTGATCCGAGCTGTTCATTATGTTTAAAATATTTTTTCAAGGACCTCAGCAAAAAATCAGCTCAATCCGATTCCTCTAAGTGCTTGATTTAATCATCTAACTTTTCCTTCAAGTTTTTAGAGAATGAAAAGTTAGACGATTAGATCAAGTACTTATAGGTATCGGATTGAGTTGATTTTTCGCGGGGGTCCTTGAAAAAATATTTTAAACATAATAAACGGCTCGAATTCCTTATGTGAAACCCTTAGTGGGCCCACATAAAAATCTGTGTACAGATTTACTGTGCCAGTACACTTTTTGCTTGTGAAAATGTTTCACTGCCAATTAAGTACCAAGACACTGAAGTCTGAATCTGAACCCAATGGCCTTGAAACACTGAATCATTTCTCTAGAAATTCCTAGTTTAATTTTGACATGTGAGACCATCATGTTTGTGAGTAATTCTAGTTTCAGAAATAGATTTCGTATTTTTTTTAATCAGAAAATAAATGAATCTATTTGATTGGACACTTTAGCACCCAATCCCCTGGACCCGGGGAGTGTGCTGCGCAGCCCCGTGCTGCGCAGCGTGCTGCACGGTCTCCGGCGCCGCCTTGCCGGCATCGGTTCGACGATCGGAGACGTCCACTGCGTAGAGCTCGTCGAATACTACAAGTGTCCCAAAAATCAACCCGATCAAGTATCGTTAAGTGTCTCATCGGAACACATATAATTCAAAAAGAATGGATTCAGTGGTTTTGATCCAGTGTTTCGTATCCATTAAGATTCATTTTTTTTCAAGTTATATGTATTCCGATGAAGTACTTAACGTTATTTGATCGGGTTGATTTTTGGTACACTTGTAGTATTCGACGAGCTCTACGCAGTGGACGTCTCCGATCGTCGAACCGATGCCGGCAAGGCGACGCCGGAGGCCGTGCAGCACGCTGCGCAGCACGGGGCTGCGCAGCACACTCCCTCTGTCCCAATCCCCTCCATTGTGCAAGACACATGGAGCAATATCACCCTTGTGTTCTTTGCTGTAAATCTTGCTAGCTAGTTAACGTCACAATTTTCCTTTCCTGTTTTTTTACCGTTTTAAAATGGCCCACTATCGTACTGTTACCAAATTCTTTAAGAGACAGTATTTTCTGTGCCGAAAATCTCTTTACCTCTGTACCGAGAGATTTTTTAACTATCAGATAAAACAAACACACAATCTAACGGTTAGAAAACTCATCGGCACAGAGATACAAGGGTTTTCGGGACAGAGGATATCGGATGCTATGTCATGATGCAATTTACTGCTTTTGTAATTGTAAAGATTATGTAGTGACCGAGTACCAAAAATACAAATAATACTAATAATAATAATAATAATATTAATATTATTATTACTATTACTATTATTATTATTATTATTATTATTTATTAGGCCACAATATTGATGTATTATTTCTTTGCTTATAGTATGCAGCACCAGAGGCACTTATCTATAATTTTTCGACAAGACTATATTTATTAAAAGATAAAGCTAAAGGGGCCGATCATGAGGTGAAATTGATGGGTACCGATGAGCACGCAGGGTCCATTTCGGATCCCGCATGGATGATTTGAGCAGTTCAATAATTTTGATTTTAAAAATTGAAGGGGCATTAGAAAAATTAGCTCAATCCGATATGTGTAGATATTCGATCCAATCTTTCATTTTTATTCATATTTTGATAAATAAAAAAAAAATTGGATCGAGCACCTATACATATTAGATTGAGCTAATTTTTCACTGGCCCACTCGTTTTAGCACCCAATCCTTGTGAAAATGTTTCACAGGCCCACTCGTTTCGAGCACCTACACATATTATGTGAACAGACTTTCTGATATTTATGCGCATGAGACTTGTGAAAATGTTTCACTGCCAATTAAGTACCAAGACACTGAAGTCTGAATCTGAACCCAATGGCCTTGAAACACTGAATCATCTCTCTAGAAATTCCTAGTCTACCGAGTACAAATTTTGGTATCCAGTCTGTTGTCTATCACTAGCTTATTTAGTTTGATTTTGACATGTGAGACCATCATGTTTGTGAGTAAAATTCTAGTTTCAGAAATAGATTTCGTATTTTTTTTTTTATCAGAATTTGATTGGACACTTTAGCACCCAATCCCCTTAATTGTGCAAGACACATGGAGCAATATCACCCTTGTGTTCTTTGCGGTAAATCTAGCTAGCTGGTTAACGTCGCAATTTTCCTTTCCTGTTTTTTTACCCTTTTAAAATGGCTCACTATCGTAGTGTTACCTAATTTCATAGGAGGCAGAATTTTCTGTGCCGAAATTCTGTAACTCTGTTTCGAGAGATGTTTCGACCGTTAGAAAAAAAACACACGCACAATTTTATGGCCGAAAAAACCCCTCGACATAAAGGTACATGGATTTTCAAGACAGAGGAGATCGAATGTCATTCTGTAGTGCAATTTTCTGTTGTTGTAATTGTAAAGATTATGTTGCAACCGAGTATCAATAATAATAATAATAATAACAACAACAACAAATAGATCCTTATTTAGAGCATCCGCGGCGGAATAAGCAAAAGTGAATAATCAAAATATGCCACATCAGATTTTGATTATCTATTTAGAGATTGCTAAACTTAGCAATGTCAAGTCTTACAATGGTTATTTTTTGCTCATAATTAAAACCAATGGGACCATTGCTTCCTTCCATGAGTTTTCCCCAAATTTTTCCCCTTTATTTCACATAAATCTTTTGAAAAACTAGTATACCTTAAAAACAGTTTTTATAAATAAAAAAAATATCTGGAAAAAAATAGTTTATTAAACAGTTTTTGGAAGAAAAAAAAAAACAGTTTAAGTTAAAAATAGTTGGATAAAAAAAATTGTTTATGAAAAAATTGTGTAAAAACATAGTTTTGTGTAAATACATTTTTTTAAAAAAAGTTGAAGAAACAATTTTTATATAAAAAAAATTTAAAAAAAAGTTCATATAAAGACGGGTTTTTTTTTTAAGAAAAAGTTTCCGAAAATAATAGTAAGAATAGTCTTTTATAACTATTTTTTGAAAACATTGTTGAGAGAGAGAGAGAGAGAGAGAGAGAGAGAAGATTTTTATGTAATAATGGGTGTACTTAATTGAGAAAATATGAGGATAACTAAATTTGGTTATTGGCAAAAAATTGCTAGTTTAAAGCCAAAATTTGATGAGTTGCTAAGATGTTGTTAAGTTTAGTTATTCCAATGTGAGTACTTTTTTAAGCAAACATTGCAAATTTTAGCAACCTGTTGTTTTGCTTATTCCACTGTGTGGATGATCTTAGAGCATCCACAGTAGTATAATCAAAACAAAAAGGTTTATAAGGTTAGCAACATTTGCCCAAAAAGAGCTCATATTGGAATAACCAAACTTAGAAATATCTTAACAACACATCAAATTTTGGCACTTGGATAATTAAAACTACCAACCTTTGCCAATAATCAAATTTAATTGTCTTCACATTTTCTCAATCAAGTACATCATCATTACACAAAAACCTTCTTTCTTTCATTTTTAACATGTTTATAACAAAAAAACTTTTAAAAACAGTTTTTTATTTTTGTGCGAAAACGGTTTTTTTTAAACAATTTTTTTCTTTTGAAAAAAAAAATTACTATTCAAAAACTGTTTTTCTTTTAACTTTTTTCCAAAAACTTTTTTTTAATCAAAGTTTTAAAAAAACTATTTTCTCTTTTTCTAATAACCTATTTTTATTAGTTTGAAAACCATTTAAAAAAAATTATTTTCTATGTCAATTTCTAGATTTTATATGTTAAAAAGGTGATGTGACAAGTTTTGATTATTCAATTTTGATTGTACCATTGTAGATTTCTACATTACTAACCTCAGCAATTCCTTAAATTGATAACCAAAAGATGATGTGGCACCTTTTGATTATCTACTTTTGATTATTTCACTGTGGATGCTCTTATAGTGTACTGGGGAGTGGGGAATAGGAAGGAAGGTGAAAGAATACGTATAATTAATCCGGCCTGCTGCTATAGGTACATTGAAACAAATTAAGCTAGGGACATCATTTAATTCATTTGTGGGGATCACAGAGAACATATAAATTGGCTTGGAGCCGCTTGCTTCCCAGCAACACGAATATTACCTAATTAATTAGAGTATAATCCGATGATAATATATATATTTCACTGATGGTTCCTTATAATGCAACATTCTCCACCATGTTAAACATGGTATTAATTTTTTCCGTTACGATACACTAGTTTTTTTTTATAAAAAAAATACATAATTCAGGTGCCTGAGTTTGCTTACGTATACCTCGACTAACATCTTGGGACCCTATCCCACCATTCACGACAAAGATCCATGTGAACTGACTCCGAACAAGTTAATAGTACCTCAAAAGTTTCGAACTTAAAACCTTAAAAATTAAGGTGTAAAACTCTTAAATCTCATCTACCGACAATCATACTAGCTCCTTGGGGTTCACTATGTTGCAGGGTTTTTTTTTTTCTTTTCCCTATCCTCATTCAATATACGTAGGTCGGTAGTATGTTAGCAAGAGCGAATAGCTTTTGAAAAGTAAAATTGGTTGTTTATCGTATATTATAATCTCTGGTGATCTGCTTACCAAAAAAAATCTCTGGTGATCTCAGTGTACAACTAGCGCACGTGGTGCACGCATCTAATATAGAACCCTGCTATTGGTACTGATGAGGTGGTGAGGTATCGACGGGTACGTGGAGTCCATTTCGCGTCTCGCACGAATGATCCGAGTCGTTTAATAATTTTACAAAAACGAGTGGGCCTGAGAAAAATTTACTCAATCCGATATGTGTAGATGCTCGATCCAATCTTTCATTCTCGGATCATTCATGCGGGATCCCAAATGGACCCCGCGTGCTCGTCGGTACCCATCAGTTTTCACCTCATCGCTCCCTTTAGCTTTATCTTTTAATTAATATAGTATTGTCGAAAAATTATAGATAAGTGCCCTGGTGGCAGTGGCGGAGTCACATGGTGCTCAGCGGGGGCACGCACCTCCATTGTAATTTTCAATAATTTTATTTTTATCGATCCCAAATTAGAAATGTCATCACAATTTGTATTAAAAAATTATACGCATTTTTTTTTCTCTTATAACACTTACCTCCTTAGTATATTTGTCAAATTTTCAAAAAAGTATTCTTTTATGTACTTGTTTTCCATAATTAAAGACTCGTTATATATGTGTGTGTTGTAACAAATTTTATGTCTTAAGTTCCGTTCTTTCATATTATGGTTGTTTACTACAAGTAAAAGATAGAAAATTCTAAAATCATGCTCAATGATGCCTTCCGGCACACATTATGTTGAAGTCTGAGACAAAAAGTCCAGAACACATTTGTGTGATGGAAAAGGTACCGGTAACAATGCGTTACGGTGCCGGGACTGAATAATCTGTCCTTCTCGTCACTTTTCTTGTCATGGATTGCACTTTCACCATACGCATGAATACTGTATTTTCAGAATATTTTTTGATCGACAAAAGAAGAATTTATTAAAATCCGACAAAGTGTACATCAGAGAGGATTTAAAACTAGCAAAAAGCTAGAATAAAACGGAAAATAAAGAACCAAAAATGCAAATCCAACCAAAGGTTGAATGAAGCAAACTGCAAATAAATATTAAATAGGTATGTAAGACCCTGAGATGAACTTATTTTTAGAATTACTTGTGCGAAACATATATTTAAATATAGTGTTGTTGGAGACGAACAATTTCTTAAGAAAACACCGAAAGCATGTTCTGGTGAAAATTTCTCAAATTAGTAAATAAGATATGAAACAATGATACAGTTTTGTGATCAAAACAACTTCCCAGGTGCTAGCTATCAACTCCTTTGCGGCTAGTTCATAAGCTCTGATTTTAATTGAGCAACCGCAACTAAACTCCCAAGATTAGTCGATGTGCGCATAAACTAGCTTTGATACCCGAGTTATAAACAACATAAACCAGGTATAATCTAATATCTCATAGGAATAAGAAGGTGATTCCGCTGACCACCTAAGTTATAATATCTTCTGTGGAATATACTGATTAATAATTTCCTTATCATGTTTTTCTATTTCTATGAAAATCTAACATCTCTTCAACTTTTTGCTGCTCAATTATTGGATATATGATTCCTTGATTATGCCTTTTGGATACAAAGTAGTTTGTAATATGAAGAGTCTTCTCCCCCTGGTGGGAAAATTGCTTTTTGAAAACTTCATAAGGATCTATCTTAAGTGAATATTGTTGCATTATTACGCAAATAATGCTTACTTTAAGCAAATAATGCCAACTTTGAATGATTTTATACCCTCATGTTGCTAAGACATAATCTTCATGAATCATCCCATTCTAATATCCTTAATTACCGTTTGTCTTTCTTATCTCTTACCATAAAAAAAAACACCCTAACCAATGTGACAACAGAGGCTGCTGGATTCTATGGAAAGGCCACCAGTAGTGGCAGTCTTGAAGTAGAAATATGGGAATGGCAACGGGGCAGGGCGAGTTTTTGAGTACCTTAACTCGAAAATTATTACCCGCCCCCGCTCCCGATGGGGTATTTTTTGGGTGCCTCTGTTCCCGCCCCGATCAGAGAACGGGTTAACCCGTCCCGATTGGGGAACGGGTTAACCTGCCCCGCTCCATAAAAAATTAAAAAAATTGCTAATCTAAAAGCAAAATAAGTATAAATAAAGTGTTAGTTTAGTATAATGGTGAAAATATAAAGGTAAGAATATAAGGGTTTTTTTAGTATAATGACAATAATATTAAGGTAAAAATATAAATTTTGAAGTATTAATGATAATTAGATTAGGATAAAAGTATAATTTTATAAATAAATACATTTCGGAGCGGGTTTAGGGACGGGGTACTATCACCCCGAACCCGATCGAGTTTTAATATTTTTTACCTCGACCCTATACCCGAAAAGGTGATGGAAAATTTGCCCCGTTCGGGGCGGGGGCGGGTCCAATTAATTGCCATCTCTAATTCCATTGTGGCTGTTCAATATCTTAAAGATGGTCCTCCTCCTGATCATCTCCAAAGACATACTCCCTCTGTTCCATATTGAGAGTGTCATACTCTCTCTCTCTTGCCATTTTTCAAATAAAAAAAATCAATTACTTTCGTGTATAATTTTTCGAATTTTTTCGCACCGTATCAAAGATCTTGATTACTTTAATTTGGTGCGAAAAAAATCAAAAAAAAATATACAATAGTAATTGATTTTTTGATTTGAAAAATGACACGATTTTTCGTAGTGGACTCTCAATATAGAACGGAGGAAGTATTCTGGAGGAAGCTAGAAGACTAGCAGAATGTGACTAATTCCACCTCTTCCCATATCTTTAGGCAAGCTAATCAGACAGCACATGCTTTGCCTTGCACGACTTGGCTCCCAACAAGAAAAAGATTTCATTGCGTTACTAGGAATGTTCCTTCGGCAGACGCCCTTGGAGGGGGGCATCTTAGAACCTAGAATAGGCTTTGTTTAGCTTAACGTAATTTTAATCTATTCCGTTTGAAAGAGAAAAAATAAATAAATAAATAACCCTAACCAATATTGCGGATATTAGCCTCATTTGTTATCATAGAAGCATGATCACCACTAATAGTTCCATCAGAATAACTCACAACATTAATGCAAGATGGATGAGATTTCCGTCATTGGGATGAGAGCCACATAAGCTTGTTTTTAGAGTTCAGAAGAAAACCTGGCTGGCTTGTTATAGTTAAGTTTTGGGGCATTTATTTTTTCCTTTTTTGTGCCCTTGAAAGAAAAAGGAACCCCTTGAGGGTCATAAAATTGTAGATAGTCACATAATCATTTGTGTTATGTAGAAGTGTACAATTAAATATATGAATATACACTAGCTAGGTTGCAAACAAATATTGTTTTTCTTCATTTTAAAAATTATAAAGTGATTTGTTGACCACCTAATGGCTATGCCACAGTAGATTCGAACAATTTTTTTTTCCAATATTATATACATTAGCGAAAGTTAGCGGGAAGTTTAATAGGTTAGTCCACAGTGGGCTTCAAAGATTATCCATAACCCTAAAGGTTGAATCCTAAACACCCGCGATGGGGCTCAAACTCTGGCCTCCTGCATGGGGAGGACTAGGAGATGTCAACTTGGCTAAAGCCCATTGGCAGATTCGAACACTTGCTCGGTAAGACTTTTAAATTATAATAATAATTAATTTACTGTGTGTGTTTGTGTGAGTATGTGTGTCATAAAACTTGCATAATGGCTCTTATATAATTACTTTCCCATCAGCAACACTCAGCAAAGGGATCGTAGGATCTGACACTTCTCCCCGAATTGGCTTTTCAATGTTAAATCTGCTTATTGTTTGGAAAAAGAAAGCTCATTTAACCAACTGGTATGTCAGGGAGCTCAATCGAGTTCTACAAATGCTAGGGCACAAATCTGGAAGAGATTGTGGGGCTTGCCTATTACATCCAAAAATCAAACATTTTGCTTGGAAGTGTTTCAATGATGCATTAGCAACCAACTCAGCTTTAACAGCAAGGAAAATTTGCTCTGACCCAATTTGCTTGTTATGTGGTAAAGCGGAGGAATCTGTGTGTCATTTATTATTTTGATGCGATTTTGCCTTAAAAGTATGGATTCATTCGCCGTTTCGTCTAAGACCGGAGGAGCTTCAAGATCATAGGAATATGTCTGATTGGTGGCAATGTATTCTCGATCGTATTAACCTTGCTCACTTCCTTCTTCGTCCTTGGGCTTGGGTCTCACATATTGCTGGTGGATTTGGAGATCCCGAAATAATTCTATTTTCAATGAAAAAAATTGGCCGACAGAGACAGTTAGTACGTGGGAAGGCACAAGGGGATTTCTTCGAGTTTGTAGAGGCTAATAAAACTCCCTCCCCAGCTAGGATGGATATTTCAAATCCTGTCATTTCGGTTTGGAGGCAACCAGAGCGAGGTGTGGTAAAGATTAATGTTGACGCAGCAGTATCAAAGGCAACAAACACTGTCGGAACTGGAGTAATTATACGGGACTCTGTGAGTTTAATTGTCGGTATCTTTGTTAAGTCATACACAGGCCTTAATTCTCCTCGGCTGGCAAAAGCTTTGGCTCTTCGAGATGGTATGCGTTTGGGTATTGATTTGAATCTTGTGGAGTTGATTTGAATATTGCAATTTTAGTTCGGGATTGCTTAACTCTTAAGGATTCGTTTCAGTCATGTGATTTTGTTTCGTCAAATGTGATTGCAATAGGATTGCACATGTATGTGCAAAGAAAACCCTTTCTTGTGGTTTGTCCGACTTGTGGACAACTACCTTGCCCCCATGGGGTCCCTTTTTCTCTGATGTTTAGGCGATTTCTAGCCTTTCAAACTAATAAAAACTTCTCCCTTTTGTAAATAAATAATAAAAAAAAAGAAGTCGAGCAATCATTGAAGCTCAAAATTACATGGAGATAAGTAGTCCAACAATTTTCACAAGAATTATGTGAAATTTGTCGCTGTATACCCATAATAATTAAGAAGATAGAAAAAGCTCAAAATTAAATGGAGTGAGTAGTCCAACATTTTCCACAAGAATCATGTGGAATTTGTCGCTGTATACCCATAATAATTAAGAAGATGGAAAAAGGGGCGATATATATATTTTTTTTATTATTATTATCCGCAAGGGGTGATCTAGAAGACTCTATGTTATAGGGGACCTAGCGGATGTCCCTGCCTATAGACACATTGGAATATAACATAGTTTCAACTTAAATAAATTATCCATTCTACCCAACTGTTCTACTTGATAGTTGTAATCACCACAAAGTTTTAGTTACCATTTTGATATATATATATATATGTATGTATGTGTGTGTGTGTGTATGCGTTAGTTACCATTTTGATATATATTTCCCTATTTAGATCATAAAAGGCAATATTTATATGGAGATACATTGCCTAAAAAGTGAGGGTAGAGATGTATGGATTTATTAAAAGAATATTCTTTGTATCTTTTAAGAAAGAATTGATCTAATGGCGACAAAGTTAACAGACAGCAATCTAACGGTTGAAGAGGTTGCTCTCGTTTATATGCGCATTCCTAAAATGTACGTAGGGATGTAAACGGTTTAATTTGGTTGATTTCTAAGTTTTTTTTTTGGTAATAATTTCTAAGATAATTTTGTACCAACCAATAATTGTAATCAACCAACCAAATTAATAATTGGGCATTACAGTGGTTCGGTGTGATTTGGTGTGAGCAAGTTAGGCCTCAAAGTGCAATATAATAATATGCAATGTCAAAATGTTTTTATATGGGCTCTAAATAAACTCTAATAAATCTAGCTAATTGTAATGTGGTAGAAGGGAAATGTGTGATTCAGATTCGAACCGAGAACTATAAGATAAGGGATAAAAGAATATTTCACCTCCATCTTTAGGTAATTATCAAATGTAATGAAGGACAGAGTAAGATATAACCACGTAAAAGACGAAATAAAAGTAACTGAAAATATTCAGTTAGTTCAATTTTATTTGGTGGGCAAATCATTCATACAGAAACCGAACTAAAAAACCTATTTATTTAGTACTTCAAATTAAGCAAAGCAAACCGAAACCAAATAAAAATAACTAAAATTAACTGGTTCGGTTTGGTTTGGACATGCAGGTGGTTTGGGTTGACAACACGTTTTTCTTACCTCCCTACCGATCAAATGGATGGTTAAAATAGGAAATATTAAAAGCCCAATTGGAGCAAGGCATGTAAAAAAATAGGAAAAAAATGAGGCCTGTGATTTAACCTGGAGTAATAAATTAGCTAAAACAAAAATTGGAAGATTTTTAGTGCCATGACCTAATTAACTGAAAATGACTGCCATCTCCATCAGAGTGGAAATTCAATTCTATGTCTACCATTACAAAATTTATAATTATTTATTGAATATAAGCATACAAATAAAATAAAAGCACGGTTGCTTTATCAAAAAACAAATAATAAAATAAAGCAGGGTTCTGCTTCGTCTTTATGGCTCAAATCTGATACCACAAATAAGATTTGCTGATCAAACAAGAGAAAATCTTGCTTACGGACAGTCCAGTACAGAAAATTTACGGCGCTAAATCGTGCGCTTCAAAAAGTGCTTTGAACGGTACGAATTGAAAACCAATTTTGACTTGTTACAATTATTTTTATTGGTCAAAATTGAAAACACATCTCAGATTTGATTGCACGAATGAACAAGTAAAATTGCGCGCAGCCGTCTCTAGTCAAACAAAAGGATACGCGAGTGACTGCACGTACCAAAATGAGGTTAAATCACATTTAGCACCCTTCTACTTTCTGTAAGATCATATAGTTTGGCTACTCCACTCAGCCTATACCAAAAGGAAGTTAACTGTAACAATCCAGCGTTCACACTTTAAAAGTCAGGTTGCAATGTCACTGTTCTATTTATACCGAATTTATGAGGCTGAAAAAATGAGAGAAAAATTTGAATCAACACCTTATTTATCTTAAACTTAGGTCAATTTACTTCGCGGAAAGGTAGCAAAATTGTCGAATCCTTTAGTTAGGTTTAAGTCTGACAAGAGTAATATTCTATGACTCGCAAGTCGCTTATTTTCAAACCGACCCATTTACTATCCATTATTTGATTAACAAATTCTTTACACTGGGTTTAGTAAAGAGTTAAATGGTTTGACAATTTGAACGGGAAAATAGCATATGAGAGCAACTCCACCCCTTACTCAAATTTTCACTCAAATTTGAATAAAAATATGAGTAAAAGTTTCATTTGGTATTGTGCTCCAATGGCCAAACTCAAACCCAAGTACAAGTATGCACAAATGAGTAAAAACTTCATTAATGACAAAGTCGTAAATTTAAAGGTGTGAAATTTGTCTTTAAAAATTTGAGTAAGGGTTTGAGTCTAACCAAACTCAAATTTGGTATAGATTTGAGTAAGAAGTAGAGGAGGGTTTTGGGTGGTTTTTACTCAAATATGAGTTTTTTTTTTTTTAATTTTAGTCAAGATTTGAGTAAGAAGTAGAGATGCTCTCGCACGTGAGATTTTTCTCTCCTCATTAGGCGCTATTGCTAGTACAATTTTGCTTTGGTCCGCAACGTTACATCATGATGTTACTCCGGTCCCTAGGATTTTATTTCTGCCACCGAGAAAATGTGTTTTGACATGTGAATTATTGCCGGTCTGATGGATGCCATGTGGATGAGAGGGTGGCTAATTGCCACTTGACTTGAAAGTTTAAGGGTAAACTCTCACAACTAAATGTGGAGGGGCCCAATTGAGATTTTGGTTTAACTGAAAGGGTGCTCTTTGGTATTAACCCAAGCAGAGGAAAACAATCCCCCCCCCCCCCCCCCCAAGTAATTCAAAAAAAATTCCATTTATTTTTGGCGAGGTCCATAAATTATACTAATTTAGCAAAACAATTGCAAAGCCATCGCACAATATAGTGAACAACCAACAAATTTACTTAAACCTTTTGTTACCAGGGTTACTATTTTCAAAAATACACGTATAATGCGATGGATCACCATGAAAAACTTGTGGTCTTAGTGAGTGCAAAAATGACGAAGTTATAAAGATTTAAGACTCCTATTTATAGTGGTTAACACGCTATCATATTAACCTACGAATGTCAAATTGTGGTGGTACGATATTGTCTATTTTCATGATTATCATTTATCTCCTTTATAATCTGATCATTGATGCTATAAACATGACAAAATCCACTCTACAAGGAAAACAAAAGGACAAAGTCCACTTTAATTCCTATGGTTTGGGTCATGTGCGAATTCCCCCCTTATAGTTTAAAGGTGTGCACATATCACCCCTTGTGTTAATTATGAAGTGTGCACATAGCACCAAATTCCATATATTTTGACGGAGGTGTATCTCACACGCTTCCTGAATCTAACCAAAATCTAATCCAAACCGTTCATAATGTATTAATCCTAGAATAAGCTATCTTTGTAAAATATCAACTCGATCAAACATCAATAACCCAGTGATCTAAGTCTTGTTAAAATGAACGACAAATTTAAATTCCTAAATTTACATCATAATAAATTCGATTCGACCGTGAGGTTTTCAATTTTTGATCGACTTGAGTTTTGTGGTATGGATGTAATACTCGTCAAACTCTACAATGTCAACAATTCAGATCCAATTTTTAGCACATGGGATGGATTGGTTAGATTCAGGGAAGAAGAAGAATCAAGGGAGAAGATGAGGGCATATCGAACTTTTAATGCGCGTCCGTCACACTGTTATGTGCACACTTTTGAACGATAAGAGGTGTATCCGCACATAACCCAAATTACATGGGATCAAAATGGGCTTCGCCCGAAACAAAAAAAATGTTTGATAATTTCGCTTGTCCAAAATATGATATGACTATTGATAAGTGAGTTGGAATTTTGTAATCATAACAGTAATTAAGGAATGTGAAACTCGATCCTTTTGATTATGGTTATTAACAGTGTAAATGACCTAACTTATGACGCAGAACGTGTTTTGCAGGGTTTTTGTTCCTGAGAGTGTTCCCCTAGTTGGGGCACCACCACAAAAAGAGCAAACCAATCAGTTTTCAGAGAAGTGTTTTGTAAAAATTAATTTTGAACTAAAACGTAGTATGATTAGTTCCACCATTGATAATTCCGTGTGTAATTGGTTTATTTCGACATCGGTCCAACGTTGCATATCGATGCTGATGTGTGAAGAAAATTGAGTGGGATCCTACTCGTTTTAAATTGGGGGACTTTAATTTGGAGGAGTTGATAGAAGGGATTTGATTTTCGTACTCAATTTTAATTTTTATCCTTTTGTTTGTTTTTGTTCACGTTGAATGAATATCTTTCTCGATCTCTCGCGCGTATGAAAAATGTGAACAAATGATGAAAACGATAGAATCATAAATTCACGTGAATAAAGACAAAAATGAAATGTTTAAAAACTAAAGCCTATGCATATAACAACCAACTATCACTTTTCCTTTTCTTTTTTAAAGAAATTGTTAACCACCACCTTATCCGAACAATGAAGTTAGTAACTTAGTAGAGAGAAGAGTAATGTCAGCATTTATATCGTCAATAAGGTCTCATTACATCACTAATGGTTAGTATTTCTTTTCTGGCTATTTCAATTTAGCATGTCTTTATTAGACCCCAAATATATTCGAAGTGCCCACAAATTGAACTGAACATCCGATTATTAAAAAAAAAAAAGGTTTGTCTTTAGACTTAAACAGGATAATTAGAAAGGAGTTTAGAGTAATTAGTCTCCTATATAGTATATTGTTGATATATATCTCTTGTCATTGTTAAGCAATTAATTAGTGAGTGCGTAAAAAGGAATTAAATCAGAAGTGGATCATCTAGTTATTAGATAGAATATTTATGGACGGGACTGAATACGAACAATTGCTTTTCAGAGTCATTAATCAGTTGGGTAAATATACGCAAGCAAATGTTGCATTCATGATCATGAAAAGCTAGCCTTCTTGCACTCACTAATATTTTCATCCGAAAGTAGAGAATTATAAAAAAATACTATCCCATCCATCCACTACGCCAAAGATAAACAAATGGAGTAACGATCATAGAGGAAAAACATAATGTGAAATATATATATGCAGACACGAGTAGTCTCAAACTCTCTTCACAACGTGCATATTGCAAAAACATACCGAAACAAATTCGATCGGCAAATAGTGGAGTCAGAGATAAAAGACACTATATATATATATATATATATATACAGTCCCAATCTGGTAGGGGCGTCCTTATTTTTGCAAAATGCGGACTTCGGCTGTGAGCCGTTGGATCTCATCCAACGGCTCTGATAAAAGGGAGAAGCTCGCGGGTAAAACAAGGGGTGGGTCGGATAAAATAGTTATCGGGTCATAACCATCCCCACACGCGGATCCCATCCCCCAGTCACTTTACGCTATTCTGCTTCCTGAGTACACTTCCTCTCTCTCTCTAAGAAGATGAGAGAGAAGACAAATCGAAGACGACGAAGACTCCTGAAGAAGAACAAGATCGACTTCGAACAAGGTTTCTCTCTTTCTATCTCTCTCTCTCTCTCTCTCTGGCTCGTTGATATCTCAAAAGTTAGGGTTTTTTTCCAGATCGATGAACAAGACTTCGACGAAGGTCAGAGCGACGAAGAAGAGGACGACGAAAGGTATCTCTTTCCTTGGCTTTGAATTTTTTTTTTTTTTTTTCTGGAATTTAAAATTTATTGATTTTGTTCGAGTTAAATGGGTATCTCAATCTCTCCCTGGCTGTATTTCAAAAGGCTGTATTTCAAAACCTTGCCAATCTGCATTTTTTTTTTAATTTCGAGTTAGGGTTTTTTTTTTTTTTTAGAAAATTGGTTTACAAGGAAAACCCTAATTTCAAGTTAGTGTTTTTCGATTCGATTCAAAACCTTGATTGTTTGATTAACCAATATGTTTTGTCTCTTGATTTTTAGATTGCAGTGTTTGGAAGATATCGACGGAGTCTCACAAGTACCATTTCAAGCTTGTCAATCATCTGCCAATTCTAATCAAATATCTTACATCCCTCAAGTTAAGAATGACGTGATACTGAAAATTAATCAAGAGTTTGACACTTTAGATGCTGTTCAGAATTTTTACAACAATTATGCTAAAGAGTCATGACTTGGTACGCGAGCACATTCTAGCAGGAGGAATGGAGATAAAGAAATCGTTAGGAAGGAGTATGTTTGCTGCAAAAAAGGCCACTCGGTCCCCAAAAAACCCTGTAGAAAATAGTGAATCCGCTAAACGGCGTCGGGGGATAATTCGAGAGGGTTATTGGAACTGTTTTATTTCTAGAGCTATGTTTTTTCTTATGTATGGGATGTATTGTTCTCATACTCTGGTTTATTTTTTTGTATTGTTGAAAGTTAGTGGAAAACAAGGTGCAATTTGGAATCTGGAGAACAATGGAGTAGAATATGGTTTATTTTGTATTTCACTATTAAGAGTGGTGAATTGTGTGGTTGAATGTCCAGGATTACAAATTAATCTGGAAATCTGGATTGGAAATTATGGGAAATTTTGTATTGTTCTTAATGCTCGTAATCTGGATTGGTACATTGTTTAATCTGGATTGGGAAGGCCAAACAAGAGAAGGTGTAATCTGGAAAACTGGGGAAATGCAATGCTTTCTGTCGTTCCTATGGAAACACTGATTTGCAAAGTACCTTGCAGCTTCCCAACAATATATTTATGTGACACCTCAGAATTTGCACATCTCTTTAGAAAGTTTTGATCTTTGCTATCCCGTTCTGCGCAATCACGGTCATGCCTTTCTAATCACTTTGCTTTATGAGTTGTGACTGTACTAGAAATATGTGACTGGAATTTTTTGTATTCATTTGAGCTTATTGAAACTTGAACTTGACTTGTGTACATTATGAGGTTGCTACCACATACACTAGTTTAGTTCAGGTGGAAAATGCCTCTTCTGTAACAGTTGATGGACATTAATAAAAGCCCTATTTATGTCCTTCTCAATCCCTCCATCAATAATGCACAGATGTTTATGTTCTTTGCACAAATGTTTATGTGGTTCTTTGCACAGATGAGAATAAAAGAATGAATTAACTCTGTGACAAGCCTATGCATAACATGACAAATCTATTTGTTTGGAAGAGGAGAGCTGGAGAGCTATATGTCTGCCAGGATCTCAGTCCAAAACACAACCACAAAAACAAGGTCATGGTCCAACTTAATTTCAATACAAATTAGCCATACATCGCATTCTTTTATAAAGATCCAGATCAAAAAAATGGCCAAGGGTATAACCTTGAGAGCCAAAGGAAACACCAGGAAAAAAAAATTCCGAAATTGGCCAACCTATACTATGTTCACCACCTTACAACATAGCAAAAAAAAAAAAAGAAAAACACATTCCTGACTTCAATTCATAACAAAATCAGAGCGGCGCATTTGCCCGTTTGAGGTGGAAATGGACCAGAGAGTTGTGACTGGTTCTATGACTATTTTTTCAGCATTTTGACTATACGTTTTCATCCACATTCTTCTTCATGATGTCCACAACTGGAGGAATCCTTTCAACAGCCCCATTAGTAACTGCTAAAACAGAAAGAGGAGAGCCCAAGCAGCAACACCAACCCCCTCATTCCACACAAATGGAGCCAGAACTTCACTAGCAATAGGAGCAACATGTTGTTTTACGACCCACCTGTGATTTAGAGCTTATAGGAACAATCTTAGACTGACTAGTCTTATGCCCAAACACCTTACAGGACTTGCATCTTAACCAGGTTCATTTGGGGTTGCCATTGTTTCAACACCATAAGTTTTCCCCCATAGTGACAAGGCCCAGCTTCAACCACCTGTCTATACCTAATAGCCTTGTCAAATTGGAAGAAGAAAAAACCATCTTCATTTGAAAGCACTTTCAAAAGCTCCAATTTACCACAAAGATTCTGACCAATGGCAATAACAGCTATGAAAGGGAGCTTCTTATCAACAAAATATCCAACAATCCAATCCTTCCATCATTCAACCCCAGAAATTGCAACCCCCTCAGGAATATTAACACAGTTTATCATTCACAACAGTAGGAGGATAGTAACGCAAATTCATGAGCAAAATTTCAGGGCTTTCAGCAGCAACCATATCCTTCCAAGGCGTAGGAGAAGGAAGCTTACCAGTCAGAGAGATCGCAGTCCCAGCAATGGGTGTAGAAGAGGGAGCAGCAGGACTAGGTCTCGAAGTAAAAACAACTAATTTCGCTGATAAAAAAAAAAAAAAACTAATTTCGTCACATTCAAATTTTGGCTTTCACAAACCATAAACCCTAATTTTTTGTTTTTTTGGCACTCCCTATTTGGAATTCCTGGTTCCAAATTCAAGAAAAAAAAATACAGATTCGAAGCCACAGAGAGAGAGAGAGAGAGATACCTTCAATTGTTCTGATCTCGTCCTCTACTTCGTCATTCTTCTTTCGTCGATCTGAAAAAAAAATCCTAACTTATTGAGATAAGAACGAGCCAGAGAGAGAGAGAGAGAGAGAGCGAGAGAGAGAGAGAGAGAACCTATGTTCTTCTTGGATTTTCTTCTTCTCTTCGATCTTCTTCGATCGTTCGGTCGCGTCTGTTCTCTTTCTCTCTCTTCCTTTGAAGGATGTGTACCGTGGAAGACTAGGGAGGGATCCGCGTGTGGGGATGGTTATGACCCGACAACTATTTTACCCGACCCACCCCTTGTTTTACCCGCGAGCTTCTCCCTTTTATAAGAGCGGTTGGATGAGATCCAACGGCTCACAGCCGAAGTCCGCATTTTGCAAAAATAAGGACGCCCCTACCAGATTGGGACTGATATATATATATATATATATATATATATATATATATATATATATATTCTCCAAGGGAAGAGGCATAGATAGATTCAGAGCAAGAATCACCAAGCTCCAATAAGTCTTAAGGCCGAAGAAAAATAGTACAATTGATGAATCATCACCGTCGACAATTCCTATGTCCACTTGCAAATAGTTTTTATAGCTCTCAAAGAGAAAGTACGGCTCAATCAGAGTATTCTGTTCTATTTCCAGAATAAAAAATCGTAATTTTTGAAATAATTTCACCATTATGAGCATAACTAAAATCCATTACAAACATAATAAAACTCAAACAAGGCATAACCAATGAATATCCAAAAAACCAATTAAGACATAACCAAATCCAACTAAGGTATAACGAACAAGTTATGCTTTGTTATGATTTTGTTATGCTTATAATGGATTTTGGTTATGCTCATAATGATTTTATTATACCAAAAGTTACGGTGTCCCCAAAATGACCGGGGACACCGAAGTCATTCTCCTATATATATATATATATATATATATATATATTCTCCTAGGGAAGAGGCATAGATAGATTCAAAGCGAGAATCACCAAGCTCCAATAGGAATCCGATCAAAAAATTGAAGAAGTTTTAAGAAAAAAAACCCATATAACAAAGGAAAATGATATTGCCACACAATTTTTTGATAATGCCACACCCTTCAAGTGTATTTTTGCACCAAAAAATACACTTGCAAGGTGTGGCATTATCAAAAAATAGTGTGGCAAAATCACTACCCATAACAAATCATCCCAACCCAACAACTGGCAGAAGTACCCCAAGACCATGAACCACGGATCCCGCGACCTTGACCCGTTACCTAGAACCACGACTGCTAAACGACGTCCCCCCAAAAATTATCCCCAGCGGCCATGGGTTACATGGGATGGAGGAGGCGCGGCAGTGGCTGGAGGCCGATGGCTTGGGAAGGTGGATGGAAAATGATGGAGGAAGAAAAATTCTCAAGAGCCGAGATCGATCGAGAGTGGAGCACGACCATCGAGAGGGAGGCCCTAGCTCTCCTCCCGCCGGCGTCTTCTTAAACGCGGTGGTTTTTGCTATGAGATGCCCAATATTTTTAATATATGTTTTATTTCGCACCTCAAATGACAAAATTTTAAGTTTATTGGGTCTAATCCTTCTTCACTGGTGTTTTAATTGATAAAAATGAGCCATCATTTAGCTTATTCGCGTCTTTGTTTGTTGTGTTTTGATTGCACGTGTAATAAGAACAAGAAAAATAACTACACTTTGCCTTTTACAAAGGGGAAAAAACAAACCCACTTAATTTGCCTTCTAACGTGATAAAGGCCAACAAACAAAACCACACATGAAATCACCAAAAGTTGGAGAAGATATTGACAGCGTTAATTAGTTTTTTTTTCTTATTTTGTTGTTTTTGTCCGAGTCTGGTTACGATTAAATTAACTAAGCAATGGGGTTTTAGTCTTTTTAAGGGGGCGACTATTCGCAGCCCCGTATTTTCTCCCTTAGCCCGTTAAAAATTTCCAATTATACGCGATAGTTAGTTACCGAAATTGAGATACATTTTCGGCGTACAATTACTGAAATATAATATTTTTTTCAACAACTATTTACCGAAAATGTATGTTCGGCAGTTGTTTACCGAATGTTGAACATATTTTCGACATGTAGTTACCGAAATATAATCTTGTTTTCAACAGTAATTTACCGAAATGTTATGTATGATTTTCAACAACTACTTACCGAAATGTAATAGGCTAAAGGAGAATATATGGGGCTGCGAATTAAGTCGCCCCCTTTTTAAAGAGGGAGGGTCAAGATAATATTGTTAAATTGAGGTCTGAGGGGTATTGGGCGTATTGGTGGAATGGTAAGTGGTGAATTTGTCATAGATGCATGCATGTGCTTGAGTCATCTTTTCATTTTGGTAATTCTATGGGGTGACAAAAGGGTGGATATACCGAAACGGCATATTTGTACGTGGGTACACCTCGGGTTCCACATTTATGATCGATCGAAGGCGTTCATTTTATAGACAACATTTTTCCATTCAAATACATTTGAGTTAAAGAATCGGATAAATTGATCAAACACTCGATATGCGATTAAGCTCATTTTTTTTTGGCAATGCTAATTAAAAATAATAAATTATCTATAACATAAATGTCTTCGTTCGTCTGTGTTGGCCACAGGTGAGCCCCAAACATGCTCCGAGCTGTGCTACTTGCACATACTTTTTTACACGGATCATGCACATACTTTTTTGTGGGGTCCATTTTAGATTTTTCAAAGATGATGCGAATCGCATATTTTTCTTAAAATCTTTTCTTAAGTTATTCTAAAAAATCAGTTCGACCGGATATCGATAATGGCATCTTGAGAAATCTTAGGGCAAAACAAAATGATATGCCCTACGATTTCTGAAAAAGCCTTTGCCAATATTCAATCGAGCTAATTTTCTAGAAGAACCCTTCGAAAATTATTTTAAGAAAAATGAGCGATTCAAATCATATTTGTAAGACCTAAGGTGGGCCCCGCCCGTATGTGAATGATATGTGTAAAAAAATATGTGCCGTTCCTTTCCTTAAAGACTGGCCTATTACCAAAGAATTAATGGAAGCCTCAGTCCCTAGAAATCTTCTCCTTTTGGGTGTTTGGCCACCAGACCAAAACTCATTCCCATAAAATGCATTTTGGAAATTTGAAGATGGAGACAAAAGGCCAAAATTAAACCCAGATGAGCTTTCGACTTCTCATTTTTTACTCAAGGTAAAAAGACGTATCTGCCTCCGCTCTATCCAGAAATACAACCCCTGTATTAATATATGAATAACCGTAATGAAAGACTATATATCACGAGCAAAATATCAACATGACCGTATATATACTAATGTTCACGTTCATGTTCTTCTTCCCCCTATTTTTAACATCCAAATCAGTGGATAGTTAATTAAGGCATTCACCACAACTTCGCTTTGGTTTTTTGGTTGGTTTCTTGCATTTCTTTGGGTGTGGTTTGCGGGTGGCGTTTTCACCGGTGTGCCCGCAATCCATTAAATCTTTGTAATCTTCTTCAAAGATTTATATAAAAAAATTCGCTTATCAAAAAAAAATCAACTGCAGCTCCATGCCAATGACCAGAACATGTATACACAACTAATCAAGTATGTCCCACTTAGTCACACGTGTGATAAATGATATGAGAGAAATAGCCCACTCTCAATATTACGAGATTAGAGGTGGTTATAATTAAGAAACTCTTCACTACCATTATGTTAGTTTGAGTTTCGTTGATGGAAAGAAATTAAAAGGTTTTGAGGAAATTAAGGGTTCCTAACATGGTAATTAACTAGCTATATAACTATATAAGCCTATAATATCCATCAATCAAGTACTCAAGTCATGCATGTGTTAGAAGACTCCTAACAGTAGAGGATGTGAGTTTGGTCTTCAACTTAAAACAACAATGACCAAAGGTAAGTGTGATCTAATTTAATTTCGTTGCGTATGCTCTTATGTATTTAATTTATCTTACAGCGTGAACCAATTTAGATAAGGATCGGACTCCATCCCTATCCCTAACATGTGTTGACATGTTATATTTAATACTAACCCTTTAATGAAATTTATCTGCCTCTGTTGTACGGTATAATCCATCTATTAATAATAGATTATAGTCATTGTTTGAGGGGTATGTACTAAGAAACTCATAATTGCCTTGGTTTTGTCTTCATGGATTGTGGTTTTCTCATTTTTCGCCTAAAAACAAGAAGTAACTATAAGCATGCACTAGAGAGGAAATTGCCCATTTTAATAGTTATCTAATTAGAAAGATCTTTGCGGATCAAAAAAAGAAAAGAAAAATCAAAGGCAAATTACACTATATTGATTCATTTTGGGAAATTTCATTTTGGACCCTGCATATGCCGATTTACGTATTGTGGGAGGTCAAACTTGGGGAGGGCACAACGTAGTCTATGCAAAAAAAACTGACTCAAATGAGAACAAACATAGGATCAAAAAAAAAATGAGAACAAACATGAAAATAACTAACAATGGACTACCTTTCAATACTAGCTCATTAGTGTAGTTTCATATATGTATCTAATTACACTTAAGATCAAACACCTTCTTTGGGCTGATTTGATCTAAACCTAAATTTTGTTTTGGCTTTTTTCAAAGGTCTTACGTAATGTGCTTTTATGATTTGTGAACGATAACTGAATCAACACGTGAGATCTTAACTTAAATAGAAATCACGTTATGTTAGTCCTTTCAGAAAAGGCGCGCAGTTGACAAGACTATCTGTTAATTTTTTCTGTTAAATATGCTATCAGTGGGAACCACATGCACCGAACACGACATTGTTTATTCTAAAATTCCAACCAGAAAAGGAACTTGTGGGTGCAAAAAAACATATTGATGTAGGATGGAGAAAAGCTTATTTGATTACACTTTTATCACCTTATGGAGGCCAAAACTTAGGCAGGCTGCAACCTCTGCAATCCAAAAACAATTTAAATAAGTTTAATGGGTGCAAATCTTTCGATGAAATAAGCAAGATATAGATCAATAAAGTACTATTCTATAGTTTGCGCAAACAATGTAGTGGAACTTGTAATTCTACTAATTTGATTGGGGCAAAGTGATCAAATTAATGCACTTTATAATGCTTGATTGATATGCAAAATAGGAACATATAGACCAAATTAAACTTGGGGAGGTTTTTTTTTTTTTGATCAGCAACTTGGGGAGGTTACAACCTAGTATTTTGTGACCTAAAATCACATTAAAAAAGTATAATGCACGCCAATCATTTTGATCTTCCAAGTACTTATAGGTCCGTTTTGGCTCAATAATCATGCGGGATTTTTTTCTTTTGCCTTTATTTTAATTTTTTAACCCTTGTTAATTTTGCGTCAATTTTTTGTGAATTATTTGTTCATCTTGACTAGAGGAATCTAAAATAAAAAAAATTAAGATTAAAGTCTTTAAAAAAGTTTGCTAAAGACAAAAACAATCCACAATACACTTTTGGATTATTTTTGGTTTTCGAATTCCTCTAATCAATAGGAACTGATAAAAAAAAATTGCCTTAAAACTAACAAACGCGACAATAATTACTGTTATAATAATCCGACTTAATTATTTAGCCAAAACAGATCACTTTTAACATTTTCAATTCACTACAAATGCAACACAAGGCGGTGGAAACTTTTTGCTATGTGGGCAAGTGAAATGTCACGAGTGTAATGGCCCTTTAAAAGCACATATATATATTTTTCAATAAACTTCGTTATAAACGACAGACGAATTTTACTAAAGTCGTGTGTAAAATTTGTCACAAGTTCTTTCCACATCGCCATCAATGCTTTTGATCTCGTTATTGATTCATTCTTGTAAACTTTTTTTTTCTTCGTTTTGTGCGTTTTGTTGGCTTTTTTTTAATTTTTGTTAGATTCGCGTCATCTTTTTTGGATTAATCATCAATTTCGACGAGAGGAGTCTAAAAAATACAAAATTATGACGGAGAGCAAATAAAATTCATTCAAGACAAAAAAAATATCAAACAGTGATTTTATTTGTCTAAAGTGCCGTCTTATTTTTTCAATTCGTCTTGTCGAGACAAATGATTAATCCCAAAAATTACGATGAAAAACTAAACAAAAAGTTACAAAAAATTAAAAAATATCAAAATAAGTTTCAGACTTATAAGTTTACAAAAATGCAAAGAGTTGCTCTAACAGTCTTGGATATGAACTAAAAAAAGACCTCCATGGAATGTTAAAAAAGACATCATTGAATGAGATAAGGTTATTATAGGCAATCAACAATTAGTGCCGGCTCAAAGATATTTTGGACCCGAAGCAGAAGTTCTAATATGGGGTCATCTATTTTCGCATACGCATCGTGAAATTATTTTTTGCAAAAAGTTGAGGAAAACTTAAGGGATGGAGATTCAAACCTAGCTCCTAAAACATCCAAATAACCTAAGTTGTCATTCAACCAAGAAGACGTTACTCAAAGGCAATGGGAACTTCTTATTATTTAAAACTATAAATTGTATATTTTAGGGCCCTCTTCGGGCCAAAAAATTGGGGGCCGGAAGCGATGACTTCCTCAGCTTCCCCTCTAAGCCGGTTGTGTCAACAACTAGCGACATTCATGTATCTGGGGTTGACTTGATCAATGCCTGAGACTTAGGGATTAAGTTGCCTTCTCCTAAGATCTCATCTCTCGATCAAGTGCTATCAACTCGGCTTTAATTTTTTGAGAAACAAATCTTGGAACTCCAGTTAGGCCCAAATAACGCACTGGGTTAGCGCAGACCAACTATTCCCTATCTTTGGCTGGACTTGAAGTCTTCTTGGATGTGTTAACCAACCCAACCAGCTCAGTTCCAGAATATGATTTGGATGCATATGTTGACAGCTTACATTTCATTGGCATTTGGCAACAGTAACACCAAAATTGCTAACTCACCTGAACAAATCGTGGTATAGGGTACTAAAGTTGTTCTTTGCATCAAGGCGTAACGTACGTATACCTTCGGAGTTTGGTCCGTGTTTGTATAAGCAAAGTGACACTTTGGTCCGCAATATTCAAAATGTGCAAGATCGTTAGTTCCATATAAACCAGGTGATTCAGTAAGCTATGAGTTAACCTCAACAAATTCGCTGGATATTGGGGAGTAACATCACTGGTGGCTTTTACACTTTCCATAGCTCCAAAGCTGCTCCCTTGTGCCATAGAGCTGCCAGGTTTAGGCACCTCCATAAACACCACTTCTTTGAGATCGATGGTCCTGTACAATTTGCAACTCGACAACTTTTCAGATTTTGGAACTTAGTTTGAAACAATTTAGAACCTAAGAGCATCCCTATTGTAATAAGCAAATGGGTGTAGATAAGCAAATTTAACAATAATGTTCAAAAAATACCCCACATTGTAATAAGCAAAGTTACAAGTCTTTTAGCAAATAACCAAATTTCACACATTCCATAACTAAACTTAACAACTTTTATCAATAACCAAAACTCAATAACTCAAAAACACCCCACATTGGTATCGTCTCATCGAGACAAATAATTTGGTGTGGTCGGGTGCGTGATTGGAACTTGTTTACGATTAGACAAATGTGCATTGTGTATTGTGGGGGTTTTTATGGTTAGGGATGCAAAAAGAATCAATGTGAAGGTAGAAGTTGTAAAGTTTGATTATGGACTAAATGGATAATCAAATGCTGACGTGACACATTTTGGTTATTGATTTTGATTATTACCATTGCGGATGCTCTAAGAAGCAAATTAGACAACACCCCAAACTCAAATCTTTAAGCCAAGTTTTGGGAACTTACCAATACCAGTGGTATTTGAATGCACATCAACATTTCAATTATGCTCATGTTAGAATATCTCAGAAAGAAAAATGGTTCCTTGAAAACTTCATAGATCTTTTTGGAGGAAAAGAGATTAGTCCCTGCCTCCACTGACATAGCTTGTGGCCAACATATATTGGCTTCAACAATTCATCCGAAAAATGATCAATTCTTGTAAGGGAGTAAAAGTACAGTATATTCGGAAATTGTGTGTAGTTATATGAGCTCCTAATATTCCAAGGGATAGAAACAAGAAGATTAAGTTCTACACTTGATGGTTAATTGAAGGGCTTTGGTTACCATACAATAAGGTCATACTGCTCTTACCGCACAAATGGAAAAGATACATAATAAACCAATTGATAAATCTATAGAAAAGGATTCTAATACAGTGGTACAGATACTTCATGCCGAATGATGTGGCCTATTACGTTCAGTTGGAAATTGAAAAGTCTACTACTGCATGCGGTTCACAATTTCGGGAAAAAAAAATTCTATTATGGACTATAGTTGGCCATGTTCCTCTATGTAGCAAACTTTTGTAGTTTCTCTTTCGACTTGTAACTCTAGCCAGACAGTGAACTGAGTGAACAATAGGGCAACTTACATGAAATATTCCATTGTTGTCAAGTCCTAACGAAACAACTGCAACGTAAGCGTAGTATTGGGTAAAGTATGGTGTTCTTGTGTGATTGGGTTTTGATTTTCTTACTTTCTCCATTTGTATACCATGTCTAGGGTCGGCAAATTCCTAACATTTCCATTAATGAAAAATTTGATATTAATCGTAGCAAACACATAAATAGAAGGTATCATTTCAATAAGAGAGTGTATGGCTAACATGGACGTCCAAATGACATTCGCAGGGTTGGGAGATCAAATTGCGGATATCCTCACCAAGCCGCTCAAGTAAGTCTTCTCCAAGTTAAGAAACATTCTCGAAGTTGCTAAATCAAGATTAAGCGGAAATTTTGGAGCATAAACTCGATTTAGTACTTTGGCCCAAAAAAAATGAAGTCCAAGTCAAGCCCAAGTCAAGAAACCCAAAATAGAAGATATTTTACAAGCAAATATAAGTATGTAATTTCTAGAAGATTTCTAGAAAAGCCTTAAGAAATATTCTAGATATTTGTTGTAAGTATTTCTCACACATGTAAATCTAGAACCTACCTAGATATTATCTTGTAAAAAAGAAATCTAGAACCTTCCATGAAGTAGTATAAATATCGACGGGTTCTTTTCATTTTGTACTACGCCAAAATGTAGTGTAATACAAAGTGCTTACTTTCTCACTCTAGTCGCAAGTACTCTTCCATCCTCTGGAAAAGAAAATCCTTCCAATACAAACACCCAAATAATCCTCCCCTTTCCAACATGGGCGGCTTACCCAGGAGACGAAAGAACACCCATTGAAGTAAGTTTATTTGGGGATTCATGAGTACCAATTAGTGCACATATACTAATTGGAGTTAAGTTTATTTACTGTATTCTATTTAACACAATGTTGTTGGTAGGTTGATTTGGATGAAACCTATAACATTGATATGAAACAATTGGTGAAATTCGTAAGGATGATTTCAAGAAAGAAAGAACATTGTTCAAATCTAAGAAGGTTGGGATGGAAAAACCTAACTTCCCTGTGATCGTATATGTTCTTTTTTTGTAGTATTATACGCTCTAAAGAATCTTATGAACTTGATCTTTTTATGACTGTGGATGTGTTTTTTTTTCCAGCCTATATTGCTATGGTTACATGTAGGGTGTGCAGCTCAGGAATAAGAGCAAAAGATGGAGGATCTGCCCACAGAGGAGACAAAGAGAGAAAAAAATGAGACGGGAGATATATTAGGATGAAATGTAAAAGATGCCTGGGAGATTTTGTAACCCAAAAGAGAAGAAAAGGCCTCCATAACAAATAGGAACAGATAAGGGGAAAGAGGATCCCTTTGTCTAGGTCCTCTTTTTCTTAAAAAACAACCGTCATTAATGACCACAGAATACCTGGGAGTAGAGACACATTGTTTAACCCAGCCAAGGAATTAAGAAGAAAAACCCAGAACTGTTATCACTTCAAAAAGAAAATCCCAGGATACAGAATCATAAGCTTTTATTAGGTCAAGTTTAAGGGCCATCATTCTTATGACAGTTCTTGACCAGCAGTTCTTACATCAAGAGAACATTATCCACAATGGATCTACCTTTGACAAAGACAAATTGGCAGGGATTAATAAGAGAGGGGACACACTTGTAAACCACATTTCAGCAAGTAATGGGTCTAAAATCCCTAATGGTAGAAGGTGCATTGATCTTGGTAATAAGAGAGAGCTGTGGAATTCCACTCTCTAAGCATGTAAACATATTCTGAAGAATTGTTGAATAGCTTGATTTTATATTATTAGGAAATGACATGATAAAGTCATGTTTTTGGAACCACATTCTACTAAAGCATATGCGTAGACAATGGTTGATCCATCGGAGCTTTTCCCCATCATGGTGAGCTACTGACATGAAGAACCCCATTGCGATGCCATTCAAGGCGATTACCCAACCCGCACACTTAGCAGTGCCGGTTGCAGGAGATCATCCACGAGTAGCATGGTTTTCTAGTTTATGTGGTTCTAGCCTTCTAGGCATTATAACCTCACTCAGAATCATTGTTTAAAGAGATAATCATTGTTCTAGCTTTATGATTACAAGTTTGTCTGGTAGTTTTATTCAACTTTGCTAATTGAAATCTTGGATTTAGCTTGGTATTGATATGTGCATTTAAAAGGTTCCAAGAACTAGTTCCATTTAAATTCCCCCGTTGGGTATTTACTTATGAAACTCCGGCGAGAAGCTCTTGGCCATTTCTTGCTTGAAATGTATAGCCGAGGGTTCAACGCGTTTGTTGGGACCATATCCTTGGGTATTGGAAGGATACCACACAGAGGCCAAGAAAGTACTTTCATCAATCCCTAAATAAAAGTCCAGACCGCAAAATCTAGGTCTCTAAAAAGATGCATTTTATTCGTTAAAAAAATTTAAATTTTTTCACAAATCATTAAATATCAATGAGTTCTTTCAAGTTGTGAAAAAATTCGGAATTTCTTAACTTAAAAAACTCATCTTTTTAAATACCTAAGTTCACAGGCCGGTCATTTATTTAAGGACATTTATTTAAGGCCGAGAGATTATTGTTTTTATAAGTACTTGGAGACACGAGAGAATATCTCCTCTCATACAGAGTGAAGAGTGAATAGCAGAGTTTCTGGGATTTCGTTTTTTCTTGGAGGAGAGAAGAGAGGCACAGTGCAAGAGACGTCATGGCTATGTACAAAATATGGGAATTCAGAGGGAAAACAGAATCCAAAGAAAGGAACTGTGAATATGGAGATGTTGAGGAAAGGTGAAGTCGGTGAATCATGTTGAGAAAGCAGAAAAAACAAGTTCTTGTGGAAACCATCTCGTAAGAAAAAAAAAACTTCTTGTTAGCTGCAGTAACCACCACCAGTTCAGCAGAAACATAGCATAGGGTGCTTTAATTTCATCAAATCAGATAGTTATAAGTGGGAAAGTGAATGAAAATGAAATGCAGGAGCACAACCAAATGCTAATGTGCGGCATCTTCTTCTTCACAGAATTTTGTGTATTCTTTTGAACCCATCAATGATTCTAATTCTGACGCATTGCTTGGTTTCACCTTGATCATCCATCCTTCTTCATATGGGCTTGAATTGATCTTCATTAGAAAAGATAACCAAGTTAGGAAGCTAAGAAAACTAAATGTTCCATTTGGTTGTGAAGAAAATAGGGTGGAATAGTGATAATACAAACTTGCACGCGAAATCTAGTTGCCAAGAAGATTAGGGGACAAGAACGTAATTCATTCAATGGGGGAGCCATGATTTGAGTTCGGTGGGAGCCCAAATTAGGAGGAAGAAGATTTCACCGACCATTTTTTCCCTATTCCTTGGGCAAAAATGAGAAATAAATTTCAACTATCAATATCTTTATATCCTTTACTTGGACAAAGCATGCACACATTATAAGATCAATAATGCTTAACAAAAGTAGTTTAGCGATCAATCAAAGTTGAGCTCGACGTTATTCCAAATCCCGAAAAATCATTTGAGATAGATTCTGACTTAGCAATTAGAGAGAGGGGGGGAAAGCAAAATGTTAAAAGTCATTTACTGTAATTCACTGACACAAAAGAATCCACGTATATAAGTGAGTCACCAAGGGTCAAACCAAATGGGGTTAAGGCCTCTCAGCCCCTAAACAGCTCTGCTGATAAATTTCATAGGAGAAATCGAAGCGAAATGACAAATAGATATCTCAGAACTTGTTTTCATATCCATTTCTTAGCTGCCGCCTGCCAATGGTATAGCCATGTAGGAATTCAGGTGGCATATTCTGTCTTTTTGAAAATGTACAAAAGTATCTAGCAGACTAATGCACAAAAATATGCAATGTTACTGCCTGCAACATATGTGCTCCATGTGGCCAAACAAAACATGTATCCATAGAAATATATACAAGAGGCTAGAGTAGGGAGTTACCAAACCAGGTGATTCCGTAAGCTTTGAGTTGACCTCAACAATCTCGCCCGATATTGGGGAGTTAACATCACTGGTGGCTTTTACACTTTCGACAGCTCCAAAGCTGCTGCCTTGTGTCACAGGACTGCCAAGCTCCGGCACCTCCACAAACACCACTTCTCCGAGATGGTCCTGTATAATTTGCAACTCAACAACTTTTCAGATTTTGAAACAATTTAGCCATGTTTGTTTCCCCTTTTGAAAAAAAATTTCCTACTCAAAAAATACACATTACCTCTACTTACAATCATTACTCTCCACTCATTACCCATATCTCCAATCATTATTCTCATTTCTCTCTATCTCTCTCCACTCATTACCCCTACTTCCAATCATTACTCTCATAAAAAATTTCTTAAAAACTCATCCAAACACAGCATAATAGAACCTAAGAAGCAAATTAGCCAACACCCCAACTCAAATCTTTATGCTAAGTTCTGGGAACTTACTGAGTCCGGTGGTACTTGAATTATACTCAGTAGAATATCAGAAAAATAGTTCATTGAAAACTTTTGTTTTGGCTTTCGTTTTACGTAATTCGTAGATCTTTTGGAGCAAAAGAGATTAACCTCTGCCTCCACTGATATAGCTTGTGACCAATATGTATTGGGTTCAACAATTTACCCAGAAAAGGATCAATTTTTGTAAAGGAGTAAAAGTACAGTATATGGACTATAATTGGCCATATTTCCTCTATGCATGATACTTTTGTAGTTTCTCTTTAGACTTGTAACTCTGGCCATATAGTCAATCAATAGGGCTAGGGCAACTTCCATGAAATTTTCCATTGATGTCTGTCCTAATGAAACAACTGCAATGAAAGCATAATATTGGGTAAAGTCTGGTGCACTTGTGCGACTGCACTTTTGATTTTCGTACTTTCTCCATTCATATGACGTGTCAAGGGTATGAAAATTCCTGACATTTCCATTAGTGGCAAATTGGATAAAGGGTTCTGAGCAAAGGTTAAAAAGGTTGATTTCACTTTTATCCCCTAAACTATCCAGATTTGTTTACTTCGTCTCTCAACTTGTAATTGCACCTATTTCATTGCTTAATTATTAGATTAAACCTATTGGGTCCAGTTAATTACATGCATTCAAATTATGGACAGAAACTGTACCATGTTTCTGCACTGGGCTTTGACGCGCCAAATTTGACATTTTTCTAACTCGGTACAAGAACTGCTCTCTTGGGTTCAATTTACCCATTGTTGCCATACCATAGCCAATTTTTAAAGGGCTGTCCACGATCCGGATTGGAACGGATTTCTATGAATCCAATCCTAATCCGTATCTCACGATTTTTAGAAAATGCAATCCAATCCTAATCCAAAAGTCTCACGGTTCCATTCCAATCCGAACCGCGAGTCACGGTTCGGTCCTGATTTTATCCACAGATTTTCTTCCATAAAAATAAAATAATGTTACTGCCTATGAAGCACAGATACTCCAAAACCAGTCACGTACAGGTATCGGATACTTCCCGGACATCGATACAAGCCCGATACACCTCGATACGTATTGGATACGGCAAATAAGTATCCTGGAATTAAATTAAATGTTTTTATTTTTGGATACGATTTGGATACGGGAGAGATACGTAAGGATACTTTTGGGATACGGGGGGGGCCAAAAATGAAATTTTTTACACATATAAGTAGAAGCTGTAAGGGGGCACTGTAATAACACTATAAATTATGTATTTTTATGATAGGAACCCTAATATTATACGACTTCTCATCTTGAGATTGGAGTCGATATCCTGTGAAGGCAGACCAGTCGACTGCTCCAAAGTCCAAACCCTAGATTGCGACTGGTTCTCCAAGGTTCTCTCTCTCTCCACATTGGTCTGGATACTCCCTGTTTTTTAGTCTCTGTTTTTAGTTTTTACTTTATATTTGGCACACACACACTGACATATATTATATATACACAGAATTGTTGATCCTGGTGAAGGATATAGAATATGCTATATACTAGAATTTAGTCTGGAGGATATGTCCCTTATTAATTTTACACTCTTTTAGTTTTAACTTTTAACTCTGTTTGTTTGGAATGATTTTGTCTATTGTCATTGATATGTGCTTAATGCTTGGTATTGGCAATTTAACTACTTTTTTGACTTCTTATGCCTAGTAGGAGACTCATAATTATAAAAAACTATAATTTGCACAGCCTTATCCCCAACGTATCCGTATCCTAGTTTTTTAGGATTTGCCATATCGTTGTATCCATATTGTGCCATATCCGTATCCCATATCAGTATCCGTGCTTCATAGGTTACTGCCAACTAAAAATGCAAAGTGCAAACACTTATTAGTGTTATGAAATGTAACAACTACTAAGTGTTTGCAAGTTTGCAGGTTTCAAGGTTGAGATAACATTACAAGAAGTTAGTTCCACTGTTCCAGTCCAAAATCGTCCAACACAGCAACCAAATAAAGGCTAAGCATTGTCCAAATTTCACCAACAAAATATGCAAATTCTGGTCAAGCATTATCTACTTATTACCTTAAGTTTATAATACTGTCACATTAATGTAAAATTGTTAAAAAAATTCATAACAATTAGTAAAGTCATAACTATTTATAATTATTACACACACACACATTTTTATTTTTTAAAAATATCTCCGGTTTGGTTAATGCACGGTTTTGAAATAAAAATCCAATTCTAATATGTATCTCATGGTTTTTAAATTTTTGAATCCGTGTCCGGATCATTAATCAATGGACAAAATCCAAAAGGCACAGATCGGTTCGGCCTGGACCGGTTTCACGGTTCCCGATTTTTCTTGGACAACCCTAATTTTTTTGTACATTTAGTGATTTGCAGCCATCTTCACTCCTCCAATTTGGTTAGCATCAAGCCACGTGTACATGTGAAATGATTTTAGCTTGAATTTTGTTTAAGGGATAACCATTCCAATGAAGATTATGACAGGCATTAAGACGGACATTGGAAAGGAATACAAAAACAGAAATGATTTAGACAAAGATGCGTTCGCAAAATTCCCTTCAAAGCGTGTAAGTCCGACAAACATCGTGTGGCGCCCCCATACGTCAAACGATTTTGGATACATTTGGGTCTGGATATCTCTGTCCATAGAATTACTACAAAGAGAGAAGAAAAACCTGAGCATGATCAGTGATACCAATTGTAGCAACAGAGCCATCAACCTTCACCCATTCATGTGAAGATGCGTACTTCAGCCCCTCCAGAACTGCACAATTAAATTACTAATCAAACGTTTTTGTTTTGATGAATAACTACACATGTTAAAGAGACAAGAACAAAACCCAGAAACAAATGTCTTTTCAGGGGAAGGATAAAGGAGGAATCATTTTTTACCAGTAGAGAAGCATCTGGAGAGAGAAAAAGGAGAGAGATGAGATTTGGAAGCACAAGAGAGTCCCAGTGCATTTGCTGTTGAAGACGCCCATATTCTCAGTGCCATTGTAACTGTCTGAAATACCATACTTACGGAAGTTGCAAGCTAGTATTTGTGATCTAAAATCACATAAAAAAATTATAATGCACACCAATCATTTTGATCTTCCTAGTACTTATAAGACAATCTTCAACTCCTACCCAAATTCAAACTCAAATTTGAATCTGAGCAAAAATCACCCAAAAATCAGGTCCACTCCTTTACCCAAACTCATATCAATTTGAGTTTTACTTTTCACAAAATCAGGGGAGAACCAAATTTCAAACGGGTACTTTTTGGTGGTTTCGGTGGTACACAGTCGTGGTTGCTGGTGGTGGTCGACAGTGGTGGTTGATTTTCGCTGTGATTTCTTGGTCATTTGTCTGAAAGATGGTGGTGGTCGATGGTGGTGGTGTTTCAACATGAAATCTAGGTTTTCGGTGTCGTGGTGGTGGGTTTTCAGCGTGAGATCTGGGTTTTCGGCGTCGTGGTGGTGGTCAATGGTGGTTGTGAGATTTGGTTGTGAGATTTACAGTAGTTCGTGGCGGTGGTCCCTGCACAGTGGCGGATCCAAAAATTTCATATAGAGGGGTCGCCTATTGATCAGCAGTATTCCGCATAACCTTAACAGTCTAATATAACGAGAACATATATATAATGTTTAAACATTCTTCATTACGCACAAAACTTGAACTTAATGCATTTCTAAAACATTTCAAACATACGCACAAAACATTATAAATTCCTCCCTAAAAGTTTTTACCATTGACCCCAACGAGTTTTCATATTCTGAAAGTTTTGCATCATTTTATCATTGTCAATCCCATCAAAAACATCTCTTCCCATCTACACCACCAAAATAGAAATCAAAACCCCGAAGCCCTATTTTTTCAAGAACACAAGATTACCTATAAATTCAGTAGGTTTACACAAACATTAATAACTGAAAAGTCTAATAATACCTTCAATCGAAGGAAGGGAGGAGAGGAATTCGTCCGACGTTTGTTACTCCGGAATCCGGCAACCGGAGTGAGCGAGATGGCGAGAGGGATTCCTTTGCTGGGTTTCTTTCACAGCAAGTGTGTTCGAGAGAGAGAGGAGAGAGAGAGAGAGAGAGTGTGTGTGCGCGAGAGGAGTTTTTTGTGTTTATATGATGGAATTATAGAAATCAATGGGGTTCATAGTAGAGTACAAAATAAGGAAATATGAAGGGCTGAACCACACCAACTTCACATTTCCAAGTCTGACGACCAACTTCCCCCACCAACCTTTGTCTTCTTTTTTTTTTTTGATCCGCACCTTTGTCTTGTTTTACGTAGTACTATTATGTATGTACTGTAGTATTATCAAACCTTATTAAAAAAAAAAAAAAGGAAAAAAAACCCAGAAGATTTCAGTCACGTGACCCCACCCCACTGCTGTTTCTTTTCTTTTTCTTTTTTTCTTTTTAGGGGGGGTTAATTCGGAAATTTCCAACTACCACTCTGTTTCACCGCTCCCTCTACCGCTATCAATTTCACCTTACAAAAGTGTTTTGGATGGTTCGTATTTAAAAAAAAAAAAACTCTTCCAGGGAAACAGAGCGGTGGGTGTAGCAATGAAATCTGGATCATTAATTGCCGAGACGGACGGTTATATTGAGCGCTGCGGTGGGTAGCAGTGAAACAGTGCGGTTGGGGGTAGCACGACTCGTTTAATTGTATCCGCCCACATATATAAGCTACCGTCATCAAACTACAGATGATCAAAAAAACTACAGATGAGAGTTACCGAAAGGGTTTTGGAGCTCCACTTATGTACAAAAATAGAGCACCAAAATCAATTTCCATACCAAAAACTTCTGCATGCTAAAAAAAAAATTATACCTTTTGTTTTTTCACTCACATCACTTCTACCAATTTTCTTTTCCATCATCTGTCTCTCTCTAATTGAACTGATCCCTATTCCCTAGTCCTCACCACTTTACCATTTGAACAATTTTCCCACTTTCTAGAACACCCACAACGGAATAATTGGGAACACAAAATATTTTTTCTTGAGCTGGATTTGAAGTCTTCTTGGATGTGTCAAGGGTTATTTTCAAGACACCTCTTCAACTATCACGTTTTATCAATATGATCCCTCACATTTAAAATCAAACTCACTCCCTCAACTTATATTTTCCATCAACTCATGTTGACAAAACGTGATAGTTGAAGGTGTGTCTTTGCAAATAACCCATGTGATAAACTAGAGCAGCTCAGTTCCAGAATTTATTTGGAAGCATAGTTTGACAGCCGACATTTTACTCCAAAATCACTAACCCACCTGACAATTTGAAGGGTAAATATTAGCTCAATCCCCGGAACTAATGGGATTAGGGCCGGCTCTGGGCACACTCCGAGGACCTCAGTGTAGCCAGTAACCAAGCACTGGAAGAAAAACCACTTGTGGAAACCAGTCCACATGGAAATAACTTTTTGTTAGATGCAATAACAATCGCCAGTTCGGCAGAAACATAGCATAGGGTGCTTAAATTTCATCAAACCAGATAGTTATTGTCATAGCTTTTGTTTTGTTCATGAAGCAGCAGTAGAACAAGTGCGAAAGTGAAAGAAAATGAAATGCACGAGCACAATCAAATGCTAATGTGCAGCATCTTCTTCTTCGCAGAATTTCGTGTATTCTTTCGGACCCATCAAGGATTCTAATTCTGATGCATTGCTTGGTTTCACCTTGATCATCCATCCTTCTTCATATGGGCTTGAATTGATCTTCATTAGAAAAGGTAACCAAGTTAGGAAGCTAGAAATTCCAATTCGTTGCGAAGAAAGTAGGGTGGAAGCAATACTGACAATAGAAACTTGCATGCAAAATCTGGTTGCCAAGAAGATTAGGGAAAGAACGCAATTCACCAATGGTGGAGCCAGGATTTGGATTCGATGGGAGCCTATATTAGAAGGGAGAAGATTTCAACAACCATTGTTTCCCCCTATTCCATGGGTGAAAATGAAAACTAAATTTCAACCATCAGTATCTTTATATCATTTACTTGAATATGCTTTATATCGTTAAAGCATTCACTTTAACGATATATCAAAGCAGACCCCGACGCTCATTCAAGCCCCGAAAAATCATCTAAGATAGATTCTGACATAAACTTCATCGCAATATCTAGCAATGAGAGAGAGAGAGAGACAGAGAGAGAGACTCAAACTTTTCTTCTTTTTGTTTGGGCAAGCAAAATGCTAAAGTTACTGACTGTAATTTGTGAACACAAAAGAATCCACGTATAATCAGTGAGTCACCATGGGCAAACCAAATATAAAGGGAAAAAAAGTGGCAGGGGTTAAGGCCCCTCAGCGCCTAAACAGCTCTGCCGATAAATTCATTGAAGCATCATAGGAGACATTGAAGCGAAATGACAAGTAGGTATTTCAGAACTTGTTTTCACATCCATTTCTTAACTGCCAATGGTATAGCCATATAGGTATTCAGGTGGCATATTCGTGTCTTTTAGAAAAATGTACAAAAGTATCTAGCAGACTAATGCATAAAAATATGCAATGTTACTGCCCGCAACTTGTGTGCTCCGAGTGGACAAACAAAACATGTATCCACAAAAATATACAAAAGAGACTGGAGTAGGGAATTACCAGACCAGGTGCTCCAGTAAGCTTTGTGTTGACCTCAACAATCTCGCCAGATATTGGGGAGTTAACATCACTGGTGGCTTTTACACTTTCCACAGCTCCAAAGCTGCTGCCTTGTGCCACGGAGCCACCAGGCTCTGGCACCTCCACAAACACCACTTCTCCGAGATGGTCCTGTATAATTTGCAACTCAACAACTTTTCAGATTTTGAAACAATTTAGAACCTAAGAAGCAAATTATACAACACCCAACTCAAATCTTTATGCTAAGTTCTGGGAACTTACTGATACCACTAGTATTTGAATGCATATCAACATTTGAATTATGGTCCTCGTAGAATATCAGAAAAATGGTTCATTAAAACTTTTGTTTTGCTTTTCGTTTTATGTACTTCATAGATCATCTTTTAGAGGAAAAAAGATTAGCCCCTGCTTCCACTGATATAGCTTATTAGCTTTTGGCCAGTAAAGAAATCAATTTGTAAGGCAGTAAAAGAATTGATTTTCCAAAAAAAAAAAAAAGGCAGTAAAAGAATTACAGTACTCTGAAAATTGTGCGTAACATACATGGGCTCATAATACTCCAAGGGATGGTAACCGGAAGATTTAGTTTTACTATTGATGGTTAATTGGAGGGTTTTATTTACCATACAAGGTCATACCGCACTTACCGCTCAAAAGCAAAAGATACTTAATAAAGCAATTGACAATTCTACAGGGAAAAAAAAAAAGGATTCACATACAGTGGTAAAGATACTTTATGCCGAATGATGTGGCCTATTACAACAGTTGGAGATTCACGTCATTCTGTATGAATTTTCTGTTACAGACTATAATTGGCCATGTCTCCTATATGTAGGATACTTTTTTAGTTTCTCTTTAGACATGTAACTCTAGCAATATAGTGAATCAATAGCTAACTACCATGAACTTCTCCACTGCTGTCCGTCCGAATGAAACAACTGCAACATAAGTGTAGTATTGGGTAAAGTCTGGTGTTCTTGTGTGATTGCACTCTTGATTTTCTTACTTTCTCCATTCGTATGCCGTGTCAAGTGTCTGCAAATTGCTAACATTTCCATTGATGGAAAATTTAATAAGCATTCTGAGCAAAAAAATAAGGTTAACTCCACTTGTATCCCCTAAAGTACTCAGATTTGTTTACTTCGTGTCTCGACTTTTCATTGTACCTATTTCATCGCTTTATAATTGGATTAAACATTCTGAGTCAAACAGATTACATTACATGCATCCAAATTTTGGACATAAAATGTCCCAAGTTGTGTACACAGGGCTTCGACATGCCAAATTTGACATTTTTCTAACTCGATACAAGAACACCTCTCGGGTTCAAATTATCCGATTTTTTGCCGCACCATAGCCGGGTTTTTTTTACATTTAGCGATTTGCAGCCATCTTCAGTCCTCAAATTTCGTTAGTATCAAGTTATGCGCACATCATGCGGGATGGTTTTATCTTGTATTTTGTCTAAGGGAACCAAAACTCAGTGATGCATTCCATGACAGACAAAATAAAGGAAAGGGTTATGGTTTCTTATCAAATCGCTCATTGGGATTGAGTATTTTGGTGAGAAATGGAAAGAAAAGTACAAAAAAGGGAAACAAACAATTGTTTTGATTGGCCCTTCTCCACATTTCTCACCATCCAAAGGGATAGACATTGGGAAGGAACATAAAAATGGAAATGATTTAATGATTTATACACAGATGTGTTCGCAACATTCCCTCCGATGCGTGTGGGTCCCAAGTGTTGTGCCGTAGGATCCAAACCAAAACACACAATTTTTTTTTTTTGATAAGTAATACCAAAACACACGCACCCAATTGAACACAGAGACAACAGATTTTACGCAGTTCGGCAAATCGCCTACTCCACGGGCAGCAGATTTGTATTTGGAGGATTTAAAATCTCTCACCCAATCCCAAGTGTGTACCCACCCAAACTCACAAACCCTCAGATCTCTGTGATGCTTTTCAACATCAAAATACGTGGGTATTTACAGGGAAATAAACCCATGTTTATATGTGTCCATAGCATTACTAAAAGGATAGAAAGGGAAAGACCTGAGCATGATGGGTGATACCAATTGTAGCGACCGAGCCGTCAACCTTCACCCATTCGTGTGAAGATGCATACTTCAGCCCCTCCAGAACTGCACAATTACACTTGTTTGTTTTGATTTGATATATAATTACACATGTTAAATAGAACTGAACAAAACCCAGAAACAAATATACTTCAGGGGAATGATAAAGGAGGAATCATTTTATACCAGTCGAGAAGCATCTGGAGAGAGAAAATGCAGGAGAGAGATGAGATCTGGAAGCGCAAGAGACTCCCAGTGCATTTGCTGTTGAAGACGCCCATATTCTCAGTGCCATCGTAAATCTCTGTCTCTCTCTCACCCTCTCACTCTCTCTATCTCTCTCTCTCTCTCTCGGTGGGTGGCTGGCTATAGTATAATCGCAATATAGAATGCGAGGCTGTAAGTATTTCTGTGGTTTTTTATCTTTGGATGAATGGTGGGCAATGAAAGCCTGATCCTAGACCTCATCGAAAAGCCCAACTAGTTTCCGTAAGCCCAAGTGATAAAAGAATGTTTCTAATCCTTTATAACCTCTCAACTGCTATCACACTTTTAGGGGTTAGTTCACATGGAGCATTTGCTCCGATTTTAAATCGAGCCGCTAGTAATTGATGGTAGGTTGGAATTAGTCAAGGTTAGTTTGTCCAAACACCTGGTTATAAAAAAAAATGCAATGTCCAGATTTTCCTGTGTTAGTGTTTGATTGGTAATTGAATAATGAGACAATGCACATTATTATATTGTGCATATGGTTGTGCAAAAGATTGTGTTACTAAAATATCCCTAATGAAACATTAATTTCTTGTGACATCCTAATAAATCACAATATAAGGGTCAGTTTCCGTAATCAAATGTGGGTACTAGAGTATATTGTTCAACTATTTTATATATCTATTGTAATTCCATAAGAGGGGCGATATATTCACTAAGTGTGAGATGGGAGTTTGTTTTCGCCCTTTTCTTAATAAGCAAGAAAAAAGGACTTTCACAAAAGTTGGTGTGTGAATGTCGCCTAGGTGCGAAACAAGGGCGTACCATGAGCTAAACTGCTCCGAGTGTTGATGGTGATGAAATGCGCCTGATTCGTTAACCTCCTTTAAACTTGGCTTGGTACTTAAGGAGTGATGTAGAACACGTTGAGGCCCAATTCCATGATCAGCTGGACCGAGCCAAGCCCCGAAAGTCCAAACGGTGTTTAATTTCAGATTACCCAAATTGGCTAAATTCGGGTAATATTGGAATAGGCCCAAACTCGGTGGGTTGACTTATTTTCGCGCTGCGGTCCATACTCATCAACCTTAAAGGTTGATGATGAACGGTGTTTTTCGGCCTAATTCCTTCGTTTAGGCTTTCAATTGCGTTATTTTGCCGTTTTAGGAAAGATTTGTTTTTTTAATAACTCCTAGATCGTATTTCCTTTTCAGTTGATTCTTTTTGGGAAAGTCTTGTTTTTCTTTCCCGTTTTCAATTTTAGGAAAAGCCCCAAATTCTGGAACTTTTTAATTTCCAAGTTTATTTTTAGGGTTTTAGGGTTTCGGCCTATAAAAGGGTTTGTAACTTAGGGTTTATGGAGCTTTTTGATTAATAATATTGCAGAGAATTTCTCTTTCATTCTTGTGCGCAAGAATTGCTCGTTGCGACAGGTTGATTATCTCGTTTGGATTAATACGCTAACTAATCTCTCGTGAATTCCGCCGCGTCAAGGAGAAATAAAGAAGCTAATGGTTCAGGTTGCCTCAATAAAGAGAGATTCTAAATTTAACAAGCTAAGATAAAATAACAAGTGCGAGAAAAAGAAAGAACTACTTATGTTATATAAAGGTTAAAATAGCTGAAAATATAAACAACTAAAGAGAAAACTTTTAGACAACTATGGATGATATTAAATTAAGAAATTATGACTGCTATGAGCTTGTTGGTGCATGGACCCCTTCTAAAATTGTCTAAGGTGAAATTTGAATCCCCTATAAACAAACGTCTGAGCTGCTGAGGAGAAATCGGAGCCCATGAAGCACATCTTCGGCCCCCTTTCTTCAGAAGTCACTCCTCCTGAGATGCCAAGTGTCCCTTGACCTAGTCCATCCCTCTTTATTTGCTACTGAAAATAAATCTTAGGGCGTCACATGTTCCGCTCCAGATATAACTTGAACTCAAATTTTATGGGATGTTGATTCACAAAACTCGAACTCGTGCCACGGCAGTGCCGCCTTTCATTAGTTAAAAGAGAGTGCAGCAGTTGGCATTCAAAAGTTCGATTGAATCCTCCTGAAACTTGATGGAGCAAAATCGGGTTCTTGTTAGCAGAGTGCTGTTCTGATATTTTCCATCGAAAGATTGTAACAAGTAATGTTAGGATTTTCTTATATGCCAAATATTTCATGGGAAGTAATTTTCAAATGAGAAAGGTTTACTTTGGAATAATGACATGTTTCCAGCTTAGCTTTAAAATGAAACAGCAAAGCATTGTGCTTGCTTAGAAGTAAAACCATAACAAATGATGCTTATTGCCGATTTAAAAAAAATTAAACAAATAATGCTTATCAAATTTTGATGGGTCCACCTCACCTTCAAGCTTGCACAAGTTTTAGGTGAAAGTACTGTTATGTTAAACTGAATCAAAAGAAATGGAAAGTGGAGAAAACGGTACACATATCTCGGTGTTTCGCACCGGCCTTAACTGGTATGATATACCCAAGGCAGATTAGGGGTGCAAGCGGAGGCCCGGGTCCCCGCACAACTTCAATTATCACAATATTTCTACTACATTTTAGGTTTCATTGTAAAAGTTATGAAAAAATGTCCCATCAAAGTTGTGTTACTGGTAAATGAGGATGATATTTTGTTGGGAAAATTTCAAAATGGCATCTGAACTTTGCACCAATTGTCACATAGACACCTGAACTTAAGTTTATTTTAATTAAATACATGTACTAACAAAATTTCCAAATTTAGATACCTGAACTTAAGTTTATTTCAATTAAACACATGTACTAACAAAATTCCCAAATTTAGACCCTCGCTGTTATACTCTATTCCAAAAATTGTTGACATGGCATCTCCAACCTGTTTAAGTTGCCCCATTGCACATGTTTCCAACAGACGACGTTGCACCCAAGGGAAACCCATAAGCAAACTTCAGGTCTGGGGTTGAAAAGATGTGCAATGGGACAACTTAAACGAGTTGAAAATGCCATGTTAGCAATTTTTGGGACGGAGTATAACGGCGGGGGTCTAAATTTGGGGATTTTGTTAGTACAAGTGTTTAATTGAAATAAACTTAAGTTCAGGTGTCTAAATTTCGGGATTTTGTTAATACGGGTGTTTAATTGAAATAAACTTAAGTTCAAGTGTCTCTGTGACATTTGGTGCAAAGTTCAGGTGTCATTTTGAAAATTTTCCTATTTTGTTGTTAATTTATGAATACACATGTGGAGTGTCCTTGATTGGTTTCTTGGCAATTGTAGGTTGTGGGTCTCAGATTGGATAGATGATTGTGAGCATAATACTATTTTCTTGCTCCTTTTAGTCTTGTAACAATTTCAAGATAAATGAAATTCTTTTGTTGTTCAAAAAAAATTTATGAATGCATGTGATTCGATCCCCTCGTATCAAGAATCACGTACCGACTTGTATCGAAAATTTCAACTGGTCCACAAATACTGGTCGATTGTTTTTTCTTATGATAAAAAGGGTTGAATTTAAGGTATTTTAACAAAATTCAGAGTCCATTTTATATTAATCTTGTTAATTCGTAACGAGAACTAGCATTAAGGTGTATAAAAATGTATAAAGACATATATTGTGATAAATCTAAAACTGTACTGAGATACAAACAGATGTTGGTACGTACCATCTCAGCAGATAAAATGGTACATTAGCAGGTATGAAATTGATAACTTTGATCCAAACACAACCAAAACAATTAACAACTACTTAAGGAGTAATTAAAACACTCTCTTCAAAATTTGGAGCAGACTCGTTCGACAAAATTACGGTGAGGGTCAAAATTTGTTCCCTGTTTTTACTTCCGAGTTTACAATCACTCTCTCCCCTCAAATTTGCAGGAAGTTCGGCCTCGCCCATTCCTTAATAAATTAACAACAAATTAAGGAGTAATTAAAACATGTGGGGCTATTTGAGTGGGCCAAATATGGTTCAAATAGAGTTAGGGTATTGTTGATCTCATAAGGCACATGAAAATTGTAAATCCCCCGTGAAAACGAAAGAGAAAATTTCAAAATGGCAACTGATCTCATACAAATCACGCATAGGCATCTAACCTTATAATATTATCAAAAAGTACCTAAGTTATTTAAAAATCTATCAATTTTTCACCCGCCATTAACTTCCATACAAAAACAGACGGAAATGCTGAAATGACCTACATCTGGTCATTTGGAGGCAAAACAATATACATTTTGGCAAAAACAAAAAGACATTACTGTATTGATTTCTCCCGCAAAAACCCACCTGTGAGACCATAGAGTTCCAATGGTTCGTTATGAGAGTAATACTTATAAGACTTCATCTTGGTTATTGTAATTGTTTGTTTTTGTTGAACTGGTTATTGAAAATTTTGGGGATCAAATTTGTGTGCCATTTTTTTGGTAGAACTTGAGATGGTGTGAGGCCAATGAAGGAGAAGAATGAGATGTTTGAGGATTTTGGGACATCCCCATTCCACTTAACTTTTTCTCTAACTTTTAGTTTTGTTTTTATTTAAATTTTTTTTCGTGCTTCTTAGTTTTGCGCCTCACTTTTTTTTTTTTTCTGATTCGTCTTGTCAAGATGAATTAGAAAAGTATAAAAAAATTTATATATTTACCTAAATATTTTGGGAAATGGTCAATTTTTTTGACTTAAAAGTGATTATTTCCTAAAATATATGGGTAAATATATATATATATATATATATATTTATAAACACACTTTTTCGATTCGTCTTGTTGAGACGAATCAATAAGTCACAAAAAGTTGGCATAAAATTAACAAACGTAAAAAAAAAAGAAAAAAGAAAAACAAAACTAAAAGTATAGAAAAAGCAAAAATAGTTGTTATTAGAAATCTATGGCCCAACAGGTGGGTTTTGGCGAGAGAAATCAGTAGAGTAATGCATTTTTCCCCAAAATATATATTGGTTTCCCTCCAAATGGCCAGGTGCAGGCCATTTCAATATTTCCATCTGTTTTTGGATGGAAAGTTAACGGCGGATGAAAAATTGATGGGTTTTTAAATAGGTCAATGCGTGATTTATGTGAAAGATCAGGTACTGTTTTAAAATTTTCCCAAAAGAAAATGACTTTAAGAACAACATTAGTATTGTTCCATTTTGTGAAATGTCCCCGAAGGAACAAGAACAACTTTTGTAACGGCCCTGATTTTTAGTAAATAAAAATTTCGTTAAATATTTGAATTTTATTTTTAATTACTTGGTTTCTTTTAAAAAAATTCCTTTTTAATTCTAATAATTCGTCATAATTAGATTTGAGACTTATAAAATTTTATCTTTTTACACCGGATAATCTAGTCATTTTCTAAAGACAAGAATGCTTGTAGAAACACTTGTATATTTTCCTAGTGAGTGAAATAAAATCTTTAAAATTACATTTCTTGGCTAGAAATCCTATTTGGCAAGTCTAGTTAGTTTATAACCGACTGGTTGGAAAAACCAAACTAACAATTCACCTAGTTACAATTCCCTAACTTTAGATGGACCTTTTTGACCATTTTTGAGCCTTGTGAATCTTTCCAACCCTAGACTAGAAAATCTTTATTTATTTTATTTTATTATTTTAGTTCTCTTCTTTAACCATTGGGCAATAAAAGTTAGGAAAATCTTTATCCTTTGGACAATAGAAAACCTAAATTTTCTATCAAAGATATTCATTACTAGATTTGATTAAGTACTATTATATAGTTAAATATAGATTTTTATACATGTTAAAAGGACATTTTGGTTATTTAATTATTATTCAAATATGAAAATTCCTTATTACTTTTATCCATTAGTCAATATTTACTAGGGGATTTATTATCCATTGGATAATAGCACTAGTCTTGCCAACAAGTACTATGGTTATTTTATTAAATCATTCCCTAAGATATCCTAAGTACAAATCTAGGATTCTAATAAGAAAACATATGCCTAATTAGGATTATTTTAATGGGGAACTTTGATCTTATAATTTTATATTGGATATGGGAAATCTACTTAGATCTCATAGTACCATAATATATGTATATTTGGACTTGTATATATATATATATATATATATATATATATATATATATAAAAGCCTACAAGTACACATGTATTAATAGCTTAGTTTAATAGGAAAAATCTTGGTTTGATATTTTATTAGACCACCTAGTACTCTAAATATTTTTGTTAAATATATATTGGTACTAGAAGTGTGTGTGTATATATATATATATATACACATATATGTACTAATACTAGACAAGAGAGAGAGAGAGAGAGGTAGGGAGGCCGAGAGAGAGAGGGGAGGAGAGAGAGAGAGAGAGAGAGAGAGAGAGAGAGAGAGGAAAAGAGAAGGAGATTTGGTTGTCCTTGCCTTGTTCTTCCATAATCTTCTTACATCCTATCAATCTATGCAAAAATCTATCTTCTATTGTCCTATATTGCTCTTTTAATCACCAAATCTTGTACAACCCCTCCTTTCTTCCACAAATCCTTCCAAATCAACTCCAAAGTACCAAAATCTAGCCATGCATGCCTAAGAACTAGGTAAAAGATGTGCAAGCAACCCCATAATCTTCAAAACTTCTGTGATGCTCCCAAGTGGTATGGGAGCATCATACTCCCAATGAATTACAGCCTTTGGATTGAATACAGATAAATCACAACCCTTGGATTAAAACTAAAAAACTAAAACTAGGGTGGTTTTGTTGAAAACGAGGTGGTTTTGACCAAAAGAACAGAGAATTACTTACCACAGAACATGCAACTTATATCATTTACTAAAGCAGCACTTATCATTGTATAAGGTAACACTTACCATAAAAACAGGCAACACTTACTACAACCGGTTCATCAGGTAACAAATTGCCATATTTGACCCAAAAAAAAGAAGGATTACTTACCACAGAACGGACAACTTATACCATTTACAAAGACAACACTTTCCATACAAACAGGCAGCACTTACTACAACCGGTTGGTCAGGTAACAAGTTGCCATTAAGTAAAAAAAAGAAAAAAAGAGTACCTGATTTTTTGTTTAAAATTTGCAAATTTGCAAATTTTAGAGATTTATATATTAGAAGAATTATTAAAAAATAGTGTTCATTTATAAATCTAGTTTAAAATTTTAATTGGTTATGAAAACATAAAAATTTGAAAAATATTTTCCATAATTTTCAAATGACATTATAAATGTATTTAATTGATTAATTTTAAATAATAATTTGTTAAACATATATTTAAGTAACTTAGTTTTAAATACTATGGAAAAAACAAGTTATTTATTAATATTTTGATAGCTTACAAATTTAGTTAATATATATTACAAAATGACGCTACAAGTTGATTGTTACAACAACGTTGTATGATAAATATATTTTTTGTTTAATAGCAATTGAATAATTTTGTAGAATTCTCTAATATTTAATGAAATTAGGCTATTCAAATTCATTAATATAGTTTATAGTGATCAATATGATATATTTTACAAATCTAACAATTAATAGTGCTGATACTAATATATTTGGCAGCGATCAATCAACGAGAGTTGATTCATTTATAATTGATTGATCTGGTTATATGTTCAGCCAATTGATCAAACAATTTGAATCGATTAAGATCATATTTGGCAGACGTGGTAGTTAACAATGATGTTGAATGACAGTGATTAGTGAAAATTAATATAATGGGCTAAAGTAGAATGACTAATTTGTTTAATTGCTTAACCATGAACTAATCTATTTCAATCCTTCAAGTTACACAATTTGCAAATTTCAAAACTGGTTATTTGATGGTTAACATTGATCATTTAACAAATGAAGGAGTATGAGGTTAACATTGATCACTTTGCTAATGTAAGAATAACCACTAGTGAACCAGTAAATTGAAATATCTCATTTATTTGATCCTTTTTTAAAAATAATTTTATTAAGATGACTGCTTTTATTTAATTTATCATAAAAGTAATACAATATATCTAAATAAAATTTAATGTGGTAGGTAATAAGACATTAATGGTGATATAAAATAATGGTGATATACATTAATGTCTACCTATCCGTCATTAATGTCATACTTACTATAGAATAAAGTTTACTTACCAAAGAATATGGCTAGAGATACCACAAAAACTAAATTTTTTCAACGGATTAATATTCGTTGATAAAACTTACCACGTTGTTGACAATACTTACCATGAAATAAGGGAACAATGACTATATACTTACCATGAAATAAGGGACTAGTTTTATCACACAAACTTATTAACGATTTGCCAATTGCCATGTTCACCAACCACCAATTATGACATTATTGGTACTAGGTTTCTCCATACTTACCTTAAACCTGCAAACTTATCCACTCTAATTTCTCTAGTTCCCATTCATCTCTCCTCTTGTCCAAAAAGCTCTCATTCATCTCTTCTCTTGTCCAAAAAAATGAAGATTTAAGAAGAAACTCCATAACAAGTTGAAGAAACTCACCAAGTAAGTTTTTTTGAAGAATAAATTGAAATTAGTTGTGATGATTACCTCATACCAACTTACCAAATGATTATAAATTGAAGAATCTCGAATGAGTGTTTCACAATAATCTAACGAAAATTGTATTCTATGGCTATACTTACGATTTTCACGTTTTTTATGGTTATACTTATGATTTACTATGGCTTTTTTACCTCTTTTTATGGTATTTTTATTACGGATGAAAACCGTATTTAGTATCAAGATAATATGTTCTCTATATTTGTGGTAAGTATATCCAGAATTTAGTAAAAAACCCTTTATTCATAGTAAGTGTGATTATGAAAATAGTAGGTAATCTCCGTAGGTAACATAGTTTTGCTTGTCATACCGTAGGTAATATAGTATTTGTGATTAACATATCTATGTTAGTTTTTACCATTAATTGTGAACCTATTTGTCTGGATCAAATTTTGAGAGATGGATGACAATGTTCAGCGAAATGGAAAGAATGTAGTTATTGACATTTGTGATGACTCCAGTAATGATGACGGAAATGATGAAAAACGGTTGGATGAATTAACGGAAGAAGAAGTTTATCAAATGACATTTGACATGCATGAGGATGGAGAAACATTCTATAATGCATATGCCAAAGTGAACGACTTTAGTATTCGGAACTATAATATGCACAAGGACAATACTGGTATCGTGAAGTCAAGAAAGTGGGTATACTCAAAAGAAGGATATAGAGACACTAAATACTTGGAGAGAGAAGATCAAATAAGAGGGCCGCAGGCACTTACTAAAGTTGGATGTCCTGCTGTATTTAGTGTCACATTGGAGAGAAGTTCTGGCAAGTACGTGGTTAAGAACGTTGTGAGTGTCCACAACCATCCCATGATAGGGCCTTGTGGTGTCCCTTTTCTCCGCTCCCACAGGAAGGTTAGTAGTTCTGATAAAGCATCGGCCAATACTATGCATAAAGTAGGTATTAAAACAAGTCATATAATGGATTTTGCAGCGCAACAATCCGGTGGATATGAGTCTGTCAGATACACGCAAAAAGATCTTTACAATCATTTTATAGCTCAGCGCAATATAGAGGTTGCGGACGGTGATGCGGAAGGTGCCTTAGCCTACGTGTGTGCGAAAGCCGAAAATGGCCCCTTTTTCTATTATAAAAATGACGTGGATGAGCAAAATCAGCTAAATAATCTGTTTTGAAGAGATGTAACATGTAGGACAGATTATATGTGTTTTGGAGATGTGCTTATATTTGATTCGACTTATCAGATGAATGCGTATCAGAAGCCATTGGTGATACTAGCTGGAGTTAATAGTCACTTTTAAACATCAATTTTTGGTTGTGCATTGTTGACTACTGAGACTGTTGAGACTTATACATGGGTGTTAGAAAGATTTCTTGATTCTATGGACCACAAGAAGCCTGTGTCGGTAATGACCGATGGGGATAAGGCTATGCGGAGAGCAATAAAAACTGTGTTACATGATGTTTGGGGCATTGTCAAGCAAACGACAAGGTTTGGGGCATTGTCAAGCGCATGTGTCGAAATGTGTTATTATGCTTCGCACATAATGAAGGGATATAATGAGACCAAAGAAGAAATCACCAAGTTAACATCCAGAACGAGGGAGCTCTATGTGTTACATGTTGAGGAGGAGCAAAGAAATATGAGACAAAATGACAATGCTGAGAGAACATCTATGCATTTTGGTGTTGGCGACCCAGTCATTATCAAAGGTAAAGGGACCCATAATTTGGCCAAAGACTTCATCCCGAAAACAAGAAAATGTGGCAATTGTAGAGAACCTGGTCACATAAGAACCAAATGCCCCAAATTAGTGCATGGAGATAATGTGGGAAACATGAATGAAGATGAAGACACATATGAATCAGATGTGAGCGTTATTCACCAACAATCATTTACCGGACGAAACTCATCGATATATCACACATCGTTTATGCACACTGATTACACAACCAATGGTTGTGAATCCAGTGTCAACCCTAATTTGGTAAGCCTTTTACTCTATAGTTAGTTGATAGGCTATTATTTATTTGTCCATTCGCTAATTTTCAAACTTGAACTTTGTAGACTGCTAACTAGTTAAGAAATTTCGAGAGTGTGCAAGCCCAGTTCCATGGCAGCAACGTTGGAGGATGGGAAGATGATTTCGGACAAGAATTGTGAAGGATAAATGTAACATTTATTTGTATTAAGGCATTGAGTAGGGACAAGAAGTTTATTATAAGCTTTTAATTTAGTAAAATTAAGGCAATGATCTGGACAAGAACTTATCTGTAGTCATGGTAAGGCAGTGGATACAATTATTGAAATGGTAACAATGCCCAGATTTTAGCAAGCATACCCTGTTTATATGGTAAGTATTGCTTTGGCAATGACAAGTATGCCCAGATTTCTATAAGTTAGTGAGATGGTAAGAATCTCCAGATTTTAGTAAGGATACCCTGTATAAATTGTAAGTAATGCTATGGAAATAAGAAGTACGCCCAGATTTTTGTAAGTATGGTTATTGAAATGGTAAGAATTTCAAGATTTTAGTAAGCACACCTTGTATAAATGGTAAGTAATGCTATGAAAATGAGAAGTACGCCCAGATTTTTGTAAAACGGTTATTGAATGGTAGGAGCATAGCAGCCAACAGCAGTTCAATAGCAAACAACAGTTATAACAGAACAGAAGGCAGGCATAGGAGCATAGCAACCAACAGCACAACACCTGGACAACAGCAGCAGTTCAATAGCAAAACAGTCATCCAACAGATTACCCAAAGGATCAGCAGAAGAAATAGCAGTAGAAACAGAAAACTGTCCAGAACAGTCCCATAACAGAACAGATCACCATAACAGATGGCCATTTGATCAGAAAACAGCAGCAAACAAAGAGCATAATAGTTAGCTATTACCATTAGAGCGAGCTGTTACCATTACAATATCAACAGAACAATAGAATGATCTAAATTGAAAGTACAAACTGCTACCATGAGATAACAGTCAGCTGCAGCAACAGCAATGCAGTATCACAGCCATAACTAGAAGTAGTAAAATAAAAGAAGCCAAAGAAGACAGTATTTGCCATATCAAGTTTACAACAAAAGCCACAAAGGCACATCACATTCACCAAATTTACAACATAATTGAATTTTATCATATCATCAAGTTCACAAAAAGGCAGCATTTGCCATATCATTGTTAGTCTCCATAACTAAATTTTAACTACATTGTCATAAAAAAGAACTACAATTGGTATCAAATTATCCTTCTAGTGTTGTTGTATTTTTCTTGAGCCTTGCGGATGACTTCATTCCTGATTACGTTCTCGCCACAAAGGATCAAGTCCAAAATCAAGCTGTACCTACCCTCTTCAGAACTAAATCTCAACTACATTTAACAAAATAACCAAATATTAGAAATAATGAGTGGTCCAAATGAATTGTAACTGTATAATGAATAAAAAGACTAGTTTTATACCTTAGCGGCTTCTTCCTCATTAAATTGCTCTAAATCAAAGTACTTGGCAGTGCGCACACCACAATCATCGCTACCTGGTTCTTGAACTGGAAGCCATTTCAGTCTTTTAATTGGTAGCTTATGGGCTTTCATGACATATCCATTATTCCCCAAGTGCTGAATTACATCATCCAAATATTCAAGCACACGCAGGACCTTCTCGTTCTGTACTTTGGGTTTGCTCAGAGAAGGTAATGAATCAAGTACATATACATTTGCATGTTTAAAGTTTACAACACACATAAACCAATGAATATGAGCTCCTGAAACTTCAGATGAATCACCAGGCCAGTTCAAAAAGATTTATGTACCTACGGGGATTTCCAAGTGAATAGGTAAAACATAAAAACTAATTTTCAGGAAAAACACAAGGTTCAGAAACCAAATTTCTTAAAAGAAGTGACCAAATCCAAGAACAGAAATTCTACGGTATATCAAAAAAAGATGACAACTTAAAGCATCCATTTTGTGTTTCAACAATTGGTCTTTAACAAGCAACAATGAGATTAGTTTCTCGCTAGAGCAATGGACAGAGTATTACTTGGAAAATTTGAGATTCCTGAATGTAGAACATCATTAGGAAATTAAGCAAGGACAAATCAGATGGTTTAAGATGCACAATCAAGATGACCCGCAATCATATATTCTTATGATGATGATAGTGATTGGTGCATATTAGAATTTGGACATTGCAGAAAGGAAAACACTCATGTCGGCCAAATTAAAACACCAAAACATGTGATCAAACTTGGGGGACCCTCATGTCTGCCATTATCCCCACATTGTTCTTTACATTATTCAATCACTATCTACAGAGCAAATCAAAAAACACTCCGGAGGTACAATGATTAAAGAAAGCAAAATCCACAATTCCAAGTCAAACAAACTAAACAATTGGAATTTTCAATTACAGACTATAATGAAACATGTCGAAACTTGAGCCAATCATGTACAGATCTAGTTTTTCAACTAAAATAATACAAATCAGTTCATAGGAGAACCCACGTTAAAACAAAACAAGCCAACAAACCCACGTCAAAGCTTAGCAATAAAATATATATATATATATATATTGTCAAAAAAAGGAGGCAGAGGTGTGGTTTTCTGTTCCATACTCCCAGATTCTTATCTGTCTTTTAGTTTTCTGTTCCAGAGAACCCACAAAACCCTATGTGCAGGGGTGTTGTGTATTATAGTGGTGGCTGTGTGTTTGAGAGAGTGAGAGAGAGAAATACCTCACACAATGGAGAGAGCTTTTCGTTGTGACTGACTGTTGAGGACGAGAGAGGGTTCGTCATTGTTTGTTTAGGGGCTATGGAGGTATAGAGGTGGAAGAGTGGTAAGGGTTTTCATTGACTGTGCAGAGAGGAGAGAGATAGTGGCGTTTAGAGCTGTGGGGGTGGAGGCGTCCGGCTATGGAGGCATCGGAGACGTAGAAGACGATTGATGAAAGGAGGAGGCGAGAGAGAGCAGCGACAGTGATTTAGGGCTCAAAATTTTTACCTGTGATGCAACTTTTTTTTTTCTTTTACTCGGACTGATGCAACCGGGATAAAAGAGAGGAGAAAGAGAGGAGAGAGATGAATTGCATTCAGGGGATTTAATGAATGGCCAGGATTAAAAGAATCAAATCCTATGGTTCAGGTTTGATGGAAGTATCATGCTCTCAAAACCAGTGGTTTTTGATGGGAGCATCATAGCCTTTGCCCATAATCTTTCAATCAAGCCTGACAAGTGAAAGAAAAATCAAAGATATATATATATATATATAGAGAGAGAGAGAGAGAGAGAGATTTCGGGTGGAGAGGGAGAGAGGAGGAGCCTTGGCCTATAAATAGTAAGCTCATTTAAGCCTAAACTCACACCTTCACTCCTTTGCTCTCCCTTCTCTCTAAAAACCATTTTCGTTTTTCCAGACAGCCTACTGCCCTTCACAAATCTCCATTTTTCTCCTGCTTAGAGTAGTTCTTAGAACCAACTCCCTTCGGGAAAGTTGTAGAGCACTTCGAGACCTTCAAGTTAGACCCAAGAACCATCCTAATCGGTCAAGAAATGACAAAGATATTGACATCCGAAGTTCAGTAAAAATCTCGGATTTCCAAATTCTAGACGGCTTACTGTCTCTTCCTTTATCACTGTTTTTCTCCTACCTAAAGTAGTTTCTAGGATCAACTTCCTTCACGAAAGTTGTAGAACGCTTCTAGAGATTCGATTTCGACCCAAGAACGATCATATTCAGCCAAGGATTGACTGAGTTACTGCCATCCAAAGTTCGGTCCAGATTTGCGAGTTTCACCACCCCGTAGAATTTTCCAACTAGCTTATTCGGCCCCGACTAGTTTCGGATCAAGGTAGATTAATCTCTACTCATTTTCCTTAGTATAACTCTCTTAATCATTTTATTTAAAGTAGATAAGATTATCTATCATTTATAATAGGTGAAATGCATGATTGTTTACATCGGATTTTGTTAAGTAGAAGTCTAAACATGTTGAATAGTTATGAGTATAAATGCGTGAATTGCTTGTATTACTTGTTGATAAAACATAAGTGATATTCACTCCAAAGGCGTCCGTACATGTGGTGTTATGCTTTAAGTTGTGATTTGAGCATGCTAAATAATATGGAGTTGGATGATCTTGCTAGTTTAGTTTCGAGATTACAAATGAATGATGAATACTTGTGTGGAAAGTCCTACCGCGGAGTCTACGCATGAAAACGAGACACCGAAATCAAAAAAGTTAGAGACATGACACCTAGGGTGTGGTTAACAAGAAAAATGTGTTCCGAAGAAGGAAATATTTTTGAAACTACATAATGACCAGTTTTGGTGGCATTATGTGAGATGTGTGTGTGTGTGTTCCAATGGGAATCCGGAATAACGGAACCATTGTGAGGTTGTGTGTGTTCCAATGGGAATCCGGAATAGCGGAACCATTGTGAGGTTGTGTGCGTTCCCATGAGAACCCGGACCGGCGGAACTATGGTGAGGTATGGCTTGGTTATCCGCGAAGAGGAGCCAATGCAAATAGTGTGCCAATGGGAACCCGGTGCGGCGAAACCATTGTGAGGATACTCGGGAACCCGGAACGACGGAACCGAGGTTGGGCGTGTTAAAAAGAGATTTTGCAAATGTTGATTTGAAAATGAAAATGAGACACGGTCTACGATGAGTCACGTAGGAGAAACACAGAAAATCATGGACAATAACGATAGTTGAATATCAAATGTGGATGTGTTATTGTTACTGTCTGTTGTATACAATCTATCGTTTGTAAGTTATGGGTTAGAGGGTATGGGATTGTTCTGCTGAGCTTCTGTAGCTCATGGTGTTACCTTTGGTGACCTTGACATATTATATCGGTGGCGACATTAGTATAATGTGTCAGACTTTGTAGATGAACATGGTAAGCTGTACACCTTGGAGGGCTTTGGAGCTGAAGAGCTGGCTCAGATGGAGGAGCAGGCGGAGCTGTAGTTAAGAACCTTAGTTCCCTTCCCTTGTATAATGAAAGTACTCTCATGAGAGAGTCATGATGTAATAATGAGCCAGACTCCATTTAAGTTTTCAATAAAATTGTCTATTTAACGTACCCAAAATTCGAGGCGTTACAACTTTAGTAAATTACTCATAAGTTGCGTAACAATTGAAAATTACAATACACTTTCAATTGTCTATTCCGCCTACCAATTTTTAAAAAAACAAAAGAAGTAATATGTGAAGACTCATCTCATTAGCTATACGTTCGTGAATTGCATTGAGGTTCACAACACAACTAGCTCTTTCAAAACTACGTCAAAACCACTAAGTTAATTCCATTAACTTTGAGTTTGTGAATTTCACTTAGTTTGAGCTTTGTCAATTTCACTAAATTGCAAAAATACTAGACCAGAAACAGCTCCAACATCTCGACTAGGTCCGACAGCTCAAAAGTTAACAGAGAGTGCGTGAGTTTCTAGGAAGATTTCTCAGAAAGAATTGCAATCGGAATTTGATTGGTCGAGAAGCTACAAAAAGAAGACCTGTGTTTCTGGCGTCCCATAGAGCTTCGATTGCCTTCGGTAGATTTTTTTCTCTCTCCAATTTTTTTACCATCTAATTAAAGGACGTTACCAGTAGATAGAGATAAAAATGACAGGAAGGGTTTCTTACTAAAAAATGAGTGAAAAGGTCAAAAGAACAAAAACCATTCGTATAAGATATTGTTAGAAATTACAAGTAATGTTGTCAATTAATGCTTGGAATTTTTTCCTTTAACAAAAGAAACGTGACTTAAACCATTCATATGATCTAATACCATGAGGTACCTCTACCTTTCATTCCCCGGCCTGTAAATGGACATGGAGGCCGGTGCGCCACATCATGTGGCGGAGGGGAGTACCTCATCTCCTAGGAGATGGTCGGCCGGCCATGGAGTTAATGAGGGTAATGGTATCTCGTGTGGGGGAGGGGGTGGTGGCAATGGAGATGAGGATGGGGATGGGGTGGAGATGATGATTGTGGTGGGGCTAATGGAATTGTTTGATCATCAAGGGGTGGGGGAAATTAAAGGCCGGAGATGTGAGTTGTGGTGGTGGTTGTTATGGTGGCTTTTGGTCATCTCAATAATGGGGTTGTTTCTAGCGACAATATTGCGACCATAATTATATAGAGCGGTTTGGTAGTAGTGTAGTGTAGGGTAGATGGATGATTCTACTTGGAGAGAATTTCAAGAGTTGGAAATCCTAGGTGTTTACTAATTTGATGTTGGGACAATGTAATTATAAAAATTAATACTCCCTCCGTCCCCTTTTCGAAGTCCAGTATTCCATTTTGGGCTATCCCTTAATAAATGTCTATTTTGTAAAGTTAGTGGGTAAAAATTGGTACAATTTCCATTTTGCCCCTAAAAGTAAATTTCATTTTGAAAAGTTAGTGAATAAAAATATAATGATGATATCTCCATAGAGGATAAGTAAGAAAAGTGGAGGTAAAAATTGATGTAAAAGGTGTAATGATGATATATTATTAATAAGTTGGAGTTACAAAGTGGGACACAAAAAAAGGGACGGAGGGAGTAGCTCCAAACGAATTCCTTTCAATTTTAATTTATAACAATTTATGTCACATGTGAATTCCCATCCATTCTCCCATTTCCAGGCGATCAGATCTTGTTTTGGGCTAAAAATATATTTTATTAATCACGAATGATAAAACAAACATTTAACTAATCATGAATTTACAATAGTCGCACAAACACAAATTATTCCGTGCACAACACATGAATTGCACGGGCATAGCACGTAAATTGCACGGATATTTTTTCTAGTATTTTTTTTTATAATAGCACGTGAATTTACATTAGTGAAGCTGAGGGTCTTGGTAAATCATAAGGCGAGTGGAGATTGAGATGGTGGAAATAGTGGTGGTAATCAGGATAATGGTATCTGGTGTGGGGGAGGGAGTGTTGACAATGAAGGCGAGACAAGGGGAATTGATTTGAAGGGTATTGGCGAAAGAACAGGAGTAGAGACCAGAATTGTTGGAAGGGAAGGGTGACCGATTTGCCACTCTATCAACCTTTATCACATACTAACGAAAACGAAACTGCTATAAACGCTGAACTTATATGTATAATTGTCGACGTAAAGTTAAACACTCAATTTATATCATTTTCAATGTTTTTTCCCTTTCTTTTCTCTCCCATCACAAATGCACAATTCAATCGAGTCTCTCCACATGTGATTGGTGTTCAATATTGTTAAGGCTAGGCATATCAAAAGTTGACAACTTCTTAATTTGACTCAGTTCTGTTTTGCTGCATGCAGTGATGCGGAAGGGCGTCAATTCATTAGGTATAAATTATAGAATTTTCTTTTTTTAAGCATAAAAAGACGAGTGGACTAACCACAATCATGGACTATTAATTCCAATTGCAGTACCGCAAATCAAGTACGTGCGAGAAACAAAACTCATGCACTATCAAACGCTCTAGCTTGTCAGATTCCTTTGCACTGAAATTGTCAAGCTAGACTACTTCAAAGCCATGGCAATATTATCGGAACCATTCTTTACCACGGCACGAGTTGGGATTCATCAAGTTGTGGAGGAGATTTTGGTTGCATGTCCTGATATGATATATTCTCAGGATAGAGAGGATTGCACCGCCTTAGGTATTGTAGTTATGAATTGTGACATTGACTTTTACAACCTCACCTCTCGAATGGACCACGGTAACAACACTCTTTTGCATTTGGTTGGAGCGTTGCCGCCTAAATACAAACTTAATCACATTTTTGGTGGTGCAGCCATACAGATGATAAATGAATTGTCGTGGTACAAGGTAACATGTTATTCACTTTTAGCTATTTTTTTAGCCAAGATTAATTGTTTCCATGGCCTAACTGACCTCAAATTTGATGTATCTAGGATAAAAATGAAAAACAAAGGCTAGTTGATGTCTTTTTTTCTCATCTTTGTTTTTTTCTCTTTCTCTATGCTAGACTTTTCTCCCCTCTTTCCTCTCACTATGAAAGACTCTAGTGTATCCAACACTCTCACTCCCAAATCCGTCTACAAACCTATTCTTTCACGTTTATGGTACAGAGATTAAAGATCATCCCTCACCAATTAATTGCGTCAAAATCTTTCTTCTATTATGTGCACATGGATTTACATGTAAAATAATCTATAATGTTGCTATCTAATTAACAAGCCCATATATCCAAGATCTAGAACTATCATGTTCTCACAATCATAACATAAGGCGGAAATTAAACATACGAGGAAGCGTACCCGAATCCATGTCAACTTTATTGATCCAAGACCTTTAGCAATAATACCTGCAAACTTAACAGAAAAGGTTTCTCTCTCTTGACCCTCTTTCTAGCAATATAGTAACTTAAATATGATGGTGGACTGCATGCAATTTTATAGGCAGAGAGAGGACTTGTTTCCTAATAAAACTTTTATTCTACTTTCCATCAAAGTAAGATTCTAGAAAACAACTCCATCAGTTTGACCAATCACATAATTTCTTAGGGCAAAAGATATGGCTCATAATCTCGTTAATATATAATTACCATATGTGCCGATTGCATAATGTGGGCCAATAACGGAAATATTCTTACATTCTCCCACTTGGCCCATATGATACTTATATCATAATTCAACGAAATTAACTTTAGGCGCGCATTAAACCATATCAAACCTTATCATAACTTGGTCCCATCATAATACCATTATTAAACAACTCACTAATGCAAGTCATGGCAGTTCTATATTTAATATACAACATAGTTCCTTCCATGTACTATAGCACTAGTGAACTGTCGAACACAGTCAGTTAGCGAGGAGTATATTCAAAAGGTCCAACGATCATGTCTTTTACAAAAGACTATTCCTGTACTCGTTCATTCATTCTCATACATGTACGTACCATTAGAACAGGAAATAAATGGCAGAAACACATTAATTTGATATCAAAAGTGTCTAACATAACATAACCATCATAATGCAATCCAAAAATATAAACAAACTGTTATAGGTTACGCTCAAGACCCATCCTATTGGCATGTTCCTTAAATATTCTTGGTGGTAACCCTTTAGTTAATGGATCTGCTATCATAAGCTGTGTGCTTATGTGCTCGATTGACACATTTTGTTTCTGAACCTCTTCCTTAACGACAAAGTATTTCAATTCCATGTGTTTAACACCATTAGAATACTTGTCGTTCTTGGAGAAAAATATTGCTGCGGAATTATCGCAATAAACCCTCAGCGGCTTGGCAATAGAGTCGACAACTCCAAGTCCTGAGATAAAATTCTGCAACCACAATCCATGAACCGTGGCCTCAAAGCACGCCACAAATTCAGCTTCCATAGTAGATGTAGCAGTGATAGTTTGTTTCGCACTTTTCTATTATATTGCTCCACCAGCCAACAAGAACAAAAAACCAAAAGTGGACTTTCTACTATCAAAGCATCCAGCAAAGTCTGAGTCTGAGTAGCCAACCACCTCAAGATTATCAGACCTTCTAAATGTGAGCATGTAATCCTTTGTTCCTCGCAAGTATCTCATCACTTTCTTTGCAGCTGTCCAATGATCCATTCCGGGATTGCTTTGGTATCTACCCAACATACCAACAGCAAAACTGATATCCGGTCTGGTGCAGGTTTGTGCGTACAACAAACTCCCAACTGCTGATGCATAAGGAATATCTTTCATTCTACTACGTTCCAATTCATTCTACGGGCATTGCATAAGACTGAATTTATCCCCTTTCTGAATAGGGGCATCAGTAGGTGAACACTTACTCATATTGAATCTCTCTAGAACTCTTTCAATATATGCTTTCTGAGACAACCCTAACAATCCGCGTGATCTATCCCGAAATATTTCAATTCCAATCACGTAGGCTGCCTCACCCATATCCTTCATTTCAAAGTTCTTAGAGAGAAACTTCTTGGTTTCGTGCGACAAACCAAGATCACTGCTGGCAAGCAAAATATCATCGACATATAAAATCAAAAATATAAACTTGCTCCCACTAACCTTCAGATATATACAACGATCAACAGTGTTTTCCGTAAATCCGAAGGAAGTGATGGTATCATTGAACTTAAGATACCATTGTCGATAAGCTTGTTTAAGTCCATATATCGATTTCTTAAGTTTGCAAGCCAAGTGTTCCTTGCCTTTCGTTGAGAAACCTTCGGGTTCATCCATATAAACTTCTTCATCTAAACTCCCATTCAAAAAAGTTGTTTTCACATCCATTTGATGTAGCTCTAAATCATAATGAGCCACTAACGCCATGATAATTCTAAGTGAATCTTTCTTAGACACAGGAGAGAAAGTTTCTTTGTAATCAATGCCACCCTTTGGAGTGTAACCTTTGGCCACAAGTTTGGCTTTATATCGTTCTACATTGCCTTTAGAGTCAAGTTTGGTCTTGAAGACCCACTTGCAACCAACCTTCTTGTAACCTTCTGGCAATTTAATGAGATCCTAGACTTTCTTTTGGTCCATTGATTTCAACTCATCATTCATGGCCTCAATCCGCTTGGTAGAGTTATCACTTTCCATGGCTTGTGAAAACGAAACCGGATCCGTAATAGTTCCAATGTCAAATTAAGATTCTTGCAGATAAACCACATAATCATCCGAGATAGCTGATCTCCTTTCTCTTTGAGATTTTCTTAATGCTATTTCTTGTGGTTGTTCTATAATCTCTTCATTGGTAACAATCTCATTATGTGGTTGATTATTCATTTGTTGTTCCACGACATCATGTTGATCAACAACTGTAGGAATAACAACATTAGGTGAAGCAATGGGTAAAGGAACTAGTACCCTTACTTCTTGAATAATCACATTATGTGGTTCATCACTCCCACTGATTTCACCATTCTCAATGAATCTGGCATTATCGGTTTCTACGATTCTCGTACTATGATTAGGACAGTAAAACCTATACCCTTTGGATTTTTCATGGTAACCAATAAAATAACCACTGATCGTTCTAAAATCCAGTTTCTTTTCATGTGGATTATAAATCCTAACCTCCGCTAGACAACCCCAAACATGCAGGTGTCTCAAACTCGGTTTCCTTCCTGTCCACAGTTCAAAAGGGGTCTTTGGAGCTGCCTTACTAGGAACCCGATTCAAAATGTATATGGCGGTCTTAAGAGCATGCATCCACAATGTAAAGGGTACTTTAGAATTACTTAGCATACTTCTAACCATATTCATTAATGTACGGTTACGCCTTTCAGCTACTCCATTCTGCTGTGGCGTTCTTGGCATAGTATATTGTGCACATATGCCATGTTTTTCAAGGAGTTTAGCAAATGGCCCTGGGTGTTGCCCTGACTCATCATACGTTCCATAATATTCTCCACCCCTATCCGATCTAATGATTTTCACTTTTCTTTCTAATTGCCTTTCTACCTCAGTAATGAACACCTCTAGAGTGTTCACTGATTGAGTTTTTTCATGCAATAATAAATATAACAATAACGTGAAAAATCATCGATAAAGGTGATGAAATAGGTCTCTCCACCTATAGATGGAGAGTCAAAAGGCCAACAAATATCCGTGTGGATCAACTCAAATAGCCCATTACTTCTTGTGGCTCCTTTCTTGGTATGTCTGGTTTGCTTTCCCTTAATGCAATCCACACATACACTAAGATCTGTAAAGTCTAAAGTGGGAAGAATCCCATCCTTTACTAATCTTTCCATTCTTTCTTTGGAAATATGTCCCAACCTTTTATGCCACAAGTTTGAGGAATGTTCATCAACTAGATTACGTTTAGTTCCAACATCATGATACAGGGTAAGAATAGAGTCAACGAATTGGCCATCAAGCTTTAATTTATACAATCCATCACAAAGTATGCCAGAACCAACAAAAGAGGCATTCTTGAATAAACTGAAACTCTTATTCTCAAAATGAAATGAGTAACCATCCAAATCAAGTTTAGGTAGCGAAACTAAATTTCTAGAAACAGAGGGAACATAAAAAGTCTGATGTAAATCCAAAATGAAGACTGGTATCTAGAAATAAACGATAAGTGCCCACAGCTTCTATTGGAGCTTTGACTCAATTTCCCATGAATAAGAAGTTCGCATTAGGGTTTATGGTCTGGGTTGAAAGGAATCCCTGCATCGTATTTGAAACGTGAGTAGTAGCACCAGAATCAAGCCACCAAGTGTTAGAAGGAACTTCAATTAGGTTTGATTTGAAACATACAGAAATCAAATTCATACCTTTCTTTTCAAACCAAGCCTTACGTTTTGAACAGTCTTTCTGATAGTGTCCTGACTTTTTGCAGAAATGGCATCTATCACTGTACTTTTCCTTCCTCAGAGTCTGAGAACTTTGAGCAGATTCAATCACTTTAGGTGGTCCTTGCTTTATGACCTTTTTAGGCTTCATTCCTTTTTTTTTGGCCCCTTGATATGTGAGATGAGCTGAATGTTGTGCTGATTGCTTAAGTCTTGCCTCCTCTTGAACAAGCATACTAGCCAATTCATTTATATTCCACTTATCCTTCATAGTGTTATAATTAATTTGAAATGGCTCATACTGAGGAGACAAGGACAATGAGTTCAGAACAAATTGCACGAGGAAAAACTCATCCACACTCATTCCTAAATTCTTTAATTGAGCAGCCAAATTTGTCATTTCAAGGACATGCTCATGCATCCCACGGCTACCATCATATTTCATGGTGGTAAGCTTTGCCATTAGTGTCCCCGCAAGAGACTTATCAGCCTGTTTGAAACGTGTCTCAATACTTGAAAGATATACCTTAGCATCTTCAGCATCAGGAAGTGTTGTTTTGATATTGTTCGCTATAGTCATTCGCATAAACATTAAGCCTAGTCTATTCGACCTTTCCCATGCTTCAAGTAAAGATTTTGCTTCCGCACTGCTTTTATCGGTAAGAGCAGCCGGCTTCTCACATCGAAGTGCTAGATCAAGATCTAAAACTCCAAGGTGAAATTCCACATGTTCTTTCCATTCTGAGAAATTCATTCCATTCAAGGTCGGAACAGACGAAGCATGCGAATGTAGCGAAACAGATTTTAGTGCTGCAATTAATGATCCATGCTCACTACATTAGTGCTTAGAGTTAACAATAATATGACAAAATAAATATGTCAAAACAATAATTAATAGCGTAACTATGATCTGCCTTTGGGTTCATCTAATGTCACGCTATTTAACAGTTATGGTGATTCCCTATCACTCATATGACTAATCGATAAATATTCATAATTCAGTAGGTATGTTACCTTTGAGTATCCATTCCAATCTCAATTATGAATACTTATCAATCATCATATTCCAATTCATTAATCATTCAAAAGTGGTGCACCTTTGGGTCTACCTAATATTGTCATGATTAAGAATTGCGATTTACAAACTCATTAATTTTTAACACTTGGGATTAGGTGCTAAAATTCGATAAGTTGACTTAAAATCGATGTACCATTCCGATTGGGTCACTTTGGTGGCTAGCAAACGTATCTTAATATAGACCTCAAGTCAGAATAATGAGTTTGCTAAACATTAGGTTTGTATTAAAACAAAACTTCATAAATTTCCATAAAAGAGAAAACAGAGCAGACCCGTGGAAAAGCCATTAATAATACTTGTAGTATTCTGTTCATAAAAATTATTGGGTCACCAAAAACCTGTCAAAACTTGTACTGTAAAACATAATCTAGTTCGACGTAATCCAGTTCGACAGAATACCACCGTTTTCTCATAAACCTTCGATAAGAAAGACAAAACAGATTACCCGTCCAAAGTCATAGAAAAGATATCATCATATCCTTTGATAACAAAAACCTTTGGATACTGGATACATGCATATAAACAATTAATTGGAGACATACATAGCATGCACATATATACATGATACATACTCATTGATCAAAAGCAATATACAAACAGGTAGGATCGAAACCATAAAAGTTAATGGGTAAGCCTCATATATTCTGATTGGACCGAAAAGTATTCAATCAGAAAACCAATTTAATTAGAACCCACCGAACAAGAGCAATCTGATTGTGCAAAACATCCATACGGTCGGCAAACATTAATTAATTAATAATGCTAACAGATTGGATTTGCCGAGACAAGACTTCGAGTGAAACTGACATTAACAGATTCGATTAATAAGAAACAAATTTTATCGTTAACGTGAAAGGGTTATGTAAGCCCAAAACCAATTAGTCGGAGAACATAATAATTCATAACCATGCTCTGATACCACATGTAAAATAATCTATAATGCTGTTATCTAATTAACAAGCCCATATATTCAAGATCTAGAACTATCATGTTCTCACAATCATAACATAAGGCGGAAATTAAACATACGAGGTAGCGTACCCGAATCCATGTGAACTTTATTGATCCGAGACCTTTAGCAATAATACCTGCAAACTTAACAGAAAAGGTTTCTCTCTCTTGACCCTCTTTCTAGCAATATAGTAACCTAAATATGATGGTGGACTGCATGCACTTTTATAGGTAGAGAGAGACCTGTTTCCTAATAAAACTTTTATTCTACTTTCCATCACAGTAAGATTCTAGAAAACAACTCCATCAGTTTGACCAATCACATAATTTCTTAGGGCAAAAGATAGGGCTCATAATCTCGTTAATATATAATTACCATATGTGCCGATTGCATAATGTGGGCCAATAACGGAAATATTCTTACATTACAGTGCTTGCATTCTTCAATTGAATATGTTTTGTGATACGGGTCTGAGGTGTTTCATGGGTTTATACTTTTGATTTTCGAATTGTTTGGATTCTAATCACCGATTCATTTGCAAATCATCCTTAAAGTTTGTATACTAATCATCGATAGTATTGCGTCCAATTATTATCTTAAGGCGAACAGCCCAATCATGAACAATTTGGCACAATGGATGACAAAATAGGGACACCTTTTAACTTCAACCAATGATTGCGGTGCAAGTCTATGATAACTAGAGTAAAACTAAGATCAAGGAAAAGAGATCCAAACAGCACAATAGCTTCAAGCAAACAAATCTCATAGAGAAAAGATAAATGGCAAGACACCAACTGAAAAAAAATACAAGGAGAAAAAACAGAAACATCTAACACCATACAACTAGAATAAAAGAGATAACAAAACCTCAGCATTAAGTTGGTCTGTTTCTAAGCTTCAATAATCTCACTCCATTTAAAATTGAACCAAATCATCTAAAATGCTAAATGAATGATCTCCCTTGTTTGATAAGTATATAATCCACAAAGTTGCTCAAAACTCTCCTCTTGCTCTTTTGTTTGATCTATACTAACATACATCCACCTTGATCTGAGAAAGGAAATTGGGCACGAACATTATGTCTATGAAAAGGCGCAACTGGAAGAACACAAATAAACCGTCAGGCCAACTAGCCAAAAGTAATGCGACTATAGTACAGAACCCAAATATTAGATGAAGTGCGGTGCCAAAAGCAATCCACATGCATAGTATGGCGAAGAACAAGGTCTAAAGACCTATAATCAACCAGGACAATGAGAATATCATATTCAAAGAATTGAGATGTGAAGATAGACAAGAACATCACCAGTGAACAGAGCAACAAGAGGATAGATAAAGTTATCGTTGAGAAAAAGACGAAGAAAATGGGATCCTTTACCAAGTTTGGCATGCCATTGTCACCGTAATCCCCTGGTACTGTAATGGCAGATGCAAAAATCACTGAGGCAAATGACCACAGAATACGACCCCGCCAAGTCTTTCAGCCACTGCTCTCCTTCCTTTACAATTTACATTAGTGATGCTGAGGGTCTTGGTAAATCATAAGGGGGTGGAGATCGAGATGGTGGAAATAGAGGTGGTGATCAGAGTAATGGTATCTCGTGTGGGGGAGGGGGTGTTGGCATTGGAGATGAGTATGTGGATGGGAATGGGCTCCGGCTCCCATGCCCCAATCTGGTTTTGGGGCATCATGCCCCACTTTTTTTCTAAACCGTTTGATCTTCTAATTTAATGACAGCCCTTGATCCATCTCCCTCTCTCCCCTCTTAACCTTCTCAGCCGGTTAAACTACTCTCACACTCTCTCTCTGTCTTCTCTTCTCATGGCCACTGTACTAAGAGCTGGAAGCCGGACGACTCTCTTCTCCTCCTGTCCTCCGCCATAGCAGTCCCTCCACGCCAACTCCTCCACAGCATTCTCGGACGCTCCTCCACAACATCACTCGAGGTACCTGCCCTCTCCCTTTCTCTCGCCAAAACACACGCACACACAGAGGTGGGTTCCGACCCACCCCCCTCCTCTCTCTCTCTCTCTCTCTCTAAGCCGAACATGCTTGGGAAAATGGGGGAAGATTTAGGGTTTCACATGGGTTGCTTGGCTTGGGAAAATGGGGGAAGATTTTAGGGTTTTGTGATAATCTGAGCAGATTTAGGGTTTTGTGAAATTTGGGTTCCCCCTAACCGACAGAATCTATTATACTTCTTGCAAGGCTTCAACGAATCGGACTTGTAAGACAACCCCGAAAGATTCTATTTAGTCGGGAGACTACGGGGGTAGAGAAAAAGAGTTCAAAGGTCGGTCTGTCTTATTGTATTGATTTCCGAAGTGAACTTTCTTTGCTTTAGCTTAGAAAAAGGCAATGTAACAGGGGGGCGAGCGTACCCCCCGTTCAGGAACAGGATGAGGCAGAAGCACTTGCTCTGAGAAAGAGAGAAGTGTTCTAAATGTGGCATTTGTCCATCAATCCCATTCTATGTCTATGCCATCTTATTTACTATGGATTCAACCTCTCGATGCTCTCCTTGTCCTTCCGGGATGTCGAAGGAGTAAGCACTGCTTCCTTCTTGCTTGGCGGATCGGACTAAGAAAGACCAACTAGTACTACTACCAACTATTGAAGGAGAAGGTCCAATCCATCAAATTCTCATCAAACTTTTGTGTTGCGTGGTGGGTATTTATTGGGATTTTTGGTGGTGTTGTGTTGAATACGTACTTTTGGGGCATTCTCTTCAATGCTAGTATATTCTCAGAGATGTCATCTACAATGTCCTTTGTGCTAGTAATTTGTTGTTTTAACAATTATCAAAGTTTGAAGGAATTTTCTATTTAGACCTCATTTGGTTCCATGCATTTAGTTTGATCTGTAAAACCACCGCTATCTTCACTTTTCCAGCATGCTACCAATGTCAGCCACTTCATACTCTGTATTACCTTGAAATAGATTAAATGGTCTATGTCCGGCATCAGCACTTTACTTATGTCAAAATTCGGTTTCAAAAGGGGTTGCAAGGCAGTAGTAGCTTTCAGTTGGAATACTAGTTTGCTTTTCAAAATTATGATATTCAACAGGAAGTGGGGTCGAATATGGTATATTCTGATTATCTTCCATCTTTGACAGTACTATGCATCCCTTGATCTCTCAAAGGTATAAATGAACCATGGCTAAAGTTATGGCCAATAATTTAATTAGGAAATAATATGGTAAATTTGCTTGTTTACAACATGGACTTGTCAAGTCCATGGTTTGCCATTAAATTCCATTCATAACATGCGTATCTCCACATCGAACATAGCGACTAAGGCTTTGGATGAATTCAACAATACCTTCCAAGGATGCCAAAGCTGAATCAGAATAATCAAACACATAATCAAAAAATACTATAGAACATTCTTATTAGTAGACCATTCTTATCATTTATCCATGTGAACTTTCAGGTGCAAGTGTTTGTTTCCTTAACTTAAAACAGGTCTATTATTCAAAGTGGTGAAAAAAATGGATGAAGAATGCCGTAATGAAGTTCCGAAGCACCCTCGTAATGCTTGGATATTTTTCTAGTATGTCTTTTTGCAGCTTTGTGAATCTGTTAATGCAATGGCATATATTTATGATATTGTAGTTTGATTTGTAATTTGTTGGTTGTAGCCAAGAACAATGCAAGTTGAAGGATAACGATTCGTTAAAGCCAATGGTAACTATTTAATTTTTGTTATATGAGTGTTTACACTTATGTGGATTTTGAACTTCTCAAGTTAGAATTTGTACTCTTTCAATAATTGTAGTCAATAGAGAAAATTTCTGAAAAGTGGAAAGCTTTAGGAGACCATGCTAAGCGAAAGTACAAGAAAAAATCTATCAAGAGTTCCGAGAAATACAAAAAGCACAAAATTAAGCTTGATCTTCCGAAGGCTCCAAAGGTGATAATGGTATCTATGTTCATTCATATGCTTTTCAGTTTTTATTGCTCTCGTTAAATTGATTAGAGTTGTTGATTTTGTGTTTAGAACACCTTTATTTCAAGGACTCAACTTAAGGCGGCTTATGATAGGATGCAAGAACTTGATCCGCTTCAAGTAGAGAGTGTAAAAGCTATGGGGTTTGGAGGTCTCTTACAACTGAAATGTACGAAGTTAGATCGATCTCTTTGTGAGTGGTTGGTGCGACACTTCGATCCTGTGTCTCTTTGCTTGCATGTGCATGGCAAGGACTGCATAATTACACCACTAGATGTGAACCACATTTTAGGATTGCCATGTGGTGGCCAGAGGGTGATCCTTGAAGGGGAATATACTGAAATTCATGAATTGTGTTTGAAGCATAAAGTACGGGACCAAGGTTCTATATCTTTTGATCATTTACAAAATCATTTGATGAACAACAAAAAGGACGACAATGACTTCAAGGTTTCATTTGTGTTATACATAATGGGGACTATTCTATGTCCAACATCAGAATTTGGAGTCAATAAGCGTTTTCTCCATGCATTAAAGGACCTGTCCTCTGTAAGGGAGTTGGACTGGAGCCAATTTGTTCTTAAGTTTTTAGCTGAAGGCATTCAAAAGTATCAGGAAGGACGCAAAGTGATTCGGGGATGTCTATTGTTCCTAATGGTACATCTCTTAACTTTGTTTATTACGTCAAAGTTTTTTTGAATGTTGAATTGATTATATATGTCATTCTTTGATTTTCCTACAGTTGTTTTACTTAGAGCATTGCACGCCAGCCGAATATTTCAGTTCCCGATGTGGTATGCGACCTTCACCCCGCCTCTCAGCTTGGGGAGATAAAGACATAAGGGAGAGAGCTTGTTGGTTCAACAAGACAAGCAAACGGGAAGGTGAAAAGGTAATGTGTAGCTGCTATTGACCAATGATGGATCCTTTTTGCTGCTACTATTGCTTCCTGTTACTGCTATTTGCTGCTGCTGACTGCTGTTGTAGTGGTAGCAGCTACGTACAGTTGGTATTTTTTGGCTACTCATACTATTATATTGCTCTTTTTCCGTAAGGATCAGTTCTAGAAATGTGCCTGTCATGTGGAATAGGACTGAATAATCTCATGATCTTTCCCATTTTTCATAATAGGTCAAAGTCATTATTGAAGATGGAGTTGGCAAGAGAGAGAGAATGATGAATCAAAGAAGGGAGGTTGACCATGATAAATCAATGGAGAATGACCAGGTTAAAAATCTAACTAGTATGGTAGAGAGAATGTCGAGCCTATTAGAAGAGACATTGGCCACTATGCATGAGAGAGATCGTAAGCGTAAATATTCTGCGACTAATGGAGGCATTAACAAGAAAGACACTCCATCTGCCTTGGACGAACCTGATGTCGGAGGACATTTCGAAACTAAGAAGGCAAAATGCACCGAAAATGCATTATCGGATCAAATGACATCTCCTCTAAAGACAAATAAGGAAAAAGGGAAGGAGGAAATTAAATTGAATGCTTCATCAAATAGATTACGAAAGATGGCAGCTAATGTTCGTGAGGCCTTGTCTCGTACGGCTCCTGCAATTGATGGCAAGAAGAAGCCTCAACAGAGATTGAAGACAAATAGGTTTGACAAGTCTCAACCGCTAAAGAGAAATGCCAACAAGGTAACAAGATGTGAATAATTATTATATTCTTAGTTTTATTACGGTTCTCTCATTAGAATGCGTGCTTGCGAATTTGTAGAAGTATACCATGGAAGCGGAATCCAAGAGGGCAGATGTAATGGCCACATTGTCCAACGAAAAGCAGTTGATTGTAAGATATGTCTTTGACCATACCCAATCTGGAAGGTAGGAATTCTTACAAGGCAGATATAATTATACGTATTTAATTGTTAGACTAGTAACAATCTACTTTATTACTTGTAGGGAAATTCTTTGTGACTTGGGCATAGAGCACTTAAATAGGCATGATTTTTTTTCTGCACGGCCGAATAAGTGGATTGAGAGTGGACTGATAAACCTAGTTGCTTTGAAAAAAACTCTACTACAAAAGAAGAGGTACCCGAACGGATTATGGCCAGCATGGTATTTGCCCACCTATTTTTCGGTATGTATTTGTCATGCATTACTTCTTATAATGTTTTCGAATGTGGTTACAATTATTAACGTATAAGTGCTCCCTTTGTAGAATTATGCTTTGCGTGGTGGTCTGAATGCCAAAAGTTGGGCCAAACAATATACGGGAACTCATCGATACACGGGGGAACCCCAAGCATGTGAACGGGTGTACATCCCAATAAATGATTCAGACAGCCATTGGTTTATGTGTGTAGTAAACATCCACCATGGGATTGTATACATACTTGACTCATTGCCATCTCCGACGGAAAACAAAAGACGAGCAGAATTGGTCACACGTGTGGAAAAATACTTGGACGATTTATTTCAATACTTAGATGTGCCACAAGTCAAAAAATTTAGTATGTTCCCATGTGAAAGACTAAAATGGGTTCCAATTCAAGAAGCTGCTGATTGTGGCGTGCATACCGCCAAGTACTTTAATTTGGAGCAATTTATTGAAGACGAATTGATTATGGTAACAAACTAGTTTTATATATAACGTCATTTCTACCAATTTATATACTCAACACTTGTTCCTAATTTTTGGTTTAATTTCTTAATTGTAGCTGAAGTTCAGTTCTGCAGAGGGTAGGATTGGCTTAGTTTTGGACTTGATCATGTTTGAAGGGAACAATGTCAAGGAAAAGATTATGGAGAAGGCTAGAAAGAAATATCCCAGTCCTAAAGAGAAAAACTGATGATATTGTGGTGGAAAAATTGATCATATTACTGCTGACCGTGTAGTAGTTTCGATGTAAATGTAGCTGCCCTTTTGTTACTTAACATGGCTGCTGCCCTTTTGTTAGTTATCATGGCTGCAGCCTTTTCGATGTATATTGTGGCTCATGTAGATTGTTGACTTTCTGATAGTTAACATGCAGCTGCCTTTTTGTTAGTTAATATGGCGCTGACTGACCATGTAGATTGGTACTAATTATGGCTGCCTTTTATTATTCGGAATAACTAAAAACTTATGATATGTATTCAATGATATCGGGGCCTTTCTTTGTTTTGATGAATGTTCTGAAATTTTATGCCTGCTTGTTGTGAATGAAGGGATACCCTACCATTCTAGTGGCCATGTCATAAAACTTGGGTTGCTTACCATGTCAAAGAGGACACTTACCACGAATAGAGGACGCACTTAACCAAAACTGGGCATTCTTACCATCGATTTTGGAAGGAAAAATAGTGACAGAACGTGCTTACCATGACAAAGAACGTACTTTTCACGAATATAGGATGTACTTAACCAAAACTGGGCATTCTTACCACAGATTTTGGAAGGAAAAAATAGTGACTGAAGGTGCTTACCATGATGAAGGACGTACTTACCACGAATACAGGATGTACTTAACCAAAACTGGGCATTCTTACCACAGATATTGGAAGGAAAAAATAGTGACTGAAGGTGCTTACCATGCTAAAGAACGTACTTACCACGAATACAGGATGTACTTAACCAAAACTGGACATTCTTACCACAGATATTGGAAGGAAAAAAATAGTGACTGAAAGTGCTTACCATGCTAAAGAACGTACTTACCACGAATACAGGATATACTTAACCAAAACTGGACATTTTTACCACATATTTTTGAAGGAAAAATAGTGACTGAATGTGCTTTACCATGACAAAGAACATACTGACCACGAGTACATGATATACTTAACCGAAACTGGACATTCTTTCCACGAATACTGAATGTTCTTACGATTACAAATGAAAGATGTTTACATGAAACAAAAGTTACGATTACATTTTCAAACTGCATACTACATTTTCGAACTACATACGATTACATTTACCCTTCAGAACCGTTGTCGGGAATTGTTGACCATCCTCCAAAGTTGGTGCCTAGGATCTGGGCCTGAACACTATTTGGATTTGTTGACCAACCAGCAGCCTGTATAGTTTAAAAGTTATAATAATTAGTGAATTAACAAATGGATAGTAGTCTATTGAATGACTGCATAATAAGAGACTTACCAAATTATGTTCGATACTAGACTCACAACCATTAGCAGTGAATGATTGTGGGTAATATGCAGATGAGTCTCGCCCAGTAAATGATTGTGGGTAATATGTAGATGAGTCTCGCCCAGTGAATGATTGTGGGTAATATGTAGATGAGTCTCGCCCAATGAATGATTGTGGGTGAACTATGCTCGAGTCTGATTCATTCTCGTTGATGTTTCCCATATTGTTTGGTACTAAATCCGGGCATTTCGTTCGCGTATGACCAGGTAGTCTACAATGGCCACATTTTCTTACCTTTGGGATAAAGTCCTTTGCCAAATTTTGGCTCCCTTTACGCTTGATAATGACGGGATCGCCAATACCAAAATGCATAGATGTCCCCTCAACATTGGTCTCTTCTCCCATTGCTCTTTGCTTGCTTTGAACATCTAACATATACAGCTCTCTCATTTTGAATGATAACTTTGCGATTTCTTCTCTTGCCTCATCATATGCATTGGTTGACTGTGAAGCATAAAAAGCCATTTCGACACATGCAGTTGACAATGCACCATACCTTGTCGTTTGTGTTACCCATTCCGGCATGGGTGTGCGGCCATGAAGCGAGGAGGACTTGGCCATTTTTGTCCACCTTTGTGAGATCAGATAAGAGGGAATTTCCCTCAAGTGCTCCATTTTCATTACCGAAATCATATGACAACAAGGGAATCCAACTGACTCAAATTTCAAACAAGAGCATTTCATGATCCCTTCTGTTGGCTGATAGTTTACTGACCACGTTGCATCCTCTTGTTGATACCGAGATAAGTAGTAAACTCGAAAATCTTCAATCTCAACTTTATCCACCCGAAACAATGATTGCTCTTTCTTAATTTCATTGCAAAATTTCTTGAATATGGCTCGAGAAAATGTATCAGCTGCATGCTGTTCAATGCGTTTCATGGCTGTAGAAAGAATGGGGGAACTATTCTCACTCTCTACTTGTGCCTTAGCCTCATTATGTCGAAGTTTAGCAAGAGCCCTATCATATGCTTGAACAAATTCAAAAAGACGTAAACGTAGTTTTAGGAATCGATTCATAAATGCATTCATTCCCTCAACACGTTGCGTGCTTTTTGCTCCTGCAAAGAAAATACCTCGCAAGTACCCCTCAGCCCATAGGTGTCGTTTTTTGTAAACCTCTATCGCCCAATTGTTTTCATGAAGATTATAGTTGTCCACAAGATTTGTCCATGCAATTTCAAATTCTTCTTCCGTTGGCATTGACATGCATTTTTCAAACCCGCATTTTTCAAACTCTAGTTAGTGCCATCGGCTCTTTTTTTCGATTTTCTCTTTCCATATATTTAGCTTCTCGATATCCTTCTTTTGAGCAAACCCACTTCCTTGAAGTAACAATACCCTCATTGTCCTTATGAATATTATCCTTTCGGACACTAAAGCCTTTCACTTTGGCATATGCATTATAGAATCTTTCTCCATCCTCATCCGAATCGAATATCATTTCACAAACATCTTCTTCCGTTAATTCATCCAACCGATAATCGTCAAGTCCGTCATCAACACCATATCTATCATCATCGCTATGTCCATCATCATCACCATATCCATCATCATCGCTATGTCCATCATCATCACCATATCCATCATCATCACCATATCCATCATCATCGCTATGTCCGTCATCATCACTAGCGCCATCACTAATGTCTATCACTACATTCTTCCCTTTCAAACTGTCATCCATCCCTTTAAATCTGGTAAAATACAACCACAATCAGTGCTAAGTGTTTTCATATCTAGTGGTAAAAAACGCAACAAATTATGGAGATAATTCTAAATCTGCTCAAATAGTATCATTGTTTGTGGTAAGTATTTTCACATATCGTGGTAATCAACTGATATACATTATGGTCATTTTTATCTTGACAAACCAACAACAAACCAAAAACATAATCACTAACCATTTGCTAAAAATAATAAATTGTGTTCAATATCTAAGAATCACAACTAAATAAAGACTATAGAACGTGGATAAACTTACTTGGTCAAATTCTTCAATCTATTGTTCTTCAAAGTTAAAGAGGTTTTTCAACATTCATTCTCTGAGACAAGAAGGAATTTGTGTGGAAAAGTGAAAAATCAGATGGATAAGTTTGGGGAGTTTAAGGTAGGTAGGGAGAAAATTCGTATCTTTAATGAACTAATGTAGGGTAGGTAAGCATTTATTGCACAAGTTCGAAATGAAAGTGAATCAAATTTGAAAGTAAAGAAATCCTTTTTATAAGGTAAGTACTATCAAGAATTGTGGTATGTATACATATACCATGAACAACCGAATATTGTGATGATAACAAAAACCAGATGGCATGGTATAAATAGCCTGATTTTGTGGTAAGTATAATATTAATGACAGGTTGGTACGTATTTATGTAACATAACTAATGTACCATAATGAGGGTAGTTAATAAGGTAACCACCACAATAAATGTGATGTTAGTTAGTTCTACTTAATTTGTATTACCTTGTAATTAAAACATAATACCTTAATGATTTAAAAAACTAAATACTGTATTGAATGGGTCATTAGAGATTAATAGTTAGTGGTTACTCTTACATTAGCCAATTATATCAATCACTTATTGCTTGCAACCAAGACTACTGTTAACTACTATTCCTACTAATAACATTGATCACTATTAACCTACATTAACCAATTCATTTTAGCCAAGTATATTATTACACAATCATCACTATATCATCACTTATTGAATATGATCAATTAATTAAGCTCTCAGTCAAATGATTCTGACTACTATAGTATATTATAGAGATTAATCGTCACCCTACCACTAATTGAATAGTCTAATGTCAATTATAACTACTAATTGTTGTAATATCATTCAAATAAATTATGAAAAATATAATTAGGAGATTATTACAATTATATGGTTTATATTTATTATTTTTAAAAATTTGTTATAAGAAACATATATACACAAAGTAAATTTTTAATGGAATATATTAACAACATTAATTGTAATTTATTCAAAACAACAAATGAATAACTGTTTTCTCAATAATATTTGTAAAATACTTTTTAATTAAAAATAATTTAATGAAATATATTAACAAGATGAATCTAAAATCAAGGTAATTTTTTGTCTTAAATGTTTAGTTTTCAAAATTTGTTATAAAGAATTTGTTTACAAATTAAATATTATTAAATTAAATTCATATTTTCACCTAATATTTGATAGTCTATTACACAAATAATTAGGAAAATGGGAAAAAGTAGGGTGAATATGACAAAAATTGATATGAACTTATAAATTTTTAATAATTAAAACAATTCTTGCAAAAAGGTACATTTTCCGCCAAAAAAAATTTATTTTCCCGCCAAAACCGGCTACCTAGAGAACAAGTTAGAGAGAGAAAGGGCAAAACCGTTAAAGTGTAGTCTTTTGTTGTGGTAAGTAAACAATATTTTGTGGTAAGTGTCAGCATAAACTGTGGTAAGTAGAGCCAGTGTTCATGGTAAGTATAATCACGTTTTTTTCTGAAAAAAGGGACAAAACCACCCTACTTTTCGGAAGTGGTTTTCATCCAACGGCTGAGATTCATCCAAAACTGATCTAAAGGCCCAGATTAAATGGGGGCATGATGCCCCAATACCACTTTGGGGCATCATAGAAAACTTGATGGGAATGAGGATGTTGATAGAAATGAGGATGTGCGTGAGTTTCTAGGAAGATTTTTCGAAAAGATCCTGCAATCGAAAGTTCATTGTTTGAGAACTTACAAATAGAAGACCTATGTTTCTGGCATCCTATAGAGCTTTGATCGCCTCAATAGTTTTTTTTCCTGACTGGAGATAGCGATGGCGATGCCAATGGAGGTGAGACCACCAACTCAAAACCATTGTCGAAGAACCTGAATTGTTTGGAGGGAGGAAGGGATAATATTGTCAAAAAATTCACGCGGTACTTATCTTATGACTAGGAATGGCAGCGGGGCGGGGCGGGTTTTGCCACACCCCAACCCGAACCGGGTAATTTATGTGTACCTTCGTCCTGCCCCTATCAGATATTGGGTTTATCTGCCTCGCCTCGCCTTGCCTCGCCCCTGCTCATTTTTTTTATTAAGAAAATATGTTCTAAATTCTAAAATAAGTGAGTACAAATAATAAAAATTTATGAAATAACTATTATAATTTAACCAAAAACTATTATCTAAAAGCAAAATGGAAGAAATAGTTAATCTTTTATGTGGTATTTTTTTCGAGCAAGCCAAATCATCCCAATATTATATCAAACCCAGCCAAAACATACACAGTACAATAAGGGGACACTACCGGTTCCAAAATGCAAAATTCACAAAAGAAAATAAAAACAAAAATAGAAATAGAAATAAAAAGGAAAACAGGAAAAAAACAGAAAAAGCCGCATGGAACTACGACACTGGAGTCGGATCCGTCGAACACACTCGTGAGGAGGAGTTGGAGAGGCCGAAGTTGAGAGGCCAGGTATGAACATGGAGCAAGCCCTCCTGGATGACCCGTCGCTCCAACTCGAACTCTTCTCGCCACAGGCTGGAGGTAGAAGCCGCTGCAGATGCCGTCTTCGTCGCCGATACGCTGATTCTAAGAAAAACTAGATCTAGAACCCCTAGATATGGTTCCTAAGTCCAAAAATGGAGGGAAGAGTGGGAAATCTCAACTTTCAAATGAGAAAGTCTCAACTACCTCACAACCTTGAGCCGGGTGAATAGAGAAGGAGAATGGAAGAAATAGTTAATCTCTTATGTGATATTTTTTTTGAGCAAACCAAATCATCCCAATATTATATCAAACACATCCAAAACATACATAGTACAATAAGGGGACACTACCAATTCTAAAATACAAAATTCACAAAAGAAAATGAAAAACAAAAACATAAAGAAAAACAGGAAAAAAAAAACAGAAAAACCCGCATGGAACGACGACGCCGGGGCCGGAGCCGGCGATTACAATCATGAAGAGGGGTTGGAGAGGCCGAAGTTGAGAGGCCAAGTATGAACACGGAGCAAGCCCTCCTGGATGATCCGTCGCCCCAACTCAAACTCTTCCCCGCCACAGGCTGGAGGTAGAAGATGCTACAGAAGCCGTTTTCATCACCAGTACGCTAACTCCAAGAAAAACCAGATCTACAACCCCAGATCTAGTTCCTGAGTCAAAAAATGGAGGGAAAAGTGGGAAATCTCAACTTCTAAAAGAGAGAGTCTCAACCACCTCATAACCTTGAGCCGGTGAGCAGAGAAGGAGAAGAGAGAGGCCGGAGATGAGGGATTGAGTGGTGAGGAGAAAGAAAGTGGGTGGGGGATGGGGTCGAAATAAAGGGGGAGGCGGGGAAGGGGGGTGGCGGAGGGGGTGGGGAGGAACCCATCCCGACTCTCTCTCTCTCTGTGCCTTGCTTTCTTTGGACGCTGCACAATATTATATGGTATTTTAGTTGTAAGGGTAAAAATACAAAATAAATAACTTTTTATACATAAAATAATTTTTGGGCGGGGTGGGTATCCGAACGGGGCAACGTCAACCTAACCTCGACCAAATTACATCAATTCTCCTCAGACTCCGACCCGACCCCCAAAAATACAACAAAACCCCGTCCGGTTGAATTGTCATCTCTTCTTATCCGTGTATTTCCTGCAACGGCCTGGAGTTAGTGGGAAATAGGCTTAAAAAACAAGAGCAGTCCGTAAATAATCCTGCTACGGAAATCGACTAGAAGCACCGACGGTCATGCGGAGCCATTATGGGCTCCACACGGATGATTCAAGCCGTTCAATAATTTTTATTAAAAAAATCTAGTGATATGCAAAAAATCAGTTCAATCCAATATGTGTTGGTACTCAATCCAATCTCCCATTTTTTCATTCAGATTTTGAATCCGTGAAAAAATGGAAGATTGAATCAAGTACCTATACAGATTGGATTGAAATGATTTTTCATGAGCCCATTCTGTTTTTTAAAAATTATTGAACCATTCGGATCATCCGTTCGTACCCGGGGTGGGCTCCCGGGGCCGTCTGTTTCGCACCGTCGGTCTCCCTGATCAGTCTCTTTAGCTTTTTCGGTCCGTAAAAAGCCCGCATACTAACGGACCCAAAAGGCCCAGTAACTACTATCAATCACCAGCCCATATCTTTCGGTCACCTCCCCAAATACACCCTGTCCAGATTTCATCAGAAGAAGAAGAAGAGAGAGTTCGAATCCCGTTGCTGGAAAATCTGTTTGGCCGAAAGACTTTAAAGCCTCCGTCGCCGACGACGACGACGACGGCGTGAGCCTGGTTGATTGTTAAGCCCTAATTTTGTGAAGCGATGGTTGAGATCGAGGATGACAATCTCAGCTGTGGAGGGGAGGGAGATAGAAAGGTTCAAATCTCTATCAAAACCGTCGGCCCCTTTCCTCCCTCTCTCCTCAATGTCCCCTCTCCCATCAAAGTACTCTCTCTCTCTCTCTCTCTCTCTCTCTCTCTGTGATTCAAAACTTATATGGTGTTTTTTACCTCGTGTCTGGTAAATTAGTTCCTTTTTTTTTAATATTGCGTTTGGCACCAGGGGATTTTGTTTAGGATGGAATTAGAGACCATTTAGTTATGATTTCGAACTAAGATCACCTCTTGTGAGGATAATTGGAACGAATTTTTCACATATGATAATGAAATAAGTAAGAGTAGGGATCCTCTCTTTCTTTTCTTTTTTCTTTTTTTACAAATGAAAATGAAATAAGCAAAAACCAATCTCCAATGGCACACCCATTTCTCTACTCAAAATGAGTTTTGCCCATTTCTCTACCCCATCATGGGAAAATCCAAGCCTTGACCCATTTCCTTTACCCTTTTTTTCAAGGCTCAATCTTATCCCTCTTATTTACAATGTTGCCATTGAAGCCTTTTTTGGGTAAAGATTGGGTTTTGCTATTGGAGATGCTCCTACCGAAATAGAGTGTTTTTGCACACATTTTCACTCAAATTTGGGTAAAATTTTGGGCAAAGGAATGTGTTCAAAATTGTGATAGGAACATGAGCTGGGTTATATGTGGGAAAATCGTTTTGGGTGGCCAATTATACAAGTTCATTTGGGACTCCATTTTTGCGAATGATATGATATTTGAGTTGAATCAATGGATGTCGCCTGGATCTGCATTGCTAAAAGCCACATGATTATAGTAAGTCTGCAGACTATGGACTTTAGAGGATCAAACCAACAGCAATAGCAACTTCATTCAATTTGTTGGCGCCATCATTCAATGCATCTTAAATTATGAAGTGGATTTGACATTTCATAATCGAGGTATCAGAACTGCTGACTTCCTGCATAGCCGAAGTGTTCAATCAGTCGCATGATTGTGTTAATGTGAGGAGTGTCAATGTTTCTGTATGAGAAGGGTAGAGTAACAAGTAGCAAACAGTTTAGCCTTTTTAAAAAACTTGCAGCAGTTAATTTACCATTAAGATGGACTAATCTCTCCTTAACTGGACGAAAAAAGGACAATACCTCCTGTTGTCCACATTTTTCATGAAGTAAGGAAGACAATATTGAGGGTCATAAGCGTGAGTATTTTATTTTGACCTCAACTAAAATATCATTGCATAATGGTGTTTCCCTTTTTTTGCAATGAATCGTAGCTGCACTAAAGCTAAGTTGAGTGTGCTTTTAGAAATGTTTCCCACCCCTGGGATGATTTAACTGCTCAGGACTTGTTGTCAATAGAGAATAGTATCACCTGTACAACTGTAGTGTTAGAAAACAATTCCCTTTTGTTGCACTAGTCCTGAACTGGCTAACTCCTGAAGGACCTTAATCAACCGCATGAGCATTATCCAACTAGTTCAGGTGCTGGTTAATACGCACTGGATAGCTTTTGTCCCTCGCGCATCTCTGATTGTTGAAATGAGGAGTCAACTATTTTGGCCATGACATAATCTGAAAACATAATGCTTGAACTCTGTGCACAAGGCTTCCTCTCACAACATGGTTTGCAGAGGTTGTTGGTAGACAGCTTTATGAATTGGGAAAGAATTTGCCCAAGATAGGTATTGCAACTGCCTGGTCCTTCGACTTAGATTCACTGTCAATTTTGTCTCAAACTTAAAATGCACTGGTCAGGTTTAGGCAGATTGGATATCCGATGTTCCTCCACCAGTCCTGTTTAGTAGAGTTGAATGATCAAATATGTTAGGCCATGGGGCAAAAACTAGAAAAGAAGTTGCGTGAAGTTCCCCACTGCTTCAACTTGAATTCACCCTCCATTGTGAGATGAACTGAATAGAAGCCTAGGAGATTTAGAGCTTAACTTGGTAGAAAGTTGAGCTTCACTTGGTAGAAAGTTGATTGGTCTGATCAGCCCGATTTTATTCTGTCTAATTAACATTTATGCTAGCTAAGTAAATAGACATACCAGTAGATTTTCTCACTTTTGCAATCAGGGAAAACTTTAAATTTGGTGGAACTCGTGAGAAGAAGAATGCATCCTCTTGTGAAATCGTGTGCTGGGCTTAAACTGTTTCTACCACAATCAGGTACAGGAGTTGAGAAAATTGATTGGTGGGAATGCTGATTTACCTATAGAGCATTTGAGCATTATATTGCGAGGGAATGTATTGCATGACAACAAAAATGATATAGAAGAATTCATCCAACTTAAAAATGGAGGTATAATTTTCTATTTTAATTTTTATGTCAATTCAATAGTCTTGTAATTTACTATTCTATATTCATGCTTCTGTTTATTCATGCTGAAGTTGCAAGTCTTTTCAGGATATTTTTATCAAGGACAACCAATTCCTGAATTTACTTCTGCTGTTTTGACCACGGTCTTACAGGGTGTAGTTTGGACTTTGGTGTATGACTCTCAGGTCACATTGAGAACCATACTACTAGAATATGGAAAGTTATGTGATGCTCCCAAGTGGTATGGGAGCATGATGCTCCCATTGAATATGACTCTTAGATGGAAAAATATGTAAATTACGGCTGTTAGATCAAAACCACCCAAAAATAAGGTGATTTTGCTAAAAACGAGATGGTTTTACTATTTTCCAGCCAAAAAATTGCAATATTAGTACTTACCACAAAAACAGGGTTTACAAGCCTTTACTAAGGCAACACTTACTATGTTATATGGTTACACTTGCTACATTGTATGGCTACACTTGCTACACTTATTACTGAGATGTTTTGACAATCAATGGTTGAGATCAATTGTTGAGATGAATTCATAAAATCCTATGGTTAGGAACAATTGGGAGCATCTCCGAAACCGCTTGGGGGCATCATAGCCATTGCCCTGGAATATAGTTTGGTTTATTTGCTTTAGTTGGAAGCACATTGCGTCACAGTAATGAAGGATTGAGAAAAAGAACTAGGATCTCTCTCTCGCTCTCTAAAACTCTCGCTACCTTCTCTCTAGTGGGGGGCTAGCACGGATACAGATACGGACACGGGACACGGCAATTCTAAAAAAATGGGGATACGGACACGGCGGGGGACATTCCACGTGTATAAAAAAATAATATATATATATATATATATATGTACATGTATATTTAAAAAATTATGAACCATTGTATATGAATAATTTCACAAATTGTATAAAAAAATTTTAAAGAGAAAATTACAGTTTAACCCACATATTTTGTATAATTTCATATTAACCCCCAAAATTTTAAAAAATATTACATTTTGACCCCTAACCGTGTCCCTACCGTGTCCCCTATCAAAAAATAATAAAAATTATTGGACACGCTACATGGCGTGTCCAATACGTTTCCCCGCGTGTCCCCGCCCTGTCCCCGTGTCCAATACATGGACACAGCGCCCTTTTGGAGTGTCAGTGCTACATAGGGAGGAGGGTTGGCGCCCCCTGCTCCTCCAATCACCCACCTCCCAAAACCTTCCTCACTCTTCCTTTTTCTTGCCTTGCTTGTCATCTTGATGACCAGGCTTCAAGCGACTACCTATGAAGCACGGGTACTTCGAAAATGTCGTCGTACCCGTACCGGGTACGGGTACGGCAAAAACGTACCGGGGTACGGCAAAATTGTGTCGGGTACTTTTGGCAATTTTGGGTACGGCAAGGGTACAGCACGAGTACGGCATGGGTACGTTTTAGCCCAAAATGAATTTTTTTTCAAAATTTCTGGGATTTTTTGTAAATAATTATAAAATGTGGGCTTATTGTGTAATTTATTTGTCATTTATAAACACAATATTACACGGCAAAGATCTTGGAGATCGATCTAAGGCTCCAAATCAGAAAAAAAAATATAAGTTCTCTCTCTCTTTCTCTTTGTCTGTCTCTCTCTTCATCTCTCTATATATATTTTCTTTTGTCGATCGAAATAATCTCTCTTTGTATATATGTAGTATAATGTTATGTATATATGTATCTGAAATTCTACATATTAATAGATATGCAGTAGATATATATATATATTTATACCGATTTTGCTTTTTATTGGTAAAATAAGTTTATATTTCATTTTATGCAATAAAAAATAGAAAATAAATATATATATATATATATATTCGCCGTACCCGTACCCTACTTTTTTGGGGTTTTGCCGTTTCCTGTACCTGTACCGTACGCGTACCGGGTACCGGTACCGGTGCTCCATAGGCGACTACCATCCTCTAGTGACGAAGCCGACAGATTCAACGAGATATCATACTGCGGCGACAAATCTTAGAGTCGCTCATAGATGGATGTGGAGACGGGCCTCTCCGCTCTCATCCCTACTCTTTCCGTTGCCATTGTTACAGAGTTGGTCTCAAATCTGTCTGAAGTCTTTAGTCCTCTGCTATTTACCACGTCCTTTCATGTTGGGCGAGCACCTCCATGCCAAAAATGTCTAACTTGTAAAACAGAGGTGGGTACTATGGCACACCCTCAGGGTGGTTACAGAAAACTGAAAGTGGGGTTGTTTCTTTATCTTTTTCACTTTTTTGTGGTGTTGTTCATATCCCTCCTTTTATGGTGGTTTGTGATCCTCCCTTCATGGAGGTTTGTTGGTCTCCGCGCGTTGGAACCTGTCGGGCCCGGAGTGCCCCCATGGATTTGGTTACACAATGTCACTCCCTGCTCTAAAAATAGACTTGCGGGTGCGATGTCGAATGCCATAAAAGGCTTAATTGAAACCCTTCCTACCACCAATTGGTTTTAGGAGACATTGTGGAAAAGCAGTCCGACACGTGGTATCAGAGCCAGAAAGTCATGGGTTCGAGTCGCGGGAGCATCATCGTGAGGTTGGGCCCGAAGTGCCCCAATGGATTTGGTTATACAATGTCACTCCCTGTGATCGCTCTAAAAAGCGATGTCAAATGCCATAAAAAGCTTAATTGAAACCCTTCCTACCACCAATTGGTTTTAGGAGAGATGGTGGAAAAACGGTCTGACAAGCCGTTCTCTCCCTCTTGGGAGCTTTATTTAGCATCAATTTACTTCTTTGGTTCACTTTTTGTCAGTGTTGCAGTATAGTTAGGCACTCTGCCTTTCTGATAAGAAAAAGCACATTGAGTTTATTCTAGTTAGATCAAGGGAAATCCAAGAATTATCATAGGTTGATTAGTTGTGAACCAAACTACTCGAGCAATATGTTATGGGTTTGGATTCTATGATTAATTTATAGAGCTGAGTGAAGGGTTTATCAATCCCGGTGAAGGGAAGGGGGAGATACTTAGTTAAGTTTTGTTATTCTTTTCAAGTGTCCTGATGAGGTAGCTTCCTATGTGTGGATTTGACTTTCGATTCAGTTCTCACTCTATGCGATTTGGCCAAATAGGGGTTGGGTTCTTTATAACTAGTACTGTATGTGCTGAAAGGGCAACAAGTCCATGGCTCCATGCATCATCATTTGCTTCATTTTGAGATAGATAGAGATTTTTGGAGCTTACTTATTTGGCCTTTGGGGTTATTATGTCAATTTCCAGTGCTTCAGCTTCGGGATAATCATCTCATTAATGGCATCTAAGAGGGTTTGGAAAGCTTGAAGGGTGGCACCCGTGCGTTTGTTATGGACCAGTGTTGTGTGTAGGGGAAGAGGGTTAGGCATCCAAGAATGTAGAAATGGTTATATGTAGGATCGAGCTATGTTTGCTTCATTGTGCTGTTATTTGGCATGAAGAAAATTTTCTGATTCTTCTTTGCTTTGGTGGTTTCTTGGTAAAGGCTTCATTTTCAAGTGGGTTTTTTTTTAGTTGAATGTTCTTCTCCTGGTTTGCTTTCGTAGTGTACATCGGTGACTAACTGTTGGGAAAATTTTCTGTAATACTTCTTGTCATCAATGAAGCTTTAAAAAAAGGGGTAGCAAGAGTTAGAGAAAGAGTTTTGTGATCCAGAATTTGAGAAAGAGTTTGGCATTTCACTCTTTAAGGTGATGTGATTAGTTAAATACAGTAGAGTTTTAAAATGATTCAATTAAGGCAATAAGGATTGTGGAGTCTCTCAGTTTTAGACGACTCTGTCATCTGATCATCTCAAATTGTGATGTTAGGTTTCTGGTACTTGGTCCTGCATTTCATAATGTGGACTTACATGATGGATGTTACATTTACACTTGGACTTGGGATAACATCTCATACACAGGTGCCTCAAAAAATCCTTAAGGAATTCTTTTGCAATGATTTATGAGGTGCTGAACTTTGAATTCAAAGGTCCACCACACCTCTTAAATAGCAATCAGTGGGGTAGGGCAAACCCGCGAGGTTAGTATCTTGGATCCTTTACCTAGGAAAAGTTATCTTCAAATTAGGTTCGTGTTTATTCCTTGGGTTAAGCAGGAATTGGAGAATTCATCAAAAGCAGAAAGATATCAATATTGGTGTGAAAGAAGATACAGATTTTTATTATCACGCAGTTTTGAAGAAGAGAGACAAGCACTATGCTACTTTCTAAGAGCTCAGTGCAGGTGACTTTTACAGTCTAGTTTTTCCAATCGTAGGGAACGAATGCCGAAATTAAAAAATAAGCAAGCTTGCTTGCTAACGACGGATAGACTAGTTGTAAGCAGATAGAATGTAGATGGCAGTCAAGAATGAGAGGAGAAAAGGTGTGATGGGATTTAGGGGAACTTGGGTGTATCAAATAGGTGATGAGGTGTCTGACTGTGGTTGGAAGCAGTATTTTGCTAGTGAATGTAATCAATTGTGGAAGAGGTTGATGGAGATGAATAAATTTGAATCCATCGTTTTTAAAGGTAGCTAATTTTCTATCTATATTCTGGAACTATAAAAAGCGACTTTGCATAAAATTATGTTAAGACTTACAAGAAGGTCTTGTAATAAGAAAGTGGGATTGACGGGATTTCCTTGGTAATATCCACATTTCATGGTTTAGCTTAATCATGTTGCATTGCTTGTCACAAGACCAAGCCCAAATGATACCTATTTGCGACCTCAATGTGGATTCCTCTGAAATTTCACGGCTGATTTGACACTATAAAAGAGATTGTCTTTGTTGGATTATCTCTTGTTTTGTATAGGGTTTGAGTGATTCATTTTCTCTGCGCAATATTTTTTCTGGTTCCATGTTTTCTTTGTGTTTCAATTTGGCTCTTTCTTTAGTTCAGATTCACTGATTGTTGCTGTTAAACCAAAGCCGCCAGTTAAATATAATGGTGATGTGTTAGATGAAGACGATGATGAAGAGGATCTGGTTAGAACTGAACAATTGTTCCATTTAGCTTCTCTTTTTTTTAGTTTTGTGTGTGTGTGTGTGTGTGTGTCAGTGTGTGGGTGCATTTGCAGATTTTCTAATCCTTCATTTCTTAATTCAGAAGTTTCAGCTTCCTCGGTTAACAAGTGGGTGGAAGAGGATGCTTTTCTCTTTTTTACATGATAAATTGAGGCTCCCTGGTAAGCTTATGATTCATATTACTTGTGCTTGTATTTCCTTTCTATTTCTGAAATAAATGCACTTTATTTTGGTGACGATAAGGCATTTTCTGACAGCTGCTTGTTATTGGTAGATATGCTGTTGATGGCAATTTTCTCCGTCAGTCTGAAGGGGTGGGCCATAATTGTCATGTGGTTTATATTCGCACCTGTTGCTCATAGATGGGATTTGGGACCTTTGTATGTAAGTTCACTTCTGTCCCATGGTTCATTTTCCTTTGTTGAATGCATAGTACGTGCTATTTAGTTGGGTTCTGTTTGGATTTTATGTAATGCTTTTGCAGTTTTAGTGGACGCCTTGTTATACAAGAATCATGTGACATAAGCTTTCTATTAAGTCGTGAAGAACTCACAAAATGGTTTCTATTAGAATATTAAGATCAAAAGACTAACAGTTGTCCGATAAGAAAAGTGATGCTATCCAAGTTGAGGGTAATGGCAAGGGACAAGCAAAGACAATTGAAACTGGGTTAAGATAATGGGGCCGGTTCCCCTCACACGAAAGTTGACATAAAACTAATCGGAGTTTCACGCAAATGATCAGAGCCGTTCAATTCGTTTAAAATATGTTTTTAAGAGTTCCCATTAAAAAATCAACTCATTTTGATATCCGTAAGGGCTTCATCAGTTCATTCAATTTTATCCTATAAAATTTGACTGGAAAATGAACCGATTAAGCACTTACCGATATCCGAATGAGTTGATTTTTTACGGGAACCCTTAAAAATATAAACAAATTGAATTGCTCCAATCATTTGCGTGGGACTCCAAAATGGGTCCCACAAAAAACTTGTGTTAAAACTTGTGTCAACTTTTGTGTGAGGGGAACCAACTTTTGTGTCAACTTTTGTATGGAATGATATGTTCCCTTGTTTAACAGAGATTCATCCAATTGACCCCAAGTAGTTAGGATAACCCTAGTTGATCTGAGTTGAATTGAATTGATTAATAGAGAATTGGAACTCTCAAACATGTTGTTGCATCATATTGACCTGCGAAGATAGGGGAACATCTGCACAAACTGCTCGGCTGATCAGGAGGAGGGACAATTGGAATCCCTCGACCTGTGAAGATAGGGAACATCTGAAGATCGAAGGTTATTGACTTCTCCCTCTGTGCAAGAGTACTCTCTTTGCTGGATCTCCTTGGTTTTAGCATAAAAGGGTGAATTCGCACTTCCTAAGTTTGTTCCTTGTTGTACACTTCAACTCAACAAGCTTTTTTCCAATTACTGGCAATGAGCCATGCGAAGACGTGAATCAGTTTCCTTTAATTAGTTCTATTTACAATCATCTCCTTAGTTAAGTCACTTATTTCCTATCACCTCAACCCTGTTGTTTTACCACCCTTCACGTGGATCAAAATTAAATTTCCCCTCCTTTCAGACGCGTTAACAGGTCGACAACATACATTGAGTGCCGTTCCCTCATAAATATCTTTTGTGCAACACCTCTCAAGTCTCATCCATAAACATGATTATTTGGGCTGCACTCTTATTGTGGACTTGTTTGTTTGGTCCACACAGAATTTTTACCATAGGTTGTAGCCCGTGTTAGAAGAAAGAAATCACTCCCCTTTCATCGATTTGACCCAAATGACTATTTTCACCCCATCTTCTGTAAAAGAACTGCGGATTATAAACTCACTTCTTGCTTGGTACTTCAATTTGTTCAGATACTCGCCACAGGGTTTGCCATCATTTTCTTTAATCTTGGAAAGCGGCAGCAAGGTGACATGAGGTATGTGCCATAACCCTGTTATTGGATCAGTGATGAGATACTGTATTAGAAAGTGCAATTCATACTGAATAAACTGGTTTAAGTGCAAACAAGACATTTCCTTCATGATCTCATGCATATAACGCAGTCAAGGTATCCAGAAAAATGTTGTGGGTTTCATATATTAAATAGACGTGTTCTGTTCCCGGTCCTCCACCTTCACCCTCCTGCTCTGTCTCTGTGCATGTAATTGATCTTTTAAACATAAAACTAATGCCAAATGCCTACACATAAGAGATCACCTCTTGTTTTACAATGCGTGGAGCCAATACTCGACTACAATTCTTTCCCTATTTATTGTTTATTCTAAATACCTGCAGCGCGTACTCTATCTTCAATGAGGATTTCAGAGAGCTTCCTGGGACCCTTAATGCAGATCGCCTGGATAGAGACATCCGAGCAGGCCAGTTCTGAGCCTGCTTTTGCTACTCGTGAGGCGCCCAAATATAGCGAAACCATGTACATGATGTACTTACAGACAGACAGCGCAGAAAACCTATCTGAAGGAAATCACAAGAGGCGAGTAATATGGAGGATGTTCATTCATGTAACCATCGAAACATGTGTAAAATGAGTAGGTTTTTTGTTGGAAGTACCTGAAGAACAGAGCAAAGTTTGTAAGTTTGGAAATATCCCTTGGTCGAAGAGAGTGAATGTATGGTGAAGAAATCTGATTTAACAAGAGGCATATTTTGGCTCCGATTAAAAAAAAAAAGAGGCTTATTTTAGCCCACTGCTATGGCAAATCGGTACATCACATTTTGGCTTTGTGAAGCTGCTATGGTTAAAGAAGCAATAGAATTTCAGAAAACACATTTACCACCATAATGCTGCAACCCCTATACAGGCAGCAAGTTTTCGTTTTGCAATTTCGAGTTTTCTCCCTCTTGCTTCCCTCGAGAACTGGAAGTCATTTTCTGTCACAACATAGAAATCAGGTAATCCTCGAAGAGTAGAGGAACTTTCAATGGCCAAACAGATTCAAAATCGAAATGTCAGACCATGCTCTCTCAAATCATGGTCGTCTTGTTGAAATTGCCAGAACTATGGATTTCAGGTCAAATTGGTTAGTTTCCTCAGGCAAAGTTGAAAAAGGCTTTAAAATGTTAAATTGAGTGACGATATTTGTGTCTGATTTTTCTTTCCATAGGAGAAGATCTAGGAAGTCCAATTTTGTACTAGAGAAGGAAAATTCAAGTTAAGTTTTGTTGCCCTGACAACACACAAGTATGGTACAAGTAATTGCAAAATTCCAGTGAAGCAGTTCTAATGTATCAGAAGTTGTTCTTGTCAAAATGGATTTGGCTTCTGGGCAGTTGGGGACCCAACTGCAGCATGTAGTATGCCCTTTGCGGGCTTGATCTGGGTTTGTTTTGATAATTTGAACAATTCACTTTGTATATCTCGTCGAAAATATTAACCATGTGAACAATCATGTTCATCAGTTATAGATCAATGTTCAGAGCACGTCTATGCTCTGAAAAAGGGCCTCATGCACATTGAATCAAATCCATATGTAGTATAAATCCATTTGTAGGAGTGTCCATGGTCCGAATTGATCTGGTTCCACAAGAATTGAGTAACCAAATCATTTCTAACAGTTCAGAAAAAATGAGAACCGAAATCTAACCATTACAAATATAGAACCTAACCATAACCAAACCACTATACCGGTCTGGTTTCGGTTCTACGCTTTTAGGATCCAAACATTTCCGTAAAATATGATACTCAAACTCATAATCCCAAAATTGTACATAAAAATAGTCCATAGCTTCAATAACACTTCAAGTCTTGCTAAAATGAAAGGCTAACGTGATTTTCGGAATAAATATTACAAAAACATGCGAAGCTATTTTTCTTGACCCGTTGCACTATATCGAGAAAATCTTGAAAAATATCATTATGATAATTTCAAGCATGTCGTTACTCCTAATAATCCTAATTTACATTTATTTCCTGTCAAAATGATAGTAAGGACGTGATTGATCAAAAAGGATATGCTACCATAATTGGGATCTTGCATTACTTGATTGAATATACTCGACCTGTCATTGCTTACACAGGTACTTAAGCAAGTTTAGTAGCAAGCCTAGTGATAATAGGCTATCCATTAAGCGAATAATGAGATATTTATCTGATACCAAAAATTATAGTTTATTTTATAGTAAAAATTATCCTCTAGTACCTGGAGGTTTTAGTGATGTCAATTTGCTTATTGGAATACTTTGTCAGGTGATTTAATCTCTAATAGCTCCTCCTCATTATAGAAAGCTCTTTTTGTGTCAAATACTTTCATTCCCACCCTTATATATGCAACGATATGAAGAAAAGCTAGAACTTGATTAGTGTCTTTTAGGAACCCTACTACTTCATACCACACGGTAATCGGTAAAACGTTACTATCTATACCTTCAACTACTAGAGCATTATAAAGCTTTGGTATCTTGCCCAGCAGAAAAGGTACATCTAGAACTGGACCAATGATTTGAACGACATACTTTTGAACTTCTATTCTATTACCGAGTAGCGAGAGAGATAAGGAGTTCTAAGGAGTTCCATATTGAATTAGTAAACCATAGAGACAAGCCAAGAACCCATCACATGAGAAAGGGACTCATGTTGGCAAACTTTCTTTTTGGCTAACAAAACCAAGTTAGGGGGAGCTGTTTTTGGAGCATCCGTCGAACCCGTGTGACATTCGACCAGGAGTTGGCGGCGCGGCGGAAAAACGAGCTCAAGAAAAAAACTAATATAGCTATTCTTCTATGGAGACTGAGCTAATAGCATTAGCTTCGGTTAGTGAGGATGCTACATGGTTGAGAGATTTAATGAATGAAATCTCACTTTGGAAATAACAAATTCCTCCAATGTTAATTTTGGATTTACTTACATAAATAAATAAAAAAAGGAATGACTTCGGTGTCCCCGGTCATTTTAGAGAGACACCGTAACTTTTGGCATAACAAAATCATTATGAGTATAACCAAAACTCATTACAAGCATAACAGAACCATAGCAAGACATAACTTAGGCATAACTTGTTTGTTATGCCTTGGTTGGGTTTGGTTATGCATTTGCTGATTTTTTAGATATTCCTTGGTTATGCTTGTTTGGGTTTTGTTATGCTTATATTGGGTTTTGGTTATGCTTATAATGGTTTTGTTATACCAAAAGTTACGGTGTCCCCAAAATGACCGGAGACACCATAGCATCATCCAAAAAAAAACACATCTTCATTTCATCAATACATTGCGGATTTACATCTCATTCACTAGTTCAGATCTTATTACATCAAATACATCATCACAATACAAAACAAACCCTTTCCCAAACCAAATCCTAAAACCCATATGAAATTAGCGGCTTTTCACTTGTTGGATCTCTCTCTCCTAAGAAGACCCACCACATGAAGACCAACCCCGTCAACAGTAGCACAATCAACATCTTCCTCTCTCTCGCTATGTGAATCTAGACCTATTGCTCAAGCACGACTAGTGGATCAACCCACGTGAAGTAGGTGCATCCATCCCTAGTGTAAAAAACAATGGAGATCAATAAGTTAAGGGTTTCAAATTTTTTGAATTGGGGAGAAACAATCAAAACTTACCCCAAATTATGCACAATCAAGAAACCTTTTCCCATGATTGTTATTAGTCCAAAAAGTATTCATTCGGGCTCTCATTCCGCAAAAGCACTACGATGGCTCCATCTCATCTGTTAATATTGCTATTTTGCAGAACGTCTTCCCCTGTATACGTAACACAGAGAGGGGTTTAGAGCTTTCGGGATTCGGTGCGAATTTGGGGTGAAAAGTCCCTTTTGCCCTTAACGCCTTCCCCTCTAAACCTACTTTCCGTCTATTGTGCATTCCCATTATCTATTGGACAAACATACACCAAGATATAATTTGGAGGTTTAATTTAGCACAATTGAATATACAGGGATGAAAATAAAATTGTGTAAACTAGGGACTTCGGGTTGGTGCTATGCAGTGGTGTGCGCAGCACCGTGCTGCGCACCTCCGAGCCGTCGAATCGTGCATCTGACGGCTCGGTTCTTATTCCGGCAATGAACCACTCTAGATCGTTGGTTGCTGAGATGAGATCCGAGCCGTCAGATGCACGATCTGACGACTTGGAGGTGTGCAGCGTGGTGCTGCACGTTCCATGCACAGCACCATTTCCAATCCATAAACTAGATGGAACATTTCTAAACGTTTGCCCTTTCACATTTTTAGAGCCGTGAATAGTTTTTTATGGAGCCCATCGCAACTGTAAGTGTTTTGGACGGTCCGGATGTTAATAAAACTTTTTCAGGGCAAAGTTTATTAAAATTCGGATCGTTTAGAATACTTTTAGACGGTCGTGATGAGGCATAAATAATTATTTACGGAGCCAATCGCAACTGTAAGTGTTTTGGACGGTCCGAATGTTAATGAAACTTTTCAGGGTGCAAAGTTTATTAAAATTTGAATCGCTCAGAATACTTTTGAATGATGGTAATTGATTGTTGCTAGTAAAAAAACTTGTTCACTGCTCAAGCCGTGAATAATTTTCTCTCTCTTCCAATTCAGCGTTCTTGCGTTCGTAGTTAGGGTTTCCCAGTTCACTGAATTAAGATAAGGGGCACTAAAATATCCAGACATTCACAAGAACAAACCCCGATATTTTTGCCTCAACAAAACCCTCATTCCATCCCCTCTCTCTCTCTCTCTCTCTCAGGCACCATGGCAGCAACTCTCTCCAGAGCAGTAGATGTCCACTGCACTCTACAACCCACTTCAGATTCAAATGGCCCATTTTTCCTCACCTCTCCATTAATAAGGCTCCCCAACAGAAGGAGATTCTTCACCATCTCATGTTCCTCCTCCTCCTCCTCTAGATCTCCCCCCAAACCCCCACCTGATTATGAAGACATTCACCCACAAAACCCATCTCTATCTGACCAACTCAAGTCCCTTTCCACCACCCTCCTCAATCAAACCCCCCATCAAGCCCAGCTCCTAACCAAGCCTAAATCCACCTGGGTCAACCCAACCAGGCCTAAACCCTCTGTCCTCAACCTTCAAAGGCAGAAAAAGTCTCAGCAGCACTTGTACAATCCTCAGGTCAGAGACCTCAAGCACTTTGCCAGGAAGCTGGATGAGTGTGAAAACTCTGAAGGTGCTTTCATGGCAGCTATTGAAGAGATGCCTCACCCACCCAGCAGAGAAAATTCACTCTTGGTGCTCAACAGCTTGAGGCAATGGCAAAAGACCCTCCTTTTCTTCAACTGGATCAAGACCCAGAAGCTGTTTCCCATGGAGACAATCTTCTACAACGTTGCAATGAAGTCCTTGAGGTTTGGCAGGCAGTTTCAGCTCACGGAAGATCTTGCCTATGATATGATAGATAATGGGATTGAGCTTGATAACATTACTTACTCCACTATAATCACTTGTGCCAAAAGGTGTAGCCTTTTTGACAAGGCTGTGGAGTGGTTTGAGAGGATGTACAAGACTGGTTTGATGCCTGATGAGGTCACGTACTCCGGTGTTATAGACGTGTATGCCCAACTGGGCAAAGTTGAGGAGGTGATGAGTCTGTATGAGAGAGGGAGGGCAAGTGGGTGGGCACCTGACCACATTGCAATTGCTGTGTTGGGGAAGATGTTTGGTGAAGCTGGGGACTATGATGGAATTAGGTATGTGCTTGATGAGATGAAGTCTCTTGGGATGCAGCCTAATTTGGTTGTGTACAACACGTTGTTGGAAGCATTGGGGAAAGCTGGGAAGCCTGGTTTGGCAAGAAGTTTATTCTTAGAAATGATCGAATTGGGGGTAACCCCGAACGAGAAAACCCTAACTGCCTTGGTTAAGATTTATGGCAAGGCTAGGTGGGGGAGAGATGCGCTGGATTTGTGGGAGCGAATGAGGTCAAATGGCTGGAAAATGGATTACATTTTGTGCAACACATTGCTGAGCATGTGTGCTGATCTAGGATTGGAGAAGGACGCGGAGAGGTTGTTTGACGATATGAAGGGATCGATGACTTTTAAACCGAATAGTTGGAGCTACACCGCGATGCTCAACACATATGGCAGTTTGGGGAATGTAGATAAGGCGATGAAGTTGTTCGATGAAATGTCTGAGACTGGTGTTGAGGTTAATGTCATGGCAGTGACTTGTTTGATACAATGCTTGGGGAGGGCCAAGAGGATTGATGACTTACTTAGGGTCTTCAAGTTCGCAATGGAAAGAGGTGTTCAGCCAGATGATAGGATGTGCGGATCCTTGATGTCTATCATTTCATATTTCGAAGAAGGCAAAGATGTCGATAAGGTCCTTGCTCTTTTACAACACGCAAACCCAGAATTAGTTTCGTTCATCAAATTGCTAGAGGAAGATAAAACTAGTTTTGAAACCATCAAAGAGGAGTTTAGAGGCATAATGAGGGCCACAGAGGTCGAAGCACGAAGACCCTTCTGCAATTGCTTGATTGATATATGTCGAGACGGGAATTTCCATGAGAGGGCCCACGAGCTGCTTTACATGGGAACAGTATATGGTTTGTATCCGGGATTGCACACAAAGACGCCTGATGAATGGCGACTGAATGTCCGATCGTTGTCAGTTGGTGCGGCCAACACAGCATTTGAAGAATGGATGGGGACCGTAACAAAAGTCATTGAGCAGAACGAGGAATTGCCAAAACTGTTTACTGCTAGCACTGGTGCAGGAACACACAAGTTGGCACAAGGACTGGCTAGTGCTTTTGAATCTCACGTGAAGAGACTTGCTGCACCGTTTAGGCAGAGTGAAGAGAAAGCTGGGGTTTTTCTTGCAACAAGAGAAGATATAATAGCATGGGTACAATTGAATGCTCCATCTCCCGCTATCACCTCATAAGATCGGTACATTTGTATCATGTTATACAATTGTAACTCATTTTGAAAATTTTATAGAATCTTGATCTTGGTAGAACAAATTTAGAAGTTCATCAGAGAAATTCTGTCGCGATGATTCGAGCGTAGTGATGTCCGTGTGTTACAACCACTATTTAGTCAGCACAACTAGTTCTGATTTTTACAAACTGCTTTGGTGGAAATACACTCCTCTCACTAGGAACAGTTTCACTGCGGGATCCAACAATTCTTTGATATCACTTTCTACTTTCTTTTGGAGAAAAGCACGAGGCAAACGCTGAATCACCTCAGCTCCAAAGGAGAAGATGAGTGCTCTTCTAGCCGTCTGTAAGTCAACTCCCCTTGCCTGAAAGTAGAAGAGTTGGTTCTCTTCTAGAAGAGCGCTCGTTGGTTCTCTTCTAGATCACTAATTGCAGCTCCATTTGAGCACTTCACATCATCAGCAATAATCTGGAGATTTGGTTTGACACTCATGGTTGCACAGGGCTCAAGGAGCAGGCTCCTTGTTAGTTGACCTCTGCATCTTTCTGCTGTGCATATCTGCCCTATGAATAACACTAATTAGAATTACAAGGAACATAAACAGTTTCTACCATCTGACTTCTGAGTAGTAGAACAAAAAGGAAAAACATAACTCCACATGACACTACACAAGTATGTTCATTTTGAAACACAGAGAGCTGCTTCATTCCACTGAGCTCCTCACATTAAAGATGCCAAACCCAAAATAGCATATTAATCTTGGTAATGATTTTGCACTTCTTTTTTGTATTTCCTGCTCTCATTTTTTGGTCTTGAATCTTGATTCAAGTGAATTTACATATTTACACTTTTGTTTGCTCACTTTTCCACACAGAAAAGGACAATATTGTAGATTCACATCATAAAGACAAGACAAGGAGTACAAATGGTAAAAATGGAGTGCTAAAATCAATTACTTTCCTAAATCATAAAGTACTCACAGAGTATACCAAAGGTAATAGATTTTGCACTCCCTATTTATATTATCGCACTCCTTTTCTGTCTTCATTCATGGGAATGTATAATATTGGACTTTGATGAGTAAAAAACTGAACAAATGAGAAGGTAAAAGCGTTCAGTTTTGATAGCAATTGGATTTGTCCCGTCAGAGTTGGCAAATATTGTAGCTTCCATCAGTCAAGCCGAAACTCTTATTGACGAGCGCCTTCAGTTCTCCAAGGCACGACGACCTTTTCATAGCAAATGACTATCTTTATTTCTCCAAATCTTACCCTTAAGAATGACAGCTTCCTCGTCCTTCTCCTTTTGTTTCCGAAGAATTCATTCTTGGGCCGTTTCAATTCCTTGCCAAAACTGTTTACTGCTAACACTAGTGCAGGAACACACAAGTTGGCACAAGGACTGGCCAGTGCTCCGGAATCTCGCGTGAAGAAACTCGTTGCACCGGTTAGGCAGAGTGAAGAGAAAGCTGGGGTTTTTCTTGCAACAAGAAAAGATATAGTAGCATGGGTACAATCGAAGGTTCCATCTCTCGCTATCACCTCAGAAATCGGTTCATCTGTATCATGTTATACAATTGTAACTCATTTTGAAAATTTTATAGAATCTTGATCTTGGTAGAACAAATTTAGAAGTTCATCAGTGAAATTCTTTTGCGATGATTTGGGCGTAGTGATGTCTGTGTGTTGCAACCACTATTTTGTAAGAACAAATAGTTCTGATTTTTATGAACTGCTTTGGTGGAAATCCACCACCAGAATTACAGATCCTCTCCTTTTCGCGGGAAAATGCTCAAGTTTTGTACATAATCTTCCGAGAGAAGGGGGAGAAAGAAAGAAAAAATGGTTCTTTCGCTAAAGATCATTTCCTCCCACAAACAAAACTCCTATCCTTTCATCCGAAAACCCAAGAGTCTTGATGACTGTGTGTAACATTAGTCCTTGCCATCATCGTATGGGCTGCCGTCTATACTTTTAACATTGTGCTTTTCAATTTTCATGTGAGATGTACCCTTCTGGACCAGAACAAGGGTGGTCAGCCTTGGAACTTCCACACTACTGTCAGGTAACCAAAGCGCGTGGATCAAAGCTTCGGCTTCCTGTATCGAGTGAAAAACCCAATTTAAAGTGACTGAGATGTACTTTTAGCTCGAACTTGCCCAGCAGTTGGATTCCTGTATCGAGTGAAAAACCCAAAAAAAAAAAAAAAAATCTCCAAATAAGAAGGGAAAAAACACCAAAACCACCACTTTCTTGCCCAATCAGTCACGCATAAATCTCTTCACATAGTTAGGTACATGCATGAGAAGAGATGTGCTTCTTCAATTACATGTTGGCTCACCACCTAACATCATTTCATTTCTTGATCTTGATTATATATACAAGACTGATTGATTAGCTACTTTAATTAAGACAAAACTTGTACATGTTCTCTTCATTGTTTCCAGTAACTTTGGTATTAATCCAGATGGGACGATTAATCCGAGGGACCGATCTTCCCGTCCATTCTGCTAGGGGGAGGCCCAATTAAAGTAGGGAAGAAAAAGTCGGTACCGAAAAACCATCATATATGCTGAGAGGAAGTTATACTAATAGTAAGTGAAAAAGATGAATGAAAAATTACGAGTAGATTAAATACGACGTTGCAAGTGTAGACTCTACTCAAATTTACCCAATATAATGATAAATAACGTTTAACTATTTCTTATTTGTGTGCAAGAAAACAAAATCTGTTTGCAAAATCACCGCAACATCAAATAAAAGTCGCTTTAACATGAGGAATGAAGTGACGATACATAAAAAATCCAAGATTTTACCATTGAAAATGTACAGATAAGTGATTTCTGTAGATGACTAGATAATGATTTCTGCTAAGACAACCTGTTTTCTTTATCTCAATTGTTTGCAAGACTCAGAATCTTGTCTAACTTCCATTAACAAGACAAGAATTGGCGTTTCCCATAAATCGGTCACACTTTCATCCCAGGTCACGGAACTAATGGAAAGTAAAAGAAAAGCTAGTTATTTCAAAATGGAGAGAAAAAATAAGAACTTGGTGGAGAAAATGCAATTGAGAAAGTGAGAGGACCATTAAAATGGTTAGCAGTATCAATGCAATGCACTAAACGGCATTCCCATCAGTTGAGATTCTGGTGATCGAGGAGCACCTGACTTCCATGTTTTACGGTTAGGTTGAACAAAAGGACACTCCTCTTGATTAGTTGAGACAACAATATTTCAGAGTAGGTTTGGATAACAAGGCAAGAAATCTATGTTTTATGGAACAATCTCTCTCCGATACCCTCTATTGGTGATGCAGTTTGTTTGAAACTGACCGTAGAGCTAATACCTTGACGTGCTAATCAACCTCACAGATGTTTCATGTTTGTTGATCAAACTAATCTCTTCCTAATCTATTTGGTATCCGTTCGATCACCCTCTATCTCTTAGCTCTTGTTGATGTTTCTCTTGATCTAAGTTCCCTGAAATTATAAGAATAACTAAATATCCAAAGGCATGGGACTATAGGAGTTACATGCTTGTACGTTTTTCTGTTTGGATAGGTATTGTGAATTGTAGGAAAAAGTAGTTGGTAATGCCCTAAAAATCAGTCTTGTAGGCATAAAACTCGACAGCTTATAGGAGGCAAGCTAATTGTGTGCGTCTTTCTTCTTCTCCTCTTGTCTTTGTTTAAGAAGAAAACCCTGGACGGGACAGGAAAATAGGCAGTTTCCCATGATGGATTGAATGGAAAACGCTTACGTAGGGCATACTGTCGTTAACATCTGTGGGGAAGAGCCTACCTTGAATTATTAGAATTTTACAATTAAAACCTAAAGCTGGTTCATATGCTTGTATGGAAAGACAGAAGAACTACTTCTCAAAGGTTGGGAATATCGGAACCTGTGTTAAATTGTCGAGGCAGGCTGTGAAGTTTGAACATTAGAATCTATAACCTACTCTAATACCATGTCATATTGTTGACCACAACTAATTTAAGAAACTTAAGCTGCTCGAGAAATGGCAACTGTAGTGTTCATAAACCCAAAATGAAAACCTATTGCAAGCATTTACCAAGATGGGTGAAGAAATTGATACTCTACAACACGGTTTATTAGCATCGGGGAGTAGTTCTCCACTGTCTTCTGTATGCTTAGGGCATGTTTGCTTTCCCAGTTAATTTTCGGAAAGATTGAAATGCAGATAAAACAGAGGACCCCCAACACTTCTTCACAAGATATCAAGATAACAACTACTAGACGCTATAACTGCCCATATATATAAGCTTTTCAAACCAGACAAACCTCACAGGATGATATAAGATCGTCTTTCACCTTCATATCCAGCCTTTAAAACAATCACAACCATCCTCTTTTTCAGACATTCCTATACATGCTAATTGCTTATCCCTTCAATGTTCAACAAGAAATCAATGGAACCAACTGATATGTCTTGCTTATACCCAGAAAGCCTTTCTCAATTTTATCAGTTCTATACCTCTAACAGACTGCCCTGAAAAAATCCATGTGCAAGCCCAGATTCTATCGTTTTTCAACATAAGTGACTGTAAATTGACCATATTCTCCAATCTTCAAATCAGGAAGTCATCTGTATTATGCACCGGTCTAACATTCTCCAACATCCTAAACATATCATTCAGCCAACGTTTCTCCAATTCAAACAAAATTCTTCTAGACTCCCATTTCTAGAATGCAGGATTCTCACCACCTGAAAATTAAGAACTCTACCACTAACATGGTAGTGATATCATTCCCAATGCTTTTGTTTTGGAGAGGAATCAAGCGCACTTATGTTCTGCTAAGAAGCATGGATACCCCTCCATTCCTATGAAGCACCGACATCTCTAGAGGTTAACGTATCGCAGTGTCCGGACACAGGGACACCACGGAGACACGTATGGGACACGCCGCGTGGCATGTCCCATAATTTAATATAAATTTTTAGGGGGACACGTATGGGATACGCTACGTGGCGTGTCCCATAATTTATTATGGAACTATGAATGTTTATCATGGTTTGTTTTCAATGGGCATTTGGACTGTATTGAACTTATGGATCATGGATATCTTGTTTTGTTTGAATGGTATTAGAACTATGAATGTAATGTTTTGTCTACATTTTGTCACTTAAACTTAAAATATATATATATTTATATATATAAATAAATAAATAAATAAATATACATATGGCGTGTCCCCCACTGTGTCCATGTCTGCATTTTTTAAGAATTCCCGTGTCTCCGTGTTGGTGTCCGTGTCCATGCATCATAGCTCCATTCTACTAAGAAGTATGAATAGACACTGGACATGGACACGACATGGACAACCACCGGCATGGCAAGGACACATCAATAACTGTACATATCTTTTACGCGTGACCAAAAGAATAAAACAACTTGAATAACAGAAGGCTTTTCCGCTTAAGTTGGGTAAATTCAACTTTCGGCCGTGGTTCCCAAATTCTTGCAAATCATAAATCAACTAGAATAACTTGCTAAAATGGGCCATTGATGATTGAGGTTTTCAAAACATCTTATTTAATTGATTATCAGGCAAACATAAATATGTGTCAATCTGTGACAAACAAAAAATTAAAGTTTCTCATAAATATGAAGGTGAGGAAATGGGTAAAACACGATGTATATGGAACGAAAAGTTCCAACTACCGAAGGACAACTTTAAATAGATGATGCATTCTAAAGTAGCATAACAAAAATATTACACTAGTATTGAAAGGTTGTCGAAACTTGACAACATCGATTATTAATAAAGGTATCCTAAATTTTTTCGATTCATTGTTTTACATAGCTCTACAAAAAGAGTAGCCTCACCTCATTTTACACAATGATCCAGATACAATAACTGATCAGAATTTTGTCAAAGTTAAGTCAACATTATTCATCCCTCCCTGCACTTGAAAACTACAAACTGATTTTCAAAGCATCACCATGATCATGCACACAGTTGCACAAAGAGAGACTACGAGATGAGGAGGAACTTAACTCATTGGATGTATTTGGGGATTTCGCCTTTCCTTAATAGAGAGAGGGAGTAATCAGCAGCATCAAAGAGATCTTGGATGTTATGAAGGGATCGCTCCTCAGAAGCCACCATGAAGATGGCACGAACCTCTGCTTTTTTCGCCAGGCGTGCTCCCAAGTTTAGCGGCAAATCAGGGGAGTTAAGACTCCGCAATAGTTGGCGATAAAGAGAAAGAACCTGCCCTTTATTTCTTGCCAAATCCTCTGCTGTTGCCCATATCAAACCTTTTGCCATTTTGGTGCTGAATCAGAAGGAAATCTATGCACTTTAGGACTTCATTTTACGCCAACATAGCATTTTCAATTCTCAATAAGAATTTCATATTACTAACAAATCCCTCTAAGAACCATCAAATCCCATTGCCACAAGATCATAGTTGGAGGAGGAAAATTGAAGGCAATTTACTCATCACTGACTTCATTCGGCAACTTATAGCCTAATTTAATTAGTCAATCGACAAATATTGTTCAAGTTCCCAAGTAATTGCAAGACAACATACTTAGGCTCCAAGCCTAGGTGACGAAATAAAACCCACTCGACAAAAGGCCGGGTCTTATATAGGAAATCTGAGGCCCTAACTAGTTAGGCTTTTAGAAGCAGTATTCTTGCCCTTAAGTGGCCAGGTCTTATGTATTTCATGATTTATTTTATTTACGGTCTATGTATTCATGGTTTATTCATGATTTTTTGATTAAACCATAGTGTATTCCTATAATCAAGGTGTATTTCTTTGGTTCATAAAATCATGGTGTATTCATGAAATCGTGGCTTAAATTTGTATTTTTAAATAAATCATGGTGTATTCATGAAATCATAATTGTTTTGGTTTGATTCAAGTTGAAATATAAAAGTAATCAATCATATTTAAATTACCATGAAATCAAGAATTATTATTGTTTCGATTCGATTCAATTCAATTCAATTCAATTTGAAAAACAAGAGTAATCAATCATATTTACATTTACCAAATTCCACTGAATTCAGAAAACAATCCAATCTAACCCCACTAAATCAGGAAAACAATCCAATCCAATCCAATCTCACTAAATTAGGAAAGCAATAGAACATAATATATGTATATCATAGTGAAAAAGGTAAGAAAGGTAATACACACTAAGAGGATGAAAACATAAGCACGAAAAGTAGGACAGAGTAGTTCCCTATTCAACATCTCTTTGATTGTCAAAAAACTTTCTACCACCATCACGAATCGAATTAACCCTATTTTTTAGGAGAAACGATCAATCCTTTTGTCAATGTATATACTTACACAGGCTCCTAATCTTTTGCCACAACTTATTTCCAACCAAAATCCTGCATGTGCTCCCAAGTTCCACCTTCCCTACTGCCACTATGTGAGACCACAAACAACCAATGTCAAATCTCATCCAAACCCCTAATGTACTCAATACAACTTTCAATTTTTAGATCTCCACTCTCCTTGCAACCTACTATCTCTTATTCCACTTCTTCAAGTCCTCTTTCGAGAGTTTAAGGTTTAATTAGTTCTCCCAGCTGAAACAAAGCTAGGACTCCACTTGACATTTATGCATATCGAAAGTACTCCGCTCCTAAGACATAAACCTCAACAGTCGTTGAGCATATGTGTCTTTATACCTCAACGATTAGCAAGCATATGTTTGTGATTCGACCGTCGTTTACTAAGTAGTTTATCCACCAGTCGAAGTTGGTATCATTAATGAAATTTGAACACTTGGGAAATAAAAGCTACCACCTCATGCAGATCAGAAATGGAACCTTTCGAAGGCACCTGAATATAGGAGCACCGTTTGGTTATTGGAGTATATGCTCGCTATCCGTTGGAGATTTGAACAAAAAAAGCTACAAAAAATTGTATGGACTAATTAGAGGCATATCTTTGAGAAAACATATTACTTCCCTCCATCACTGTGCTCAGCAATCTATCATTGATTAGACTGTGCGCAGCATACAGGCCTTGCCTTTTGAGGATAACAAGATTCACCACCCATTTAGAGGTTTCAAAAATATAATTTCGCTCATTGAACTACGACGTTGCCAGTCATTAGTGACATCACAAATGAGTTAGAACATCAGCTGTACCTCCATATTCTAGCGGGACGAGAAATGAGTGAGCAAAATAGCTTTGTTTCAGATCCACTGACCATGTTCTATGATCTGTAATTTGAGCAATTCATAATATCACAACAAACAAAATTATCATTAACCTTGCTACAAGATTTGATGAACAACCACACAAAAAAAGAAGAAGAAGAAGACTGGTTAAACCCAAGTCCCTCATCTGCGAATTGTAGTTTTGATGCACAATTAGAGCATCTCCAATAGACTCAATGGGATCCTAAGCAATTTGTCAAGAAAAAGTGCACATTTTAGCTTTGTCTGGCCACCAAATATTTTTACTACCCAAAATAGCCCAGACAAATCCCTACCCAAATCCCAAAACTCCCTTGATTTAGAAAAAAAGAAAAACACTCATCGCCATCACCATCCCTCATCATTCTCCGACTCCTCCATAGCCACCACACCCCACCACCAGCTCTCTCTCTCTCTCTCTCTCTCTCTCTCTCTGAAATCGCAAAACCCAGATGGAACCCAACAATTTTGCACTGCCGTCGCCCAATTCGGAAACCCCAACTGACCGACCAAATCAAAATCCCACAAACTGAATTCGGAATACCCACAAATTAAACTCAACTACAAACTGCAAACTGAAATCGAAAGTCGGAAAACCCACAAATTGAACTCAAACACAAACTGAATACCATAAACCAAACCTCAAACTCACAACGCCGTCAGAGGGCGACGGCAACGCTGGCAACAACGGAGCCAACGATGGCTGCACTGAACCCGCCGGAATAGAATATCACGACGGGTGAAGGCGAACCCCTTGACGACGGGCAAGCAAATCTGGTGGCAGAGAGAGAGAGAGCAGAGTGAACAGTCGATCGCCCCTAGTGGCGTGGCACCGTAGCAGTTCGTCGGAGTAGCGAGGTTGAAACGAGTTTGCTGCTCGAGGGTTTTTGATGGTTTCCTCGCCTCTCAGGAGAAAATGACGAGGAGAGGAGCCGAAGAGGAGGCTGTCGGGGATGCTCAGATTGGCGGACTCGGGGATCCAGCAGCTCTGCCGCACTGCAGGAACTATAGGGCGCCGAAACCACGTCGTTTTAGTGCCAAATGAGGAAATAAACCGACAGTGCCGACTATTTGCAACCACAATTCTAAACATAGCCTTTTTATACTACAGTAACCATTTCAGTTGCATATGAAAAACTGGCTACGTTCAAAAAATTTGAAGTTGTAAATAGTCCGGCCCTAAACCAACTGGATACCTTAGTGCAGCCGCACTACAGGTATTGTAGGGCACCAAAACCACATCGTTTTGGTGCCAAATGGGGATATCACGCCCTCAAAACTACATCGTTTTGCAATATGCACCCTAAAAAATTGGACAATAATTACCCATTAAAGATTATAGAAGCTAAAATAAGGCCACTCAAGAAGCAACATCCAAAGTCCTCCCTATCAAATTATCAACCAGAAATATAAAGTGAAGAACTTGTGCATATTTAAATTAAAAACCATTATCCACAAAGCAAAAATCTAAAATTAAAAGGGCCAGACTGTTTGCAACCACAAATTTTCTGAACGTAACATGTTTTTCATATGCAACTGAAATATTTACCATAGTATAAACAGGCTATGTTCAGAAAATTTATGGTTGCAAATAGTCGGCCCCAATTACAAACCATAACACCAAAATCTCAAACCACCAAAACGGCATCACCATCCTCCATAACCTTAACAGAATGTGTTAATTAAACAATAAGTGTCTCACCAAAAAGAGTCATTGATATTTAACCCTTCATTATCCTTACATTACACTTCAATTTTTTGCGAGGTATCCCGAATAAGTCAATATTTCCATAAAAGAAGCATCATCCAAGATTGAGTCGCCAGCCCATGAAGAGTAACTCATTGCATCAAATGGCATCTCCTGAGGGGGGGGAAAATACAAAGAATAAGTTAAAAGCAAATAAAATGAATTACGTTTGGTTTCCATTTTAATTTCATGTGAGATGTACCCTCCATGAACAAGGGTGGTCAGCCTTGGAACTTCCACACTACTGGCAGGTAACCAAAGCGCGTGGATCAAAGCTTCGGCTTCACCTGTATATCGAGAATGTTGCCAGTTGGGGTACTTCATGGACTTCCAAAGTCTTCCTTCAAGTGATATCACCATGACAGTAACATCGTCATGGTTTTTTCTTCGATCACCATGGGGGATGTTCAGCAGTTCATGGAATTCCATTAGGTCTAGAAGAACAGACAGATTGTAAATCGCTTCAACTGTTTGTAAAAGAAGTTAGAGATAAAAATATATACTTTGGCTGCAAGTATTTTAATTTGGAATTGATGAGATCGTTTGGAGGAATACGTTCTTCAGATTAAGTTATCCAGTACCGGAACCAACCAATTTAAAGTGACTGAGATGTACTTTTAGCTTGAACTAGCCCACCAGTTGGATTCCTGACTTCCTGTATCGAGTGAAAAACCAAAAAAAAAAAAAATACTCAAAATAAGAAAAAACCACCACTTTCTTGCACAATCAGTCACGCATAATTCTCTTCACATAGTTATGGTTCCTGTTTGCAGAGTCATGAATCGAAAGTTCTGAGAAATTAATCCTAGAGCACTAGGTTTTTTATTGGTAATACAGGGTATCCCAAGCTAGCTTGCGTGCACCTCGGACTTTTCCACAATTGTTTCACACACTAAAGCACTGGTTTGTTTGAAGGCATTATTCTAAAAGTCAGCGCCTAGGTGCTAGGCGGTGGTCCTCCGCCTCGACTAGGGCCTGAGGCGCTGAATTAGGTGGCAAGACGACTAGTCAGTCTGGCAACTAATTGGCTAGGCGGGATTAATCAAAGAATCAGGTAGCCAGGCGGGATTAATCAAAGAATTGCAAATCTAAAGGGGTTAAATGTTGTGGTAAATTGTAATGTACTATAAGGTTTTAGTGTAGTTTGAATATGATATATTCATCTACATTATAAAATATAAATAATGCATATGTATACCTAAATCAATACAAATATAATGTTTACATCTACACTATACAAAATAAAGTGAAATTACTTGTGGCTGTGTCTTGTGAAATTATGTGTATACAGGCTCTATTCCCTCTATTTGGATGTTATATAATGACTTGTTTAACTTATGTTGTTCTAATTACTCAAAAAATGGGGAGGGCGGAGAAGAATATTTTGAAAAAATCGTGGGGGGGGGGGGGGGGGGGGGGGGGGGGGGGGGGGGGGGGGGGGGGGGGGGGGGGGGGGGGGGGGGGGGGGGTGTGGGGGGGGCGTGTGTGGTGAAGAACCGACTAATATCTAGGCACTGATTAATCGTGGGTATGTGTTTGGTGGCGCCCGGCACCCCAACTAGTGCCTAACGACCTAATACCAACTCTTAGGGTCAAATACCGAAAACTAATGGATATGATGCCTACACACAACACACGCAAAGAATCAAGTGAAGAAGTTACCAGCTTTCTTGGCAGCACGCAGAAAAAGCTCCTCTATTAGGTGTTGTGCAGGGTCTCCATCTGGAAACTTGTCCATAAAACTCTCAACATGAGACACCACTTTATGGTGATGAAGAAAGCATGGAGAAGAAAGATCAACTGGGTATGAATGGGAGAAGAAAGATCCCCTGGGAATGAATGGTACATTCCCCACCAAGGTTAACACGGCCTCAAATTTTTCATAACTGTCTACACAATAAAAAAAAGTGATGAGATCTTTCAAAATCTCTGAGGCAAAAGCACCATAAAACTCGAGCAATGAGATGACAAAGCATTCGTTCTAAAAAAAGTCACAAGTATCATTTCTAACCAAGCTAACCAACCAAACAGCAGTACCTTCCCTACCAATTTCATGACTAAAATGAAAATTACCCAGAAACAGAGACAAATATCATAGGGTGATTTAACTGAGAATGTACCTGAGGAATTAATATTCCACATTTTTTCGCCGAGTGAGATTGGCAAAATCAGTCATCTGAAGGAGTGTATAACTGCTGATTGTAAGGAGTCTTAGGGCTACTTCCATTACAAAATTCATACAAGTGCTACTCAGTGTTCTAAAACTCGCTACTCGGTAGTCGCTCGGCCAGGCACCTTGGAGCGAGTACTCGGCGGTAGTCGGCAAGTAATGCCCACCGAGTAGGGATTAGTCCCATCGGCCATGCACCTTGGAGCGAGTACTCGGCGAGAAATACCTTGTTTTAGAACACTGGTGCTACTATCTCTCATCTCTGCTGAAATGGCTGGAGAAGTCAACTGGCTTTATAGCATACAACATACCCCAAAATTTCTCAATCTTCCAGCACATCATCGCTCCTACCAGTCTCAATACCTCATATCTTTAATCATAACTCCCAAGTGATATTGTGCATGAAAAGGAAAAACAACCACAACAACCCGTAAGCATTATGTTATAAAATTAGAAATAACCAATGTAAGCCGAGAAAAATAAGAAACTCCACAAAGAAGAGACATATATACATTTAATTCTGTTACAAACAGGACACGTAATCCTTAACGAGCAAGTAGGATGTTTTAATAATACTTGAGTTTGCTCATCCTGGGTGTTACGATACAAAGGACAACTGTATAAGACGACGGATAAGACTATCAAAGCTTCTTTGAACCTGCAAATCAACCAAGTTCAACATGTCTCGTGCTATTAAAAAGAGAAGAGTTGGGGGTTATCCAGATATGAAGTATCATGCAATTTGAAGTTGTCAGATGGAACACACAAACACAGCAACTGCAAAACAAAATCAGCACCAGAAAAATGGTGGATAGTAACTGATAACAAAGCAAACCACAAGATGAGCATCAAAAAAAACATGATCAAAGAAAAGAAGAACTCACAAGGACTCCAAACCGATCAATGAACAACTCCCAAATGTTAACGATCAATGAAGGATTCAACTGGGAAATTGAACAACTCTGTATGGCCATTGGCCGTAGTGTGCACCAATGTATGTTCGCGCGCGCGCTCACACAGAGAGAGAGAGAGAGAGAGAGTAAAAACGATGAACAGTGAAACTCAACTCATTCTTGTATATGGATAAATGTTCTTTAAGAAAAGGAAGGGAAAAATTGAAACAATGATAATTTACAGAACAAATTTAGATCTGTATATCATCTACCCCTCACTTGGAACCTTTCACCGCAGGATCCAACAATTCTTTGATATCACTTTCCACTTTCTTTCGGAGGAAGGGGTGAGGCAAACGCTGAATCACCTCAGCTCCAAAGGAGAAGATGAGCGCTCTTCTAGCCGTCTGTAAGTCAACTCCCCTTGCCTGAAAGTAGAAGAGTTGGTTCTCTTCTAGATCACTAATTGCAGCTCCATGTGAGCACTTCACGTCATCAGCAATAATCTGGAGATTTGGCTTGACATTTACGGTTGCACGGGGCTCAAGGAGCAGGCTCCTTGTTAGTTGACCTGCATCTGTCTGCTGTGCATATCTGCACAATGAATAATACTAGTCCGAATTACATGGACCATGAACAGTTTCTAGCATCTAAGTATTAGAAAACCACTAAAAAAACTAAGCTACAAATGACTACAAAAATAGGTTCATAGTTGCTTTCAACAACAGAAATTTCATGCCACTGAGCTCAAACTCAGATTAAAGATATCCAACCCAAAACATATAACCCTTTTCCTAAAGGGTACGGATTTTGGCTCTTTTTTTTTTTTTTTCTTTTTTTTTTTGTATTCACGCTTTCTTTTTTGTCTTTATTCATGTGAATATATATATTTACCCTTTCATTAGCTCACACAGAAAAGGACAATATAGTAAGGTCTATGTAGCACAGATACGGACACGGGACACGGCAATTCTAAAAAATGGGGATACAGACACAGCGGGGACACACCACGTGTATAAATAAATAAACAAAATATATTATCATTCATAATTTTTTTTTATGAACCATCATTGTATATGAATAATTTTACTAATTGTATAATTTTTTTTCAAAGGCATAATTACAGTTCACTCCAATTTTTTTGAATAATTTCATGTTAACCCCCAAAAAATTAAAAATATTAGATTTTTGACCCCAGCCGTGTCCCCCGCGTGTCCCCTATCAAAATAATAATAAAAATTATTGGACACGCCACATGGAGTGTCCAATACGTGGATACGGCGCCCTTTTGGAGGGTCGATGCTTCATAGAGTAAGGTTACATAAACAAAGACAAAATGAGTACAAATGGTAAAAAAGGGAGTGCTAAACATTACCTTCCTAAATGACAAAGAATTCAGAGTAAATCAGTGATCACTATAATTGATTTTGCACTCCCCATTTCAATCACCATGCGCCCTTTTTATTTTTTGGTCTTTATCCATGTGAATGTACAAGTAAAATATTGGACTTCCATACGTGAAAAAGTGAATGGTTTTCTATGTAAGGAAAGTGCTAAAAATAGCACACTAGGCTGCTGTTAAGGTTGAAAAAATGTATCAAAAAATGTGTGAAAAGTGTATTGAATATAGTGAAAAGTGTAATGAAATACGTGTTTCTTTATCATGTTCTTAGCTTATTGACAGCTTAGTGGGTTGTTAATAGATAGACCCTTTCTTTAAAGTTAAACGGAAAAGAAAAAAGGGAAATTTTCAAAATAACACCTGAACTTTGGACTCAATGTCTCATAAACACCTGAACTACACTTTATTTCAAGTAAACACCTATGCTATTAAAACCCCCAAATTGGAACACCTACCGTCATGTACCGTTTAATTTGTGGTGACGTGGCATTTTTCTTCCGTTAAGGGCTCCATTGGCACACAACACCAGCCCCAAAATTGTAGACAATCAAAGCACCTCCCCAAATTAAAACTCTCTTCTCATTCAAACCACTGCATCTCCGCCACCATCATCAACACCACTCCAAGTTAATCGACCTCAACTTCCTACACCCAATCCTCGTATCCGTAATCCCCTTGCACCTCACCAGCAGCAACCTCTTCAGATTTTTGGCCTCCACAATCGCAATCGCAGCCGCAGCCGGATCCCTCATCTCCGTTGCGTTGGACAGGTCAATATGGACCAAGTTCGGCCAATTCGTTGCGGGACACGACAGACCCACGGGGATAAAGAACTTGGATCTCGAGAGGTCAACGAACCTCAGCATTCCGCTACAGACGGAGGCGGCGGCGGAGAGGGAGGCGTCGGTGATGCGGGGGCAGAAGGAGAAATTGAGGTGGGGTCACAAAGGGAACCGGGTCAGGGTCTTTTTAAGGTGGTCGGAGCGGATCGAGGGGCTTGAGTGTGGTGCGGTCGTGGGACTCAACGGAGTAGAAGGATTTGCAGACGAGGGAGAATGACTTACTGTCGAGTGGGTTTGAGTCGAGGCGGTCGAGGACTCGGAGAGGAGGTATGGTGATTTTTGCTTTTTCATTGAGGTCATGGAATGGTATGAACGGAGATGGAGATGATGAAAAATGGGTTTGAAGGTTGAATAAGATTTATGGGGAGTTTTATTTGTTGTTTGTGGGAATTTTGTTTGAGTGGGGAATGAATTATGTTAATATGAGAGAGTGGTTGGAGAAATTAGTGGTGTCGGTAATGGTGGTAGGGCCGGAGATGCAGTGGTTTGAGGGAAAAGAGAGTTTTGATCTGGGGGAGGGGCATTGATTGTCTACAACTTCCGGGGCTAGTTTTGTGTTCCAAATGGGGGTACTTAACGGGAGAGCCTTCCACGTCCCACATTTTTTGACATTGTAGACGAAATTTAACGGTAGGTGTTTCAATTTGGGGGTTTTGTAAAGTATAGGTGCCTAATTGAAATATAGTAAAGTTCAGGTGTTTATTGGACATTGAGTCCAAAGTTCAGGTGCTGTTTTGAAATTTTCCCAAGAAAAAATAATAATAATCCGGATATAAAGAGGATAGTCTGAAAAACACTACCCTAAATCGGGGAAGAAATTCATATTGAATTCAAAAAAGCATTATAATTTATAGACGACACAATCTTGAGACCAAAGAAAGTAAATTGGAAATGAAAGATGTACTTTCAGAACTGCAAAAAAATCTGATGAAAGATAATTTACCTATTCACCTGGACATTCCCATCAAATACAGCCTGTCCCAGAGAATGAGCCACAATGCACTTGTGAAGTTGCCGAGAAAACCCTCGTGGGTGGTCCAACACAAGTTTACTATGAAGATCTTGAGTTTGATCACTGAAAGACAAGTGAAACGTCGATAGCTCTGTCACCGTGTCTGGTCCGACTTGCTGAATATGGAGATTGTGTCTGCTCAACTTCCCACCAGTGCTTACCTCTACTAGCTCATACGTGCTTTCTGATTCCTGTAATTGGTGAAATTCTTTCAATGCTAATGTTCTACCTTGGAAGGTTACATATCCCATGTAGCTGGACAAATGAAGAAATGGGTAACAATAGAAAGTTGCAGAATGGGCATTACCAATTGACATTAAGGCACTGTTAGTCTTATGACTATGACAAGGTTAACAACTCGCACATTTACAGTTAACTGGAACTATTTCTTAGGAATCACATTTTCCCCTGAGTTTGGGAGGCAGGGAATTGATGCAGGAAGCATAGGTGATAAATACCAGTAGAGAAAGCATTTAGAGGAGTGATTTCATGTTGTTCACTGGTTCCTGTTCTCTGAACAGTGACAAATAACAATGCTGATTTTTTTGTTGTAGAAACTAAAGAAGAGGGAGAATAACTTTAAGAATTATTCTGGGAACTAGGCATCACCCCAAGGGGCTAGAATTGCATCATACAATATGATCAGCCGACTGGTAGCACAGAGACCCAGGCGGCCAGGCCTCCCGTCCAACTAGGCAACTAGGATGCAAGAAAGCTTCAAAACTCTGTATTTCGCCTAAATAGCTCACCTTGGGCATCCAGTGAAGCTTAGTTCGTGTTGTTTGTCTACCACCTAGCCTAAGAGGAAAGTGCAGCTTGAAGAAAAACCACATGCAAGATGGATCGTATGATGATATCCCTTGTTGATTATATTGTATTGGCGAGTGATGAGTGATCCTAGTTCATTTGGTAACGGTGTTGACCTCTTTTCTTTCTTTCTTATCCCATCAGGTTCCCAAACCGCTTGATTGAAACATGAGTTTTTTTGTCCTAGTTTCAATCATTACTGCACGTACTTATAACATCCATGTTTTCAGTCAATGAAGCGATTTACTTTTCGACAAAATGAGAAGCAGTTAGAGGTAACATTCCCATCACCAGCAACAAATTTCTGTATCATGTACATCTTTCCTGCGTAATTGTTTCAATGTTTCATCACTGCATACAACATCATAAAAAAAAACTACAAAGGCTGACAAAATTGTGCGCAATAGCCATGTACATACTACATGGTTTCCAGTTGGTCTCCTCAAGGCTCAAACATAATCAGATGTATTTTTCTTCAACACCTAGAGAGTTTTGATGACATAATTTGACTTTAAAAAAAAAAAAAAAAAACCTGAAATCAGGATTAAACAAGAAAATAAAGAACTAACATTATGCTTATGTGCACATGTAGAATAATATTATGCTTATGTGCACATGTAGACTATCTCTAGCAGAGTATGAAAGGGGAAAAAAAAGGTTTACCTGCCTAACGGAAGTCCATTTGATATGAGCAGCATTCAGAGACTGACTCTGAATGTAAGAATGGCTAACCTTCGCCCCTTCTCCAACCACCACTTCCGTAACCGAATTCGCCCAATAACACTTCTTTCCATCTCCCCCCACGTACTCCTCAACTATACCAACCTCCCCTCCCTTCTCCACCACCACCAACACCCTTGGGTTCGAAACGGGCAAAATTTTCGACCCGCTATCCACCCCTTCGACCGAACAATACCTTAAATGCAAAGGACTTTCAACTCTGCACCCCTCTGGAACATACACAACCACCAAATCAGGTGTGCCCACCCCATTAAGTGACCAAAACAAGTCCCCTTGGAAATTCGACACGAATTCAGATACCCTTTTCATAATAGCCTCTGAATTGACGCTTAGCAAGCTACCAACAAAAACCCCATCAGGGAGTGGGGGTAACTGGGAGAGAGAATCTACAAGAAACCCATCAATAAAAACAAGATTGGGCAACTGGGTATCTGTTGAAAAGCCCAAAGGGTTGACGGATTGGGGTGGGGAAGGAACGGGCTGAATCTGGGAGAGCTTGATGAAGGAGGTGTCTGTGAACCGAAAAGGCTCGTCTTTGCGAGTGGGCCATGGGGTGGAGAGGAGGGACTCTGCTGAGGCGTCTCTGAGCTTTTGGAGAAGGGGTGGTGGTGGGGTGGTAGTAGAGAGAGAGTCTTCTAGGGTTTCTGCGATTTGGAGGACGAATGGATCGGAGAGAGAGGCGGCTGCGGCTAGAGAGTGGTTTTTCGTTGAAACGTTGAGTTTGGTTGGTGTGGGTCTGATTTGGAATCTGGGTTTTGGGAGGTTTGATGGGTAGGGCGACGGAGATGTGGAAGTAGATGCGTATGGGTTGAAGCGAATGATGGGCGTGATGACTGGAGTAGCCATTAATGGAGAGAGAGAGAGAGAGAGAGAGAGAGAGAGAGAGAGAGAGAGAGAGAGACCGTAGAAGAAGCTGTGTATGGAACTCGTGGGGACTGGGAGTGAGGGAACAAGGGACGATGGACCGTGGAGAATTTTTCAGCCCCTCTCCAGTCCACGATGGACCGTGGAGAATTTTTCCGGTGCGAGTAGGTATATCCCACATGTGGTGCCCAATTGATACATCTGTTCAATTTACTTTCGAATGGTTTAGATTGAAATATGCTCAATCCTCTCACCTCATCATTCTCTCTCCTTTTCTTTCTCTAAATTTAAGCCATTTAAAACCGCAATAGATGGTTAAGATGTGCCAAGCGGACATAATGTGATACTCATACACAGATAAATTATATGTCAAGTTGATATGTTTGTGGGCTTTAATGATGGAAATCACATTAGAACATAGTAACAAGATTACAATACCAAATCGAAACTTCTTTTTATGATTTGATATGATTTCGTAACACATTTGTCAAAGACCACATGGGTTCCTATTCATTGTTTACAATATTATTATGTTTTAAGATAAATGTATCCCAAAATTATATTAACTGGTATTTGAAACCTAATTTTTGACATGATTGATATTATCAACGAGCTCTAAAACGTTAATCATTAGGGTAGTGACAAGCTAGGAGTTATATTTCAGGGTGGCGTTGATTAACGAAACTCCACTTGTTTGTTAAATTATTTTTCGCAAAGGTTTAATGTAAGTTGGATACAATATTGATATTTGTTTATTATTAAGCTAGGAGTTATATTTCAAGGTGGCGTTGATGAATGAAACTCCACTTGTTTGTTAAATTATTTTTCGTAAAGGTTTAATTGTTTGTTAAATTATTTTTCATAAAGGTTTAATGTAAGTTGGATCAATATTGATATTTGTTTATTATTACAACGAATAAAGACTTGTTTTGTATAAAAAAAAACACTATTTACGAAATCGGGGATGGCCCGTGCCACGTCCCCCTCTACTTAGCTTCGCCCATGCGTTTAAATCATCTAAATGGGTCCAAGAAGTACTAACAAAACGGGCCAACTTAATAGTCCAGTCAATTTTCATGGATAGAAGAGGATCCTCCCAAGAAATAACAAAAATTAGAGATTAGCATCAAAATGAAAACCTCGGCAGGATGAGCCGGAAGTCCGAACAAAGGATAACATTGCCCAATCTAAAAGTGTAATATGTTTTCAATCCCGGTAAAAACATCTGGATTGGCAATGAACTTCCGTTGCTCAATAGATTAAGCAATGATGCGTTTAATGGTGGACTCGTCGTTATCCCTGCTACAATCAAAATCCGGGTGTCACCTGTTTTAAATTGAATATGGATGGAGCCCATAAAGAAGGGTTCGAACCTAAGCTATAACTGGTGACCTCATTTGAGATTTGAATGGCATCTGGGTTGTTAGTTTTCGTCGAGTAGTGCAGGTTGCCGCAGGCATGCGCCCTGCGACAGCAGCGCCCCAATACGCTCCAGTTTCAGGCACAAATCCCATTCCCCAATTCCAACTCTGGGCCTATTTGGATGGGGCTACCGTGGGCCCATGGTTAAGCTATAGTTTGGAAACACATTTTGTCGGGTATTAGCTAAGTCCCAGATTCTCTTGTAACCCCTAATACTCCCGGTGGGGGAATTTTTTATGGGGATGTTTTGGAGTGTTATTACATAATATTCCCTCTCTCTTTCATTTCAACTACAAAATAATCTCTCATCCAAATCAAGTACTATTTAATCACTCCGTCACAATAATGTGGATACATCCTTCTTATATAATACCCCTTACTATTTTATCCCTCTTCATAACTAATACCCCAATCATTATCCCGCATCCGAACGGACCCTTAAGCCTCTATTTGGCCATTAGCTATGGCATGTGTGTATTATCTCACAACTTTGCGATGAAATGAATGGGGTTCGTACCTAAGACTCTTGTATGAGTCTTAATTTTATCTAATGCACTCTGAATTCCAACAACAAAAAGGAAAAAAGAAGCCCAAACAAAAGGCAAAACTGATGTTGACATGGAATGAATTTTAACATAGCCGATAACAAAATGAACTCGAACAACACAAATCTTTATGCAATTAATGTTGTCAAGTTGAGTTCTAGTCAAGCTTTAATTGTGTAAAATGTCACGCTCTCGATTTTTAACATAAATATAAAAGACTTTCCATAAATAAATCCTCACAATATTTCATACGATACCCAAAAGATACTATAATTCTATTCCCAAAATAATAATTCCGAGTCCATGAGATTACCAAATATTACAATATCGGCTCGACGGCCCCAAATTGGCATAAGTATCAAACTTCGAGTGAGAATTAATAGTTACAATATTCCAAGTCAAAAGAATCACAACTTTAGTTACAAATACATCTTTCAAAAGAAATTTACTAAGATGGATAGGTGACTCTTTTGATTTGCTTCCAAAAGTAATGTCCACACTCCAAGCACTCCAGGCATGCAAGCTATGGTTCCGGATTAGTACCTGAAAATAATATAAGGCTTGAGCTACACTAGCCCAGTAGAAAAGTCTACGCAAACTCTATATGCAAATGAAATGAGAGATGGTGAGAAAACACAGACTTTCGGATAATAGAGATATATAGATAAGACAGAAGCACTATATGAGAATCTAAGAACTTAACAACACTTCGCTCTTGCCAATCGACTTATCATTGTCCTTTGAATTCCTTTTTACTCAACTTTTGATCTTCACACACCCACCATTTATGGTTACCTTCCAACCGCTTAGTGGCTCATATGATCCCTATGGGTCTTAGTTAGGCACACAAGAAGTCCCTTTACATCGTCACATCACGAGTTCAATCTAAAGACATTCCGGGCATTAGGACCCCATATACCCAGTCTACATTCCGGGTGATCATGGCCCCGTACATCCAATTCTCATTCCGGGTTCCCAGTACATCCGATTCTCATTCCGGGTTCTTGGGACCCCGTACATCCGATTCTCATTCCGAGTTCTCGGGACCCCGTATATCCAACTCATATTCCTGGCACCCCACGCATCAACTGCTCACCACGATCTTCGTTTTATTTTAGGCGGTAATGTATCACATGGTATCCGTAGTCCGTTCACATCTTTCCGTTGATTCAAGTTTTTCCTAACAATTAACTCGACATGCTCATTTAAGTCCATCCGATATCACTCTACGTGTGAGACGAGTAATACTTTTCAAAACACTCGGAAGAATGCGTAAACAAGCTCATTAGAGTTAATGAAAGGGTTCAAAATGTGAGTTGGAAGATATAGGAAAGCAGCTGAAAGATACTGCAGCAGCTGAAGAAAGCAGCTGAAAGCAGCTCAAGCTCCTACCAGTAGGCAAACAAGCTCCCACCGGTAGGCAAACAAGTCCTACCGGTAGAACTTGGTCTACTAGTAGATGGAAGCAGCTCAAGCTCCTACCGGTAGATGGAAGGTTCCTACAAGTAGAAACTGAAAACAGAAAGGCCAACATTTCGAATTTGGGCTTGACGGTAGGTAGAAACCGAAAACAAAATTTGGGCCAACATTTCGAATTTGGGCTTGACCTACCAGTAGGTAAGGAATTCCTACCGGTAGAAGTTGAATACGTAGAGCAGCTTGTTGAGCAGCTTTTAAGCTGCTGCTATACGTTTGAGCTGGTTACGACTTGTTCTATCGGTAGGGAAAAAGTTCCTACCGGTAGGAAACTGATTTTCTGGCAAAGCAATAACGTTCTACCGGTAGAATACCGGTAGAAAGGACGGGCCTACCGGTAGAAATCCAAGAAAGACAGACGATTCTTGCAGCAACAACAGATTTTCGATCCAAGCTTAAACACGACATTACAAGCACGATTTCATGCAACAAACCACTCATAAAACATATAAAGAGAGGAAGAATTCCCTACCTCGGGTATCCAAGCTGAAACCGAAGAGATTGAGCAAACCCTAACTTCCGGAATGCAAACCTTACAAAATACTCCGATCTGAGCTCTATCTAACGAGATACGAACTCCAATACGTAAGTAGAAGATGGAATGGAGGTTGCTTGTTGTGGGTTTTGAATTAGGTGATGAGTTTTTTGGGTGAAGGAGTGTGAGAGATAGAGAGAGCCAAGAGAAGAAAGAGAGCCGAGAGAGATGGAGATTTGGGAAATAAATTCCCTGTCACTCACACCACACATATATATACACTATATTGCACTAACACCCACAATTACCAAATCCTTGCACATTAACCCACAACTATAATTTTCACATTAAACTATTATTTGTCCACTTATAAAACATTAAAATTTAATAAACAAAATTTACGGGTCTCTACATAAAACGAGTACAAATATTTGCAAAACTACCTGATTAGGACCGTACATCCTTAAATATTTAATCAGCCTTTGTAGTTAGAAACTTAGAATGGGTTTCTCCTATTGGCTAAATGGGTTAAAGCCCACAAAATAATGAATTTTGAAACATGTCAACCTCACATACGTCAACCAAAAATTTGTTTAGCGGAAATAACTTTAGCTAATGTCTTTAATGGTCCGTTTAATTAGCAAGAAAAATAAAATGAAAAGTGAAAATGATAGAAAGTGAAGTGAAAGAAAAGAAAAGAAAAGGAAAATTTATTTTCTTTCTCACACCCTTTTTTTTTTATAAGGAAAAACACAAACTTATCATATATATCAAATTAAAACAATACATCCAAAGTTATACAACTCATATACTAGACCTCCATAAAAACAACACAAGTCAAACCAAACGCACAACAAAGCCCCAACCTAAACAAACCAAATAGACACCCCGACGAGACCCAACAAAAAATGAGCAACCAAGACTTAACGCCAAATGCACGATTAGCAAACCTGCAAAACAAAGATTAGGAGCAAAAAGACTAGCTAACTTAACAAAATGCACGACGCCAAGGGATGTGGAAGTCTTGCAAGAAAATACTCCACACAAAATAAGATATCTTTGTTTGAAGGAAATAAAATTGCCAAAATTAGAATAAAAAATGTGGAGGGAAAGGAGGATAAAGAAGGAAGTCAGAATAATTGTTATTGATTTTCTTGAGAAAATAAAATTTTCCCACACATTTTGTAAGAAAAATAAAGCAAGCTCTCTTGCCTTAGAAGGTTGTACAGGAAAATACATTTTCTACCACTTTTTAAAATTTTCTTGCTAAATGACCACACAAACACAAAAAAAAAAACTTTTTACATTTTCTATCATTATCTAACTAATCAAATGGACCCTAAGTTATACTATACAATGTTTTTCGGGGAAATTCAGTATCGATGATTGGACCTTTGGCTATGGGCAATGGCCTACATATTATTAAATAAGTATAATGTTTCGGTGTAGTCGACTTCAAAAGGGTCCTTAGCTCAGTGGTAGAGCAATCGACTGCAGATCGATAGGTCACCGGTTCGAACCCGGTAGGGCCCTTTATGCTTATTTCTCTTTTGTTCCTTTTTACTTTTGATGATATTCTCTCTCGTTTTGTTTCCTTCCTTTCTGTTTCTTTTCCTTTTTCCCTTTTCTAGCATAATCTACAAGAGTCTGACTTAGAGCCCGTTCCAGAATACCTCCTTAAAAATAGTGAGTATTTATTTTCATTTTAAACTCAAAAATAATATAAATAAAAAATAATTTTTTTGATTTTTTTTGCGCCGTATTAAATATATCAATAAGATCTTTCAAACAAGATCCATATTGTATATATTTTAGATTTCAATAAGCTTATCATTTTTGAGTTTGAAAATTATCTTTTTAAAAAATAAGTACTTATTTGGCGTTCGGGAACGGAGCCTTAAGCCTGTCATCCACCTGACCTATAAAAATCATCACATTATTATATTACTACAAACCGAATGCATTAATATGGGTCTTTTGTGGGTTGATTAGCATATATCTCATCATATGTAACATCAATTGGAATCATTATCCAACCGAGGCTCACTTGGTTGTCGGCTTGCGATGGGACGAATAGATTTTCAAGCAATTGTATACGTTCTGATGATCAAAGTTGTGGATTCAAATCGCCAAAGAGACCTCTGTCATTGGATTAAAACACGAATGTCTTCCCATTTTCTTATTCTTTTGTCTCTGTGTAAGGCCCGTTCCGGAACGAGTTTTAAATACTTATTTTTTAATAAGACAATTTCAAACTTAAAAATAATGGACTTAATGAAATCTAAAAATATGCAATATGGATCTTATTTAAAAGATCTCATATAATACAAAAAAAATCAAAAAAATAATTTTCATTTACATTATTTTTGAGTTTAAAAATATAAAATGAATACTTGTTTTTTAAAAAAATGTTCTGGAACGGGCTCTAAGCGTGTTTGACATATTTCGCTGAAAGGATTGAAACCCATGACTACTCATGGAGATTTCAAGAATGTCAACCAATTTTTGCCAAAATAAAATTCCAAATAGTAGTGCTCATCAAATTCCCATTACATGTATATTGATTTGCAAACAAACCACCCATATCACAAATGTGAAAGCACATCTCTAGACCGAGACTGTCTTATTTACGGAGGTGCTGTAAACAGTGTTTACAACATCAACCAATTTCAATTGTCTATTCGCGCGATCAATGATTGAGATTCATTTTCAATTATGACTGATCACAATTAACTCTTTCCCGAAAAAGTTTTATTAACATTTTGACCGTCTAAAACACTTTTGGACGGTCACGATTGAGTGTTATAAACAAATGTTTACAACACCTCTGTAAATAAGATTTTCTCTTGTAGACCTCCCCTCATGTTATATAATCTGCTTCATGAGAGGACATTGGGGGTATCCTGATCGCCCACATCACCATTTTTAAGGATTAACATAACCCAAATAAAAGATTTATAAGATTCTATTTTTTGATAACAATACTTTAATATTTATCTTTTAGTGTTTAAAATACACATGGCAAGAGTTCTAGAAGACAAATATTGGAGTGTGGTTATTAAAATGTGGAGTGTCGAAATCAAGATACAAAACATATGAGAATACCAAGTTATGTTGTTAATTACCAATGTGGGCCACGGTCGTGATTTTTGTATTGTTTCACAGTGATGCAAAAAGTTTAAATAATAGAGAAGAAAGTCTACTAATAGGTAGATTAATATTGGAAGTCTACCAGGATTGGCTTGGTTAATGTCTGGAATTTAGGTGTTCTGTTTGCCAATGTGGGCCAAATTATGTTGTTAATTACCAATTTAGATCCGTTCCGTTAAGGTTCTTATTTTTGTACCTATTTTTCGCTTTACGAAACAAATCATTCTCTTTTAGCTAAGATCCTTACAATAAGTACTCATTTGAGTTAGTGGAACACATAAATGTTATGACTTATAGGATAAGTCTATGCACGACTTCCTTTCGCCTTTAACTTAAGTCCCCAGGTGATTTTAGTCTTCCAAAAATTAGTGAAGGTGTGTGTAATCGCCTAAATTCCCATGAGTTTTTCTTAAAGATTTTCTTTTGTTTGAGAAAACTAAACATATTCATAGATTTCAACTACTACAGCCTCTTAAAGCACGCCTAGGCCCTAGCACAGATATGCGTAGGCTGAATCTAAGCTACATAATGTCATGTGCACGAGTAAGAGTGGGAACGTGAAAAGCTTCAAAATCCAATCTCAAATAACTAAAATTCATCATAGCGAGGATTGAGAACGGAAGCGTAGGGTATTTTAAAGGACTATGTGATTATGTTATGCTCTGTTCCAGTTTCTCCAAAAATGAACTTTTAAAAAAAGAAGGTAATTTCAAGATAAAAAATCATGTGTTTATCCAAATAATTTTTCTACTAAATATGGATCTTGTTTGATAAATCTCATTAAAATATTTTAAACGGAGCAAAAAAAGTAAAAAATTATTTTCATTTTCATTATATTTTAACTTGAAATTATTTTTTTTAAAAAGAAAATTTAAAAAGAAAGCGAAAGAGCACCTAATAAGGGCGAAAGTTACATCACTCAACACCTTAGAAACACAAACAGTTCCTACTACGGAAAGATTCGAGTCCGTCGACTACTTGTAAAATAATTAAAAACAATCCTTATTAGAGTAAGATAAGAGAAAAACTTATTAACAGATAAGCTGTGAATAAATTTTACGGCGCGCAATCTCAGCCGTTCAAAAGTATTTTGAACGATTCGGAATTAAACTATTACAATTAACAGATTGATTTTAATCCCGAATGGTCCAAAATATTTTCAAACAACTAAAATTGAACGGAGCCGTGAATAACTTACACTCTCTCTTAGATTATTCGTATCTATCTGTTACCAAAGAAAGAACTTGCTGGCGTGGACTTTTGAAAAGATGTGCGCAATATTCATAAGCCCATTTGTTATATGGACTCAGATCCCAAGCATCCAAATTAATGACGGATTACCGAAAGGAGGGAAGCTTTCTGTCACACACCAAAAAAAAACAAAAACAAAAACAAAAATATGATCAGCTTTCACTTTCACTCAAAATAAACAGACAAAATGGACAAAAACGACCTCTGATTTTCGTTTACTAAAAAGGAGAAAAAATAATATAATTGCTCTGTCACTGGCCGTTGGCGGGGACTGAATTCGTGGATAGCTACGTTTTTAATATAATTACTCACCGATCAAGGTTAATATTTTAACTACGTTTTTTGTTTGGGATCGTTGCAAGTGAGCGGTAAAATTGATGCTCGAAATAATCGAAACACACGTAAGTTAATCCAGACACCTAATTTATCTGAAATAAAATAATCCTATTTTGTGTTTGTGAGATTGCCAAGTCACTGTATGATGCAACTGGACTAAACTATGAACAGAGAAAGATTCTTCAGGGGACAAATAATAGTAGTAATAACTTGTACCTTGTGATGGTCGTAGTTCCTTTTTTTTTAAAGACAAATATGAGAGGTACTGCATTGATAAAATCCAACGGCACTTACACAATGAAATTCATTACAGATAACTTGGACAAAGTTAAATTAATTATCTAACTGATATAAAAAGAGAAAGAACGAGGCGATTGATGTCTTTCATCCCCAGCCCAGGCATGACCTGAGACACCTTCTGCTGAGCAGAAAATTCATATATTCTATAGCAGTCTCAAAAAGAGATACTCCCTCCGTCCCTTTTTTTAGGTCCAGTATTCCATTTTGGTCTGTCCCTTAATAAGTGTCCACTTTGTAAAGATAGTGGGTAAAAGTTAATGTATTGTCTATTTTGCCCCTAAAAGTAGATTCCTTTTAAAAAGGAAGTGAGTAAAAGTGTAATAATGATGGATAAATAGGGAAAGTGGAGGAAAAAGTTGATGTGAAAGGTATAATGATGATGTCTTTTTAATAAGTTAGAATTTCAAGACAGGACATTTAAAAAGGGACGGAGGGAGTACTAAATTGCTAGCCAAGAAAAAAAAGACAACAAGAACCCAGACGATTAGATGAACTTCGATCAGAAATGAGCACACCAATGAATATCTAGCAAACCACCAATAGATTCATATTAATCTTTTCGAGCCGAACAGTAAACAAATCTCCTAAAAGTGAACTTTATTACTCTCGCAAGGAGAGACAAAACACTCATAGATCTTGCTCTAAATTCAGCTGCCCAAAAACCGCTGAATGGATCACAACCCCCACTGGCTCACTGCCTCCACCACTGCTGCCACAAAGGCTCCGGCGATGGATTACATGCGGACAAACGACTTCGGTGACGGTGGAGCCCGCCGAACAAAGAGAGTCAAATCTGAGGGAGAAGAAAATGAAAAGAAAAAAATTATAGGGAAGAGGAGAGCGGAAGAGGAGCCTGGGGGAGGAGGGAGAGGGGTGTCTTCCCCCGGCAGAAAAGCAAGGCGGCTGTGACTTCTCAAAATCGCCTTAGAGCTCTCAAAACCCTAGGAGGAGGCGGCTGTCCAATGGGCATTCTTTCACAGTGATGGTCGCAGTCTAGTGGTTGAAAGCTATATATGTTTTAGTACTGGCGGCTGTCCAATGGGCATTCTTTCACCGTGATGGTCGTAGTCTAGAGGTTGAAATCTATATGTTTTAGTAATTATTTAGTGATATGGAGGACTTGAATTGTACTAATTTTAAGCAACATTTGGTCAAGCTAACCGAAAGAGTTAGCTCAAGTGGTAAAGATGATAGAGGTAAGTGTTCTACAATCACAAGTCTTTAGTTTGACTTTTACTAAGAACAATTTTTTTGGGTTATTTTCTGATTCCTCTATGCAAGCGCTTGTGTTAAAATAGTTGTGGAAAGGAGTTTCGTTTTACTGTGCGACCTAATAAGATTTCTCAGGGTGGGATTGATCATGAATTGCCAAAAGAGACTATCTAGTGAAATTCGTGTGTATTAATTTTAAACTGACGATTTTTTACACTCTCTTTACGGGGATAGACTATGAAATGAATGTTTAAGACAAAAATGGCTTATACTCCGTAATTGCTTTGGTTGGTTTGGTGATTAGCTGGTGAAACTAAACTTACTTACAAAATGAATAACAAAAAGCAATTACTGTAAGGAGCAGGGTCAATGGATCAAGTCTTTTATATAATTACTGTAGTTTAGTCCTTTTAGATAATGTTTAACCACATGAATTCTCTGAAAGGTTGATAACTTATCTAAAGTCTCGGTTAGTAGTTATTAAGGCCCCGTTCTGTTAAGATTTTTATTTTTAAGTACTTATTTTTCGATTTATGAGGCAAGTCATTTTTTCACTACACATCACTTTTAATTAGTGATTTGGGATCAAATGTAGACTTTATTTTACGCCAGACTGGTTATTGGCTTCAGGTTCAGGCAATCAAGTATCCAAATCATCCATTTTGAGTTGGCGAGAGATTGCAAGGGGCAATGTCCCCTTCATTTTTTAGTAATTTAGGATAGGATATCCAGACCAATTTAAACTTTGCCCAATGATCCGACAGTCCATTCAAGGGTTTCTGCCCTGGTGACAAATATTCTTTTTAGTTCTACCATATATATAATGTCAGCTAGTCTGATAGTCGTCGCAATATAACTCTTTTTCATTCGATCATAAAACGAAAGCTAGTGTGCACTGCGATTCACCCGTGAATGCAGACACTTTCGTTGAACTATGTCAATTTTTTGCATTGTGTCTATGTTTGTGTGCAGGTTTATCACTTGGGAAAAAAAAAAATCAATGTTGTTCTAGATTGAAAAGGACATATAACTGTCGTGTAACTCATGGTCGTTAATCCGATGTTGTTCGTAATTGACAAAGTCGCAAATATCATTTTTGCGCTGGGTATATGTAACAAATGGCAAATGGGGGATCACCTTGAACCATTTTAGGGTGACCCTAGTAGGCAAAGGTGGAGGGATTTGAAGCCAAGTGACTTCCTGAGTTGTGAAATATTCACATTTGCTATCTTTGTTTTTTGATATCAAAAAGATTGTCCTAAAGGCACTATCAAAATTATAATGTTTGTCCTTTTCAAAGCAAGGGCAACTCTTAGGTATATTTCATTCCACTGTTTATGTTCGGTTTGAATTTTGAGAGTAATAACTGGAGAGAGAGAGATAGAAAAAATTTATTAAAAAGCGCGCTCAAAAATTTTGAGACTCCAAAACGAAAAAAACCGTGCCTTGTGAAAGTTAGACTTGAAAGCTTAATGCTTGTTCACTTCACTCTTCTACTCCAAATATATTTATCAAGTCATTCATTACTATCATATCTCTCTCTAACTTTTTAATTATTACTTTTATTTCTCACTCTATATCTCTCTACTTTTTAATTTTTATCTCTCTCTTCAATCATTACTCTCATTTCTCTCTCTACTCATTATCCAAAAACACTACTCAAATCACAAATTAAAAGTTTCAAAATACGTTTAAGTTTTATTTCATTACTATTTTTCATATAACGAACTAGTGTTAATAGATCCGCTTACAATTGAGCTAGAAATAAGTTGATTATTGCAAATCGTATGAGCTTACGGAGCCAAATCCTTTCTATTCTGTTCTTCAGATCTACTTCATTTATTTGGTTTCCATAAAATATTTCATTTATTACTATATTGAAAACACAAAAACAATCTTTTTCCCATGTATAGTAGTATATTGACTATTCACTATCGTGATCAATCCATATACTGCCCCGTTCATAAACATATCGATCAATCCGACAAAGCCGCCTCCTCCTCCTCCTCCTCCTCCTCCTCTCTCTCTCTCTCTCTCTCTCTCTCTCTCTCTCTCTCTCTCTCTCTCATTCCAGCTCCTGAAAACCAAGAGAATCATGGCTGTAATACCCAAGACAGACCCATCACCAGCCTACCTACAAGCAGTTGAAGAAATCACTCGAGCCTACAAATCCCTTCCCCCAAGACCCACGATCGAAGAGGTCGAAGCAGCCACATCCGTACTCCACACCGTAAACACTTCGCAGCACACAAAACTTGAAGAGATCTCGAGCCAGCCGGGCCCACGCGACGTCCCGCCGGAGCTCTTCTCCGTGCTGCAGCAGGTGAGGACAACCCAGGTCCTGTTCCACGCCCACGAGCAGAGGAAAGAGGCCGCCCACCTGGTCGCGACCGACGAGATGTTCCGGGCATTCGATGAGCTCATTCAGAGGGCTTCGGACCTGGTTTTGGGGGTGAAAACCCAGGTGGAGGAAAGGGTTTTAGCTTTTGAAAATGAAGAAATGGACTATTCCTTGGGGGACCCAGTTGGGGAAATAATTGCAAGCGGAATTGAGATGAAGAGAATCGATGGTGGAAAAGGGAAGGTGGTTGATGGTGGTGGGTTTAAGGTTTGGTGGTTAGTTCTTCGTTTAAGGGGAGGCTTGGTGGTGGTGATTTGAAGGGTTTGGTGGGGAGTTCTTCGTTTAGGGGGAAGCTTGGTGGTAGTGATTTGAAGGGTTTGGTGGGGAGTTCTTCGTTTAGGGGGAAGCTTGGTGGTGGTGATTTGAAGGGTTTGGTGGGGAGTTCTTCCACAAATAAGCCAACTAGTTTCATCACAGGTTTGGTTTACTTTTTCCTTGTTTACTGAATTTTACTTTTTTTTAATTTTTATATTGGTAAATGGTAGTTATGTAAGTGGGAGCATTCTTAGGAATTTATGGAACGCCAAATTGGTGATTAATATGCCTGCTTTTTTGCTGGCTGCATTTGTGAAAAGTCAAAGCTTCCGTTGATAGGCACATAGTTTTTGTTCTTGATGTGGGAATGGTCAGATTTTGCTTCCTCTCTAGTGCTATTCGATGGAAAATTGAAGCTAATAATGGTTTTTTTTTTTTCTTTCATAGAAGGGTTTTGTAAAGCCCCAAATAATAATAGATGTTTTGAAGCTTTGTTAGTCTAGTTGATTTTTTTTTTTGATAACTAGGTGTCCGAACCCGCTTACGGGCAAGCTAGTTGGATCTGTATGTGGACATGGAGTGCATATATGCACTTCCTTTAGGCTCTGCCATGGATTGGTGAAGATTGGAGAGATGAGGAGAAAACCAAAGAATTTATTGGATTGGGCTATAATTCAAGCAATTATCCTCCTCATGCAATATCGTTCTTGGTTTTGTTGGTTGCCAACTTGCTTTTTTACTCTTGGTATTGGATTTTTTTGCATACAAAAAATATGTCTTGTAAATACGAAGACAGTAGGCTTCAATTGCAGTCTTGATTTACCCACGGAATACTATCGATTTTTGAAAATTTTGAAGTCGATTTAATAGTTGAACATAGTTTTCGGGTGCATTTATAGGTGGAGGGGACACTGAGAAGTTGAGTCTCATGAAAGTTGCAGCCATAATCGAAAACTCTGCAAAAATGGAGAACGGGTTCTTGATCTTCAAGGCAAGTTGATGGAAAAGATAGAATGGCTTCCTGTGTCACTTGGGAAGTTATCGAATGTATACGAACTAAACCTATCTCAAAACCACATCATGGCTCTTCCCGCCACCATTGGCAGCCTCTTAGCCTTAACAAAGCTCGACATTCACTCAAACCAATTAATAAACCTTCCCGAATCATTCGGTGAACTAGTTAACCTAACCGATCTTGACCTCCATGCTAACATGTTGAAATCACTCCCTCCTTCTTTTGGGGACTTGAACAACCTCAGTAATCTTGATTTGAGTTCAAATCATTTTACCCATTTACCAGACTTGATTGGAAAGCTAACCTCATTAAAGAAACTGAATGTGGAAACAAATGAGCTAGAAGAACTTCCTTTCTCAATCGGATCATGCTCGTCAATTGCGGAGCTGAGATTAGATTTCAATCAACTTAAAGCGCTTCCGGAAGCTATCGGAAAGCTCGAGGGCTTGGAGATTCTTTCATTGCACTATAACAAAGTGAAACGATTGCCAACAACGATAGGAAATCTTTTGAAGTTGAGGGAAGTTGATATTAGCTTCAATGAACTGGAGTCCATCCCTGAAAGCCTTTGTGCCGTGGTGAGTATTGTGAAGTTGAACGTTGGGCATAACTTTGCGGACCTCAGAGCATTGCCGAAATCGATAGGAAACCTTGAAATGCTCGAAGAGTTGGACATTAGCGATGATCAGATAAGAGTGCTTCCGGAATCTTTCAGGTTTCTTTCCAAATTGAGAGTTTTTCGTGCAGATGAAACACCCTTGGAAGTGCCACCAAGACAAATAATAAAGCTGGGGGCTCAGGTAAAATCTTCAATTGATTGGCTTATTGAGTTGCACGACCCTTTGCATATTTAGCTGGTAGCACTAACTTTTTTCGATGGTGTTCATTCTTAGGCTGTTGTCGAGTACATGGCTGAATTTGTCGCGAAGAAAGATCTGAAGTTTCAACAGCCGAAGAAGAAGAAGGGATTCTGGTCGCGGGTTTGCCTGCTTTTTCGCAAATGAGACAGGATCATGGTGAGAGCACAATGGTAGCAATACCATCTTGGTTCTCATCTTCGCGGGCGGTTTATCCCACTAATTCCATTATTATTTCAGTTTTCTTCAGTACTTCCTTTGTTATGTTGGTACTCAAATCAGTTTTTTGTTGTACAGATCAGTCAATGAGATTGACCAAGTTCTGTTCTCTGGTTGTGTTTGGTTCACATATGTTTTTGTACAAATTTGTATAGTAAAGTTTTGAAGATATTTTGCTCAGTGAAATGAGGAAATTCACATCAGCGCTTACATCACATAAATGGACAAGAATGTCATTTGTTGCTTAAAGGGGGAATTGTAGTTCAGTGGGTGTTGGGATAAATAAATCCCAATTGATGAACCACTTTTTTGGAATTCATAAGTCATGAGAAGGAGAATATTAATTCCCAAGACATGGAATTCATAATTTATGAAGACAAAAATACCCCTGTGAGGTATAGAAAAGCAAGTCCCCTGACACCCCACCCCCGACCCCACTTTTTTCCGCACTTTTTCCCTGACAACACTTTAGTTAAAAATAAATAAAATCAAAACTATCCATTTGCAATCCTATGGAACAAAAACGTAATTATGAGAGCCCTACAAACAAATTTTGATTATGTCTCTTTAGAATAATACGATCAGAATAAAAATATCTACACACCCGTTCAAACGGATTAAAAATTGAAGCACTTAATTTTTTAACTATATTTTTTAATATATAACCGGTCTCAAAAAATTAAGTGCTCAAAATTATAACAGATTACATTGAGCTTTAGTAAAGACTAATATTTTTATTAATATTGACCAAGCCATATTTTTTTAGAGAATTTTGTCCCAAATAATTAACTATTGTTTGACGTATAAAAGAGCAAGTCATTAATTATGAAGGACTACGTTAGGTATTAGTAAAGACCAATATTTCTATTAATATCGACCAAGCCATATTTTTTGAGAGAATTTTGTCCCAAATAATTGACTATTGTTTGACATATAAAAGAGCAAGTCATTAATTATGAAGGACTACGTTAGGTATTGGTAAAGACCAATATTTTTATTAATATCGACCAAGCCATATTTTTTGAGAGAATTTTGTCCCAAATAATTGACTATTATTTGACGTAAAAAGAGCAAGTCATTAATTATGAAGGACTACGTTAGGTATTAGTAAAGGCCAATATTTCTAGTCACATCGACCAAGCCATATTTTTTTAGATAATTTTGTCCAAAATAATTGACTATTATTTGAGATATAAAAGAGTAAGTTATTAATTATAAAAGATTACGTTAGGTATTAGTAAAGACCACGTAAACACCGTTCTATTTGCACCAAGAAATTTACGCACACCCAAAGCTCTGCCACTTAATCAAAGCCCCACTCCAATCTCATCTTTACAGCTCTCTTCCCTTGCGAGTTCCCCATGCTGCTAGAGAAATTATTCGTTGCCCCAAGGGCAACACGTGGACTTAGCCAGGTAGTGTCTCCCACGAATAAAAATTTGCACCACTTACACACGATTCTTGTCTCTTCGGACACAGCTTTCTCTCAAAAATCAAGTGTTCCAAATTACAATCCGTTTGAATGGGTTAGAAGATTTTATTTTATTTATCATATAATTCTAAAGGGTCATAATTAAATTTTGACTATAAGGCACTCATTGATTAGCCCTAAGAAAATCGTAGAATCAAATATCTTTTAGGACTAACCAACGAGAGGCTTAAAATAAAATCTTCTCATCCATTCAAACAGATTGAAATTTGGAACATTTAATTTTTAACCTGTAGTTTATATATTAAAAAATATAGTAAAAAATTAAGTGTTCCAAATTTCAATCTGTTTGAATGGGTGAGAAGATTTTATTTTTCTGATCATTTAATTCTAAAGGGTCATAATTAAATTTTAACTTTAAGCCTCTCGTTGGTTAGTCCTAAAAGATATTTGATTCTACGATTTTTCTTAGGGCTAATCAATGAGTGCCCTATAGTCAAAATTTAATTATGACCCTTTAGAATTAAATGATAAATAAAATAAAATCTTTTCACCCATTCAAACGAATTGTAATTTGGAACACTTGATTTTTGAGAAAAAGCTGTGTCTGGAGAGAGAAGAATTGTGTGTCAGTGGGTCGAATTTTTAGCACAAGGGTTTTTGTTTTCTCTCTGTTCCGAACATTTCTTCTTGAGCGAGAGAGAAGAAAAAGAAGCAGCAGCTTTCGTTGGCTTTGGAATGAGAGAGAAGAAGAAGAGTGGGTATATTAGTCTTCTTCCCTGGCCCATTCCATGTATTCCGAAATTTTATTTTCCGTTTCATATTTGTAGAATTCTATGAAAACTAGTCCATTGGTTGGGACTTATTTGCCCCTAGGGCCACTGAAAAGCAATTACCCCTTGCTTAAAAGTCTTTGCTTTTGTTGTGATGAATGTATTTTCAACCAATTCACCTCATTCTTTGAATTGAAAATTCATATAAACTACAGTATTAAAATAATATCTGGCTTTGGTCAAAGGTTGGCCGTCAAGTATTCTGGATTTACTACTCCTACTATTTTGTTCCCATTGTCTTTGTTTCTTTCTGTCTAAAGTGTTCACTTAGGCCCTGTTTTGGTAAGGCTTTTATTTTAGGCCCTGTTTCAGTAAGGCTTTTATTTTGAAGTATTTATTTTTCGTTCTACAAGACACATTATTTTCTTATAATACATCATCACCTTTAATTAAAGAAATAATTATTTGCGGAACAGGCTCTTAGAGCTTGTCAAATAACAAGGCCGGTTGTTTATTTTTGTTGTTTGATGATGTTTTAATTGTTGTAGATGTCATTGGTATAATAGAACAATTAATATATAACCACAAATACTCACACAAATATTTTACACACACTTACATTTTTGTTGTGGCCTCTTGGTGATGGTTACCTAGCTAGTTTTATTTGCTTATTTAACAAGTAATAAGAGCTAGCATGTGCAACAACCTCAGCAAGTAAGAGCTTCGCTTCAAAACAACTCAAATCGGAGCTTCGCAACCCTTCAACGGTGGTTCGGGGGTGATGGAGGTGGTGGCAGGGATGGCTTGATGGTGGTGGTGGCCGTGGAGGGCGGTTTGCGTGTGGAGGGCTCTAAATGAACTGAGTCGTTCGTGAAATGTTCGAGACGAGACTCGGTAAAGCCAGGCTCATTCAAGTTCGATTCATCTACTTAATGAACTGAACCCGAGCCTTAATTTTAAGCTCGTTTCATAAAATGAGTCGGACATGAACCTAACAGTATTCGGATCAATTAGGCTTGTGAACCTGGAGTATAGTATATCATGGGAAGTTTATATGTATACATATCGAAAATTTAAGAACTTGTACAAGTACAAACATTTACAATTACAAAAAACTTATTTATGCACATATTTTTGTCACTTAAAATATCTATGAACGTATTTATGTACATACAATACTTTTTATTTGTAGTTTTAGACCTGTATGAAAACATAAATATTTAATGTTATCGGTTCATTAAGACTTGCCAAATTTTCATTGAGTTCGGCTCCAATTCGAGTTTGCTAAAAAACTTAGCAAACATTCTAATATTCAGCTCATTTACGGCCTAGGCTGTGGTAGAGAAAGGGAGAAGAGAAAGAAAAATAAAACTGCAAATGGGGTTTTGGGCGTGATTGGGCTTTGGCCCACCATAAACTCCAGATTTTGGGATTAATAAACACTAACCACGTCGTAGTACTAGAGTGTTCATAGAGCATCGGAAAATAGGATCCGCGATATCCATCCGTTGGAGGCGAGAGCTGTCCTATTTTGGAGTACCCAAAGTCTACAAGAAAAACAAAATAGGATCGGCGATTCGGCGATCAGAACCATTCATTTATTTTATAAGCACAAATCTCTAGTTTGACTTTTACTAAGAAAGACTTTTTTGGATAATCCTCTAATTCCTCTCTGCATGCGAAAGCTTGTGTAAAATAGAGCTTCGTTTTACAGGGCGACCTAAATTTTAGACCGACAGTTTTTTACACTCTTTATGGGATAGACTATGAAATGGATGGTTAGACAAATATGGCTTATACTCCCTAAATGCTTTGGTCAGTTTAGTAATTAGCTGGTGAAGCTTAACTTACTTACAAATTGAATAACAGAAAACAATTCCAATAAGGAGCAGGGTCAATGGATCAAGTCCTAGTTATATAATTACTGTAGTTATTCCGATTGGGTAATTTTTATAGATTTGCGTATTTTTTCATTTTTACTCAATTTCTTATAGTAACATTTTAACAAACTTTTTGATTTTGTTTGATTTTTCAAAACGCCCATGATCTCTCCCCGAACCAAACATGAATCTTTCGATTCATTTGACTCTCACGCTCAATCACTTAATTTATGGCAAATTACCCTATCTTTTTTTATTTTTTATGTAATGAGCCTATCCTCTCTTTCTCTGGTCATATTCCAAAATTTAAATATCGAAATTGATTACTAATACAAGACCAAAATATTCAGAGGACTCTTCTGACTAATCAAAAAATATATAATTGCCAGCAAAGTTGTTTCTTTTTTTTCTTTAAATCCAACAAATTCTTCTTACTTTATACATAACCTAATGCATAGGTTGTTGATTCAGCATTGGATGATACCCTATACACATCCAAAAAGTAGAAAATAAATAGAAAATTTGATCAAAAAATATTTAAAAACAAAAAAAAAAAAAACACGGATGACGAAACATCAAATGATGCTAAATTTTTTGAAAAAGGAATCAAAAATTTTGGAAAAAATATTTCTGACGGTAACCAAACAAAGTAATTGTTTAGAGATGAATTCCCTCGGATCACCAATTGACAAACTGCATAATTTTGATTTTCAATGGGTTCCCACAAGGAGAGTTTTGGTTTGGGTGATTTCTATCTGCTGGTTTGAGATTTGCATCAGAGACTCACTTCCTCGCCTTGCTCTCGGGCAATAGATGCAGATAGAATACCAAGATCACGATTCAAAAAGGTTAACGCAGACTCGCACTCTGAGATTATTCTTGCAACAGAAGAGGGCTCGCCAGCAATTGTTTCAGATGACCCAACCGCCACTGCTGCATGTGCATCCCGAAGATTCCTCAAGTTTCCTAGAAACTGCAAACCATGCAGAACCATAAGGATGCATTGTAAATTGAAAGCTCCATAATTCAGTTTATGTTGAGTGGACTCTCTTCAGAAACTACGAGAGTGAACCACTGTAAGAGATGGAATAGAAGAAAAATGTAACACACAAATTTAAACCAGCATCCGTTGCAACTTGCACATAGCTAGTGGGCATGACTATAAAAATGCCAATTTCTCCATCAAGATCGTATTTGCAGGAAAGCTGAACATGAAAGAGTTGACAATGCCAATGTGTACACGAAAATATCCCAAACCGGGACCTGGGTTCAAATCTTCCAAGGAGCTCAAGCAGCAGTTTCAGCTTCTAAGACTTGAGCACTGCCTAGCTGGCAAGTAGAACTACTACATGAAAGAATTTAGCACAAAGTTACCTTCAAAAGCATCTTGTATGCCTCCAACAAGCGATTAGCAGCAGGACCAAACCCATGAAGCTGTGGTACCTCCATCATGTGTGTCCAGGGTCGAATTTCCTGTGGCAGCAAAAATAAAATCACCTTTCCCAATTATGGTAGTTCCATATGCAAGCACAAGATAACATGCCTGTGCACATGAATGACAGCACACCAATAGTACTCTGGCACCCCCCCACACGGGCATGCTCACGCACACAGAATCACACGGTCCATTGTAGAAAAACAGGTCCTCCAACAAAGGTTCTTAAGCATCAAGTATATGTTAAAATCTACATGAACTTAGAATTTTTTCGAAAAGAAGTTGCGTCAGAAACTTATAGTAAAAGATTGAGCCGGAATCCCACATAAAACTTCTAAGGCAGGCAATGCATCTTACTGCCTACCAACAAGCATCTGCTTGTTATTTAATTGAGACATGAAAGTATGAAGGATTACAATTCATAAATCTGATAGTAGCAAAATCCTGTGCAGCAAAAAGAGAGTAGCAAAACCCCTAAGTTGCATAAGCTTTGAATAATAAAATGAAGGCAAGAGCAAGTCCCACCTTGGTGTAAATCGTATTGAAGGATCTTGCAGTTTCTAAGAACGATTCCAAATGCTCACGTAGTTTTGCTTCTACCTCCGCATAATCCTCATCTGGGTTATAAGCATGCTACAAACCAAAAAGAATCGGTCATAAGGACAACTAAAGAGATGCTTTTATTTCAAACAACATCCCCCGACCCCCCCCCCCCCCCCCCCCCCCCCCCCCCCCCCACACACACACACACACACACAACACAAACTGATCACAACCACAACCATCGGAAATCTGCAACAAGGATAATCAAAACAATACTACTGTTTGGTGTGCTCTCTTTGCTGATTAGTCACTTTTCTATCCGATTTAAACATTCTGGTCTTCTGAAATTAGTTTTTGGGTGTCCCTTGAACCGCCCTGATATATATATATAGATAGAGAGATATAGTTCCAAACAAATCCTTTTCCTGAAGCTACAAGATTTTAAAAGCTATCTTCGAAGGTTTGCTACACACTTATTAGCCAACACTCCTTGCACTTGACTCTCCGTCCTAGAACGTTTAAAAAAAGACTAGTTTCGAAGGAATTGCAATTATTCTTATAATAATTAACATGCAGAAGCTTTAAGATATCAAAGTTTTCAAACTAAATAATATAGAACTGCCTAACATGGATAATACCCTAGTCTAGAAGCCAAAAATCAATACATTAGCTCATAGGATAAGCTATTTACTCTATAACAACTTTCAGGTACGGTCGCTGAGATATGATTCATATGAAATAAGGTGAAACCAGTCAAGGCCCAAACTAACTGCAGTTATACATAAAACGAAATGACAATACGCAACCAAATCACTGCTTGAGGATTTGGGACAAACCTTTGATGCCAAATCACCAACCATCTCTTGCAGATTCAAGAATCTATTTGATTGCTCTGTAAGCTGTTTTTCCAAATCAGAAATGGCAGGCCTGCAAATGAACTTCGATTAACGGAACAGAGGGTGGTCACTACATCTGGTGAAAACACATCTTAGACTTCATGCGAGTTTTGCATGCAAGGGGAAAATCTACACCAGAAAACATGTTAAGGTAAGAGCAAAACTGCTACAAGGAAGGGGTTTTTGGTAAGGGTACCAGGTACAGATGTCGAGAACAAGTAGTTCTTAAGCATTCTGTGCCCAGGTTGTGAGTTATATACTTACATTGCATAATTAGAAGTGAATGCAAATTCGACATGCTTGCGATGTTCAAAAACTCATGTCGTGCACATCCATATCTTTACTCGAAGGTCTAGTGTGGGTACTTTAGTGAGAAAACATTGTTTAGACTTTAGACAATTCTCTCTATGGTTCACTTTTCAAACAACTGATTTTTCTTTTGTTTGCTTAAAATAACATGGATGCAACCCCCAACCCCCAACACCCGATACTTGTACCCACGTGGACATAATTTCCAAGATGCTACCTACCAAAAGATTCCTACGATTCCGACTGCGCTTAGCATGAATTTGCTGATTTCGGTCAATATGAAGTCAACTACTTACATCCATAGCATATTTCCGTTTTTCTGTATGTGTCTTCTATCAATCCTAGCAAACCTCAAGACACAAACATTTCCGGAGGAAATAGTGATTGCAATACAAAATCACTATGTTCTCCCGACATTTATAAGTGCAAGGCTACATCTAATCCAACATACAGCCCAGTTGTAAACATTAGAATTTAGAACACAAAATGAGCCTGGTGACATATTCTACTTGCACCAAATCCTGCAGCAAACAAACTGCTCTTAACCCCTACATTTAAGTTACCACCAACTACACTACAATAGCTTCAGTGGATGAGTGACCACTGACCCATTTTTAATAGGCAAATAGCAGCTACCAAATGCCCATCGATGGTAACCTAATCCCCCAGAAGATGAGAACCTAAATTTCACAAGTAATACCGCTTGGTTTTGATGAAATGCCGAGTTCATCTACAGTACAAGTCTCTGATCGTAATAATCAGAAAAAGGAAAAAAATTCTTACATTGGATATATTGATTGAATCTGCACATCTGCAGGAAACAACTTGCACTCTTCAGAAAAAATCTGAGCTTGTCTTTCAGAGATGGCATCTATTAGTTGTATGTCCCTTGTTACCTGCTCATCAACACTTCAGGGGAGGAAGAACAACAATCACCACCAGGTAAGTTGTACAACAGGAAACCAAACTAAAAACTGAAAAAGCCAATAGGAAGATGTACAGTAAACAAGAATTCAAAATGATATGGAAAAGAGCCCTTTTGGTGCAGAAATCAAAGATCAAAACATGATGTATAGATGGTGTGGCTCTTAGCATTTTATCTCACAAATGATACCACACAAGAAAATAGACGAAAGAAAGAGAGAGAAATAAGTAAATGATCACTACCTCCATTCAGGATTATCAGCATAGATACATGCCTCTACAAGATCTACAATAACCTGAAGCATTTCAGTTCGATCTTCATAGCTTCCTCTTCCCTGCAACAAAAACATTGAGCGCAGTCTTTATCTCCTAAACATCAAAAAGTTTTGAAAGCTCAACCTAATCTGCAAGGCACAGGTACGGATTTTCTATCTTCCATTTCTACCTCATATATTTGAAAGACTCTCATTCCAATTGTGGAGCATCAGAACACAAAGCAGGTCCAACATTAACATAGCATGCAAGTTGAACAAGCATAAAATCACGACAACTTGTGTAATTTAACCAGACTTCCAAAACAGGATGAAAAAACATTTTGATCACATGCAGAAGATATATAGGTTGCTTCTACGAAGCAAGTGCAATCATTCTAATGCATGATATACAAAATAAAGTACCTAAAGAAAAGGTCCAAAAATTTAGAAAAAATAAAAGGTATGCCCCCCACTCTCACCTGAAGTAAATTAAACCACTCAATGAAGGGAGCCCTAAATGAGAAGAAAGAAGATAAAATAGGTCTGAATTATGAAGGTAATCCTAATGGGTATTCTTCTTCAGAAATACAAGAGGAACTTTGTGGGGGATATCTTGATCATGGAGCGTTTGGTTTATATTAGGCTTTCACTAATGTATTAACTAGATGGATAAGCCTTTAGATTTATGCAAGAAATAATAAGAGGGAAGAATCATCCACTTTTTTATGGAAATTAAGAAGGGAACATCCACTTGATATTGTTGATTGCTACCATCAGCATAGTTTGACAATAACTCTCAACAAATTACTAAGAAGAACGGACACTTAAAAGAAGGCGGTGTGTCCATGCCCGACACATCACTCCTCGGACACTCACAGACATGAGTCCGATATTCTTTTTTTCGTGTGCATAATTAGAAAATAAAATCCTCAAACCAGAAACATGTCCTACACTCTTTACGCTAAGTGCACAACACCTCATTGGCGTCTATGACTAAGAAATAAATACGTGATCCATACTTCTCTTAAGACACTTGCTAAAATGTCACTATCAAATATATCGAACTTTGACATATCACTATGATATACAGTACAAAGGTGGAAAAGTAGTACTTCTTACAATTTATCAGATTGAATTCATTTGGAATTTGTTAAGGATTTCTTTGAAGATTCCCAACCATGTCCATGCCTTATTTTTTAAGGATTTCGTGAGTCTCATGTTAACTAGATTCTTCATAACACATTTTATCTTATCTATTTAGATAATTTGGGACGTACACGCATAGTAACATAATTTCATAACAATTTATTTAGATGTATATGATTGAACATATCATCAACGTAACCGTGTACTACATTTTAGATAAATGACATATATGGGTGTCCGTGTAGTGTCATATCGTATCCGTGCTTCTTAGACAAATTAAGACCCCAAATGTAGGCTGTGTATAAAGTAGCTCACCATAACTAAAACTGAAAGAGCAATACCAAAAATATGTCTTACACCTTGAACAAAAGATGTAGACATGAATTCACGGATGTCAATCAAGTCCAACAGTGTCAAATTTACAAAGAATAGAACAACTCACTTGAATTGCTTCTATCTCGATAGTTGTGGTGATACCTAAGAACTTTGCAATCTCCGCTAAATCTACAACCAAAAAAAAAAAAAATGCTTCTTGTAACGAACTCATATTTACTTAAAAAGCAAAACAAAGCAATAATGCCTAACATAGCTAATCAGGCTAATGGTTATGCATCTCCAAAGAGTTGTCCTTGCAACTATTAACTTAAAGACTACAGTAAAAGGCAAAGAGTGCATAGAATCTAGAAGAATGAACAAAGACTTTAAGTAATCAGCCAAACTGACAACCTAAACTGAAATACATGATTGCAGATCCAACTGATCGTTCACAGGGAAGCACAGTCTAAAGTAAGCAGCTCATAATTCATATGCACAGCATAAACTCCTAATTGGTTGGCCTGACAGTTAAGGTTTGGGACATAGGGCTTGCTCCTTCATAAGACCTCATGTTTGAAAGCTCTCAGATCCTATCAACTCTTATGGGCCCAGTCCACACGAGGCTTTGCCCCAGCTTTAATCCGGCTTCCTGTTGGTGGATGGTGGGATTTGGTCCCATGGATTAGTCGTCGTGCAAGTAAGCACACTCCCAGAGATATCAAAAAAAAAAAACAGCACAAACTCCTCACTTCTGGTTCAGATAAACGCATTACGCATTCTATCCCGGCAATACACACTAGTACAATATGAATAGATACACGCAGACACATATGAATGTATAGCATTTGATACATATAATTTAAAACGAATTATATAATTACATTGGATACGGGCGGTCTCTTCGTCCCGATCCATGCCGTCCCCTTGCAGATTTTGCTGAGAGAACGGAGACTTGTCACCTAACAGCCTACAAGTCAGGCGACGATAACGAGAGTAAGTGCAAATTTTTAGACCGAGAAAGTTCTAGAGAGAGAGAGAGAGAGGGAGGGAGGGAAAGGGAGGAATACTTGAAGAAGAGCCACTCGAGAAGGGCGTAGCGCTCCATGCCGGCGAAGAGAAGGGACTGGGCGGGAGCATTGGCTCTCGGGTAGTTCAGCATCGCCAATTTCTTCTGTATCTCTTCCATTTGCTTCGCCGCCATTAGATATCGCTATACTTTCTGTAGGCAATCGAGAGAGAGAGAGAGCGCAAACGAAATGACTGATGTTTGTTTGAGTGAAAATTTCGAATTGGAGTCTCAGAACAAAGACGGCAATTATGAGCGGTGGAGTCAAAGTAAAGGCAACTCATTGGGAGCTGCTATTGGCACACACTTTTTACTTCCAACGCACTAGAGTTAGGAAGGAGTACATTTTTTACTGGTAGAACTATATAATCCTTTTCCTTCTGTAATTGAAGGACTTTTTTAGGAAAAAAAAAGGTGCACAAATATTTATCAAAGCCACAAATATTCATCCTCGTCTCTTTTGATTTTCCATCTCTAGAGTGAAAGAAATTCCTTCCAAAATCCTTATCACGTGGTTCAATCTTTTATATCTTACTAAAATTGTCGAGCTAAATCGACGAGAGGTAAATATCGAATAAATATTTTGTGGTTCTGTGCATGTCATAGATACTGCACTTGTTAAAAATTAAAATTACAAAGAAATACACACATGTGTGTGTGGGAATATAAAATAATCTCCTAAAAACCTAATCCACCACTCCTCCGATCACTTTTTCTTCCTCAAATCGTCTCCCTCTCTCTCAGTTACATCTCTCCAAAATGGCGAATCAACCAACCCGCGTCCTCGTCACCAGTGCCGTAGGTAAAATTGTTTAAAATTAGCACTTCAATCTCACTCTTCAACCTCAGATATGTTCATCCTTCTCACTTAAATCGTGTCCTTTTATGTAATTTTTATAAGGGAAGAGCAATGACACCGCATTTTTACTCAATAAATACAAGTGCATGTGGTGGTTATCCACAATGCCCTTATCCTTCTCCTTTCTCCGCCCGCCAAATGGGCTGCTAGGTTAGTTTTAGAACAACGTTATACGGTTATTATTTATATAATCTTCTTTTGCATTCTAAGTTTTAAGGTTCCGTTCCGCTAAGGTTTTTTCAATTAATATATTATGAGTGAATTACCTATATCGTAAAATGAAAAATAAGAACCTAGGACCTAGACTTGATGAAAGGAAAAAAGGGGTCAAGTAATAATTCCAAAAACATTCAGGATAGAACTGTATTACTCGATGCAAAAAATTTCACATTGGAAGGAATATCCTCGCTCTCGATACTCGGGAGTGAGAAAACAGAACACAGAATACTAGAAGCCAAAAACCCCAATAGGCAATAGCTTGTTTCAAACCCTCCGAAAAGTGCCTCCTCTCCGTCGACTATCGTGTACACACTATCTATAGATACAGTCTCTATCTTCTGAAGAAACCCTTTTGACTTTTGAGTTTGGTTGCTATTTTCATCATCTTCACAGGGTAAATCCTCTTTTAGTCAACTCTCTCTCTCGTTCACCATTTTCGTAGATTTATCTGTTGTTGCTACGATCTGTATTTTTCTTATACTGTCCAAGATTTGATTTTAACTCCCATATTTCCTTCCATAAGTAAGCTTATTGTAAGAGCTGAAATGGGTCTTTGCAGAATTTGTATTCTATGCATTTGTGCTCCAGCGCAGCATTGCAGATTATGTAATGCATTTTATTCGACTTAAAATGTTTTCCTGAGCAAACATTTACTCAGTCTTTCAGCGTTTGGTTGAACAAAAGGGGGTATGTCTTTTTGTGAAAAAATTTTTCCCATCCAAAGCTGGGAAACGACTTAAGCTCCAAAGGTCCGTTAGTTATTTTTTGATTAATCGCTCGACTCCATGTGCTAAAGTAATTGCGATGGGATACTGTGCTTAATTTTACAGTGTAAATTTCGTCTCGCAAATTCTACTTCAAAGTCTAAGCAAATGCGAAAAAAATGGAAATGGAAAGAATTTTTCTATGTAAAATCAATTCATGCAAGTTATTGTTCAATGTAGAATAATAATATAGTTTACGTCGAACCAAACGGAGCTTTTATGAAAATAAAAGACATACCGGGAAGATAGTACTCAATTTCATATTGAAGTATTTTACTTTTGTACGGTTGATGTTTGGTGATGTTTTGTTTGGGCTTCAAGTTTCAGGAGATTGACTAGTACTAGATTCTGCTGAAACATGGATATTTGATCCCAAGATTTGATTTGTTTTGGTTTCATAACATAGATCTTAGGCTCTCTGAGGATAAGTTATCAGAAAGTGTTACGAGGTCAGGGGCCTTGGATTCAATTTCTTAAGTTGTCGGGACTCGGTAGGAGGAGAATGGGGATAGAGGAAGCTTACCGCGGTAGTACATGGAATGTGCACCTATTTATATGGTGTTGTAACTGGGCCAACTTGTTGGTCCTAGTTTTTTTGCTTACAGTGTGGTTATATGTCTACATTCCTCGGTAGATTGATGGAGACTGCATAGAGGTTCAAAACCAAACCTGCAGAGTCTAATGTGTATGCACGTGGACTGGCTCAAACGTTCCATAGACATTCTCTTTGTGTTCGGTGTACTTGATGGTTGACCTGACAAAAGCCGCCTTTTCTTGAACTTTATGGATGTAAAATGAGGTAGTGGACTAGTCCCTCCTGACTCCTGCACTATCAACTGGTGTGGTTGTAGAGCCCCTTGTTAAAATGTACCCATTAGCTAACTTGAAAGATCAATATGGTGCACTCTATGCATGGAGGTTAAGTTGAGGCAAGATTGGTCTCCAACTTTTTGGTGTGTGTATATATATGTATCCCTGTTCTTCAAATGTGCCCATTGTCTAACTTGAAAGAACTATCATGCATTGTGAGGTGCTACCCCAAAAACTCAATTCCTAAGGTACTTCCAGTTGTAAGGTAGTAAGGTGAGTAACAGTCCTTGGGCAGTTAACGTTTTAGGAAAATTCCTATTCTTTCACTCTCTTTTTTTTTTTTTTTTTCCCCCTCTTTTCTGCAAGGGCAGAGATGCAATGGTATATTTTTATTGTTGGGCTGCAGTGATATCGAACTCGTTACATTCATTGTGTCGTTTCTTTTTTTAATTAATTTTTTTTATTTAATCCTATAATTTGTTTTCTGCCTAAGGTTTTCCCTTTCCATATCCATGGAAGTTCTTTGCTAATAATTTGGCCTACTAGGTTTATGCATTGGGCTTTTTGATTTTCTGTTGTCATTCTGTGCATTAGAGATCTAGATGCCACAGCCATTTGGATCTCTTTTGATTGCATGTGCTTTTATTTTGGTTAGTATAAAACAAATTAAAATATAACATGGTAAGAACAAGCTTCCTTTCTCTCCTGACACTATTATGTAACAAGAAAAATACCTTGAAGCACAGCCTTGAAGATTGTAAAACACAAGCTAATCATTTCCATATTCTCTTTGCAGATATTCCATAAATTTCGTGGGGAATTCCAAACTTAACAATGGCACGTCTGCTTTCAACTTCTTGTTCTGTAGATATGTCCTCCAGCTGCAAACTTCCTTGTCATCAATCATACCAAGGCTCAAAACTTTTTTCTTCGTCCTGTAAATTACAAACATCTAAGTTTCCGCTTGAAAAGCTTGTCTTGAAAGGAAATAGGCCAGAAAGAGTTTGCATGGTCCGTGCAACAACTCTTCCTATGAGCCAAGAAGCCAAAACCCAACCGGGTTCTGGGTCTCATCAAGCCTCCGGTGGTTCATCCAAGCGTAAACGGGTCATGGTTATTGGTGGTGATGGTTACTGCGGCTGGGCCACTGCTCTCCACCTGTCGAACAAAAACTATGAAGTTGCAATTGTTGACAGCCTTGTCCGTCGTCTCTTTGACCACCAACTTGGCCTTGACTCACTTACCCCTATCTCCTCCATCCATAATCGCATCCGTCGTTGGAAATCCGAAACGGGAAAAACTATCCAACTCTATATTGGCGACATCTGTGACTTTGAATTCCTGGCAGACACCTTCGAATCGTTTAAACCGGATGCTGTGGTCCACTTTGGGGAACAACGCTCCGCTCCCTACTCTATGATCGACAGGTCTAGAGCTGTCTTCACTCAGAATAACAATGTGATTGGAACACTCAATGTTCTCTTTGCCATTAAGGAATTTAGAGAGGACTGTCATCTGGTGAAACTTGGAACCATGGGAGAATATGGAACACCCAATATAGATATCGAAGAGGGGTACATAACGATAACTCATAATGGAAGAACAGATACCTTGCCTTATCCCAAGCAAGCAAGCTCTTTCTATCATCTGAGTAAGGTGCACGATTCAAATAATATAGCGTTCACTTGCAAGGCTTGGGGGATGAGAGCCACTGATCTGAATCAAGGGGTGGTCTATGGGGTGAGAACAGATGAGACTGAGATGCATGAGGAGCTCTGCAACAGATTGGACTACGATGGAGTGTTTGGAACTGCATTGAATCGTTTTTGTGTCCAGGCTGCTGTTGATCATCCACTGACTGTGTATGGCAAAGGAGGCCAGGTAAGATTCCTGGACAACTTTTCGCTTACTGTGATGAACACATTGCACCTTTTGTTTTTGTTTTTTGTAATGGAACTAAGATGTCAGGGGTTTCATAGAGAGTGAGGCATTTTGAAACAGTGTAAAATTTCTGCTTAAACAGCTACATGATGTGTGTTTAAGAATTCACTTGTGTTATTTTTCAACAGAGAAGTACAAGTCCCGATATGTTTGGCTGGAGTAACTGTGAAGCCATTTTCCCCATTTATTTCACAATGCTGTAAACCTTATCAATAAGAATCTGACCCCTGCACTATGAATGGCTATTGTTTCTCAATCAGCCAAAACGTGGTTTTAACACAATATGTCATGACATTCTTATCTGGTAACGTAAAATGCAATATTTGTAGTACCCGTCTGTCTGAGCATTGTGTGATGCTTTTGAAAAATCTTGTTTGACTTGGTTCCCCACGTATGTAAGCCTTTGACAATGGCCTAAAAGTGCCTATTCACCTGTCGGTGGTGTAGAAAGGACTAATCTCAATCTGGTTGTTGATTTGGAATCTGTTATTTTCTTTCACTTTTAGTTGGTTTTCCTATAAAAAGGACTAATGGAAAGTAAGAAAAAGAGTCTATACCATTTCTGTTTCTCATCAGTGAAAGGTTAATTGCCCTTGGGTTTGCTGCAAATAAGGGAAGCAGTATTCCATTTGAGAGAGGTTACACAGTTTTTGAGAAAAAATGGGAGCAGTTACTGGATATGGAAAGGGGCTTTCCATGTTTACCCTTGCAGTTATATACAAAATAGAGTGCTTGATTCATGGGATGAAAAGATTTTTGAGGACAATTTTGGCAGTAGAAAAATGTGAGCCAGCCTCAAAAAGACACCAATTGTTGCTCTCCCTGCATATACTATTATAGATACTCCCTTCATGTCCTACCTTTTGCCACTTCACCTAACATCTCATGGACGATGCCACAAGAGTCCAATGGATTGCAGACTCCTGGTGTTATGGATAGAGGAATTACATGAATCGACACTTAGATACAGACCCGCAATCAACACCCATAACCCATTCCATGGATGGCACGTGCTTTCCTAAATCCATTTCACTGGATGTTCACTCAAACTCCTTAATCATACCAAGCCCCGCACCCAAAAGAACTACCTTGGTTGGGGATCTCCCCAAAGCCCTACTGCTTGCCTTAGAGAGCAGAGCTCTTTCTCATCCTTAGATGGAATTACCTACTCTAGAAGATTGTATCATGGGTTCGAATCCCATTTCCTCCAGCACGGAAGTGGAATGGGCGGGCGAAATTACGTGAGAGAAAGAACCTCTTGGGGACCCCCGGAGGACAGAATAGCACTACTTAGTGAGACGTAGCGGAGAGCCCATTGCGCGTTGTTTTTGTTTGACCAGCCTATCTTCTTTCTAGTTGCAATCTTCCTCTGGCCGTGCTCTCGGTTCTTGAGCATGTTGGAGTATTTGGCGGCAGTTGAAAGAGCTGCTCAAAAGCTTGATGGAAAAAGCCCTCTCTTTTCTTTTTTTTTTAGTAAAGGGCTTGCTAAATTGTGTTAATTGACCTTTTCATTTTCTCTTCTCTCTGTTTTATTAGCTTTTAGTTTTTCCTTTGCTCAATGTAACACATGCCATTTATGCAATGCAGACCAGAGGATACCTTGACATAAGAGATACAATCCAGTGTGTTGAGCTCGCAATTGCAAACCCCGCACAGCGTGGAGAGTTTAGAGTCTTCAATCAATTCACAGAGCAGTTTTCTGTTAATGAACTCGCATCGTTGGTCACTAAGGCAGGAGAGAAGCTTGGTCTTAATGTGGAAACCAAATCTGTCCCAAATCCAAGGGTGGAGGCAGAGGAACATTACTACAATGCCAAGCACACCAAGCTCATTGAATTGGGGCTTAAACCACACCTCCTCTCAGACTCTCTGCTTGACTCCCTGCTCAACTTTGCTATCCAGTTTAAGGATCGTGTTGATGTGAAACAGATAATGCCAAGTGTTTCTTGGAAGAAAATAGGTGCTAAGCCAAAGACCGTTGCTGCCTAGGCACTTGCATTGGAGGGAAACTCTGGCTGAGAATTAGTCGTTCTTGGGGTCGTATTTTCCTGAGTAGAAAGCATGTCATGTTTGGAACTTGTTATTCTTGAGAAATAAGTTTTATCTGGGGAAGGAAGATTAGGTTGTGAAAATAGTGCTCTATGTTAGGAGCCCTGGAATCTTATTTAGATTTTTAGGGAAAAATAGATGTTTCACTCACTGCTTGCGCCCTTCGTCTGTACTTTACAGTGATGCCAACGAAGCGACTGTCTGTAACATATGCAGGAAGGTTAATATGTTTCGCATGAATGGTTCCGAAACGTTTTAAAAAAAAGGTACTATGAGAGCTGTTCATATAGCATCTTGAAATGTATGTAATCTTGCTTTTGAGAACCAGAAGAAAATCAATTTTCGTTCTAAAAAGCACGTTAAGGACCTCATAGTGCAATACACTTGGATTCATTTGTTTTGGCAGCAGTTATCGCTTATCCTGGTGGGAACTTCTAGTAAAAAGGGAGTTCTATTTTTTCCAATCCTCGAATACATAGACAGTTTCTCTATTTTCAGAGAAATGCCGAATGAATCGGTTTATACAGATTGAATGATTTCTGGTACAATGGTTTGTTTGACTCTGAGTCCAGGATAAGAAATGAGACCGCTAATAAGGAAATTGACTTCTACACTTTCCTTTTTACCACACGTTTCGTTTTTTCTTTTTTCTTTTTTAGGTAAGGTAAAATTTTATTATAAAACCCACGTTATACACATTACACAATATAGGGCATACCCCAAAACAACAAAACAAAGGGGCATTCCCCAGGAATAGACAGCACAGCACAAGGCCAACCCCTTATCTCAACAGAAACAAGAAAACAAAAACAAACAGGAATTAAGAGAAGACCCTGCTTGAAATGTTTCAATCCCTACATAGCAATCTATTGACATCACACATTCCTTTTTTTGTCTTTATTTGGTGTGAATTTACTTTATTGCTCCTTAATATGTGAAAAAATGAACTTAAAAAAGGGTACAAAGATAAATTCCCATGAATAACGACAAAAATATGAATGTATGCGGTAAAAAGGGGAGTGTAGAAGTCAATTTCCGATAATAATGACTGTACAAATATAAAAGCCTTTTTGTTGTTGACAAAAACTTTTACGGAGCAACCTGTAAATAAACTTTACGGCGCTCAATCGCGCGCATCCAAAAGTGTTTTGGACGGTCCGGATTGAAAATCAATTTTGATCGGTAGAAATTAATTGTTACCGGTTAAAATTGAAAAGCAAATCTCAACCATTGATTGTTGAAATGGACGGCCGAGATGAGCGCAGCCGTGAAAAAGTTTCTCACTTTGTAGTTCTATACTTCCATCCTTGAGAAACTGCTTTGAAAATTTACAAAACCATGGGCTGAAATCTGTTGTCTGCACTTAGCTGGGCTATAGTTCTCGATGGGCCATCCAGGCCCCCAGCTATTTCCGGTACGGCCGAAAAGCAATATATATGGATATAAATGCTCCAAGTATTTCAATTAATTTATGGCACCCCACTGCTCTGTTTGGTCCCCTTAACTCCAGAAATTGAGCCAGTTTTTCACATGCTGTTGTAGGCTTGTAGCAAATTTCATCCAGGCTAATGATTTTATTTTCCAGAATTAGTCGACGAGCGGGTGCGTAAATTGACACAGACACCTTAGTTATCTTGAAACAGACATCGTCACTTTTTAAGCACACCACATTTGTGCTATAAACAATGCACCATTGATAAGATTTTTATGTAAAAAAAATTACCAAAAAAAAAAAATCAAAAAACTTGGTCTATTTTTCTTCCTACGAAAGTTCGAATATTGTTTGTTCATGAACTTATTGAATACCGTTTGTCAAAATGATTTTTTACATGGTTGATATTCTTGAAAAGATCTTTGGACAAACAGTTTCGTTGTGATCATTGTTTTGCACCCTCCATGATCCCACAACACTTGAGCACCAGAGTCTAAACTAGACAAAGCACTTAAAGCTGGTAAAGTTAATCATTTTATTGTGAAACACGCTCATCTCTTGACTATGAAAGCCTTGAGAAGCTTGAGGTAGTTGTTGTTTGTGTTTGTTTTTGATATTTATATGTGATGCAATTTCCCCCCGAAAAAAAGAAGTCACTGATGAGAAAAATTAATGACAACTCCACAGTTCAAGTGAAACCTGTACTTCCTAAATTAACCTGTACTTTTTATCAGGATTAAGCGCTATAGTCTGTTATCAATACTTAGTGACTTAATCGAATCCAGCCTCCGCAATTGCAGAATCATGCCATATTGCAAGTATTCAGGGTCTTGTTCGTAAAAATGCATCCAAAGTGATGTTGCCTTGATGAAATTGCTTGAATAATTCTCAGGTATGGGTGTTCCAAGAGCTCCTTGCACACATGTGATTGGTTCATATGGTGGGACATGTACCTTATCTTTTTGTTTATTTAACCTAATACTGCTAACATAAGATACTATTTAATATGTAACATGTTTTAAATGACGAGGAGCAATCCTCCAAGAGTATTCTCGAATAACTTTGCTCATATCATAGTTTGGTATAATAATATCACAATTTCGATCAGTTTCAATCATATTCCCAAAGTACCAAGGATGCACGGCTGAACAGGGACAACCGACTATTTGAAGATCTAAAAATATAATCATTTCTATGATAGTGGAATTTTTTCAAAGAAAAAAATACATACTACTACTATACAGCTTGGCCCTCACACCTGAATTTTAACATTTTATTTGTAAATGGTTTTTATTGCCAAGTGTATTTGCTCCATAAAGTTAAAAAAATCATGTGTTCGTCCTTACCCGGCCCCAATGACCTAACATATATGCAACATATAACCATGACTACGTGGGTCATTAAGCACCACATGTCCGTACACAAGCAAAAACAAGTGCAATCCATACCTCTATGTCTATGCGGGCAATGCAGTTCATGTATAAATAATCAGGAGCGGAACTATTATTTTGTAAACGCGAGAGCCGAACTATGAGCAACAAGATGTTGAAATTCAAGGTTTCGGAATCTTTATAGTTTGTTTGGTTTAGATTTTGAATGAGGTTTTTTGGGTAATGGGTGAAGAGATGAAAAAAGAAAAGAAATTATTAAAGAGAAGTACTACCTCCACACCCACATACACACCCACACACTTGCGTGGGTGTGATCCTAGAATAATTGAATTATTAATTGAAGGGGGAGGTTTTGGGAAACCGTGCGCAGAGACATGGGTTGGGTTTTGGGACCTAAAACAAACACATTCTTGAGGTAATTAAATGTCTAAATAACACCTCATACAAAACACAACATCTAAGTGTTCTTGATAAATCATAAACAACTACTTTATAATAATATTGAAATTAAAAACAAAAAAACGATGTGGGGGATTTGGCCCCATATGCCCTAAGGTAGTTCCATCTCTGCTGTATGATAGTGAGGAGTAATTATTCAGTTGGTTTTCGGGGCATTGCCACGTGATGTCCCAATACCCTTATTCACTACACATTTCTGTAAAGTACATACACTTTTATCAACTACTGGGGTCCATACACTCAGTACCGGATCCTAAAAAAATATGTGGTAAATAGAGATGTTCAGCCCCACGTGTGTGGTGCCTCAAGACCACACAATAATTTTTTGATAGTTACTAGTTAGACGGTCCACTGATTCAAATGTCAGCATCAGATCTAAAGGGCCATAACAAACAGACAATAGGATGAGATATGAACTTGCATATATTCTGTTGACATAGTTACACCAACTTGATTAAAGGGCTGGTTATGATGGATAATTGTTGAACCCAAAATTATCAAAGAATTTGGCTTGTCTGCCGTTCAGGTTTGGACTGCAGAAATGCAGTCCAAGTAATCACAACTGTCAGATAATATTTTTAATGGTCCAAATTTGTTTTCAATCTTTTATCGGTAATATAAGACTTTAACCGGTAAAAGATTCAACAAATCTAAACCACTGATTGTCAATAGGAACGCTTTAGATTGAGAGCACATGAAAGTCAACCAATCAACAATGAAATGATTTAATCCGAAACAGAGTCCAAGTTTTTGGCTTACAGATAAGGATCTAATAATATTCAGCAATGAAGTTGATTGATACTACTAATTGCCTGTCTCATAGGCTTAACCCACAAAAAGAACATGTGGATGTTGATTAGTTCCCTCCTAATCCAAAAGGGTATTTTCTTGTCATTAGCGTAAAATGGATAAACATCATCAAAAACATATGGTTAAAAGGACTTTTAGGTTAGAAAAATCAAGCATCCTAAAGACTTGTATGGTATGGAGATAATGCGAGATTATTATTCAGCCGTGGAATCTTTGAAGTTGTGAGAGGCTGGAATTTCACATAGTTGTAAGGTTGCTCTATAGTGACCGCGGCGGGCTTAACATCGATAGCTGGTAATAATCTAATCTCTCCGCAATTGCGTACTCCTTGTGAGTCTCGTAGCTTATAAGGCTGTGGAAACTTTATACTCCAAACCCAAAACTATTTGGAACGAATGGAGCGGCCCCAACATTATATTAATGATCACCTATTTCACTTTCAAGCAATGCATATTTTCTTCACATTCCCCTCACGTGCAGCAGCGTTTGAGGTATGTTACATGTAGCCTCTTTTTGAGTCTATTATCGTGTAGTCTTTTTGCTAGTCTATCATTGTGAGGTGTGAATAGCGGATTTTTATAATGTGGGGATGAATGAGCTTCGCTCTGATACCATGTAAAAACTTTATATCCAACCACAATCCAATTAACGAGTGAAGAGGTCCTCGAATTATATTAAATTGATTGCTCATTTCACTCCCGAACGATGTGACTATATTTCCTTACCAAGGCTAAAGCCTGCAAAATTATGAACTGAGTAGAAGTTGAACGGACCCAAGCACTCTGCAATGAGCAAGTCACTACAGGAGTGTAGTGATCATCCGAACCGTCCATTTCCTCAATCGATGGTTCATATTCGTTATCAACTTTTATCGGTCAAAGCGCACTTTTACCGGTAAGAGTAAACAAACATATTTAAAAACTATTGATTGTCGAGATGAAACATTGCACATTACAAGGGCGTAATAGAGTTGCTCATTACAAGGTCCCCGATTTGAAGGGGGACGGGACTGTTTTGAGCAGAAGTTTTTTTGTGGAGGTAACTGTTAATCCGCTATCCCGAGTATTCCCTTGCAATATACGATGTCACTTTCTGCAATTACACGAAAGTGTTGCTATTACTATATCTGGAAAAGCAGCCATTCCAAAGGACCAAAAGCTTGTGCTACGAATCTAACAAGAAGATTTTAAAGGTCTGTTTGGACGCGGTAATTATTACCCCTATGGTTTGGTCAAGCATCAGGCCTGGAATTATTGACAGGAATATCCGCTCCACATGGGGATCAAGTTAGAAAGTGGGGAAAAAAAATGCCAAAATGGTGGTCCCTCTCTGTGCAATCCTTATCCATCAGCCTGCAATGCGTTGGTTCTTTGGTGGGTTCTCCACCTAGCAAGGGTCACTGCCCATGCTTTGGTCTCTTCAAGGACTCATTACTTACCGGGTCCATTTTCTCTCTCCTCCATTTTTTTCCTCTCTCTAAGCCTCGAGCTGGAGCATCGAGTCGAGACCCTATCCAGTGGGCCAACTCCGTTGCTCACGTATGTGTATGCAAAAGTGAAGCTGCTTTGTTCCAAACAATCTCAGATTTTTTCAGACAGTTAAAAGCGGCTGCGAGCCACGCTCCGGTTGTTATCGATACAGAAAAGGACTCACAAAATTTTACTCTCCCATCATTTCCAAACCATGGTTTTCCGATTTTTCTCATCACTCATGCGTCGGGCTAATGTCATCAAAATCAAGTCCACAGCATATACCAAGCGAAACAGAGAAAATCTGAATAGGGCAACTTGCTCAAATACGTCGTAACAATGAAGAGTAATCCTATGCTGAAAAAGAGCTTTTATACATATTTTTCTTACCCTTAATCTCTAGTATTTAGTTTTAATCAGAACCACCACCACTCTGGCTGTTAATTTTCAAAATGACACTGATGAGTGTAGGAATCAAGTAGTCATCATTGTCACGTTCACATATGCAAGGACATGGGACACCCGGACAGCGACACCAGCAAAAGTTGTAATCCCAATCCAAGTCTCACGGCAGGTTCAGTGGTGCCAGATTGGTACCACGCGTGTCCATGTGGTGTCCGCTCGGTGCATCCGGGCCGTCAAAAAATGTGTTGGACGGCTTAAATTGAAATATTCTCTCTCCAAATCCGAGCCGTCAAAAATCGAAATGGACGGCCCGGATGAATTGACCGGGCACCATGTGGTACCCACCTGACACCCAAAAATTTCTCGGTTCAGTGGGATTAAGTTCAAGTCCCCGTTTGCTGAGTTGGGTTACGTGGCCAAATCTTAGTTGTCCAATGACCCAGGAGGAAGGAGCGTGTGGTTTAATGCATCACTAACGTGCATGCAATACAACTTGCACCATATCTAATCCTAAAAGCGGTGGCGGAATCAGGATCGAAACTTGGAGGTGAAACCCAAAAGATCAATATATAAACCCTCCGTCCCAAAAAGAATGTCAGATCTGCAAACTGAGAACTTAAAAACAAATATATTTTTGTTTGAACAAAACTTTGTTTTTTTCAAAAATTAAAAGAACGGGTTGATATCTAACATTTGACTGAAAAAAAGTTACAAAACTTTTTGAAGAAAGTAATACCAAAAAAGGTGTACGTGTTCTAAGATTAATCATGCATAATATCCAAAAAAAAAAAGTTTCAAGATTAATCATTCATCACCAATAGTCAAACAATTGCAATTGAAATTGGAGAAGAGTTGTGAAGGAAAACACCAACAATAGACAAATATAGCAATTAAATTTGGTGAAGAGTTGTGAAGCAAAACAGTACTCCATGTAGGCTCGGCTCCTGCCTGAAGGAAAACATGACGCTTTTTAGAAGCTTTTAAAAAAAAATGGTGAAACAAGAGAGAGAGAGGTGGGGGGACTCGAGAATCTATGACAAGGCTGATCTTGATATGCCACCAACAGAAACCGAAATCATCACATCGAGCAATTATTCAGTGCCCCTTGGGACACGGCCACGTGGTGTCCCATGACCCTTCTCCACCACACATTGTGATAGGGTCGCTACACTTTCTCTCAGGCCCCACAACAAGAGAAGGCATTGGGACATCAAGTGGCCGTGCCCTAGGGGCACTGAATAGTTTCTCCACCACATCTACCCATAACAGAATAAAGAAAATGTGAGAGATTTGTAACAGTGGAAAATGGTAAAAACTGTCTCTTTTAACAGCTAAGAGACTTGAGACCGCCTTTCCTGTCTACTTTTATCCAGTTCACAACTTATATAGCCCACACCACCCTTTCCTCTCTCTTTCTCTCTCATCTGCAACCTCCAACGGTGTGTGTTTGCCTCACTTCACAAGTCCTACTTAATCCATTCCTTGTGGTAGTAGCGTCTACAAAGTAATTCATGTATGGCTTTTTAATGAAAGAATTCAGTTGGGTACCAAAAAAATTGCTACTTAAGCACACATTTCTAATATTGTGTTCTCCATCTTCATTTTCTTGGAATTCTGGCTCCAATTATGTATGCTCTCTATCTATAATTATGGGTTTCTTCAGGTACAAACACGGTCTTTGCTAATGCATCCCGAGTTCTTTCCCTTTTTCCAGCTACGGACAAGAATGGACGAACAATTGTACTGTTTCAAGTGCATGAATTAGCAGGATTTTAAGATCTTTGAAGAGAGATTACCTCTGTGAGAGTCGCAATGCCAGTTCCTCTTGCTCCGTATCCGACGCCTACCGTACCGGTTACACCACCTGCTGCAAATGGTAAATTACTCAATTCTGTACTTGTTTTACTCTGCAAAGAAATGTAGAATTCTTTTTACTGCTACTTATAAAAAAAGAAAGAAAAAGAATTCTTTTTATTGCTGAATGGCAAAATTGGTTACAGAGATCATACAGCAAATTACTCAATTCTCGTGAACTCACCACTACTGGAGATCATACAGGCATAAGATTGAAGTTTCGATTTCCTTTCTCCTTCGCAAACCAAATAGAGTTTACCATTCAACTACAATTATGAACAGAAGCAATAGAAGACAAAAACTTTAAGCACTTTAAAATTCAAGAGACAATCATGCTAGAAGTTAGCATGTTCAACGTCAACCTCACATGTAAATAAAATTGGGTACATAAGAAGATAGCCAATTGTCAGGGAGTGATACGGTTCTTATAGTTTGCAACATTATTTCGTTCAATGGCTCACCCGGGTAGTCTCAACAACCAAGAACTCATCAGGCAATTTTGATCATCAGGTGCACAAAGCCAGCTAGTGTGTTCAGGATGCCGAAACCTTTTACTCTATCCAGTCGGAGCAACCTCCGTATGTTGTGCCGTTTGCAATGCTGTCACAGCTGTGCCACCTCCAGGTATACCTCCTGCTTTTTCCTTTCTCAGCCCATCTAACCCTGAAATGTTGCAAAGACTAACTTAAACACATTCAATAGTTAAGGATAAATCAACTCTAATAGTTAATTGTCATTGTTTGGACTCAAACAAGGCACGGAAATGGCTCAGTTGGTTTGTGGAGGCTGTCACACCTTACTCATGTATATTCGTGGAGCAACAAGCGTACAATGCTCGTGTTGTCATACTGTAAACTTAGCTATGGAAGGTATAAATCACCAACAATGTCAACAGATTCCTTAGATCTACGTACCTTTCGGCTATCCATTTGTTTTTAAGCATCAAATGTATATGTGACAGCAAACCAAGTGGCACACGTCAATTGCGGGAACTGTCAGATGCTGTTGATGTACCAATATGGAGCACGGTCTGTCAAATGTGCAGTTTGCAATTTTGTGACAACAGTTGGGGTTAGTATGAAAAGCCTTTTACTCGCTAATATTATAATAAACAAGTGGATCAGAGTGTCCATTAAATAAATCGTCAAATTAACTACACAAGACTTTACTCAATTCCAGCTCATTACTAAATCTTGTAAAAGAAGAATAAATTCAAAATTATAATCACTCTATAGACAAGTCCCTGGAGGAGATTACAAATTGAGAATTCAACAGCTTGTTTGGTCTTATTAATTTATAAGCAGTTACAGAATCCAATTTTTTTCCTTGTCACTGAAGCAGAAGGCAAGTGAACAATTGTCAGACGAGCTTAACGACATGCGAAGCCCAATTTGAAATCTCATACATCTTTTCTCTATCGTCCTTTAAACCAATCTTTTCAAGGAGAGGGAGAAAAAAAAAAGATATGAGCAGTTACATATGCAAGTGTAACATCAGCTTAACAGCAAGTCTTAACTTCTTGAGCATTTACCGCCACAATGATCTATCTCAGCTAATTCCAACTTTTCAACCTCACTATCTGAGTTCTTATTTGTACCGAAAAGTTTTTCACTCAACAACAGATTCTTAAAGAAAACATTTGTACAAGTCTTTACGTGGCTTGTTTGATCATGTGTTTTTTTTTTGTATGTTCTTTTCCATTTTTTCAAGTGTATTTCCTAAATACTGATGGTATTAATTGTTAACTTATGGCACTTCGAACATTTTAGTGGAGGGAGGTATGTGTAGGATATAGGATATACAAGTTCGTCTAGACTGAATTTTACCTTGTGTTTTGTAACTTGTTACCTCTTTGTTTTGTATCTTGTTAATTATGCACTGTGTTGGTAATGCAGGCCTCAACAAGCACTACCGAACAGAAGTTCAGCAGCTAAAACTACACGACAGTTTGGTTGGTTACTAGTTACTACAAACTTCAACCATTCAGTTTGACATCATCCGGTGTCACCAAGTACTAGCATTTCTAGATATATCTCCTGGCTACATGTATAGAGCTATTTTTCCCCGCGTGACTTCATTATGAACGTCTGTTTTGGTATGGTAGATGTCTAAGAAGTATTGTAAAAAAAAACTTGGAGGTTATGAGTGCCAATGAATGGCTTTCGACAAGAATAATTTCATTTCTCTTTATTTCAGCTATGCACAAGTTCATTAAAGTACAAGGTGTCAAGCTGTTTCAGCAGCCAAAAGGATCCCCATAAATAAATCACATACTTCAAATTGGGAAATCAAATAAATAAATCCGGACCAAACTGATAAGAAAAGGTAAGAATTAAGGTGAACAGAAGATAGACTGGTATAAAATTCTCTTGGGAGCTGGTGAACACAATAGAACTAGCATACTCAGAACCATAACTATTATAGATTTCAGAGTCTTTTCACCTAATTTCTGTAAAGAAAGACAGATAGCATAGTCTCCATGAAGGCTGGTGAGGACTACCGAATAAGGTGAGGTACAAGATGAGGTATCAAGAAATCAATTCAGAATGACCACAAAAAAAAAAAAAAAAACTGGCAAATCATTCTGAAGGTACTATCCCCGTTTTCATGTCCGCAATCAAATAATCCTACCAAGCTGTATCCAACTCTTTGTGCACAGATGTGAAGGGCCACATCTCATGCTAACCTTTTTCCCAACCACCACAGCCATGTCAAACTCTGCTTTGTCATTGTTTCTTCAGCTTGAACCATGTGTTTTTTCAATAATGTAAAGCCTTTTGTCCTAGAACATACTAGAGCATCATTTTCTATTACTCAGCTTCACTAATTGCTATAACCTTAGAATCTTCGAAACCCGTCTTAATTTCATCCCTGCACCTCCTCCCTTATCCCTTATCCATCATACCTTCATTCCCATATCGTTAAAAATTTGAGTGTGTCCCACTAGCTTGTTTAGTACCATCTTAGATAAGGTTCCCAATGTAGTGAGATAATATGACAAATTGCCTACAACTACAATAGACATTCCTCACCTTCAATGGAAAAGGCACATGTCAATCACACAACATTTTAGAAGCGACTACATTCATCAAAATATCTATAAAGTGACAAAAATGGTAGCTTTGGAGAAAGGCTTGTCTATCGTTCTCAACTATCCCAATTCAACATCTTACGATTCGTATCCACACATTGAGAATCTTATACTTTTGCAAGTAAAATCTGAAGGACCGATTTGTACTTCGTTTTCTCCTGTCTTTAGAATCTTCTAAGAAGTATAAACATGTGGCAAACAATGTAAACCATTAGACCTCCCTGCATCTTGACTCATTGTCCCCATAATATTAACTCACCAACATATCAAACTTTGAAGCCAAAACCCAAATACTATCAGCCAAGATGAATATAAAAATTGATGGATTCCGTTACCGAATCCATATAGCCGTGTGCCATATCATGCTCCAAATCCTTGAGGTGATGGCACGATGGGATCAGAGGAGAAAGGAAGCTACATAACGATGCTGGGAAGCTTTCCACTAATTAACTTTCCATTAAGAGTGGTACTAACCCTAGTCTTCATTCAAACGAAGTAAACTCTACCTAGTCAGACTCCTAAGAACAGGAAGTGGAAGAGTTATAATGGGTTAAGTCCCATACTTTACCTTAGTCAGTTTAAGTTGAGTCAGGTTATCTGTAGCTTCTTGACTACTGTACACCCAACATCACAGTTCATAGTTGGTAATACACAATCTCCGTCAGACGTAATTCAATTTGGGACTTTTTTTTTTTTTTTTTTTTATATGGTTGGTCTCTCCATTCTTCACCATGTAGGCCTCAGGTGCTGTGCTTTAAATTTTCGTGGTGTAAGCCTCAGGCGGTGTCTTGAGCCTCTATCCTTTTACCTTTCCAACTTCTCTCCAGGAAAGTCTACAAGCTTTGCATTTCCACTTCTTTAGTCCAATGATTAGAAATCAAGTTAATTTTTCTTGCAGTACAAAGATTACAAACTTGGAAAGTTACTGATACATTTCCTTTCTTAGATTCCTCTATAATATCTCAACTCAAAAGTTTACAATCGTTAAGTTCTGGAATTTGTGGTACTCAATATGGATACAGATTACAGAGCAACACTTAAATCGACCTCACCCATTTTCACCACACTGTTATCAATGGGCAGACAACATGAAAGAATAAATCCAGAACTGCAACCATTACTTTACAACCAATCTTAAAGCCAAGCAACTTGTGGTACGTCAAATGTACCACAATGGCCAAGTCGCCTTTCAGAGAAGAGAATCGCAACTAGAGAGAGATCCATAAACGATATGATTTCAAATGAATGAACTTCTAGTACCAAGCAGTCCCATCTAAGTGATTATTTGTAATGGATTTTCCTCAACTTGAAAACAAAAGCAAGCTAACCCAGTTTTGTCTGCAGTACCAGAGTCCCTCCCTCCACATGGGTGATGCTGATATTCTGGGTTCCACCAGATTGACCTAATAACAAACATTTCATGTACTTAAAGAGTCAGCACTGATGGCAGTTCTCCAATTTACTACCTAAAAAGAAGTTCTGTTTTACCCTTAAAGAAACAAGACCTAGAAGATTTCCTATAGGCCTTCTCCTTGAGTTTTGGGCTTAGTCCCTTTATGAAATCGACTGGTTCCAAAAAAAAAAAAAAAAAAAAAAAAGACCTATAGAAGAAATTCCATCCATCTTAGCCCCCAAAACCACAAATACTGGAATCCTGCTTGAATATCAATATTACCTTACTCTGATCCCCGCTAAAGTGGTCCAAATTTCCATTTCTGAAGAGTGAAAACTGAATGCTGGGGATTAAAAACACCAAATAAACTATTCAATATAACAATCAAAATGCCATCTTATGAATCATGACTTCCACCATGTACCTGAAAGAGCTCTGAGTTATGACTAAATGTTCAAGTAAAACAAAGAAGTTGTGCATGCCTTCAGATTTCATTTTCGTAAGATTACACCTACTATTGGCTTTTAGTGTGAGGAAGATCTTACATGGTTAAATAACCAACTGTGGTTCTAAGCTTGACCTCCGTATTTTTATTGCCTTGGTCACAATGCAAGCTGATCCAGTACGTAAAAAATTGACTAAAAGCAATCTCCCACACCCCAGAGGAATAGAAAAAAGAAGAAGACAAGAGGGAAAATAATTAGCCACCCAAACATCAGTAATTATGAGCTGGAATCAGTTACACAGTTTTATCTGCCCAGCTCTGTAGGAACACATTTTCTGTTATAAAAGTAGACCATGGTCCATAGATTTCTCTCTCTCCAGGAAAGTAGACTGTAGCATTTTCATGGCTCGAACTTGGCTCCCACAATGCACATGATGGAGGATTTAGTCTTAAAAACGTTATTGTCACCACTGACCACCAGAAACTAGGGGAAGCATTACAACCAACTCAATCCTTATGTTAGTAAAACCACTGATTGCAAAGGGTACTTCGATGAAAAAAGCAAAGAATTATGTAGTCAATACCAGCATTTGCCTTTCATCTTCTTCAAAATGTCTTCTTGGAGTGAAGTCTCACAGCATGGTTTTAGGCTGGGAATATCCAACAAGGCAGGTATGGATTAGACCAGCCTCATTGCCTTCTTAATTTCCAGGAAACACCTTGACAAATGCATTTCATGTTCACAAAAACTTCGGAAAATAAAATGCTGACATCACCATCAAATGATTCTTTCTTATCTCACACCCCACAACACTAAGAAGTTAATTCTCAATTCTCCTTACCTGCTAAAATACAATTGGAGTGCAATATCCTATTAGATAGTGTTAAGAATAATAACCACTTCATGCGTGCATCCACTGGCCTCCACTATGATGCTCTCATTCTTTTACGAATTAGAAACATATTCCTTCATTTGGCAGTTGTTTTTAGGGAGAGAGAAGATGAAAATTGCTTCATCTGGAAACTGGGGGAGAAAATGGGAAGGAGTTGAGAGGAAAAAAATGGTTCATCTGACAACTGAGAGAGACAGAGAGAAAGGAAACAAGTTGTAAGTTAGTAGAGTATTAAGTAGCCTGTAAGACTTTCTAATCCAGTTAATAATCATTTCTACTCAAATCTTTTCTTAAAATATTTATACTCTATTCTTATTAACATTAAAAGCCAGGCAAAAACTAAGCATAGTAAGAATCGAATCTTCATGAACAACATAATCAAAATTCTAGGAAAAGAGCAACTGCATTGATATATCACCCAGAAAAAATAACATTCAACCCACCAGCCAATAGTACGGGATGTTTGCTCTGATTAGTCCTAGTACATTTAAGGACTCAATAAAGGTAAAAGGATTGGCAAAATAATACAAACGACTATGAGAAAGGATAGGGAGGAAATTATACATCTTCACTCATGATCCATAACTTCCAATCCAGTTATGTAGCTTACTCATCACCCATGGCTAACTCCAACGCATAGTCATCTCTTTCCTGCACAATTACGCATTACTCAAGTAAAAAAAAAGAACAAAAGCAATTTGGTGTACCTCCACTTTCTGTTCTTTTCAATAATTCCACATGCTCTTAGTTATTATTGTTAGTCAGGAAAAACAGATTCTCTTCAAAAATTTGTAGGAACGTAGACTTACAATTGGACCTCTAGCAAAATATCTGCCAAACTGAAGCCAATACACCTGAACAAGTCAAGAGTTCGAACGTCCATGATCCAAATAATAGAAAGGACGATCCATAAAACAATTGTAGTTCCCCAACTATAAAATGTAGTAAGAGAATTCCCTCAAATAGTGTATGCTACTATGCTCCAAGAGACAAGTGGAAAGCATGCAGGCACCTAAATGAAGTATCTTAGATTCTTAATGCAAATACCCTATCAATTAAGTATTGAGCTGCTTACAAGCAGCCACCTCAATGACAAGTTGCTCACAGGATGCTTTCAAGAAACAACATCCAAACTGACGATATCTTACCACTAAGAAAACTAACAAAATTACACCTAGCGATGAAACTCGTGGTAAACGCAATCACCAACATACGACTTAATAAAAAAAGATTCCAGAAGTAAATAAGCCACGTCATTCCACAACATCAACCCTCATGCACCTTCCCATAGACTAATATGCATTACCCATCTAACAGGGTAAAATAATTTGAACGACATTTCATACTGTAATCAGCCATGGCGAGACACATTAAGGGCTATAGAAATCCAATCTTTTAGATGTGCTTCCAACCTGCTATGATGTAAGTAGTTGGGAGAGCATAGAACAGGATCTAGCACTATAGAGTGTAAAGAATATTTTCCGTGTATTACCCTGATTTGTTCCCACCATTACTCATCAATGGGCCATATTGACTCCACAAGGATGCCTCAAGGAAAATGGCATCTCTGGGAGAAATAACACTTTAGTTACTAACAGTGAACAGAAAAGCACAGCATCTCATAGAACTCTATGAACTAATCCTCTATGTACACAATCCATAATTCTTGCTTTAAATTTGACACTTCACATCACAAAACATATCATGCTGCCTACATTGCATCAAAACCGTTTACTTTCTTTTGGAAGCCCAGAGCTCAGACATGCTGTAGGTTTTCTGGAAGTGTAAACAATGTACTATTGACATTACCTCATCCTCATCTTGTGTTTCAACTTCAATATCAGAAGAAGGGAAGCCCACGCAAAGAAGTGCATAGCCCTGCATTGCAAATCAACTTGAGTAAATTTGCGCTCAATTTTGATGCTTCCATAGAAAATACATGCACGTCTTACTTTTTAGTTTGATATTTGACTTTACTATGGCTGGAAAAAGTAAGATTTTAAATACAAGCTGTACATGCCAAAGTGACCCTGAACAACATGAAAACAATAAAAAGCTACTTTTGTTGGTTTCTCTTCTTTCTATAAAAATATGATGCATTAAGCACAGCAAGAAAAGACTATTTACATCCATGGAAGACACATAGGAAGTAAATGAGCAAACTATAGTTCCGAATGCTTTCTTTATTCATCAAATAGAGGACCACCTATGACCAAATACCTTAGATAGCTCTTGCTTAACAGGGTAATTTCAAGTACTGGCCAATAATTCAAGAATCAAGATACAGTAGAACATTAATAGTTGCAGTTTTAAAATGAGTCGGTCTTTTTAAGCTGTGTTGCATGTACACACAAATATAAACTAATAAGGTCAATCCGCGCATGTGGCATTAGAGTCACATAACAAGAACAAGAATCCAAACTCTTACTCTGATTCCCATTGTTCTAGTGAAAATCCTACGTATTTATAACAGAGAGCTAAATGTCAAAACCGGAAAGTGAACTATACGAGCCTTAGATTTCAGCTCTGCAGATATCCCTAATGCTTCAGGCTGTCTAATTTGGCCGGATTTTACGCGAACAGCACAGCTAGTGCAACAACCTGAAATGTAGAAATTCATAAGTAGTGCTTAATTACTCAGAAGAATAGCAAAGAATCTATTAGTATGTGCGATAAAGTACAAAATAACGGTCCCAGGTTGGGATAAAAATAGATGCAAAACATGAAGCCAAAAGGCTTATACAAGCTACTAAAGCAACCTCCTCAACCATCGTAATAGATAACTAAATACAATGCTGATGCAACCAAGAAAGAGACAAAACAAAAGCAGCGGAGTAAGATGCATACTCGTGAAGCCACAACTTCCTTAACCTCCTTTCCAAGTAAAAGTAGCAAGGACACAGACACAGACATGGCGGGTGAACGGCAAAAATTAAATAGAATAGATACACATTGTCATGTGTTTATAATCATTACCAACATGAATATGCTATCATCAAACATGCAAAACTAATGGAAACCAATACTAACGTGGGACAAAAATGAAAACTGACATTTGCTTCTACATATTTAAGAGATGATCCATAAAAAAGACAGACCACAAGGCACAAGCGAAAGTCTGTCATAAATTTTCAACCCTTGAAAGACATTCTTTGTATTATGAAGTGACACCACGTCGTGTCCCCACATATGAGACTCGTGTATCCCTAGCGTGTCCCTGACATCTCCCTGCTGAGGTTTTATTGTATCTATAGCCCCAAGTACGACATATCTGACACAGATTCAGCCACCATTTAGATGTGTTAGTGCTTCATAGGCAGGTGCACATGCAAAGATGGGAGATGGATTACGTGAGGCTTAATATGGTGCTGAAAGCATTTGACTGGCTTGTTATGGTATAATCACGCATATCTTGAACACACCATCTAAAATAACATGCCAAGCATTATACATGAATCACCAATTCCAGGCCCCCAGCATGGAAGAAGCAAGAGTTGTACTAGTTTTGAGGCCGCCACATCCCTAAGATGCCTACAATTTCTACGGGAGCACAAAGAAAATTTCTTTAAGATGTCTGAGTTTTCAAAAGTCAGGTAGAGTAGCCTTCTAATGCCTAGAAACTGGACCACAACATGACTTCCAATTAAATTCTTCTTTCTCAAGTTTTGGAACCAACGGGGAATTCAGATGCAATTATACAAAAACGCAATCTCAATTTCCAAAATACTCCACCATTAATTTGTACGAGTGCACAGTAGGTACTTAAACTCTGCACAACCCATTCTCATTTGAAATGGGTAGCACAAAAACGCACTAAAAGTTCAAAACCACATAAGTAGTCATGGACCACGTAAAAATATTAGTCACATAATCCTCGAGAACGCCCTCCCCTCCTGCTCTCAATTCTCACACTCGCAAATTTTACAAGTTCGGAATGCTTTTCAGAGACGTTTTCGCGCTCGCTCACGCGATTACGTGACTAGGGTAGTGATCAAGGAGACATTGCTTCATACTTCATCATGACGAATAAAAACGGAGAATAACAGAAAACAGAATCAAAATTTCGGAATTGTAGAGCAGTACCGTGCCTGCAAGCGAACGGGAGAGATATACTCTGAGCCTCCGCAGTGTGGAGTATATACTGGTCCTGCATTTTAATCGATCAACATCAACACAACTCAGAAACAATAGATACACAGACGCGCGTATACATGCCTTGCCCTAGAAACTGACCTCGGGTACGAAGAACTCGTGAACGAGCCCACGTTTCCTGTCGTGGATGGTGACTTTATGGGAGGGGACCTCGACTCCTACAGGCTTCTCGAGCTCCGACGTCGTTGTGAGGCAGCATTTGAGCGGAGGTGGACGCCAGTAAAGCGGCGGTTTCGGGCGGAGGAGGGTGGAGAAGGTACACGGAGCTTGGAGATTCATCAGAGGTTTTTCTGTGTGTTGTGTTTCAGGTTGAGGTAGTTCGTGGCGCAAGATGATAACGGAAGCAGGACACGGTTTCGGATATCAGGGCCCGCGATTGGATAGGATACGAGTCGGGTTGGAAATGGAATTCGCTTACCAGCCTTCCTGTTCCGCTGTGACTTCTTAAAAAATACTGTAATGACTTATTAAAATAATGTTTTGTGAAATACTCCGTATGAATCTTATTTAATGAATCTTGAGATCTTTCGAAAAATTAAAAAATTTAAAAAATTATTTTCCTAAATATATTATTTTTAAGTTTAAAAATTACAAATAAATACTTATTTTTTAAGAACTCTTAGCAAATATATATATATATATATATATATATAGTCATTTTCAAATGAGGAGATCCTTATTTTAGTTAAAATAAGGACCTCTCCATTTCTCCCATTTTCCGATCGAATTTCGATGATCCGAGCTGTTCAATGTGTTCAGAATGTGATTTTAAGGATACCAGCGAGAAATCGGCAAAAATGACCGGGAAGGGCTTGATTTGAACCGTTTTTATTTGAACCGTTTGATAAAAACATAACAAAAACTGTTCGGATAAAGCCCTTTCCGATTTTTTTTTGGCTGATTTCTAGTGGGAACCCTTAAAATCACGTTCTGAACACATTGAGCAGCTCGGATCATCAAAATTCGATCGGAAAATGGAGGTCCTTATTTTATTAAAATGAGGTGGTCCTTAGGAGAAAGGGACTCATACACGCATTCCATAAAAGAGGCCACAACACACACGATGAGTGTCCAAGTCGATTTCTGACAAAAGATGTCCAAGAGCTTCCCATTTATTCAATTGGGGGATGGTGTTTTGCAGTGGTGTGCGTAATACCGTGCTCCGCACCTCCGAGCAGTCAGATCGTGCCTCCGACGGCCCGGGTCTCATCTCAGCAATGAACGATTCTCGATTGTTGGTTGCCGAGATGAGATTCGAGCTGTTAGATGCACAATCCGACGACTTAGAGGTGCGCAACACGGTGCTGTACACCTTACTGTACGACACCAACCCAAAGCCCCCGATTATTGTTCAATTAATTTTTAGTCATATTTTATGAAAATTTGACTTGCAAATGCAACACTGCCCCGCCCTCTAGTATATTAGAGTAGATACATAGATAGATACTCCCTCTGTCCCATAATATTTGTCCGGTCCGCAAAACGGAGACTACAAAATAATGCATTTCTTTCAAGAAAAAATTCAAATTTTTTTCACAAGTTAAAAGAACTCGTCGAGATCTAGTAAGTTGTTGAATTTTTTCCCAACTTTTCTTACAAAAATAGAATTATTTTTACGTCTCCGTTTTGCAGACCGGACAAATATTATGGGACGGAGGGAGTATACTCTAATATATACAGGGCCCTTCTAATGCGGATGCCCGCATTCAAGCAAGTTGTGGACCACACCATTTCTCCCCTTTCCCAATTGAATTTCGATGATCCAAGCCGCTCAATGTGTTCAGAACATGATTTTAAGGGTACCCGCAAGAAATCAGAAAAAAAATGACCGAAAAAGGCTTGATTTGAGCAGTTTTTATTTGAACCGTTCAATAAAAAATAAACAAAAACTGCTCGGATGAAGCCCTTCTCGGTCTTTTTTTTTTGCTGATTTCTCGCGAGTACCCTTAAGATCATGTTCTGAACACATTGAGCGACTCGGATTATCGAAATTCGATCGAGAAAGGCAAAGTCCACAACTTACTTAAATGCGGGCGCTCGGATTAGAAGGGCCCTACTAATATATAATATATAAAGGGATATAAGCTTTTTGTGTGATATGTTTTTGAAGGACTTCGGGTTGGTGTTGTGCAGTGAGGTGAAAGCACCGTGTTGTGCACCTCCATTATGCATCTGATGACTTGGATCTCATCTTGGCAACCAATGATCGAGAGTCGTTCATTACCGAGATGAGATCCAAGCGTCGGCTCGGAGGTGCGCATCATGGTGCTACGCACACCACCATCCTCTAATTCATTTTTGAAGGTGTGTCACAAAATTGCTTTTCACTTTTGCCCCAAAACAAAATGATATTTGTTTTTTTCAGAGCTCTCTATGTCCTGACTGCTTGGGTACGTAAGATCATAAAATGTGTAACCCCAATTGCCATACCCCTATGATCTCCCTCTTTTTTTTGTTTTGGGTAAAAATGCTCTCTTCTCCTTTTTGTCCATTAAAGGTTCTTTCAAATCTACCCAAATCACTCTCCCTTTATTTGCCCATTTGCTTCTCTTTTTGTTAATTACTCCCATACTATACACTGAAGGGAGTCAAATTATAAATCGAAGGGACCAAAGGCAATGTTTACATGTCTTCTTCAACATTCCCACTTACTATTAATTCATAAAAAATAAAAAGACATACAAAAAACAAACAAAGTTACATTGGGCTTTTAATTTGGATTACATCACGAAATCAAAATCAAAATCAAAATGCAACCTTGGTTATAGTGAATCATAATTAACGCAATCCAATTCAAAGAAAACAACTTCTCTTTGCATTTTTTGGGACAAATTCCTTAATTAAATTATCATATTTTGACTTATCTAAATACTCATTTTTAATTGAGCTCATAGTCAATCCACATAATCTCGTGGATGAAAACTACACGTACTCCTATTTTTTTCTTTGTTGGATTTATAATTTTTATAAATTTGTTTTTTTTTTTTTTGTCTTTTGGCTGCCCAATGCCGAGGGGTTGCCCAAGCCCTAATGATGATCCAGCAACATAGCAGCCCAATATTGAGGGGAAACCAACATGTGGTAGATCAACGTGGCAGCTCAACAAGGTAGTAGCCCTGATGATGATTTAGCAACAACACCACTGTCCGCTGCATGTCAAAACAAAACATGAAAAGACATAACAAACACATTAAAAAATATCAACTAGCAAGCGAATGTTTCCTTGTATCGACAAATCCAACATCCAGCCCTTTTAAAACTGGAACAGATCATCTAATCACAAACTAACAAGGCCCCCTAAATCTCCAAGGCTGTATATTTTCTGAAAAGTTTTATATTCACTCAATAAATCCTCCTTTGTGAGAGGATGACCAGAAAATTTTGCACTAGCCATTAAGCTCTCAAGCCTATACCTCTAACTGAAAGCCTTTGCCGACCTTTCTTCCCAATCAACATGAATAGAGGATCCATCCTCCAAATAATCGATCTACAGAGTTAAAATATTGTCCACCAACAACAAGGGCAAGATCTATCTTTCTCTAGAACAATTTCAAGTCTCCTCATCTCAAATATTTCAATCTACATGAATTCATCAACTATATCACAGTTTGATTTGGAACAAAAAATGAACAAAATTATAAGTGTACAAGAAGATTATCTTGCAATCCAGCCCGGACGTAAAGTCATTTTGTATAACTAAGAATATGCATCAATGGGGTACTATAAAGAAAATTTTTTGGTAACAACAAGGATTATCTGATGAATTATAAGTATCTATATTTTGCATTAACAATGAGATCGCTTATGTAGAGCCCTGTAAATTTATTTTATAATTTATTGTCTTATAAATGGAAAAGTGATGGATTAATGAAAAATAAAATAAAATAGAATTGAGGGTCAATGTGAAAGAAGTTTAAAGTCGTGGGGTGTTATTGTGATTAGTGCATGTGTGCATCGTGTATATCACCAGGAGACACATTTTTTTTCTTTTCTTTCTCATTTGTTATCTCTCTCTCCATCTCTCACTCTCTCAACCAAAAATTATCTCCAAACCCAAAACCCACAACAATCAACTCCCAAACAATTTTCTACTCGCATTTTGAAGCTCGTATTGCGTTGGACAAAGCTTGGTTCGATGTATTGTTGCTTGAATTGGATTCCAGAAGTTAGGGCTTGCTCCATCTTTTCGATTCCGGTTTGGGTGCTCGAGGTAGGGAATTCTACCTCTCTTTATATATTATTTGGGTTCTCTTATGTCCTATTTGAGTACCTCCATGCTTTGTTTGAGCTTGTATTGATTGTGGTTTGGTCTGGACGAAAATCTGTTATCTGATGAAAAATCGCCAAATTTTGGATTCCTACCGGTAGGACGATTCTCTCTACCGGTAGAACCTTGTTTTCGTGATAACGTGTACTCACTGCTTTGTATTTGTACCGGTAGGACTTGTTCCCTACCGGTAAGATTGCAAATTTTTCTCCCCTATCGGTACCATTTTTATTTCTACCGGTAGACCCCATTTCCCTACCGGTAGACCACCAGTCAAAGAACAAAATTCCTTACGTTGCTGTACTCCATCTTTGTTAAAGCCTTTGACTGCTCCAGGGGTTCCATGATTGGCTATAATCATATAATAAAGAGTCGAGTGGTTTTATTAGTCTCCCTGATCAAGTGTTGCATTTTTTTTAAATTGTTCAAATTGGTAACACCATGGAATGATAAAACTTGAACTTCCTACTCGATATTTGTTCGAACGATACACTTGAGCTTGTGAATGACGCGCAAACATTCGGGACCCATCGACGGGTGGGGATATTCAGGGTCCCATAATTAGCCTGGCAGGAGCTAATGCTCAAAATAATCACTCAAGGCCTAACTTTCTAGGTGGGTGCTTGGCAGGGGATATTCAGGGTCCTAAAATTAGCCTGGCAGAGCTTCGGCTCAGACACACAGACGACACGACATGTTGAGACATAATTTGACGAGTATGATTTGTGGGTTGAATAAAAGAAAGATTGAAGATTTTTGGACACTCATTCATGATTATTGTGCTTCTTCCGTTGTCTTGATCTTCCATTGTTCATTCGTTTGTCTCGCTCATTTGCATATAGAGTTTGCGTAGACTTTTCTACTGAGCTAGTGTAGCTCAAGCCTTAAATTATTTTCAGGTGCTAATCCGGAACCGTAGCTTGCATTGCTTGGAGTGCTTGACGTGTGGACATTTCTTTTGAAAGCTAACCAAGGAGTTACTTGTCCATCTTCGTAAATTCCTTTTGAAAGATGTATTTCTAACTAAATTGTAATTCTTTTGACTTGGAATATTGTATCTATTAATTCTCTTTCGAAATTCAATACTTATGCTAATTTGGGGCCGTCGAGCCAACATTGTAATATTTTGGAACCGTGTGAACTTGGAAGTATTTGTTGGGGAAATGAGAAGATGGAGATTATTTTGGGTACCGTACGGACATTTGTGAGTATTTTTATTATGAAAATCATTTATATTTATGTTAAAAATTCAGGACGTGACAACTTGGTATCAGAGCGTGAGTTTAGAACACCTAGAGACCTTGGGGGGACGTTCCGTCTCATGGGTTCAAAATGTCGCGCCTTCTAACATAATTTGTGCATGCTTGTGTGACTAACATTCATGTGACTACTTGACATTGCATTTTTCGATATTGTAGAGTGGAGTAGAGTCGTTATTGCCCGTGTTGGGAAGTCCGTGGCTTTGACCTCATAGTAATAATGTTGTGATTAATAGTTTTTCCTCTTATATCATGTAGTAAGATGCCTCCGAAGTCGTGCGTTAGGCGGGGTGCAGCCAGGAACCGGGGTGGTCGTGGCCGTGGTCGTGGAGTACCTCCGGAGGATGAAGTTAGTCAACTTGGGGAGAATCCTGTTGGGAATCCGGGGGCTGGGGCCGGTCGGGGTGCAGGAGTACCGCCTAATCAGACTCAATTCGCTAGGGATCTCGTCACAGCATTTACAGCTGCAAATCTAGTAAACCAAGCACCTAGAGAGAATGCTGAGGATCGAGCTATGGTGGCAATGCGAGAGTTTAGTCGTAGGAACCCTCCGGTGTTTGATGGGACTAGTAGCGACCCTTTGGTAGCGGACCATTGGCTAGCTCAAATTCGTAAACTTTTTAGAGCTCTCAATATCACGGAAGACAACATCAGGGTTGGTATTGTGGCTGTTCAGTTGGTTAGAGAAGCCGGCCAGTGGTGGGAGTCGGTTTTGGATAGTAGGAAAGACGCAAGGAGAACGGAAAGAACCGTAGCTTAGGTGGATGAACCCGATGTGGAGAATTTAACGTGGGTGGAGTTTGAGGTACTCTTTGAGGAGCAGTACTTTCCAGAAACTAGCCGTGAAAATCTGAGGGAACAATTTGAGAAACTGGAGCAAGGTAATATGACGGTGTCAGAGTACGCACAGAAATTCCAATCCTTATCTCGTTTTGCTCCAGAGTTGGTAGCAACGGAGGAGAGAAAGTGTCGACGGTTTGAAAAGGGCCTGCATAGCACTTTGAGGAGAATTGTGGCTGTCCAGCGTAGAATGAAGTTCTCTGAGGTGGTAGAATGCGCAAGGAGCATCGAAATACCGAAGGAGGCACAACGAAATGTGAGGCCTTGGGAACCAAGGCAACCGGTGGGAGGTTTGAGTTCTTCTTCAGGCAGCTTCAGGAGTCAAGGGAGGAAAAGGCCGAGGGAACCATCTCAGACACAACAGGGTAGTTCGTCGAACTTTAGGCTGCCTTTTTCTTTGGGGACTCGAGGTGCTTTGTCTAGACCTCCGTCTGTGTGCTACAAGTGTAATCAATCTGGACATGTTCGTGCTCAATGTCCACACCTCGAGAAGGCTTGTTTCATTTGTGGTAAAATGGATCACTTCGCAAGGAACTGTCCTCAAGGGTCGGGAGTACGCAGTGAGTCTGGTTCCGTGCAGCAGTCGGGAACAGGGCATAATGCGGGCCGACAGTTTAGGGGCACTCAGAGGCAGCAGCAGCCTTACTTTCGCCAGACTACGTCAGCTCAGAGTTCCGGAGTTGATAAGGGAGCGAGTTCTTCCGCGCCTACTCAGGGTTCTGGTCAGAGGGGAGGTTTTATGCAGGGTCAAGGCACCCAGGGACGAGTTTTCAACATTACTTCTGCTATTCTACCTACTACTTCTCAGGCTCTGGAAACTTCAGTTGTGAGGGGTACTTTTCTTTTGTTCAACTCTTTTGCTAAAGTACTCTTTGATTCTGGAGCATCGCATTCATTCATTGCTGCATCATTTGTGTGTGCTTTGGAATTGGAATCGGAGACAATTGATCCTCCTTTATTTGTTGAGACACCTCTAGGGGGTAAAACACCTCTTAATCGTATTTGCTGAGATTGTGAGTTGATTATTTGTGACCGTCACTTTGTATTTGACTTCATTATTTTGGAAATGTCGGGATTTGATCTTATCTTGGGGATGGATTGGCTATCCACGTTTCATGCTACCATCGATTGTTTCAAGCGTCGAGTTCGTATTTGTCCTCCCGAGGGTCCTTGTTTCGAGTTCTTTGGGGAGCGTCGGGAACCATTGGAACCGTATTTGTGTGGGTCTCGTGAACTAGAGTCAGTTTATTCATTATTGGCGAGCCTGACGTTAGATGAGGATGCCTCTATGCGTGGGGAGTTACCTTTAGTGGTTTGCGACTTCCCGGATGTGTTTCCGGAAGAGTTACCTGGCTTACCTCCCGAAAGAGAAGTCGAGTTCACGATAGATTTACTTCCCGGTGCCGCTCCTATCTCCGTACCTCCATATCGTTTCGCGCCCGCTGAATTGAGAGAGTTAAAAACTCAGTTACAGGAATTGGAGAATTTAGGATTCATTCGTCCGAGTACATCACCGTGGGGAGCACCGGCTCTTTTTGCACAAAAGAAGGATGGTTCACTCCGTTTATGCATTGATTATCGTAAGCTCAATCGCGTAACCGTTAAGAATAAGTATCCCACGCCTAGAATCGATGATTTGTTTGATCAACTTCGGGGAGCGACTTGCTTTTCCAAAATCGATTTGAGATCTGGTTATCATCAGTTAAGGGTTCGTAGAGAAGATATTCCTAAAACCGCTTTCCGCACTCGTTATGGCCACTATGAGTTCGTTGTTATGCCTTTCGGATTGACGAACGCTCCAGCTACATTCATGGACTTGATGAATCGTATTTTCCGTGCTTATCTTGATCGTTTCGTTGTCGTCTTTGTGGATGATATTTTGATCTATTTGCCTACGGAGGAGGAACACCAATCCTATCTTGCCATCGTCCTTGAACTTTTGAGAGAGCACCAATTATACGCTAAACTTAGTTAGTGCGAGTTTTGGTTATCCGAAGTCAAATTCTTGGGTCATGTGGTTTCGAAAGGTGGAGTGTCGGTTGATCCAGCAAAGATAGAGTCCATTATGAATTGGCAACAACCGAAGAACGTGTTTGAGATTTGAAGCTTTTTGGGGTTGGCCAGATACTACCGTCGTTTTGTCCTTGACTTTTCTCGTTTAGCAGCACCGATGACTAGATTGAAGCGTAAAGGAACCCGTTTTATTTGGAGTGACTCGTGTGAGACTGCTTTTCAAGAGTTAAAGAAGCGATTGACTACCGCACCTGTTTTGATTGTGCCCGAACGTGGAGTTGGCTACTCCGTGTATTGTGATGCATCTAAGGAAGGGTTGGGGTGCGTGTTGATTCAAGCGGGGCGAGTAGTAGCGTATGGGTCACGACAGTTGAAAACTCACGAGCGGAATTACCCGACACACGATTTAGAACTTGCAGCAGTCGTATTTGCTTTGAAAGGTTGGCGCCATTATTTGTACGGTGAAAAATTTGAAGTCTTTTCCGACCACAAGAGTTTGAAATACCTATTCTCTCATAAAGAACTTAACTTGCGTCAACGCCGTTGGATGGAGCACTTAGAAGATTATGACTTCGAGTTGCAATACCACCCGGGGAAAGCGAACGTCGTGGCAGATGCATTGAGTAGGAAACCGACACATCTAGCGAGCCTAGCGATTCACGAGTGGAAAGCAATGAACGATTTGGGCTCTTATGCCATGCACTTTGAGGAAGTTCGGGAAGGGGTCACGTTATGCAACTTGACGGTGCAATCAACTTTATCGACCCAAGTGATTGAGGCTCAACAACGTGATGAGGAAGCGGAGGAACTCCGTACTAAATTCCTTAGTGGAAAGGCTCAAGAAGGATGGATGATACACGCTGATCAAAGCTTGCGCTATCAAGGAAAGTTGTTCGTCCCGTATCATGTCGGGAAGAAATCTTGCGAGAATTTCATCATTCTCCGTTAGCCGTCTATCCAGGAGGGACGAAAATGTATCACGACTTGCGTAGGCAATTTTGGTGGTCTGGAATGAAGAGGGACGTTGTGACTTTTGTATCCAAGTGTTTCACATGCCAGCAAGTGAAAACGAAACATCAACGACCCGCGGGGGATTTACAACCATTGCCAGTAGCCGAATGGAAGTGGGAGCATGTGACCATGGATTTCGTTACGGGCTTACCGAGGTCGCCGAGGGGGCATGACGCTATTTGGGTAATTGTGGACCGTTTGACCAAGACCGCTCATTTCTTACCGATTCAGGTCACCGATTCCATCAATACGCTTAGCTGTTTGTATATTCGAGAGATCATTCGACTTCATGGGATTCCCGTATCCATCATGTCCGATCGAGATCCGAGGTTTACTGCCCGTTTTTGGCAAAGTTTGCAAGCTGCTTTAGGCACTAATTTGTTATTTAGTACCGCGTATCACCCTCAAACCGATGGGCAATCCGAGAGAACGATCTAGATTTTGGAAGATATGCTTCGGGCTTGTGTGATGGATTTCCGGGGTAGCTGGGAGGATCATTTGTCGTTAGTCGAATTCGCGTACAACAATAGCTATCAATCTAGTATCGAAATGGCACCGTACGAGGCTTTATATGGGAGACCGTGTCGATCGCCTGTCTGTTGGACCAAATTGGGAAAGGCTACGCTTATAGGGCCGGATATGATTAAGGAGACCTCCGAGAGCATGAAAGCAATACGCCAACGCCTTAAGAAAGCCCAAGAGAAAACGACCGAACAAGTTAAGGTGATTTGCCAAAGGTTGTTGACCGCGCAAAGCAGACAAAAGAATTATGCCGATCGTCGTCGTCGCCCATTGTCGTTTGAAGAGGGAGATCATGTATTCCTTAAAGTGTCGCCGCGGAGAGGTTTCTCTCGTTTTGGGAAAAAGGGAAAGCTATCGCCGCGTTATATTGGGCCGTTCGACATTATTGAGAAGATTGGAGAGGTTGCGTATCGTTTAGCCTTGCCACCAAGATTATCGGGCATCCATGATGTGTTTCATGTGTCTATGTTAAGGAAGTACGAACCGGATCCGTCGCATGTATTGGAGTGGTCCGAACTCGAGTTAGAAGCCGATGCCTCTTATGGGGAAGAGCCGGTCCGTATCTTAGATTCGCGAGATCAAGTATTGAGGGGTAAGACGATACCGTTAGTACGAGTCTTGTGGAGGAGTCAGGGTAGCGAGGAATCGACATGGGAAAGGGAGGACAAGGTTAGAGAAAAGTATCCGCATCTATTTTCGGAATGAACCAATGTGAGTGTTTGAAAATTTAAAGTATCATGGTATTTGATTTGTTGCATAATATTGGTGGATAGATTTGTTGCACGTTTAAATGATGCATAATTTAGTTGAGAATGGTTGTTTAAATTTCGAGGACGAAATTCCTTTAAGGAGGGTAGGATGTAGAGACCCGTAAATTTATTTTATAATTTATTGTCTTATAAATGGAAAAGTGATGGATTAATGAAAAATAAAATAAAATAGAATTGGGGGTCGATGTGAAAGAAGTTTAAAGTCGTGGGGTGTTATTGTGATTAGTGCATATGTGCATCATGTATATCACTAGGAGACACATTTTTTTTCTTTTCTTTCTCATTTGTTATCTCTCTCTCTCGGCTCTCTCCATCTCTCACTCTCTCAACCAAAAATTCATCTCCAAACCCAAAACCCACAACAATCAACTCCCAAACAATTTTCTACTCGCATTTTGGAGCTCGTATTGCGTTGGACAAAGCTTGGTTCGATGTATTGTTGCTTGAATTGGATTCCAGAAGTTAGGGCTTGCTCCATCTTTTCGATTCCAGTTTGGGTGCTCGAGGTAGGGAATTCTACCTCTCTTTATATATTATTTGGGTTCTCCTATGTCCTATTTGAGTACCTCCATGCTTTGTTTGAGCTTGTATTGATTGTAGTTTGGTCTGGACAAAAATCTGTTATCTGATGAAAAATCGCCAAATTTTGGATTCCTGCCGGTAGGACGATTCTCTCTACCGGTAGAACCTTGTTTTCGTGATAACGTGTACTCACTGCTTTGTGTTTGTACCGGTAGGACTTGTTCCCTACCGGTAAGATTGCAAATTTTTCTCCCCTATCGGTACCATTTTTATTTCTACCGGTAGACCCCATTTCCCTACCGGTAGACCACCAGTCAAAGAACAAAATTCCTTACGTTGTTGTACTTCATCTTTGTTAAAGCCTTTGACTGCTCTAGGGGTTCCATGATTGGCTATAATCATATAATAAAGAGTCGGGTGGTTTTATTAGTCTCCCTGATCAAGTGTTGCATTTTTTTTAAATTGTTCAAATTGGTAACACCATGGAATGATAAAACTTGAACTTCCTACTCGATATTTGTTCGAACGATACACTTGAGCTTGTGAATGACGCGTGAACATTCGGGACCCATTGACGGGTGGGTGACATGGCAGGGGATATTCAGGGTCCCATAATTAGCCTGGCAGGAGCTAATGCTCAAAATAATCACTCAAGGCCTAACCTTCTAGGTGGGTGCTTGGCAGGGGATATTCAGGGCCCCAAAATTAGCCTGGCAGGAGCTTCAGCTCAGACACACAGACGACACGACATGTTGAGACATAATTTGACGAGTATGATTTGTGGGTTGAATAAAAGAAAGATTGAAGATTTTGGGACACTCGTTCATGATTATTGTGCTTCCTCCGTTGTCTTGATCTTCCATTGTTCATTCGTTTGTCTCGCTCATTTGCATATAGAGTTTGCGTAGACTTTTCTACTGAGCTAGTGTAGCTCAAGCATTAAATTATTTTCAGGTGCTAATCCGGAACCGTAGCTTGCATTGCTTGGAGTGCTTGACGTGTGGACATTTCTTTTGAAAGCTAACCAAGGAGTTACTTGTCCATCTTCGTAAATTCCTTTTGAAAGATGTATTTCTAACTAAATTGTACTCCCTCCGTCCCAGTTTGTTTGTCTAATTGTCGAAATACATGTCTTTCAAAAATATACTTATATCTTATATTTTATAATATATTTTTTTTTATTTTGAAGATTTTGTATAATAAAACTAATTGAGATCTATCAAACAAGATCCATATTGCATATTAAAAACATTACGAATTGAAAATTATAGCCAATTCTTTGAGAGGTCAAACGCTCTCAAAAAGTCAAAAAGTGGACAAACAAACCGGGACGGAGGGAGTAATTCTTTTGACTTGGAATATTGTATCTATTAATTCTCTTTCGAAATTCAATACTTATGCTAATTTGGGGCCGTCGAGCCAATATTGTAATATTTTGGAACCGTGTGAACTTGGAAGTATTTGTTGGGGAAATGAGAAGATGGAGATTATTTTGGGTACCGTACGGACATTTGTGAGTATTTTTATTATGAAAATCATTTATATTTATGTTAAAAATTCAGGACGTGACAGCTTATCTAGTTACGTATATTTTTGAAAATTTGGGGTAGGTGCAAATTCTCCCAATTAATATTAGGTGGGCAAATACTAGTACAATAGTTTATACAAATTCACACACTTTCTTTTTATAGTCATCCACCTCCTCAATGAACGGTTAGGATTATTTTCATATAACAAACCATATTCTTAGAACTCTCCCAATTAATATATTTCTGTCTTTACATCTCTAAAATATTTCAAAACACTCCACAAAAGTCTAGCATATAATAGAGTTTTTTACAATCTTGTTGAACATTCTAGAAGAAAAAAGGTGGAGTAGTTCTCATTCTTTATAAGTATTTTATCGAATAATATGGTTTTGCAACAAAAAGTTAGATAGTTTAAATAAACACTTAAGAATATCTAATTATATATTTTTAATAAATGATTAAAATGTTAAATGTTATAAAAATGGCTTTAACTATTGAAGTAGGACCTATTATGGATTTCAAATAAAATAAATAACGTTAACCCTATTTTCGGTTATTGACAAAATTCCTCAATGTGCACGCAATTATGTTATTTAATTGGTTCAACTGTAGACAAATAATATTATTTGATTAAAGTAAAACTTAAACTATCAATTGAAAAAAAAAAAACTAGAAATCAAACAAACAAAAAATTGTTGTGGGGACCCATGACAGCTCCTAGAGCCATAGTAAGTTGTTTGATATACATCAACAATTCCTCTAATAAAATAAAATCAACTTTCTCAACCAAAAATTTACACTTCTTTAACAACTTTGTAATTAACTCCCTGGCACTTAGCAACAAGACCACAGGTTCATCAAGACCTTTATCAAACATTGATCTCAATACATCTACTTCATCATACCAAAAGAAAACCAATGATACTTCAGTGCTTTTACCAAAACCAACGAGAAAAGGAATTAATATTCTGTTAAGATATATATGTCAGCAAACATAGGTTGATAACGAAACCTAAATCCAACAACAATTGTTGATTAACCAATTAAGATCGGATTGCTGAATCCAACAGATTTCGCACTTTCCCTCCCTTTTTGCCATTGATCATCATTCAGACTTAAAAGTACAAAAATTGCATATTTCAATTCCTGGCTTCAATTGAAATCAGGAAAAATGAAACCCGTCGAAACCAACTGTATCGATGGGTTTCACAACTCGAACTGGCTATGGCTCTCCAATAAGAAGGGCGGGCCTAAAAACTTTATATGCATCTATAACTGGCTATAGATCTCGAACTGGCCTTTGAAACCTCAACATTTGGTTCCGCTATCACGCTTATGCTCCCCAAGGGGACTTTCATAAGGTACGACGTGTACCGGGCAATCAATTGGAGGTGCTTTGCTAGGTTGTAATATGATAGGTTTTACTTACAAAATACAATCAAGAATTGGTTTTTATTTATTGTACTGGGAATGGTTACAGTTGAATGGAGAAGAAGAATTACGGGGGAAGAGAGGAGGGAGAGATAGAAAGAGAAGAAACAACAAACTCCACACCCATTTCCTCTACGTTGTTTCCCTTATAACCCCCTAACATAAAACAGACACACCAACTTAGCAAACACCCCTACCGAATTACACATGAGACCCTGAATACAAACTACAATTGCAATTAAACCCCTATGCCTATCATTACTTCCCCGTTAAAAGCAATCTTGTCCTTAAGGTTGGAAAAGAGAAAAATGCTGCTGAATGTCATGCCAAGTCTCCCAAGTTGCATCTTCTGGAATGAAGTTTGACCAGTGAACCATGACTTTTGTAATAGACCTGTTGTGTTGCTTCACCAGCCTCCTATCCAAAATAGCCGCAGGTTCCAAGTGCATTTGACCATCCTCCCCTACCAAAGCCAACTCAATTTGTACCACAACATCTTGTCCCAACTTCTTCCTTAGAAGAGAGACATGAAAGACAGGATGAATTTTGGAGTAAGGAGGGAGCTCCAATTCATATGCAACAGGACCTACCTTTTTCACTACTTGATAAGGACCAAAGTACTTAGGGGCCAACTTAGCATTCCTACAGAAAGCTACTACCACTTGTCTGAAAGGTTGGAACTTCAAATACACCCAGTCTCCTACTTCAAACACCCTCTCCAACCTATGTTGATCTGTTATTTGTTTCATCCTATGCTGAGAACTAGCCAAATGTTCCTTAAGTAACTTAAGAATAGTGGACCTATCTTGTAACATTTTATCTGCTGCTGCAACTGTAGTACCCCCAGGAGTGTAGTGCATAAGATTAAGAGGTTTCTGACCACAAAGAGCCTCATAAAAATTAATCCCAGTAAAGACATGAAAAGTGGTGTTATACCACCATTCAGCTAAAGGAAGCCACTTGGCCCAAGCTGTAGGCTTGTCACTTGTTAGGCATCTCAAATAATTTTCTACACATCTGTTTACAACCTCTGTTTGCCCATCTGATTGAGGATGGTAAGCTATACTCATGCATAAACTGGTACCTTGCAAAAGAAACAACTCTTTCCAAAAGGTACTAGTGAAGATTGTATCCCTATCTGATACTGTCACGACCCGCTATCCCTAGACCCTTCTTACATAACCAAATGGGCTCAAAAAAAGTGCTCTAAATAAAAAAAAAAATAACATTTGCGGAAGCGATTAAGAAAACTTCGCTTAAATTTCTGGGGTCTATTAATAGAAGTAACCATAAACAAGTTTAAGTAAAATGAGCACAACCATTTGGTCTAGAGTATCCATACATTAATACCTTTCATGATATCATAATTACATTAGCATGAACATCCAAAATCTTTCTCTAAAATACATAGCTTACGTACATCACTTTGCAAAAATATATATATATATACATCCTTGATCATGAGGGAAACAAGTACAAAACATGCCCAAAAATACAACTTTCTTCTACTTCCATTCTATATGCAAAACGATTCCATGAAGCCCAAACTTGCACAAAAGATTGCACCTATAAGCTATCATACTTCATCACCTGAAAATTTGGTAATTAAACCGTCAGTTGAAAGCTCAGTGAGTAAAGCTCATACTTTAATTTGGGTTTTGAATATTCAACACACATATAACACATTAGTTCGAACATTTAAAAGAAATCCAAAAGATATTTTACATGAAAGTATAAAGTACTCAGACACATTTACATGGCCAATACCGCCAAGCTTACCACATACATATACATACATAACACATATCGGGATCCCGGCCGATTATTGGTACCCATCGGTAAGGGCACATACCTGGATATTATGGAACCCTTTAGGAAGGCATGGATATTATAGAACCCTCTAGCTATTATGGAACCCACTAGCGGGCACATACGGTATAAAGCAAGGGCATGGCGTACACACTTCATAGACTAAGACTTGTAACATACATGGACTTGTAACATCTTAAAAAGTACATTGAGAGCCACTCCATATCATAACATAACACTCAAATCATGTAGACATATTACTTATGGCATAGGAAAACCAAACCACACTTCATTGAAAAAGAAGTTCATAAAATTTCTCATTTCAAAGTATGAGGTTACTCACATTCCTTTGCACTTTAAGTAAACATCAACTTGTTAAAATGATGCACATGCATGATTCCCTAAAAAAATGACAAATTAACCATGACCCGCCCCAAAAATTCTTAAGGATTAACCATAATGAACTAGGTCTCAAAAATTTTAACGCATAAAAGGGACTCATATGCATATGGTATCAAATTTTCTTAAGAATTTATGTGGCTAAGAACTTCCCCTACAAATTAGAAGAATAAGAAACAAAACTGCAGAATTCAGGACAGTCCAAAACAGAACGCAGCTTAGTAAAGGAATTGTTTAAAATTATTCTCTTTGAGTTTTACTCTAATTTTTGGACACAATACACTAGACACATATGGGTACTTCACATAAAAATTTCAGAAAATAACGTGATGAGAGACTAGGTCAAACACACCAAAAATCGAAGGCCAAAACAGAGATTTAGCAGTAGCAGTAAAACAAAGTGCAGTCTGGTGCGAGATTTTTCTAGACTTCATTTTAAGGAACATTAATCCCAAATTTTTACAGAACATTTTAGATTTATTGAGGAACATCCCATAAAAATTTCGTAATTTTTGAAGATAGTTTACTATGTCTAAAATTTTATGGCTTAAGGTACAAAAATTCAGCAATTAACTTGACAGATTTTCCCAAACTCTCTTTCATCAAAACTAGGGTTTATTACCAACTAAACTTAGAGAAATACATCATATAAATAATATTATTGCATAATCCTCCAGCAAAGTTCCTTATTCTCTAAGATGTATATGCAATCTTGCATGAATATATGCACATACTTAAATATTCATGTCAATACAAGAAAACTCACCACTTCTAGGTTTAAATTATGGAGTGAGAGCTTCAAATACTTTGATGAGAGTTGAAATTGAGGGTTAATCTTGCTTTAAATACTTAATTTCTCCTTAGATTGAAACTCAAGTAGTAGAGCATGGAATTTTCTAGAGTTCTGGAGAGAGGGAGAGAGGGAGAGAGAAGTGCCGTATATGAGAGGAGGAGAAGACTGATTTTTATCTCACTTCAAGGGTAAAATAATCCTATGAGGTGTGGTGTACAATACTCCATGTGTCACAATATATAACTTTGTGTAATTACAATTATTCCTCTTATAAAATTTCTAGTCACTTAGATGCACATAACACATGAATAATATACATGATATAATGCGAACATAATTTGTGTATCACATAGCACATAGAGGACACGTAAGCTCTTAATACAACATATCTTAACACCTAAGATTAACTTATCCTTAATAAATCATGATTAGCGTAATTAAACACCTTGGGTGTTATAGATACGATGGAATTGGGCATACCATGGAGCTTGAAAATTTTGAGCCACGGTAGTTGCAGTAGAGGGGTGAGGGAGTGACATGAAGTGAGCATACTTGCTTAATCTGTCCACTACCAGATAGATTACTTACTGTCTTGCTACTGGAACTAGGCAACCTCTCAATAAAAGAATAGGCAATGATTGGAGTAGTTTAGGAGAAGCCACAGTTTCATTTTTATGTCTTTGACAAATATCACACCCGACCACATAACATATTGAAGCATAGCTTGCTTCATTCCTTTCCAAAAGAATGCTTGTTTCAACCTCTGGTAAGTCCTTTCCCCTCTAGAATGACCTCCAATTGGATTTGCATGATGCTTCTGAAACAATTACAATCAAATTTGAGGATCATTACCCACCACCAATCTGGATTTGAAATAGAGCATTTGATGTTGCCAGGAGAAGGAAGGACGGCTGACAAGGTCCTTTTGTAAATCTGTGATGATCTTCTAAATATCTTGGTCCTGTAGCTAACTATTTTGCAGATCTTTAACCCACTGATCGAGTACCACAGTCATAGCTGCCATAGTCCCTTGGTCTGCTTCTGTTGACTCAAATCCTTGCCCCATTCTAGATAAAGCATCAGCTACAACATTGGTTTTGCCAGTCTCGTATATGATTTCATAATCAAACCCCATGAGTTTAGATAGCCATTTTTGTTGCATGGGAGTGGTCACCCTTTGCTCCAAAAGAAACTTGAGACTTTGGTGATCTGTTTTGATGAGGAATTTCCTTCCCAACAGGTAGTGTCTCCATTTCGTAACTGACAAGACCACGGCCAAAAGCTCCTTTTCATAAGTAGAGAGACCCAACCTAGTAGGAGACAAAGCCTTGCTGTAAAAAGCTATTGATCTTCCTTCCTGTATCAACACTGCCCCTGCCCCTTTCCCTAAAGCATCACATTCTAAGACAAAGGGTTTGTCATAATCAGGCACGAGTATTGTCCACCATGTTTCGTCGGCCCACAGTCAGAGGAGGAGGGCTCTAATACCACTGATAGGTTTTACTTACAAAATACAATCAAGAATTGGTTTTTATTTATTGTACTGGAAATGGTTACAGCTGAATGGAGAAGGAGAGAACTACAGGAGAAGAGAAGGGAAAGAGAGAAAGAAGAAGAAGAAGCAACAAACTCTACACCCATTTCCTCTACTTTGTTTCCCTTATAACCCTCTAACCGAAAACCGACACACCGACTTAGCAAACACCCATACCGAATTACACATGAGACCCTGGATACAAACTACAATTGCAATTAAACCCCTACACCTATCATAATAGCAAATGGGAGTTACTATATCCTCCCTGAAAATCTTGATTTTTTCCTATTTGAAATATTGTTTATTCCTAGGAAAAGGAAGTCAATTTGGGTTTAATAGCCAGCCGCATACAAGGCACAACCAGAATTCAATGGGGGTATTATAAAGAAAAAAATTCGGTAATAACAAGGGTGGACGAATTAATTATAAGTATATATTTTGTATTAACGACGAGATCATTTATCGACTTTCGTATATTTTTGAAAATTCGGAGTAGGTGCAAATTCTCCCAATTAATATTTAGGCGGTCGAATACTTGTACAATAGTTTATACAAATGCACACACTCTCTTTTATAAGCATCCACCTCCTCAATGAACGGTTGGGATTATTTTCATATAACAACTCATATTCTCCTTTTAGAATCCTCCTAAAAAATATATTTCCGTCTTCACATCTCTAGAATATTTCAGAACTCTCCATAGAAGTCTAGCATATAATAGAGTTTTTTTACAATCTTCTTGAACAGTCCGAAAGAAAAATGTGGCGTAGTCCATTCTCATTTTTTATAAGTATTTTATTGAATAATATTGTCTTGCAACAAAAAGTTAGATATTTTGAATAAACACTTAGGAATATCTAATTGTAATACCCCTAGTTTTTAATTATGGTTTATGTTAATTATGTGACATGTTTAAGGCTTGATATGTGAAATTAGGCTTAATTTGCTAGTTAAATAAAAATTGGAACATAAGTTGGCATGAGGCTCACATGCACTCAATAATTTTTCCCAAGTCAAGCACAACAAAACAAGTCTTCCACGCCTCTTTTTCTTGGTTCTTATCAAAACATAGAGAGAGAGAGAGAGAGAAAAGAATCGGTGGAAGGAGAAAAGAAGGAGAAGAAGAAGGAAAAATTGGGGGAAATCTTATTTGCCTTGAATTGAACATTTAACTTGGTAATTTTTATATCTCCTACTTAAATTCATGTTTTGTATGTTGAATTTCATGCTTTAGTAGTTGTATTTCATGTTAGTTGATGAATTTTGTTGGATTGGAGTAGCAAAATTTCGTGTATGAAGCATGTGTACATAACAGTTTTCCTGACAGCAAACTGGGTCTCCGTTTTTACGTAATTTCTCATTTGTAAACTTTGAATTAGGTTTCGGTTCCCCACAAGTTAGAAAGTAGACTTAAAGCTCGTTCTTTTGCCGCTGGAATCGCCCCAAACCGTTGAGAATTCAATTTATAGTGATTTTCCAAAGTTTGGGTTGAAACTAGGAAATCTGCAGAGTAGAAATTTCATGTCTGTCCTGATTTCGTGGATTTTTTTGAGGTAGTTCCTAAGCTCCAAAAATTATGAAATTTTTATAGAGAGTTCCTCTATGAATCCTTTATCTATGGTAAAAATTTTGGGATCAGATTTGAAGTATTGAATTCTGTAAAAATTCGTGACCATGTGGTGCGCAGTTTCGGACCGTGCTGACTGCACATACACGTGTTGGGGAAACGGCCATAATTTTGAGCTCGGGTGATGAAATTGTGATCCGATTTCTGATTTTGAACCTAGACTCGTAGACCTAAAAAAATGCATGAAGATCATGTCTTAGTTATTCTTGAGCAAAGTCAGTTTTGGCGTTAAAGTTTATGGAACTGCTGTTTCTGTGACTATTTTGTTGAGGCTAGCTATCTAAGTTCATATGTCTACCTTAGGACCTTAAAATAGGTTTATTTAGCATCTTCTAATTATGTTTTTATTGCCTAATTGTTTTAGGAAGCTCGGGTGGTTCGTAGAGCCGAGGTGAGTGATTAATACCTAAACACATGGTTTGAACTTGTTTTTCCTATCGATCTTATTTGAACATGTTTATAAATTTTGTACTCCATGGATACCAATGGAAGGTGGATTTATTTGTGAAATGTTTGCGAATCTATTTAATGGCATTCCCAACGTCCGGTCTTGCTAGGGGACGGCTTAATGGCTAGCAAGGGTGCTTGAGGTTGGTTTATGATTTGGGATAATGCATAGACGTCTGGCTTATCCACTACCGGGGACGCCTGGTAGCTTTTGAATTTTGAATAGCGGAATGTACATTATATTTGGCTTATGGTTTCGAGTACTTTGTTTTGAATTATTATCAAATTATTTTCCAATGTCCATGGAAGGCATGTGCGTTAAGTATTAATCATTCACACGAGCTTTGGCTTATGGATTTTCTTTTCCACCTTTCAGGGAATGACAAGTAGGGTGGCGTGGTGGTTATTTTTGGGACGTGTAGAATTTTTTGGAAACTTGCAGAAAGGAAGTTATGATTGTCGACACTTGGCTTGTACATAGCTTGTTAGCTTTTGAATTTGTAAGTAAGCACACAGCTCCGGGAGGTTTATCTTTTGGTTTGTAAAGCCTAAGTAAAGTAAGACTTTGGTTCGTTATCAATGAAAGTAGTCTTTTGCTTCCGCTGTTAAGTTAGTCCCTTTTGATTATCGTTTGCTTAAGTGATATTTGGTTTGTTATTTGGCCTGAGTGAGAAATCACTGGCATTTGTCATGATTAGGACCTCAAGGGGCGGGTTAGGGTCGTGACAAATTTTTTGGTATCAGAGCATAAGCAATACGTTAGGACAATGAGATGCACGATTAGCAATGACTCACACACAAACCCTCGGAGCTTTAGGACAAGTAAAGTCTATGTGCTAAGTGAGGAATATTGAATGCTATGCTGTGGAATTTTTAAAGTGATTGTTACATGATTATATGCGCAAAACTTATGTGATCATGATATAAATTGTACAATGTGAATTTTGTCTCTTTTGATTTAGCAAATGGAGCATCGGGCTATTCCAGAGGGGGCACAACCTCCACCTCCACCTCCACCTCCAGATAGGTTGGAGAGAATAGAGCGGATACTTGAGGGATTACTTGGGGTAATGGCCCAGCAAAATCAGCCACGCCCTGTTGTCATGGGAGAACCTGCTAGAGTTGAGCCGATTAGTGTCAAAGATTTTCAGAAAATGAAACCTCCGACCTTTGAAGGGGGAATTGATGGGCTCGAGGCTTACCATTGGATTCAGGGTATGGAGAAGATATTTACAGTTATTCAGGGTCAGTGTCCGGAAACACACAAAGTGGTTCTTGCTACCTACAACTTCGAAGGAGAAGCTCACAGATGGTGGTTACAACAAGTAGATAGGGAACAAAACATGAATTGGGCTCGGTTTAAAGAGGTATTTTATGATAAGTACTTCCCACAAACTTTGAAGGATAACAAATGTACTGAGTTCATTAATTTGACGCAAGGAGACAATATGACAGTGTCTGAATATGATAAAGCTTTTACCGAATTGAGTCAATTCGCACCACACATGATTTCAACGGAGAATCTTAAAGCAAGGAAATTTGAGGATGGTCTGAAGGATGGTCTTCGCGAGCCAATCAAGATGCTTAGGCTGCCAACATATACGGATGTATTGAATGTTGCTTTAATGTCAGAAGCCGATAAAAAGAAACAAAGGAGACATGTCAGTTATGTGCCACCAAAGAATCAGGGAGGCAACAATCCATATAAAAAGCAGAATACCGGAACATCTGGGTGGAGTCAAGGTGGTAGTAGTGCGGGAAATCAAAACCGGCCATGTGGGAGGTGTGGTAAAGTACATACCGGGCAATGCCATCGAGATGCTGGAGCGTGTTATAGATGTGGACAGGTGGGACATTTGATGAGAAATTGTACGAATGCACCAAGGCCGGGATTTGTGGATAAACGTGGTGCTTCGATGGGTTCGGGGTCGGCGCCAAGACCGATAGCCACTACTAGTTCAGCACAGAGTTCGGGAGCAAAGTTAGATTCGGGAAAGAGGCAGGGCAGGATGTTTGCAATGACGCCAGGGGACTCTCAAAACACAAATTCGGTGGTGTCAGGTACTCTTCATATTTGTGGTCATTCAGCTCATGTACTTATTGATTCGGGATCTACGCATTCATTTGTTTCTGCACAGTTTGCTATTAAATTGACTAGACCACTTGAATCACTTGGTTACGAATTGCATGTGTCACAACCTATGGGTAGTGGTGTTAGATGTTCTACAGTCTATAAGGCATGTGATATATTAGTTGGAAGTGCGCATTTGTTAGTTGATTTAATTCCTTTAAATATGAGTCATTTCGACGTCATATTAGGGATGGATTGGTTGACTTCCAATTTTGCCACAATAGATTGTATTGCCAAAAGGGTTATGATTCAGATACCAGATAGGGGAGATATTATTTTTGAGGGAAAAGCAGTTGTTTCACCGCCTTATTTGATATCTGCCATGCATGCTCGTAGATTGATAAGTAAAGGTTGTCAGGGCTATCTGTGTTCAATTCTTACTACTGAATCTGGAGTAACTACCTTGCAAGATATTCCTATTGTTAATGAGTTTCCTGACGTGTTTCCGGAGGATTTGCCTGGTTCATTGGTTGACAGGGAGATAGAGTTTGTTATTGACCTTGTTCCGGGGACTCAACCGATTTCTAAGACACCATATCGAATGGCACCGTTGGAGTTGAAGGAACTGAAAGTTCAATTGCAGGAATTACTCGACAAGGGGTTTATCAAACCAAGTATCTCGCCTTGGGGAGCACCGGTCTTATTTGTGAAGAAGAAAGACGGTACAATGAGGCTTTGCGTTGACTATCGGGAACTGAACAAGGTGACTATCAAGAACAGGTATCCACTTCCGAGGATTGATGATTTATTCGATCAATTGCAGGGAGCAAGGGTATTTTCAAAAATTGATCTTCGGTCGGGCTACCATCAGTTAAAGGTAAAAGCAGAAGATGTTGAGAAAACAGCTTTCAGAACGAGGTATGGACATTATGAATTTTTAGTCATGCCTTTTGGGGTTACTAATGCACCGGCGGCTTTTATGGATTTAATGAATAGAGTATTCAAGTATTATCTAGATGAATTTGTTGTTGTATTCATCGACGATATACTAGTGTACTCTAAGACTCCGGAACAGCATGCCAAGCATTTGAGGATGGTTCTGCAAACACTACGGGAGAATAAGTTATTTGGCAAACTGAAGAAATGTGAGTTTTGATTATCTAGTGTTGCATTTCTTGGACATGTGATCAGTGGGGATGGTATTACAGTTGATCCACAGAAGATTGAGGCGGTAATGAATTGGCCGAGACCGACTACAGTGACAGAAGTTCGCAGCTTCTTAGGATTAGCTGGATACTATCGGAAGTTTGTCAAAGACTTCTCCAAGATTGCCGGTCCATTGACTGAATTGACACGAAAGGAAGTACCGTTTGTGTGGACTAAGGAAAGAGAGAATTGTTTCTTAGAGTTAAAGGAACGGTTGGTGACAGCGCCAATTCTAACCTTGCCATCGGGGACAGAGGGATTTGTGATTTTCAGTGATGCTTCACATCGAGGTTTGGGCTGCGTTCTAATGCAGCATGGGAAGGTAATTGCTTATGCTTCGCGCCAACTGAAATTGCATGAAAAGAATTATCCCACACATGATCTAGAATTAGCGGCAGTGATCTTTGCTTTAAAGTTATGGCGACACTATCTGTATGGGGCGTCATGTGAGATTTATACAGACCATAAGAGCTTGAAATATCTCTTCACACAAAAAGAGTTGAACATGAGGCAGAGAAGGTGGCTTGAATTGATGAAGGATTATGACTTGACGATTCAATATCATTCGGGCAAAGCAAATGTGGTTGCCGATGCTTTGAGCCGAAAATCTTCTGATGAGTTATGTTATTCACTTACCTCTCAGCGAGGATTGATTAGAGAAATGGAAAAGCTAGAATTGGAGGTTTCTATTCATGGCACTGACGCTATTTTAGCTGCTTTTGCTGTTCAACCTGTGTTATATGAAACTGTTAGCCGAAGACAATTGGATGATAAATTTTTGAAGAACATTATCGAGGCATGGGAAACTAAACCTAAAGAGGATTTCTCTTTTAGAGATGGTGTGCTGAGGTTTCGAAACAGGGTTTGTGTACCTCGTATACCAGAAATTCGAAGACAAATCTTGGAGGAGGCTCATAAATCCAAATTTGCAGTACATCCTGGAAGCACCAAAATGTATCGAGATCTTAGGGAAGTGTATTGGTGGCGAGGTATGAAAAGGGAGGTAGCTAAATTTGTTTCGCAATGTCTAACGTGCCAACGAGTTAAAGCTGAGCATAAGAATCCAGCGGGGTTGCTTCAATCCTTACCTATACCGGAATGGAAATGGGAGCATGTCACGATGGACTTTGTTGTGGGATTGCCGCGTACACAGAAAGGAAACAATGCGATATGGGTAATTGTAGATCGCCTAACAAAATCTGCTCACTTTTTGCCTGTGAATGTTTCATTTAGTTTGGAGCAGTTGGCTGAACTGTATATTAAAGAAATTATACGATTGCATGGTACACCAGTGTCTATTGTGTCAGACAGGGATTCGAGGTTCACTTCTAATTTCTGGAGGAGTTTGCAAAAGGCTATGGGCACAGAATTGAAATTCAGTACGGCTTTCCATCCACAAACCGACGGTCAGTCTGAGAGAGTTATACAAATATTGGAGGATATGTTACGGGCTTGTGTTTTAGATTTTCAAGGGAGTTGGGAGAAACATTTGTCTCTAGTAGAATTTGCATATAACAATAGTTATCAGGCGAGTATAGGTGTGGCACCTTATGAAGCGTTATACGGGAGGAAATGTCGATCGCCGATATGTTGGACTGAAGTGGGGGAGAGAAGACTAGAAGGACCGGCTATTGCTGATGAAACTACCGAAAGGATTCGAGTAATTCAAGAAAGATTGAAAGCAGCACAAAGTCGGCAAAAGAGTTATGCAGATTCGAAAAGGAGACCATTGGAATTTGAAGTTGGGGATTTGGTATTTTTGAAAGCGTCACCAATGAAGGGGAAAAAGCGATTTGGAAAGGCAGGAAAGCTACAACCGAGGTATGTTGGACCATTTGAAGTTTTAAATAAGGTTGGTGAGGTGAGTTATCGGTTAGCGTTACCGCCAGAGCTATCCTATGTTCACCCTGTTTTCCATGTGTCCATGTTACGTCGATGTTTGCCTAACTCCAATGAAAGGTTGCTTGTGACAACACCTACTGAAATTCGGGGAGACTTGAAATATGAAGTAACACCGGAAAAGATCATTGGCCGAAAGGACAAAGTTCTTAGGAACAAAGTGATACCGTTAGTTAAAGTGTGGTGGACTAATCAACGTGGGGGAGAAGCGACATGGGAAACGGAGGAGGACATGCGAAACAAATATCCGTATCTCTTCCCAATACAAGGTAACTTAAGTTTGAGGACAAACTTTTATAAGTGGGGGAGGGTGTAATACCCCTAGTTTTTAATTATGGTTTATGTTAATTATGTGACATGTTTAAGGCTTGATATGTGAAATTAGGCTTAATTTGCTAGTTAAATAAAAATTGGAACATAAGTTGGCATGAGGCTCACATGCACTCAATAATTTTTCCCAAGTCAAGCACAACAAAACAAGTCTTCCACGCCTCTTTTTCTTGGTTCTTATCAAAACATAGAGAGAGAGAGAGAGAAAAGAATCGGTGGAAGGAGAAAAGAAGGAGAAGAAGAAGGAAAAATTGGGGGAAATCTTATTTGCCTTGAATTGAACATTTAACTTGGTAATTTTTATATCTCCTACTTAAATTCATGTTTTGTATGTTGAATTTCATGCTTTAGTAGTTGTATTTCATGTTAGTTGATGAATTTTGTTGGATTGGAGTAGCAAAATTTCGTGTATGAAGCATGTGTACATAACAGTTTTCCTGACAGCAAACTGGGTCTCCGTTTTTACGTAATTTCTCATTTGTAAACTTTGAATTAGGTTTCGGTTCCCTCACAAGTTAGAAAGTAGACTTAAAGCTCGTTCTTTTGCCGCTGAAATCGCCCCAAACCGTTGAGAATTCAATTTATAGTGATTTTCCAAAGTTTGGGTTGAAACTAGGAAATCTGCAGAGTAGAAATTTCATGTCTGTCCTGATTTCGTGGATTTTTTTGAGGTAGTTCCTAAGCTCCAAAAATTATGAAATTTTTATAGAGAGTTCCTCTATGAATCCTTTATCTATGGTAAAAATTTTGGGATCAGATTTGAAGTATTGAATTCTGTAAAAATTCGTGACCATGTGGTGCGCAGTTTCGGACCGTGCTGACTGCACATACACGTGTTGGGGAAACGGCCATAATTTTGAGCTCGGGTGATGAAATTGTGATCCGATTTCTGATTTTGAACCTAGACTCGTAGACCTAAAAAAATGCATGAAGATCATGTCTTAGTTATTCTTGAGCAAAGTCGGTTTTGGCGTTAAAGTTTATGGAACTGCTGTTTCTGTGACTATTTTGTTGAGGCTAGCTATCTAAGTTCATATGTCTACCTTAGGACCTTAAAATAGGTTTATTTAGCATCTTCTAATTATGTTTTTATTGCCTAATTGTTTTAGGAAGCTCGGGTGGTTCGTAGAGCCGAGGTGAGTGATTAATACCTAAACACATGGTTTGAACTTGTTTTTCCTATCGATCTTATTTGAACATGTTTATAAATTTTGTACTCCATGGATACCAATGGAAGGTGGATTTATTTGTGAAATGTTTGCGAATCTATTTAATGGCATTCCCAACGTCCGGTCTTGCTAGGGGACGGCTTAATGGCTAGCAAGGGTGCTTGAGGTTGGTTTATGATTTGGGATAATGCATAGACGTCTGGCTTATCCACTACCGGGGACGCCTGGTAGCTTTTGAATTTTGAATAGCGGAATGTACATTATATTTGGCTTATGGTTTCGAGTACTTTGTTTTGAATTATTATCAAATTATTTTCCAATGTCCATGGAAGGCATGTGCGTTAAGTATTAATCATTCACACGAGCTTTGGCTTATGGATTTTCTTTTCCACCTTTCAGGGAATGACAAGTAGGGTGGCGTGGTGGTTATTTTTGGGACATGTAGAATTTTTTTGGAAACTTGCAGAAAGGAAGTTATGATTGTCGACACTTGGCTTGTACATAGCTTGTTAGCTTTTGAATTTGTAAGTAAGCACACAGCTCCGGGAGGTTTATCTTTTGGTTTGTAAAGCCTAAGTAAAGTAAGACTTTGGTTCGTTATCAATGAAAGTAGTCTTTTGCTTCCGCTGTTAAGTTAGTCCCTTTTGATTATCGTTTGCTTAAGTGATATTTGGTTTGTTATTTGGCCTGAGTGAGAAATCACTGGCATTTGTCATGATTAGGACCTCAAGGGGCGGGTTAGGGTCGTGACACTAATTGAGATAGTATATTTTTAATAAATAATTAAAATGTTAAAAAATGGCTTTGACTATTGAAGTAAGATCTATTATGGATTCTAAATAAAATAAATATCATTCACCATATTTTCAGTTATTGACAAAATTCCTTGATATGCACGTAATTGTGTTAGTTAATTGGTTCAAGTGTATAAAAATAATATTGTTTGATTAAAGTAATGGACCTAAGGTGGCTTCCCCACTAACCGCATATAATAACTGCTCTTATATATAGCCATAGTAGGCTGCCAAGCAAAAAAAAAATATAGCCATAGTAGGTTGTTTGACAAACATCAATGATAGGCACACAAGATTGTATGATCTTGGGTGCTCAAATCCTTCGAATTGCAACGTTTCTATGTTTATTTGATCGCTAAAGTCAAATTTTGAACGTAAGGTGTTTTGTTGAGCTTTCCAGGTAAAACGTGCGAATAAGGCGGTTTTGCGTGCCAAAGGGATATTCCGGAATGTACACTGGTGTCCAACCACTTGTAGACACCCCAATCTGGGCTTCCAGATTAGTTTACTTGCGATTTTTGATTCCCCGATGATGAAATGGATCAAGAACACCCTGGGAATGATAGCGTGTTTGAGCTTTGGGTGTTTGCAAAACCCTTGAACCTAACCTAGCCTAAGCCGCTTCAAAAACCAAAAACCTAGCTGGTCCGCGCCAGGGCGCAACCATCCCGCGCTAGGGCGCACCATCGCGCGACGATCTCACTCCATCGCGCGACAGTGCGCCAGGGTGCACCATCGCGCGACAGACTGACTCCGTCGCGCGATGGTCCAACCTACCACCGACCTTTCTGAAGGAGGACAGTTGGCCACCAGTGCTACTTCAGCCAGGCCTCGTGGACAGGCTAAACTCCTCTCCTGGCACCAACCAGATCCACCATCTCTCCCTATTTATACCCATCTCCTTCTTCATTTGCAAGGGTTAGCATTTTCCAAGTCAAGCTTTGGTAAAAAATTACACTCCATGCATCAAAGAACATAGCTTATTCTTTCTCTCCTATTTTCACTCCATAATTCAAACACCTCAAACAACCTCAACCTCAAAGCTCGAATTTGTTTCAAACTCAACCAAATGTATAGCATACCTATTGTCTTTCTGTTCTGATCCCTGAGGGGGGCTGGCAGGGCCAAGGGTGGTAATCAATACCAGTCCTGGTCCTAAAGCTGGCAAGGTTTCAAAACCGTCATTGTAGGAACCAGTGCGCGATGGTCCCACTCTCTCGCGCGACACTTCGGTGTTGCACGCGATGGACCGCATGGGGATTGGTGTCCTACTGTTTTATGTTGTATTTTATATATAGATCACTGTTAAGCATGCTAACAACCTGTCTTTTGCTTTTCCTTTGTTAGAAATTGTTAGCGGTAGTTCAATATGCTTATCTGTCGTTTTGGAGTACCCCTGAGGTCTTTCTGGATATATACTAGAACCCAGAAATGTGTAAACCAAGCACTGGTCTTGTTGCGCCAGGGCGCAACTATCCTGCGCCAGGGTGCACCATCGCGCGCCGGACTCACTCCATCGCGCGACAGTGTGCCAGGGCGCACCATCGCGCGCCAGATTCGCTCCATCGCGCGACAGTGCGCCAGGGCGCATCCTCGCGTGACAGAGTGAGTCCATCGCGCGACAGTTTGCCTCCGACCAGTGAGTGGCCTTGCACGGGTAACTTGGATTGAGGCTGTTATTCTGTCCCCACACTGTTTATGGGGTGTGTTATTAATTTGTAGGGCTTTCCAGCCTTTAAACTGTATATTATGCTGCTTATAACTGCGTGGTTTATCCTGGGTGTGCACTGGTCCTTCCAGAGCCCAGAGGGTTTGAGAATAGAGCTGTGGGTTTGAGTTTACCGGCGCGGGCGTGTTTTAGAGTTGTGCGCGCAGGAGTAAACAACATGCAGTGACTTGTTCAGTGCATGCTGGTTTTTTCCTGCACACGTCACTATAAAACAGGGGCTCCCCAGTTTGTTTAAACTCCCACAGCAGTCTGTTCTCATCCTATACTAACTGCTCATCCATGCTATCTATCACATCCAGCAAACATGTTACAGTTTTAATCCCCGATTAATTGTTCCCCCGCCTTAAATGGCTAAAAATTGATTAATTAAACAGAATCGCAAACAAACAACGTTTTCGCAAATGCCTAAGTAGAGACCGATCTCCGGATTGGGCGAGAGGGGTGCCATAAAACCCTTCCCCTCTCGTAACCTGGCTCCCGAACCTGGATATGGTTATGACGGACTGGTTCCTTAACTTTTTCAAATCAAACAGCGCGGCAAGTGCTTCGAAATACGGTTCCTTGGGTGTCGGACCTTCAAAACCCGAGTGGCGACTTTGTATTTTCGCGAGCGCTTGTTGTCTAGCTAAAAGCGCTCCCGCGAACCAGCAGCATTTTCTCTTCTCAAAAGGGAGGGGAACGGAATCCCTTCCCGAGGAAAGAAAAATCGGGCACCGCATGCCCACACCACTCGAGGCCATAGAAATGGTGCCGCCAAATCCTAAAGCCTTGAGACAAAGTATTGGATGAAGCTCGGGAGGTGTGAGGAAGCTCAACCAGCTCAGCAGGCTAGATCTGCATTTCTACAAAATGTTATCGATAACAATAAAGAAGTTATCGATAACATTGCCCCATTCCCGTTCCATCAAGCATTCTTGACCCTGATGTTATCGATTACATTGATAAAGTAATCGATACTTTTGCATCATCTTGGTCCAGAATTTGTCCAGAGGCAAGGAGAGCGATAACTGTTGAGCATTGTTATCGATAACATCTTTTCCCGGGTTCCTGTCAGAGTGTTGTTATCGATAACAATACCATTGTTATCTATAACATTTTGTCCGAGCAGATATTTTTCTTGCTTTTCCAGACTTTCCACTTATGGAAACTTTCTTTTTATGGGTTACTTTTTGGGATTTTTTCCTGACTTTTGAGGAGAGAGAAAGTCCTTTGTGTATAAATAGGACCACCTCTCTCCCTTTTTGGTAGCTACCTCATTACACCTTTTGTTCTTAGACTCTTTTAATGCTTTTGAAGCTTTTCTTAGTGTAATCTCTTAGAGCTCAAGTAAGTAATTCTCAGTTACTATTTTCTCATTTATTAAAGTTGTTTCTACGGACTAGATCCTTTATAAAATCAAGTTTATTTTCATTTCTATCGGTTAAAATTTATGTCTTATTTTTATGCATTGGTTTATGCTTTTAGTATGTGTGAGTAGTCGTTTGGCCAAGTCTCGGGATAATCTTTCCCGAGGATTTAGGTTGTTATTTGGTTCTCGAATCTTTGGGTTTAAAAGCATGATTTACGAAATAGAGCTTAACTTGCATTTTTGGTCTAAGCAAGGGGTGTTAACTACTTGGTAAGGCGTTTGTCAAGCGGTCTTGGCAAGCGGATCACCTAGGGCTCGTGGCCTCCTATGTGTTCGATAAATTTGTCAAACAAGTTGGTTCGCCTCCGTTTAATCACATCTTTCATTAAACGTAGTCATTAAAGTTAAATTCTCCGGGCGTGAGCACGCGGTCGTGACTCTCGCCTGAGTTATATTGAGAACCGGTAACAACCTTTGTCAAGGGTTAGACGATCCCTAGACTTGCCTCCTTTAAGTTCTTTTAAGCTCATTTCTAATATTTCATTTTAGCAATTTTACCGTTTTAACCAAAACCAAGTTGGCCGTCTTGAACGCCGCATTCTACCATATTAACCTACAATCCGAACAAATTCCCTGTGGTACGATCCCGGTCTTATCGGTTTATTATGCTACCGACGATCTAACCCTACGCTTGGGGTTTCTCCAATCTCATATTTGAAGGCGAGGTCATCGGAGCTAAGCATTTTTGGTGTCGTTGCCAGAGATTTCTTTTTATAGCTTATTTGGAGGATCGACAAACCCTTGTAAGTACTCCGTTTATTTTCTTTTTGTGTAAGTTGAACTCAACTTAGCGGATACCTTTAATTGAGCCACCAATTCGACTTGAGGTTTAACGAAGCTAAATTGAGCATCACTTACCTTTTATTATTTTATTGCATATCTATCTAGCCGTGGCAGTGGCATAACCCCATGAGATTTTTTGAGAACGAGGCAGCAGCATAGCCCCTCTAGTCTGTTTAATTGGCTTGCACAGGTTATATGCTCAATATTTATCGTAGCCCTTTATCGAATAGGCTACATCGATCTGCATCTCGTGAACGAGCCCACATTTCCTTTGTCGAGGCTCGAAGTCTTCCTTTTGTGGGAGGACAAGGAGATAACCTTCGTACTACAAGCCCTTGGTGTTGGGTCAGAGAGCAGGATAGCGGTGGAGAAGTGCACCATTTAGGGGGAAAATGATCTAGTGTTTTGTGGCCCATGATGGTGTCAACAAAATATATACTCCATCATGGGGTCATTCTTTAGCTAATTAAAATTTTCAGTGTAATAATAGCAGGGAAAAATATTTCCATGGGTTACTCAGCCGACCCCACTCCTTTCCTTTGCCGCGTCGCCCCTGGTTCAGAGTTCGCAGCAGTGGCAGTACTTCCGAACTACTAAATAATTACTAAATACGAGTCGGGTTAGAATCTGTTAAATAGTTTCCCGGTTCTAATATTTGCATTTTTTCCAGAAGTTTTTTACCATACAATTTTACAAAATATGTATTGAAATAAAACAAGAAATTTTTGTATTATAAAGTTGACTGAAAATTGAACAAATACAATTAATTAATTTTGGTCCAAATACTGTAGTAAAGACGTTGAGGGCACCTAGTTATGAGTACTTTGTCCATATATTGCCTTGCATTATAGTGGAAAGTAGAAGAAAGAGAAGCAAAAAGTGGAAAAGAGACTTATTTTTGTTCTTTTAGAATTTTCAATGTTCTTTTTGCAGAATTTTGAAAGGAGTTCATAAATACAACGGCGAATTTCCTGCATGTAACCTTTTACTAACTTAAACCACAAATCTTATAAAAATTTACTATCATACAACCTCAAAATAACTGTGAACTTCCGAAAATATCCTTCTCTCCTTCAACCAAGTCCTTCGGCCAAAAATTTCAAAACATCTGATATGTTCTTTGAAACCCACTCCTGAAACCATCGGCTCCCACCCTTCTGGTCCTCTCCGCTCCACTTTTGAAACCCACCGAAACCACCACCACCATTCCCTTCCCCCTTCTCCCCGTTCTTCTCCCTCACTACCTCCGTTGTCTCCATTGTCGAAGCACCACCGCCACACAACAGCAACCACCACGGTGGCATCACTACCATCACCATCATCGTCCGACCCAACTCCTTAGAAAGGTAATTTTGGAATCCCTAACTGATACAATCAGGTATTAGAACTTGATTTTAGGTTTTCTGTTCAATTATTAGAGTTCGAAAATCTGATGCCATATTCAAACATATGAACTTGAAAATTTCAATTTATCTTAGATGCTTGAAATTGATTTCTGTGACAGATGTTGAACTTAAGAATCTGATTTTTTACACTTATTTTAGATGTTTGAATCTGAAATAAATCCCTTTTTGTTTCGGAAACAGGTAATTGAAAATTATTGTGGTTCCTCTATGTTCGTTATATAGGTTACTAATGAACTGTAAATAAAATTGCACACCATGTGTTCGTTGAAATTCCTAAGAGAAAAACCAATGTAGAAAATAGGACTGGTTGATCCGACATGTACATATTACCTTTTCGAAGAGACTCCATTAGCAGATGCTCCTGAGGTTTTACCAGGTTTTACAATGTACATATTTTTTTCCGCCTGTCCACCAACAATTATAAAATCATGGCCATTGTGCACAACTTCTAAAGCCTCGTTATAGTCTTCAGTGGTACCCTTTCCTAATTATCTCAGTTTGAATACAATACTGTCAAAAGATGAAGCTCAAGGTAGTGTCAACAAAATATTTCTCCAAAACAAAGGTTCTTATTTAATGGGAGTTTATAAATGCAACTTCGAATTGACTACATATAACTTTTTACTAACTTAAACCACAAATCTTATAAAAATTTGTTACCATACAACCTCAAAAAAACTGTGAACTTTCAAAATTATCCTTCCCCACTCCAACAAAGTACTTCGGCCAAAATCTTTTGAAAACCCACCATTCCAAGTAATATGGTGCTTGGGATAGTGATAGAATGAATAACCATTTTGGTAATTGTTGCTTGTGACTCATGCTTGGGAATTATGATGGAGAGCACAAAAATAAACATGTTGCAATTTAGTAATCCACATCATTCAATTCGTAAGATGAATTAGATGGAAAGAATTACAACTACGAAGGGGATAGATAAAACACTATGGAAATAGCTTCCGTGACTGTCCAACTTTTCGTGGGTTTTAGCCTAGAACACATCCTAGGTTGGGAAAACACAAAGAAGGCAAACGATTCCACCAATGTCATGCAATCTACTGATGCAATATGCGTAAGATAGATTCACAGACGCTATCCACATTCAGAAATTCAAAGAATAATGAAAGTAAACAATAGAGCAATGAGATATGAAGTCTAATGGTATGAAGGCAATAGTATTGCTTGTGAATTTCATATTATTTATTTTTTTCTTTTCATGGTATAACACTTATATGCGCAAATTATTTTTTTTGGGAAAGATCTTTTCCACTTGGGTACTGATTTTTCGGGTTTCTTTCTTATGATATTTTTGCAAGAATGAGTCTTATTTGCTTGTACTGTGTAAAATGTTCTATCATTTTAGATGTTTGAAATTGATTTTTTTGACATAAAATGAAAAGGAATCCATGTGCTAAAGGTTGATTGCTCTGAATTGGTGAATACAGGAAAATGAAGAGGACTCGTCCTACTATTTCAGAAAGAAAGAGGAAGGCTGACCAAACTTTAACTTTGGAAGTTGTAGGGAGAGGACGACGACAGAGGCAGAAGAAGGTTGTCAGAGAGGTCAGGGAGGAGGAGAACAGGCCTGAGGCAGAGCAACAAGTGGAGGAGGATGCTATAGAGGCGGAGGAGGAGGCTAGGCCCGATGCACAGGCGGAGGAGGTCCAGGAGGAGGCCAGGCCCGATGCACAGGCAGAGGAGGATGAGGCAAGGCCCGATGCACAACCGGAGGAGGAGGCCAGGATCGATGCACACATTGAGACGTTAGAGCCAGGGGCCGAGCGACATGAGGACAATGCACACATTGAGGCTTCGGTTGTACGCAGAGGGCGAGGGAGAGGGAGAGGGCGACAACAGAGGCAGAGGCATGATGAGGTTCTGGTTGGTCCAGAAGATCCGAGCTTGTTAAAGGATTTCAGGAATCATGTTGCAGCTGAAATTTGGAATGGTAGGGAGCGACGGTTGTTGAAAATATATAACCATTCGCGTTATTTGAAAATTTGGGAGCTACCGACAACCAATCGTAGGTTTATGGATAGGGTTACGGCTTCAGGGTTTTTTCCACTCGCCCAAATTACTTACAGGTATTGCAATAAGGTGTTAGTGTCGGCGTTTGTGGAGAGGTGGCACCCAGAGACAAACAGCTTCCACTTTGGGTTTGGGGAGATGACCATTACACTTGAAGACGTGCTTTATCTTGTTGGGCTCCCAGTCGAGGGGTTAGCTGTGCATGCAGAGGTTCATAGTAAGGAGGATTGTGTTGCTCTTGTGCATAGATGTCTTGGTGTAACAGTGGCTGAAGCGAGAGACGTTGTTTCTTGTGGTGGTGTTAAATTGCACTAGTTGAAAAATACTTTCATGAATGTGGGAGATGATGCCACGGATGAGAGGGTGGATTATTGTGCACGACCTTTTTTGTTGTACCTTCTCGGGACCACACTATTTGTGGACAAAACTCGAATTAGGGTCAATGTTTCCTACCTCGCTCTTTTGTCTGACTTGGGACAGGTTAGGAGGTATGCTTGGGGTGTAGGAGCATTGGGGTTCCTGTATAGGCAACTTGGACAAGCAAGCAGGAGTCACATTATGCAGATGGGTGGCTACATGACCTTGTTGGAGGTAGTTAGTTATTTTCAAAAATATTGCTACATGAACTACGATTTAGATATCTCTCGCACATTAATTGCATGTACTTATTCATCAAAGACGTGAAAAAATTAGATATCTCTCGCACATTATACACCGTAATTTACTTAAAAAATTGAAATGAGAGATAGAGAGTTATACAGAACATGGAGAGACATGTTCAAACTTAAACAGATTTGCTAGGGAGAGGATACAGATACATACACTTTGATGGACTTTGTACTTGTTATAATTGGGACATGAATTTTATAGATTTGGGACATTAATTTGGACACGTTAAACTTGCAATGTACACATGGATTCTGAATTACTAAATATATGAATTATGTGTACTCAAATGCAGGCATGGATTCAAGAACATTTTCCTATGTTCCAACACGCCATGAATGCAAACTACACGGAGGACCTACCACGGGCAGCACACTGGCAAAGTCGTAAGGAGGCTAAGTCAGCCACCACAGTCCGCTACCGTGAGATGTTGGACGATGTCCAAGCTAGCCAGGTAACTAGAACACATACTTGTAAGTTTTATTGAAATAATCAATTGACTTATGCAAAATTTGTTGGGCAGGTGGTTTTTGACCCGTACAGAGAACGTAAGCAAGTTGTGGCAGATATAGCTTTATACACTGGCTGCATCTGTTGCATGATCGTCGTTGAGCCCTACCTACCGGACAGAGTTTTGAGGCAGTTCGGCCTTGTACAGTTAGTCCCTGGGCCTCCGTTAGCCCCGTTGCGGGGTAGTAGAGGATCTACGTCTGCTACCTACAGTGTGGTGTACGAGTATACAAATGGTCTTTGGCAAAATTGGCGTGACCATATGCTACATGAGGACAAGCGAGTTCCGGTTACACCTGGAATCCCTTGGGAGTCACACCAAGACTACCTTCCGTGGTTTAGGAGGGTCTCACACTTGAAGGTGGCACGCGGTCGCAAAGACGGGCATAATACTGAGAGTGCAGAGGAGCGGACTGCAACGGCTTTGGTCCTTATAGACAGTTGCTTGAGTGGAACACATATTTCCCCGTTTGACATGAAAAATACTCTTCGTGAAGTGTAGAGGATTTTGAGGGGTCAAGACGCTGCTCACCCTAGCACACCAGGTCCTAGCTCAGGTTGTTTTTTCGCTCGGCACGCTCGGCGCAACCAATTGACTTGACACATGGTCTGCGGTGTAATAACTTTTGTTTAATGATGGATGTGTAGTACCATATGGCGTTCATGACGGACATATTTTGCACTAGTTGGCCATGGTAGTTCTCGATAGATGTTGTTTATTTTGTGTATTATCTAATGATGTAGGATATGACGATTGACGGACACTATGTTCAATTTCTTGGTGCCATAATTTTTGGAAAAACTTAAAATCATAGGTTGATGACAAATATGTTGATGATATATGTGTTAGCTTATTCGTGTATTTGACAAATACTTGCGGCTACAGGTTGCGGCTACAGGTTGACAAATAAACAGCTGTTGCATTTGTTTTACCAAAATTCGGATGTTAGAATTTGAAAAAACATGTCAATTTCAAACCCTAGAGTATGAAATTATAGAAACATTTCAGATTCTAGAAATTGAACCCAACTCAGTCCTTACCAACATACTATGCGAACATTTCAATATCTAGAACTAGAAATATTACATAAACTTCATACATTAGAATATGAAATACTCATAAATTTCGAACTCTAGAGTATGAAAACATACAGACATTTCAGAATCTAGAAATTGAACCCAACACAGCCCTTACCAACATACTATGTGAACATTTCAATATCTAGAACTAGAAATATTACTTAAACTTCATATATTCGAATATGAAAATACTATAAATTTCGAACTCTAGAGTATGAAAATATACAAACATTTCATGTTCTAGAAATTGAACCCAACACAACCCTTACCACCATACTATGCAAACATTTCAATATTTAGAACTAGAAGTCTTACATAAGCTTCATACATTAGAATACGAAAATCCTCATAAATTTCGAACTCTAGAGTATGAAATTTTCCAAACATTTCATATTCTAGAAATTGAACTACGTAACACATAAATTAAATTATACCAACCTAATCTGTGCATTACATCAATATCATACATTACAATATGAAAATCCTATAAAGTTCAAACTCTAGAGTATGAAATAATGCCAGTATTTCAGATTCTAGAAATTGAAGTACATAATCTCAAATTTCATGTACTAGAGTATCTCAAATTTCTTTGTCTGACGGCTAACATTCATCCATAAGTCCCTGACTACCAACATTCATCCATAAGTACCAAAATACGTACAACTACAATTTGTCAGATATTAGGATTCAAAGTGCAATCACCATTCTAAAACAAAAAAAATCACAAAGTACAAGATACAGTTGACAAATAAAAATGCCTAATCCACATCGATGACTTCCTTTGTTGCACCGTCATTGCCAATGATCTCCTTGAACTTTTGAATAGCCTTGACATATGGTACATCCCAATTTTTTGCTATAGAGTGGCGATAGATTGTCCAATTGCAAGCTATTGGCGGCATGGGGGAACCCTTTTTGAGGAACACTTGCCATAGTAGGTTTTTAAAAAAATTAACTTTAATTGGACTTCAAGAGCAACATTCGTTATATAGAAATGTGCAAATAATAACTAATAACATGAGTACCTGTACAAAGTGTCCGCCATCAACGAATTCAATAGCAATAACCTTTCGCTTCATGGAGGGTAAGGGTTTAGATCGGAGGGGAAGGAACGTAAGGCATTGTAGTTTTGATAAGTGGATGAGGACACAGTTATACGTAGAGGCTTTGAGGTGTCCCATGTCCGGCATTGTCATCCACTTAGCCTGTGCCGCAGGACTTTCATCCCAATTTAAAATGCAATGTAATTCCCAAGCTCTCCCGCTCCTTAATGCCACTCTTTCGTAGAGGTCAAAATTTGCATCCAACTCTCTTAGCAAATCATTTCTTACCTGTTTCCACTCATGCTCATTACAATCCTCATTGATGAAGGCCGATATTGCCCTGAACCCATAATTCCCATCAGATTCAACATCCTTAACCGATTCGATGTAAGGTCTTATTGGTTCTGGAAATTGATTGATGAAGTGGCATGTTGAAACTTGTGCTGCAACTTTTTCTTTGGCTCTCGGATTGCGCCGCGGTTTCTGTTTGACTGCCTTGGGGGTTTCAAGGGAGGGTTGAAGGGAGGCCAAAACATGCTCAAACTCCAAAGGATCCCTACGCGTCGAATTTTTTACTTTGGTTGCATTTCGCACTTTGGCTGCATTTTTTTCTTTTGTTGACATGCGACCGCGTGGCTTTGCCTTCTCTTGGGGTTCAACAAGGGTAGTGCGATCTGGATTGATAGCCTCTTCGAACTTTTTAAATATATGGCGCTGGATATCAGGCTTTTCGCTGACAAATCTATTATAGAAAATCTGAAACTTAGCCTTCATTGCCTCCCCCAACGAAGCATCATTCTAGGCTGGAACCAAAGACAGCCTTTTCCAATGGTCGTGTATTAACTCAAGCGGTAGGGGGATATTTTTCGTTTTGTAAGGAGCAATCTCATGAGCGCAAGGTAAACCATGGGTGTACCTCAAAGCACACTCGCACGCATGGTTCGATTCCACAATCCATTCAACTTGACGGGAAGCGGCCAGAACATGTGCCATGCCATTCTTCGAAACAACTCCCCTCAGCATCTCAAATAGAGGACTCCTAAATTCATGTGGGATAGAAGTAAGACTCTTCTCCAAAGAAGCTTTGACTTCAGTTTCTTGTAACAAAATAAGTCGGTGCATTTTCTCCCATATATTGTCAAAGTTGCATTGGGAGTGCTCTAGTTGATGTTTTAGCGCAGCATGTGCACTCTCCGCCCTACGAAAAAATAAATATATCCAGACGTTAGCCAAATTAAATAACATATATAGATTTTACTTGAAATGCAAAAAGAAAGTGCTTAAATTGCAAATAAAACATTTACCTATTACTTGTTAGGTTACCCAAATGCATGACTTTATCCGTCCAAGCTCCAACAAACCTCTCCTTGTAAGGTATTAACCAATTTTTCTCCACATAATCAAGTGCTGCAGGAAACATTTGAAAATCACGCTTCAAAGCACGAAGGCGCTCTTCATACTGTGTAACACTCGCTGAAAGTACAACTAGGCCCCAACTACAACTAAACTCCTCCCACGTCTTGTCATCAAACATCTTTTTACACTTAGCTAAGACGTTCTTTGAGATATGAAACCTACATAGGAGATTGGTAGCATGAGGAAATACACTTCTGATGGCATTCATAAGCGCCAACTCCCTATCCGTGACGATAACAACCGGAAGCGAATCAGCATCCATCATACCCTTTAACTTCTCCAACACCCAAGTGTAGTTTTCCGCCTTTTCACACTCAATGAAAGCAAAGGCTACGTTAAAAGTCAACTCCGTACATGTTACGCCAACAATTTGCAGCAATGGAAACTTGTACCTATTTGTCTTGTACGTGCCATCCATCATTAACACTCGCGGAAAAGCACGTAACATCTCGCCAGCGCAAGGGGGAGCCCAAAACAAGTCCGTGACATTCCCATCCTTGTTCGAACGGTCCCAATTCACATAGCTAAAACGTTGTAGCCGACCCATTAGATGTTGCATTTGAGTTCTTCCAGTTTTCTCTATCACTCCGTGCTTATGTCGTGCATTGTACACATGTTTGATTGTCGTGACGTTCGAAGGATCATTGCCCTTTAACTGACTTAGAATTTGTTTGGGTTTAACCATAGAGACCGACAAATCCACCAACATGGCAGTTTGCTCCGCTGACAACCTTCCAGGATACGAATGCCCCTCCAAGTACACCGCTGGGGGATGATTGTGAGTGCCATTATGAACAGAGAGAGTCCAACCATCATTGCCCTTTACACCTTTCAATAGAAATGGGCATTCAATTTTCTTTGTGCCCGTGGAACGCGTCGCCCTTTTCTTCACAGCCACCTCCTCCCCCAAAGACTTCTTCACAAACTTCCTATACTTCCCGCTCCTTTCGCATGAAAACCTCATCCTTGGTTTGCGATTCTTAATAAACTTCTCCGAGGCCTTAATGATAATGACAAAACCGTATCGTTTACCCGTAGATCTTGTCCACTCTACCAATTCTTTCTCAGACAAAAATATCTGTAGAAAGGTAAAAAAAATTATCATAACCCGCACCATAAGGTTGCACATGAAAAAAAACTTTATGGTTTGAAGCACTCACCTTGTCCGTTATGAAATGCTCCGTATAATCATATAGTGTAGGAGTGGGAGTAGGAGTAGGATTAGTTGCGGGTCCTACATGACTACCAAATGTTGAAGTGTCACCCTAGAACACCAAAAGAAAAACGAATTAAACACACTTTGCACAATATTCGAACTCTAAAGTTTAAATGTTTGGCAGCATTTAAAGTTTTAGAATATGATATATCAGCATGTCTCGGACTCTAGAGTTTGAAATTTTGTGATAAGTTCAAGATTTAGAATATGATACAAGTTTCAAACTTTAGAGTTTGCAAATTTAGCATAATTTTGCATTTTAGAATTTGAACACATTAGGACAGAACCAGCTTAAAAATGGGGGAGTGATTATTGTCTACAAATTCAAACTCTAGAGTTTGAAATTTCGGCAAAATTTATAGTTTTAGAATATGATATTATCTGCAATTTTCAAACTCTAGAGTTTGAAATGTTGGCCTAATTTCAAGTTTTATAATCGGACAATGTCGTGCCAGAACCAGATTTAAAATGGGGGAGTGATTATTGTCGACCAGTTTCGAACTCTAGAGTTTGAAATTTCGGCAAAATTTATAGTTTTAGAATATGATATTATCTGCAATTTTCAAACTCTAGAGTTTGAAATGTTGGCCTAATTTCAAGTTTTATAATCGGACAATGTCGTGCCAGAACTAGATTTAAAATGGGGGAGTGATTATTGTCGACCAGTTTCGAACTCTAGAGTTTGAAATTTTGGCAGAATTCCGAGTTTTAGAATATGACATTGTTTACAATTTTCCTCTAGAGTTTGAAATTGTGGCGTAATTTCAATTTTTAGATTATGACAATGTCGGGACAGAACCAGGCAAAAAATGAATGGAGGAGTGATGAGTTACCTCGTGCTGTGATTTTGGCTCTGAAAGTACAACATCCATGGCTCCCTCTTCCTTGTCAACTTCCATTTCCATTGCACAACCTTCCAATCCCCAATCAAAATAGACATTGCTCTCATATGTTGGGTTCAAGATTTCTTCTTTACCAATGGAGGGAGATGAAGCAATGGAGGTTCCCATTGAGAGTTAGGGGGTGTGAGGTGCGAGTTCGAAGGCAGATGTCGACTGGGTTTATGGTGGGAGGTGGGAGGTGGAAGCTCAACAATGGTGGTTTGGAACCAGAGAACCAGAGAACCGGACTTTCCTCTGGAAGGAGATGGAAAAAAATTGGAGGGAAACGTGGGTGGGTTTAGGGGGTGTATGTATTTTTGACGTGGTTGTATGTTTGTGGTTGTATGTAATAAAAATAGGGGTATTTTTGTCCATTTTATAAGGGCATTTTTGTCCGAATATTATTTACTTAAAAACAAGTTACATGCAGTAAATACGCAGTTGTATTTATAAACTCCCATTTTGAAACATGATGTCATGATTTTCTCGACGATGAATTCTTTTTAAGAGTGATTTTCGCAATTTCTTTTTTGCTTTTTAGTGTGGAAAATTACCAAAATGTCTTTGAACTTAATTTGTACAAAAATCATTTCATTTGGATAAAAAAAATATATTGAAAAGTGATAGGGTGTTTTGATAATTTTACATACTAAAAACAAAAAAGGGGTATGGTAGTAAAAATGGGAGTGCAGAATTACTCCTCGTTCTTTTTACAATTTGCAAGAAAGTAAATTCTGAAAACATCCAGTCAAATAAATTTAAAATGAAATTTAGATAACTCATTTTGCAAAAACATAATTATTACTGGAATATTTATGATACTGTATACACTCTAAACTAGTCAAATGCACCCTCAGACCTCAGTCAAGATGAAGCAATAGCAGATCAAAATTCTGACAATAACAATCGGGAAACCTTTGGGCTAACGGCATCAAGTGTACACTAAGATGTCAGGAGAAAAAAGGTCAAAGTTTACCTCTTCTTTCAACTAATTTTATTTTGTAAAAATTCTCTGAGGCTCTCTTTATGCATATTGTACTAATTTCATTTTGTATCCTCGTGATGAATGAAATTATTTTTTCCGATAAAAAAAGTGTTAATCTAACTATTCTAATAATACCAACTTTGTTGATAAAAAACACTCAAAGAGAGAGAGAAAGGAGATAAGTTTTCGCACTCTGTTTTATTCTCTTTTTTGACAGCTTTAAGAGAAATTATTTAGAAGTCAATTATTTTTACGAGTTCAATTCTCTCTAGTCTGAAATTTTAGACTGGACAAGACAGTCCAAATCCGAATTACATTGGTAAAATCAATAGTTTGAATTTGCTCCGAGACTCTCTTACCTTTGCTCGGAGACTCACACCAGTATATGCCTCCGAGCAAATTTGAACGATTAATCACAAGATTAATCACAAAAATGAATGATCCAAATTTGAACCGTCACCTCCAGGCTAGCTCCAACCCAAAATAAGGGTTGATAGGACCCAATTCCTATTTTCATCCTGGCTCTTTATGTTACCATCTGCCTTCTGCCGGCCTACTTTTTTTTCATTGTTTGCACTCTAATAAGATGATTGCAGAAATGAAGCATATTGTCTTGTTGGTTTTGGACGTGGCGCCATCTCAACACAAGTACGACTGCATGCCAAACAAGTGGCAGTAACCCTTGCCTCCGCCTCCAAGGTCGTCTTATTCAATAATGCAGTAATGGCCAAGATAGAATAATCCTTCCAACCGTGGCCCGCCCTCCAGCATTTTCAGAGTGTATAAATGCACGTAGGTACGGGCGTTTAAGAACTCCATATTGAAGCTAAGTTGATATTCCATTAGAGGCCTAAATTGAAAGCGTTAATTTCTGATCATTTTAGTTGCTGTGATTTAGAGAGAGAGAGAGAGAGAGAGAGAGAGAGAGAGAGATGCATTCCGCAAAGGAGAAGATAAGCAACATGGCCAGTGCTGCCAAGGCGCACGTTGACATCTCCAAAGCCAAAGTCGAAGAGAAGGTTCCTCTCTAGCTAGCTCATTAGTACTATATATGTTCAATATTGAATGGAATATTATTATTATTTTTTTACAATTAAGTAGCTGATTCAGTTTACGCGTACTTTGATTGATTTCGTACAATTTCAAACAAACTTCCAGTCATTCGGGATTTAATTTACATGCGGTAAATTTCTTGGGGCAGCTTACATTTCGACTCTATCAATTTCATCAATTTCTTGTGTGTGCAAGGGTGGGGTTATACTTGGGCCGTATGGGGCCAGCCCTACCCATTTTCAAATTTTCTACTATGAGGTATATATAAGTCATTTTTTTTGCTATAAATTTGTATGTCAAGTCTCTTTTTAAGTTATGGTTATCTAGGTTAAATTTAGATAATTTTATATCACCTTATGAAATTTTGCAAATTACGTTTGTAGACAAGAAAATATTTCAAGCGGATTTTTTTGTTCTTTGGTGAAATAATTTGTAGGTGGAGAAAGCAACAGCTAGATCAAAGGAAGGGAAGCATGTAGCTGAGGAGCAAAGGAAAGCCAAGGAGGCTGAAGCCAAGATGAGGCTTCACGAGGAAAAGGCGGAGCACGCGGCGGAGAAGTTCCAAGGCAAGCACTCCCACCTCCTTCACGGCCACCACCAGCCAGTGGTTGGAACTCACAGCCACCATCAGCCGGTGGTTGGAACTCATGGCCACCACCAGCCTGTTGTTGGAACTGCGGCCCCTGGGACCGCGGTTCCAGCTAACCCTCTAGGACACGCTACTGGACATCATCATAACAATTACGTTTAGGTTCTGTATTGGGAGAGAGAGAGAGAGAGAGAGAGAGAGAGAGAGAGAGAGAGAGTTGGTTATTGTTTTCGTTGTTTTGGTTTTCCTTTGAATGTCGGGTTGGGTGTTTGCTGGTATGTTCATCAATTATCAGTTTATGGACTGGGTGCCTTGTTGAATTTGTACCAAAAACAGAACAAATATGAAGTGAAAATGTATATGTGTGGAATGGGTGATGTTCTTGGTCGTAACTTAGGGTGGTTGTGAACCAATGAATTTGCATTTAGTGTTGTATCAAATTTTCGTGAATTATTGATTTTTCTTGACGACAAAAATCGAAAAAATAAATTACATACTCCAATGGTTTCACCCATTTAGGAGAGTATCTAGACACACCCTAGTATAGATAGTTTTCGAAGGTATATTTATCCTATATATCATTTTGTTTCTCGAAGTTCTTCTTTTCAACATTTCCACCCATTTAGGGGAGTATCTAGACACTCCCTAGACAATCTACCACCCAAGCCCCAAAAGATAAATTACATACTCCAATGGTTTTGTCGATTCCGAAAAATGCCAATAACATTAACAATGCTTTAGTTAGGCCATGGTTTGTCTTGTCTACGGAATACTGGAAAAGTTTTAAACCATTGTATTATTATCCTTGATGTGTATTAAACAAGACCGCTCTAAAGTAATTGTCTTTATACTAATTTTTGAAGATAATTGGAATATCATGATTATTAAATGAATATTTATGCTCTGAAACTCAAAAGATAATCAATAGATACATACTTTTTTTTTACAATGTCGGTTGACTTTGATTCATTTAATATAGTCGAAAGGACAGTAATTGTCTTTATACTAATTTTTGAAGATAATTGGAATATCATGATTATTAAATGAATATTTATGCTCTGAAACTCAAAAGATAATCAATAGATACATACTTTTTTTTTACAATGTCGGTTGACTTTGATTCATTTAATATAGTCGAATGTCCTTTCGGATCAACAAGGCCCTCTAAATCTCCATGGTCGTAGTTTTCCTGAAAAGTTTCATATTTCACTCAATAAATTCTCCTCTGTGAGAGAATGACTAAAAATTATGCACCGGCTCTCAAGTCTCAAGCCCTCAAGCCTAAACCTCTAACCGAAAGCCTTTAATGACCTTTCTGTCCAATCAGGATAGATAGAGGATCTATCATCCATATAATGATCTGCAGGGTTAAAAGATATTATCCACCCTCCAACAAGAAGGGCCAGACCTATCTCCCCATCTCTGATTTTCCAAACTACAAAAATGTTGGGTTTTGCCCATGTGATATTGAAAAAGAAAAGAAAAGAAAAGAATTATAGTTGGTCTTTAATTGGTTTGGTGGAGTTAAGCAATAAAGTGGGTTGGTTGTTTGGTGAATGAGTTTTTCTAGAAATCTCCCTTGTTTGCCGGCTGTGCATGGATAGTCTCAATAGGCAATTGTGGCAGTGAGCTCTAGATTCTTCTTGGGCATTTGGAGAGTCTTTTTGTGCTAGCCTTTGTCATCCCTATTTATTAGGCTTACTGTGCTGTGCGTGTGTGCCGCGTATGAAAAAGGGAAAAAGGGAAAAAGGGAAAAAGCATAGTATCAGAGAGAGAAAAATTGTGGGAATATTGTGTGAGTTTGAGGGAGATAAAAATACCGAGAGCTAGAGTAGGATATTTTGTATCTCATTGTACTTATTCAATATTAGTGGAAGTTGTTCTCTCCGTGGACGTATCCGAGTTTGGGGAACCACGTAATCTTGTGTTTTTGTGTGATTGTTTTTTTTTTTGTTACGCTTCCGTTACGCGGGTGATCGGGTATTTTACCCAACAAAGTGGTATCAGAGCTACGGTATGGCGGGGAAAAGCACCAGGTTCGCGGTTGAGCTTTTCAATGGGCACAACGATTTCACTCTTTGGCAACAAAGGGTGAGGAATATTTTGGTGAGAGAAGGTTTGGTGAAGGCACTCAAGCCGAAATCCGAAAAGCCGGAAGAAATGAAGGAAGATAAATGGGAGGAGATGAGAGAGCTTGCAAATAGCACCATCCAACTATATCTCGGGAATAGCACTCTCCGAGAAGTCATCAATGAAACGGATCCGGCAGAACTTTGGGCAAAGTTGGAGAGTAGGTACAAGTCCAAGTCTTTGACGAATAGGTTGTCGTTAAAAAAGCAATTCTATGCGTTAAGTATGCCCGAGGGAGGAAATATTAATGAGCACTTGGATGAGTTTAATCGGCTAATAACGGAGTTGGAAGCCATTGGCGCAAAGATTGAAGAGGAAGATAAGGCGATCATTTTGTTGGTTTCCTTGCCGATATCGTATGAGCATCTCCAAACTACATTGTTATTTGGAAAAGACACTCTTGGACTTGATGAGGTTATTGCTACACTCCTATCCCATGAGTCGATGCGGAGGAAGGAGAGCGAGAGGATGTCGGAGGATCGTGCCATGGTTGCATCCTCCGGTAGTCAAGCTAGAGGGCGGACAACGGAAAGGCAAAATGGGTCCAAGCCAAGAGGGCGATCACACTCACGAGGTGGTGAGTTGCCGGCCGTTGACAAAAGAAAATGCTACTTTTGTAACGAAGAAGGCCATATATTGAAGTTTTGCCCAAAACTCAAAGCGAAGATAGATGAAGAGAAGGAAAAATCCAAAGTGGCGGTTGTTGAGAGCTCCGTCGAAAATGAAGGTGATTTGCTCACGGTGACTTCGGAAGGTATGGAGAATTTTGATTGGGTTATGGATTCCGGTTGTTCATTTCATATGTGTTCAAATAGAAAATATTTTTGTTCGTATGAGGCTTGTGATGGAAGTACCATTAGGATGGCAAACAACACGGTGAATAAGGTTGTTGGCATGGGTACGGTACGATTTCGAATGGCCGATGGAAGGTTTGTAAGGTTGACCGGAGTCCGACATGTGCCGGGGTTAAGAAAAAATTTAATTTCTTTGGGAATGTTACATTCAAAGGGTTGTAGTTTTGCGACAAGGGATGATGTTCTTGAGGTTTTCAAGAATGATAAAGTGGTGTTGCAAGGAAAATTGGCGGGCCATCTTTACAAACTTCAAGGTCGAGTTGAAGTGTGGCGTGCAAATGGTGGATACCGAGCAAGAAAAAATTATGGGCGTCGGGTTACCCAAGTATGGCGTGTGAAAGCGCAAACAAGCGAGGCATTATGTGTGGAGAGCAACATTGAGAAGGAAGTGCCTCAATTGTTGGTTTTTGGAAAAGTTGAAGGAAATTTGTGTGCAAGGAAAAGGGTCTCTTTTGCACCAAATTTAGTCTCCGATATTTTCGATTAGGCACCCGAGCGAGGGGGTGTGAGGCGCCCGAGCAAGGGGGTGCGATTTCACATGAGCAAAAGGGGGTATTTGTTGGGTTTTGCCCATGTGATATTGAAAAAGAAAAGAAAAGAAAAGAATTATAGTTGGTCTTTAATTGGTTTGGTGGAGTTAAGCAGTAAAGTGGGTTGGTTGTTTGGTGAATGAGTTTTTCTTGAAATCTCCCTTGTTTGCCGGCTGTGCATGGAATCCATGGATAGTCTCAATAGGCAATTGTGTCAGTGAGCTCTAGATTCTTCTTGGGCATTTGGAGAGTCTTTTTGTGCTAGCCTTTGTCATCCCTATTTATTAGGCTTACTGTGCTGTGCGTGTGTGCCGTGTATGAAAAAGGGAAAAAGGCAGAGAGCATAGTATCAGAGAGAGAAAAATTGTGGGAATATTGTGTGAGTTCGAGGGAGATAAAAATACCGAGAGCTTGAGAGTTAGAGTATGGTATTTTGTATCTCATTGTACTCATTCAATATTAGTGGAAGTTGTTCTCTCTGTGGACGTACCCGAGTTTGGAGAACCAAGTAATCTTGTGTTTTTGTGTAATTGTTTTTTTTTTGTTACGCTTCCGTTACGCGGGAGATCGGATATTTTACCCAACAAAGAATTCATGAACTATATTACGGATTGACTTGGAACAACAAATAAACAAAATAATTGTGAGAACCCATTTGTGACATTAAGTCCCACATCAGGTAGCCCGAGAAAAATTGTGTGGAATATATGGTAAGGCCCACCGATTATTGTATATTTTGATATTAATCTTTTGAGTCACGTCATTAGGTGAATGGTTAGTAGGTCAGTTGGAGCGGGTCGTTACAATTGGTATCAGAGCATAACTCTGGTCTACATCGTGGGAGTCACCTCTAGAATTTAGTACGAGTACACTGATTGTGTTGTACAAAACTCCATGACACACCATGGCCACCAGGGGAAGGTTGTTGGGCCCATGCAACGAGGACATTGCAACCACTTGTGCATAAGTCCCACATCGGCAGCCTGAGAAAAATTGTGTGGAATATAAGGTAAGGCCCACCAGCTACTGTATAATTTGAAGTTAACATTTTGAGCCACGCAATTAAGGTAAATGATTAGTGGGTCAGGGACGGGTCATTACAATAATAACTTACAGCAAGATTACCTCGAGATCCGACTAGGACCGCATATAAATCAGAGCTCGACAATAGTTTAAGTTGTAAACGTGGTAGGTCGAAATCTAATTTGAACACGGAAAGAGATCGACCCTATTTAACAATAAGTCAAATAATGAGTTTTCAAGATTTATTGAAAAGTTGAACGAGTGTTCGTGCTTAGCTTGAATACGCGCGTTCGACAATTTGATGAATGTATACGAACCTAATTAACTCAATAATCAAGAAGCTTAAAACAATTAACTTAGACATGTGCAGGTAAATACTCCAACGAAAAGCTAATGCAAAATAACAATTTCAACCGTGAATACCAACTGCTTTAGTTTTTTTTTTTTTTTCGCAACCAATAACAGATGATATTATAATTTCAACTAAAGATTACATGCATCAAGATGAAAACTCGTCCTTGGATAAAGGACCAAGGAAACCAAGACGGCGGAGATTCATCTCACAAACTATACCCTAAACCAACTAAACCTTTTCCTGCAGAAACAAGAAACAAACCAAAACAACCCAACTGGGAGAAACCATGTCGGAAGAAAAACTCATGGCAAACAACCAGAGAGAAAACCTTCACAAAAGGGAGAAGAATAAGCAAAGGCTTGCAGACCAACAAGAAAATAAATAAAAAAAAAACCTCGTCATCATCATCCACCAACATAGATTTTCAACTCTAGCAACCCAATCATGTACAAAAGCTCTGCACCCATAGCTGCACATTCAAACCACATCACCAGAGACGAGTCACCGACGAACGGCGAATATGATGAAGGAGATCCGACAATAGAGGAACCGGGAAGGCCAAGGCGTCAGGAGGCATGAGAGGAGAATGTGGGTGGAGAGTGATGAAACAAAATAAAACATGATTTCTATTACTTATATAAAACTAAAAATAAAAAAAGACATGATTTCTATAGACTCCTTTAAGAAACAAAATAAAACAATAGGTTAACATGATATTGCTATGACCCCATTTATTATCCCTTGTAAATTAGTATTTTTATTATTTGCTAATTAAAAATATAAGTTGTAAATATGTTTGGTATAGCTTTTTACAAATTTGAATAGAAGTTAAAACTATTTGGTTAAATAAGTTACAGAATGGATAATTAGATCTAAATTATCATTAAGGCTTATATATAGGTAGTTTGAAATCAAAGCGTGTTTGGTCCATCTATAACTTTGTCAAATTTAAATAAGTTAAAAAAGGCTTTAAATTAAAATTAAAATAATCTCAAATTCAAAGTCAAATAAGCTACAGAAATAACATAAGTAATTATCTACAATTGCTATCAAAACACTTTTCGCTGATATTTTAAATAAATAAACAAATAAAATCACTTTGTAAGTGCTTTTAAACGGACTTTTATTTTCTCCCAAAAGGCTATCCCAGATTCCCTCCTACGGGGACTGTCCTCCAATTTGGTTCAGGGTCATTTGTGAGCCTTTTCGAGCCCACAATGATAATGATCAAACCTGTTTTTTTTTTTTTTTTGGAGCTCAAAATTATTGATCATGTAAAAAAAATATGTTGATCGGATACCGTTTGATAGGGTTTTCAACTGCATTAAGATTTAGATAAATGTATTAACATGTAGCAATCAAATGTTGCACAATTTTTTTTACAAGATTTGCATTTGAAAATTACATCCAATGGTATCTAATTAACGTGATTTTTAATTGGTCATTATTGTAGGCTCGAAAATAGTCCACAAATCACAAAGTGAGAACTAGAGCGGAGGGAAAGCGCTTGAGCGAAAGCGTGAAAGCGTGTTTGAAACACACCCCTATCTAATCTACTAAAATTCGTGAGAGCAATGATCGAAAACACGAGCATAGTACAAAAATTATGAGCGAAAGCGCAAAATATTTTAAATGATTATGTGATTAAGGTCCTTCCTATTATTGCTCAAGCTAACCCCCAATTTCTTTTTTCACTTTGCTCTGCTTGGATTGGAATTTGAAATTTTTTTTGAAAAATAGTAAGGGTAATGAGTGGAGAAAGATAGAGAAAGAAATGTTGAAAGTAAAAGAAATCTAGAAGGAATCTAGGGGGAATTTTTTGAAAAATTCTTTTTAAGTTCCAAAGAGAACAAGGCATTTATTTTGGTGAAAAACCAACCCCAAGGTCCAACTTGCCGAGAGGGGCAGAATTGTCAAAGCCCATGGCCCAGTGGGCTCCGCCAAGGCCGCACACCTACCAAACAAATCATCATTATACCCTTCTTTCTTTCTCCCATTACCGTATCCCTCATGGCACATTTTTTTGTCATTTCCACTTCCCCCATTGACCAACGCCCCCCGTTAGCCGCGGAGGATTTGTCTTCCCCCACCCCCGTCATCGTCATCGTCGTCGTCTCCTTCTCCGTCTCAGTCCCCTCCGAAACTTCAACTCGTTTTACAGAGGCGTAAACCCCGTATCGTCAGCGGTGACGTCACTCTCCGCCAATCACGTCGTAATCTTCTTAACCCCCTTTCAATTTCCCCCCTTCTATATTTAAGTAATTTCTCTCTCTAGCTGCTCCTATTCTGTAGAGGGGGGGAAAAAATTCGAAGCTTTTAATGTTTTGAAATAGGTGAGAGAATTAGTCAATTTTTGGACGGTATATGAACTGAATTTGATCTAGGTTTTGGCGGAGCCGAGACAAGGGTATGCTTTTTCTGCTTCTTTAATTTTCCAATTTTAGGGATTTGCTTCTGGTGCTTTAGCTAAGCTTGATTCGCTCCGTGCTTTGATAATTGGTACTATAGAATTTGTGTGATTGAGAGGGGGGGAAATTGGATTTTTCGATTCTCAAGCTGGTTAAAGTTTAAGGCTTTCGTGAAAAATGGATAATAGGAATAAGCATAGTGAGCAATTGGGTGTGAACAAGATGGGGAAAAACATAAGAAAGAGCCCCCTGCACGAACCCAATTTCGTTTCGAACACGAATAGGCAGCATCAGCAACAACCACCTCAGCCTCAATGGAATCGAACCATTATCTCTTATAACGCTTGCTAAACCTAGTAACCAGTCATAGTCTTGTTGTAATATGCATCTCACTGGATTTGTGTTTAATTTGTTTGAAGTTGGTTATTCAAAATCCCTGTGTCATACTTCTGTGATCAATAACCCCATTTTAACCCTACTTTTATTTTGCTTGCTTGTTTGGAGATGTTTACTCGTTTTGGGGATCAAAATCGATAGTTTGTTTAATTTGTTTGAAGTTGGATCAGGGCCTTTGGAACTATTTATTTATTTTTTATCAGAAAAGGCCTTCGGAAATATTGCTTCAACAGCTTTTGAATTTATATACTCATGCCCCTCAAGAAAGTTGGATTTTTGTGCAAATTTTGGCATACTTTTTCTTGACATCTATTTTGTTACTATTTGTTCTCCAAGACCTAATAAACCACATAAATTGGACCACATTGAAGTTACCAAACTGGACCGAAAATGAACTTGTCTTGTTTGATTTCGGTTTTATACATGACTGTTATCCTTTGTCCCTATTTTTGATGGGTTAGAGCTAACTTTCAGTGGTAAGAAGAATTACTCTATGTTTGTAATAGAACCACGTTTTAGTAGGAATTGCTGTTAGACCCTCGTCATAAGAACTTATGAGTGCAGGTGCAGTAACCCCTATTTGAAATGGAAAGTGGGCAGAATATGAATACTTTGGAAACGGAAATCAGTTTTGTAATGGAGCCTCGTAATGAAAGAGACCATGCAAAAAGCAATAATGACATTATGGCCCGTCGTTTGAAGAACCGAGAACGTCAACGAAGATACAGGGAACGAAAGCGTCTTGAAGCTGACATGAAGAAGGCACCTACCATAAACAGCTCAAAGCCACTGCTCTTGGAGATGCATGTGAATAGGATTCCCAACAACTTTGTAACCACTGTTCGTCGTCGGCGAGATTGGAAAAAAGATGCAAGAAGGGCCCATGCAGTTAAGGAACAAGAAGTCAAATTGAATTACGTTGTTGCTGGTTTTACCTCAGCCAATGAAAGCCAATTAACCTTGTTGCCCTCTGGATCTGAAGCAAACCAACCGATACAAGGTGAAAGAAGATTTACTCCTGGCAGAAGACATTGGAAAGCAGATGCAAGGAATAAGAAAAACTGAAGTTGTTGCTGCTCAATTTATTTTACATGGGTAGGGTCGATGTTTTACAGAAAGATGTAAAAATATCAACTGATTGCAGACTAGAAAACAACTAATTTGGTGTGAAGATGCCTAAGGTGGTAATCATCGCTGAACTCATGATGCTTTGGTGAGTGTGGGGAAGCTTCACGAGATGTTAGCGATCTATTCTTTTGATGACTTTCTACTTGCATGTGTGGTTCAGATATGTGGAGGTGGTGAAGAAGTCAACGACAAGAGAAGTCAGGTCTGTGGTTGGGAACCATTAGAGAAAATATAGTGTTGTAAGTTTTGACACGGTGATGCTAGTAGGAGTATTGCACTTTCATGCATGTCCGAAAAGCTCAACATTCCATAACTTAATGTTGTACATTTGCAAACTTAATCTACTGACAGGTTTGTATGTACATAGATATGTTAGAAAGTCGATGATCGACTGATGAACTCTATGACATCCCTTTGCATTTGCATCTTGTTACAATCATTATTCAGAGAAGTGTTTCCCGTTTATTTGCTTGAATAGAAATCCTGGGAGCACTCGCAGTGTGGTGGATGTAGTCATCGATACTCAAGATTACCCCAGCATAACTGTAAAAACAGGGACACGGGGATGAGAAATGGTTGTTAATACTTGTAGTGATGGTTCTTTCTGTGAAAGTCAGAACCAACAGTATTCGTGTTGTCTGTGCTTTCATACTCAGAAAACATTTGGTCCCTGTATCTTCTATGCTTGATCACTATTGTTCAAATCCAAAGCTATATATGTGTTTTAGGCTCTATTTGAAACCTAAGGAAAATGTGTGTCTGTGTGTGTGTGTGTGTGTGTGTGTGTGGGGGGGGGGGGGGGGGGGAGAGAAAGAAAAGAAAAAAAAATCCTTGATGGTTGTTTGGTTCCTAAAGGAAATAAATTAGGAAGGAAAAGTTTTAGGCTCTGTTTGGAACCCAAGAAAAATGGGGGGAACAGAGAAAAATAAAAAAAATTCCTTGATGGTTGGTTGGTTCCTATATTCTAAGAAAAAAGGAAAATAAATTAGGAAATAAAAGTTTAGTTTCTTATTTATATGATTGTTGTCTCTAGAAACAACCAAAACTAATGGAAACTTCTACTTATTTTTAAAGTTAGTATCATAATTCAAAAAACTAACGGGTTGGATTCTTTCTATTTATAATTTGGATTCTTTTTATTTATAGTTCTTACCCTTCACCTTTTCGAAGATATAATGCAACCCCTCAAATAAGTTTTTTAATTTTTGAATTGAACCCCGGTGTGTCCCCATCCATATCTAACTTGGACCCAGGTGTCCCTGCTTAAAATTTACGAAAATTAATTGGAAACACCACAAGGAATGTCCCACATGTGTCTCCGGCGTGCAAAATTAATTGGAAATTCCACATGGCTTGTCCAATGCATGTCTCTAGCGCGCCCGCGTCCAACTCAGACAAGACGATAACTTAGGCGTGTTGATGCTTTACAATTTCTATTGCCCCATATTCTTCTAAAAAAAATAGACACAGAGCATACATCAACATGTAGTCACATTAGTAGTAAAAAAAGAAGAGTACAATAAAAGATAATGGCTCACCACCAAATGGAAGTTTTTTGCAAAAGTAGACAGGCTTGCAAATTTGCAAAAATCTATGGTACGTGAAATATTGTAACCGCGCAGAAATACAACTCCAATTGCAGATTTGTACAAGACATACCCAATTTAAAGGCGTGTAGACCAACAGAGCCTTGACGCGAGGAGCAACTTCCCCAAGTTGACTGAAAATATAACTACCCAAAAATGGAGCTTTTCCAGACTTGGAGCTTCCAAGAAAGAATTTCACCAGATTACCCCCATACTCAAAGGTGGTCAGGTTAGCAGCAGAAAGCCCAATCTCCATTACCTCATAACAATAGGAGTGAACAAACACTTAATCTGGTAACAAAGAAGGCTACACCTCTCCAAATTTGTAGACTCCAGGTCCAAGCAGGAAGAGAGAATTGGCTGCATATCACACAAGAAAATTCTCTTCCAAGGCAGAAGGAGATCCTAATTGACAGTATACTAGTGCCACCATAACTATTCAAGATTTAATATACTATTTTAACAAACGGGTGCGTTAATATATGATAATTATCTGCCCACGTCAAAGTTCATGTTTTCAAAACTCGAAAAATAAAATTACAAAAGGTAAGTCAGATTGATTTTATTTTTCTTTTAACAGCCAGAAGCATGGTCGACCTAGGGGCCTCCTAGGCACTAGGCGGCCACCCATGCCTAGGGTTTAGGTTCTACGCATTGATTAGGTGTTTTGTACATTAGCCGGGGATTAATCGCCTAGTCGGCGGCTCTATTTGTAATTTTAAAAAGTATTAGGGTTACATGTGTGATATTTGGTCAAGTGTCATATTGACAAACACAAAATATATATGATAGTCTTATGTCATGTCTTACTCAAACTTTAGGAGAAGTGAGGAGATATTCTTTTGAAAAGATTAAAAAAAAAAAACCTGACTAATCTCTAGGTCCCGATTTGACTCCCAACTAGTAGGCCTAGGTGCTAATTGCCCTTCTTCCTTCCGACTATACAATCAAAGCATTAGTTTGCAACCATAAGCTATACTAGCATATAAGGCACAAATGATAGAACTACCATAAAAACTCTGAGGAAAATTCTCCTTGAGGAATTCAAGGCAGTCACATACATAGGAAAAGATCTAGGAAACAGTCAACAGCCTTGCTATTTCAACACTGCCTCCTGATTATGACCCAGCAACATAAACACTGCCTTTATACAGCTGCATGTCCAAAAAATAAATAAAACGTGAAAAGATGAACAGACAAACCAATTTCTTTAGTACTCTCTAGCAAAATGTTTACCTTGTACCAGCAAATCCAGCATCTAGCCTTTCTGCGCCTCGAACAGATGAACAAATCACAATACTCACACAAACCAAAAGTAACAATGTCCCCTACATCTCTGCTGCTCTCATCATACATTCTATACTCAATCATTAATTCTTCCTCTGTGGGAGAAGGATGGCCATAATCTACACATGCCCTTAACCCTTCAAGGGTAAACCTCCACCCAAAGGCCTTTGGAGACCCTTCCTCCCAATTGGCATAGACAGAGGATCCGTCCTCAAAATAATCTGATGACTTAGACAAATTGTCCACCCTCCAACAAGAAAGGCATGACATGTCCCTTCCTTGAACTATTTGCAATCTTCTCAATTCAAATTTCCCAACCTGCATGAATAAAACAACTATATCATCAATTGAGGGTGGAATAAAAAATGAACAACATAATAAATTGGCAGCAAGATTACCTCGACTTCCGGTCAGGACCTGAAATCGTCCTTAGGTTTTAATATTCAGGCGCAAATGATGGCTGCACCTATAGCCACAGTTGATGGTTTGAAAACATCAACTCCACCTCCTTCCCGAAAATCTCTAGAAAACATTTCCCTAATCCTTGTTTATTAGCTTCATTACCCTCTTCCAACAAAATAAAGTCAACTGCCCCAACCGGAAATTTACACCTCTTCAACAATTTAGCAACCAACATCCTAAGATTTAATAACAACACAAGTTCATTTGAATTTTTTGGAAGATGGAATTAGGGCAATGATTGTTGGTTTAGGCGAAGTTGAAAGTAACGAAGATGAAAGTAGAGGAGATGAGGTGTTGGGAATCGAGTTTGAAGGCAGGGCCATTGGGCTTAGTAGAGTATTCCCGGTGAAAGTTGATTCAACACGCTTTATTTTTCCTGATTTCAATCGAAATTAGGAATTGCAATGTACAATTGTTGTTCCTCTGAGTCTGAACGATGATGATAGATGTAAAGTGAGGACAAGTGCAATATCTGTCGGATTTACCAACCCTATAGTGGTTAATGAACCATTAGCCATTGCAGTCGGGTTTAGGTTTGGTTATCAAGCTGTTTTTTCTGACATATTCAAACAGAAAGTTGTTCTTTTAGTTGATTTTGGTAGAAGAACCACTGTATCATTAGTGTCCTTTTGGTATCACGGAGTTGATGTTTTGGGATTATTGTTTGATGAAGATGAAGTAGACGAAGAGAGTGCAATTTTGTTCACCCTCTTTAAAAGAGGGTAAACATTACCCTCATTCCTATTGGTAGAAATAGTGTGAATTCAACCATAAAATGATGTCATGCTTACCAAAAAGTGTATTGCATATTGCATAGGTGAGACCTACACCATTTCAACCAATAAGAGGGTGAGTACTGTTCACCCTTTTTTAAGGAGGGTGAACAAAATTGCACTCCCTCCATCTACTCATCTTCATCAAACAATGATCCCAAAACATCAACTCCATGATACCAAAAGGACACTAATGATACATTGGTTCTTCTACCAAAATCGATCAGAAGACCAACTTTCCGTTTGGATATATCAGAAAAAACAGCTTGATAACCAAACCTAAACCCAACTGCAATGGCTAATGGCTAATGGTTCATTAACCAATATAGGATTGGTAAATCCGACAAATATTGTACTTGTCCTCACTTACACCTGTCAGAGGAACAACAATCGTACATTGCAATTCCTAATTTCAATCTTCGATCGAAATCAGGAAAGATAAAGCGTGTTGAATCAACTTTTAACGGGATTACTCTACTAAGCCCAATGGCCCTACCTTCAAACTCGATTCCCAACACCTCATCTCCACCACTACTTTCATCTTCGCTACTTTCAACTTCACCTACACCAACAATCATTGCCCTAATTCCATCATTACTGATTCCAAAAAATTCAAATGAACCTGTCCCATCCAAAATTGCCTAACCAAAAACAATAAGGAATTATAAAAACAAATCTCATTCAAATCAAAAATTACGGAAATACATGTAAATCAGAACAAAACAACTAACCGTCAGGAGGGAGTGATTGTGATTCCTCCTTTGTATCATCTGGATCTGCAGGTAGTTCCATAGCTCGTCCCGCACTGGTCAGCCGGGCGAATTGGGGGGTTGATTCGATCGGGAACTTCTCTCCGTTTTTCTCCATCCTTGAAAACGTCTTCTACTGGGGTTTTGAAGTTTGAGCGCGAAATGAAATGAACGAGGTGATCGGATTCGGAGTTCTTTATGGGGTCTTTATATACCCAACCCAAGAAGTTTCAATTTTCAATTTTCCCAAAAAATGGGCAATCGGCAATCAAATCGTGACCCTTACCAACACAAGCTTCTAGCTCAATGGTTATTGCCTAAAGGCTCCCTTCAAGGAGGCAAGCGTTCAACGGTTCAAGCCTCATAACATGCGCTTTGGATGTGAGCCCATTTATTTTATTTTTTTAAGAAGAGTTAGGTTCTAACCATTGAAAATCATAGTCCTGTTTATATTTTATTTTATAGTATGTGTTTTAGACTCTGTTTGAAACCTAAGGAAAATGGAAAAAAAATAAAGAAAAATATTTAAAAATAATAATAATTTTGATGGTTGTTTGGTTCCTATTTTAAGGAAACGGAAATAAATTAGGAAGGAAAGTTTTAAGCTTTGTTTGGAACCTAAGGAAAATGAGAGAAAAGAAAGAAAAATAAAAAAATAATAGTAGTTGTTTGGTTCCTATTCTAAGGAAAAGGAAAATAAATTAGGAAGTAAAAGTTTAGTTTTTTTTTTTTTTTTATATGAATGATTGTCTCTAGAAACAACCAAAACTAATGGAAACTACTACTTATTTTTAAAAAAAAATAGTATCATAATTCAGAAAAATATCGGGTTGGATTCTTTTTATTTATAATTCTTTCGACAATATCCTTTTCGACAATATAATCCAACCCCTCAAATAAGTTTTTATAAAAAAATTTAATCGAACCCCGGTGTGTCCCCATCCATATCTAACTTGGACCCGGAATGTCCCTTGTGTGTCCCTGCTTAAAAATTACGAAAATTAATTGGAAACACCACAAGGAATGTCGCATATGTGTCCCCAGCATGCAAAATTAATTGGAAACACCACATGACCTGTCCAATGCTTGTCTCTGGCACGTCTAAACACAGACAAGACGATAACTTAGGCGTGTTGATGCTTTATAATTTCTATTGCCCCATATTCTTCTACAAAAAAAAAATTAAGAGAGAGCATACATCAAAATGTGGACAGGCTTGCAAATTTGCAAATGTCTATGGTACGTGAAATATTGTAACCGCACGAAAATACAACTCCAATTGCAGATTTTACAAGACAAACCCAATTTAAAGGTGTGTAGACCAAGATAGCCCTGACATGAGGAGCAACTTCCCCAAGCTGAATGAAAATATGGACCCGGCTTGGACTGCAGGAAGCCCATATAGTTGTATTATCGCCGTTCATCTTTGTATTCAACGGTCCAGATTTTTAAAAAAAAAATTCCGGGGAAAAGTAAAAGCTATTTTTTAAATCCCGACCATTAAAAACACCATCCGACAGTTGCAAACGCTCTCACCGCACCTCTACAGTCCAAAGACAATCCTACAATCTGACTACATTTTGATGTACGGTCTCCGTCTACATTTTACCGTCGCTACCCAAAAGTGGCGCTTTTCCAGACTTGGAGCTTCCAAGAAAGAGAATTTAACCAGATTACCCCATACTCAAAGGTGGTAGAGTTAGCAGCAGAAAGCCCAATCTCCATTATCTCATAACAATAGAATACCGCCAAGGAGGTCAAACGGAGGAGTGAACAAACACTTAATTAATCTGGTAACAAGAAGGCTACACCACTCCAAATTTATATAGACTCCAGGTTCAAGCAGGAAAGAGAGAATTGTGAGGGTTATCACTTTGGGTTAAAGGTACATATCATTTAACTTGAGAGTAAACTAGGGAGCTAAAACGATCATTTAAATCGGAGCCAAAACGATCATTTAAATCGGGTCCGAGGACATATGATTGCAAAAACAACTGCTTCAGCATGGACACTTTACTGCGAGGGAGTAGATGACAAGGAAACAAATCCATCAACCTGTCTCACAAGAAAATTCTCCTCCAAGGCAGAAGGAGATCCTAATTGTCAGTATCCTAGTGCCAACATAATTGTTCAAGATTTAATCTACTATTTCAACAAACGGGTACCTGATAATTATCTGCCCACGCCAAAGTTCAGGTTGAGCTCAAGCTCGAAAAATAAAATTACAAAAAGGTAAGTCGGATTGCTTTTATATTTTTTCTTTTCATAGCCGGAAGCATGGTTTTTTAACCCTATGTACCCGGCCAATGCAAAATTATCACTGCGTTTTTTGAGGTGGCTCTTTCCCGCAATATGTTGGCTAACACATCAGATTTCATCTTTGGATACAGATCTGAATACAATGCACGAGACTCAATTCCTTGGCGAATTTCTGCTTCAGTATTGACTACCATTCGTTCAAGCATGACAGCATATTCCACCATCTGCATAAGAAACCCAATCTGAGCCTCGGTTCCGTAAAATCCGCCGACGTCAACTTCCTTCAGATGGTTATGTTTGCTTTCTCGAAACTCATAAGTGTTGGATCCAAATCTAGGAGGGTTTCCCTACAATAACAAGAGTAGCCATTATAAAGCTTGTCATAGAGATTATACAGGTTAATATTTGACAATAGAATCAACAGATCAATGCAAAACTTTTAGCCATATCCTCAATGACCTTGGACTAGGGAGTTGATAAATGTCACATTTGGATTGTGGACAGACAGACTCATATACCGTACGAGTCATGTACCTCTTTATGTTCACCATTTTTTTAATGACAGTTGTTGACGTAATCAACCTAACAAATTCCATTTCTGCTCGAGTCTAACACCTAACCAATTTAAAAGAAGAAAAGGATTAGAAAAGAAGCCGCCAAACGATTCGAGGCTCGAGTTTAACGCCTACTGAAACTTAAAAGAAGAAAAGATTAGAAGACTGAATCACCTACTGAATAATGAATATAAGAGAACAAAAGGTTTAGAAGACTGAATCACCTACTGAATTTATTAGACAATTTCTTCTTCTTGATGCTCCCTATTTTTCTTTTCCTTCTCGCTTTTTCTCTGGTGAACTTTTTTGGAGTTTTCTAAAAACAAGGAATTAATCGGCGATTAATCGATGATTAATCATTGGCAGAGCCTATCCTATTAGGTCCGACTAACGATTAATCACTAATTACTAATTAATAATTGCCGATTAATCCGACTAATCGCTCGAAGGTGGCTGACCGCCTAACTAGCGCCGAGCGACTTTTAGAACATTGTTTTTTTGTACGGGATGCTAGACTTTCATACACATTTTTTGCCTTTTCCTACAATGAATCAAAATCTGGGCGACGGATTTCAGTTTCATTAAAAAAAAAAAAAGGTGAAAGTACATAAACACCCCCTCAACTATCACTATTTTTCGTAAACACCCCCTCACATTTAAAAGCGCCCATGGAGACCCCCTCAACTACTGCCATTACCCAAGTGAACCCCTTCCGTCTAAGAACCGTTTGCTGAGACGTCACATGTTAGTAATTTGGGCCTTTTTTGGACAAAAGTGCCCTTTGATAGCTATATACATCTTCTTCTCTCTCTTTGACAGCTATATACTTCTTCTTCCTCTCCCTCTCTCTCTCTCCCTTGATGAAGCTCCTCCAGCAGGTCCCACTCCTTCAGCCCGTCGGCCTCCACCATCTCCTCCATCGACCGCTTGAAGTCCGCGTACGGGTCCATCGCCACCAGCACGTTGCCACCGCTGCTACTGCTGCTTTCTTCTTTCTCAGGACAAATTTGCACATGACCGGTTGTTTTCAGCTCCCCAAGAATCAAACTTGTCTCCCCCGGCTCAAAAAATAGCCACTCCGCCGTCCGCAACCCACTGATCACGGCCTAGACCAGGTCTCCGCCGCCGAGATCCTCTAGCTCTGTTGCGGTGTCATAGGCGGAGTTCATGGTCTTGAAGACGTCGCCGCCGGGGGCTCGGAAAGAGAGGGTTTTGTGGGCTCCACACGATGGCCACTACCAAGAAGTGGGGGCGGCGGCGGCGTTAACGGTGGTGGTTGAGTCTTCTTCTGTGGTTTTGAAGAGAAATGAGAATTTCATTTTCTTACCCATTAATTGAGTTCTTGTGCTTTGATTGGGAGGGTTTTTTTTTTCTTTTTCTTTTCTTCTAATGGGGAAATGTGTGTTGAATGTTGTTGTATTGGAAATGTAATTTGAATGGAATGGGATCAATTTGTTTCCCTATTTGGTTGGGAATGGGGGAATAGTTTCTTATGGAGGCATTAATGGGGGAGGAGTCAGTGTATATTCGTATAATAATAGAAAGGGCATATTTGTCAATTCATTCGTTCCGTTAACGGAATTTATTTATTTTTCGTTTCCAATAGTTGAGGGGGTCTCCATGGGCGCTTTTAAATGTGAGGGGGTGTTTACGAGAAACAGTGATAGTTGAGGGGGTGTTTATGTACTTTCACCTTAAAAAAATTGTGACCTGCAATTTGATAGTTTCCTATATGGCTTTTGGAAAACTACAAAAGCACTTCGATCTCTCTCTCTCTCTATCTTCTGCTCTCTCTCTCTATCCTAGCCCCAGCCGCCTGTTCTAGGGTTTGGGGGGGAGGCCTCCGCCGCCTCCTCCCCCACCGTTCCCCCTCCCTTCTCCTCCATCTCTCCCCCTCTCTTGCCCTCTTCTCCAGTCCCCCAGCCCTCTGTTTTTCTGTTTTCGCCCCTCAGCTCTGCGTTCTGTGTTATGTGGCCGGCGGGAGGGGCTTTAGCTGGTGGCCTCCGTTTCTCTCTCCACCGGGTCTCTCTGGGTTCTCAGATCTGCAGGTTAGCGTTCGGCGGCGGAGGCACTTGGTTTCAGGATGTGGTGCAGCGTGGGGTGGGTGTAATAACAGTGGAGTAGGTGTGGGGGTTGCGGGTTGTTTTCTGGTTTTCCTGTTTTCCTTTCTCCGGCGAGTTCCGGTTGTTTACCGGTCTGGGTTTCCCCCAGATCCGGTGGGTGTCCGGTCTTGGTTTTCCCCAGATCCGGCGGGTGGTGGGTAATAATGGTGGTTTTGTTTTTCGGGTCTGGTTTGGTTGCTGCCTCCGGTCAGTGGTCTGCCCGCCGTGGCTTCGGAGTTGCGTTGGACTGTCAACGGTTACCCTTTCGTGGCCAGAACTCCGCGTGCCAGCGGGAGTTTGCTCTTTGGAGTGGTGTCCTTCCACGGAGGAAAACTCTTTTGAGTTTTTGCTTCGCGGTCTCGCCGGCGATTAGGCTTTTGGATTACTGTATCGGGGAAGACAGATTTCACTGTGCTGCATTGTTCTCTTCGATTAGGGTATTGTTTCTCGAAGGGAATTGTTTGTCTAGATGCATACTCCACGTGTCCCGACCCTATCTCTGAGTATGTGGCGGTGTGAAGAGATCCCTGCTCTTAGGCTTCAATTAGTCCTTTCGGCTATTCCTTTTGTACCCTTTCGTGATTTGATTGAAATCTGTAGATGCCGTATGGCGTTTGTTATTATGAATGACTTTCGAGCAGATCAAAAAAAAAATATATGGCTTTTGGACGTGCCTTGGTGTTAATAACTAGTGAAATTGCGTAGCAAAAAAAAAAATTACAAGTGAAATTCATTTTGCTTATGTTGGACCTTGAATATGCCTATTGCCTATGTTGTATCATATATTTTTTCTCCAAAACAAGAACCCCAGTTTGATGAGCTCGTGCCTAGGCACTATAGACCTTTGGCCCAACAGTCCCCATCTCGCCTTTAATACGATTCCATATGTCTGTGCGTTCTTATTGCCAACACATATAAATAAGACACCATCTATATAGTCAACTTACATGTAGTTAATACCTTGGCCACAAAAACATTTGAGAAAACCTTAGCTGGCAAATGTAGCTAAAGCCTAGAGAAGACAAACAGCAAGCCAAATACAGACACGCGCATTTTCCATTACATACTCTTGCAAGTTCCAAATTAATAGGACTTAATATAACCGAGAACGTTAATGGTAACGGACCTAACGGAGACCATATGTGATTTAAAAACATGTCCCATGGGAATAACTGACCTTTCATCATGATTTCTAAAAGCACGGACACAGCATGAAAATTCTAAAAACATGTGAAAATAACTGATTTTTGTCTCTAGAAACAACGGAAACTTCTAAAAATTAGTATCAAATTTAAGCAAACTTCGGGCACGATTTTTTCTTTTATGTAATTAAGAGCTTTTTACTTTTTAGATGATATAATCAAATCCCCGAAACAAGTTTTTAACAATTTTCAACTGCCATCCATGTCTAACTTGAGACACGGAGTGTCCCCAGTGTGTCCTGCTTAGAATTGGAAACACTACGTGCCTACGTGTCCAAGGCGTGCAAAATTAATTGGAAACTGTCCAACTCAGTCAAGGCGACCACTTAGGCATGTTGGTGCTTCATAATTTCTGCATCTTAATTACCCTATATTTTTCTTAAAAAAATAAAGAGAGCCATCAGAGTTTGGTAAAGTAGGAAAAAGAGAAGTAGGGTCTTGATCATGGCTCACCACCAAATGGAATTTCTGCAAAAGTGGACAGGCTTGCAGAATTGTAAAAATCTTTTGTACGTGAAATACTGTCAGCGCACAGAAATACAATTCCAGTTGCTTGACCTTGCTGAAGGTGGTTAAGCATTCAGGTATATGCTCTACCTGAAGGAGAATGACAGGCATGAGTGAATGAAATTAAATAGCAAATGACAAAGGCAGCAACATAATCTTTTTTTAACAAGACATACCCAATTTGATGGTGTGTAGACCCAGAGAGCCTTGACATGAGGAACTACTTTCCCAAGTTGACTAAAAATATAACCCAAACTACTGTCCCACTCTACCCAAAAGTGGAGCTTTTCCAGACTTGGAACTTCCAAGAAAGAGAATTTAACCAGATTACCCCCATACTCAAAGGTCATCAGGTTAGCAGCAGAAGGCTCAATCTCCTTTATCTCAGAACAATAGAATACCGCCAAGAACTTCAAACGGAGGAGTGAATAAACACTTAATCTGGTAACAAGAAGGTTACACCACTCTAAATTTAGAGACTCCAGGTTCAAGCAAGATGACAGAATTGTCTGGGTATCACTTTGGGTTAAGGTACATCATACAACTTGAGAGTAACTAGGGAGCCAAAACAATCATTTAAATCAGGTCCGAGGATACATGACTGCAAAAACAACTGCTTCAGCGTCGACACATTACCGTGAGGAAGCAGATGACATGGTAAAATGTAGTACTCCTTGTGTTTGTCCTCAATACATTTCTTAGCAGCATAATGGTGAAGAAAGTGGTAACATGAAAAATGAAGCTTCAGACTTTCCACGCCCAGTTTAACAGCAAAACAAATCCATCGATTTATCTCACAAGAAAATTCTCTTCGAAGAAGGAGATCCTAAATGTCAATAAGCTAGTGCCCACATAGTTATTCAAGATTTGATCAACTATATTAACAAACAGATGCTTCAATCTTTTATAAGTACCTGACTGCAAAAAACAGTGGGAGCCCCCCCCCCCCCTCTTCATCCCGCGTATGCTGGGCCTATCAAAGTCCAGATTTAGTGGGGATGCACTTAGGAATCTCCACTTGGTTGCAAGTACACTTTTTCGAAAAACATCTCTTCTTGTCAAAAATGAGATGATTAGAGACAGAATCTCATCTGGCAACAGATCCATATATGCCACTTCAGCAACATTTTTCTGTATGATAAAATGGTAATGATATTAGCTCTAAGAACCCAGGTCAGATAGGTAATGGTGCTAGCCAGAATTATCAAATCAATACAATTCCTCAAAGGTACTATGGGAAAAGCAAACATCACACTCTACGGAAGTTAAAAAGACAACATCCAACAAAATGTAGAACAAGGAATGCAGACTTGTCACTATCTGTTACCTTCTCAATGCCTAGGCCTCGTTTGATTCAGGGATTAACTACCTGGGATAGGTCTAACTGTACCTAATCTAGAGTTATCCCACGTTTGGTTCCCAAATTAATCCCAGTATTAATTTTATCCCAATATGGGGGGTACTTTATTAACAAAGAAGGGAGTGTTTCCAAAAATATTTCGATGATATTGGGACTGATTTTAAAAAGTATTTTCAGAATTATTTTCTTCAATATTAACATCAGAAAATGTTTTACTAAATCTTTAAAAAAAAAGGGGGAAATTACCCCCTTCAACTATACCTCGGTAACGAGTTGCCCCCTTCATCGTTTAACTCGGACACTTAACCCCCTTCATCTTTTTTCGCGTGACACTTAACCCCATGCCGTTAGTGAGCCGTTAACGGAATTGCTGAAATTACCAATTTACCCTCTTCAGGCTATTTTTGTGGGTGGTGCTAAAAAAAGTTTTTTTTTTTTGTTTTGTTTTTTTTCCTTTGGCTGCCGGTTTGGTTTGCCCTACGCTCATTCGCTTATTTATACAAGAATCTTATTGTGTTAGTGGGTTTTTTAGTTAAATACTATTTTGGTTAATCTTTGATAAAGGAATCGGAAAAAAGAAAAAAAATTGATCAAAGGTTTAAAAAAAAGGCCACTCAAATAAGCAATCAGGAAAATAAAATGTTTTGATAAACACTTTCCAAAACTTTGATTTAGTATTTTAGCCCAAGAAAATAAAGCTCAAGTCAAAATAAAGCTCAAGTCAAGACCAAGACAAAAAAAAACCCAAAAAAGAAGATATTTTGGAAGGAGATGTAAATATGTAATTTCTGGAATAGTTTTAGAATATTTAGATTCTAGAAGATGTTTAGAAAAAGGACATTAATAATGCCACGATGAAGGTTGCATTCTTTTTATTTTTGGAGCTTAACTTATTTGACCCTTTTGGAACTTAATTTAAAATACGTTTAGCCCATTTATTCTTCTTAACATATTTTTGGAGCTTAACTTATTTTGTACCCTTTGGTAACCTAATGTAAAATAAGTTTAGTTCATGCATTTTTCTAAACGGAGAAATAAGTTAAGCTCCAAAATAATTTAAGAAGAGGGTAAATTGGTAATTTCAGCAATTCCGTTAACGGCTCACTAACAGCAGGGGGTTAAGTGTCACGCGAAAAAAGATGAAGGGGGTTAAGTGTCCGAGTTAAACGATGAAGGGGGCAACTCGTTACCGAGGTATAGTTGAAGGGGGCTTACTGTAATTTCCCCAAAAAAAAAAAAAACTATTTTCAAACAATTCGCTTTTTCAGAATGTTCTCTAAAACTATTTTTGTTAAGTTAAGATAGCAAATGGACTTGAATAAGAATGGGCTCTCACACCTCTAAACATAGGAGGTGTTGTGTATTTATATAAAAAACATGATTACGAGGATAACAATTACATGATATAAGATAAGTATGAACTGGGAATTGAAAGCTATCCAAAGAAACTAATAACAGACTGATATACAATAAGTAATTACATCAATGTTTATCCAATATGCCCCCTCAAACTGATGGTGTACGGCTACTGAGCGTCAGTTTGTCGATACCTGGTGGTGGTTCAATTTTTTTAGAAAATTATCAATGCTGAAAGTTTCAGAACATTCTCAGTTTGGGTTTGCGGCAGTGGTGGTTTACTTTGTGGAACAAACTATGGGGTGGTGATTGTGGTGGTCGTGATGATATAATCTTACCAAAAGGAAACAGACCAACACATATATAAGTTGAGTCCTTAAGACTGAGTGGGAAATAAATTCGTAAAACTTAGTCCCACATGCAATTATCTCCCAAAAAGGTTCCGCTGATTGTTTCATATTAAGATGCAGCAAGAACTACGCAACAAATAAGAAGATAAAAAACAAGACACATACATAATGTTTTGGAACTAAAAACAGGTGAATTTTTGACATGACCCATTTTGCAATGGGTAAATTGAGTAGGAGGACATACTACAATAGTTTTTACCATAATAAGGACATAAATATTTTCCTTTAAAGTCTAAAGGACATTATGTCCAAGATTAACAAATAGCCCCCCCAAAGTTGACCGGCGTTGACCAAAGTTGACCGGCGTTGACCAAAGTTGACCGTCGTTGATCAACGTTGACCGGCGTTGACCGGCGTTGACCAATGTTGACCGGCGTTGACTGGCGTTGACCGAGGTTGACCGGCGTTGACCGAGGTTGACCGGTGTTGACCAGCGTTGACCGGCGTTGACCAAAGTTGACCGGCGTTGAAAGTGCCTAAAACCCTAGGGTACCCTATGAAAGTGCCTAAAATCTTAGGGTACCCTATATATGAAAGTGCCTAAAACCCTAAGGTACCCTATGAAAGTGCCTAAACCGCTAAAACCCTATAATAGAAAAATGAACCCTAAAACTCTATAAAAGTGCCTAAAACCGTAGGGTACTCTATGAAAGTGCCTAAAATTTTAGGGTACCCTATATATGAAAGTGCCTAAAACCCTAGGGTACCGTATGAAAGTGCCTAAAACCCTAGGGTACCGTATGAAAGTGCCTAAACCGCTAAAATCCTATAATAGGAAAATGAACCCTAAAACCCTATAAAAGTGCCTAAAACCTTAGGGTACCCTATGAAAGTGTCTAAAATCCTAGGGTACCCTATGAAAGTGCAACAAAATTGAAAAACACAAAAAAAGACAAATTTTGTGTTAGCCAAACAAGGCCCTTGTCTCATTTAAAATCATTTAAATGAAAAAAGACATTTTTTGTGTTAGCCAAACAAGGCCCTTGTCTCATTAAAGGCAATTTGGTCTTTTCACGGACCTTAAACTCTAAAATATTTTCATTAATGGACTTTACACATCACTGAAACTTAAGCTGGACTAAATCTACTTTGGTACCTCTTCTTTTGGACTTTAGACTAATTTGCTGTTTTGCAAATTGACCAACTGCGGAGGAAAAGCTTGAATTGCCATGGGAGAACACAACTTATGAGACTCCTAATCAAACACTGGATATGATTCCAGAAACCAAAGCATCTGTTTTGCCCGGACCTGTATCTGTGCATCTTTTTACCATTTACTTTACAATTATCCAATCCGAAATTAAAAACATCTCCAAAAACAATACCTCAACGGAAGCCTTTTCAATAAACTTGCCGGAACTTATTTCTGCTTCTTCTATTGCCATTTCCCTTTTGAGGGGTCGTAGGTGGTTTTCGGGCATACTGAAAACAGAGTTGCATAAATTCATAAGCAATGAAATGAAAGGATTTTTATTTTCGGGTTGGGCGAGGTAAGTAAGTGAGAAATCTGTTGGGAATAAAAGATTACTTATGATGGAGGTGGACATAAACAGAAGTTAAAATAACTCTAAATGGGCGGCAAACAATATAACTGAAATATCGACCAATTTAACTACAATTTGAAAGATTACTCCACTGATAAGACTAAGAAATGGAGTGTTTTTTTTTTTTTCTCCCTAAGAAACTCGAGGTCGCCGGAAACCCTAGGAACCCTAAAAGAAATATTTTGAAGTGTCAATTTTTTTCCCCTGACAGAATAGAGAGAGAAAGAAAAATACTTCATATCATTGATCGCCATCAAAAGCAACTGTTTTTTTCGAGAAATACTATCAAAAGCAACCATTTGGGACGGATGTAGTATTGTGAATCATACCATCACTTATGAAAGAGACATGAAAATGGATGTGAATGTCCCAGACACGAGGATGCTGCTGGGCGGCATTCTTGTAAAGTGGTGCCAAGCAACCGCTCATATCGGTGCAAAACGGCTTAGATTGTCATCGATCGATGCGACAAAAATCCAAACTGTCGATTACCGAGGTGAATGGCTAGATTGGCACTTTGCACCCGTTTTACACTGGTATCATCCTCCTTAAGAATAAGTGAACATTATCTTTCATCTTATTATATAAAATGGTGTAGATTTCACCCGTACAATATACTTTTTAGTAAACATATCATCACTTTGAGGTGAGATTCCCACCATTTCGACCAAATAAGGAGGAGAGCAATGTCTCTCTAAATGGATGTTGAACAAAACTCAACTCCTAGTACCCATCCATTCCAAGTTCCCATCCACATCCATTGGAATGCGCAAGTCCCCCAATTTATACCAAGTCACGGCTGCCAAATCCTTGATTTCCTCTCCTTCTCCATATGTTGATCTGCCATTCCAATTCGGTTTTGAAACTTTTTACTCCTCCGCCTTATTAGGAATATCCAAAGCTTTCCTTCCCCGACGCGGCGATGCCAATTGGGAAATCTAATGCGAAAATGACGGCCAAGAACGTGTTTTTGATAATTAATATTCGTTAACAACATTTTTAACATTAATAAATATTCTTATCTCGTCCTTAAAAATTAATATTCGCTAAGAACATTTTCAACATTAATAATATTCTTATCTCGTCTTTAATTGGTATTACTTAACAAGGAGGAAGTGCTCTTACAAGAGGGGATTGGACTTGTTCTCTCTCTGGAGGAGGAAAAACAGAGGAGAGTAGATCCAATCCAACAAGGCTGAAGCAAAATAAAGCAGTACTACTTTCTTTCCCCTGTTTATTTATTATTTAAGGTACGGTTTTCATCTCTCTTTACGAAAACTTTGATCTTTGATCTATCCTCTATGTAGAATTGAAACGAAGAAGAACCAGTCTTGTATTTGTCTGAGTCTCAGCAACTCTAAAGATCTGTTTTTTTTTGTTTTTTCCAAGTTGTTTAGTAGGAGTTTAATAATTGTATGATGATATGTTTACTATTTGAGACCTCTCCAAAAATGGGCTATATTCTTTAATTTAGAATATTTTTTATATTAAATATGAATATTATTTGATAGATCTCAATTAATTTTATTAACCAAAGTTATAAAAAAATATTATAGGTTGTGACATATAGACAATTATTTGAGTGGTATAATTAGTAAACAGAACCAACAATTTGGAAAGGATGAAATACTATTTTAAAACGGTAAAAAAAAAAAAAAAAGAACTATTTTAAAGCTTCTGCAATTACTTATGAGAGAATATGTACATTTGGATGTGTTCCAACATTTTGTGGGACTAGATTGATAGAGTAAAAATTGGGGTGACCACATTAGGGATATGTGCATGTGTCGGGGTGGAGATTTTTTTTCCAAAAAAAGTACCTTAAGTTTCAGCTACTTTTCAAAAAAAATAAATAGACTTTGAATAATGATAAAAACACAATTAAACTTGTCATTCCGATAACAAATACACCCTGGCGTCTACAAAAGGCGTTAACCTAGGAAAATTTAAAAAAAAAAAAAACACCTAAACTACAACACACGTAATTTCTCACTAATTCATTTCTCATGATATTATTTGACAAATAATGGATAAAGATAATGGACATGCATTATTATGTGATTGTGTGTATATCCATATCATTATTTAATCATCATTACAATGGGTAGATAAAGGCTTATGTTATTTGAGGAGGATGTCCTCTCTCAATCCATTATAAAAAATTCTATTCTATTACTATCTTACTTATTGGCGTGTACTATAATTTTTGATAGTAAAAAATACTCCAATGTTCTAGATTCTGAAATTTCATTTTACAATTTGACCCTTTATTTTTAGTTAAAAATAACTGGTTATCTTATCTTATATTAGTTAAAAATAACTGGAGTATTAGACAAAGGGATCTTAGTGAAGAGTGTCGTTGAAGCGCCACATGACACCAACATAAAAAATAAAAAAACTTAGATTGTTACCTAATATATATCAGAAGCTATAAATTAGGAAATTTCAAGCAAGTCCCATAATTTAAGGAATCACTCAAGATTTGTAAAGAAAATAATCCATCAGCTAATTTTTAAACTTCAAATACCTATCAATCAATAACTCCTAAAAAAAAAAAAACAATTAATACTGTAGCTAATTTGAATTTTAAAAATTACCCCATAATCTAACGAGTCATCAAGATTTGCAAATAAAAAAATTAATTAGTCAACTTTAAATTCCAAATGCAACTCAAAAAACTTATGGAAAGTAAAATACCCCCACTAAAAAATCGCCGATTCTCTCAACCCCCGTCAAAACTCTCACGTCTCTCAATCCAATTACCTTTTCGGCTTTTCCTGTAAGCCTTCTTTCTTTTTGTTGCTCTTATATATACTGTGTGTGTATATATATAATATAATATATACACTTTGGCTAAGGGCTAGCTATGGTTGTCTTGGTGCAAATAATAGAGGAGTTACAGGAGGAGTATATGATCATTCGAAGTTACAGAATAACCTAACCAACATCAAATGACGCCACCCGAAGATCTTTGCACCAACAAAACCTGCAAGAGGCATGAGATTAGTGGGCGGGTTGAGTGTCGATTGTGATTCATTTCATTCATTATGATGTTTTGTACTCTCTATCATTGTAACCACTTGTTAATAAAATTTTTATTGTTGTTAAAAAAAACCTAAAAGAATAAGAAGTATTTCCAATAACAATTTTGGGTTACACTTTATTGCATTTTTTGACAAATCGTTCACACTAATTCACTACTTGTGGGTAAGTGGAAACAACTTACCATTCTCAACAATAAAAAGTGGTCCATAAATTATTGCTCACTGGAAAACCACCCTAACCTAACTTATTCTATTATTTTGCAAGTTTTTTTTGTCATCAAATTTTTTTTTTTTTTTTGAAATTTTTTGACTTCAAATTTTTCCCAACGTTAGGAATTAGCAAAGTAAAATATTATAGACAAAACTTGAAAAAAGTTCAGAAAAAACCAAAAAAAAAATCCGAAATATGTGGGGGGGTCTTCAAATGAACTTTCCTTAAGCCTCCAGTTATGATTTCAAATTCGTCATAATAATACTCCTAACAATCAAAAATCTTCACAATAGATGCATGCGTAAATTATGAGAATTATACGAGAACTAATAAGTAATCAATTTTCTTTTCATTCGAGATCTGAATTTTCTACATTTTTTTGGAACATGATAGAAATGCATTGATAAACGGATAACAATTATAGAGTTACAAATGACAATAAAACATAACACGGAACAACAAAATAAGCAACGGGTAGGGGCTAGAAAAACAAAAAGAAACGGCCCGTGGTAGTGGTAGCTCCTGTCCAGAACGGGATTCCCCGTGCTGCTGGAAATGTAGAAGAGGACTGCAACATAAACAAAAAGAAACGGCCCGTGATAGCTCCTGTCCAAAATGGGATTCCCCGTGTTGCTGGAAATGTAGAAGAGGACTGCAACGCCCGTTTGGCTAGACAGTGGGCTGGGTGTTGGAGTAAATAAATATGGAGTTGTAGTATTTAGTATACCATCATTCGGAAACCATATAGTAGATTGAACAGAACATATCTACCATTATGACTTAGAACTTAACAAACAGAGATTTCACATTACGATACATTCGTGTTTTGATTGTCGACATGGTATATATCCAGCAGTTCTTACAGAGAATTCATCAATTTTCAAGAACCAGCTCTTAAGTACTTCAAAATACAGGAAACTACAGCTAATTTGTCATTTGGATCCATTCTGCAGTATTGGGATAGTCAAAACAATACACACACTGACCGGAATTACATATGAGGTGAAATGAAATCGAAATCCAATAACCAAAAAGACAACTTGCCCTAGAAAATGTCTCTTACACCCACAGCAATCTACCTTGGTACTCCACATTCTGTAGGACCTTACCATCTGGGGCAAGGGCTTGACGCCTCACTTTGGCCGCCTTAGCATTGTACTTCACTTGTAACCTCGGAAATGGCTGAGGGTGATTTTCCATACCAGATGATGACACGGTTGGCGAAATCTCATCAAGGAACTCATCTGCAACATCTCCGTCTTCATCTATCTTGAGACACCTTGCATACCATTTCAATCCCTGCGTATAAGAAACATAGTTTTTGCTTAACATTATTTAATGAAAAGCTTGTTAAGGGTTGTTATTTCCCCGCTTTGACAAACACAATTCTACACGATTTTCTACTCTTCTGATTCTACTGTTATATCAGCGTTTTACATGGCAGCCTAGAAGCTCCTTCGAACAAAAGCTATTGATGAACAGGAAAAGAGATGAAAAAATCGGACGAGGAATCATTCTCAAACATAACTTGACAAAAGTGAACATTAACTAAAAAACACCAACTACAACTGTAGTGTCACCCTCAAGGAAGGGAGAAATAGGCTCCAAGAGATCAGTAGCGAAGCTAGGATTTAGGATCCGGGGGGCCAAGTAAAAACAATCTTTTGTACGAGGAAAATACAGAGAGAACTCAAAAGAATGTAGGTTTGTTTTGTTTTGAAATGGAAAATTTTAAAGTGACAACAAGGTAGTCACAGCAACCCCAAAATGTTATGAGACTTTGAAAGCCTATTTTCACCTCCCAGTTCAAACTAATTTTATCCCAAAAGGGAGGGGGGGAGAGGGGCTTGGCCACCCCCAGCCACTGAACAGCCCCGCTACTGCAAGAGATAATAAACTGTATGCCTGTTCTGGCTAAATCAGAAGTCACCTAATGAGCATATGTAAGCCCACAAGAAACCTGTCTCCAAAGTCCAAAGATAGGTTTGAGACCTCGCCTAAAGAAAAGTAGGTTTCCATGATCCTGGTCCAGATTCACCCGAGACACTACAACCCTGACACCACTCTCAATAAACAAAGAAGCCACATCCAAAGTGCCGGTTGTGTAGATAATACGTGCCTATGCCCGAGATTCTCAATAATACATACATGATCAACAAGGAAATGACCATTCGTTGGGGATAGTCGATTAACATATCATTCAAGTCTGGTAATGGTTGCAAGTATGTCAGTACTATGGTTCGCAATCTCCATCCAGGGTGGAAAGGGGCGTTATCCCTCCCTCTGTCGCTCTCTCTCCCTCTCTCTTGCACTTGAAGAGCACCTCAACTCTTACCTCTCCACCCACCCACTCTGTGGCTGACATGATACCCAAACAGTGCGTAGCCAGCCAATAACCGACTACCAGTCAACACTATGAGGATTCAAGCATAACTTGAGCATCCTTACAACACACTAAGCCACTAATCACAAACAAACTCCAAATCATGTCTACAAAACCAGGACCTACCAGATAACCTGAGAAGAGCATCGCTCAGCATTCCCAAAGATTTTTGAGACATGAAACATCATCTTCTTAAAGCATGTAATAAATGTAAGCGGCCTTTCATGACCAATGGTTGGCATTATGGCATGTAATATAGTTGTTTCCATTGCATACCTGTACAGTCCTGATCACTGTTCCATTACTTCCATACAGTTTACCTTCACTGGTTAAAAACATCTGTAATTAAATCAGTTTAATCCCTCACCCCTAATTTGCACGTTGCAAAGGTTTGATTTATCCTTTTGCCCACTCTATTTTAACGAGTCTTGATGAAACTCCAAAACGCAAGAGAGCAGGACATGCTTTGCATACACGAACCAAAACATGCTAACTATTGAAAAAAAGACGGAAGCAGAAGACATACCATTGAAATTAACCTCTGTTAAATGTGATGACAGAATCTTCTACGATGCAGATAATAGTCACAACTAGTTTACCGAAAATGTAAAATTTGTTGAAGAAATTAAATGACTATACGAATAACACACAACTTAGTAACCTTCTCACCGGTTATTTCATTAGGTGTCAATAAACAAACTTGAATGAATTGCATCATGATTCCCACTTGTCTCCTTATCTATATTATAAAATAGAGCGATTTTTGTCTACAAATACAAACAAGAGCACCTCTTCAGCGGTCAGATCAAATTTTCAATAGGTTATAGCCATCCAATCAACTCCTTTAATAAATTTATTCTCTCCCTCCCTCTTTCCTTACTTATTAGGCAATGTTGCCTTTTCTGGGGACAGACATTATTTCTTTATTTAACAACATGCCTTTCATTATCAAAACGTTTTCTTCTCCCTATCGTCAATCTTAAACTCTATCATTGTGGTATTGTGCATTGTACATGTCCACTCATCCATCAGAGAACTCTATTCTATTCCTTTGTTCCATCAACTGAGGTAACAATAGAAAAACATTATAGAAACTTTAGTCACAAAAGAATAAACTCAGTTTTTCTCAGTAACAAGTTGTTTCACCTATTTCTTGGATGCATGATTCGAAGTAGTAGTGCTTGATAATTTGTCTCAGTTGTAGTAGGCTTGTAGCATTCCTTTGATTGAAAAGGGGAAAATTAACTCAAGTTATAGCATTCAGCTGCAAGAATCACTTTCAATCTTAAAGAAAATAAGAATCACTTTCAATCTTAAAGAAAATTAGCATTCGTTAATTTACGGTAAGTGGAGTTTTAAAACAATTCAATTTTTTTTTATTAGTTGTTGGTTGAACTATATTGTATACGGGTGTGATATAAGTATTGATTGATCGTGATAGCTGTTAATGAATGGTTGTACATTAGTTAATTAGAAATATCATGCGTATATGCTCCTACTTTTTCAATAGGTGTGGTATTATTTGTTGTGAAACTATTCTTAGAAGAAATTAGTTCAGTTTATCCTATTTGAAGAGAATTTTAAAAAATAAACTATAAAATTTTTCATTTGGGTTTGTCAAGTTGTGATCACTAGAAGGGAAGGAATTTTTTTTTTAAAGTTGTAATAAAAAAGTGTTGCATCGCGTCTTCTTTTTTGTTAATCGACGTGTCGTGTCGTGCCTTTACGCATGGGCAATCACTAGTACATTGATATGTTCCGCTTCTGTTAGCTTTCAAACTTGTTTCTTATTAACTCAGGGTTTGATCGGAGAAAAATTAATAGTGTTGTACAAGGAGCTAGGAATGGAGCCCCTGATAACTTCTCATGAAATACTTAGAACAAGAGCTTACAGTCAATGGCAGAGCTTCAGCCACCGCGTGGCCAAAGGGGACACTTGGCCCCTCAATTTCTCAATATTTTCTTTTGCCTACAAATATAACAGTAAAAGTTCCCTGTAATTTGGCCATCTTAATTTCACATTTGCCCCCTCAATGTTTCCAACCTCTTCTTTTTCCTTTTCTTTTTCAACAAAACCCCAACAATTTGTCTTCTTTAAGTAATTACATTACTGAAAGTCATCCCATGTATATCCCATTCTATCTTCATTGTCACTCCTATTTTCACAAATTTGCTTTCTATTTATGTGTACACAAAAATTATATATCAGCACACCAGTTATAATTACATTCAGATCATCTTTGGTGAAGTGCGTAATGTGCCTGCTAACTTTGGGCTTTTGGAGTTATTTGACAACAGTTCTGGGTCCAAATTCATGAGAGAATGTGTACCGCGTATAACTAAAACCCCTTCATTTGAGAATTGAGAACCTGATGATCAGCTTATGCCATGTCAAATGCAGAAAAGCTCTACGGAAAAGAAGAAATAAGACTACAGAGTATTAGCTCACTTGTAATAGGTCAAAACAGGTTAGAGAAACATCATATACGCATTGGTAACACAGACACGTGACCCGACACGAACACGCCCACACATAAATTTTAAAAAATTGGAGGACACAACACATTGGGGGACATGATTATACTATGATATTACATGAATAAAAGCTACATATATAAGCTGTTATTGTGAATATATAACATCATGTACACCCTATAATAAGTATCATTAAATCATTCACAAAATTATTCCAGCAACAAGCGTTTCATCACTTAGGCATCTTTGTAATCAATAAAACATCATGTCACACAAAAAATAAGACTCCCCCCCCCCACGGCGTTGCGAGTGTCCAGAACTTAGTCACATAATCATTCAAAATGGCCGTCGATCACGCTCTCGATCCATGCACTGATGAATTTTAGCTGTTTGGGAGGTTTTTGAAAGACACTTTCACGCCCTTGCTCTCGCTCCTGCACCCAGCCGCACAATCTGTGACTTAAGTCTGGAGCAATTTTTAGAGTGTCCCCGAACTTTCAGATTTAAGTGTCGGTGTCCGGTAAGTGTTCCAACACTGATACGGGACCTTTGACGTGTCTCTACTACGTACATGATACATTAAGCATCATTTTTGCACTTATCCTGGACACAGTCTATTTGCCTCTCCTGAACTAATCTTCAGGCTCCGCCACCAGTAACTACTGTTCTGAACCCCAACTACTACCATAGCCACTCTAAACTTTCCGTCGATCAGAGCATGAATTATAGCATCTAAATAGAAGTTCCATTTATTGAACCAAACCACCGACGCTAATTGTACAACCAAAATACCAGAATGAAAGAATTGAAGTAAAAATAATAATATCAGCGCGAAAGATTCACCTGGACGCCCCCGTCGCCGACGGCACAGGGAAGGAGAACCGGGCCGAGCTGCAGCCTATCGACGGGCACTTTAACGGCCACGCTAAACCCTTTACGAGGGAGATTGTGGGTTTCTACTGCATCCAAGTCGGCATCATCGACGGCGTCAGCTTCGGCTTCGTCCCTCGCGTCGTGCTCCTCGTCCTTCGCAAACCCTAGAAACCCCGCGATCTTCTTGAAAAACCTCATCCCAATACCAACCCAGTACGCATGTGCAAATCTAGCAGACTGGAAAAGTTGGAAAATATGTGTTGTTTGTTTCTGCTGCTGGTACTGCTGCGATAGCCGGCGGCGGCGGTTGAGTTTTGGGGAAAATGTGAGATGCGGGGAGTGAAGAGGCAGGGGTGGGTTGGAAAGAAAAATAAGCTTTGGTGCAGGAAGCAAGCAGTCTGGGGCCTGATTTGAGGTTTTCTTTAATAAGCTGGAGAAGTTACTTTTGGTATATCCTTTTGGGCGCGGCTATTCGCAGCCACGTAGTTTCTCCTACGGTCCGTTAAAAATTTTCAATTAGACTCGACAGTTAGTTACCGAAATTGAGATATATTTTCAGTATCCAATTACCGAAATATGATATTTTTTTCAACAGCTATTTACCGAAAATGCATGTTTGGTAGTTGTCTACGGAAAATTGAATATATTTTCGACATGTAGTTACCGAAATGTAATCTTATTTTCAACAGCTATTTACCGAAATGTTATATATGATTTTCAACAACCACTTACCGAAATATAGTGGGTTATGCGAGAAAATAGGTAGCTGCGAATAACCGGCCCCAATCTTTTTTGAAAATTGAGTAAACTACACTAGGCTACCCTGTGGTTTGTGGTAATTATAGCGGGATCTGTGTTGGAGATCTTCAAATGACACGGACCTTCCATCTACTTGGAGGTTTTTTCCTCCTCATAGCTGTTTCTAACTATTTTTCTGTGGGTGTGTCAAAGTTGGATTAGGCTCCGTTCCAGAAACCTTCTTAAAAAATAAGCAGCTTATTTCACATTTTCAAACTCAAAAATAATGTAAATGAAAAATAATTTTTCAATTTTTTTTGCATCGTATAAAAGATCTCAATGAGATGTTTCAAACAAGATCCATATTGCATGTTTTTAGATTTCAACAAACTCATAATTTTTGAGCTTGAAATTGCCTTCTTAAAAAATAAGGACCATTTTCCCGTTCTGGAACGGGGCCTTAGTTTCATCCTGTTTAGACGTGGGAATACCTCCTATGAAAATTAGCCCTTGAGTCCAAGTAAACATGTAATTATAATTTATTGATTGGCCCCGTTTGTCATCGTTTATGCTAAGGGTCATAATTTTACTTGCGGGTTCAACCTGCCTGGCCTATCGGGCTTTTGCTTGACCTGATCTTGTCTATCGATGGGCTAGCCCAATTTCTATAGCGATGAGTAGGGCTTGGGCATGTGGGTTGGAGCCTTACCCATCCATTAGTTCGGCTCGAAAGCTTGTCTGTTTACTTGCACCATCATTCTTAATTAAGCTCTCATTTTCAATCTCGTTAAAAAATATAGTTACTTAGGTCTTAAGAAATAATCCTTCTTTGAATAACGGTATTTTATTAGTTGTTTAATCATCTCCCCGTACTAGTTGAAAAAAGAATGACTATATGAGCAACAACTATCTATTGTCTCCCGTCACCATCCCTCGTAGTAGCAAATTGCTTTTTGCTTATTTTTTGCTAGAATTACAACAAAGTAACTTTGATTTTACTTTGTGTGACAAGAGAGTCGCAATTAAAGACCCAAGTCAATAAATTGGTAAATAAAAACAATATTGATCGAGTAAATTCGCTTTTGCTCATGTTAAATGATATTTTCTCAGAGATTGGCTGTATGACTTTGGGATAATGATTGTTTTGAAACTAAATTGAGAGATAGAAACTCATGATCGGTTAATGATTTTCGTAGGGATGTTGTAAATTTTATGTAAATGATTGCTAGAGAAATAAATTAAGAGAAAGATAGATAGCGCAAAGAGAGATGAAACTGGTGTTGTATGGTGGTGCATGACGGCAACACAACGATAGCGGTTGGTAGGTAAAAGTAAAACAAAACTCTACATGGAGAGAAAGACCATGGATGAGACGAATAATTTATTGGCGAGTAAACCTCATGTAAATGGTGAAAATAGAAAATGAGGAGTTAGGCCATCACACAGTGGTATGATCAAAAGCCAATTATTTTTAAAGTTAACAATATTTATGCAAAAGATGACTCACAGTGATGTAATCAAACTTAGCAATATTCTTAGATATAATTAAATTTTAGGTTTTGGATAGCCAAAACTAGCAACATTTTTCAATAATCAAAATTTGTCGACCTCACATCACATAAATTAACTAGTTCCAAAATTTGTATACACAAATGTTTCAATTAGTATTTTATTCTTCTCTTCTTTGCCAACTCTAATCTTCTTCACTTTACCCACAAACTATTTATTTTTCTTTTCCTCCAAAAGTGAGATTTATATCTCTCAATCATCTACCATTCAACTAATCGTCACCGGATTAAGATATTTCACTCTCCTTTCCCGTTTCTATTTCTTCCCCCCAACACACACACAAAAAAAAAACAATATATAATAGGAGTGAAAGAAGTCATTGATTTTTTCTCAAAAATTAAGGGACGAAATTGATATATTTTTGCTAAAAAAAACCGTAAATGAAGAGAAATAAATGGCAGAAAACAGAGAGGAAGGGAGAGAGTGAAATTGTTGTGGACTCTTTTTGGTTATGGACTAGAAGCGACCATTGTGAACCTCAACATTGGTAACCTTAACAACCTCTTAAATGAATAATCAAAAGTTGATAGGTCAACTTTTGGCTATCCATTTTTTACTATATCACTATGGATGGCCTTATCATGTGCGAAACATAGTGTCTGTGCATTTAGAAATTTCATGTTATTGGAATGTTTACTATTATTATTATTTTCATAAATTTTAAATTCCACTAAAATGAAGAGATTATAGAACACACGGATAAAAAACACATAAAACCCCTTTAAAACACTGATAAATATCCATCAAATTCTTAAAACAATTGCCTTCTATATCTATATTATAAAAATGTTAATCATATAAACAAGAGCAATTTTTATAACTGTTATATCACTTTCTGTTAATTTTATAGTCATCAAATCATTTATTTTTTAAAAGATATAGATATAGAGAATATTATTTTAATAAGCCCACACCTCTCTACTCTCACGTTTTAGATAATGTATACATCCATGTAAAGATTGTCTTTTATGATCAAATAGAAAAGTATGTAAATAGATAATAATTGACGTTTTACTGTGATTATAACTTCGCATAGTGAAATTAGGTAGAACAAGTAAATGCGAATTAGGTAGAACAAATAATTTACTGTATTACATTCCCACGTGCCTCGCATCCACTAGTACTAACATCTAGCAACATGAGAGCTCCGTTTGATAACAGTGATATATGGATGAGATTTGCAAGGAGATGAGATTAGGATTAAGATTGGTAATGAGAAGGAATTGATAATGACTATGTTTGTTTGTGATAAGATTAGATGATGAGATTGGATTGATAGAAGAAATTATAATAAGAAAGGATTGGTAATGAGAAGGGGTTGAGATTGAATTATGAATACCAAGTTTCACAGGGTGCGAATACCCCTAAAGTCCGACTTCCTCATCCCATGGAATTCATAATCCGGAGTCATCTGTGTTATCAAACAAAAAATTAATAATCCTAATGGACTATTAATCCAATCATATGGCCGAATCAAGTTATCAAATGGGGCACAGTCCTTACTAATACCAAGGACTCCTTAGTATAACACTGACCTCCCTCGGTGTTTTTGAAAAACACAGGTAAGTCCCCTCAGCATTTCAAATTACATCACCTCCCCAGCATACAACTCTTGACGGGAAAAGTCCTCTGCTCATTTTTTCCCCATCTGCACAACGAGTTCACTATTTTCTTCGTATTTATATATGCACAAGAAAAACAACGACGATCCGCGATGCTCTGAATCCGACCACGAACTCGAGCGCAAAAACCGCGGAATCTGTCCGAGATCTGACCCGATCCGCTCCCGTTTGGTCTCTGGATCTCAAAATCTCTCTCTGCGTCCAGAACAGTGTTCTGAATTCGGATCGGAGACATGCCGGTGGCCGCTTCCGCCGTGTACTTCTTGAACCTCCGCGGCGATGTCCTCATCAACCGCCTCTACCGCGACGACGTCGGGTCAGCTCCTCTCCCTCCCTCCTCCCTCCCTCTCTCTCTCTCTCTCTCTCTCTGGCTATGCGTGTATCACATTTACATGTATCTATAGGTCTACAAGTCTTGAGTCCATTGTTATGTATTAATTCAGTTGTAAGTGTTTATGCTTGAATTTCACGATTTCAGATTCGATTGTGGGGGAAAAAAACTCTAAACATTTTCCTGCTGGGAAAGTTTCATTGGAGATTTTAAAACTTTCGGGGAAAGTAGAATCGGTTCGAGGTCTTGCAGGAGGGAAATGCTTCCCCATCTGTAAAGGGGTGGTTTGGGTACTGGTTAATAGACGTCTGCTAGTTGGGGCTGGAGTGGAGAGGCTTTTACCTCGATATGTTAATGCACACGTGTTAAGGCCTCGTGGTGGTTTGATAGGTGGCGTGTTGGAACGGAACGGAGCTTGGATCGGGTATGATAGGCTGCAAGAGTCCATCATGGTTGCCACGTATCATTGAACGATAATGTTGAACGTGATTGTGGGTAGTTGTAACTTATATTAATGTGGAAGAAATGCCAGACAATTTGAATGGCTGAGATGGTAACCACTTAAGGAGAAGATGGAGCGTAAAACTTGAAAGTAGGGGTTGGAGTGTAAAGAGAATATGTGTATTTGAGAGAATTTGCCTCCAAATATCACCAAATGGCATATAACTTTGTCGTTGATTTTATTTCAGTTGTCATTTAGTTTACTTGCGTCCTTTAGTAGAATCTTTAGTTTCTCTGCAACTTCGTTGGTAGTATGTTTAAATTTTCCTTTCTTAATGTAGCTTCCTTTTATTCCCGTCCCTTTTTATCTGGAGTTCTCATTATCATCTCATCTATTGGTTTAGTTGCTCATTAAAACATGCAGTTTCACAGTGCTTCCTGAATTTACCTATTTTCGCTTGGAAAATCATGAAGTTCGACATATGTCATCATCTGTTCTGCAAATTTGTTAGGGTTGTACTCCATTATTGTAATCCAGTTTTATTGGAAATGCTTGAACCTATACTTCTTATACTGAAGGGTGTTAGCTTTCAGTAGCTTCTGTTAATGGCTTTTGAATAGCAACATAAAGTGTATTGAATTGTCCAGTGAAAAGGCACTGTCCATGGTATTCAGGGTGTGTGCGGGATGATATTTACTTTTCACATAGTAAACAACAATGAAACCCACATGGGGAAGGGTCGATCCTATCGTAAACCAATGTCTTAAGACACTCCACCATACTTGCAAGTTGCACACAGCAATGTTTCATGTAGGGCTGCAAACAAGCTGAGTCGAGCCTAGTTTTGCCTTGCTTGAGCTCGGCTCGCCTGAATATTCTTGGGCTCGAGCTCAAATAAGTTTGCTCGAGCTCGGCTCGCAAATAATTTAGACAGCTTGAGCTCGGCTCACATGGCTTGCCCAAAGCTGGTCGAAGGCGTTTGCACAGCAAGCGTAGAGGAGAGAGGGCTAGATTCTTTGTTTATACTAGTACAGTACTTGTAAGGTCTCATGGCTGGGCGATGTGGGACTAAATTTTTTCCTCTCACAACGTGCAGCCTTCCTCAACACTAGTCTCACATCGGCAAAAGATGTGCAAGGAGTATCCACTCCCCTATAAAACTATGCAGTGGGCCAAGCTGCTGTATGGCTTTCCCACACTATTGGGTAACGCCAACACGTGGCAAGAAACAAAGTTTTTTAACATACATACAATATACATTATTATACATTATACATGTATGGGTATGTATGTGTATATACATATATATTGGCTCTCAAGCTCATACGAGCGGAGCATCAAGTGAATCGAGCTCGGCTCGTTTATGAAACGAGCTGAGAATGATGGCTCGAGCTCACTCGTTTGTTTGACGAACCGAGTTCGAACAAGCCGTTAGCAAGCCGAGTCGTGAGCCGCTCGCGAGCAGCTCTGTGTGTTTGCAGCCCTAGTTTCGTGGACTCTTGTATTGACCAACGGTGCCCATGTCACTGATGGATATGACACAATTTTTGACACGAATGTTATAATTTTCGTGATACGGGGAAAAAGTAGCTCACATGAGCTAGAAAAGAAACATTTCTAGCCTTCCACATGGATGGAAGAGAGCATATTGTTATGGCATACCATACAAATAACAGAAATAGGGGTTTGGAACCCAATGGCCGTGTCCAGGCCAAACTTATGGAACTATCGTAATATCCGGAGATTGAAACGTAGGAAGGCCTGATGATTGGACATGCATTGGCACCCTATATTTGTACCTGTGACCATGTCTCAGTGTCACCTAGATTGATAGCCATGGAGTTTGCACTGGGCTATATGCTTACGTATGGTGGTTTAAATATAGCTGGGATGCAAACTTGGCAATTCTATCCATTTTGGTACACGTTATGGGTGTTTAGCTTCTTGAGTTATATCCTATGAAAACTGCCTATTTGTCCAAAACAGTCATTGAAGAATAAAGACTGGTTCCTTATGGGTGACAGCTTATGTTCTATCATCTATGTGCTGCCACTATCTCCGAAAGTAGAAGATGAAATGCTTTTAGTTTCTTAATCTCTATAATTTCGTGGTATTGTGATGTTGACATTCCAACGAATCTTTATCAGAAATGTTTACTCTTTGGGGAGGGCTGTTTCTGTGTTGTTTTACTATTGTTTGGTCATACGAAAGGAACTACAACTTCTGTGCTTCCATTTGTTTTTCAGTAGCAAGTTATTTCTTGTGCGCATATCAGGTCAGAAATGTGTCTTGTGTTATATTGTGTCTGTAGTTTTTGATCGTTATTTTCCTTGTTATCTTCTTGATTTAGTTTTGTTGATTCTATTTCCCGTCTCCTGAGCTGCATGATATGTGATTTACCATGTCAGTTTATCGCTTAGGGTTATGTTATTTGTCATTATCTGGTTGTTGACTGTAATTGTTCATCCAGGGGAAATATGGTGGATGCCTTTCGAATGCATATAATGCAAACAAAAGAACTTGGTACATGTCCCGTGAGGCAGATCGGAGGATGCTCTTTCTTTTACATGAGAATCAGCAATGTCTACATTGTAATTGTCGTCAGCAGCAATGCTAATGTAGCATGTGCGTTCAAGTTCGTTGTTGAGGTAGTATGCAGTTTTTTGCTGATTATTTTTCCTATTGATGGGCTTATCTTTTTAGCAGTGAGGAGGTAGCTTTGTGCTTTCTCAAGCATCCAACATAATTTTATTTTAGAGCACCAATGTGAATAATTGGATCCTTGTTATGTGTGTTTATGTGGCTATTTATATTTGTTGCACATAGTATGTCTGGTGAGATTTAAAATCGAAGACCATGCTGAACTGTATTCTACTCCTTTTTATTTCCTTAGCAAGGCAAAGGGCACTGTTTGTTGTCTTTGTATTTCCTGTAAAGTTCTTCGTCTTTATTTCCCTTATTGTACACAATTTTGGGTTGAATACATTATAATCATCAAGGACTTGTTGTTGTAATCTGTCTATGTTTGCTTTTATGCAGGCTGTTACACTATTCAAATCGTATTTTGGCGGGGCTTTTGATGAAGATGCTATTCGCAATAATTTTGTCTTGATTTATGAGCTATTGGATGGTATGCAATTTGAAGATTGTCCAGTTTTCCGTGGATTTTAAGTTGCCTGACTAGCTCTTTCCAGTTTTTTGGGAGAACAGCTGCCACTAACCATCTGCATGAATGCTTGGTGCTTTTGTTCAAAATTGCAGAAATCATGGACTTTGGTTATCCCCAAAATCTTTCTCCGGAAATTCTGAAGCTTTACATCACTCAGGAAGGAGTACGCTCACCGTTCTCATCCAAGGTTATTGTTTTAACTTTTCTGTCTTAGTCATTCCCCTGGACCAGCTTTAGACACTTGTTTGCTATGGAGCATGGGTACCGGTACGGGTACGGGAAACGGCAAAATCCCAAAAAAGTAGGGTACGGGTACGGGTACGGCGAATATATATATATATAATTTTTTTTCTATTTTTTATTGCATAAAAATGAAATATAAACCCATTTTACCAACAAAAAGCAAAATCAATACAAATATACATATCTACTGCATATCTACTAGTATTCAGAATTTCAGATACATATATGCATATACATTACACATTCATATATTCGTGTGTGTGTGTGTGTATATATATATATATATATATAGAGAGAGAGAGAGAGAGAGAGAGAGAGATTATTCCGATCGATAAAAAATATATGTATATATATATATATAGAGAGAGAGAGAGAGAGAGAGAGAGAGAGCTTTTTTTTTTTTTTTTTTTTTCTGATTTGGAGCCCTAGATTGATCTCCAAGATTTCTGCCGTGTAATTGTTTTTATAAATGACAAATAAATTACACAATAAGCCCACATTTTATAATTATTTACAAAAAATCCCAGAAATTTTGAAAAAATTTCATTTTGGGCTAAAACGTACCCTTGCCGTACCTAAAATTGCCAAAAGTACCCGATACAATTTTGCCGTACCCGGTAAGTTTTTGCCGTACTTGTACCCGGTATGCGTACGGGGACATTTCCGGAGTACCCGTGCTTCATAGCTTGTTTGTTACCAACATTGGAAGTCTATTCCATTTGTGAAAGCGGGATGTGTAGTCTTCTTTTTGTGTGACTATTACACAGAAGATTTGACTGACTTGTTGATGTAATATGAAAATATAGCCTGCAGATAAGCCAGTCCCGAATGCAACTTTACAAGTCACAGGGGCTGTTGGATGGCGAAGAGAGGGTCTTGTTTACAAAAAGAATGAGGTAATGTCATTTTGCTGTAATGCTCTGTATCTCTTTTCTTGTGTTATGGCCATCCTGCTGAGTTGTAGCTCTTATCTCCTAACAGGTGTTTCTGGATATTGTGGAGAGTGTGAATCTTCTTATGTCCTCAAAAGGTGTGAATGGCTATATGGCAGTATTTTGGTTGATGTACTCCTACTTTGGTTGCTTATAAATGTTTGGTCATTATAGGTAGTGTTTTGCGATGTGATGTGACTGGGAAAATTCTGATGAAGTGCTTTCTTTCTGGAATGCCTGATTTGAAGTTGGGTTTAAACGATAAAATTGGCCTTGAGAAAGAGTCACAACTTAAGTCACGTCCCACTAAGAGGTAACTTCCAAGGGCTTACAATTTTTCGCTCCCATCTTGTTTTCGCTTGTCTGTAAACATCTTGGACATATAGTTCCTTACATCCTTTGAGGAACTTGTAGAAACTAGACGTGCTGACACGTATGTTCCTTTGCATAATTTTTGCTATTCAATGGTATTTTTCTTCCTAACGGCATCCTTTCATCAAATTCTAGGAGCTATGGTCTCTTATCATTTCATTTGCCATGTAATGGTTTACATGGTTCTGTATCTGAGTTTATTGAAGGATTGGCCGAATCCGCCACCCTGCCTTAGGTGGTGTAAATAGATGCTGACAGTTCTTTAAACTGTTAGGGATGGTGATTAGGTGGAGTACTTGTCATTGACCATTTGAAATTGTTGCTTTTAAGATGGGGGAGTGTTCTCTTCTAATTCACTTGCAGTATCTTTCTGTCTGTGTCATTTTTAGGTGCTTGAGATTTCGCTCCATCTTGTGTATGAACAGCATTTTCATGGATTTCACCCCATCGCTTTTACTTGATTGATCTGTATTTTCTCTCAAAAACTTTCTTCTTTTCCGGAATCGTAGTTCTATCATTCCTCATTACTACATTTTTCGTTCATGAGTTCTTGGCTTCCAGATTTTTTTCATACATATGGATACCACATTTTGCTTATACGTGCTGTATAAGAATGAAAATTCCTTGGTGAGAACATTGGACAACAATTTGGAATTTTAACCCTTTTGTCCTTTCATTTTTTTTTCCCCCGATTAACTTTTTGTAGAATCATTCTACAAACCATACGATTATCTATGATACCCTTTTTCCCAAAAGAAGTGGGTGGAGGAGCAGCTCTACTTTATGTCTTGTAAACGTAAAATACATAGACGTTTCAATAATTCTCTAAATGCGGAAGAAAGAAAAAGAAAGAGAGGAGGGGGTGACTCCCCCACATTCAACGTATAAATCCATAGAGTTTTACCTCCAGAACATTCCAGTCATAGTGTCCACCTGTTGTACCAACTTTTTGCCTTGTTGACACAATTTTCATTGACAACCCTGTGACCAAACCCTCATCAATGCTCTGAGGAATCTGTTTCATAATTTATGGATGTTCCTTTGCTGCAAAAGTGTATGCTTAAGTCGAACCAAATGCCTTACTGTTTTACATTTTTGGGAAACTTTATCCTCAATCATCTCTTGAGAGGGTTTTTGCGAAGTTTAGTTCAGATGTTGGATGAAAATGTTTCATTTATGTGAATATGCAGTTTATAAAGACTAAAATTAGTTTTGCTTAAATTACTTTGTTTGGCTAATAATGCTATTTTGATTTGCATATCTGTTTGATAGTTTTCTTATGCCTCCACTGTTACACAATCATTGATCATGCTACCTTGTGCAGCGGGAAAACTATTGAGCTCGATGATGTGACTTTCCATCAATGCGTAAACCTGACAAGGTTCAACTCAGAAAAGACTGTTAGTTTCGTGCCACCAGATGGTGAATTTGAATTGATGAAGTAAGCTTACAGGTTTTCCAATGAAATATTTCGGTTATTCATAGCTCTTGTAAATATCTTGCATTAGCAATAGCATGTTGACTGTTAGAGCTTGTTCCTCATTTGTTAATTACAACCTCCAATTGTTCTTGAGTTGGATGCTTTGACATTGACTTTTCTTTTGCTTCTTTTCCTTCCTTTGTTTATCACATAGGCTTTTTTCCACTCTTCATACTATTGCAAAGTTTTGCATGCCTATTATTGCGATGAACTTGTGAAATATGGATGTGTTGCAATTGTGTACTTATCGTGTTAAGCATAAGTCAGTAAAACTTCCTCCATGTTTTGTTAATATTGTATCAACGAGGTCAGAAATGAATCTTGCTTGGATTAGATATCAATGTTCTAAAAGTCGCTCGGCGCTAGTTGGGCGGTCAGCCACCTTAAAGCGATTAATCGGATTAATCGGTGCATATTAATTGGTAATCGGCGATTAATCGTTACTTGGACTTAATCGGATAGGCCCCGCTAGCTATTAATCGGTGATTAATCGCCAATTAATTCCTTGTTTTAGAACACTATTAGATATTGCCATTGGCATTCTCAGTTGTTAAGTTATTGCACCACCAACACTTTTTACTCAAGTGTTACTGATGCGTTAATGTGCCTCTGTTTAAAATTACCAGCTCTTTCTCTTTTCAAAGAGCATACCCTCATTATGAAATTTCTGTAGCTCTATGGAAGTAGGGCAAAAATGGGACCCTGTTTCTCAAGCAGGACTTGGAGAGGGTTAGTGTGCCATAAACATTTTAGTTTATGATTGATGCAGGATGGTCTTTAAGTCTTCCGTTTAATCCCGAACCAAGGTAACCATGCTGGAACTCTGATGCTAGGTGAAATCTAGGCACCCATAGAGAGACTTATAGTTTCTGTAAGTGGATTTTCAATACTTATGCACACTGGCTTTTCCCTGCTCACCATTCTGTGCTGCCCATGGTTTTGGAATTTAAGCATTTGGTTATCGAGTTCGCAGCTACAAGGAACTATTGTCAGGTGCTTGGAATGTACATTAATGAAACATTGTACCTTGATTTGGATAACTTCTACGCATCCCCTAGCGAGTATTTGGTTAATTCTTTGTTGAGCTTTTTTTTCTTTTCTTTTATGTATTACCATTTTGTTCTGTCATACATGTAATAGCAATCTTATTAACTGTCATTTCTGTTTTCCCTATTGCATATCATTTTTATGCAGCCCATATTACTAGCTTGGTGGTACCTGTATCAGCTCTCATAGTGTACAAATGTTATGTACAATTTGCTCCAAGTTTTTTACTGTATACATCTTTTCCTCAGGTATCGTATTACTGAGGGTGTAAATCTACCATTCCGGGTGTTGCCAACAATCAAGGAACTCGGCCGAACACGCATGGAAGTAAATGTTAAGGTTTGTTGTCTCAATTTTGAAGCTATGCATGTTTTAGTTGGTGAATTCCATTTAAATTTCACATGAATTTCAATTTCAGGTAAAGAGTGTGTTTGGTGCAAAGACTTTTGCACTTGGAGTTGTTGTTAAGATTCCCGTACCAAAACAAACGGCAAAAACAAGTTTCCAAGTGACGTCAGGTCGAGCTAAATACAATGCTGCTATTGATTGCTTGGTCTGGAAGTGAGTATTTGAGGTTACTAACTATTGAGTTCTGTTTTGTGGTGCTGGCATAGTTTCAAGTTGGATGTTAAATATCTGTTCTGAATCTTCTGATGGAAACATGTGCTTTGTGATAACTGTTTGTCACAATTAATACTCGAGTCAATTTTTGTTATCTCTGATTTGCTTGAAGGGACTGCTTGGCTGAAATATGTTATAGGTATGTTTGTGGGTAATAAGGTTGCACTGTTGGAGCTTTGTTCTTGTTGAAAAAGAAATAAAGGAAAATGTTCGACCTTTGTGTGGGAGTTCCTTGCCTGATACTATCTTGGAACCTGGGCTCACCTTGAACTCTCAGGAGCCGCTATAATAGGTGGCTAAAATCTTGGAGAGGAGAAAAGTTGAAGCTTGTTGATGCATTACGAGCATAAAGCAGCAGCGCTTACACAGAATATAAATTCGTAGTTACTATTTTATTTCTCTGATAATGTGAAGTTTGGAGTATGAACTACAGTATATTTTTGGAAATGCTTTAATACCAACATTGTCATGGACTTGTCAAATGTTCTTTGCATTAAGCACGTCTTCTACTTTCAGTATTTGTTACAGAACATTATTTATCTAATGTAAATATGTAATATAGGTAATATGCTTTGCATGCGTGTGATTTTGTAGTTGTCAAAGGATGTGAAATTCTCCTTAGATAATCCCTTGATACTGTTATAAATATGAAAGGCAAGGAGGGTACTTTAGGAGTTGCCATTGGATTATGGGGTGTTAAACAGGCAGACATGTCAGCATTGTGTAGATTTTGATGGATAGTATGGCTAGGGAGGTAAACTTTTGCTCGATTGGTCCTGTTGATGCATAGCAGCAGAAAATGTTAATCAGCTCCTCTTACTGGGTCTCACAAGGTTCCTGTGGATCACCAGCTGTTGATATGCTTTTAGTATCCAATTAATAGATGAGGTTTGAGAAGACCTCGAAGTTCTAAGTTTTCAACCTTTCTCAGAATTTACTACAAAGCTGGTTTTCCATGTTCCAATTGAGAAAAGCTCTCCTGCTTTTTGAACCTTCTCAGAATTTACTACAAAGCTGGTTTTCCATGTTCCAATTGAGAAAAGCTCTCCTGCTTTTTGAACACCAGTTGCAGCTGAAACCTTGTTCACCAAACCAGAATATTAGTTGTGTTTATAATGTCGATGCACGTCAAATGCTAGAATTTCAAAACATGTACTGGTAAACTTTGTTTGGCTGATTGCTTGGTTAATACTAAATACTCTTCTGTGTATGAATAGTTTTTATTTTATTTTAAATTTTATATATTAGAAGGATCTATTGGGTTCTGTCATTGTTGTTACTGTAAATATTAAACTAAAATAATGCTCTTGTTTGAAATTTTTAGTGGTAGTTGTTTCATCCAGTTTTTTGTGATATTGTAGGATAAGGAAATTTCCTGGACAAACCGAGACAACCTTGAGCGCAGAAGTAGAGTTGATTTCCACGATGACAGAAAAGAAGTCTGCGACTAGACCACCAATCCAGATGGAATTCCAGGTGCTTAAAGATGTTTCCAACCCTTTTCTGTTACACTGATTGTGTTTTTCTGCACCTTTGTCATGGAATTGAATAGATGGGCGTTGATAATGCACTGAGGTCAATTTAGACAGCTAACGCAGCTAAGGGCTCTTGCCAAAGGAAAGCCGAGAACCTTTTTTCTTTTTGGTGTGGTTTAAGAAAAAGAGAGCAACGAGAATGCACAATTAAAGACAAAAAGTATGCTGTAACAAAACTGAGCAAGTCAAATATACATGCCAGTATCTCATTCACACTCTGGTCAACATAACACCAAAGCTACCGTGCGTGCCTTCTTATTGGATCCGAAGCCCATATAATCAATCAAAAACCTTTGAGAACAAGTGGAAGTGGTCCCCAATCAACATCCACCAACCAAGTAGACTGTACCATAGAGCCCTAACATCATCCTGCTTACATATGATATAACTCACCACTGACAGAGTTAATGAAAATTAGGCCTTCTCTTTTGTACCTTACTATTGCTATGAATCTTCTTGAGGCCCTCAATTGTGAGTAGTCCAAATTACTTATCAAAGGTATAGTGTCCCAAGAATACACCATCAGGAGTGGAGGGACACTGATTCAATATTAGCCTTACAATCACAGTGATTTCAGAGAAATTGAAATCCAAAAAACAGGACCACAACCTGACAAGACTTTGTTCCTCTTCGATATGCCAGACAAGGGTACTTGAGAATTCTGCACCGAACAGGGCTGACTTCTTTCTTACCGATTTGTAAAGGGTTGTGTTTATGACTCTGTGGCACCTAAACCCGCTAAAGATGGTGACCCTCCTATGTTTATTCCCATTCTGTGGCACCCACAAACATCAAGGTACAGAACCAAGTCACTGCCACTTGATTACAATGGTGGTAAAATAGAAATAAGGTGCATGGTTACTTGTCAAACACATGTATGCTAGTGTGGGGCCGTGTTATTTATTTGTTTTTTCCTTGTTTATTTGCACTTGGCAGAAATCCCTATTTGACTTCCGTCTGTAGTCATCTCCAGTGATCTACGACTTCCAATGATAGGAAACCTTTTTCTGATCAAATTTGTGACCATAGAAATGATGAAAATATATTTCAATTATCATGCTTTAGATTTAAAATCCATATTGACTTTACAGTATTCACCAAAGACCAGGCTTCCACTGGACGATAACTAAAATTTATGCTTTTGCAGGTTCCTATGTTTACGGCATCTGGATTGCGTGTCCGTTTTCTCAAGGTATACTGATTTACATTGTGTGGACTTTGATTTTGTGTATACAAGAATGCATTTGTTTACCCTAAGTCTACAGGTGTGGGAGAAGAGTGGGTACAACACAGTCGAGTGGGTCCGTTACATTACCAAAGCCGGTTCCTATGAGATTAGGTGCTAGAAACAGTCGGCAGCCATAAAATTTCTTGGTGGAGAGGGGGAAAGCATTCGCTGTTGTGTATCTTGGTAGAAGGCACTATTGCATGCATGCGTTTGCTTTGGAAACGGGGTTTAACGGCGGCTTCTGCAAAGTTGCAGCTTCGGATGGATCTGTTTCTTGTGTTGTTCGGGAGGCTTTTACATCTTCTGATAGATTTGTATCCATAGGAATTGCTTTGGAGTCGAAACAGTGATTCTGATTATTGTGTTGTAAAGGATAGTCCTCCATTAGGACTAGTAAAGCGTGGCTTTTATTTTTGTCTTCCGACACTTGTGATCATCAGATTGTGTGTTTTATTTGAAGAGTTTCTTTTGACAAAATTGATGATGCTTTATACGTACACCATTGGATTTGGACCGGTTGCGGGTACGAAAACAGTTTTCTATATAGACGGAAAAGGCCATATAATAGGTCTCCATTGCGGCAGAGGGCTTAAATTCACTGATTTTAAGTTCAAGTTTTGGTCAAACAGATCACAAGACTGGTTGATAACTTCTTTTTGGTAAACTAGGTGCACTGAGTAAATTTATGAGTCGTAGAAGGGTCTATGGTAGGGAACCCGTTAAGAGTCTTTGCAAAGTTACGAGTTAATATAGATTGGAGCAACATACAAGGCATAGCTACACATGTCGGCGCATTTGTTTCCTTCTCGGTAGACATGATGAATCTTCTCTTTGTTTCCTTCTCTGTAGACATGATCAATCTTCTCTACTCCTGGCTGCTTCATCAGGAATCTGCAATTAGGGACAAGATTACTTTGATTGTGTCGTGACTGATCTGAACCCATGGTTTATGATTAGATGGATAGCTGCCAAAGCATCCATTTCCACTCAAAATGGGTGCCAAATGCTTGTCAATCCAATCTCTGCATCGCCCACATTGATCTGTGAAAACAAACTACCCACTTTCCATTTGCATCACAGATTAGGCCACCACTTGTGGCTTGACTGATTGATAAATTAATCATCTCATCCATTGAACATAATATAAAAGAAATAATACATTTTTTCTAGAAAAGTAATTTTGGCACTCCATATTTAGCCATCGGCACTCAACTTTTTATTTTTATCCTATGTGAAATTATTAAATTACCCTTTATTTTGTTAGTGTTTATCCACTTTAAAAGATTCTCCGTATTGTTGTAATTTCAAATCGGAAAAAGACAAAAAATGGAGTGTCAATGGATAAAAGTGGAGTGCCAAAATCAATTTTCTTTTCTTTTTAAATCATTTTATTTTGGTTATCTATATTCTTTTGTTCACATTTTCATTTTTAAAACTCTTTTAATGAAGTTCTTATCCTGTCATGTTTGGGACTCTGGGCTTGTACTTTTCCTAATAGTGTAAAAATAAATATATCAGCCATTTTTTGAGTTTAAAAAAAAAAAAAAAAAACCCCTTTGCCAAACAGCCCCTAATAAGCGCAGCATTTTCCTCTCGAATTTCGTTTTCTCAGGTGACGTGTTTCAGCTGGTACTTGCAGCCCTACAAACATCCAACTCCACTCCAAGTAGCATAGCATCATCAATCAATGAACTCAAACGTATCCTCTGAACCCTAGATTCCTAAAAACCCTCCATCTCTCCCAATTCCCTCTCTCTCTCTCTCTCTCTCTCTCTCTATCTATGTATATATAGTAGGTTTCAAGTAGACACCAGTCCCAAAACCAACTCCCATTCCCAATGGACTTAAGAGAACCACTACCACCACACCACCACCACCACCACCCACAACCGCCGCCGGGCATGATGGCGGGCCCACCACCAAACTCATATAACACTCCCAATTTACCCAACAACAACAATACCATTAACGCTAACTCTCCCATGTTGCAAAACCCTAGGTTCCCTTTCAATTCCGGGGGACCAAAGCCCATGGAGTCCATGAACTTGCAATACGGCGACGGATCACACCTGGTACCGCCGCCGCCGCCACCGTCTGGGTTCAGCATTGAGTCGGGGAAGAAGAAGCGGGGCCGGCCGAGGAAGTACTCGCCCGACAGCAACATTGCGCTCGGGCTGGCCCCCTCTCCTTCCCCTGTAACCCCATTAACCGCCGCCTCGCCCTTGGCCGTGGTGGGCCACGGGGATTCCGGCGGTGGCCCGGCGTCCTCGGACCCCTCCCAGGCGAAGCGGAGCAGGGGGCGGCCGCCTGGGTCGGGAAAGAAACAATTGGATGCCTTAGGTATTCGTACGCTGTCTTTCTACTTGAGTTCACAGAATCACAATAAGTGTGTAACTTCTTTGGCAAATTGATTTCTTGTTTGGTTTGCAGGATCGTTCGGGGTTAGTTTTACGCCGCATGTTATATTGGTCAAAGCGGGGGAGGTAATGAACTTGAAATATTGGTAGTTGTTACATAGGGGAAGATTTAGTAACTTCTTAGTGACATTAAGTCACCAGCCATGAGCTGATTTATAAGTAGAGGCTTCAGTTATTGCAAGACCTTTGAATTGGGTAGGTTTGGAAATATAATAATTGGCCAAGTGACATTAAATTTAATTAGTTTTCATTTTTTGAATAAGTGAACGATAAATCAGGTTATGGATGATCGTATTGAACAGCGATGGCATTAACTCTGATTATGATTGAGAGCAATTCTGGCTACGCACTCGACCTGTGTAATATACAAGACAAATATTGGATGGGGCTTTCATATTCTTTTCATGATTTGCATAAAGTACTTCAGTGGTCTTTAGGTTAGAGAATAAGCAGTTCATTCAATGTAGATTTTACAAAGCGTTAGTGAGGTAATTAACACCTCTTCAAATCTACCTTGCTGCTTATGAACAATCATGTTTAACACATTGATGAGCTTTGTGCTATACTGCTATGTTTGAATGGAAGCTATTTCCCTTTGTGGATGTATTTTGTAACTATTTGAAAAATAAAGGAAAAGGAGAAGCAAAATAAATCTTTTGAACAGGTTTCCGATGGTACCTGAGGACTTTTATCATTGTGGCATTTCCTTTTTACTTTACCGTCAAACCTCTCAACCATATGGTCCTTTTTGTTTTTTGTTGGTTTTTTTCCTGGGGTGTGGGGGGCTTTGGGCTGTTATAGCTGATGGTAAGTGTTGTAGTGTGGAATTATGGTTTATTTTTTCTTGCTTACGAATTTTTGTTAATGTTCAACTCATGTAGTCATGTGTGTTGTTATTTTGTAACATTGATTGTAGTTACCTTTGTTTTATGTGTTCCAGGACATAGCATCACAGATCATGGCTTTTTCACAGCAAGGACCACGTACTGTTTGTATTCTGTCCGCTAATGGTGCTGTCAGCAATATCACCCTTCGCCAGCCAGCAATGTCTGGTGGCACTGTGACATACGAGGTTTGTAATGAGTGGGCTATGCATGCTGCTTTTGCTTTGTCATTAAGTTAAATATTGAGAAGGAATCTAAGTCACATTACTAGCTCAAAATACCCACTGTTCTCTTACTGAAATTGCGGGGGTGACGAATTGAAGGGGAATTCGAATTCGATGCAAGACCTGAGTTATGTCTATGTGCGAAGTTGAAAACAAAAATGGCTTTTAGCTGCTAGAAGCACATCTGTCAAACTCCCCTTGGCAAAACTCAAACCACACAGCTTTGATGAGGACAGCTTGCACAGGCAACGTGGGCAACAGTAGGATTTTTGTAGATTGAAAGACTCTTTAACCTCTAACTATTGAACGATGTGGGGCTAGAAGATAAAGGACAAAATGGCCAACTGCTTATGATTTTCCTTTCAAATGGTGAGATCTAGATTCTAAGAAAGATCAAGTGTACATCTACATATATACACGCTTTACGATGATCTTGCTCTCAAAATACTTTTATGAGCCATGCTCTTGCACCTTCGCGCTCTCGCATCCATACTCGCTCCCGTGTTATGTGGCCTAGGTAAGAATGCAGGAAGTCCTTTATGCCTGCCTAGTGTATGCATATCCGCTGGAATAAGGAGCGTGACGTCACAGAATTTGTTTATGCGATCTGTCTGGATAGGCATCTCCATTGAACACGGGCTTTTTTCCAGAATGTGGAGAATGAGTCGTTTTTGGGTAGCGGGGTTCATGCTGACCTTTTTGTATTCTTTCAGTGTTCTTTGCTTTTAACTTTTGGAGAGCATGGAGAAAACATGCCAATAGTTGTGGTATATGAAGAACCGACACCTCTAAAAGTCAAGGTATCACAGTGTCAGACACGGGGACACCGCGGGGATACGTACGGGACACGCCACATGGCGTGTTCCCATAATTTAATTTGAATTTTTGGCGGGGACACCGCGGGGACACGGCTGGGGACACCGTGGGGACACGGCAGGGGCCAAACTGTAATTTTTAAAAAAAATTTAGGGACCAAACTGTAATTTTTGAAAAAATTGGGGGTCAAACTGTAATTTTTTAAAATAAAATTTGGGGCCAAATTATAAATTTTTTAAAATTTCTAGGTGCTAAACTATAATTATTTATTTATTTATATATATAATTAATTAATTAATTATACACGTGGCGTGTCCCCCGCCGTGTCCGTGTTCCCATTTTTTTAGAATTCCCGTGTCCCGGTGTCGGTTTCGTGTCCGTGTCCGTGTCCGTGTCGGTGCATCATAGGTTGTGGTCTTGCACACCACTTATACAGTTTATGCAGAGAAAAAAAAAAAAGCTCAAACAAAGTGATGCATCCCTCCGTAGTACTTGGAATACCTAGTACCGTATGCTGATCCAGACTTGGTTCAAATCGGATATTAGTTTTTTTTTTTTTATTGGTTCAAACTTGATGCTTTGTTCGCTTGAAAATGGCATTTGAAGAGAGCAAATCAATGTGGCTAAATAATGAGGCAGTATCGTAGGATCTGACTTTTCATTGGAAGGGGAAACTGGCTTGGAATGAACCTCCATGTGAGAGCCTTATGTGAAGTTTGGTTCACTTAGCAGCCTAAGATCTATCATTTTTCTTTTCCACTACTTTCTTTTCAGTCACACTATTTTTTGTCTGTATTCTAAAGAACAGATAAGGTGAAATCTGATTAGCCTCTATACAAAATTCGTATATGTATTCGAATGCTAAGATTATTAGATAATAAGATTCGGAGAAGTGTATGTGAAGTGATTTGGTTGACATAGTGGGAAAACAATGGTAGAGTCTTTGTAGACGAGGAAGAAGACTTTGATAGGCTTTGTGATAAAATTTTCTACTTGACATCATTTTGGGCTTCATTTCTCCTATGTTACATGGACTCGGGTGCGAGTATCGGGTGCGGGTGCGAGTCCAAGAGTCGGACCTTCCTAAACTTAAATCTTAGGATACGTGGATATGTGTCCCCAACTCGGGTACGGGTACGGGGACACGTCCTGAACTCTTTTTAGTATTATATAATGCATAATTTTCCAAGATTATGTTCTGTAAACTATGTTTACAAATGCAGTTAAACAAGAAAGGGTTAAGAAAATTATGTTTTTGCTATTTTCCTATTTCTTGTCTTTGTGAAATACTGGAAATATCGTTTTTCTAGTTAATTTGATAGTCCTTTTCTGTAAGTATCTTAACAGTTAGAGGATCCGAGTGTCCAAAAGGATACGAGTGTCGGACACATCGACACGGATACTTGAGCCAAAATCAAGGATCCATGTAACATAGCATTTCTCCTCACATTGAGGGAATTCCATTCCAGGTATCATTAATTTGATTTTAACCTCGTCCATGTTTAGATGCATGTATTCTATCACGAGAATGTGGTTTTGGTTATAGAGCAAGATTTCTACCACCTCAGATGAGATCTGATTCTTTTCCTCTGAAGTTCGCTCTATCAATCACTAGCTTACTAATCTCGCTACCAGGTATATGCAAAGCCTGAAGGATGTTAGACCTGTAGTGATCAACATTTCCTTTTCATGCATGTCTTACTAGTACCGGTGACTAGATCCTTCAGACTAGCACTATTGCTTGGTTAGCAACCTGATATGGACTGTTCCAAATGTATAAAGTACTTATGTCGGGCACTCAACAATCGGATAAGTGTATGGATTCGTGTCTGACATATTTGGATGGACATTCACCTAGCCAGCATTTTGTATAATTCAAGTTTGTCCTGAAATAGGGACAAACCTCCTGCATTGTGCATAAAATGCTGAGGCACATTGTAGACACCATTCACTGAGAAAATGACAGATCTGTACGAAGGAATATGATTATTTTGCCGTGTCCCTGTGTACAAGCTATATAACATATTTGTAGCGAAGTATATTGATATCTTGGCGTGTCCCCGTGTCAGAGATGGAATTAGATGAATCTAACACTAAGACACATACCACCCAACACTCGTTGAAGGCAATCAAGATATCAGTGTCGTTTGAGTAAGTTTATTGATTATTTTAGCGTATTTAACTTCAAATTGATTGGAAGTAGTGGTAGGCCCTTATTTCGTTACAATAGTAGGTTGTCACAGAGGTTCACTTCCAGGTTGTGCCTTGTGGTTGGTGGAAGTCCTAAATTAATTTTGCTTATGAACCTTGGGTACAGATCCAAAAAAACCTTGGGTAGGAGAAGTCCTCTACATTTGGTTTGCTGCTGTGGGGGAATCATGATTTTGGTTTAGGGGGTGCCACATTTTAAAAAGTTCAAGTCATGAGAAAAAGTTAAAATGTAGCACTAAAATTCCTAAGAAAAAATACAAATGGTTTTGATTCAAGCTTCGCTGAAGTATATATAAAAAACAAAAATAAAATTTTTTAAACACAACCACCTAGCAAAATAATACTGGACGTTTTTTTAAGTCATGAAACATTGGCTATGAACATGCAGTAAATCTAAATTCAACATAATAGAAATTCTGAACTTATTTGATTAGAATCAAAATAAAAAGCCATACTAGAAATTCTGAACTTATTTGATTAGAATCAAAATAAAAAGCCATACTTATTAGGTTAGACCCTAAATCAAAACGTTACAGGTTTACTGAAATTATTAAAAATTTAAAAATGATTTTGAGCCTTGTATGGGATGTGTCAATATAGCAAAAACTTAGGGCATTTGTGTGTAGATACGCCAAACATGTGGAGGCAAAAACAGGGGTTGCCTGGCACCCCAACCCTAGCTTTGTGGGATGGGTCCAGATCTTCGGTCAATATCTTCCCTGTAAATATCTTGTCAACCTTTTAATAAGAGCAGAATACCTCATTTAATGAGCTTATCTAAGGGTTAAACCGCGGCCACGTTGCCAATTGTAAGAGATAATGGCGACAAAGTTGTTTTCATGTAATGGAAACTTAAAACGGTAGGAGCTCCCATCTCTCTCTCTCTCTCTGATGCAATTTTCAAGAGCTTAGAGCCCCCTCTGCCCTCTTCTTCTCTCCACCATCTCATTCTCTGGAGTCTTTCGATGAGACGCAATCATCGGCGGCCGTTAGATGGCTCAAAGATGAGGTGGCGGTGGTTATGATTTGGAAACTTGTTAGTACCCACAATGTTTGATGGTGAGGCACTGCTAGCAAACCATTCAACGGCAGCCGTTTTCGTTGTTTTTGTTGATTGGGTTCATTTTTAACTCTCTTTCCTCTCTCTGCTCTCTATCTTCCCATGGAATTAACCATGAATGTATTAGTATTGGACTATAGAAGACTTAGACGTAGTGTCGATAACAATAACCGAGATTGTATTGGCATAAAACTTCATTTTTCCCTGTATTTTCTTCCCAACACTTACAATTCTCAAGAAAATGAAGTGCGGGATCCTGTTTCACTGGCACTGATTTTGGATGATAGATCATTACTGAAATTGGAGAGGAATGACAGTGGATAAAGAGGTGGTGATGTCCGCTGATTCAACTTTTTTTTCCCTTGTGATCTGCTATTCAACTGGTTCAGCTTGATAAACTATAGTGAGAGAGAGGGACAGTGGGCCCTTTGCGGTGGGGTAAAATTTGATGTTGCGGTACGCCCAAAACGTAGTCGTCGTTCCATTTATCTGCTAGAACTCAGGACGTGGCTTCATATTATTCTTCAGATAACCTCATTAATGAGGTGTCTTGCTCATGTTAAAAGATGGACAAGCTATTGGGAGCGGACCTGAATCCTTCTGGGATGGTGTGAAGGATACTGATAACTAGCTGGTAATTGAGATCAAGCTCATGTTTTGGGTACTGTAAAGTAGATTGACGTAGGCAGCCTCTCAGGCACGGAGCTAGACATTGGCCAGTGGGGTCATAAGAAATCATGCATTATTATCTTTCCTAATAGTGGAAACATAATTGGTATTAACAGTTGTAAATAGAAATCATATACACATTGAGAAGATATAAAATTGATTTAAAACAACACTTCATGATTTTTCAAATTTCACAAAAGCTGCATGAAAGGGTCATTTGTCATGCAAAAAATAAAGATATTTTTTTTATAATAAACCTGGAAGGTATCATGACTTCTTCAAATTTGTATAGTAGTAACATTTTCTTTTAGTAGCTAGTTGGAATGATGGGGGCAATTCTCTACTTAAGTATTGGTTGGAAATTGGAATAATATCACTATTTTAATTGGTCAAATGTAGTAATTAAGTTACAAAGCTGTATCAACAATGGGGATTTTAGAAAATTGAGTCCCATAGCTCCCTCCTCCCCTGCGGCCGCTCCTCTCCACTGGATGTTTAATACATAACATAAGTTATGAACGTGCAGTAAAAAGAAAAGTTTACTGCGTTTTCTTCTTTCGTTCTTTAGCCAACTCAGAATACTTCATCTAGTTTCAAAAGGGAAGTACAGTCTTTCCCTTGTTCTCCTTTTGTGGAACCCTCTTCCTATGGATGCTTCTACTGCAACATATTATCTATGGCACCTCATATGTCGCCAGCTTACATTTGTATATTTGATTTGCAATCCGGTGCTAAGGTGGTGGTAAGCTCTAATTTCTGCAAAACTCAGTTTGTTTGTAAATCCATAGATGCCCTTTGTTGTCTGATTATTGGTAATAATGGTGACAATTTTCTCTGCAGGGCCGATTTGAAATTATCTCTTTGTCAGGTTCTTTCTTCCTATCAGAAAGTAATGGTAGCCGCAGCAGAACAGGTGGTCTTAGTGTGTCCTTGGCAGGGTCAGATGGACGAGTTTTAGGTGGTGGAGTTGCAGGAATGCTTGTGGCAGCAACACCAGTACAGGTACTGGTTCTGTTACCATATGCCACTTTCCCTCTATTTTGTGTTACTATGTGTTTTCCATGAAATCTTATCCACATGTGCCTATGTCCACTTGATATGACAAAGGGTATAGGGGTGTGGGAGGTCCTATTCCATCCCCCATACGGGCCATACCTAATTGAAGACTTTGATTTGTGATAATATGCCTAAAGGCACTCCATTACGCAACCATTGGCTGGAAGTGATCTCATCCGTCGTAGCAAAATGTATTTTTTGGGACCCACACCGTCTTGAATTGTCTTGACATTTTGATGAAGCTCATAGTTGTGGTAGGATAAAAGAAAATTCTAGATTCTCAGTGTTGGGTCATAGTAATTTCTTTTTGTTTTCCCTCCTCTCTTGTCAACGTTTAAGCTCTTCTTAAGCGATAACTCCTTTGGTTGGAATTCAAAACAATTAACATGTTAAATTTTTTCTAAGATGTCCACGTATCTGAACCCAACATTAAGTACATATCCGTAAATTTGCAATCTCGACTTTATGCGGTTTGGTGCATGGACACACCCACACCCAATACTCATAACCCACGCGGCCACGCCATATGGATTCCTACAAATGTCTGATGCTTTAGGAGATGAGGATCTAATCAGATGATGTCTTTATCCCAAGTCTGAAAACTTGTTTGATGCACTACCAGGTTATTGTTGGTAGCTTCATTGCAGATGGAAAGAAATCAAAATCCGGGCCACCCTCAGCACCAATGTCCAATATGTTGAACTTCAGTGAACCAGTTGCTGCGGAAAGTCCTCCCTCCCAAGGACACTCAAGTGAGTCGTCTGATGAGAATGGTGGCAGTCCTTTTAATAGGGTCTCAGGCTCTTATAATAATGCTAGCCAACCCGTTCATAATACTATGCCCGTGTACTCAAATATGGGCTGGGGAAACTCAATGTGAAGATGGTTTCCGGTTCATGGTACTTTGCTTCTGTTCAGATGACCGGCTTAGTTGATGCCCTGTATGGGAGGTTTAGAGGTTGATTTGCAGATGCTAACCAGCAATTACATGAGCCCTTCTCTCTTTCTTGTGGTTGACCCGAGTTTCTCTTATTTAGCATTTACATTGTGAGTTGGATCTCATTTTCTTTGTTTTTGTTTTACAATCGGAGTGAAACATTGGCTAATTCGACCAAAGCCGAGGGCGCATGATTTCTTCAACATATACATGTTTCTTAGGTTCGACTATCTATCTCAGTTAGTTTCGGCTATGTATCTCAGTTTCTTAGTTTGAGCAATTTATTTCAGTTTGTGTGATTCTGGGCTTTATGTCAATGTTGGCGAAATTGTAGTCTTAGAGGCTAGACACTATGATTTCAGGTGATTATTAGATGGTAATTTGCCAACTATTTTATGGGAATGGTGGGCCAAGATAAGAACCATTGTAAGATCAGCACCGTTGATGGGCACTTTACCATTTTCCCTGTCACTCACTTTTGCAAGAGCTTTGGCCATCCCTTTAGGCTGTGTTTGGTATACGTGCTTGTGGAAGAATTTATTTATCATGAGAAACGAAAATGGTTGGGAGACCACAAAGAATGAATTTGATCGTTTCATGTTATGTTTTCATTTTCCTCAGTAAATCTCTGCACAAATTCTTCATCCAAACGCAACCTTAGAAATGTGCATCAGAGTAGATGTCTTGACCTTGTCCATGAAAAATGTATGATATAACCCCAAAGGCTAATGGATTTGGACCCTTTCATTTTTGGGTGTTAAACGTCAAACTTAGCTTTCCATCAACTTTCACGTTATTATGAGTTTAATGACTTATTTAATTGGGGTAGGATTTGTATCCTCTCTACTTATGGTTGAAATAGGTAGATTTCCATTTCAATGCAAGAAATAAATGTTGAAAAGTACCCCCTGACAATTTCCAATATGCAACTCATCCGAAAGAGGTCACAACAATGACCCAAAAAATGACCCATGGAGTGGTTGTATCCTCTTAGTACATTTCTACAAGGGAGGATTCGGAGTTTGAGTTCATGGAAAAACATCGAATATTCGGTTACTTACTATCTCTATTATCGTCTCACACGAGAGAGGAAAAAAAAAATTAGCTTTCTGATTTTGTGGGACTGCTATATAAAGCTTTCTTGGCCAGAAAAATAGCTTATCTGATTTTGTTTCTCATTCCTTTCTTCCCAGCTCCGTTCAGTTGTTGAGAAAGTTGCATGGAAAATTGGTTCCCAGAAAAAGTGAAGTGAGGTGAAGTAAAAGAAAAAGAAAATTATTTTCCTGTGAGTGTTCATTTGACAAAAGAATTTTGCAAGAAAAATTAAGGTTTAGTTATTCATTTGCCAGGAAAAAGAAACTTTCGGGAAAATTTTGTGAGTGTTTACTCATTTTCCTTTTCCGCGACGCAAAATCCTGTGTGTTTTGCAGGATCACTTTTGCAGGGAAGTAATTCCAGTAGGAAAACTTAAATTGGTAAGTCCTAGAATTTTCCTGCCAACTGAACACTAGAAAAGTTATGAGAAAATTGATTTTCTCATCATTTCCTGTACTTTCCTGGCAACTGAACGGAGCCTTAATTGTGACATCAAGCCAATACAAATTCATTTTGTTCCGTAAACATAAAATTATACCGAATTAAGGTTTACCCCATATAACTTTGATCCTAACTGATTTTTCAAAACTCCAACAAATTGGAGAAATTAGCATTGAATTTTGCGCTAGTAAAAAAGAGATGCTAAAAAATTAATGGCATCAATATGTAGAAATTAAAACTCAGAAATAAAAAAATTGTAAGGTTTATTAGTCAAACCCCCTTCCAGTGCAAGGGCAACATAAAAATATCTCTTTGCGTGCCTTTTTGATAGATTTAGGCCTTTATTCCTATCCTATCCGACTAAGTGGGAAATGATACGGTATCCACTCGCCATTTGGGGGCACCGTAATTTTTTGCATAACTGACCATTACAGGCATAACCAAGATCAGAGATGTGTATAACCTAAACTTTACAAAGGCATAACCCCCAAAATTCTAAAAAATTCTGGAGATGTTGGGAGTTATGCCTTTATAAGACCTTGGTTATACATATCACTGGCTTTTTTCATGCTTATGATGATCGATTATGTCAAAAATTACGGTGTCCCCAAAATAGCTGAGAACACCATAGCATCCTCCTAATTTTAAAACCCTTTAAAAGGTTACAAGAATAGACTCGTGATCCAACAACGTGTATTTGGTGGAACTTAGAGATGTTGGTTGTCTCTAGACCTGGGTAACGAGTCGTGTCGAGTTGTGTTCGTGTCGTGTCAGTCGGGTTCGTGTCACAAATCTCCCAACCCTAACCCGACCCATTTAGAATTCGTGTTTCTCGAGTCGTGTCATTTTCGTGTCAGAAATGCTCAACCCTAACCCGTTAACTTCGTGTCCTGTTCGTGTCGTGTTATCGTGTCTGTTGTCTAACTCTATATAGAATTATAGATATACCATATATTATGTATATATGTTCGTGAAAATGGGTGACACAGATTAGTAACCGTGTTAGTCGTGTCAATTTCGTGTGTCGCGTGTTCAACCCGAACCCGACCCATTTAGAATTCGTGTTCTCGAGTCGTGTCATTTTCGTGTCGTGTTATCGTGTCTCGTGTCTGTTGCCCAGCTCTAGACTTGTCTCCTCAAAAGATGCTATTTTACTTTAAATAGGAGTTCTGAATTATTCAACTTGTCAGACGATATGCTGAACGCATTCTAAAATAAATAGTCCATCTAATTTAAAATTTATACTTGGATTTTCTTACTTTAAAATTGTACTTGCCATATATTTCCCAACTAATGTTATTCGCTAACTTTAAATTATTTTTTTTTGGCCAGTTATAAAATTAAAATATGTGTTCTTTACTAATTCAACACATAAGACTCTTCAAATAGCTCTTAGTTTAGTTAGATGGAGGATCTAATCTTGAAATCATACTTGTGCTTATTTTTCAACACAAAGGTGATACACTCAACTTCATATTTTCTTTTTGTCTGCAACGAAATCTAATTAAAAATGAAATCTAATCATCTTTTCTATGACTTTTCTTTTTCTCTTTCTTTTTTTGGGTAAGCCAAGAAGGGTAGTATAGGAATAGCAAATTAGAAATGGTGCAAAATGGGTCACGACTCATCAGATATTGACTAGTGGGATTGAAATTGAGGGTGATGACAAAAGAAAACACACGCTGTTCACGAGCACAATATAAATATCGTTCTATCGATTACCATGATCCTTTTGGGCACTTTCTGTAGTGCACTCTGCATAGCAAACTCTGATCGTCCATCTCGATAATTAATGGTTCAGATATGTTTGTTTTCTTTTATCGGTAATAATTAACTTTGATTGGTAAAAAATAACAAGCATTTGAAACATTGATTACTGAGATAGGCTGTTCGGATCTACCTTGTAGGGTACACTACAGGGGCGCAAACTACAAAATTTCCAATTCCCGATTACCACACCCCAACCGTGAGAGCACTTTTGTTCATTACAAGTCCTACTTCCATGGTTGAAAGTAACCCCTCTCTCTCTCTTAACTTGTCAATTAATTTGTTAGGAGACCACGTGAAAATTCAACTCATTCAAATATTGGCGCAAGTGTTTGATCTAAGAATTCAATTCTTGAGTCATGAATGTTGAAGCGAAAAAACCACTTACCAATGTCAAGAGAAAAATTGATAGTAAAAATTAGACACGAAACAAGCACACTATTGCCGGGTCAATAAGTTGCTCTCCCTCAACAAATAGCAATTTTGTTCACCTTCACGAGAATGTGCTCCTTCCCTGTGTCCGATCAAAATTATTCATTTTATCCAAATTCGTTCCTTAAAGCCGTGTTTTCCTGCAGGCTTCAAACAGGAAAAAGGCCATGTTTGGCTGTACAGCATAACCTTCCGCGGTTTCAGACGTCAAGAAGCTGGCTGCATGTACGTGGTATTAGTACAGTAGTGCATACTAAACCCCGTGGGCCCCTTATACAAATCTTCCCATATGAGTACCTTTTTAATTTTATTTTCCTGTGCTACGGAATAAATGAAAAATGTCGGTGTGGTATGCTGCTATCTTCGCCATGCCAGGAAGTATTATTCGTCATACCAAACCACTATCTGTAAGGGACTCTATCACACATGTTTTTTGGGGGCTGAAGCTAAGGTCTAACCACGTATGGATACCGTAAGGAGTATGTATAGCTCCAACATGAGCTACGGGGGCATGTCAACCAATCCCGAATTTCCAACCACCTATCCTTCCCCTCTTTGGTAAGAAGTAAGAACATAGTATAAGAGAGTGAATAATCGTCAATCCACTTTTACAGGCGTACGTACGAAGGTACAAGATTGTATTTTCCTAAATAAAAATTCCCACCCAGTGGTATTGAGAAAACCAGATCATGAGAGAATATACATGAGAGAAGTAGAAGAAGAAAATATCAAAATAAATAAATACAAGACCACATGGGGATTATTGATTATTTATAGCTCAACCACCTCCCACTAACCCTGTAAACTAACTGGGATTCTTCTCTAATTCAACACCCCTAACGACTTGCTTAATGACTAACTAACTAACTAACTAGCGGACTTCATTTGATTAACTTGCTTGTGAGATTTGTTAACTTATAAACTTTCTCTATGATGAAATGATAATCAACCTCCACATGCTTGGTACGAGCATGATAAATTGTCAACTCGGGGACAGGGACAACATGGGTGTTGTTCCCATCCCGACTGTCCATTTCGGCGATGTACAGGGTCTCAGCCAAACAAATCTAGCTCAGCCGTTCATCCGTGCATTGTCGAGATGAAATCTGAGCCGTTCATTGCCAAAATTGAACGGCTCGGATGGAGAAACCAAGGTCCTCGGGTCTCGGCCCCAGTACATGATCGAGCAACGGTATAAAGGGAATGGGTGATTATATTATATAAAATATTGGGACCTTTCAACCTAATAGCTTAAGTTTTGAATTTGATATAAAATTTTCACATAGTATCAGAGCGGGGTTCATTCACCGAACATTTTAACATTTCACAATCCACCCTCCACGATAAAATACTAGCAAAAATGCTACACGATGATAGATCCGCTACACGTGACAGATCTCAAACGAGGCTGGACGTGTGGGGGATGTAAAGAAAATTAAATATAATCCCACATTACTTATAAGTGGAATGAGTAATCACTTAATATAATGTTAAGACCTATACACTCATTGACAATTAATTTTAAATTAAATATAAAGTTTCCACAAGTGGCTCGTTTATTTATCTTTTCTTACTGGAGTATTTGTTAAAGAAAACAAGCTAAATAGATGGTTTGGTTGACTATTTATAGTTGCTTATTTACTTAACTCATCGACAAGATGAAAGGGAAAAAACAAATAACCAATTGAATGTCAAATAGTTTAGTTTATTCTGTGTCTTTCATAAGCAAATGTCCAAATAGTTTTTTGTTAGTTTTTTCTGTGTCTTTCAAAAAAACAAAACAAAACAATAAGCAAATAAGGAAGGTAACCAAATGAGTGGAAGGTAAACCAAACGAGGCCTCAAATGAGTAGTGGGGTTTTTTTTTTTTTAATTCCATTCTGCACGAGCACCAATGTTGTTATGTTTATTCATCATTTTTCCTGATTGAAGTCTGATAATTGGAATATACTAATATTTCTGAGACGTTTTAACTATTATCATGTACCAAAAATTTAATGTCAATAGATTCTCTAAATTGTCGAGGCTCAAAACTTAAGAATTTGCTCCGTTTTAGCTGCTGGTAACTTTTACGTACAAGAATCGGTCCATACGATACTCTATTCCGATTTCATATCAACCTCCACTAGTCAGCGATCAGATTGGTTGCCCATAACTTAAATAAACTGCTGTAAGCGGGATATAAGACCACAAACTAGTACCATACAAGGGATACGATGACGTAGCACAGACAGTTGTATTGAAAATTTTCCTGTGATGCGGGTCTCTTTCATACATAGTTTTTCTTTTGGAGCAAATGAAACGGTCTTATTTTCAATGGACATTGTCAAAGAGAGCGGAGCTAACAGGGGATCGATCGAGGTCGGCAAAACAGAGACTTCTTCAATTACCACATCACTGACGCGCATTTGGCATCATGATATTTGCATCAAACAAAGTCAGCCCTCTCTCACTTCCAAGCTGGAAACCCCCCCACCCGAGTGACCACGAAATTGGGTTGTCTCGTGGAGGACACAGGGGTGCAAGCGGGGTTCGGGTCCCCTCAAACCTTTCAATTATCGCAATACTTCTATTATATTTTAGGTTTTGTATATAAAAATTATAAAGAACGATTCCCTCAAAATTGTTTTATTGCTGTATGAGAATGATATTTTGGTAGTATTAATTTACGGATATGTATGATTCGGTCCCTCCGCGCCAAGTATCCTGCGTCCGCCACCGAGTTAGAATGTCTGGGTCAGTTTACGCGATCTTAACAACAAAGCACCCCTTTTGATAAGAGAACATCTATATAATGGAGAGCGGTTTTGTAAAATATCCCTCTCACAATTGTCCTCCGCAAGAGCTTGGATTGAAACCCAAAAAAATCTGCGACAGGTGGCAATGGAAAATCAAATTTAATTTGTGTTTTTACAAGGAAACTACTAAAAGCATAATACTTTGGTTGATGTGGATTGGCGGGGCTCCGTTTACCGTCGTCCCCATTCACTTGCCAGCTTCTCTCTCTCTCTCTCCCCATCCAACGGCTACCTTGACAGGAAAACCATATAAATGTGGACTCATTAACTACTACAAATTAATCACCACGGAGTACAAACAGATCCCCCCCAAATAATCACATCCCAACAAGCCTCTTCCCCCATCACAATAAGTACCTTCCCTTTCTCTCCCAAACGAAGCAAAAAAATCCCAATCCTCACCCTCTAAAACCCCCCAAATACCCACATCCAATACTCATACTTGTATATATACACGCATCAGTACAACCACCAACGTCCGATGGACTGCTTGATTCTGCCCGTGTCGATACTGAAAGAGCGGTGTTCGTTCTCCCGGCGAGGGTACCGGGCGCTGTCCGACGAGGATTTCGGCGATTCTGATGATCCGGTGACGGTGGTGGTGGGGAAGGAGAAGAGGGAGTTCTTGGTCGAACCTTTCGTCCTTGCAGAAAACCCGTTTCGGGTGTTGATCGATTTGCTCAAGGAAGACAACTGTGTGAATTATATCAAGAAGAAGAGGGTGGTTTACGTGGACGTGGATGTTATTTTGTTTGAGCACATGTTGTGGCTGATGAAGAATGATTGTTCTTACTTTTTTCAGCTCAATCTCAGGGACATTGTTGATTTCTATGCTCAAGAATAGGTAGAGTTAAAATGAGGGGGGAAAAACAGAGGAAAAAGGTATACTCTGTAATTATTTATTTTTATTTGGATAATTTAATGTTGTAAAGAAACAAACAAACAATTCGTATTCATGTGTTATGATATGATGGAATTGGATCTTCAAATTTGCAATATTGTCTATTGTTTACACGAAATTTGATCAGAAATTCGATAAACAAAATTGGGTGTTCTTTTTTTTTTTTTTTTTTTTGGAAAAAAAGAAATGTTGAAAATCATTTTCCTGCGTTATTTGTCCCGTTTATCTATTTGCATACCTGTGGGTAGCTTTGATTAATGGGTTAAATTAAAAGTGGTGATTATATATGTTCACACTAGGCCTTGTAAGCAAAGGAGGTTCTTCTCCTCAAATTAGCAGCAAATCCCTCTAATATTTTCAGCACTATCCCCTTTTCTTCTTCTTCGTCTTTGAAATCAAAGGGTGGGGGAGGGGGCAACGAAGTGCAGCAGGCTAGCAGCTTCTTCTGAGCGTGACCATGTAGACTCTAGAATCGCAGCAGGCCTGGAAGGGACCAAAATGCTAGAGAATAAGGACAAAGTCTTAAAGGGCGTCATTAGCACGACTCGAAACTTGGACCTCTCGGCCTCCCAAATCACTTGGCAGTAGCCTTAAGCCACTATGCTACCACCCTTGGTGGTTATCTACTTTCTTCTTCTTCTCTCTCTTCTTTTTTTTTTTTTTTTTTGTCCATTTAAGCACTATCCTGAATTTTTAAAAAAAAATGGAAAAAAGAAATTCTAACCTAAATTATTCTATATATTTTTAGCTCAAATTCACCATTGACTTGTTTTTGAGTTCTTGTCAATTTGGCTCGAGCTCGTTTTAGTCAGCTGAATGGAGTAATACTGCAACAAATTTGTGCTTCTGCTCTCTCAGACCCAAGATCAATTCCAGTTTGGCTCGAGCTCAACTCCAATCTGTCTTGATTGATCTCAATAGCTCAATGGCTAAAGAGCTCTAGCTATTCCACTTTCCTCACGCGTAGAATGCATAATTGTGTTGATTATTTCTTGTCTTATGTAGCCGACTTGGACCGGGCCTTTCCAAAACTTTGTTTTGGATATTTTCTCATTAGTTTAGAATTTGAAGTCACAAAAAATAAATTCTTGAAATAATTACGCTTTTTTTGGAAAAGTTTTCATTTTCATTTTTTTGTTTTTGTTTTCGATAGTTTTTTGAAACAAGCACCATAAACATGTTTGTGTTATTGTTTTTATTTACAAAATACATAATCAATTCCACTAGTTTACGAAAATTCTAGAAACACAAAAATTGCATTTTCATTTGTTATGAAGACACTTTTAGCAGCCCAAAAAATAAATAAACAAAAACTATTATGGTTACCAAACATGTTTTTTGTTTTTATTTTTTAATAAATAAAAAAAAATTCATTTCATGTTTTTCATAAACGAAAAAAAAAACTGACAACTTTACCAAAAAGAGTTTTAGATTTTCAAAATGACTCTTCCGCAAAATATAATACTAGGACTCTCTCAATTGTTTCTTGCTTCCTTGGGAGAAGCTTACATTTTTTTGTTAGATCTTCATTGTTCTTTGGTTTCCTCTCTTTAGTTGGTTAGGCAGGCCCCTGACCTTTGGAAGATATTCGGCAAAACTCCGTTCCTTGGTAAATATCATTGAAATTCTGCTGTCTCTTGGTTGAAACTAGAGTTTTGAGAGACTTTTGATAAGAGAAGGTTTAGGTTGAGAGACCCCCATTGGATTTTGGTGGGGTAGAGCTTGTATTTTTTGGTTTATGAAATTGTCTTTTTTGAGAGTTCGATTTGTCATCGTTTTGCATTATTTTCTTTGTATATGGAGCTAGTCCTCCTCTCGTCTGTTTGCCTGTGAAGGTAAGTTTTCGCCAAATGTAAATCAAAACATGTGTATCTTAATCTCTCTTATATTTCTATTTGTATTTTGGTTTCTCTGCATCATTTTTTTGCACATATTTTGACTGATTTCTTCTCTTCCATTACCACAACCATGAATGATCCTTGGTGGCTGACTGGTCCTTCAGAGGTCGGCCGCACATCATGATGATTTGGAACAATTTCATTTGTTGCTTCGTAGTTCAGTTCCTAAGTACTTACCCTATCCTTGGAAGAGTTTTTTTTTTTTTCTCTCTTCCATGTTTTTATTGAATTTCAGTTTTCCGTCAGTATCAATGTGTCGTACAAATTAACGAAAGGTCTAAATTTGCCATAACGTAGGATGGGAATTTGTTGAAATCGATGGCGACATCTTTCTAACTTTCTTGAGCATTAATATTGCAACAAATTCACTACCACGACGTGACCGATATATTCTGATCCATCCCAGCTTTCCAAATGTAGCCCTTTTTTGTTTTTGATTTGTCGAGGCAATGGAAAAAAGAAACTAGGTTCAAAATGGATTAGTTTGACATACAGAAATTTATTCAAGTGTCTAGCAATTGTAATTGGTGTGCAAAGATTCCGTCCAGCTTTTATGTTCTCATCTCTGAGCAAACTAAACCTAGTCTTAGATACTCGCAACGTACAGAATTCGGTTCAAGATTATGAAAACTCGAATTGGGCCCTCATCATTTTTTAACCGGCTTCATTTGCAAGTATATGTCAGGGTAATGCAGCTGGGTTCGGATCCTCTATTCCATCCGTATCCGTTCTCTCCGTATCCCATTCGCTTTTTCCTGGTACGAGGGCTAAGAGGAGGATGACACTAAAGAGGATAGAGTAAGCAATTAAGAGGCATCCAATCTAAAATCAAACTTGCATTAGGTATATCCGTCGCTTGGGAGACTTAGCGAAGTGCGCGATGAGGGACATGTCAATAGTTTGTTGTGCACGTGCAGCTCGATAGCATGTGAATGTGATAGGAAGAGATGAAACATAAGAGGTACACCTCAGGTAGAAACTGGGCCTGAAAGGTAACCCAGCAAGGCAGTAACCCCATTAATTTTCCAAACGTCTCACTGAATCAAAGGAAATCGTTTACCCCATTGTGTGATTTGATCCCACAGCTGCGATGAAATTGTCTAAAACATGAAGCATCCCCAATAAAAAATTAGTCTTAGGTCCATTATGTAATCTTTATAAGCTCATAAGTCTACCTATTAATTTTGTAAGGTCTAAACCACTAAATCTCCTTAAAAATTACTGTATAAACTTGCCTCCTTTCAGCACTCTAGTTTTTCTCACCACCTTCCAATAGGCAGGGATGATGCAAAAAATGTCAAACAGAAGTTCAAATTTCAACACACAATTTGCAGATGTAAACCATTCACATATTTCTATGCTCTATTTACGCATATAGAAACACTTTGTACGCATTAACCACTACCTTAAGGGCGATTATTAGCATTTTCGTTTATGTTTTTGTTGGCAAATAGATGCAGGATCAGATATATTTACGGATTGACCTCACTACGCAAAAATTTTAGCTCCGCCCTACCCAATATCCAGCTCTGTATAAATAGAAATTCGGAGTCAATCCATCTAAAATCTATGAACAAGAAGTAGAGTTGCCTTCAGAGTCTAGCTTCTATTTACCAATCTTTGGGTGACTGAGAGAAAAGGAGTGCAACAACTTAAACTTAAGAAGATTTGAACTCTTGCAAGCCAATATTATAAGCTTTTGGGTTCCAAATAACGGTTGGGCCAATCTCATAGTAAAACTGACAATTTGGCACTGGACGTTCTCAAGATTTCAGGGCTGACCCACTTCACATCTAGTTTTTGGTGAATGAGAGGGCTAAAAGCCCATAACTTCATTTATAGAGCCTGAGTTCCACCTTAATTGATACGCTTTTATTTTGAGAAAATGACGGCCAAGGACGTGTTTTGATAATTAATAATGTCAATGACATTTTGTTCATTGACAAATATTCTTAGCATGTCCTTAAAAGGTAGTATTAATTATCAAAACACGTCCTGGGTCGTCATTTTCCCTTTTATTTTTCTCTTTTCAAGAGTCTGGCTAACATTTTGAGACCTAAAGCGAAAATAAAAAATGAGGGTCCATATTATATTTGTTCTCAAAATCTAGTACAATTTACTACTCTAAAAAATATATCTCAACATAATGAGATTCTAAATGCATCACTTAAATATCACTCTTTTTACAGTGTTATTAACAAAAACATAAATTATGTCCAAACAATCAATTTCATTCATGATCTCAAGTTTAATGAATAGAATGAATAATCCATTACATATAGAGCAATAAGGTAAGATTTAATCAATTATGTACAATTTTTTTTTCACACTGTTACATTTAAGGTACTAAAATAAAAGGGGCTTTGAAGGCCTAAAGAAGCGGCGGCAGCTTGAACCTTTTCTTCTTTTTAGCTCAGGCCAGCATTACGACATCCAAAAGTACCTATTTCTGATTAAAGTCACAGTAGTACTACTGTATGGTTAAGCAAGCATTTAGATTTTGAGAGCTGCTACTCCCCCCCCCACTGACACCCCCCCCCCCCCCCCCTCCCGGCCCCACCTCCCTTTCCCAGACTACCCCCGCCCCCTCTCTCTCTCTCTCTCTCTCTTTCCTTTTTCTTTCTTTCTTTCTTTTTACAGATTACTTCTTTTATTTTTTTCTCTTTTTTCCTTTTATTTCCGGTTTGGTTTTATTTTTTCATTTTATTTCCTTTTCTTTCTTTTCGGTTTGAATTTCTTTTTCTCTTTAATAATAAGTTCAAGTCTTCTTTTTTTTTTGGAAAGCGGGTTCAAGTCTAATTCTAGGCTTTGTAAAGTAATTGAGAAAAAAAAGTATTTCAATTGATCATGTTTATCCGACTGTTTTATTTTTCTTTTTTTGTCCTTTATAGATTAAAAAATATAGCTACGAAAATAAGTGTTTCAATTTTCAATCCGTTTGAACCGGTGCAATAAATTTTTCAAACGGATTAAAATGAGAAAAACTTATTTTCGTAACTATATTTTTTAATGTATAAAGGACAAAAAAAGGAAAATAAAACAGTCGGATAAACATGATCAATTGAAACACTTTTTTCTCTCAATTACTTTACAAAGCCTAGAATTAGACTTGAACCTGCTTTCCAAAAAAAAAAAAAGACTTGAACCTATTATTAAAGAGAAAAAGAAATTCAAACCGAAAAGAAATAAAAGGAAATAAAATGAAAAAATAAAACCAAACCGGAAATAAAAGGAAAAAAGAGGAAAAAAAAAAAAAGAAGAAGTAATCTGTAAAAAGAAAAAAAGAAAGAAAAAGGAAAGAGAGAGAGAGAGAGAGGGGCGGGGGTAGTCTGGGAAAGGGAGGTGGGGCCGGGAGGGGGGTGTGTCAGGGGGGGGGGGAGGGGGGATTAGCAATTTGCTTAGATTTTCCGCTTGACCCAAAAAAAAGCAAGCATTTAGACTCTTAGTCCTAAAAAGATCGATTAAAAGGGTGATTAGGGCGCCGTTTCAGCCTTTAGGAAAAGGCTCCCCCAGTTGCTACGCTAAAAAAAGCCTATGTAACCTACTCCTCACTCAGGATTAAATTATTTACACTGACGGTGTAAATATTTGTCTTCTCCAAATCAATTACATTATACCATGTCATCATGTTCTATTAATTAAGACCACTATTTTTTACAACGTGATGTAATGTAATTGATTTAGAGGAAACAAATGTTTACACCGCCAATTTATAAAATTTATTCTTAATGTCTTGTATTCGACACTTAATTAATACGGCTAAGGGTTTGTTTGGAAGCTATGGAAAATAAAAGAAAGGGAAGGAACATTAATTTCTCTAGTTTGGTTTGAGAGGTAACGTAGAGGAAAATAACAAAAAGAAGAATTAAACAGAGTGAATTTTTCTCTACACTTTCCTCTAAGTTTTCTTTTCCTTTTCCTTTCTTTTTCTCAAGCTCCAAACGGGTCGTAAATACAAGTTATGACAAGGCTAGATCAAATGCCAGCTTTGCATAGGGCTGATAGCCTGATACATGAGTTACATGAGTCGGAGCAGTTAATGTTGATCACGCTTGGTTTTGTAAAACTGAACGAGTGTGTTTATAAGACGAGTCGATCTCAAACAAGCTTTAATCGAGCCAATCAGAAGTCAATCTCAAGTAGTATGAATTTGCAATATCCCAAATTAAACGAGCGGAGTAGTACATTATTCGAATTTTATTTAAAAGTTTAATGACCTTCAATAAATAAATCTTAATGTAACTTTAAAGACCGAACAGAAGTAACTAGATTCGTTTATCAACCCTAACTTTGCTCCAATGGCTTAACTAATGTTTGGTAAATTTTGCTAGGGAATGAAATAGAAGTGACAAATGCTAATCAACCGGGCGAGGGGAGAAACAAGAGGCCTTAAAGTGAAAATGTCCAAAATATAACCCCAAGGGGCTTGGCTATTTATCCATAAGAAAGTTAATAATATAATTACTTGCCCTCCATGAGCTAGCATTTTCGAATTTCATGGAGGCGAAACATTCCAGACCTTGCGACAAGTGGAGTGGTAGTCCAGTACTATAGGCACCATATACTTATGCATTTGACTAGGGCTCAAACCTCACTAACTACAACGAACAACTGACTTTTGCCGAGCCAAAAGAAAACAAATATGTACATTAATTTCAAATCTTTGGTGACCAGAGGGTTTGCCTGGTCACTAACTTCAGAATTCCGGAATTAGTTACCCAACTAATTAAAGAACTATGGTTTCCACTGGAACAACTATGTACAAATTTTTTTTTCTAGGTAACCAAGCACATTTTAATCTTGTATATCTAGATTTCTCTTTGTAATCCATCATAAGATGAGGAGAAAAAAAATAACGGAGTTCAAACTTCAAAGCCAAAGTCGTGTTTGTTGCAGCAACTTTTAGACATTAGAAGCACCATATATATGTGACATCTCAAAAACACACTTTTATTCCCAAACAGGCATGTGGTAGTGGTACCAATTAATCATTTTCCGATCACGCGCGTCCTGGTTGTAATTAGGTTACTAGTTTAATTTTCACTCACAGTCGTATGAGTTGGATATCCTAATTAAATACAATTAACTTATAATTAGGCACATTAATTAAGTTAGTAATCTCCACCCATTATCTTAATCCCAAATGAGTTGCCATCCATCATTATTGCCAAGCACAGAGCATCTCTGTTGAGCTATTAGCTATACTATAGTATATGTCGCACCCACCTTGTTATCAGGTTAGATTCGATTAAGATGTTGTGGGATATGTGAAAAGGAAAACTGTTTTTTCCCCATGGCATCGAGGGATCTGGGGAATGCTGGAAAGCAGCTCCCTGTAGAATGCTGTAGGGTGTATTCGGATCGTTCAAAACTATTTTCAGCGGTTCGGATTAAAATTAAGTTTTTGTAGAGAAAAGTTAACTCTTTCCTTGAAGAGTTTGTTTTTAATTTGGACCATTGATTGCCGAGATTGACGATCTAGATGTGCCCTGCAAGGCGCTTTACAGGGAGCTGCTTTGCAACGTCTCTGGGTCCGAGATCAAGAGAGGCATATTTGTATTATAATTGTTAATTCACTATTATGTTGGACGCTTATGTAGTTAAAATTACGAGTGTGAGAAAAAATCTGATAAATTGAAGCACAAACTAAAATTACGAGTGTGAGAAAAAATCTGATAAATTGAAGCACAAACTGAAACTAGACCAAACTGGTGATTTGGTTTGGCTCCTAGAATTTACCTGTTCGGCCTGGTTTGATTTGTAGCCAAACTGGAAAAAATCGGTTTGATTTTGTTTGCCACCATCCAATCTGGAATACACTTACCGGACCAGATATATATATATATATAAAATTGTAAAACATAGATAGGTTCCTATTCTGAGTATTCTTTAACATTTTTTGAATTTTTGGATGTTGCCTAACATTTGTTACTATTTTTCTAATGTTGTTTTTACTGTAGTATTTTGCTACTGTTGATTGGCAATAGACCGCTGGAGTTGGTTGGGGGGCCGCTCGAGTGACCGACAGGAGCATTCTGAGAAGGCAGTGCAACACAATAACAAATAAGTCGGTGGCTGCTGGACCGGCCTAAAGACCGCTAGCTTCAGCGAGCTATTTTAGAACAAAATCGTCTTCTTTTTCATGGTTTAGTGAAAGTCAATATTGTTAGTTATAATTAATGAGATTTAAATAAATTACTTTATTCACAGTGTGCACTCTTTCGGGACCTAATAGAAGCGCAACCACTGCCTTTTTTTTTTAAAGGGCAAAACCAACTCGTAAGATGTTGTGATTTGATTCCTTGAGATATTTGACGGGGGATCTTAAGACTTACGTGTTCAAGATTGAGTCTACGTATTCAATAGCTCAAGAAGCCCTTCGATGGAGCTCAAAGGCATTGGAGGTTGACCTAGCTAGGAGGATTTTGGTGAAGAGATCAAGGATTTGAGGACTTGGAAGAAGATGTCTATTATAGCGGTTCGCGTGGATTTGGTAAAGCTGACCTTGTCCAATTAATATTTGAGTATTCATAAGGTTGTTGTAATAATTTCATTGTATCCAGCCGCAACCTATTATAATAATGCCTTTTTCCATCTTGCGAATTTTTTCTCCTCGATTCTTCACGTATTTCTATGTGATGCTATATTGGAGGGTGAAGCCCTCCTAGCTCTTTTGTTCAAGCACTGCACCAGACCCATTCTTACACCGATTGTGATGCTATAATTCTAGACGGTCTTTTCTCTCACGTTAAGCGTAATTGTAATAGGGTAGTCCATATGTTAGCTAAAAAATTAATCTCTATCAGGTACGGGAAGGATGAGAACTGGAGGGGTGACTTTCCCAATGATTATCTTCTTTAGCCCTTGATGATGTTAGGGCGCCAGTTCCTTCTTTTTATGTAGCAATTAATAGAATCTTCTTCTCTCTTGACATAAAAATATATATAGATTTGATTGTTTAGTAAGAATTGTAGAGTCTAATCAATGTAATTACAAAACAAACGGGATTCTAATGACCTAAAACCCGTTCCAATTTGATTCTGCTCAACGCAAAAGAAGGATGACAAAAATTAAACAAACATAACCAGTTGTACATCTAAATCATGAAACCATTCACTTTAACCAAAAATAAAAACTTCTTGAGAAATCGGTCAAAACCAATTAACGTAAAACGTCTAAAACTTATTGAGAAATCGGCAAAACCAATAGTATAAAACTCCTATCGTGTCACTGAAGTATAAAATAGATTGAATCAAACTTCACAAACCAATAAAATTACCTTTCAGTTTGAGATTGGAAGTAGAAGCTATTAACTAATTAAGGCCTGCTATTGCATCATTTTTTCAACCAATAAACAAAGTGCATGTTCAGCAAAGTGATAGGACAATAGTACTTATCCTAGTACTCATGACAATATTAAAACAGAAGTATACAATCTGCCATTTTCTTCGCCCCTCATGCTGTGTACCTCCCAAAAGATACTGCTATTTGCAATGCTTATATCTTATTACTACTACATGCGAATATCCGGGATAAGAATCAGGGGTATGTTACAGTGTCATTGCTTAATGGCTGTTTTGAAATCTTGCAATATCAAAACAGAGATGTATATTCCGTCATTTCGGGTTGTGTTCGGCGGACATTATTTATTGTGTGTATGAATTAAGACGCAAAATTAGTAAATTTTCAAAGTAGAATGTGGTAGTAAATAACAAACAAAGTAACTAAGGAATTTGTACGGTATTGGTGTGGAATGATGACATTGGTAACCATTGCCTAAAACTATAATGCCAATGGCCATCAGACCTGTTATAATTGAAATTCATGTAAAATAACAGTACTCGTTGTACCGATCAAATTTGTTAGTAGTACTAGTGTACCGCCCCTTCCTTCACCACCACCACCACTCTTCACGACCACCGCCACCACTGTAGCTACCACTACCACCCTACCCCCATGCCACCACTTTCACCACTACCACGATCACCGCACCAACACCCCACCACTGTTGCCACCCACCCCCACTCAACAACAATTACTATCACCACCACCACTCCACCAGTGTCACAACTACCCACTACCACCATCAATAACCATTACCAATGTCTCTTCGCAACCACACCACACACGCGTAGTCATCACCTATTCACCGCCTCCACCACCACCACCACCACAAACACGTGAAGTCCATTAATAAAACTAAAAAAGAACAATCACAAGTACTTCAATCAAAGTTAATTTATCTTCGTATCAGTTGTTTTAATTCAGCTCTTAATATTTTTATCAAGCAATTTTTTAACTTAAAAAATTCAATTTTCAATACTTAATTTTTCAGCTTTCACCTTTTGAGTTTCAATTTTGTCAAAGAGCACATTATTTTGTGAACTTATAGACAGTTGCTTTGTATATGAATTTAAACACACACACACACACACTTAAGGTCCGACAAAAATAAGCAAAAAGTAATTGTACTAACACAGACGTCCGCACATATATTCAGATACAGATATATTTCGAACCGTTCGATTAAAGAGAATCTCACACAATAATTATGAGACTCTCATACGATGTCGAATGGTTCAGAACTGCAAAATATTTGTGCCCAAATTTATACACGAATGCCTGTGTCAGTAACATTTTTCAGTCAGCAAATAGGATGACCACGGGTAGGATGCGATAACCAAATTAACACAAGAGGTGACAAACAAAGGGACGATGACTGTTTGCATGGGTTTCAGCAAAACTTCAGTTTCTTCTCCAATTGAGAGGGAGGCATGTTGTGTACTTAATAAAAAAACACCTAGTGGGAGCATCTTTTCCCAGAAGATCAGTGGATCCAGAAATTCAGCTCCAACATTTAATGCCCATTACACTCGTTGTTTCAATCATCTATCTGTACCCATGCCAAGACCAAGAGTGTGTTCTCCTGTGCAATGTCAGTTGCAGAATTATTATGCAATTCTGCAGTTGAAATTGTGCGAAAATATGAGGAAAATGACCTTTTTTTGATACAAAAAATTTGGCCTCCAATTCAAAAGGGCAGCATATCCTCACTCACTGGGAAACCCTTGCTATCACTCTTTTTTATTCATCATCATCATTTTTATTCATCATCATCAGTCTGGTACAAACAATGTTAAAAATAAAATAAGATAATAAACACAAATCTAGTGGAGTTATTTTCTTCTTGTCAAAGAATCTAGGAAAAAAAAACTGGACAAAAGATTCTGATAAGAAAAAAAACTCCACAACCACAAGATTCTTTAATTTAGAGGATCAAAAAGAAAAACCTCCGCAAGATTCCAAGAAAAATGGACGTTGCAAATCAAGAAGAGCTCCAATTAAAGCACTAATAATTTCTAAACGCATCAAAGCTAAATTGTCAAACCATTTCCTTAACAGGGAGAGAGAGAGAGAGAGAGAGTTACATGAAAAAGAAAAAAAAAAAAAAAAGGAGAAAAACTATTTCCACAAGCTCAATCAATAAAAACCCAGAAAGATTAGAAACGATTAGAAACAGAAATTAAACAATCGATCGGGAACAGCGAAGAACCATAATCATAATCATCATCATCATCATCATCAACGATCATGTTAACAAAATTTCCTGACCTTCATGATTCAACCATTCTATTTCCACCCAAAATGCATCAGTTTCAGCTCAATCAAATCCCCATCTGCCCTCAGAAAAATTGTTCTGTTTCCCAAAATTTCTCCCCCTCAAATTTCATCATCAAAATGACGGACGCCCCATTGAATTCCCTGCCCAGCCATCACCCGTTAACTGACTATTACCACCCATGTTTAGCGGTAAGTTGAAAAAAGGAAGCCCAGAAGACGCATCAGGAAATGGGTTGTTACTATTGTTGTTGTTATTAACCCCGCCTGCACCCGATACGTCTGGTGCAGGCGGCTGCATCTGGAGCTGCGGGGCCGGCTCCTCCTCCTCCAGCGGCAGTCTCTCGTACGCCACGTTCGTGAATGACGACGCGATCACGATTACCGGCCCCGCGGCCGTCAGCTCCCCCACCACGTTCCCCCCCACCACCTGCCCCTGCCCTCCCGCCAGGAACACAGTCAGGCTCGTCGCCCCCGGCGGCGCCGGGGGCGGCAGGAACGACCCCGTCAAGGACAGTATCTCGAACCTCCCCTGCAGAGTCACCACCGCCCCCGCCCCCGCCGGCTGCCTGAGGCTGACGTTCGTGACGGTGCCGGTGCCGCTCAGCACGCATATCCCGCGCTGCCGGCGGCGGGCGTACTCCGCCACCGAGTCGAAGACGTCGCACCCGCTTCCGATTTCCAAGATATGGGCCCGGAGCGTGTTGGCGCTCTCCTTCGTGATGATTACGGGCGGCTTGGGCTTGTTCTTGGACCCGGCCGGCCGGCCCCTGGGACGGCGGCCGCCGATGTCGGTGCTGCCGTTGGAGCCGGCGGTGGAGACGTCGAGGCCCTGGTGGTCGCTGGAGAAGCTGGGGTGGTGGAGATTGTGTAGGAAATGAGAGTCTAAATCAGCCATGGATAGTAGTAGTACTATAGAAAGGGAGAAAAGAAATATACTCGAGAAACAAAGAGGCAACAGAGAACAGGGTGGGGGGAGCAAATATTAAAATTGACAAGGTTAGATTAATACTAACTGTCCTTGGGGTTTTGTTTTGTTTTATTTTAGGAGAGGGAGGGGAAATTGACAGTCAGATCCGGATCGACCTTTGAACTGTTGATAAGAATAGAGAGATAGTATTTGATAATACTACAAGTGGAGTGAGGATTTGGTGAGGGCAGAGGAAGGAGAGTGGAAGGAGGGGGAGGAGGACTGCGGCGGACAATGACATTTTAATGGTTGTGTATCCGTCTCGGTAAACCGACTTATTCGTGACTCGATTATTTTGGGAGATCAATCCTACTATTCATTAGGTTGAGCTCGATTTAAAAATTGGCGTCTCAAAGGCAAAAACTAAGTAATTCCAAAGCAAAGACTTTGTAGCAAGTGGAGTGTTAGGTAGCCAGGGGATAATTACAAGGTACTCCCCGTACATTTGACAAATAGTAGGAGTTCGAACCAATAATCTATTTCTTGCCGATTTAAAAAAAAAAAAGTGACCAATTTCTTTGTTGGATGAAAGCATAATTCAAAGGGATTATTTGCAGGAGTTTATGTTCTTTCATTTCCTGTCAAAACGAGAAATTTTTCAGTGCCGGGTGGGCACCACGTGTCCCGTGCCCGGCACCATCTCGGCCGTCCAATGAAGTTTTGGACGGCTCAGATCTGTTCGGCTATTTTAAAGGGTGAAATGACTAAAATACCCCTCGGCAACCGAACAGATCTGGACCGTCTGAGATTGGTGCTGGGCATGGGACACGTGGTGCCCACCCCGCACTGAAAAATTTCTCCAAAACAACAGAGTCGAAAAGATTCGAGTATTTGGGAGTAACTTTTCCTAGAAAGGGGAAAAAAAGAAAAAAACCAGAACAGAGGTATGACTTCCAAAATAGATCAATGATGATGAGAAAGAGACGACAATTTATTGGAGTAGGATCATTTGTGTTTTGAGATGGGTGCGTTTGTGGATGGGGTTAGACGATGGTGTTGTGTTCTGGGAAACCTAACACCTTGTCTTCTTGGGTGGCGTTGGGATAAATTATAAGGTGCTTCTGGAGCGCCACGTGCACCGAGTATCTTCTCTCTCGTCTTGTGGCTGGACAATGCCCGAGTTCAAGTCTCCACGGTCCATTATTGGGTTAAGCATATTTCTAATATCACCCGCACGTGATAGAAACCTTAGCTTCGGTTCCGAAATAAGTGTTACGGAGTCCCCTGTAGATTGTGGTGTGGTGTGACGAGACGATACTCCCTAACAGATGTGCATGTGATAGGGCACCCTATCTGCACTTCAATTTCATTAATGTTGTGGAATTCACAACAATATACGATGGAGAAGATTCCTATTTCTTAGGAAATAAGATCCAATTCAAAATCAATTGTCAATGCTTGGAGAAGCCATCCATGCTCATATGTTAGTTTTTGAGGTTATAATTAATCAATGTGGAACCCCTGACCCGCACGTAAAGATGGATCCATAACATCTCACAACGAAACAAGGTCCATTTAAGGTATTAACAATGAGATAATCAATCAAGAAAGTCTTGTCGAAAAGCCTCTGAAAACCTGATTGTAATACATGTCAGTGTGCTTTTGCATTTTCTGTGATGGAGCCCACGTCAATACAAGCCGATACTGAATTTCCATGGGCTTAAAGTGATCATGAAAAAATGAGGCCGTTTTGTTGAACTATTAAGGCATCTTCAAAGCATACTCTATATCTTCAAATCTCTCTCCATTTCTCGATTTTGGAGGAATTAATCAATGGAACCCATCCTCTATATTTGCCTCAATTTCGAAGGATTGATTTTGATACTTCATATTTGAAAGATCAAAAATTTATGGAGGAATATAGGCAAAAATGGAGTATATTGGATTGGAGAGGCTGAGTTTGGTCCTCAACTCCAAATCTATACTTTTTTTTTTCTTTTTTTTTTCAGTTGAAGGAATGGAGGAATAAAGGAATAGAGATGTGTGGATTGGAGTTAATAGGAATTGTAAAATCCTTCAAAATCACTTTTCAATATAAAATTATATTTTGATCCTCCAAAATGGAGAAATGGAGATTGTTGGATTGGAGATGCCCTTATAAGTTGTAAAAAAAAAAGGAAGGGCTCCTAAAATTCAAATTTTTTTTGGAGGCCTAAAACAACCGTAAAACAAGTTTCATCTCAAGGCTGGCTTTGCATCAATATATGATATTGTGTTCGTTTTGGGTTTCAAAGCCCAACTTCCCTCCTTCCGCATGATTTTCAATAATTTTTTTCTATTTATCTCTCTTCACTCATTATTCTAAAAAAAATCTCTCTCAAAACCCAAACGGAACAAAACGGGACGGTAGTACAGGAGCAGTGAATAATCACTTGCATGTTGGGTTAGACCTTGTTTAATCATGGTTAAGACTAGGTAAGCTTTGACCAAGTCTTTTTGGTTAAGAGGAAACGTGAGGGAGCTGGGGATTCCAAATTTTCTACTCCAATCGAAGAAAGTAAACAACGAAGGGTGAAGGAAACAAGTGGAAGAAGGTGATGCGGCGCTTGGGTCCCACTTTTGTCGCGTCTCTCTCTCTCTCTCTCTCTCTCTCTCTCTCTCTCTCTCTCACCCTGGCTGGACGGCCCAATTTTGCCTCCGCCAGTGTAAACTACCTGGATGCTGCATTTGTCAAGGAGTATCCCGTGCCGTCGTTCACGCAGAATTTTCCCATTGGGTCTTGCTTTCGAAGATTATTGGGCTTTATTTGACTTGTTCATTTATGAGACTTAAAATTTTTGTGCACGATTTTCAATATGTTGTTTCTATCTATTTCTCGTCATTCATTATACTTTACAATCTATTTCAAAATCGAAACCGAACAGGCCGGTTTACACAAAATGTCAAAAAAATACAAACTCCCATACATTTTTTTGCACTTTTTGTACATTTTCACATGTTTTTATATATTTTTCACACATTTCATTGCATTTTCCAACTTTAACAAAAACCAACCGAGTTCTTTTTAGCATTTTCCTTTTTTACATTAGTGTCAAACTCTTGTCTAACTTCTTTGTGACTTTTTAGCGTGATCTCCGATTCTGTTTTGGTTTGTCTCGATGAAAAAAAAAAATTTAAGAGACAAGCGAAAAACAGTGCCAAAATAGTCGTTGTCACAAACACTTTTATTGTCTATGTCCCGCTCTATCTTGTCTCTTACAGTAATTTACAATCTAAATGATTGATGATGATCCGCCTGCAAAAGTTCTGGTTTGATGATTTATTATAAATAAATTCTACCATATAAAACGCTCTAAAATATGGTACTCACCATATAAAAATGTTACTTTGGCTGTGTTTAATAATTTACTACTCATTACTGATTAATTATCTTTTAACAGCGGATCCCGGGCATCAATTGTTTATTTGAAATTACAACAATTACTATTTAAAGTGAATGCATACTAACAAAATAAAGGGTAATTCAGTAATTTCACATGGGATAAAGAAAAAAATAGAGTGCCAATTAATGACTAAATATGGAGTGCCAAAATCAATTTCCATTATGTATTCTTTTATCATTTTAGTGAACATGAGTCTTGTCTTATTTTCCCAATTAAGAATCTACTATATGGTTTATAGATTTTGTTTTTTTTTGCACGTACTATAGAAATAATAGTCCCGTAAACTGTTGTTAACCCAATATGTTTTCACTAATCAGAAAAGTTAGTTCATACTTCTTCTTTTTTGGTAAATGAAATGATAGTGGGTGCCCTCCGCTTTTTTATACTCCTTTCACTCCAATATTTTTATTGCAGTGGTCAAAATACATATAACAATTCATTTGGAGTACCAAAATCATTTTGCTTTATTTTTGTAACAATTCGTTTATAGGAGCATCCACGCCGGGGCCAAAATATATATTACTCCGTATTGCAAGAAAATTAAATTCTTACCACCTTGGGTAGATACCCCATGATTTTTCCATGATGTGTTCATTGCAGTGATATGAACTGTGCATTTTGTAGGACCTGCAGAATAGTATATCCATGTTAAAAATTCAGCTTTATCGTATATAGATAGATATATAAAAATTGAATTTTGGTTCAAAAAATAGACAGCCATGAACAATTTAACTTGACAGAATTAGACCATCCATTTTACGAATCAAAATTCAATTTCGAATATATCTCTCAATATCCGATGAAGCTAATTTTTTGAGTAGATATATTACTCTGCGGTACCTACAAGATAAATAATTCAGATTACTGCAATGAATGTACAATGGGGCTCACAAATGACAGTGGTAGAAATGGTGGAAAGAATTTAATCTCTACTACTTGATATGCTCGTGGCATGTTGACTCTAGAGAAATGGGAAAGAGATGAAGAGACACATACCATGTTATCATTTATCGGTGTTCTTTTTTAAATTATAAGTTTTATTATTCACTAAAAAACTTAAATAAAATTTAATTATGTTTGATGCATCTTTTTATAATTTGAGTAAAAGTTCAAACTGTATTGTTAAATAAGTTACAAAATGAATAAAAAAAACATGAATGTCTAAGTTGCTTTTGGAGTTGTACAGAAGCACTCTCGAATGAAGTTTGTTTTTGGTTAATGTGTCTTTTACACCTCCAACTAAAGCAAAAAAAATCGTATTGAAGCTTAGTATAATCTCATTTTTTTCGTCGAATAAGCTAAATAAATTAATAAGTGATTTTCCACATTCCTATCAAAACCAATTCATCAACCTTTTTTAAAATACGTTAAATTAGTTAAAAAATAAAATAAATAAGTTATCTTACACTCACTCCATCTCCAAATTTTGGTCCACTACGAAAAATGGTGTAAGTTTTGAATCAATAAATAAAATACGTTGCCCCTATTCTTTGAATTTCTTTGAACCAAATTAAAAATCTCAATTGGCACGAAAAAATTTAAAAATGTGCATACAAATAATTTTGAAATGAATGGATAAGAAAACGGAATCATAGTAACATCAGCTATTTATAACCCCCAATGGGTTTTGGCCAAGTGTGAATGACAAAACAAATAAGTATTTGTCATCTATGAAGTCGCATGTTCTATCCCCAGAAAGTCAAGCATTTCAAATCTTTGGGCCACTACAGAATTTAGCTGGTTGTTTATTTCAAGGTCCGAAATTAATCAAGGGAGCGCAAATTGGCCCGAACATCAGTTAGGGAAAAAATGCATCAGCTATTTATCCTTCCAAAACTGTCACCTCGATCATTATTAATTGGTTTCATATGGTATTGGTGTGTTGATTTACAACTTGATCATGTTGATCGTTATCCATTTTCCATTGTTGAATTGTGGCTACTTGGGAGTAAATTTTATCAAAACTGAACAATGGAGAAATAACTTTAAAATCGCCCTATGGGGGCTTTGCATTCTCATTTTGCCTATAGAAAGACTAAGGCCCCGTTTCAGTTTATTTAAAAACAAACTTTTAGAAAAAAAAGTAATTTCAAGCTCAAAAATTATGTGTTTACGCAAATAATTTTTCTACTAATATGAATCTTGTTTGATAGATTTCATTGATATCTTTTAAACGGTGCAAAAAAATTAAATTTTTTTTATTATATTTGAACTTAAAATTATCTTATTTTTAAAAAATAAAATTTAAAAAGAAAGCGGAACGACACCTTATCCCTAATATTTTCATGAAAATGCAAAGCAATGGAGATATGGTAAAAACAAAAAAACAACAACTTAGAATCTGCTCTTCAGATTTTATCCTGAACACTATTATGATGCAAAATTTGTTTCGCAAATATCATTCAAATATTTACGCGTATTTCATAATCTATCCTTATCACTTAGGATCCCATAAGGGATCCTGCAGGGTATTACTGTGTGGAACTCCCCTTTTCCAAGCCAATTTCGACGATCCGAGCCGTTCAAAGTGTGCAGAACGTGATTTTAAGGGTACACGTGAGAAATCAGCAAAAAAAAAAAAATAGGAAGGTCTTGATCCAAGCAGTTTTTTACTAAACCGTTCAATAAAAAACTGTTCGTATCAAGCCCTTTCCGATTATTTTTTTTGCTGATTTTTCGCAAGTATCCTTAAAATCATATTCTAATCAGTTTGAGCGGCTCGGATCGTTGAAATTGGCTTGGTAAAAGGGAGTGCGGGATCACTTATAGGATCCGGACTCCTATCCTTATTACTACGTACTATTATGCAAGAATTACTCCGTAACGATTAGTATATATAATCTAGAAGTAAAATTTTTAAAAATTACAAAAAACAATTGGTTCGCAATATTCCCTTTATTACGTGGCTGTTAAGCAGTCACGTGCGGGCTGAAAGTCAAAGAACAGAGAACGGAGGGCTGGGAAAAGCCAACCGTACAGCTGTCGGGCACGATGGATTTTGTGGTCCCACCCCTTCCCTGTTACTCTGTCAGTATTTCTTGCATCGGGAATTGGTCAAACATGTGCAGCTGTCAGTCCTGTTTCCCTTTTCTCAAGTCTAGTTTAGTTTGGATAATTTGTGGGCTATTTTCGGACCTATAACAATAATCAAAATTGTTCATTTTTTAGAACTTATGACATTGATCACGTTGAAAATCTCATCGATTGGATACCATTTTGTATGATTTTGAAATGCATTGAGTTTTACATAATTCTATTATATGAGTTGCAATCTAGTATTGCACACATATTTTTTTACAAACTTAAATGCATTTTGAAATCATATTTAAAAGTATCTGATCACCGTAATTTTTGACGTGATCGATACTCTCGGCAAACTCTATGAAATAGTATAAGATTCTGATCATTATCGTGGATTTATTAATGGCCGACAAATAGCCCCAAAACTGAACCAAACTGGGAGGAAAAAAATTGGATTCGATCTGTCCCCTATTTTTGGGAGCCCTTAAAACAAAGGGGTCCTTTAATTGGGGATAACCTTATCTGCCCCCTACTTGGGAATTTAATGTACTGTCTGTCTTCACTCTTTACTGCATGTCTTACAAACAATTGACTAGTAGTACATCGCTTGGAAAGATTATTGAGTGTAATATTTGCTCACCCCACAATTGATTTTTGCACTTTGTAATATACGGAGTACTCCACTATATGAATGTAGTAATTATTTGTGATCATATTTATATAATTGTGTATAAGTTTGTTTTTTTTTTTGATAAGTAATCGTGTATAAGTTGATTCAAAGTATATATGTGATAATTTTGTTGATAATACTTTTGTAATTTAAATTGGCTAGCTTAATTGACGTTGTCTTTCTTCATACAATATCTTCTAAATTCTGGTGTAATATTTGCTAACTCCACATTCGAATCCTGCGTCCATCCCTAAGTAATTCAAGAAACATGCATCTCACCGAACATAACATTAAATAAGATTTGGAATGTAAGGGATTGAAGATATCAAGAAACATTGGAGTAGTACTCTTTTTATTATGGCTTGGATATGAATTGAGGTAAAGGCTACATCTCAGGGTTAGTCACAAATCCTTCGCCTTCTGAACAAAAAACTCACTAAGTTAGGCCTTACACAACAACCTAGTAGGTCATCCATAAATGTGAAATTTCAATGGGTTGTTGGAGGCATATTAAGGCATACTATGTGGTTATTTGCTTTGTTTGTGCAGAGATAAAGAACTACAAATTTAATCACTGATTTAAGGTTTAAATCAACGATTGTGTAAGTAACATATTGACTTGATTTAAGGATCCGAGTCCAAAACAAGGAGGGGGGGAGCTGGAAAGGGGACTACTGGTTAATTTCTATGTCTCCTATTTACTTAGGGGGTTCGGGTCGTCTGGGTGGGTCCGTGATCCCATTATTACTCCCCTAATTTGGGTTGATTTATTTTTAGGTCCTTGATTGTGATTTTCTTCTCCATGGCTCTTTCTCTTGCATGCGCTGCTGAATTGGCCTATTTCTTGCGTGTACCAATCCAACCAAAGGAAAGGGCTGAGTTTTATTCCCGTCGTTATGCAGCATATTTTTCATAACGTGACACATTATGGTCCAAAATAAATTGTAGATTTTTCGATCCAATCCAAAAAGTTTAAGACTTAATGTGGAGATGATCTAATGTTATCTACTCCCTCCATTTCTATCCTAAATAAATGTCCGGACCGCAAACCTAGGCATCTAAAAAGATGCATTTTTTTGGTCAAAAAATTGAATATTTTTTTTCATAAATCAATATACATCAATAAGTACTTTCAAGTAGTGAAAAAAGTTGTAATAATGCATCCTTTTATATAAATGAAATGCGCTTTTTGTAGCATTTTTTTTTTTAAAGATAAATGAAAACTTTGATAAATGAAATGCGCTTCTTGTAGCATTTTCTTTTAGATAAATGAAAACTTTGATCATGATGAAATTGACACAAGAAACACGGCATAAAATCTTCTTGTTTTGCTTATTTAAAAACTCAAAATTTTTCCATACAGTAGGAATGGAGGTGACCATTGATCACAACCGACCATAGGGTTCTGTAATAATATTGCAGCATTACTACAGCTAGGAACTTGCAGTTCATTTCAAGATCACACTACACATAATTAAACAACAAGAGAATATTCACGGTTCAGCTGTGAACAAATTGTTTACAGCAGCAATCAATCGTGATAGTTTAAAAGTATTTCTGGACAGTCCGGATTTTAATAAACTTTTCCGGAAAAAAGTTTAACTCTTTCTAGGAAAAGTTTCATTAACATCCGGACCGTCCAAAACACTTTTGGACGGTCGCGATTGGCACCGTAAACAACTATTCACGGATCCACCATTAAAGACACTACAAGAAAAATTACATTGGGTGACGAATGAAAATCGTCACAAATTACTTGTTTTTTGTCACAAATAATATAGGTAACAGAAAAAAATTTGTCGCCTAAAGGTTGTCGAGGATTCCTATCGGGTGACAAAATCTATTTTTCGTCACCTATAGTGCTTTTTGATGATGAAATATTTTGTTACCAAAAAGTGAATAATTGGTGACGAAATTTTTTTTCTCACATTGTGCTTTTTGACGATGAAATTTTTTATCATCATTCCTCTCGGAGATGAAAAAATTCTCTTCACCGCTAAAATCCCTCTTTCTTGCTCCTACTGGGTTCTCGTGTCCCTAAGTTTTTTGCACAACCTTCAACCCACTGTACCACACACACTTTTCAATACAAATTTGAAATATCTGATATATAACATATATGTTTAACATGAAAATATATTTCGAATGTAGTTTTGAACCTTTAAACATTAAAATCAACAATTTTGATAAACATGAAAGTGGTAGGCATTTCAGTTATTGTTCAAACCCAATTTGAATTATCTCAATTAGAGTTTTTAGTAAAGAGTTATGTCTGAAATACATTTAGTGATAAAGTGCAATTCATAAATTTCATCACCCAAGGTACCCATTTGACGACAAAATATATTTTCGTCGCCAAAAGCGTTAAAATGGTGACGAAATTATTTTTCATCACTAAAGTTCAGCATTTGGCAACGAAAAAAATATTTCATTACTAAATTGGTCCCATTTAGCAACGAAATATATTTTTTGTCACCAAATGATTATCTTTGGTGACGAAAAATAATTTCCTCACCTTTTTAAAGCTTTCAGAGACGACAAATGTATTTCGTCTACAATTGGGTAACTTTGGTGACGAAAATATTTTTTCCATCGCTAAACAGGTATAATTGGTGACAAAATTATTTCATCACGAAAATTATCAAAACAATGACGAATTTATTTTTTCGTCGCCAAATATACTCATTTAGTGACGAAATTAAATTTTTTTGCCACTTTTTCGTCACCAAATTTCATTTTTCTTGTAGTGAGATTTTCTCTTAACCAACAAGACATAAACGGCCGTTACACCTAATCACCTAACTAATCAATGGAGTACTAGCTCTTCAGTCTAGTCAAACGCTTAATTAGGACGGAAAAGATAATCTAGATTCGGAAATGCTAGGTACACCGCATGGAATGCGGTGACCGGTCCACCGCACGGCTATTGGGATCCATTCTGGGCCCCACAAAAATACAGAAAAATATTTATAAATTTTAAAATAATATTTTGTGGGACCCTGTAAAAAATCAACTCCAACGAATATCGGTAGGTATGTTTTTTGAATTTGTAGGAGCTTCGTGCGGTGGACGGTCACCGCACATCTAGATTAGTCCGGAGTACTAAAAGGAGTGAACTGCCTAATCACCACGTGAATTTGCACACTCCTTTCATCCACCTTTTCTTTTTTTCTTTTTTTATGTTTGCTTATTTGCTCAAAAAGCATGGACATTCTCTATTAATGGAACCTCTTTCAGTGAGATTAGTTCTCTAGAAATTAGTCGTGGTGGTCATAAACTTGTCCGGATATCCAGAGTTTTAGAAAGAAAAACAAACTAGTAGTTGAATCATTCAGGAATTTTACGAAGTGAACAATGTATGTGGTGTTTTATTTAACTTAACCTTAACCGATACCTTTACTGAAGTTGCGATTTATGTTAACCCAGTGTGCCAAAGTTTCAACTGATTGGACAATCTAACAACTACATAGGGAAATCTACGTACCTTATACCTAATTACATCACATGCGATTCAAAATGCGTGTATGAAAGTGTAGAGTGATAATCGAGAGCAGAAGCAAAAGGTCATTACCGAGAATTATGTGACCTAGCCTCATAGTCTCATTCTAGACATATTAAGATAAAGGTAGTCGCTCAACATTTCCCCCTTTTTGAACACAAAAGTACATATTAAGATAAAAAAAAAAAAAAAGTGACCCCAAGAGTTCTTGGCTGACAGTGGAAGTCCAACCTAGGAGTTTGGGGTTGGAAACCCCTTACTGTCATGTCCTATTCGATCAACCCTTTGAGTTGAGCAACAAATATATATATATATATATATATATATATATATATATATATATATATATATATATATATACCCAAAAAATAAACACCCAAAAAAAATGCCCCAAAGTTTTCGATCAAATTTTGATTATCCGAACTGTTCAATGTGTTTAAAACGTGTTTTAAGGGTACCTGCGTTTTTAAGAGTACCCGCAAGAAATCGGCTCAAACTATGACTGAGAAATGTTCGATCCAAACAGTTTTTCATAATCAAGCACTTTTCGGTCATATTTTGAGCTGATTTCTCACCGGTACCCTTAAAAATATATTTTAAATACATTAATGGTTCGGATCATGAAATATTGATCAAGAACTATGAGATTGAGATTTTGTGCATTTTTTTAGTACTCCATCTGTCCCAATTTAAGTATCCTCTACGGGAAATCGTGCTGTTTAAGAATTCAAATATTTTGCTCTAAACTTTCAAAATTAACCTTAAGAACTGTGAAGTTGATTATATGTATCGAAATGACTTATATCTTTTAATATGAATCTCAAAAAATATGTAATATGAATATAAAATCATGAAAAATATTATTCAAAATCATGAAAGATATTATAAATTGAAAGATATTTTTAATCTAAAAAACGAAACGAATATAAAAAGCTGTCAAATCAATTAGAAAGAAAATGTTACTTTTTAAGGGCAAAATTGAAAATTTAGCATATTTTAATGATTATTTTTAAAAAATAAACTCTACTTTTGGGACATCCCAAAATAAAAATATAGACACTTAAATTGGGACCGGGGAGTAAAGGATTGCAGAACTTGCATATACACGTCGAATCGAAAGGGCACACTGCAGTAATGTTGTGGTCTATTCTTCTTTTATAAAGAGCTTTGAACAAATAATCACATCAATTTGACAAAGTACAGCAAATCAACTTCCTAAAGTGGTTACACAAAAGCCAACTTGAATCTGTAAACTCCATTATTATATATATAATATTCAATGAATGAGGGTAAAATACTGCTTTCAAAGGGGTCCTACACTGAGGATCAAAAAAAAAAAAAAAGGGGGTCCTACACTAAAAACAAATGTGCCTTAATTAAAAAAACACCCATTAGACCATAGAGATTCCATGGTGTTTGAAATCGTAATAATAACCAAAAAGAAAATGTTAAGGAAATTATTATGGATGGGTTATGTCTAGCTCGGCTGGAGGGAGTCCAATCATGAGGGACCCATGTGGCTGATAATGACTACATTGTCGTATGTTGCAACTTGCATTGTTGTAGGGATAATGGCAATCGATTCTCACATGAGCTAATGGTTAACCGATCCGAATCTATTTTTGAATGCCATTAGTATTATTTTGATTTTTAATTAATTTGAAAAAAATAGAATTAGTTCGGTCTTGATTTTGTTTATTTGTTTTATGGAGTATTTTGTTGTTGGGTATTTTTTAGTCTCTTTGAACTCTATGGATTCACTCTTTGTGTTTTGGGGAACTTAATTAGACATCATTTTTACCCTACTTATTTAGGTGTTCATCCTAATGTGTTTAAATACTTATCTTTTCATCCTCAAATTCAATTAAATCCTATACTACCCTTTCTTTATCCTATTTTTTCAAATCTCTCTCTTTTTTATTTATGTTTTCTAATTATCTCAATTCTCTCTCCCCCTTCAAACATTTCTCTCACCTAATCTTTTGAATTTTTTCTCTCTCCTAATCTTCTCTCTCATATTTTTATTCCCCTAAACTCTAAAAAGAAAACACGACTCTTACAAAAACAAATATGTAAACCGGAATACATGGCAAAACATGATCAATTCACAAAACATGGCAAAACCTGATCAAGGTAGATAAACAAAACAAGATCAATTAAAAAACATGACAAAATCGGAAAATATGGCAAGTTTTGAGAAGTGTAGGTTTCGATCGAGGTAGATGAACAAAACATGATCAAATAAAAAACATGACAAAATCAAAAAACATGACAAGTTTTAAAAAGTGTAGGTTCAATCAAGATAAATAAACAAAACATGACACAAATGAATTCAAACATGACAATTTCCCGAACATGACAATTTCGCAAAATATAATACTTGCAATGACACTCATTGCATCCCAACATTTTGACCGAAAACTTACTACAGTTCTTCCAAAATATGAAAACCTATCTTCAACATACCATCAATTACAACACAAATTTCGGCACATGTAATCAATGAATTTCGGCACAAGTAATCTAAATCAGCAAGGTTTTTGGTGAGGATGCATGGTCTGGGCTATGGCCATGCCGACGTTGCCGGCTCCGACAATAGAGATTTTGGTGGGTTTGGTTGGTGGGGAGGATAATTTTGTGCCATGAAAACTGATAACAAGTTCTGGAATAACAAATACACATTATCGGTAGTAAATGAAAAGAATGATTCACATGTACTCTATGTTTGTAGAAGGAAAGCGATCTTTTGTTGATTTTCTCAATTTCTCGATCAGAATGCCGCCGCCCCTCGCCATGATCTGTTTCTTCTTCAAGCTACCGAAGATATTTCGTCCCATCGCCAACAAAGTCGTTGTCCGCCGCGCTGCGCCGGAGCCATGACCACCAGTTTCAAACGACATGGCTGATTTCCGCCACCCGGACTAGGTGGCACATCAATATATCATGTAATCTAGGGATATTGCCTAATCCCGGTCATGACGACTGTGGTTAGGTGCCAAAAGGGTACAAATTCTGTTCCAAATGGGATATCGCCTAATCCCGGTAATTGGGGGATTCGGAACGTCCCTCCTGTAAGTAAGGAAAATGATAAAATCCTTAATTATATATATATTAATAAGAAAAATCAAAATAATAGGTAGACACCATATATAATAATATATGAATAGGGGTATAATGGGCAATAGTAGATTTTGAGGATGAGCACATAAGTATTTAAAATCTCTAGGATGGACACCTAAATAAGTCTAGTACAGAGGATGGCTATTTAATTTCTTCTTGTGTTTTTGGGAGATGGAGTTTTCTGTTACAGTAATGTTTTTTGTGAACTCTATGGTGATTATGTGTTAATAAGATTGATTGATCACTTTGTGTTAATTGCTCTTGTTATTATTTTACATTGTTTTTAATTTTTTTACACCCCTCTTGTCTAGTTGAGCACGGTGGGGTGATTAAAAATGTTGATCTGTAGCGGTTTTGGTGAAAAATGGAACCTTACCGAACCGAACTGGAAACCAACTGTTTTGGTTATGATTTAGATGAAAAACCCCCCGGGAATTTCGGTTACGGTTCTGGTTTTAGTGATTAATAAGTTTCGTTTTTGGTTTCGGCTTTACCAATACGTGAACGTTGTAACGTCCCGGATTTTTGCCCTCTTTTTTTTATATAAGAAACTATTTTTAATCAAATAATCTATAGTAACCGATTAACTATTTAAAAGTGAAATTAGATTTAACCAGAACCTAGAATAATTTTTCGTAACCAAAATTAGTTTAGTAAAATTTTAATTTAACTTATAACGACCCGTAATTTTATCATATCATTTAAAAAGAATTATTCATGATAATAAATTTTTTTATCCTTAATAGATATATACAAATATAATTATCCTATCTTATTTATCTTCCTTTTATTTTAAAATCTTTTTAAATTGCATGCATGCATGCACACTCCTGCCATCCCTCCATCTCCTACTCAGTCTCTAACTCCTCCTTAATCATATCTTTGCCCTTATTTTCGTCCATCTCAAAGCCCAAGAATTAGAGTCCTTATTGAACTCGGTTTTTATCATCCTACTCCAAATTCACCTATAAATACCCCACCCCATTGACCCACGAAAATACCACGATATTTCCCACACTCCACCGACCAGAAAAGAAGAGAAAAACAGAACAAAACCAAGCCCCAATCAATGGAGTTCTAGAGAGAGAAAGTGAGAGAGAGAAAAATGGGTTTGTACCTACGCCCAACCGAAACCCAATTCAACGATACCAATCACCTTCCACAACCCAGAGCATCCCTAAACAAGCCTCAATTCAATCCCAAGGTCCCCTGATCGAAATACCCAAAGTTGTCTTCTCCAAATTCCAAGTTTCGAATTAAAATCAATTCGATCCGAGTCAAGGTATTATAATCCATTTCAACCATCCCTTTAAGTATATTTATTATTTTTATGCTTAACCCTATGCCCCGAACGAACCCATGCATCAAAACCGTATCGAAAAACGAAAAAAAACGAATCTGTCACTAACCTTACGGCCGCAAGGTTCGGGCCGCAAGAACCAGGCTGGAGTTTGCGACAGAAGGCCCAGCCGCAAGGTCAACCCGGTCAAACCTTCCGGCAGCAGCTGTTTTGGTTCGAATGTGATTTGCGACATCCCGGACACCGTTTTTGACCCCCGAACTATTTTTCCTAGACTTTTCACACCTCAACTTTCATACCTTGTTAATATCAAATTTTATTTATTTATTTATCTATTTATTAATTATTTATTCGTTATCGTTCAAGATTTTACAAACGAAAAATCTTTGCGACCTTCCGAACGACGTTTTTAACACCCAAACTATTTTTCCTAGTTTTCTCGCATCTCAAATATGATATCTTGCTAACTTCATATTTATTTTATTAAATTCAATATTTATTATTACTTTTAAAGTAATTCCAATCAAAATTACTTTACTACCTTATAACCCTTATTATTAATGCCCGATTAATTTTATTTAGACTCCTTACATTCAGTAGATGAAACTTTGTTAACCACAACATATTTTAATTCTTAAATTATTTATTATCTATTTACTTCACTTTTAGCCACTTTAATTAACGTCTTCATTTAAAATTAATCCCGCGATTCTCCGAACTCAACTTTTGATACTCAAACATGTTGTGTAGGACCTTTAGGACTCTTATCAAGGTCTTGATAATTATTCTAATATTTTTACCTAATTAATATATTCAATTAGTTTTTAATCCATCTAATTTCTTAAGAATTAAATTAATGAGAGTTTAGAAAATATTCTATTAAAATTTCGATAAAAGTTCTACTTCATTATTGACAACATGGCCATATAGGAATAAGGGCAACGGCCCATTTCATAAAAGTTGTGTGATTGTATTGCTCATTAGTGTTTTAATTATTATTTGGTTTAATTGTATATTGTACCGATATCTGATTCATTGCATTGCTTATTAATTGTTTTAATTACTATCTGATTTGATTGTATACTGGACCGACATTTGATTTGAATGTTAGATTGGACCCTAGAGACATGGGGTGGTATGCGAATAGATTTCATCTAGACGATACTAAATTGATGGAAAAATGGTAAAGTGTTGAAGTCGTGAGATTGTGGATTTTGATTTGGCCATGGATAAGGGTGACCTGCGGGGCCCAGTGATGATCTTTTGGTGACCCTAACGTATGGTACGCCATGGGAAGTTCTAAAGGGTAATCGTGCCTTGCAAGGCCAGCAAGGGGGATTGTCCCATGACACGATCATAGTTAGTGGCTTAGGAATGGTGGTGACCCTAATGTATGGTACGCCATGGGAAGTTCCAAAGGGTAATCGTGCCTTGCAAGGCCAGCAAGGGGGATTGTCCCATGACACAGTCATAGTTAGTGGCTTAGGAATGGTAGCGACCCTAATGTATGGTACGCCATGGAAAGTTCCAAAGGGTAATCGTGCCCCCTGTTATGGTCCTAAATGAATTCATACGAGGTACATAACTTAGGTGAATTCATTTAGAACCCCGTGTGCAGGACAAGCAAGGGGGGGATTTTCCATGACACGATCATAGTTAGCGGTATGGGAGGAAACGATCTCGTGGAGGAGATCTTAGATTTCACATTAAATTAATGGATGATAAATTGGTTCATGTGAGAAATCTCTGCTTGACTCTTCGATTCAATATTGTCTTGTACCTGCTAACTGTAAAGTAAGAGGGATAGTTGGGTTGGATTATTCTACTGGGTGATTTATCACTCACGGATACGTCTGTATCCTGGCAAATCGTTTGCTTCGGCGATCAATTTGCCAGAGGGCGCAGGATTCAATGAAGGAGATTCAATGATGGTGCAGTTCGACGCGGAAAGAATATTAGGAATGGAGATCAAGTATACCCGGGATTCGCATCAAGCCTAGAGTCAGCTCTGAAGTTAATATATTTTAAATCAGTAAATTTTCTTGGGATTGTAATAGCTAGACCTTTATTTTGGAAAATCATATTTAGTTGGCAAAATTTTCTTAAGATATTATTTTATATTGCTTCCAAAAAGTTGGGGCATTACAACCGTTGCCATCCATACTTAAATAGTGCAATTTTGTTGAACCGCTTGAAAGGTGAGTGACATTACTCGCATAACGCGAAGATTCGAGAGGGGTTTTGGCTTAATAATTAAGTTGGATGATTTTTTTTATCTTTTTTTTGTTTGTTATTTTGCGTCTATTATATGTGAATATTGATTCATGTCGATAACCGAAATCAAGAGCGTAGAGATGGATGGTTTTGATCATCAAAGTAGGACCTGATGTAAATCCCACATAGAGTGGATGAATATTCACCCGGTTTATATACTTGAAAGCTAACCTAGTTCATTAGTTGCTCGGCTAAGGTTCACCTAAACTAAGAATTCAACTCTCAGACCAACCATGACATCCTAACCTGCTAACATATACGGAGTATTACATAAAGTAGTCTTACCCGAAGAAAAAATTCTACTCGTTCATACCATAATCGAACACTATTTAATAAACTATATATTTCACTATTTTAGAAACCATGAGGTTCTTTTCTTTGGGGGGAATTTTTTTTGAAAATCATAGATTATATTTTTTGTTTGAAAATTTTCTTTATTGAGAATAAAATTTTGCGATGGCTATAAAGCATTTTTTAATTTCTTACAACCCAGCCCATCAAACCCATCACTTCTCAACCCAGAGAACTTCAAAGACAAAATAAATAAAAACCCAAAACACGTTTCACCAGGCCAGCCCATTTATAGATTTAGCAATATTTAGGACCCAAACTCTTCACACCATGCTTCAGCCCAGCCCAGTAACGTATATATTTGAAGTTTGAACCATTCCCGGCCAGCCCAGTAGCAAAACAGAAAAAATACTCTTTACTCTTGTTCACAGCCATGGTGATGAAAATGCAGTGTAATTAAACTTTAACGGCCTGCTTGGCAGAGGGAAATGGGAGCCCGATATGGCCATTATCCTGATACAAAAATCCGGCCCAGTGTTTGTGTTCTTTTGTCTCACCCAGATATACATACATGTCCCCTCGAGGGGGATAAGCCTCCTTTCTGGTTTCTTGTAAAAGGAACTTTTAGAAAAAGAAAGCAATTTTAAGTTCAAAAATCATATATTTACGCAAATAATTTTTCTACTAATCTGGATCTTGTTTGATAAATTTCATTTGAGATCTTTTAAACGGTGCAAAAAAAAATTGAAAAATTATTTTTCATTTTCATTATATTTGAGCTTGAAATTACCTTTTCTTTGAAAAACAAGGTTTAAAAAGAAAGCGGAACGACACCTAAGTTTCGGACACCCGTTGAGGTTAAATAACAGGTCCCTGGGCGGGATGGGCTTGATCATTTGATACGCTTGTTGTGGCCGGCCTTATGCACTGCACGTACCCTGTTCTCATCCATTTGTTTTCATGGACAGGGGAAATCTCAAGGACTGCATGCAACAGAGGCTAAAGCAACCAATTAAGTACTACTCCTACAATGAAGTTAGAAGCAAAATGCAAACAAAGATGAAACAACACCAAAATGTGGAAAAGAAGGGTATTCCTCTCATTTCGCTATCCTGGGTTGCTAGCTAGCTAGTCCATTGCTTTTGACTGATTCTCTCATTTCCTATACATTATTTTCCCATACTCAAAAAAGGCATATTGGTCGTTTGGTGTTAGAAAATCATTAATCCACTCTCGGACTCCGAGTCCCTGCAGTGAGTTAAAAGAACTGCAGTTTACAACCCCCAAAACCACGCCGTTTTGGGGGATTTGGGCAATCTAACAATATAACAAAACTACGCCGTTTTGAGATACTAATCCTCCAACGCTCAGAGCTCCCCCAAATTTCACGATGCTTCAGGGCTGAGATGGAAACGGCAACCATGGATGACGATAGCCCAGAACAGCTGTGCAAACACCACGCACCACGAGCATCTCTCCCTCTCTTGACCTAATTTCTCCTCCTAAACTGGTATTATCTCTCGTCCAGCTCTCCTCCTAAACCACCACCGACGGCCGCTGCACCACCGTGGTACCACCACCACCACCACCAGACTCAATCGGCCATCAATCTCCTTAGGTTTATCTCTCTCACTTCCCTCTCCACTAATCTACATTTAATTTTTTTTTAAAAAAACACACAAAAGTTAGGTTTTTTCCCCAGATTTCATAAGATTAGGGTAAGCCTCTCCAAATAGGGGTGTTTTTTTTTTTTTTTTTCCAGATTTCATAACTACCTTCTGATGTATACAAGTTTTGAGCAAATATGATGTTTTATTATCGCGGCTTCCTTTCATTGTCTCGTTATTTTTCCAATGCGTGAGACGATTGCCGGCCTCTTCTGTACTGAACGTGGTGTTTGTGTTGTGAGTGGTTTGCATTATGCCTACATTTCTTGTGGAATGTTTAGGTTTCTTCTTGATCACAACCACAGAGTACCGATTCGCATGTGATTTAGCTGTCCAAGAAAGGAAATTGGGTTCCAGTTTGTTGAACGTTTGGATTTGTGGTGGTAGACAAGGTCATTTTGTGGATGAAAATGTGTTAACTTGGTATATGGCCTTTGATAACTTTTGCAATTTACTAAGCTATTGCCATTGTGTATTCAATGAATTAAGCTTGCTTCTTTGGTGGCTTGAGAAAGGAATTTCGATAATGCAGAAATGAAAGGTGACAACAAGATGGCCTTTCAACTCAGAAGACGGTCCCACATGGGAATGCCAATGTATTTTCTTGGATATCAGATTGTTGAAGCTTCACATGGGCTTATCTTTTAATTGGAGGTCACGGGATGCTAATGTGGTGGCTCACTGTGTCGCAACAATGGTTTGTTTGTAGATTGGTGATGGGCTATTCTCAAGCCAAGGCTCTAATGCCAGTGCCGCCCAACCAATGTCAAGCTCTGAGCCGAAGGCCATCTACCATCCAAGGTCCTTAAACCAGCCAAGTGTCACAACCCATGGGTCTTCCATCTGCATCCTAAGGGATAAAAATGATGAACTCAGACATCTCTTCTTCTTTTTTATGTTGCTAAACGTGACGTATTTTTTGTATATGGTATATTAATGAACTCTACCAACACTATGGTCGGGAAAATTGCAAGTGGTACTGGTGTACTATGTAAGTGGAACATTGGTTGAAAAAAAACCCGAAATGAATTGTGGTGATTGGATAAGTTTCGAGCATGTGTGTTTGTGTGTGATTGGTGTTGCAATTGATGCAGATTTTTTTGCTTGTAATTGCTCTAGTCATTTGTGTTGCAAGTTTTGTCGCTGGTTTTGTTTTCGGAATTCCTATAGTGCAGAAATAATGCGTGAAGCCGTGAACTCGATTTGCCTGAGCAACTAGAGCTATTAGAGAGGGTTAATACTGAATGCCCAAAAACCAGGTCTATGAGAAGGCATCAGCTTACTAGAGAGTGTCCAATTCTCTCTAACACCGACCCTAAACAGATCAAAGTCTGGAAATAAAACCATAACTCCTCCTTTGTTTGATTCTAACCGCCGCCCCCCCAACCCAAACCCCCCCCCCCCCAGGTTGCATATTTTTTCATACATCTTGGTACCAAGCCTACCATAATCATTTTCTCCTTGCTGTATAAATACATGCAATTAACATTAAAAAAAATCCGGTCATATTTTCCAGCCAAATGGGCTTCTTCTAGCGACTAGCAATGAAACACCAACACACATTGATAGCAACATACCCAAGAGCATACTTGATACTACTTCCAACAAAAGATAACATATGTATCCTGCAATTTTTTAGCAAACACATCTCATACAAACCATGAGAATGAAAGCTTTCATTATGTGCCAAAAACTCAATAGGACACGATACGATATGGATACGGACAAAACTTGTGGAATGAACCAAAGCAAGGGACAAATACATGGGAATGGAAGCTGCATTCCAACAACAAAAAACTGCCATTACATCATACATCATAATTATCAATTACATACAAAGTTAGGTTTTGCAAAACTAAAACTTGATACTACAAACTTGATCATTTTTTTGGCCTTTGATTCACTTGAATTGCTTCTCTTTCCTCATGGTTTAACCAAGTCTTCCCTCATGGTTTTCCCCAATGGATCAACTTGCTTAGACTTTATTCATTCTTAACACTTCATATTAACCATCACCTTTCTCCACTTCCATCCATTTTCGGCACCTCATCACACCACCATTTCTAAGCCCATTTCAACTCTCAAAGCAACCCCAAAATCTGCTCCATAAACCAGTCCTGAACAACTTCGTTTTCTCTCCAAAAGCAACCCAATTTCACTCTGAAACAACCCATAAAATTTCCAGTTCCGAACAGCCCATTACAGCTCCAAAATAGTCCCGAAACCTGCTTCATTTCAGCTCCCATAAATCGGTTCATTTGAGCCCCGAAACCACCCCAAAACTCAGTCATAAACCAGCCCAGAAACTCCACTAAAAACAGCCTGTTTAGCTTGGTAAACAACCCAGAAAATCGCTCATTCTAGCCCCGAAAACAGCCACCCAAAAAATCTGCAAATTTGGTTTGCACAAACAAGGAAAAACTGTTAATACGATCCTATGCATAGCGGCACATCAATCAAGTAATCAGCTAATTTTCTTTGCAAGTGAATGCAAATTCAATTCAAAGAGGTAATCAGCTACAAAGGCATACATAGAGCTGTTAAACCACAATAAAATGGATAAGAAATGTCAGTGTATGGACAAAATATGCTATGGCTATATCCACACTAGGTTGAATCTACACTTTTTCTGGATGCTTTTCTGCATTCGAAAGTAACCGTATACCGCACCTTGTCTCCTACAATTTTGATGATACCCTTTTTCGAACTTGGGGTTTTTTTTCCTAGCAACTCAATTTATGATTTTTTTCAGCAACTGGTACTAATTGAGAGAGAGAAAGAGAGAGAGAGAGAGAGAGAGAGAGAGAGAGAGAGAGAGCTTAGTGGTGGGGGGTAACAGCTGTCAAAGTGCCCAGAAGCCAGGGGGTGGTCGCCGGCGGTGGGGGAGTGCTGGGGTTGGGTAGTGTTTGTCGCCGGTGGTGGTGGAAAGTGGATCGTGGTCGCCGGTGGTGGTGGTGGTGCTCGAGTTGCACAGCTGTTCTGGTCTATCGTCGTCCATGGTTGCCGTTTCCACCTAAAGCATTGTGAAATTTGGGGGAATTTTTGGGCGTTGGGGGATTTAGGGTATCAAAACGACGTAGTTTTGTAATATTATTGGATTGGCCAAAATCCCCCAAAACGATGTCGTTTTGGGGGCTGTAAACTGCAGTGCTTTTAGCTCACTGCAGGGACTCGTAGTCCCTCCAGTCTCTACGTGTTTGTTCAACAAACAATATTTTGACCAAGTTTTGAAATTTAAAAATTTTGAGTCGCGATTACGACTCAAGCGTATTAGTTACTAACCAATACAGATTATTGTCATAACTTACGTACATCCAATTTAGCAGTGAACGGTTCAAATCAGTAGGAGCTTGGATTTAATCTGAGTTGTCTGTGCCGAAATGGACGGCGGATCAGCTGCACTACAACCCTGTAGTGCAGCTGTGCACTGCAGAAAGCCCCAATCCGTAGGATAGCAACCACGAATGGGTGCACCGTACACCCCTAAAATCTCTTGGTGCAATAATCTGTCCTCAGACAATGTCTCTCACGATATCTTCTCTCAAATAAAACAACTCTCTCCAGGTGACTTTTACTCAATGGCAGCGGGTTCTAGAAATTCAACGAGTAAATTTTAAATTAAGACCTTAGGAGCACGTTTCTTTAACCAAGCAAAATTGTAGTTTTACGTAAAATAGATTTTGTGGATGGGTTTGTTATTGAAAATAAAAGGTCCTAATTTTAGCATACAATGACCATATTGATCAATGTTCTTAAGAGAGAGAATTATGAATCACATTGACTAAGGGGTTACTTACGTTACTTTTGACTTTTGAAACAAATAAGAGTGGTTGATTTGCTAAATTCCAAATAGTAAGGGGCAGTTTTTTTTAACATAAAAGTGGGGCATAAGTGCAATACCCCGAAATTCGCGGGAACACGTGGCTCCATGGTTTCTACATGTATCTATCTGTCCATGCCCATGAAAACATAGGTGTAGAGTTCACACACACCGTAATTTTTCTTGTTTAAGTGACATAATTAGAGAAAATAAATGTAACAAAGTAACACCATCGATAATAAACGAAGGAATTCTTTTAGCTGGTCATGATACAGCTTGAAAACGAGTTGACTCACGACAGTTCTTTGGGCATGATGATATGCTAATTCGATACTAAAAGGTGTACTATTATTCTAACAACTTATTAATTAAACAGAACTTAAGCATAATAATGTCTCATCGATGGAAGATGGCTCAAGCAATTTGCACCAATCAAACATTCGCTTTTACTTCTACTTTTTACATAGTCAAAAGAAAGGTGCGGACAAGAATTTGAAACCCCACAAAAATAGAAAGTCTTTAGTATCGGAGGCAACAACTAACAAGCAATGGGCATCATCTTCCACACTTGTTTGGGAATCAAGTACTACATTTTATCTTTGAGATTTTTGCGCTCCCCTCAAATGAAATTTACAGTGTGTGACATTAATTTACGGGTACGAATGTGCCACATCAAAAGAATTACTCCATCCGTCTCTTTTTTTAGAGTCAAGTATTCTATTTTGGGCTGTCCTTTAATAAGTGTTCATTTTATAAAGTTAATGGATCAAAGTTGGTGCATTTTCTATTTTGGCCCTAAAAGTGGATTCCATTTTGAAAAGCTGTGAGTAAAAATGTAATGATGATGTCTTCATGGAAGATAAATAGGAAAAGTAGAGGTAAAAGTTGATGTGAAAAGTGTAATGATGATATCTTTTAATAAGTTAGAGTTACGAAACTGGACACTTAAAAAGAGACGGAGGGAGTGAAATCATCATGCATTAATTGGGATAAAATGAATCAATATGGCTATGTTTGGTAACACTCCCACTTTTCTGTTTTTTATTTGTTGAAATCAGTTTTTATTTTTCCTAAAAAAAAAAGTGAAAGCAGAAAACATATTTGTGTCAACCTGTTTTTTTTTTATAAAAAAAATCAATTTCTGAAACCAGTTTTTACTTTTTAAAAAATTGTCTTTCTTGCAATTTCTCCACTAGCTTCCAAAACAATACAGGTGTGTGTGTGTGTGTGTGTGTGTGTGTGTGTGTGAGAGAGAGAGAGAGAGAGAGAGAGCGAGCGAGAGCGAGAGAGAGAGAGAGAATCATCTTAACCTTTGCAATCATGTTAGAAACAAATTCAATACTTGATATTCTGAAAGAAAGGGCCGAGTAGATAGACCAGGCATAGCCGGCTTAGAGGGGAAGCCGAAAAAACCGTTGCCTCCGGCCCCCGATTTTTTTAGCCTAAAGAGAGCTCCAAAAAATACAGTTTTTTAGTTTATATAATAAGAAGTTTCAATTGCCTTGCTTTGAGTAACATCTTTTTGGTCATGTGATAGCTTAGGCTCTTTGGATGCTTTAAAAAACTGGGTTCGAATCTCCACCCCTTAGTTTTCCTCAACATTTTGCAAAATTTTGTTCAAAGATGAGATAAATGGCCCCATATTATGACTTTCGCTTCCGGCCCAAATATCTTTGAGCCGGCACTGAGTCCAGGTGATTGGTTTCTTCTTTCCTAGGCCGAAGTTATAGTATCAACTTTCATAAAATAATGGCTTCATAAGCCCAACGTATCCCTTCCGGCCTCCTAATCTCATCTCTAAGAGAGTATATATATAGATGAAATATATATGAAATTTTCTAATTCCAAAGTTGGTCCTTTATTGACTATAAGGTTTTTCTCCTTATGCCAGTACTGGCCCTGCATAAGAAAAAAAGTAAAAAAAAAAAAATACATGCATTATATATATATATATATATATATATATAGAGAGAGAGAGAGAGAGAGTATCTTCAATGGCCTGGGTTTGAGAGAGAGAGGAAGAGGAAATGAAAAAATACCTATAAGGGATTGTAGCGGAGTAGTCTGTTTTTTGTTTCTGAAAGTAGTGAAAATTGAGTTTTGTTACTTTCTCAAATTATGAAAATAGTAAAAGTGATTTCTAGAATTTAAAAGTGAAAGTAGTGTACCAAACAAACTTTCAAAGTTAACTTTTAAAAATTCTGAAAATAAAAATAGAAAACAGAAAATAGAATGACTACCAAACATGACCTATATATTTCATTCTTAGCTTCTTACTAGCTTATGCCCCTTAAATTAAAAATACAACACTATGCATTTTTATCAGGGCAAATTTCACTGACCTCCCTTGAGGTTTCTGACACGAACAGAAACCTCCCCTGAGGTTTCTGAAATGACACTGACCTCCCCTCCTTTACCTGACAATACCAATGGTCCCCCCTCCGTGCACCTCCGTTACCTGCACGTTAGAGAAACAGATGGAAAAAGTGATTTCCGTCCCTAATTTAGTTTTGTTTTTGTTTTGTTTTCCAATCATTACCGTACTTCTTTCACCCGAAAATTATTCGTTGCCCCAAGAGCAACACGTGAACTTAGCCAAGTGGTGCCTCCCACCAATAAAAATTCGCCCCATTGACACACGATTCTTCTCTCTCCGGACACAACTTTCTCTTCAAAAATCAAGTGTTCCAAATTACAATCCGTTTGAATGGGTGAGAAGATTTTATTTTTTTTATCATTTAATTCTAAATGATCATAATTAAATTTTGACTCTAGGACTCTCGTTGGTTAGTCCTAAGATATATTTGATTCTACGATTTTCTTAGGATTAATCAATGAGAGCCCTATAGTCAAAATTTCATTATGACCATTTAAGATAAAATGATCAGAAAACTAAAATCTTTCTATCCATTCAAACGGATTGAAATTTGGAACACTTAATTTTTTAACCATATTTTTTAATATATAAAGTACAGGTTGAAAAATTAAGTGTTCCAAATTTCAATTCGTTTGAATGGGTGAGAAGATTTTATTTTTCTGATCATTAATTCTAAAGGGTCATAATTAAATTTTGACTTTAGGGCTCTCTTTGGTTAGTCCTAAAAGATATTTGATTCTACGATTTTCTTAGGGCTAATCAATGAGAGCCCTATAGTCAAAATTTAATTATGACCCTTTAAAATTAAATGATAAATAAAATAAAATCTTTTTATCCATTCAAACAGATTGTAATTTGGAACACTTAATTTTTTTAGAGAAAGCTGTGTCCCGGAGAGAGAAGAATAGTGTGTCAATTGGGCGAATTTTTATTGGTGGGAGGCACCACCTGGCTAAGTCCACGTGTTGCCCTTGGGGCAACGAATAATTTCTCGGTGAAAGAAGTACGGTAATGATTGGAAAACAAAACAAAAACAAAACTAAATTAGGGACGGATATCACCTTTTCCATCCGTTTCTCTAACGTGCAGGTAACGGCGGTGCACGGAGGGGGGATCCATTGGTATTGTCAGGTAAAGGAGGGGAGGTCAGTGTCATTTCAGAAACCTCAGGGGAGGTTTCTGTTCGTGTCAGAAACCTCAGGGGAGGTCAGTGAAATTTGCCCTTTTTATCATCATTGGATGTATTTTTATTTTTTATTTTTGAATATACAACCTCCTGCGTATGGGAAGGGTCCATAATTTTTCTTTTAGAAGGTTTGTATGTACTAACCTTATTAAATGTATATTTGACTTGAATTAATGAGGTCTTTTCAGACGTAAGGAGCTCTTGTCAAATCCAATAAAAGAATGGGCAATTTGCAAGAAAAACCATCAATGATTGGGTGGTTTATATATATTGTCTAAATGGATATGCAGGGGAAATGGTTTGCCTAGCTGGAACAGCCGTGGAATGATGTGGACGTGGACGCCTTCTTTCTCCAAGGGGGAAAACCACGCAAGCACCTACCCGGCTACCTCTCTCTCTCTCTCTCTCTCTCTCTCTCTCTCTCTCAATTTTGTTAATAAAAAGCCATCTTTAATGACTCAAAGTATTCACCAAACTGGTACACACTAAGTAGTATCCGGAAATTGTACCAATATGTGATCCAAATTCGTGCTCAAAGGAAAACCACGCAAGCACATATCTCTCTCTCTCTCTCTCTCTATCTCTCTTAAAAAGTCATTTCTTTAATGAGTCAAAGTATTCCCCCAATTTGCGCGCACCAAAAGTAATATTTGGGTATCAATTCCTTCGTCAACGTACGGGGAGTAAGTTTGTATAGACTGATCTCTTAAGCTCTTAAGAGTGGACTGTGCCTATGAAATTTCAAACCACTAGATAAGTACCGACACAATGGACTTAAAATTAGAGTTCTCATACTCACTCTTCCGGTATTGTTTGATCATTTTTTAAATTAGTGTCATTTGTGGGATCAAATAATGAGTCAATTCCGCTCATAATGTTTTGATTTGCTTGCATCAATTTTAAAATTTCTATTAATTCTTTAAATTTTGACAAAAAAGTTAAAAACTATATCACAAAAATAATTTAAATAATTTTTATTAGAAACTGAAGTTTTAGGGAAAAAATGGTAATATTAGACGGAGGGAGTACTATTCCTCTACCTCCCAAACCCAAACTAGTATTTTTTTTTTTCTTTTTTGGCCAAACTAGTATTCGACCTTGACAATATTTTTCCTGAGTTGTCCGTTAAATCTCATCTCAAAGACAGAGAAAGTCGCTGTTTCCTGAGGAAAAAAAAGAAACGAAAAGAGAGTCACAGGATCGAAATATTGCACTACCACTGATTTTAAAAAATAAAAGAAATACAACACTACCAAAACAAATACTCCAAGATAATTACTAATTAATTTGAAAGTCAACTTTTGGGTATGGCCTAGTTTTTATTTTTTATTTGAGAAGGGTATGGCCCCGTTCATATCACATGGTTCTTATCTCCTCTGAATTTTCTATTAATTGGAAAGTGTTGACAAAGTCATCGATCACATTGACATGAAAAGGTTAATCCCCCCCAAGTTTTCCAATTTGTTTAGAACTTTTACTCATTTATTACTATAGGCTATATACTCAGCAATAATTAATATGGATTCTTTAAACTCTATTTTCACAATTTCGATGAAACAAACTCTAAATCAGAAGGATCAGATACGAATAATCATTTGATCCGCATGCATAGTGATGGATCTAGAAATTTAATATCAGTGGAGTCACATGTTACTTACAACAGTAAAATCTTATTCATAAGAAAAATTATACATATTGGTTACCTTTAGATATACTCCATCCGTCCCAAAAAGTTGGACACTTTTGGAACTGTGTACCATTTTAGATTGCTTATACATCTTTCAATTTATAAATTTTATGTGATTTTGAAAATTTTGTTTAATTAAAATCTATAAAAAAAGATTCATATTGCATATTTTTTGACATTCACATTAATAATATAGGCGATTGAAAATGACACACTATCCTAAAAGTGCCCAACTTTTTGGGACGGAGGTAGTAATTAATAGAACACGGTGTGTTTGCACAAAGGTGAGGGTGAAAATTAAGCACTCTAAGAACGAAAAATCTAAGGAAACCGACGGTGGAAACCGACAGGCACGCGGGGCCCACTTCAAGTCCCGCACGGATGATCTGATCTGTTCAATAATTTTATAAAAAAAACAAGTGCGCCAGTGAAGAATCAGCTCAATTTGATGTGTCTAGGTGCTCGATCCAATCTTCTATTTTTTCATGGATTTGAATTCTGAATAAACAAATGAAAGATTAGATTGAGCACCTATATATATCGGATTGAGCTGATTTTTATGGGCTCACTTTTTTTTTTTAATTATTGAACGGCTCCCGTGACCGTTGGTTCCCACCGTCAGTGGCTCCTGTAGATTTCCGTAGCAAAATTCTCTAAGAAATAGTCTCACAAATATATCCAAGTAAAGGAAATTTAGAGTAATTTTCATTGGAACAATATGTAAGGATATTAACGTAAATCTACAAAATAAGGAGTTGCAAAGAGAGACCATTATAGGTCGTTCATTTTTAGAGACGAATTTATTGTATATAAAAGTCTATGATTGATCTAATTTTTTTCGCAAGTGCTCGACAAGTTCTATAGTATGAATAGATTAAAACATAAAATACTGGGTGAGCCCAATTTCGAAAAGGTAAACGATATTAGCACTTCAAAAATTGATATATGCACTCTAATTTCGGATCCGGAGGTGCACTATAGCACCCCTTGCACAACACATGTGGTTTGGCCAATCTGATCGTTCATCTCAGCAATAGAAGGCATGATTTTCATCAGAACAATGGACCACTAGAATTTGTAGGAGTTCAGATTAAATCCAAACCATCCGTGCCAAAATAGATGGTCGGATTGGCCGCACTACAGCCCTTCCCATTCCTCCAAAATCATTGTAATTCCAAAGCCACTTTCTTTTATTTTTTTTAGTGTCTCCATTAATTTTTAGAGTGCTAAAAGTCTTCTAGCCTGCTGGATACTTCTATTTGATATTGGTATCCATATCGTATCTGTATAAGATACTGATATACTACTCTAATGCCCTTGTTTGCATATGTCTAAAAAATATCCATTTACATTTTTTTTTTGAAGAATTCGATACTTCTTGAATTCTCTGAGTCACATATCCGACCTTGAATGAAATTATGATCATAGCTTTTGTATCGCATGTGTTGGGTGTAAAATGGTTAGGAATATACAAAGGAAGCCAAAATTTTAAAAGCTTTCTGTTTTGGAGAGAATAAAATGTAGGAATATGATTAAAATAGCGTCATCTTTTATAGTATTTGAATATTCTCATTGGTGTGGTACATGTATTTGAATAAAATTAAATTTCAAAAGAACAACCAATAATCCCATCCCATATGCCGTCAACACCCACTAGACAGTTTTATTGGGGTGTGTTCTTGTAAATTTATAAATTTGAAAAAATATTGTCTCTAAAAGAACCCAATTTGCAGACGAAATATTCGTTCAAAGACGAAACTAACAACTTTTGAAAGAATGAGAAATAAAACTCTCATAGATCACGAAAAATCTGTGATCTGAAAAGACGGTAAAAAACAAAACAAAGGCAAAACTATTAAAAGAAGATGTTTAAAACTAGTACCATGGTATTCTCAGTACAAGGGAGGGAGAAGAAATATATTTGTGACTAAGGGTCATCATCGGGCCGGGCCAGGCCGGCCCAGCCCGTCAAGCCGCGGCCCAAGCCCACCCACGGGCCGGGCCGACCGGGCTTTTTCTTTTTGACGGGCCGGGCGGGCCGGGCCACCTACCATAAATTGAAGCCCGAGCCCAGCCCACGGGCTAGCCCAATTGGCGGGCCGGCGGGCCAAAAGCCGGGCGAGCCAACGGGTGGGCTTAAATTTCCTTGGGCAAAACTAAATTACCAAGGGATAAAAGAAAGGATTTTTTGGGATTTTGAGCTAATGGGCGGGCCCGTTGGCGGGCTTTTGGACCGGTATACCGGGGGCGGGCTCACGGGCCGGGCCTACGGACGGGCCGAGTAAAAATTCATAGGCCCAAGCCCGCCCATTACAAACTACGGGCCGGGCTAGCCCACCCGTTTCTTCGGGCTCGGGCCGGGTAAAAGCCCGATGGGCCGGATTAAATGATGAGGCTTATTTGTGACTGCTAGAGCTGAGAAAGAGAGAACCGGGGGAAGAGATGAGATCACACACACAAACGAGACAACACCCAAATTTGCAAATATAATAAATTTACACTCAAATACATCACGCATGCGCAGACTTCACACACTGCAATAAGTGAGACCATACTCATTCATATTCATATGAGTATTTGTACATTTATGTGTTATTCATGGGTCAGTCATGAACAAGTTATTTACGGCAGCAACCAATCGGGATCATCCAAAAGTGTTCTGCGGGTCCGAATTTTAGTTGAACTTTTTTACTGAAAAGTTCAACTCTTTCTTGAACAAGTTTCATTAGCATCTGGACCATTCTAACACATTTTTAAATGGACGCGATTGACTTTGTAAATAACTATTCACGGCACTGCCGTTAAAAAGATTTTCTCAAAGTATATATAGGTTGTAGTTTTCCTTCAAACAAAAATGCTCGGATCAGGACAAAAAATGTGAGGATTTAGACATAGATATATTCAAAATAATTCAATGTTTATGGGCTCCAAATCTTCCGTGTGAAATTTACTTACTCCAAATAATTTTAAATACATTTATATGTGAATGTGTGTACATATTTATGTAGAGATCCTATGTATGTGCCCGTAACATTGCTCTTGAAAAACACACACTATAAGATTCTTCACATTTATCCACCATTATTCCATTATTAAATTCAAATAACAAACAAAATACCCACTTCCTATAATTTCCCAAGTTTAACCCATCCATTCTCTCCGTATTCACCCACCAATATAAACGAATAAAATTTCGTAATCTCTCCCCCTCTTTCTCTCTCTTCACTCTCTCTCCCTCTCCATTGCAACAATGGAGAAAGGGCAAACCTCCTCCACGACCGAAGAAGATCAACAACCCACCACCACCCACCACCTGACCCTCCCACCGTCTCTGACCCAAGACGAGTTCACCGAGATAAACCACTTCATCTCCGAGTTCCACACGTACCAGGTCAACCCCGGCCAATGCTCCTCCCTCCTCGCCCAGCGCGTCCACACCCCGCGAGACGTCGTCTGGTCCATCGTCCGGCAATTCGACAAGCCCCAGACCTACAAGCATTTCATCAAGAGCTGCACCGTGGGTGAAGACTTCGACATGACCCCCGGGTGCACGCGCGAGGTCAACGTCATCTCCGGCTGCCGGCCGAGACCAGCACTGAGCGGCTTGACGTGCTCGACGACGACCGGTGTGTGACCGGGTTCAGCATCACGGGGGGCGAGCACCGGCTGAGGAACTACAAGTCGCTGACAACGGTGCACGAGCTGGAACGCGAAGGGCGGATCTGGACCGTCGTCCTCGAGTCGTACGTCGTGGACGTGCCGGAGGGGAACACGGAGGAGGACACCCGGCTCTTTGCCGATACGGTGGTGAGGTTGAATCTGCAGAAACTGGCGTCGCTCGCCGAAGGGTTGGCCCGTGACGGGGACGGCAGATCACAGGTGATTTGAATAATCAGTAGTAGTAGTGCTACTGCTACGTGGTTTTACGGAGAAGAAATTAACCAGAAAGTTTTTTTTTTTTTTTTTTAACGTATTTTTTCTTTTGGGGGTTATGTTTTGTTTTTCTTTTTCTTTCTTTTTTTCTTTCTTGGAGTTTACCAAAGGAATCGTTCTGTGAATTGGAAAAGGAAGAGAGTGGCATGAGATTGCCAGCCTGTAGTAGATGGTTGAAGAGAGAGAGAGAGAGAGAGAGAGAGAGAAAGAGAGAGATGGGCAGTATAGTCAATGAAGTGTACAGAAAACGATGGCATGGCTCATGAGGATGGTTGTAACATTTTTTTTGCTTTTCTAATAGTTTGATTGATGTTTAATTTCGTTTTTAATTAGATAAATGTGGATAACATATTTTCCTTCCATTAATTAGTGATTCCTGGAGGGAAAAAAGAACGTCTTGAGGTGGAGAGTTGTAGTTGATTATTTCCAAGATCTAATTCCAATTTTTTCTTATGTAGTGAAAATGCGTTACAATATGAAGTTTCTTTTACATCCGTTTAATTTAGTGTTTCAATCCGAACCTGAAGCAACAGCTTCTAGCTAGTTCAGAGAATAAGCCGACCGCGTTCCAACTCACTCAAGAATGAAACGGCGGTGGGCGGCCGGCAAGCTCGAAACGAGCTTGGACGCAGTACAAGATCAGAACCATGAAGACTGCATGCTACCAATTGAAAAAAACGAAAATCGAAATTAAAGGCCACTTTTATTTGTTTATATTTTGGAACTTGGTAAAACTACAGGCCACTTTATCTAGAGTTATCTTTTTGACCTTTAGCTAAAAGTAGTTTTTCCTCTTTCTTTTAGCTCAAATCAAATAGGAGTCTTTATTGGAGTATTAAGCATCCGCAATGTAATAATTAAAATCAAAAAATTGCTAAAGTTAACAATATGTGTTTAAAAAAATGCTCTCATTGTAATAATCAAAGTTAGCAATCTTCTAATCAATAATCAAATTTGGCCATTTGAATAATCAAAAGTAATAATATAAGACTTCACATTGTTAACTTTAACAGCTCTCTAAATGAATAATCAAAAACTGACGTAGCAAGTTTTGATTATTACATTGCGGATGCTCTTATTGGGGATGCTTTCAAGAATTTAAGAATCGATTCACCCCTAATCAAGGCGATTAAAAGGTAAAAGAAGGAATCCATTTTGCTCGAAAGTTGTTCCATCACATTATTATTGTAAGAATTGCATATTATTTCAGTAATTGTAGTTTTCTCAACGAAGTGATTTATAATCCTGGAAATGGTAGACTAATTTTTATAGATTTTTCAACCATTAAAATTATTTTCTCACGTAGTATCATACTACACTGCATTTGTATAATTTCTTGTTTATTTTAGAATACTCCCTCCATCTCAAAATAATAGCTCACTGCAAAAAGACGTGTACTTTTTGAAGAAAAAAAAAAGTAAAGTATTTTCATTTATAATTTTTTGAATTTTCTTGCATCAAACTAAAGATTTCAATTACTTATCAAAAAAAAAATCCCAAATAATTTTTTTAAATTGTTGTGAAGAAATCGTGCATCAATTTTTCCAGTTGATAATACTGTGACATAGCTTTTTATCCACCAATGTTATATTATATCCCTAGTGTCTTCCTTATTTTAAGTTCTAGGTTTGCCAATGATGTTACCAAGGTTTTCAATCTCCCGTCCCAATTTATTTGCTTCTTATGGTTGATTCAACTTTTTAAAGAGTCAAAGTTATAAAAGTTTAGATTTGTATGCGATTTGTATTTGTTCAGATTTATTCATGTCAAGATGAACAACTAGATTGACTGAGCGCTCTGCACCCGCTCAGTAAAGAGCTGCTTAATCAACATCTAGGATCCCACTGAATAAACCCAAAAGATCTGAGTAAAGTACTCCAAAGGAAAAACCCAAAAGAGGAAAAGGACCTTATCTAAAACAAAGAAAACAGCAGACCGGGTAATAGTGGAAAAGTTGGGGGGGAGGTTATGAAGACCTAGTACTTTAGGGTAGTATTGTCCTTGTCGCCTTTTTAAAAAAAAAAAAATTACTGTCCTTGTCCTCGTTTAGTTGACTAGCTCGACGTTTAGGTTACAATTAAAGACAGGTAGAGTACAGTTGTTTTTTTGGACTACTATTTTTGGGTAAGGCTGAAAATGGTTCAGATCCTGGCGGCTGCTGCTGCTGCTGCTGCTGTGGAATTTGTAGGGATATGCTCAAGTGGTGCCCCAGCATTTCTGTTAAAATTGTCGTTTATTACTAGCATGATAGCTTGGCATGAAAGGAAGGGGAGGGGTGACGTGTTTCTCAGCATTATTATTATCATAGAGGCTCCAACCCGCAACGCAGAATTTACGAGCGGAGACCGAAGCCAAAAGGTCATTGTCCACTTGAAATCAAAGCGATCCGCAAGGGAGGTGCTAGAGCCTAGAGGGGTTTAGAAACCCGAGTCGTGAGGCCACTGCTTCCTGGATTTTATGGTTTCGTTAGCACATTTTGAACTCACTACCCCTGATCTCGCCAAAGACCTGTGGACCATCAGACCACCACCCCCAAGCGATAATTTATTAATAGCATGGATGTGTTGTATTGTTATTCTGTGAAGTATTTAACCTGCTCGGAAAAACCTTTTAAAGAGATATGTAAATGATAACGTGTCTTCTTTTTTTTTTTTAATGAAATTTTTATCTTCATCCAATTCAGTCGCACGAAAAAGAGAAAAGGATCAAAATTTCAAAGTTTCTGCAACCTTCTTTATGGTCAGCTATCAGAAAAGTTGCGTAACGCACAAATTCAAATATTTCACGACAAAAACTTTCTTGCAAAATACATTTTGCTGAAATTAAAGAAAAAAGTTTTTAGTTTTTCTACAGAATTTTTTTTCAACAGAGCACACAAGAAAATAATGTCGTAGTAATTAAAGGTAGAGTAGAGGCTCCTCCGTTCCTTTCCGTTGAAAAATATTCTATGAATGTTTGAAAATGTAGTCTTCGCTCAATACTTTTCCTAAGAAACAATTTTTCTGTGAAAATATTCTTAACAATTGAATGGAGCCTTTACTCTACTTTTAAAATTACTATTTTCTTCGTATCTTTTTAAGTGTCCAACTTCGTAAATTTACCTTTTTATTGAAATATCATCATTACACTTTAAATATTACTCTCTCCATCCCAAAATCTATAGTCTTTTTTCGATATTCGCGCCGTTCTTTAAACTTTTTTATCACCTAATTTATGATATTTTGCATAATTTTAAAAACTTTGTATTATAGATCTAATCAAGAATTATCAAACAAGATCAATATTGCATATTTTTGGAGATTCATATTGAAAGATATAAGAGTTTAAAGAACGACATAAATATCGAAAAAGTGCAAAGATTTTGGTTCATAATTACCCTCTATGGAGACATATCATCATTACACTTTTTTCACTACATTTCAAAAAAGATCTGCTCAAAAGGGAAAAATAGAAAATTTAGAAACTTTTTCAAATGAACACATATTAGGGACAACCGAAAATAAAATATTGGACCATATAAAAGGAGACATAGGAAGTATTAATTATTTACAAGTGCCAGTTTGTAAAAATTCGCGTACTTTTTTCTTTGAATTTCTCGATAGATTAAACAATTTGGGACAACCCATAATATAGAATACTCGGCAAATAAAATAAGGCAGAGAAGGCATTTATTAATTTATGATAAGAAATGGTGAATGAGGAGGCTAATTGGCGTAGCCGCAATTCTCTTGGCGTGATCACAAAAATTTTAAGAAATGCCAGAAGGATCTGAAGAGTCATAACAACTATCGTCCCTCCCATTCACAAATGAACCAATAAGCAAGAACTAGATCACGAAATCGATGGAAGAACTAAAGGGTGTGGGCTAACACATATACATACACAACTTTGTGACTTTTCAAGATAGGAAAAAAGGTGCAATTTGGTTAAGTTATTGGTTTAAACCAAAACCAAAACTAAAACATATACCAAAAATCAAAATCGTAACATAACCGACAGTTTTCATTTTATTTAATTCGAAACCAAAATCCACGGTTCCCTGTTCTATTTGATTTTTCACTGAAATCTGTGATCAACATTTCTAACATAGTTAATACATTATATGTCCAATTACAAAATATCCAAATAAAGCCAACACATCAATACACCAAAGGTTCAAAGACACTAAATATCCATCATCCGACAACAAAATAACATAAAATTTTCAACAAACTAATATACCATATCTATCAAATTATACAGCTTTTAATTTTGAATCTTCATAGCTATCAAATTCAACCAAAAAGCAAAGAGTTAAATTAATTTTAACAACACATAATGTTAAGACTATAACAACTGTAAGATGAATGGCAAATTACCTCGCGAGTAACTCATGAATCCTCGGCCGACTCTACGTCATTATAAATAGGTATGTATGCATTAAGAACATATATAAGGGTATTTGTGTAATTATTTTAGTTCGGTTATGGTTATGGTTCATTTTTCTGTGTGGATTATCACATGAGACAAAAATCGAAACCGAACTAGCCAGTTTTTCAAAAACAAAACCCTAGTTAAAAAAATCGGTTAAGAACCACACCAATCTGTAGTTTGGTACGATTCGGAAATCAACCAGTTTGGACGAGATTGACATCCTATTTCTGGACCAAACCCTGTAGAAATAGTGAACTACTACCCGGGAGTGTGCAGAAGTCATTCTGAGGTAATGGACAGATCTCCCTTCTTCTTCCATCGGACCCACTCTAAACACAATGCTAGGAGTATTACCAATCAAGAAGATAGATATCCGATGACCTATAAAAGTCACGGGACAGTTAACCCCCCAAGCGGTTTTGCAAAGTTGGTGTGAGAAAATTAATAAGTGTTCATCTTTCATAGCGTTGAATGTTTAAAATTTTATGGAGACAAAACATTCTAAACCTTGAGGTCACTGGAGGATTTGCTTGAATGGTAACTTAAGGTCTTGAATAAGTTAATGTGCGCGTAATCTAGCCGGACCTCCATTGTATAAAAAAAAAGTCATGTCCAGTTCATGTTTATTTGTTTTCGTCAAGTCAATGGAAAAATTTGGTGGTTAGGGGGGTCATGGGCAGTGGTGGCTCAAGATATTTGTGATTGGGTGTTCAAAAATTACTTTAACTCTACTAGGTTATTTATTAACCAAAAATATATGTACAAAATCTCATATAGTTGTATAAATAGTACAGTCAAAAAATATAACTTTTATTTAAAAAAAATTAACTACAAGGCAAAATGAGAATACTATTTTTTTGGCAAAAATTTAATTTTTTTGAAAATTGTTGTATTTCGTAGTAGACAGTGTTTCGAGAATGAAGGGGGAGGGGAGTGAAATTAATCTACTAAAAGTTTAAAACCCTTTTGAAAGTATTCTTTAGAATAACATGATGGGATTTTCTATCGTAGTCTTAAATTCGAAGCAATATTATTCAAATTAACAAGATTTGCAATGTAGTTCATTTTTTTTTAAACTTTGTCAAATTTTATAAGCTAACTAGACCAAAAAAAATAGTTATTGTCATGAATGCGAAAATAGCACATTTAGACCATTGACAATAAAGATGGAGAGAGAATATAGAGTACAATACTTACACCAATAGATTCTTCTTTTCACTTTCTTTCTACAATTTTTTAAATTATGATTATGAGCTTTATTTGATCTAATGTGTTAGGTGTTCAAATATAAATAACCTGAATTGATGAGTTGTAATTGGGTTGTGATGAAGTGTTTAATTAGTTTTTGGGTTAGGTGTTCAATTCTTTTGGATTAAGTGTTCAAGACTTTAATTTAGAATTGAGTATTCATTGATATTACGTTGGGTGTTCAAATAAAGGCTAGCCCATAATTTTTACATATATTCCAAGCAAAAAAAATTTGTTTGGGCGTTCAATTGACCATGGAACCTACAAAGTGGAAGCCGCCTCTGACTCGTGGGGCCATTGCTAGTATCACATACAAGTATATACGTACGTACATATTTTCATATACGTACACATCCCACACATATACCTACACCATGAAATAGTATGTTACTAATGTTAGTAATTTTGTATGGTATGACCTTGGATTTTATTCAGCTGGCAAATGGCTGTTTACGGGTTATTTCAATGCTTTTTGTGCTCAGTTTAATTTTTTTAAATTGGACAGAAAAGGCATGGTAGACCCAAGAAGGCAAGGTGAAGCGAATTAAACCCTATCACGAAGACCCTTCACCTTCGGATTCATGGACCTCTTGGTTGAGATCATTTGTGGTAGGCAGGGCCTGCAAGAGGAAAAATATAAGAACAACGCGGTGAAGTACCACATCCGGCGATGGGGAGGGGATTATTTGGATTCAATGGACCTCGATCATACAACCGGCGACGTTTGAGGAGTTGGGGTTAATTGGTTCGATCCTTAAGTTCCCTCCTCCTTGCCTTCTCTGGGTCTACCATCCCTCTTCTTCTTCACATCTAGTGGGAGCAACTGCACGTTATCGGTTCATGTCCACATCTCCTTGATATTGATACTATGGAGTACGGCAACGAGCAATCCTCAATTCGTAACCATGCCTTTGCAATATTCACAAGAAATGCGAAGGAAGCAATTTCACTATTGCAGCTTTCATTTTAATTAACTAGTATCTTGAGAGAAACTTGATAAGAACGTTGAAAGCTATTTTTTCGTATATTTCTACATATACACACGCACACACACACTTGTATATCCACATTATATTCATTTCCTTATGGCCCTTGGTTGATTGAAATCTTTGTATACCGTTTGATTGGATAAAATTATGGTTTGGTTTTTGGTTGTTGAGATGAGATTTCTTGATAAACTGTTTTCCCAAAGTAAAAGTGTGATGATGTGAATAGTGAAAGGGAGAGGATTGTGAGGGACTTAAACGGGCGGACGGACGGACGGACATGGTTGAGGACATTTGTGGATTTTACATAGCCCCATTTGATAATTTAAATATATTCAATATTTAAGCTAATAATTGAGAAGATCAATTGTACCAAAAATCATGTCCATCGCTATCGATTGATTAATACATGTAGTACCAGATTATCTTGAACTAAGTGGATCTCTGATCCAATATGAAAAATGTATTCTATAGGCTTATTGATTGAAGTATAGTACTAAATATATTTTAGGAGTGATTCATTTTCTCAACAAGTTTTGCAAAATTGAGACTTTTCCATCGCCAAAACAAATTTGAGAAAAAACCCACAAATGCTTCTAACGTCTTTCGAGTCCCTTCAACCAAGTGTCTTAGAGATTCTCTCTCTCTCATATTCTCACACGCGTCTTTCGCGATTTATACTCGTATGCAAAATGAGTGACGGTTTCCAACACCCCACCATTTCTCATTACCCTATAAACACAAACCCACTAGGCACTAACGTAGTAGCTGATGTCCAATAAAGCAATGCTACGAATAGGGAGAGAGAAAAAAAAAAAAATTGGATTGGTTCACAAATGTGTCTTCCGGAATTAACGGTTTGGTAAATATGAATTAATTCCGTAGGATAGATGTGGAGTCTACATCATTGGGCGATTCTGAACTCGATTGCATCCGAATGCGTGCCTTTCACTCTGCATCAGCAACATGTTTTTTCTTCTTCTTTTCTTTCAGTAAAACCTTTCGATCGAATATATATCCATTTCTCAATTGATTGGATGGGATTGATTGATACACATATACATACATATATAAATAGAGAGCAAATTTCCAATGATAGATCCCGCACGGCCTTACCGTGTAGGACTCCTTTTTTCAGATCGAATTGTAACGATCCGAGCCGTTCAATGTGTTCAGAATGTAATTTTGTGGGTAGTAATTAGAAATCAGCAAAAAAAAATGATCGGTAAGGGCTTGATCCGAGCAGTTTTTTACTGAACCGTTCAATAAAAAACTGTTCGGATCAAGCCTTTTCCGATCATTTTTTTTTGTTGATTTCTTATAGTTACCCTTAAAATCATGTTCTGATCACTTTGAGCGGCTCGGATCGTTGCAATCTGATTGGAAAAGGAAATTCCCGCACGGTAAGACCTTCCGGGATCACTTATAGGATTCGGACTATATAAAATAGATATAGATATAGAGGGGCCAAATACAATAATACGATTGGAGGAAAGCAGAGCACGTGAACAGCACTAACATCATAATATATGATGACCACACATGACAAACCAAGTCCAATAAAATTAAAGAAGCAGATGATAAAGAAAGAAAGCGATCGGCTCTTGCTTTCTGGTGGCTGCAACTTGCCAACTTGACGATTAATTACTAATTAGTAATTAAAGAAAGAAAAAGGCATAATAATAGAGTAATAGTTTTGAGACTGTGATGAAGTGAATGGAAAGAAAACTGGTAATGGCCACTCATACGAAAGTGGCTGACAAATAATTAAAAAGCGTGCGGAAAATTTGTGGATGTACATCATTGTATGTACTGTGTGGAACTGGAAATTAAGGATGGATTTGCAGTTTAATCTGAATCATTCGTATTGATAATTATTGATTCAAAATTTGTAAATCTTAAAAGTCTTTTATTACCGGTAAAATATTGAAAACAAATGTGGATCATTAAAAACACTATTCGAGACGGTTGCGATCACTTGGACCGCACCTCTACGGTCCAGGTTTGGACGGCAGATAATCCAGATTCGGAAATTAACCCACCAAATTGCCCATCGAGATTTAACATGAAAAAATTTCTCACCTTGCAATTTTTGTAGTAACATAAAACTTACTTTAAAATATGAGAATTGGTTAAGACTTGAGTTACAATTTGCGTGAGTGAGCAGAAACAAGACCGCGAGCCTGAAAATTTCTTTTAAACACATCTCAATCTACTAAAATTCGTAAGAACGAGGATTGAGAATCGAAGTGCAGGACAGTTTGAAGAATTATGTAATTAACTAAGGTTAAGATATGGATCCTCTTTAGGTACAATTGGACGGGATGGTCCAATCTGGCTGAGATTTGGATCGCTCATTTTTATATTTTGTCAAAAACACTAGTTATGCCAAAAATCTTGTTGCGTCGCATTTGATATATTTTCCTAACACATTTATCTAACAAAATAGTTTTGAAAACATTGCAATACTAGATCGAAAACTTTTTTGAAAGTAATATGTTTGAAACATATCAAACAATATCCGATCATTATAATTTTTGACATGACTTGATGTCATAAACATAGGGTTTAAAAAATAACGAGAATGACCTGCAAATGGGTTACAGGAGTGGATCCAAGTTGACCTTATTAATTTGGATCCTCTCCTAATTTAACTTGGATCCTCCCCCATCGTCCATTTGCGGGCCATTCCGAGTTCTTTTTGCTTGGTGGTCATTTCGTAACATCTGAAACTGCTCACATCACTTTCACCAAAATGGAAAGGGGAACTGTTACTACACATACATTTCACAATCTCTTGCTTTAATTGGGATCCTTATCTGTGGACAAAAGAATTGGTTCCACAGGATTAATCGAGGTGATCAAGCTGACCCGAACACCTGAGTTAACCAGAAAATTATTTTCTATACAAGACAATATATAATACCAAATAAAAGAAAAAGCATAACACAATAATACTTGCCAAAAGTATAAGACAATAATAATACTATATCACACACTTGAAAAGTTACAGTATAATTAATTGGATGAAACGGCCATATCACTCTCTCCTTTCACATTGCAATGGAGACGACATCAAATATATATCTAGGAACATTACGACAATATTACTCAGAATAGTGCTCCGCAGACTCTAAAAACTAATCAAGGTTCGAATTGTCATGATTATTAGTAATCTCTCAAAAAAAAAAAAAACAAGTTGAGGTGCATGCACCATCACCCTGTAGTTCGTTTTCTTTAATTTAGTGTGTACTATATATGGATTAACTATAATATGTTAGTGGAATTTCATAGATATCTAAGATAAGAGAAAGAGATGGGAGAAATATATAAATGTAAGCTCCGAAGACTAGTTTTAGAGGGTGGGTGGACGTTATATTTTGTTCACCTCGTAAGTTTTTCTTTCTTGGGAAGGACTGTGAATACAACAACATACACAACATTTTGCACAATATGCTTATGTTGTAGTATCTCATTGGTGATTAAAAATTAAAAAATCCATTTAGTTGCCAATGAAACCCTGCCATGTAAACCCTGCCGTTTGTTCTTTCTTTTTCTCCCTTAAGGTGTACTTTCTTTACGTGGCACACTTGTGAGTGTGTAAATGGGTGTGGTTCTAAATTTTTGCTTAAAATAATTACTGTTTTGGATCCAATTGTAAAGGCTAAGCAATGTCCAATCATACTTTTGTGTCCATCAAGAGAAAGATGACCCAAGTGAAATCAATGTAATTGCATTCTTGAATAATTTGCTTGCTAGTTTTATAAATTAAACGTTTCAAATCATGACGATGGAGATCTCAATAGAGCTCACAGTCACTGAAATGCTCACTCCATTACAAATTAGATCATCTCTAACGAACCCCTCAAACATTACATACAAAAAAAAAAAAAAATTGAAGTCTCTCTCTCTCCCCCCAAATTTGATATACACAAAGTTACAAAACAAGAAAAACTCTCTCTCTCTCTCTCTCTCTCTCTCTCTCTCTCTCTCTCTCTCCCTCCCTCTCTCTCTCTCTCAAATTTGACACACACAAAGTTGCAAAACAAGATAGAAAAAGGTAACAACGTACACGTTCGAAAATAAGTGAGGTAGCAAAGTATGAAAACAATTAGTGAGGTAAGGCTCCATTTGTTTTTGACGTAAAATGTTTTACAATGTAAAATATTTTTTATGTAAAATGATTTTTTCAGAAAATAATTTTAAATTTTATTTTCGGGTGTTTGGTTGTATAAAAAATGAGAAAACATTTTACATATAAATATTTTTCATTAATTGGATGAAATGAATTACCCTTAAATCTTCCATAAGCTATTTTTCGAAATGAACTCTGCCTTCTACTGCAATTCTCACTGTTCATTTTCCCTCGATCATCAGTCCTGACCCACGTTCAATTCTAATATTCTTAGATCTCCACCGTTTAAGCTACCCCACCACAACACCGCCCCCCCCCCCCCCCCCCCCCCCCCCCGCCATTTTGTCGATTTCTGAAAATATTTTTCAAATGCCAACCTAAATACCGAAAAATAAAATTTAAAATTTATTTTTTAAAAAATATTTTACATCAAAACAAACAAAGCCTAAATGTTAAACGATTCTCTTGGACACTGCTGAACCCTTCGTCCCTTGAACCAACCCAAACACAAATTAAACTGTAAACAACAAAAATACACAAATTTGTTTGACAACTAGTAGTATTTTCCAGACAAGCAATCGGCCATGCCACGTGCAGCACAACCACCCCAACTACCAAGTCAGCGTCACTTATGTAGTACACTATAGTTTGCTCCATACCTGCAATGCTTCAAGCAATTGTAATGATAAATTTGAATCCAATGTTGACTTCGGGACCGAACATTTCAGTGTTCCAGCTTGGCTCGACTAATGTTTGAGAACTCGAACTAGATTCAAGCTTATATAAACGAGTCGAATTAGATTGCTCGAGCTCAAAGAGGAAATTCAAAGCTATACTTTGATCGAAATTGAGAAAGAGAGGAGACAGCTTACAAACTGAACACAAAAAAACACACATTATTACTAATAAGCTCGGCAATCAAAGATCCAAAATTTGGAAAGCCAAAAAATTACATTGAATATAAACATAAGTTGGGTCCACCCCAGTGGGCCTGTTTTTGTTAATGGGCTGATTAGGCCCAATTTGGCTCCCTTTGTATTCTCTTGTTCTCTCATTTGAGAGGTGTGCGTTCAAAGTGGAGAGAGAGAGAGAGAGAGAGAGAGAGAGAGAGAGTTGTTTTCCATGGTATGAGAGGAGAGTGTGAGTGATTGTAGAGTGATTCTCACCGGTGTAATTTCTCGATATAGTGAAACCCCCCTCCCCATAGAAGTAGGCACGTTGTTTGGCCAAACCACGTAAGTTTTCGGTGTTGCTCTTTCTTGTTTGTGCTTGTCTCTGTTTTGTGCTTGTGGCTGGTGTAGATTGGGGTCGTGACCCAAAACTTACCGTTCTTTTCTAGACTATAAAGAAAAGTATTTTCGTATTCTTTTGTGCTCATGAACCTACCATAGCAGAGTTTAAGCGCACTCAAGCTCGGCTCAGTCCCTAATAAGAGTCTGGATTTGGCCCACGTTCATTCATTTAGCAAATAGATTGAGCTCAGACGATTCAAGTTCTTCATAAACATCTTTGTTTGTTTGCGGCCATACTCTTCCACAATTAGAAAAGCATATCCTGATCATCAAGAATTTAAGCACCTGAATACAATTATATGCATAGAAATGTATAGTCCAAGAGAGGAGGGCGGATGCCATGAAATCGCTCGAAAAATAAATAGGACACGATCATCGTCGCAACATGCCTTGCATGTCCATAGAACCCTAATAATCACATTATCCCAACCACAGGTTTGGTCTATTTTTCTATGATTGAGCAACGAGCCAAACTCTGCCTGTAAACCAGTGTCAAGTCGACAACATGTGACACAACGAGTTTCCCACGCATGTTATTCATCCATCTATGAATGCAAACTTTCCTACAAAAACAGTGCCATGACACAAACCAAAGCTTTTGATCAAATTAAGGTGTCTGACGAACAAGAAAAACAAGGTTCATATACCATCGACAACAACAACAATGCCAAGCTAAGGAAACTAAGGGGCAGTGATTCCGAACTTGATGATCAAATACCTTGTTTCCAAATATAAAGAGGAAATTAACCTTAGAGAACGTCAACACAAGAAAACTTTATAAGCTAGACAAGATGTTGGGATTGATTGCATTAAAACAACGTTCATGAGAAAACAATGGGATAAAATAATGTGATTTGATAATGAACTAGAGGCTAGCTGCTTCATGTTAAACCACAGCAAGTACTGAAGTATAAGCTCATTGTTAATGTACAGATGCTCTAAATGCACGCACGACCACCCATTCCAGCCTATGTACAAAGCGGAAAGGAAATGAAGGGGAAATATAAGAAATTACGCCAAGTTTCAGCAATTATAACATCATCAGGTAGAAATGAATCAAATAAACTCAAGACATGAAGGTTAACAGATAATTAGATCTTAAGTCAAAACTAGCTTATAACCTACAACCTAAACTAAGAAACAAAAAGATAATAGAACGTATTTTGAGGTCTACAAATACATACGAGTTGATATACTATCATTTAGAAGTTGCCGACGGCGACCAAGAATCATCAAAATAAGGTCAAAACAAACCAAATTTCATGCAGAAGCGTTTTGGGTTGCCAAATGTGCAGAAGGTTTTGGTAAAATAAGATTAACAGAGAAGCAATAACAAGAATACTAACTACATTCAAAGAGGAACAAGGTAGAAGAAGTCTTTTGGGCAAACAAGTAACAAATTAAGAATAGGTTTCAGTGAAGGTTAATACGTATAAGAACCTGATGATTTATAAACAAAATGTTTAAATGGTTACTGACAGAAGGGCTTAGCCTTATAAGAGAAAACATAACATAATAAGCAACAGCAACGTTTATTTCTCTACACTTTTGTATCTTTTTTCTTCTAGTTGCTACTTCATATGCTCTAATAGCTTTACCATATTGTAGCTTCAAATCTTTTTCTGAACAACAAAGAAAAGCAATAGATTTTGTTACATATTCCTAAATCGAGTTGTACAACCAATGTCAGAATGTTTGTGTGTGTTTCAATATGATTTCTGTGGAAACAACAGAATTCCTTTTTCCATTGATTTTCCCAGAAAATGGAAATGTTGTCTTTGTAGAAGGAAATTTTTTTACTTGCCGTCTTAGCTAGCAGGCATTACTCTCCGAAGGATGATGAAACAATAGCAATTTTTAACAAATATCCATGAACCAAAATAAGTCTACTAAGAAAAAGAACACCCCAGAAATGGGACATTGAATGAAAGATACAGCCGAATAAACCATCAAAGCATTAGTTTGCAACCACAAGCTATAGCATATAAGGCACAAATGATAGAACTACCATAAAAATTGAGAGGAAAATTCTCCCTGAAGAATTCCAGGCAGTCACGTACACAGGAAAAGATGTAGGAAACAGTCACTGCCTTACTATTTCAAGATTCCAATTCGCAGCCACAAATGATTGTCAAGCTTTTTTTCCTTTTTCAGACAACATATTCTCAGGATAACTACCAATCAATAATTGCCACTACCTGCAGAAGATTGTGTTCAAAATTCCCTTTGTAAGATACTGTCAAAGCATATTTCATTTATTTTACCGAGGAGCTCTCGAGCCCATATCTGAAAGCCACAATGAAAGAGACGTCGACATGAAATCATAGCCAAATCCTTATCGAATGCCCCGCACGTGATAGACTTATACCCATCAATGTTTTGCTAGAGAGTACTAAAGAAATTGATCAAGAAAAAAAAAAAAAGGAATAAGACAAATCAAATTCAAAAGAGTACCTACATTTGTCTCTTTACCATCACAGAACCCTTTAATTAAAAGAAGTATATGTCAATATCTACATGTAAAAGCGAGTTCAATCTTCAACTACAAAGTATGTAATCATTTGCTTGAAATTTTGGAAATTGATTTCCATAATCCAAATATGAACATATTATTTTCCCCTTAACCACCACCCAATAATGGTTGTTAGAAAGACCATTATATAATTAACGTCCATTACACCAGCAATGAGCAGAGCTTCATGATAGATATGGTTAGCAGCTTAAGGCTAGAGTCCATAGCAATGCAGATGTGATAAAAATGAGCAGAATCGTAAACATTGAGATTCTTCCAAGTTCCAAGAACCAGTCAAAATAATGATCAAGTTCCAACTAATTAAAATTTGATTCACATGTAAACAAGTACTCATCAAGCAGAGTAATAAAATTTTCAGTCTATTATACTACCTCCTTATGATATAACATTGTCGACGGCTCAAAATATTTTGGATGAGTCTCCGACCATCACTAAACAACCTAAAGTTAAACTAGACCAAGGAAATAACAAACTGCAGTTGTTACATAATCAACATTTAAAACAAGTCTTCATACTTGTATTGACAAAAAAATACTAAAAGGAAAGAAATGAACTACGTACTTCTTCCAAAGCCATTATACATCCGACTTCTACAGGTGAAAGCTTCAATGTTAAGGAAGTTAGTCACCACGAAGAATATCATCACTAAGGACCAAGCAAGGGGGCCACAAACCGTTTACAGCTGTCTAGTCTATGGATCCCTCCATCCTGGACTTGAGATAGAGAAAAATCCTGGAGACGGAAACCCAATTCCAGGAGACAATGGAGGCTGAGGCCCAGGACCTAAAATCCCTGACTGATGATGAGCCATGGGAGAAAAGGCAAAATTTGGTGTCAGCGGCGGAGGAAAATGATACCCAGGGGAAAGCAAGGGATAAGGTGACCGCGGAGACATCAAATTCAAGTAACCACTAGGCGATGGCAAAAGGAACTGAGAAGTTGGAGAAGGTAAAAGAGGAGGGGGAGGACCATTCATACGGGGAGATGGCATAGAGGGCGCAAGTGGGTAAGGAAGTAAAGCAGCAGACGTCTGTGGCCTATCTTGAATTTGACCAGAAACCTGAGACTGCTGTTGCAATTGAGGTTGTGGCTGAAATTGAGGTTGAGTTTGAGGTTGGATTTGCCTTGGTCCCGAATCTATAATAGAGTTTTGAAGGTAACGCATATAAGCAGAGAGAGGAGACTCAGCTGTATTTCCCCAACCCGAATTAACCGAACTAAACCCATCACCGGGTGTTAAGGGTAACATTGTGGGTGACAATTGGCCAAACTGATTAGGTGATCTAGCAAAGGCATTACCATAAGGAACCGGTTGCATGGTCATAGGGGGAGGTTGTGGTGGAGCTGGATGGTGATGATGAATGGGGATTTGGGGTCGGTTCATGGAAGATAAAGGAGGAGGGCGAATCCTCTGCAACCGCATGCTCGGAGGTTTCGGAGGGTTGTGGGGAGGCGTAGGCAGTGGTTCGTGTGATGGGGAGCCTGTCAGCCGCTGAACGACGTTGCGGAAATCGTTCTTGTTGATATTGTATACCTGAGGCTGAGGTTGTTGTGGCTGCTGCTGCTGCTGCCTATTCGTGTTCGAAAGGAAATTGGGTTCGTGCAGGGGGCTCTTTCTTATGTTTTTCCCCATCTTGTTCACACCCAATTGCTCACCATGCTTATTCCTATTATCCATTTTCCACGAAAGCCTTCAACTTTAACCAGCTTGAGAATCGGAAAAACCGAATTTCCCCCCTCTCAATCACACAAATTCTAGACCATTTATCAAAGCACGGTACGAATCAAGCTTAGCTAAAGCACCAGATGCAAAACCCTAAAATTGGAAAATTGAAAGAAGCAGAAAAAGCATACCCTTGTCTCGGCTCCGCAAAACCCTAGATCAAATCAGTTCATATACCGTCACGAAGTTCGAAATTCCAGCCGGCGCATAATCAGCAGAGCAACAAAACTTTCCAAAGAAAAAGAAACCACTTTTTTCCCCAAAAAAATTGACTAATTCTCACCTATTTCAAAACCCTAAAGCTTCGATTTTTTTTCCCCCTCTACAAAATAGGAGCAGCTAGAGAGAGAAATTACTTAAATAGAAGGGGGAAATTGAAAGGGTTAAGAAGATTACGACTTGATTGGCGGAGAGTGACGTGACCGATGACTATACGGGGCTCGCTCCTCTATAAAACGAGTTGAAGTTTCGAAGGGGACGGAGACGACGACGGGGGTGGGGGAAGACAAATCCTCCGCGGCTAACGTGGGGCGTCGGTCAATGGGGGAAGTGGAAATGCCATGAGGGATACGGTAATGGGAGAAAGAAAGAAGGGAATAATGATTCGTTTGGTAGGTGTGCGGCCTCGGTGGAGCCCACTGGGCCATGGGCTTTGACAATTCTGGCCCTCTCTGCAAGTTGGACCTTGGGGTTGGTTTTCACCAAAATAAAGTTAAAAAAAAAAAAAGAAAAAGAAATTGAGGTTAGCTTTTGGACCTTAGTCACATAATTCTTCAAAATACTCTGCATTTTTACTCTCAATCTTTGCATTGTGCTCGCGTATTCAATCTTCGCTCTCGCGAATTCTAATAAATTAGATTGGGATGTGTTTCGAACACGCTTTCACACTCTCGTTCAAGCTCACACACGTGAATATGTGACTTCTTTCCCTCTAGGCTAGTTCACTTTGGGCCATTTGTGTGGACTATTTTTGAGCCTACAATAATGACCAATTAAAAATCACATTAATTCGTTGGGTGTAATTTTGAAATGCACTAAATCTTATAAAAAAATTGTGCAACTACGTATTAACATATTTATCTAAATCTTAATGCAATTGAAAATTCTATCAAATGGTATCCGTTTAATTTAATTTTTATAAACGGTCAATGTTTTTGAGCTCCAAAAAATAAACAAATTTCATCATCGTTCTGGGCTAAAAAAAGGCCCACAAATGACCATGAACCAAGCTGGAGGGCAGTCCCAATAGGAAGGAATCAGTGATAGCCTTTAATATAAAAGTCCGTTTAAAAGCATTTACAAAGTGATTTATTTATTTATTTCAAATATTAGCGAAAAGTTTTTTGATAGTAATTGTAGATAAGTACTTCTTTTTTTCTTTTTTTTTTTTGGTACATGATAATTACTTAAGTTATTTCTGCAGCTTATTTGACTTTGACTTTGAGATCATTTTAATTTTAATTTATAGCCTTTTTTAACTTATTTAATTTGACAAAGTTACAGATCGATGGACCAAAAACGTTGATTTCAAACTACCTATATATGAGCCTTAATGATAATTTAGATCTAATTATCCAATGTTCTGTAACTTATTTAACCAAATTGTTTTAACTTCTATTCAAATTTGTAAAAAACTTCACCAAACATATTTACATGAACTTATACTAAGTCTTTTTAGCAAATAATAAAAATACTAATTTATAAGTGATAATAAACGGGGTCAAAGCAATATCATGTTAACCTATATATTGTTTTATTTTGTTTCTTAAAGGAGTCAATAGAAATCATGTTAAACTAAAGCAGTTGGTATTCACAGTTGGAATTGTTATTTGGCATTAGCTTTTCGTTGGAGTATTTAAGCTTCTTGATTATTGAGTATTTATTTCACATTTTCAAACTCAAAAATAATGTAAATGAAAAATAATTTTTTAATTTTTTTTCACCGTATTAAAGATCTCATCGAGATCTTTTAAACAAGATCCATATTGCATATTTTTAGATTTCATTAAGCCCTTTATTTTTGAACTTAAAATTGCCTTCTAAAAAAATAAGTACTTATTATATGTTCTGGAACGGGGTAATTATGTTCGTATAATCTCGACAATATTTTTATGCGGACTGGTCTGGAATTAATTACTACATAAAAGTCAAGTTACTCTAGCTACTTGAATTTACTTGATTTAAAAACATTTATCAAATTGTCAAACGCGTATTCAACTTTTCAATAAATCTTGAAAACTCATTATTTGACTTATTCTTAAATAGGGTCGCTTTCCGTGTTGAAATTAGATTTTGAACTACCACGTTCACAGCTTAAACTATTGTCAAGCTCCGATTTAATTTATCAGATACACCTTAATTTTTAGTGGAGAATCACATTAGAAAGTCACATATACCATATCATTGAGGTGGAGGTGAAAAAATGGGACCAATGAAGCTATAATGTTCATGGAATCGGTGTCTTGTTACTAATAGCAAGGGCAGAACCAGGAGTCTAATCTGCTCTAGGCTAATTTAAAATTTAATTATGTGAACCAAAAAGATTTTTATAATTAAGAATCTAGCAAACTTGAACAAAAATAAGTAAATATTCAAAAATAAACAAAAGAAAAGTAAAAAAAAAATAAACGTACACTATTGAAGTGGTACCATACTGAAGTTGTGTCCTACGTTGTTTTAGAGAGTAGAAATCAATTATTGTCGAATTTGAGTCGATATTTTCAACAAATTCTCTTTCAATGAAGTTAATCATATAGGATGGGTTGAGCTACAAAAAGAAAATGAGATGGATTAAAACTTATTGGGGTAAAATTTTACGTATAAATTTCTCACTTCTTTTAACCTCACCCGGGCTATAGCCTAACCTTGAATGCATATACTTCCGTACTTGGCTAATAATATATAAGTGTATGTCCTCCATGAGGTCACATGCTCAAATTCTACTGACAAATCTTGGGCCGCTGGAGGGTTTTTCTGGTTGTTAACTTCAATGTTCCGAAATTAGCCGAAGGCTGGCTCGGACATCCGATTATAAAAAAAAAAAAATCAACTATAGCGAAACTATAACCTTAGACTTAGAGTATTAATTAATGGAAAATTCTAAAATAATAAGTGTGTAAATTTGTATTAAATGGTGTTTAAAGTACATAGAAATACGTATTTTTCTTATCTGCTAGTGTACTTATCGTCAGCCCAGTGAACTGACAATAGCATGACCGTTAATTAATTAATAGACTTTGAAACATGGGGTTCAATAAAGTCATCCAACATTAGATTAAGAGTCAAACTCCAGTGTAACCCTTAGTTGATACGTATATATCAAATTGGATTCAAAATCTGTGTATATATGTGTGTGACGGGGTTGCATTAATTGTAAGTTTCTTGAGTCAAACTTTACCTAATTAAATGGGTGGCCAAGGTTGGCATTTTCCGGGACATGAACAGAGAAATTCATCACAGGGTGATCCAGTATGTTGCGTGGTCTAACGAATCAAGTAATTTGCCTTTTTAATTCGGCAAATTATTTTCATTGATCTTCTCGATCAAGTCCAGAGGAAAGAAATACGTACAAGTCGTTGCATGCGTTGCCTCTTACAGTACGGTTGACATGCATATATATATATATATATAGGCGGTTCCGGGGACATCTAAAAAAACACCTAAAAAAACAACTCATAGTTCCCGATAAAATTTTGATGATCCGAGCCGTTCAATGTGATCAGAACGTGATTTTAAGGGTACCATTTAGAAATCAGCAAAAAAAATGACCGGGAAGGGCTTGATCCAAACAGTTTTGAACAGTTTTTTATTGAACGGTTCAAATAAAAACTGCTCAAATCAAGCCTTTTCCGGTCATTTTTTTTGCTAATTTCCCGCGTGCATACTTAAAATCACATTCTGCACACATTGAACGGTTCGGATCATAAAAATTTGATCGCAAACTGTGAGATTGAGATTTAGAGTGTTTTTTTAGGGTGTCCACGGAACCGTTCCGATATATATATATATATATATATATATATATATATATATATATATGTAACAGCCATTTACTTTTGCAAAGAGCGACAACTTTGTTTCATCAAATGGCGCGACTGCAAGAAAATCAAAGAGGGATGAAAAAATGCTTCCCGGTTCCCACCGTTCTCTTTATAGAAGCCCGTTGGTTAACCGGACTAGTTCTTGAGAATTAGGTAAGACGGGTGGATAAGAGGATGATATGGTGAAAGGAGAGATTAATCAAGAAATGGATCCGGAGATTCTTCTTTTTATACATGGGTTTGGTTGATAGTTCATATGGAATCGGATGGATAAAATAATAAAATTGGGCGAATGATGCAAAAAGGTGCACGACATATGATCACTTGCTTGCCCTTTCAAAATTCCTTTTAATATTCAAGTTATGGGGACAGGATTGGAGGAGGTGGCTATAAATAGTTCTAATGCAGAGGGACTAGTTATTTCCAAGATTAAATAGTTCGTGTGTGCGCCTATCAAATATCGGATTAGCTAGTCCGGGCATATATAGTTTTATCCAATCAAATTAATAGTCCAACTAACAAACAAGCTCTTAATATACTCAAGCCTTGTTTAGTACCGTTCCAATCCCGCTAAGATCCTGTAAACCCAAACCTAACATCGGCTTACGATCATTAGTTATGTACGACCTGAGCCTCAGAATGATAAGCGCGGCTCAAATGACCAAAATCGAACCTTATTGGCGGGTATGATATGAAGCATCACGTGTTCTCCGGAAGAATTTCTTAGATTCCAGTGCAATGAAATGACATAAATTTGAATTGAATCACACTACTGCTTCTTCTTCTTCACTTAAAAACTTCTAATTCTCTTACTTTGCACAATGAAAGGGGTTCTTGTAGACATCAAGCCAAATGTTTTACTACCAGTACCTAAGCAATTAATTAAGAAAACTAAATTGATGTTACCAAAGAATTAATTACGTGAAATAAAAGTTGGCTCTCCGCACTATTATACTTCGCTGTTGTGAGGGAAACTTAATTTTTTTAGGAGATTGGACTGGGCCAAATTTACAACCTACATTTATTTCACCTCTTCTTTCTTCTTTTCCCTCTTGTGGCAAGCGGGCTTGACCCATATATCTTCCATGTTATGTTTCAAATCCAATAATGTTGAGAGCAAGTTTATCAGTGCATAGTCAAAAATCCTGATGAGCAGTACACATTTTCATTTTATCTTCACATTTTTATCTTCCACACTATAGCAGCATCTATATAATTTTCTCTCTATTCTTCTTTAAATATTCAAAAATAATATACATGCATATATACTACATCTACCTCCATACCTCTGTTATATACAACGAGATGGGCTTCGTTCAGCCCAAAAATGAGATTGACGAGGTGTTTAGAAAATTGCAGCAGCGTGAACAGTAGCGTCGGCAAAAGGTAGCGATGCACTGTTTATAAATGCATTTTATAGCCCCTTTTACCTATTCTGCTGCAGGCCCATTTTGGAGACTTAAATAGGTAAAATAACTAAAAAAAAGGTTGTTTAGCTGTTCTGATAAACTTGCTTTGACATACATCTAACACTTCCGAACCCGTTCTTTCTTTCTTCTTTTTTCAGAGAAGAACAACTTCTTCTTTCAGATCAGCGCGCCTCAAAATATAGTATTCCGTAGTAGTATATTTTTAGCAATTACTCTTTTTTTTAGATCTCATATTTTTAGCGACAACTTACTTAAGGTGAAAATAATTTGATTATCACAAAAAAAACTTTCGTGACAACTTTTGGCGTAACTACAAACTATTTTCTTGTAAGGCCACTGATTTCATAACCCATTTATTGATCGATTGAACACTTCATCTTAAAAAAAATGCACCAAATTTCTTATACCTGTGGAGGAGTAGCGGCTAGAGTAGCGATCTTTTTACTGGTACAGTATATACCGGTACCGGTGAGATACCGGATATCGTTTCAAAGGTATCACTATTAGTGTTATTTTCTCACATAAAAGAATTTATTAGTGTAATGTACACATTTATTACAAAGAAAAGTACTCCAAAAAGTAATCCGATATTGAGCCGAAACAAAATTAAATGCATAGGGTTCCGAATTTGGACAATACCGATACGTACCAGCCGATATGGGTACGAGATTCAAAAGCTTGGATAAAACCTCTTTTTGTCCTCAATCAAATGTCAAAGAATATGAAAAAAAAAAAAAGAGTGAGCTAAAGAACTACGAGTACATATTAGTAATGGGAAAAAGACAAATGGGGTGAGAGAGGCTCGAACTCTCGACCTCAGGATAACTCAGAAGCTATGAGACCTACGCGCTAGCCAACTGCGCCACCACCCCTGTTGTTCCCTCTTGTGCGGGAAACGATTAATATACTCAGGTCTCACGTGTCCATCTCAGGTACTTCGTTTGTTTATTTTGATCGGACAGGTAGTTCGTTGAGAAAACGAACGGAGAGAAATTACTTCATTGCTTTTAGCCTGGATTAGTCCGGTTGGTTGGGAGTTTACTTCTCATATAATTGATCGGGTTTCATTTTTCGGATCAATCGCAAGAAAATAGCAATTTTTGTGAATTTAAGTGAATCGTCTATTTTGAATGAATCGGAGTGAGAATTAGTTAAAAGGCAATCTGATCGGGACAACTTACCATCAAACTAAAAAACAAGAAATTAGGTTGCGTTCTCATTAAATTAATTTAAATTTGATAATTTTATCCTTATGTGAATTTATTTTTGGTTAAAAAATGGTTATTTCTCAAAATATTTTGATAAAATTAGAAAAAAATTATTTTTCTGATTCCTCCACGAATCAATAACCCACTAAATATTGACACAAAATTAATAAATGTAAAAAAAATTTAAATAAAAACAAAACTCACATTTAAACGAAGTTTTAATTAAGGTTAAGACTGCAGCTAGTATTGCTTTTGGGCACGTATAGACAGTCCTCACATTTTCATCGGCCCCAATTTCCTTGGCGCCCTTCTCTCTCTCTCTCTCTCTCTCTCTCTCTCTCTCTCCTTGTAAACAATTCAGGGCTCAACCGGCTCAAATCTGCCATTTGGGTTGCTCTCCGCTTCTTCTTCGCTCAATCAATCAAATCTTCCCTGTACATCTAAAACCCATTTCATTCAAACCGCTCACACAGAAGGTACTATTCTTTTCGCCCTTATCGGTTTAGCTCTTGTTGTTCTACACATGCACGGGTTTATCCTTCTGTTTGTTTTTGTATTAAAGGTTGTAAATTTATTGCTCAACCCTTCATTGCATTTTGTGCCATTATGGATTTGCTCTCTGTGTGCGTGTGATTGATTTTGTTCTTTCCTTTTCTGTTGTTTAAATACGACTTTGTAGGGGGGTTATTTCGTTTGGTCATATTGTAAGCATTGTGGGTTTATGGCATGTGATGGTTAACTTAATAGGACAATCAAACTTATGTTGGCCTTTGATGATTGATTCATTAATAAATGGGTTTTTCACTCCCTTTAGGCTTTCACACTTTTTATTGGATTAGCAATTTAGCATCAATTTGATCCGAGTGACTAAGATAGAGTTTACGACCATGGCTTCTAGCTCACTAAGCTCAGTTTGTCGTGTACCAGTACTTAGGTGCTGGGAGGTTCTGATGGAACAGCGTCGATAACCCTTGGTCCCTTGTAGTAATCTAATTTAATTAACATACTAATATCCTACCGTCTGGCACAAAAAAAAAAACCGAGATAGAGATTATTTAATTATTTTTTACCTCCCAAAGATATCATTCCATGGCCTCCCTTTCACCCCCACAGTGTCATGTGATTTGGGTATAATAAGCGTACTGGGTTGGGATTTGTGAAAAGTGTTGAGAACTAGAGTTGAACTAGTATTCAGCTGTAATTGGTACAGAAGTGAAAATGGCTTAAGGTTCTTCAAATATTTTCACGTCTAAGATTACTTCTGGGATCGCATGAGCAGCTTGTTTGAGGCGGGCAATATCCTGGAAGTTTTGAAATTTCTATGTAATCAGGTTCCCTTGTGTACCTTTTTATGTCAAAAAGTTCAATCTCTTTGGCTCTTTGCATAGCATCACAATTCTCAATTTCCTTTTTATTTATATGTAAAACTTTGAGTTCCCTATCGACCATTGTACATAGACTCCACTCAAGTATCAGTGTTAGGATTTGTGTTTGAATGTATGTCCAGGCATTAGATCTCCCTAAAACCTAATCTTAGTATCCTGGTTTTGGGATATGTAGCTGAGATTTGGGTCAATATATTGCCTGAAAGACGCAAAATGTATTACTTACTGATGTACTTGATTCTAAATGGAGTTTATGCAAAAAGGGATTTCTGTTTTTCATCCTTGAGGGTCTAGAAAAAGGTTTTATTGTTGTCTATGAGGGTACGCATTTGCGTAGGGGTGGTCGGCTGTCACTTATATCCTACAACTCGTACCGTTACCCTTTGTCATATCTAGTGGATAATAGTGAGCTAGAAGAATAGAAGTGTCTATGTAGCAATGGCTGTTGCTAAAACATGTTTCCAAGATAAAAATAAGAAATTCAGCGTTCCTGTATATTGATGTTTGATTTCTTTTAGAGCTCAACAAAGGCACAAATGTCAATGGGTATGTTGGGTTGCATGAGTGTTGTTCTCTTTAGGATGCTTTATTGTCTTTGATATCTTAACATCTCAATGGATATGTTTATAACTTATATCCTCCTTGTGTACATTAACTCTTCTAAAACGTGAAGTATCTGCATAGACACATACACTTGGTTTGTTAGTATAGTGTGAGGATTGAATAAATCAATTGTATGAATCCGCAAGGGTAGTCCAACATTCTGCAATTTACCATTCTAACCTGGTTTCAGAGGAATCAATCAGTATTCAACTCTAAGTACATAGCTTTTTTTTTCCCCTTCTCTTTTCAATTTTGCCTGTGATCTTAAATTGCAACACCTTTTGTGATGCATTGAATATAAACTGGGAAAACTGAGCCAATCAAATAACTGGCTGGAAAAATTGGTTCGGTTTGGTTTTCTTAGAATATTGGTCCAGTTTGGTTTTGAAATTTCAAAACAGTTGAAGCCAGTTTGGTTGTTCAGAGAATTTCCAAGTGAAACCGTAATAAATGGAATTGAACCATTATCTCTTATAACGCTTACTAAACCTAGTAACCAGTCATAGTCTAGTTGTAATGTGCATCTCACTGGATTTGTGTTTACTTTGTTTGAAGTTGGTTATTTAAAATCCCTGTGTCATACTTTTATTTTGCTTGCTTGTTTGGAGATGTTTACTCATCTCAGGGATCAAAATCGATAGTTTGTTTTATTTGTTTGAAGTTGGATCAGGGCCTTCAGAACTATTTATTTATTTTTGATCGGCAAGGGCCTTCGGAAATATTGCTTCAAGAGCATTTAAATTTATATACTCATGCCCCTCAAGAAAGTTGGATTTTGTGCAAATTTTGGCATACTTTTTCTTGACATCTATTTTGTTACTGTTTTGTTCTCCAAGACCTAATAAACCGCATAAACCGGACCACGTTGAAGTTACCAAGCTGGACCGAAAATGAACTTGTCTAGTTTGATTTCGGTTTTATACATGACTGTTATCCTTTGTCCCTATTTTTGATGGGTTAGAGCTAACTTTCAGTGGTAAGAAGAATTACTGTATGTTTGTAATAAAACCATGTTTTAGTAGGATTTGCTGTTGGACCCTCGTCATAAGAACTTGCGAGTGCAGGTGCAGTAACCCCTATTTGAAATGGAAAATGAGCAGAATATGAATACTTTGGGAATGGAAATCAGTTTTGTAATGGAGCCTCGTGATGAAAGAGACCATGCAAAAAGCAATAATGACATTATGGCCCGCCGTTTGAAGAACCGAGAACGTCAACGAAGATATAGGGAACGAAAGCGTCTTGAAGCTGACATGAAAAAGGCACCTACCATAAATAGCTCAAAGCCACTGCTCTTGGAGATGCATGTGAACAGGATTCCCAACAACTTTGTAACCACTGTTCATCGTCGGCGAGATTGGAAAAAAGATGCAAGAAGGGCCCAAGCAGTTAAGGAACAAGAAGTCAAATTGAATAACGTTGTTGCTGGTTTCACCTCAGCCAATGAAAGCCAATTAACCTTGTTGCCCTCTGGATCTGAAGCCAACCAACCAATACAAAGTGAAAGAAGATCTACTCCTGGCAGAAGACATTGGAAAGCAGATGCAAGGAATAAGAAAAACTGAAGTTGTTGCTGCACGATTTATTTTACATGGGTAGGGTCAATGTTTACAGAGAGATGTAAAAATATCAACTGATTGCAGACTAGAAAACAACTAATTTGGTGTGAAGATGCCTAAGGTGGTAATCGTCGCTGAACTCATGATGCTTTGGTGAGTGTGGGGAAGCTTCGAGTACGAGATGTTTGTGTTCTATTCTTTTGATGACTTTCTACTTGCATGTGTGGTTCAGATATGTGGAGGTGGTGAAGAAGTCAACGACATGAGAAGTCAGGTCTGTGGTTGGGAACCATTAGAGAAAATATAGTGTTGTAAGTTATGACACGGTGATGCTAGTAGGAGTATTGCACTTTCATCCATGTCTGAAAAGCTCAACATTCCTGAACTTAATTCAGAAGCAGTGCTTCTTTGTTGTACATTTGCAAACTTAATCTACTGACAGGTTTGTATGTACATAGATATGTTAAAAAGTCGATGATCGACTGATGAACTCTATGACATCCCTTAGCATTTGCATCTTGTTACAATCATTATTCGAAAACTTTTCAGAGAAGTGTTTTCAGTCTATACGCTTGAATAGAAATTCTGGGAGAATAGAAATTCTGGGAGCACTAGCAGTGTGGTGGATGTAGTCATCGATGCTCGAGATTACCCAGCATAACTGTAAAAGCAGGGACACGGGGATGAGAAATGGTTGTTAATACTTGTGGTGATGGTTCTTTCTGTTAAAGTTAGAACCAACAGTATTCGTGTTGTCTGTGCTTTCATACTCAGAAAATATTTGGTCCCTGTTTCTTCTATGCTTGATCACTCTTGTTCAAATCCAAAGCTATAGATGTTCAACTTTGTGGTACAAATGCTTGTCGAGGTGGTTTAGTTAGTGGTGGTGATAGCTTTCGGTTCAATTTTGTTGGATAATTTTGTGAGATCACAATGCACGAAAGCTAGGGTTGGAGTCACGGTGCTTACATACTCCTATTTCTTTCAGACGCTGCTATAGGAGTGTTGTGCAATGAGTACAAGGTTTTTCTGACACTGTACTGATTTTTAAGATTGTAGATATTGCGCGTAAGCTAGCTCGGACACTTGGTTATCAAAAAAACAGATTATAGATTTCGACTATGCATAATTCCCCTTCTTAAGCACCAATCTGGAGTTGTGGCAGGAGTCCTAATGTTTTCAACTTTTCTTACCTGAAGATAAAAGGTTTTTATGAGTTTCACAGATAGGTTTGGTTCTTGAATCATATCTGTACAAATGTTTTAGGTTTACTACAATAATCAAACCAAATCTGATATATGTTCATTCCATTCTAACCAAATTCGATCTATCCTCACTCCTAATTTGTGTTGCTGCATTATGCAATAGAAAGTCTAGTGACGTAATCTTGCCTGTTCGCTTGATTGTTTATGTTTCATAAGAACGTAAAGAAGAAGAACAACACTTAAGTTGGCGTACAAAATTTTCATCGCATCTCTCACCATTTTCTTACTCTAACCGATCGATTCATATTTACACCATTGTGAAATGTTAACCAGAATATCACAAAGTACAAGAGTGACGTTAGCGCAAAAGAAAATACGAGCAATCAACGAACTAGCAAACAAATGCATCTAACCAACATTACAAACAAGATGAAAACAATTACACAAGAGATCGAGAGCAGCGATATGGGTGCACTGATAAGTTTTCTTTTTTGATATCGCAAGGTGTTCATGCCAACATCTCAATATCCTTGCACTGTTTTGATTTTTTCCTCCCTCTTCTGTCCCAGATCTTCAAAGCTCCATTCCCTTCTCATCCCAGAGCTCCTCACCAATCTTGGTCCATCCTTGTAACCTATTGGTCCGCTTATGCTGTGAACCCGTTGATGACCCTTCTTCCCTTTCTTTCCAACCATGTCAGCAGTCTCGTTTTTTATCAATTTATGATCGTAAGGTCTTGGAGCTAAGTTTCCTGACCAGCTTCTATCGACCTTGGACCGAGTTTGCACAAAATGGGGCGTGCCAACAATATCACAGTTCTCGTTAAGTTCTTCCTCTGATTCTATCCGTGGTAGGTGATGGCATGGTAGGCAATTGAGACTCATGGTCATGCAATGAGGGAAGAAGATTGAAGAAAGAGGCCGGAGGCATTAAGGTAAAAGGATTTGCAAGTAATATTAATGTAGGTTAGGGGAGGTATAAACATTGTGATTGATGGTGGTCCTCTATGTTGTTTGGTTGGGATGATTAGTTGTGTTCTCAATGAGAACCATTCTTTCAAGTTCCATCCATAAAACGATCCGACAAAAAAGCTGGACCGTTGCTAATTTGGGTATGCGGCGTATGCCCCAACATATCCATCCTAAATTGGATAAATGTTATACGCACGTGGAAGGTAATCGTATTCATACAGGTTGGTATCACATTTTCAAAGGAACAAGAACATCTTTTATACTTTGAGGCGGACCCAAGTGAAGGCACATGGGGTCATGTGTCCCCACGGTCCTCTCTCTCTCTCTCTCTCTCTCTCTCTCTCTCTCATACACACACCCAGGGCCCTTTGATTGAACTTTATATTGAAAAAATAACAACTTGAAATCTGAAGGTTTTAATGTTTGTTTAGAACCTACCCAAAAAAAGGGTAATTTATAAACTATATCAAAAAATAATTGTGTATCTTAATTGTTGAATTGTGACTACATAAAAAATTGGACTTTGGATTCATTCTTTTTGTAATAGATTAGGGCTAGGATGTATCCTTTGATAGTATGGAAAAATTAATCTTTCATTCAATTACTTGTTTACTCATTGACAATTTTTCATTTATTTTTCCACATAATCATGCTTAATTTTTTCCCATAAAAATTTGTGCCCCATTTTGAATAAATCTTGGGTCTGTCACTGTTTATACTATTTACATTCATAGAAAGTATGAAGCTAGCTCGTTCTAAATGGTAGGAGCTTTCGATTCGAGTATAAAAGAGGAAGGTTTCTATCAATTATATTTCTCTTTCAATCAAGCCCTGCAATTTAAAACATTAAATAGAAGCAGAGTAAAATGTATCCCATCCTTGTATTTGCATTACAAGCAATAAAAGGGGCAAATCATATTGTTAGTTATGATATCCTTTTAAATGCACTAATAAACAATCTAACAAATAAAACACAAGGGTCTTTTGGAATATTTCTTCTCAACGGTTCAGATTTCTCTCTGACACAAATTTTATCTACTCATACAAACAAATCCACTGGTCCAGATTTCTCCACTCTTCACATACAATCCAATGATATCTTCGTAAATAACTTACAAACAATGAAGTCTCATTTCCCAAATCCAGAGCCACGCCTCCCTCCCTCCCTCCCTCTCTCTCTCTCTCTCTCTCTCTCTCTCTCTCTCTCTCACATCTCTTTGCGTGTAAAGCTCTAGCAGCTCTATCCCTTCTCGCAAAGACTCCTCCAACATCTCTCACTCTCGCGCAATCAACTATTGACGAAGTAAGTATTTTCCTAAACCCTAATTTTCTAAACCCCCAATGAGCTATTGATCACGTTTTGAAGAAATCATTGGCAATGGCAAAAAGGAAACAAAAACTGGGGTCTACGAACTGTTTACGGTGGTCGTCTCTGACTCTCCTAACACTTTTTTTTTTCCATGTGTAAGGACAATACAGAATTGAGAATATCGAAGGCAAAAAATCATGTTTTGAAGAAATCATTGGCAATGGCAAAAAGGAAACAACAACTGGGGTCTATGAACTATTTACGGTGGTCGTCTCTGACTCTCCTAACACTTTTTTTTCATGTTTAAGGACAACACAAGATTGAGAGTATCGAAGGCAAAAAGGGAACGAAATTATAAATATTTGCTCCATCTACATTTCTCACTTTAAGTAGGGTTTTTTTTTTTTTTTCCGGATAAGTAGTTTTTTTTTTCCCTCGATCATGAGTGGTATATAGTCAGTAGACTTGAAATTCCATGTTGGAATTGTTAATTGGTGGGGCAAGTCATTAGCCCATGAACCCGAACATCATTTTGGATAGACTGCCTGCATTTTCCATGTTGAAAGTTACAATTTTTGGATAGACTGCCTTGAGTACGTAAACATTTGCATTCTCCGCGGTATAAAATTTTCATTTACTTATTTTTAGCTCTTACGTATATGAAGTATTCGATGAAATGCATGATTAAGAGAAAGATAAATAATGATTGGCAATGCATTTTTATATTGGATGGTCAATTATTTTGCACTTCTCTTTTTGGGGTTAAATACTTATGCTCTACTGCTACGGGTTGGTATATATATAACTTGGTTGAAAATGTTGCATGTAATTCCTGACTTGTTCATCATTGGGTTCTTCCTTTTTTTTTTATATATTTTTTTATCAACATCCACCAGAATTCTTGCTAACATTTGAATCGATAGAGAGTCGGTTGGTTAGGAATTGCAAGGAGGGAGAGAACAATGGTCTTGACTCCTGAGAGGCATGGCAGTAATTGCAACAGTGGAGCCTAAAAACAAGACTGAATCCCAATCCGTTAGTGATAAAACTTAAACTTGATAGCCACGTATCGAGGCAACCCTCATTCATTATATAGCATCGGTTTTTAGGAGAAATCTCTATACTGAATATGAATCTCTATACTGAGTCATATATTCATCCTATGTAGTGACAAACTTTAAATTATACATTAAAAGTGTTTACTCTTTTTTGTCGGAAAGTATAAAAGAAAGGCTGAAGCAATGGCTAAGGAAAAACAAAGGGGAACCGTCGCCAGAGGCGGATGTAGAGGTGGTCGTATGGGGGGCCGTTGTTTCGGGAGAGTTTTTTTTTTTTAAATTTATATTAATATTAGTATTTTTTTGTTTGTTAATAATACCAAAATATTGTATTTTGTATTAAGTGCTATTTAGACATTTAAATCTTTTAAAAATGTGTTCGTTTTGGATCCCAAAACCCAATTTTTCTCTCTGGGTCACGGTCTCTCATAAGTTTTTCCTTTAATTATTTATCTCATTCCTCTTTCTATCTCTCTACACTTTACTACCTAAAAAACCTCTCTCAAATTCTAAACCAAACAAACTATTAGATTTGCAAACCTTGAAATTTCAAAATCTTGTTCATAGTTCGGCCCCCACGTTTAAAAAATCCTGGTTCCGTCCCTGACCGCCGCAGATAAGGGAAAGAAAAAGATAACCACTACAAGGAAGGGACAAGAAAATTCATGTTCAGTGGTATGACCTCTGATAGTTTTTCTTTTTTATCATCTACAACCTCTTACCTAAACAATTTTTCCCTTTCTATTGGGTTTGCACATATAGGTTCAAGTTCTTCGAGAAAGAAATATTGGTGTAGTGATCCGCGATGAGCAGGACATTAATCTCATGCGCTTGCGTGCGATAATATTAGAAGCCAAAGCTGGTTTCTTTGTTTATACATTAAAAAATTTGGTATTGATTTTACTCTTTATTGTTGGAAAGGCTAAAGCAATGACTACGGAAAAACAAAAAGGAACAGTTGTGGATAAGAGAAAGAAAAAGATAACCACTGCAAGGAAGGGAAAAGAAAATTCATGTCCAGTGGTATGACTTCTGATAAGTATTCTTTTTTTCCTATGTAGCATAGTTGTTTTGTTACTTCAGAGACTTCTTTTTTTTTTTTGGGTACTTTGGACGTTTTTTTTAGAGCAAACAATGAAAATAGGTTTGCATATTTCCTAAACTTTTTAGGTACCCAACAATAATGACCATCAAAAGCTACGCTGGCCCAACGTGCACGACGGGATCGAGAAAGAAATGAAAGACTATGTTCTGCATCGCCATGTGAAAAAGGACAACAATTGCGACGAGGAAGAGAGCAGATTATTCAACCGTTAGAACCTATAAATTTTCCTCCTCTAACACCATGTTGCCACCCCTACCCTTGCTTTGAACAACGAATAAATCAAACCAATGTCAATCTGTCGACACCAAAACGGCAATTGGTTACACACCCTTCTCTTTGTCCAATTTCTGTACCAAACACATCTTACGCTCCACAAAAGTACTAAACATAATATTTGTACTAACTTAAATCTCTTATTCTTTACCACTCACCAATCATTTATGTTCTTTACTACTTTAGGCCTACCCCTACCAGTGAATTGTTTCAGAAGGATGCATGTGCTAATGATGGTGTGGAAGGTGTTCCTCCAAGGGTCACACACCCTTTCATTTGTCCCACATCTGTACCAAGCACCTCATATGCTCCACAAAGGTACTACAAATACTGATAGTATAATCTGGATGACTTAATTCTCTTAATCTGTTACCCTTACGTTTTTTTTATGTGTTTATTAGATAGATGTTTTTTTTTATGATAAAAATTACTTTAGGCCTACTTGTACAAGTGAATTGCTTCAAGAGGATGCATGTAGCGATGATGATATAGAGGGTTTTCCTTCAAGGGTCAATGAACCCAAGGCATGTCAACATTCAATAACTCATATCGAAGAATCTGTAGCTATGCCAAGTGTAACGCCCCGCTATTTTCTAAAAATAAACTCCAAAATACACTATATTTCAAACACTTCTAGGCCTCTATTTTCTCCATAAATAAATTACATCACCAAAATAAACTTAAGCCGCCTCCTAAATATTCTTCAAAATGCTCCAAAATTATCAACTCTTCCAAGACCTTTCTAAATTAATCCTTATATGCTCCGATTCAATTTCCACTAATCCGGCTCCACACCTGAAAAAGAAATTATCAGGGAAGTATACGATACAACAGAATAAAAAAGCTCATAAGTGGAATCAATAAACGATAATCGACTATCAAGTCGAAACAATAATTACAAAGGACCTCATACCATGTCATTCTCAGTACATGACCAGTGACACTCCCCCAATACCTTCCTCACCAAGTCAACCTCGACCATTCTGGCTATTGGATAGGCTATTGGTGCATGAGTTCACTCGATCCCTATACTAAACAATTTCATAATACTCATCCAACAATATCATATTCAATACCAATTATTCCACTTTCCAATGATATCCACAAGACTGAACAAAGATTACGAGATAATCAAAAGGAGTACAAAGATGCGATTGAAGAAAGGATTCCGGAAGTATGAAGCATATCGTATACTATCCGGATTACCTCAAAATATGTTGTGAACCACGTGCATAACCGAGTACTACTACTCCACACCAATTGAATTTGATTTATCATAAAACACCTCTGCTCCTCCCCTATTTTCTCTTCTCTCTTTTGCCGACTACTCTTTCTCATTTTTTTTTCTCTCTATAAAAACTCAATCAAAGAAAACAAGAAGTGAGGAAGTGAGGTGTGGTGTGCATGGGTGTGAGGCTTGCCTATTTATACTAGTTGGAAGAAGGATCTAGATCATAATCTTATCTAATCATATCATATCTAAACAAAATCTCATAATATCTAACAAAATCTTATAATATCCAAACAAAACCTTATAATATCTAATAATATCTAATAAAATCCAAACAAATCTTATCATATCTAATAAAATCCAACTATATCTAATCAAATCTTATATAATCTAACTAAATCTAACAAAATCCAATCTTATCTAATCCAATCTTATCCTAATCATATCTTATCCAATCTAATCTTATCCTAGATTTTTAGGATTATAAAGTAGGGCTTTCCTAGAAAGTCTAGGTTTTGATTTATCAATTAACAAAATCAATTATATCTATAAAAAAAATACTTTAATAAAATATTTAAGTTTATTCAGAAAAATTGGCCCGAGATTCGGGTCATTACACCAAGCATAGACATGGATGAACCTGAAATGTGTCATCCTTCAACGCCTACTCGGAATCTCGAGGAAGAGTTTGTAGCCGTGGCAACTGCTTATGCACCTCATGCATAATCTTTACTTGACAAAGAACTTCTTGCTATGCCGAGCACATCTTTAGCTCCAATTCATCGGTAAATTAATTTCATTTGTCTTTCATATGTTTCTATTTCTATACCCTTTTTTTTTGTGTTTTTACTTCGCATATGTGTGAACATGTATATGTAGGTTACCTCCTAAAAGTCAATCTATTGATAATGATGAGTTAGATGATGAATCTACAAACATATGGGTTGATTCTCAAGCTAATAGATATCCCAATCGTCATTAACTCGATAGGATAGATGTATCATGTCTTCATTGTAAAGCCTTGCATTGGATGGGTGAAAAATTGACCAATTCATCTTTAATACATCCACTTTTTGGAACTTGCTGCCTGCAAAGAAAGATTAAGCTACCATCACTTATTGCACCCTTGTTGGCACGACAAGAGTTATACGATGACAATGATGACCGATCAAAATCATTTCGTCATCATACTCGAGAGTATAATGCAACTAATGCTTTTAAAAGTCTTGGCGCTAAATTAGATACAAGAGTGCTTAACGAAAAAGGACCTTTATCGTTCACTATCCATGGTGAATTACGTCATCGAACAGGATCATTGCTGCCACAACCAGGCCATGAACCGATTTATTCTCAGCTGTACATATACGACCCCGAGTCTGCTCTAAATGCTCGCAATAACATAAATTCGCACTTGAGAAGAGATGTCCTTAAGACAACTCAAGATAGTGTAGACACCCCAATCTGGGCTTCCAGATTAGTTTACTTACGGTTTTTGATTCCCCGATGATGAAATGGATCAAGAACACCCTGGGAATGATAGTGTGTTTGAGCTTTGAGTGTTTGCAAAACCCTTGAACCTAACCTAGCCTAAGCCACTTCAAAAACCAAAAACCTTGCTGGTCCGCGCCAGGGCGCATCCATCCCGCGCCCGGGCGCACCATCGCGCGCCAGAGTCACTCCATCGCGCGACAGTGCGCCAGGGCGCACTATCGCGCGACAGACTCACTCCATCGTGCGATGGTCCAACCTACAACCGACCTTTCCTGAGGAGGACAGTTAGCCACCGATGCAGCCTCAGCCAGGCCTCGTGGACTGGCTGAAGGCCTCTATTTCCAACCAGATTTGCCCCCTCTCCCTATATATACCCCCTTTGGCCTTCCATTAAAAGGGTTAACAAAACTCAAAGGTTTTAAAAGGGTTCCATTGTTTTTTTGAAAGGTTACAAAGTCCCTACTAAGAACATAGCTTGTTCTTCCCACTTTCTCACACTCAACAATCCTCAAACACCTCAAATCCTATTTTCAACATCAAAGCTCAAACACCATTCAAACTCAAAAGCCGAAGGTATAGCTTACCTTTGCTCCGCTCTTTGTTCTGATCCCTGAGGGGGGCTGGCAGGGCCAAGGCTGGTAATCAATACCAGTCCTGGTCCTAAAGCTGGCGAGGTTTCAAAAACCATCATGGCAAGAACCAGCGCGCGATAGAGCCACTCTTTCGCGCGACGATTTCGATCATCGCGCGACGGTTCTCGTGGGGATTGGTGTCTTGCTGTTTTGTGCTTTATTTACGTATAGATCACTGCAAGCATGTTAAAAACCAGTTTACTGCTTTCCTTTGTTAGAAATTTCTAGTTGTAGTTTAATTTACATGTCTGCTGTTTTGGAGTACCCCTGGGATAATTCTGAACCTGTCCCAGAACCCAGAAAATGTGAACCAAGCACTGGTCTGGATGCGCCAGGGCGCACCATCGCGCAACAGACTCAGTCCATCGCGCGACAGTGCGCCAGGGCGCACCATCGCGCGCCAGGGCGCACCCTCGCGCGACTGTGTGAGTCCATCGCGCGACAGTTTGCCTCCGACAAGTGAGTGGCCTTGCACGGGTAACTTGGATTTAGGCTGTCATTCTGTCCCCACACTGTTTATGGGGTGTTTTATTAATTTCTAGGGCTTTTAAGCCTTTAAACTGTATATTATGCTGCTTATAACTGCGTGGTTTGTCCTGGGTGTGCACTGGTCCTTCCAGAGCCCAGAGGGTTTGAGAATAAGAGCTGTGGGTTTGAACTCACCGGCAAGCGCGTGTTTTGGAGCTGTGCGCGCAGGAGTGAACAGCATGCAGTGACTTGTTCAGTGCATACTGGTTTCTTCCTGCGCACATCACTCTAAAACAGGGGCCTCCCAGTTTGTTTAAACTCCCACAGCAGTCTGTTCTCATCCTATACTAACTGCTCATCTATGCTATCTATCACATCCTGCAAACGTGTTACAGTTTTAATCCCCTTTAACTGTTCCCCCGCCCTAATTGGCTAAAAATTGATTAATCAAACAGAATCGCAATCAAACATCTTTTCGCAAATGCCTTAGTAGAGACCGATCTCCGGATTGGGCGAGAGGGGTGCCATAAAACCCTTCCCCTTTCGTAACCTGGCTCCCGAACCCAGATATGGTTATGACGGATTGGTTCCTTAACTTTTTCAAATCAAACAGCGCGGCAAGTGTTTCGAAATACGGTTCCTTGGGTGTCGGACCTTCAAATCCGAGTGGCGACTCTGTATTTTTCGCGAGCGCTTGTCGTCCAGCTTCAAAAAGCGCTCCCGCGAACCGGCAGCATCTTTCCTTTCTCAAAAGGGTGGGGAACGGAATCCCTTCCTCCGAGGAAAGAAAGATCGGGGCAAAATCGCATTTGCCCACAGATAGTTTGTTGGCATTTAATCTGTTCCTGAAAATTTTCTTCAAGCTTTTCAGATTTTGAATCAATCTGAATCAGTGGGACAAAATTTACCTGCTTATCTTCATTACAGTTCATCAACCGCTCATCGGAGGTATAATCTCGCAACAGCAGATGAGATTGCAATAATTCTACCTGGCGATAGAACTAAGAAAAGTGGAATGAGAGATATTGTGTTGCATTTGAGAGAAAATAATGGGTTAATGCAAGTAAATGAATGCCACCCGGCTTATTTACCATTGCATTATGTTCTATTATTTCCCCATGGTGAGCTTGGATGGGAACCTGAGATCAGACATTGGGATGTACGAAACAGACAATACACGGATAAAAGACTGACTTAAATGGAATTTTATAACTTTTGTTTGTTTCAACGAAACTCAGAGTACTCACCAATTTTACAAGCTGAAAAACTATTTCAAGAGTTTATCGTAAATGCTTGAGCAGCAATTGAGCAAAATCGATTGAACTTTCATAGGCTGAACCAAGAAAACATTCGATCCGAACTTTACCAGGATCTCATAGATATTGGTCTTGATGGGTTAAGGCCTGGTCAAGTTGGTAAACAAATAATTTTGCCATCTTCGTTCCTTGGATGTCCTAGATATATGTTCCAAATATTTTAAAATTCAATGGCTATCACGCTGCACAACCAACATCCAAACATTTTCCTTACAATAACTGCCAATCCCAATTGGCCTAAAATTACCGAGGCTTTGCTACCACATCAAAAAGCTATTGATCGTCCAGATTTGGTTACACGTGTTTTTGAGTTGAAGCGAAAATGTTTTATGAGTGAGATAAAAAAAGAAGCAAGTATTTGGCAAAATTGTTGTATATGTCTATACAATTGAGTACCAAAAACGGCGGCTACCGCATATACATTTACTTTTGTTTCTTCAATGACTGAACAAAATACATACATGTGCTCATGTCGATAAAGTAGTATGTGCTGAATTTTCAGATCCTATGGAAGACCCTTCACTTTTTGATACTGTTAAAGTATGAACATTGTTGCATGATCTTTTTTTTTGTTGGTCTTTACTATGTCCTGACTATGAATTTTTTTTAATATTGTTAAGGGTTGCATGGTACATGAATCATGTGGTGCTCGAAATCCTCGAGCAACATGTATGAAAAATGAAAAATACACTAAAAAATACCCCAAAGCCTTTTCGGAAACAACTGCAATAGACCAAGATGGATATCCAATCTATCAACGTCGTAATGATGGTTGGGTGTATACTGTTAGGGGTCAACCGGTTGATAACAAGGATGTTGTTTCGTACAACGCTTACCTTTCTAGATGATTCAATAGTCTACACGGGAATGAGATGTGTCAAATATATCCACAAGTACATCTACAAAGGTAATGATCATGCAACAATGGTGTTGGGACCAATAGATGAGATCAAGAAATATCTCGATGCAAAGTATATTGGTCTAGTAGAAGCAGCTTGGCAGCTATTCGGTCATTCTATACATGAAGAGATTCCAACAGTTGTATTGTCACGACCCAAAATCGAAGGGTAAAAATCGTGATATGATCAGTGATTAAAAATCACCTCAGGCCTTGATATCACACAACCAATTTTTTTTTAATTTATATTTATTTAGAAACTCCTAGGTCTGTAAAATAAAATATATTACAATCAAAGCTATCAAGCGCATACCTAATACAAACTTTGTCTAACAACTTTAAAATTGCATTAATGTGGCTCGCACACACAAGTGTCACTTATTATCACTCTTTCTTTTATTTAGCCATATATATCCACTGCAATCTTCCACATGCAAGTAGGATAAAAACATAGCATAATAATCCATCAGTTTGCAAAATCGTAAAAGAGAAAACAATCATATTCAAGTTGCAATGACCACAAGTGAGACAAAGAGAGATATATCAATTATCATCATAATCATCATATTATCATCTTGTGAACATCATCTTAACTATCATAGGCGGTAATCCGGTAGCCCGGCAACCCCAGCGAAGCAATGTAATTGATATCAATCCAATGGATACCTGGCCGTATCCTTTCCACAATCCATAGACGCCAATTCAAACATAGCTCGTCAGAGCTCTTTGCCAAGATATTACACCAATATCCATTAAATTTTCTTTTAAAAATCAATCCCATGTCTTTCTATAAAAATCTATTTTTTCACAATCTGTACTTATGTAATTATTTATATTATTCAACATAAAATTTTATAAAAACAATCACGAAATGAATTTCGAAAAACAATATGTAGTCAAAGTATATTTGAAACTCACCTCGACAGTGAAGCACATAATTTACCGTGTGCACAACTGCTTAATTGTCGAAACCGAGGAGAGCTAGAGAGTGTTGTCGAAGCGGTGTGCTCTTGCCGGGGTTGTGTCAAAAATGGGGTGTTTATTTTGGTGGTGTAGTCGTGCGTGCAAGTGTGTGCTTGTGCCTTTTGTGTGTTGTGGTATATGTGAAATGCCTATTTATAGTAGGATGACAAGAGTCTAGAACCATTCTTGAGTGTCTAATATAATCTAGCATTATCTAATAATATCTAGAGCAAATCTTATCCATTCATATCTTAATATTCTAAGTATATACCTTTGATGATTAACATATTCCTAGAATTATACTCATTTAATGCCTAGAATATCCTTAAATCATCTAGCATACTCTTTCATAAAATCTAGGAATATTGTAGTGCAATAACATTAAGTTAGTTTACTCTAAAATAGAGTACTGACTCATTTTTGTTTGAACCCCACAGTTCTCCGCCCCGCGGGGACCCGTGCCTCAATCTCATGCCACATTATTGTTAACAAGGTTGGGGAGATATTTGTAGAGTTTAATAAAAATTGCCACCTAAATAAAATAAAAAATAAAAACCATAATCTTTAATAAACCCTGAATCACGATCAATATACTCCTTAAATTCTAATGGTAAGTGGCCCACTAAAAGTTAACTCCTTATTTGCTATTTTTTCAAATTCTTTTTAGCGTCTTATTTGTTTATAAAAGTTAGGGTATTACATGTACGTTTGGAACTTTATTTACCTAGAACGCATAATAGCCTATTTAACACTGAAGAATTAATACATAACATTGTCGCAGGGCTGAGCAAGAAATTATAACATTAACTGACTTTTTTGCATATTATCAAGCAAATGTGGATGCAAGTGTAGTTTGGATAAAATCATAAAAGAGATGGAAATCAAGAGAAAGGGGGTTTGCAATAAGAAGAATGTACTTTGTTAGCCCTAATGCTGGTGAAATATTTTATTTACGTCTCCTGTTAAGTGTTGTCAGAGGACCAGAATCATATGAATGTTTACGCACAGTCAACAATATTTGCATGACACATTCAAATTAGCATGTATTGCAAGAGTACTCCTGGAAGATGACGAAGAATGAATGCAATGTCTTGAAGAAGCTGCAATTATAAAAACTGGATACCAGTTGCGTAGGTTGTTCTGTGTTATTCTTATCCAATGTTCTCCATCGCAACCTACTACAGTATGGGACAAATTTGCAATGCATATTTGTGATGATCTAGCATGCAAAATCCAAGTGTTGTTTTCCATTCCAAATCCAACACACAAATTGAAGATTACACTTTATATCTCTTGGACGAATTGCTTCATGAATCTGGTAAAAATTTTAAAACATTTTCCTCCCATGCCATTGCCTATTGGGAATTGGAGTGTAGTAGTTGGTAATAGATTGATATTGAAACATCAACAACTTATTTCTGATACCCAACGTTCAGATGCGAATATCAATGTTGAAAGTCTCAATGAAAAACAACGTGCAGCTTACACTGCAATTACCACCTTGGTGTTTGAGAATAAAAGAATGACTTTATTCTAAATGGGGGTGCTGGAACTGGAAAGACCTTTTTGTACAATACTATTGCCACAAAATATTGTAGCCTTGGACACGTCGTAGTCAGTATTGCTTCATCTGGTATCACTTCATTATTATTGGTATGAGGTCGTTCTACACATTCAACATTTTCTATTCCATTGGATATGTTGAAAGACTCGTTTTGTTCATTTAGCAAGCAATCTTTACAGGGAGAGTTGTTTAGAAAAATAAGGTTGATTATATTGGATGAAATCCCTATGCAGCATAGATATTATGTCGAAACAGTTGATCGCACACTCTAAGAAAATTACGATAATAATAAGTCATTTGGGGGTATCACTATTGTTCTCATAGGAGACTTTCGACAAATTCTACCAGTTATACTAAAAGGAGTTCGCAAGCAAATTGTGGGAGCATCGTTGAGACGTTCTGTACTATGGAAAGATTTGCACATTTTGACATTGAGTTTAAACATGCGCTTAAATAGCATAGATTTTGCGAATTCAAATTTTGCAGAATTCTTGAATGAGTTAATCCTTTAATTGTTGTTTTAAGAAAATCAAAAGTACTTTTGATTATGTCATTGCTTCATTGTCTTGACTCTTTTATTATTTATTATACTTTTAGATTGGGACCAATCCAGAAGAAGTAGTAGAGCTTATGTCAACAATACAAAAGTGCGAAATCATTAGTGAGTTGTTATTTACTGTTTATCCGCAGCTGGACGTAGTAGGTACCATAACACAGACCTTTCTTAATAAACGCACAATTCTGTTTGCTCGAAATGATGATTTTAGTGCCATCAATCTTGCAGTATTGAATGTTTTTCCAGGTGATATCACCACTTTTGCAGCTGACAAAATGTCCTTTGATGATGCATATAATCGTACTATTACAAATCGATATCTTAATGAGTACTTGAACTCATTGAATCCTTCTGGTTTACCTCCTTTTAAATTGGACTTGAAAGTTGGTTGCCCAATAATATTATTGAAAATATCGCTCCAAAGGCTGAGCTGTGTAATGGCACTTGATTAATAATTGTCAATTGTGCAAATCGCATAATTGAAGCTCAAATTTTAACTATAGATAAATTTGACAATTTGATCTTATTCCAAAGATATCCTTGACACCCTCTTCTTCTGAAATGCCTTTTGAGATGACAATGCATCAATTTCCAATCAGATTGGCATACGCGATGACTATTAATAAATCTGAAGGACAATCTGTCAATTTTGTTGGAATTGCTTTGCGTACTCCAATCTTTAGTTATTAACAACTATATGTAGCGTTATCTAGATGCACATCTGGTAATCGTACGTATAAGTGTCCTTTCTAATAATGCATCATGTTCCACGACAAATATTGTGTATCTCGAGATTTTGCTATAGTAAAAGGTACAACTTTTATTTATCCATACATAAGTTTAAATTTATTCATGCACAAGTTTAAATATCTTGATTGATAGTCTTTTTCATTCGTTTACCTGAAGACTAAAGTTAGACATTGAGGAGAGAAAAAAATTGATATTCGATCTAATATATTCAGAATATTGTGTTCTTTTGTCATGATCATCCTAAATTATTGTCCCTTTATGACCTCTTTTTTTAAACTTTATTATTTACATACCTTCAACACATGTGTAGACACACTCTCCTCCATAAGGAAGGCAGTAAGGTTCGAAACGGGTTAAATTGTTAAACTGTATTAGAAAAATTTTGTGGGTTAATGTCCAATTTATCATAGTTAGTTCATGTTTCATCATACTGCTATCTAATATAGAATTGCTTGGTATTCTTGATTCTCAATTTTCAGACTATTAACTCAGAAAACTTTGTAAGAACTGAATTTGAGTCCTACCACACACTCTTTACTCAAGGATTGTATAAGGTGTTCCGATGGAAGACTCGGACTCTACTATACCTTCATTTTGTACCTCCATTTTGTTTTTCCCCTTCCCGTTGTACCTTCATTTTTTTGGAAAGAAATCGCGGGAAGTGAATGTGTACATAGGCCAAAAATCAATGGATTCTTGGGCAACATAATTCCATACCATCTCGGTTTGTTGGTATATGCTCAAATTGTGATCAAGATCTAATAGTGTAGAGACCCAGTGGCTAGGATTCATTTGATCCTATAGTCTTTTTCCTTTTGTTCCCTTAAGTTGTGGTCAAGAAGCCTATTTGCATATACAAGTTGACAGGTCAGCTATTTTGATTAATAATCTTCACACCTTTCTTATGCATTGTAACTTTTGGTTGATATTATGAAACTGTACATTGTTGTTTGGCTTTCTTGCACTTTTTTTTAACGGTGTTGCATATATCCAATTAGTTTCTTCTATATAGATTTCAATCCTTTCATATATCTCTTTGTTGTAGGCAATGAGGTGCACAAAAGTGAAATGAAAGAAAAGTGAAGGCCGCATTAGAAGGAAAGAGTATGTCGAATCGCGATGCTTCAGATCCGTAAATGTTTCCTTATTATGCAGAGCATTGGCTAGTGTACTTATATCTGCTCTTATATTATTAAATGCAGAGCACTGGCCGGTGTGTTTAGATTTTTTCTGATTTCGTTGATGCAGAGCTTTAACTGATGTGCTGCTTGGTTTTAACTTTTTACCTGGTATTTACTAGAATTCCATAAGCAAATTGATAGTTCTTTGTAGTTATCTTAAATGTATAGTTAGGGGAGTGTCATAAGCACTGATAATTTTCTTTCGTGCTACTAAGAAGAAGATCACATACTACACATTAAGTTTGAGCCACTAACTAGCAAGTGCCGTAGGTATGGACAATTTCAACCGGAGTGCGTAATGCCATAGACACGGACAAGCACTATAAGAGGATAAATCATTCTGTTTATAATAAAACTCTACGAGTACAAGATAAGATTAGTCTTTGAGTCAATAAAGTAGTGTATTAACATAGAATCCCCTCTCATACGTCTCTTAGGGAATATGTTCTGGTAAACTTACCCCGTTAGTTTTAGTTCTCGAATTTGTTTGTGCTGTTGATAGGAATAAAACTTACAGTAGTACTTAAGAAAGGAAAAAGGCAATTGAAAAAGGGCAAGTATGTGTACAAGTATGTATGAAACTGTAAGTGCATTATACGATTTTGAACCTGTATATAAATCTATGTACCAAAATGGATTGGGAAACTGATCAGAGAAAAAAAAAAAAAAAAAGATCGGGAAAGCTTCACTACTTAACTTTTGTATAAAATTTTCTCCAAAATTTGTTCATTTACGAAAAATAATTTATGCACTCCACTCTCATAAAAAATGCACTCCATCTTTCCAGTACTTGAAATTATCCTTCATTTTTATAAGTAGTAAGTAACATGAACTTTTGGAAGGGAAAAGATTCTCAAAATCAAGAACACTTGGGAAATTAAGTTCCCAAGAGATTTTTCCATTCACCAAAACCATAAAAAAAAGACAAATGAAGAGTCCATAGCACAAAACCCACACTCCCTTGGCAGCCGTGTGTGACAACCGAAAAAATCTGCAAATCGATCATGATCACAATCCTCAGTCGAATTCCATCACCATCTGAATCCCAACACAACCCAGAACACTGACCAAACTAAACCCAATTCCGCAAAACCAATGGAGATCGCTGCCCCAAAATCAGAATCAAAACCCAGACACAACCCCACCAAGAGGGTTCCACCGGCCGTGATAATCGACGTCATCGACGACGAAGACGACGACGTGTCACTCATCTACGTCACACCGACATCGTGCAACAGCGGTAGCAGCCCCCAGAACGCCATCTCCGTCGAGAACTACGCCGACGACCTCGACCTGCGACTCGGGCTCACCTCCTCTCTCTGCCCGCGAAAACCCACCCGGAAAAACGGTTGCAAGAAGAGAAGGATCATCGACCTCTCTCTCTTCCCGGACGAGGCTGTGGTCGATGATGGAAACCTTTCTTCGGTTATCGAAATCGGTGAGTCTTCGAACTCGAATTCGGAGCCCTTAACTTTCATGTGTGAAATCTGTGTGGACTTGAAACCTTACAGTGAGTTTTTTAGCATAATGGGTTGCACCCACTTTTACTGTTCTGACTGTATGATCAAGTATATAGCTTCGAAGCTTCAGGAGAATATTACCCAGATACAGTGTCCTTATACTGATTGTAAGAGGGGGCTTTTGGAACCGGAACATTGCCGGGCGATCTTGCCCCCGGAGGTGTTTGATCGGTGGGGGAATGCTCTGTGTGAGGCTGTGATTCTGGCATCTGAGAAGTTTTATTGCCCTTATAAGGATTGCTCTGCACTTTTGATTGACGATTATGGCGCCGGTGATGGAGTAGGGGGAGAGGTGATTAGGCAGTCTGAGTGTCCAAACTGCAAGAGAATGTTTTGTGTGCAGTGTAAGGTTCCATGGCACTCGGAATTCGAGTGTGCTGAGTTTCAGGAGCTGAACAAGGATGAGAGAGGGAGAGAGGATATGATGTTGATGCACCTTGCTAAGAAGAAGAAGTGGATGAGGTGTCCCAAGTGCAAGTTTTATGTCGAGAAATCCGAAGGTTGCATGTATATGAAGTGCAGGTTAGTGTTTTTTTTTTTTTTTTTTTTTTTTTTTTCAGATTTCAATTGCTTTCTTTCTCGTGCATTTGTTGGGAATTTGCATCACAATCGTCGCACAAATGAAGCGACAGTGATTGGCAGGATTGCATGAATCTCTAAAAGCATGAACAGAATTAGTAGAAAGATACAGCATCCTCAAAGTTAGGAAAATAGTCTCGAGATTGATGAGAGTTATGGCATTGGTAGTCCTAAAGTCATATTCACTCCCTTCATGTAGATTTTGATGTGCCAAGTTTGAGTCTGATTACCCATTTTGTGTACAAAAAAGTATAGAGAAGGAAAGAATATTTCATTCCTTAGTAGACTACGCATGTATATATGTTTCGAAATTAAAAAGTCACGGCACTTAATTTCTGACAAATAAGTCTTTTCATTTAGAATTACAAGTCACGCCCTTTAACTAAAAGCCATGTCCCTCTACTAAATATATCTTTTGTTTTTTGAAACTTAAAAGTTCCAACTGCATTTTGAGAGTTAATATTGTTGTTCTTTGTTTGCTATTCTTTTTGATATTGTTATGGTGCTTGCATTCTAATCTCTAGATCTCATTAACTCTTGTTTATGCTGTTCAGTTTAGTTGGGTTGAGTGAATGAGCTTTTGCAATTCTGTCGCAAAGTCATTCCTGATGTCTACTTACTATTTTTTGTTTTTCATTTTTCTTTTTCCATGTTAATACTATTCCATCAGCATGGACCAGTAACGGTGCTTGGGTTTTAGATCCAAAATTTTGTGATTCCTTGGGTTGATATTTATTATTTATGTATATTGCTGGGAACCACATCTTTTCCATAGAGGCAACCATGTACCTTTGCAACATGTACCCATCATTCAAAACAAGTTTTCCATTGATTCATGCTCAAAGTTTCCATGTTTTAACATACCTAAGTGTCCGAATTTATTTTTCAATGTAGGTTAGAGACTGTCCTGCTAACCACGATGTAGACTTAAGGCCACAAATGTTGGATTTCCAGTACACATCCACAGATTTCAAGCACATTTACAGATGTCTAATGTACTTTCCATAGATAGCAATACACTTTTTGTACATTAATGACTGCCCAAGGGTGTTTATTCGGAATTATAACCAAATCTTTACGATCCTCATTTCAGTTCTGTTCGCGATTCAGAAAGAGAATATTCTGGTTCTCATTTTGACAGCCTTGGTTATAATGTACTTGGAGAGACCATTTCTTGGTCTTGTACTAGATTGAGTAGGTTCTTTGTACCTGAATGCTCTTGCCATGTTTTCAAACCAAATCTTTTTCTAGTGCTGTGGGAGATAAGTTCGGTGTGTTTTTGACATTGTTGTTCTCTGCTCAGCCAAACTTGCTTTAATAACATGTGTCATGCATCCTTTTCGTTAAAGAACACAAAATGTGTAGTTTCTAATCAAGGTCCTCCTCCCAATTGGAAATACAGGGGAAGTTTGGCGTAGTGATTTAGGCATTTTGAACTCTTGCGATAATTTCCATTAATAGCCGGATGCCTAGTTGATTTGTCATACAACATTCTGATTGAGAAAGAAAATCCGGTGACTAATGAGCTCTTAATGGCCATTTTTAATCCAATGTTTGTTTTCTATGGGGGACATTGGACTGTAGTGGAAGTTTGGTTTATATTGTTGTTGACGTAGTTGGTTAATGGTTATAGCCAAAACCAGCGTACTGATCCCAAATCATTTTCGTCAATTATGTTGACTTATTATCCTCTGATTACTTATTAAATTATCTACTTATTCGTTTGTATACTTTGTTTCCCATTTGTGGGTTAAATACAGGTGTGGACATGCTTTCTGTTACGCCTGCGGAGGATCTTCCATGAGAGGGCATATTTGTCAAAAATGTTCGAGGACCTCATAAATTCCCTTTTCCCTTGTACGAGTTTAACGCAGAAACAGGAGAATAATTTGGTACTTAAATTGGAAAGTCTAAGTTGCATATAGTATTAGTTTTGGGGAAATCTACTAACGATGCAAAAAATATTTGCAACTGAAGTATGGTTTAAGAGCTGTTTGATATGTGAATAGAATTATGTTGTTCTTGAGGAAGATAGGATTTCAAGATGTAAGGAAACGATTGTCTCCTCAATCTTATTGTGTTCTACTGGCTTTCTTGGTATACTTTCATACGTTGCTTGTGTTATGTCTGTAGTTTTGGGGCTGAAGTGCAACGCGGTATTGGCTATTTGGTGTCGACAGTGCTTCTAAAACTAGATTCCCGCCTCCTAAACCATCTGCTTTCTCGCAGAGTTGGTGGGCCGTAGTCACAGTGCATGACCCACCAACCTTGCAGTAGAGCTGATGGGATTTCGGAGGTTAGTGAAGTTTTGGCGCATTATTTCTATTAAAGTGATTTGCACAGTTAATCTGATCGGGTATGCTGTGAAAATTAGAGACTTCCATTTTGTACGAAGTGAAAAATTAGGGACTTTCATGTTGTACAAAATGTTCTTGTGTCAAGTTAGTTTGGAAATTAGAGACTTTCACATTTGTGTCCAAATGGGAGGATCGGATTCAAAAACCAAACTAACTTTACAATGCAGCAGCTCATGTAGAGGTAAAGATGCCTATGACTGTCAAGAGGGACCAAAGCAGCAGCAGCAGCAGCTCACTAGAGTACGTATTCCTTTGCGAATGGATACTCCCTCCTCCTTCGAGTACTGAAAAAAGGAGCCTAATGACGATAAGAGCTCTTACAAGATCCGGAATTACAAGCACGAAACACAAGAAAAATTGCAGCAATCACGCATAAACCACAACCAAAAAATGACGAGGAGGTCGAACGATGTCATACTTGCCGGAGTGCAAGTTGAATTTTGCTGATTTGCAGACGAATGGAGTACACGATCTCGCCCGGAGGTTTGCGCTGTTTGGTTTAGTTCAGAAAGATAACAACTAAAATGTTAGACCTTGGGGTTTTGCATTTATGATTCTTGCACTTGCTGGGGGTAGTTCGGCCATTACGTTACTCCCTCTGTCCCCACTTAATAGTCCCTTTTGAAAATTCATTCGTGTCATTTTTCAATTGATTATATATTGTAATTTATAGATTATTTTACGTGATTTTAAAAACATCTTCTTATAGAATTAATCGAAATCTATCAAACAGGATCCATATTGGATATAAAATTCATTTCAATTTATTGATATAATTAGTTTTTTGTCTGGTTATAATAGAACGAGAGACTATTAAATGGGAACATGAGTATTACCAATACCCCTTGGGGTGGATCAAAAGAAAAAATAATACTGATAATCTCTTTTGGGCCGAATTGCTAATCTCGTTGGACTCAAAGTCCATACTTGTTTTGGGTTAACAAACAAAGGTTTAGGAGGCCCGTTGGGATTGGTAGTCCAATCCTAAGGGATAACAAGGTTAACAAACCGGCCCAACAAGTAGAACTAAATAGGCAAATTCAAAAGAATTTTTTGGCTGCTGATTTTGCCACTCCCTTTTATGTTAACGCCACTCCCCTGAAAGTATATTTTTGGTGCAAAAATACACTTACAAGGAATTGGTGTTTACAAAAAAGGGAGTGACAAAATCATTTCACAATTTTTTTGGTTGCACTTTGGGTTAGCAAACTGCCTAATATAGTTTCATTTGTTCTTTACTTCTTTGTGAATAGCTTAGAGCCCACCCAGAAAAGGGTCCAAACTGTCTCCAATAACCTTTTTTTTTTTGGTGTACTAGAAAAAAAATAACAAAACTAAACTCTCTCAAATGTCAGTCCTCTCATATCTGTCTCAAGTAGCGGGATAATGTCTTCCGGCAGGATGATATGCGACACCATCTTATCCTCCTGATCCACTCCAATAACTATCTTCAACAGTTCAACATTATACTCACAATGCAGCAAATTCTTTTCCATCAAAGTGTCATATGAATTCACACTTGTGAGATAGTTCCAGCGACTACCTGGTTATCAGAGAGAATTTGTTCTCCAAGAAATTATTTTTTCCTACGTCCCAATTTATTTGTCCACCTTTTTTATTTGTCTATTTTCTCAAAATTTAACGAGCTCTCTCTACGCAATTTCCCTTTTGCCCCTTCTTTTTCTCGAATTAAAGTAACGTATCATTAAAACGTCAAAAGTATCTCTTGAAAATTTGATGCTTTTCGAAAACAATTATTACGGACGGAATATCAATTCAACGGTTTTATTTCCACCATTCTGTTTCACCACTTCCCTCATCGCAGCACTCAATCTCACCGTCCGTTTCGACAATCAATGGTCCAGATTTTAAAAAATTCTTCCGAGGAAGTGTTCCTAGACGATGAGATTGAGAGCAATGAAAAGGGCAGTGAAACAAAGTGGTGGGGTAGACTTTCTTATATCAATAGGTGTTTGTGTTTTTTTGAAAACAACGTGTAGCTCTCTCAAACCAAGAGCAAATCACTAGGGTACAGTCCAAGATCCACAAGAGTAAAGTTGCAGTTATATAAACCTTTCAAAAAAAAAAAGTTGCAGTTATAAGTGTTCGCAATGATTTTTCACTTCTAATGTCATTGATTAATGAAGAATATATGTCATGCGTGGTTGAAGTGGAGACGGAATATGATCCCATTTGACAGTTTGAAATCAAAGGATTCATTCGTACGTGTATCTATTCTATCTCTAATATCTAATATAAAAGGGGTTTGATCCACTTTGGCACGAACAACCAACTACGGTTTGCATCTCACTAGGAGATCAACAGAGCCGGCCCAAGCATAAGGCCCACAAGGCTTGGGCCTTGGGCATCTTTCAATTTTTGAGGCACTCCAATTTTTTTTACTCCATAGTATTTGGGTTGGGTATAACTCTTTTAAGGAAAAGTCCAATCCAAGTTTGAGAAGCAAGGTCCAATCTCTTGAGCATTGGTACTGAGGCAGTAGAACTTTCTACTTGTAAACTATAAGTGGGAGGCTTTGTTATGCAACTTGTTTGTCCCACATCAACAAAGCAAAGGCTCAATTGGCGAAGTGTTCACCTATAAAGCCCTCTACTACACCTGTTCCACTTGCTCATAGATTGGTTGCACATGAAAGCAACACATGGGCAACAAGCATCAGAATTAAAATTAAAATTGTTTTGAAGGGAAATTTCAAATTTTGAAATATATGTGTTTGTGTGTATATATATATGTGTGTGTGTGTGTGTATTAATGAAGGGGATTTAATACTACAGTTTGGCTTTCTCTGACTGTTTATTTTCTTTCCGTAAAAATTGTCCAACGTTTAGGGTACCATTCTTAGAACAAGCCTTGGGCACCCAAATACCTTGGGCTAGCCCTGGAGATCAAGAGTCTCTTTTTTTTTTTTATCGGCAAGATCAGGAGTCTATTAGAGGCTTTTCATTTTTTTTTTTTTTTGTATCCTATAATGGACTTATTTCTTGTATTTGGTTAGTTGTTGGGTTAGGTTGTCTCGCGAACTTTTACAATTGATGTACTATTCCGGGTTTGTACTTTGTATTTCACATATGATGAAAAGATTTCTTCTATCGATTGATAGGGAAAAAAAAACCTTGGCATGAACACTTTTGTGAAGCTACTTCATAAAAGTGATTTTCACAATTAATCCCACAATTTTTTTTTTAACCACTCTTTAACTATGACGAAAATTAACTGTCAAGGTGATAAATGTTAAATAACTCTCACTCCAACTGTCATACCTCACATTCATAGAACTCCCCACTTGCACACCCCATGTATTCGCGCAGACTGCATGCCCAACTTCTAGTTCATGTAAAGAAAAGAGAAATTGTTGGGTTACAATTCAATTTATTTGAAGATCGAGTACCAAACTGGATTGCAAATTACGAAAATTGAAAACACCCCTTTTGGAGGACCTTTCAAGTTGTTATTTTTATACCCAAAAAATAAAAACTTGATAAAAAAATACTTACCTGATGAAATTCACACATTTTGAGTGAATTGTGTCCGAATTTAATTCTAATAGACTTTCCAAAAAAGAAATAAAAATTCCTCTCCGAAAAATTGTCGAACAACGAAATTTAAACGGGTGAGAAAAGTGTTCAACGTTTGGGACTCAGGGGGGCTGCTCCCCCCGTTTTTCGGGTCCGTCCCGATCTCGCTCCAATGATCCGAATCGTTCACTTTGTAGAGCTCGTCGAGTAGAACGACTATGCAAAAAATCAGCTTAATTGGATATCATTAAGTGCTTGATCGGAGCCTTTTTACTTTGAAAAGAATGGATCCGAAACACTGGATCAAATCCATTATTCCCAATGGACCAAGAGTTATATAGGCTCCGATCAGGCACTTAATTAATGATATCCAATTAAGCTGATTTTTTGCATAGCCGTTCTACTCGACGAGCTCTACAAAGTGAACGATTCGGATTATCGGAACGAGATCGGGACGGGCCCGAAAAATGGGGGCAGCAGCACGCTGCTCCCCAAGGGGGAGAGCAGCCCCCCTGAGTCCTCAAGGTTTGATAGACGTGCACGTATTTTCTCTTTAGATTTTATAGCTGGCAACTCACAAGGGTAAAGACCAACAGACTAGACATGCTGGCCGGTTTGTCGTTCACAGTACACGTTTTTGTTCACGCATGTCTCATGGATTTTCATACATGGACCAGAAACAAAGACATTTCCACTTGCACTACTATTCTTTTTATGGTCTTTTTCTCTACACCGCTCGTGTTCGTGCAGTTTTAAGGATCAATATCTGAAGAGTCAAAAGGGTAGCTGTCGAACGCCGGGTCGCGCGGTTTTGATAAGTTTATAACTCAATAATCGTTTAAAAAAAAAAAAAACAGAAGCCGAAAAACACGATTTCTCGACTTCAAAATGCTCTGTTGTTTACTTGAAGTAGTGTCCAATTAGACTACGTTCTCTTGGATTTAACTTAAATCTGAAAATTTTATCCTTATTTGAATTTTTTTTGCATTAGTTAGTTTTGCGCCAAAATTTTTTGGGTTATTAATTCGTCTCATTGAGAGGAATCGGAAAAGTAAAATTTTGGCACTTTTACCAAAGTATTTTGCTAAATAACCACTTTTTAGCGCAAAAATGTCATGTTTGATTATTGATGCCAGAGAGTCAGAGACGAAGCCAAGAGTTTAGGACTTCGATCAGGTGGCCAAATTTATGTTGCAAAGAAAATTGAGGCTGACTCATAAAATTAAAGGATACTTTGATGCAAAAACTATCATGTTGTAAACCTCTAATCGCAATTGAAACAATTATATATGACATAATAAGGGTGAGTTCACACTTTCTCATTCTTTCTTTTTTCCGTCTTTGATTAGACCTTAAAATACCACTTGTTTCTACTAAAATTATCAAAAATATCATTTAAACAACATAGGAAAGGGAAGAAATGAGTTATCTTGAATAGTGATATATTTGGACTACAATACCGAAAGTACTGAAAATACCGTTTAGACGGTAGCGTAAACTCACCCTAAATAGAGTTACATACTACATATAGAAGAACAAAACAATTATATACACCACTAACCGATATGAACAAATAACATGAAATTCATGTGCACCAAAAGTATAAAAAAAAACAAAAACAAAAACAAAATTTTCCTCATCTCTTTTGATATTCAAAAACCATACCTATAAAGAAACCTGACAAATGAAAATTAAAGTATTCTGAACCGAACTTGAACATTATCTTCTTCCTTGCGTTGAAGCCATAAGAATTCAAGAGCAGTGGAAGGACACAAGAAAACATGATAGGAGGACACAAGAAAACATGATAGGAACAAAGGGTGTGTGGGGATGGCTTATGCATAACTGCTCTTCATGCTTATGTTTGGATTACGAACAGTCTGATCACTTTGCCTATAAATTAGGGTCCCAAGGTGTCATTAATCCATACTCCAAACATCCATTTGAAATCAAACTCATACTTTCTTTTCAATGGCTCACTCTTCTGATCTCTATCAATGCTTATGTTTGGATTACGAACAGTCTGATCACTTTGCCTATAAATTAGGGTCCTAAGGTGTCATTAATCCATACTCCAAACATCCATTTGAAATCAAACTCATACTTTCTTTTCAATGGCTCACTCTTCTGATCTCTATCAAGCTTTCGAAAGCATGACCGTCCATGAAATTTTCTACTTTTCCAATCCTAAAAGAAACTCCTAGCTCCACACTCACTGGCAAGATCATTAGTGACCATGTTTACCCATAATTTGCATCTCCTCCTGTCATAATATCCAGCATTGATGATGGCAACACAAGCCCTAATGCTTGGAATCTTCATGCTTCCACCCATTCACTTTTTTCCGCCTCTGACTGGGAAAAGTGGAACTCTTTTCCTCCCACTGAGAAAGTGATTGTGGTGATGAGTGAACCCTGTACTCCCACAGGTTTTCATCACCTCTGTTCCTTAGCTGTGAGTCGTTATTATCCCTCCCATATACATTAGGGATAATCCTCATCTGAGTTTGGACTCCCTCCTCTCATCTCCCCTTCGTCCAACCGTTTACAACAACCAAATTGTTGACAAGGCTTCCCTCTTGCCTGCAAAACCTACCCCATATTCTAAATGTCGCTTATTGTATCACCAAATTATTGACGACACACTCGAGTGGTGCACATCGAGGTCCAACTCTTTCAACACCGATAACAACCTAATCACAGGGTGGTTCTTCTCACTAGACTGAATTCGAATCATTGCGTCTCACCCGACAATCTTCACATCAATATCCACATCCACAAATTTCATCCTTTGATGGTGATTCGACATTTTCAATTCTTGATGATCGGGTGGAGGTGCCCCTTATTGAGTGTAGCACAGCGAAATACCACAAAGGAATACGTGTTTATTGATTACCAATATTCATTACATGACGTTTCTTACTTACCTACAATGGACTAAATAAACTCTTATAGCACATCTCTAAATGTATGTGCTCACATAAGTGTGTTCCCATTTGCACTCTCCTAAGTGCACTCCACATGTACTCTACCAGGTGCACTCCAAATGCCCTCATTTCTTCTCGTTCTATAGCATTCTACCTCCTTAATGGACGATTAGAATTATTTTTATTCAACGGCTCACATTCTCCTAGAAATATCTTCCACTCTTTATATCTCCAAGATATTTTAGAATTCTCCACACAAGTTTAGCATTCAGTAGAGTCTTCACCAATATTTTACACTATTTTGAAACTCCCTAGGTTCCTCCATCTCTAGAACCTTTCAGTAGAACAGTCTAAAACTTTTGATCATTTTTAGAATTCTATAGTCTATTAAAGAGGCCTCGAGAGCTATGAAGAGTCAAGTCTCAACACTGACTCTCCATCTTCTATCTTAGCAAACTCTTCTTGTTTTGTCCCACTCGATCATACAACCTTTTATGTTGTTTCTGAAGAACCACTCCTTACAGTTCCCCCAAAGCACTGCATGTGCAGCCCTTCAACACTATGCCGTTTTGAGGCAGTCCCTACCAACTTTAAGCTTTAAAAGCTTAAGGCCAATCTGCATGTTAGGAGTACTTTGTTGCTTGAAAAATTTTTACGAGCTTAAGTTAAGGCCAATCTATATTAACTATAATCAATTTTGAACGACTCTTTTTTTAACTTTTTTTTATTTTCATCTTTTACAAGTTAAAAAAAAAAAAAAGTTTACCAGTGTATAAAGTTTAATAAATGAAATAAACTAATCTCATAGTTAAGTTTGACCAATTCATGGCTAATTTTATTTTCATCTTTTGCAAGTTAAAAAATATAGTTTTATTAAATAAATAATCTAATAGTAAAGTTAGGCCATGATTAACTTGATTTTCATCTCCTACAAGTGACTTATTTTCGTTGTTAGGGTATTTTTCTAGTTTAAGGTCAAAATATCAACTTTTTCAATCTGTCTTGGAGAAAGAAATCATAAAAATAGAAAAATATAACCGAAAGATTATCAACAAAAACAAAAATACGTTCATGAAAATTGTCTGTATCATATTTTTTTGTTGTTTGGTTAACTCTTCTTTTTCTTCTTTTTACTTTTGTCATTTTTAATTTTTTGAATCTCATTGTTAAGACAAATTAAAAAAGTTTTAAAAAATTCTTCAAAGATTAAGTATAGTTAATATAAATTGACCATAACTTAAGCCAAAAAAGTTTGTCAAGCAACAAAGTACTCTTAACAGATTGGCCTTAAGCTTTCAAACTTGATTGGGACTGCCTCAAAATGGCATAGTATTGAAGGGTTGCACATTGCAGTGTTTTGGGGCACTACAAGGACACGGGGTCCATTTCTGAAGGCACTCATCTATGTATGTATTAATACTCAATTCATTCTTCATTACCTCCAATTTGGCAGAAACGGACAATCACGAGACTGAGATTGACCGACGACGCGACCGAGGACACAGAGAGCGCAACCAGGCGTACGATTGGCACAGAGGTTGAGACCACCGACGGGAGAGGTCTCCCTCTTGTGGCCACCACGACCGTAGAGACTGAAAGGATGCCCCGAGAACTAGAGACAATGCTCATGTAACCAAGTTTGCTCAAAGAGTCTCGGTCCTGAAGGTTCCGCAGTCCAAGGTGGAGTTGTTACTGGAGCAGTTGGTCTTGTCGCCCTTTACAAGCAACCTTGAAATTGTTCGACCACCAAAAAAATTATACCAAAGTTTAACCAGTATGACCCGAAGACCGGAGACATTGTCTCTCACATGATTCACTCTCAGCAAATGATGTCCCAATACTCTTCCAATGATGCACTAATGTGCAAGATGTTTCCCTCTAGTTTGGGAACGCTCGGCCTTTTGTGGTTTACAAGTTGCCCAGCAAGTCTATCACAACGTATAAAATGTTCTCGATTCTTTTTTCTCTAGAGGTTTGTGACAAGCCAAAAGCAAGAAAAGGACATCAATGCTCTTTTAAATCTAGGGAAGACGGCGAGGGAGAGCCTTCGGAAATATGTCGATCAGTACTGGGACACATCCAATGAAATCGAGGGATGCATTCGGTACCAGAACGTGGCTAGGACTTCATTTAAGAACGGGCTGGATGAGTCGGCTCAGGATGCCTACCAAGATTTCTACCTCCACCCCCAAGGATATAGATGAGCTCATGATCTGCATTGACCAACACTATCAAATGACTAAACATATGGTCATGCGGTGGAAGCCCGCCGGAGAGCCCGGTAAGGGTGGTAAGGTCGTCCATAACATTCAAAAGGGCAAAGGAAAGGACCGTTGGGAAAATCAAGGTGGCGGAGGTACCAAAAGAACTATGTGAGAGGGCCGAAGCCTCGTGAATTTGATGCCAGTACCACGGTATTGATAGAGCATGAACCGTACTTCAGCTATTTCGTCCACTACTTGGGTCATCTTCTTCATCATCTTCTCTTGGTATCAAATGACCATACTCTCCTCATTTTCTCCAACTATTTTCCGCTTAAATCTAACGCTTCAATTATTGATTTCATTTTGCCGGTCCTAATCACTGAAAAATAGTGGACCCCGTGAGTGCAATTTTATAGATAACTTTATATTTTGGTGGTAATCTTATCTCGAATTGACTCACGCTTTAGTCCATTCAATAAGATTTTCTATATAATAATGAAAATTTCGAAGATTCTCTTGTGGTTATTATAAAGTTTAGAGAAGCTATCATGACCACCCCTTGCACTCCTCCCTTCGTCCATGGTTAATATTAGTATAAATGGAATCTCTACTTGAACATATCTGCATTGTGGAAGACAATCCTTAACGACATCAACAACTTAAAATCCTCAATCCCTTCACCATAAAGAACTCATTTACCGTGCTAGAGGAAGAGTGATGACCCATGTTTATCATAACCATGTACAAAAAGTAAATCAACTCAACATGGAATGAGCCAAAGATTTAACATGAAACACCCAAGTCTGGTAAGGAATAAACTAATGGACATGACTCAAATCCAAGACGTTTGGATCATTGTACAATTAGTAATAAAAGATAGACCAATTGCAATCTTTGGGAATCAATTATTATAAAGGAAAGCATCGGCAGGAATCAATAGAACTCATTAACGAGGGTGCGAGAGAGACAACATCATAGATAAATCCTGGCAGGTTTATGCATTGATGAAACTTTGAATGAATTGAAATCTTAAACAATATACTCATCACGAGATTAATCATGGCAGTTTTAAATCTATCTTTAGAAAAGCGATAAGCAATTTTAAATCTATCTATAGAAAATCGTTATATTTTATTTTATTTATCAGTATATGAGGTAGATAGTATATCAAATAGAGTACTTGCCTTTTCACTCATGGAAAGGGGCTTTAAATCTCGCTTCGAAATATGACCAATTTGAAGACCAAATGAAAAGGAGAAAAAGAAGTCGACCAATTTGAAGACCAAACCCAATAAATTTACATAACTACTTTAATGCCAACTATGACAAGGAAACATACAGATAATAGAAACAGAATTTGGGTTCCACAATCAACACTTACCAAACAAAACCAAAGAAAAACTATCGACGCATTAAATACTTGTATAACCTAACTGTATTGCCCCTCGTGATGCCCGCACCAAATTGATAAATACTTTATATTAAGCATTTAAATAGTAATAACAGTACTCAAGTCTCAAGATTACAATTACTATTCCAAATAGGGAAAGTCTTCAATAAACACCATTTTAAGATGTGTACCATATGTATCTATTCTATTATGTCACCTTATAAAAAATTACTTATAGGACCGATCATTCATAACATTTTATTTCGTATCGTAACATTTATACTAAAAATTCGTTACTTTTCATCAATATGATTCGTAACTTTTTAGCAATAGATTCAAAACATTTAGGGAATCATAACATTTTGATGTGTTTCAATGAGGGTGCATATGATACACACTCAAATAAGGGGCGTGTATTGTAGCACCTCCCTTCCAAATAATATGGAACACTCAAGTTGTGATCAATGACACTTTGAGATTTCCACTTCAACGGCTCATCAAAAAAAAACGTGTCTATTGTACCGTTAATGTCCCAGAATTGAATTTTCCCAGAAAACATTGCCTCAATAAACAGCCTATGAATCTATCCAAGTTCAACTATGAACATAATCATATTCCATAAGGTCTAAATCAACCATAACAATTAGTGAGTAGCAATAAGATAGTACAAGAAAACAAGATAGAAAACAAACTTACACGTCAACTCTGAACACAATTATGTTTCGTAACGTCTGAATCAACCATAACAATTTATGAGTAACAGTAAGATACAAGAAAACAAGACAGAAAACAAAGTTACACAAATCCTAAAGACACAGGTTATAGACCACTAACTAATATGAACAAGCAACGTGAAATTCATGGGCACCACAAGTAGAAAACAAAAAATTCCTCACCTCTTTCAATATTCGACAATCGTCAAAAAATATACTTATATAGCAACCTGATAAAAGAAAATCGAAATAGACTGAACTGAACTTGGACATTATCTTGTTCCTTATGTTAATATCAACCATAAGAATTCATGAGTAGTGGAAGGACACAACAAATGAAGAAAACAAATTCATGAGTAGTGGAAGGACACAACAAATGAAGAAAACATGACATAAACAATTACATAAAGAAACAAGATAACTAATATGAACAGGCAGCCAGAAATTCAAAGGCTTCAGGTCCTATATACACACAGTAATAAACAAGACAACGATCAGAGCACCAAAAGTAAGAAAAAAGCTAGAATTTTCCCCCAGCTCTTTTCATATTCAAAAATCCTCAAAACTCAAAAACTATACTACAAGAAAAAATCTAACGAAGATCAATTCGATACACATTATCAAATACACTATCGTGCATCGGCTATTTTAGCGGACAAGGCTTCTCTAAGCTGCTCTTGCCTGTAAAACCTACTCCCCATTTTCACCGTCGCTTGTTGGATCATCAAATCGTTCACAACGGACACGCTCGCGTGGTGCACATCAAGGTCCAACTCTTTCAACGCCAACATCACCCTAGCCGCAGGATGGTTCTTCTTACTAGACTGGATTCGAATCATCGCGTCCCACCCGATTATCTTGACATCGATATCCACATCCACCAGTTTCATCACGTGGTGGTTTGACATTTTCAAATCTTGGTGATCGGGTGGAGGTGCCCCCTTGCTAGCCGATTCCTTCTTTATTACCTCCATTTGGTTCTTCATCTCTTCCTTGTCCGACTCTGACGCCTGCAGCTTGGATTTCAGCTCATTGATATACGCAATCGCATCACCAAGTAGCGAAGCCTTATCCATTTTCGAAACATTAGGAACCACAGCCCTAAGCGAGTAAAACCTCTGGTTGAGCTTCTCCCTCCTCTGCCTCTCCGCCTCGACATGATTCAATGGCTCTTCTCTCCCGTTCGCTGGCTTTCTCCCTCGTTTCCGCGGCCTCTTCTCCGGGTCTACCACCCTACTACTATCCGCCTCCCGAACCACCGACGCTTCCAAATCCGAATGATCCGAATCTCCCCCTCCGCCGCTTGATTTCACCACCCCCGAAGACGGCAGAATCACACCCGAAGTAAACGAAAGCATCCCCTCGTCATTGCTCCCGCGCGAAGTGGGAGATTTCTTTTTCTTCCTATTATTATCATCCTCAAATTGCGACTGACCCGAAAACAGATTCCCATTCCCGTTCGATGTTGCCGTAATACTTCTCTTACTCTCCCCAAAACTCAGTAACTCACCCGATTCCGGCTTGCACGAGTGCGAATTCCCTTTCCTAGCACCACTAATCCCATCGTTTCCGGAGAAATTCAATTCCCTAGTAAAGAAGCTCTGTGACTGCATCTGGTGGGGATTCGAGCTAGGGTTTTCTGTCAAAGTACTCGAACCAAACGTGGGTTGCTTCGATAAATGGGGATTGGAAGGAGGAATCATAGTATTCGCGGGAGTGATGTTGAGCTCGACTACAGAGGGGGAAGGATCGGTTAAGTAAAAAGACGACGGATCCGTCTCGCCGTGATCGGCCGGGACAGTCCACGAACCCATATCCGTATCGTTGAAATTGAACAAAAACCTAACCTTGTTCATCAGATCTGATGTCTGGAAAATCTGTTCGGTCGAACCCAACTCGACGACGCCGTTAGCCGAGGGTATGCAGACCATGGTCTGTAAACCGAACACCTGGCCCTGCCGGGCTCGCTCGCAGTGAGAAACTGAGAGGAGCTCGGCTCCGGCGACCCAAATCGGGGAGGAGTTGTACATGGCCTGGCCCGGGAGCCCGAACCCCGGCCCGAACGACTGCGTCATCGAGACGAGGAAGAACCACTCGGTGTCGGTCACTTCTTCATCAACGGCGTCGTTCTCCGACGGGGACGCGCCGGAGATTAGAGAGTTCAGCTCGCGGAGGACTTTCTTCCGGTGCGCTTGCTCTTCGGCTGAGGACGACGCCGTTTTGCGCTTGCCTTTGTCTTCCTCGCCTTTGTAGTACCCGTCGCCCCAGCTGACGACGGGACCGGGGCCGCCGGGGAAGTCGTTGGGGGCGGATAGCCAGAAGATGGCGTAGGTCCAGTTCTCCCTGGCGCCCTCGATCAGGTTCTGGAGACGCTGCTGGAGGGTGTCAGGGTTGAACGGCGCGATTGGCTGCGTCGGCGGGACGTGGATTGACGTGGAGGTGGAAGACGAAGGCGGCGGCGGCGGCCAGAGGGAGGTCAGATCTGACGTCATGAAGGCCTCCATCATGGAAGTGTTGTCGTCGGTCCACATGTTCATCGTCGATGATAAGCGATAATCCGTCATCCCATACAGAGGGAACGAGGCCTCCAGGTGAGAGAGAGAGAGAGAGAGAGAGAGAGAGAGAGAGAGGGATTCTAGAGAGAGAGTAGTGGGGTTTTAGAGCTGATTGTTATTGGGAGGAGACAGAAGGAGAAGGCGGCTGGAGGGCGGAGGTAAGGGAGATGAGAGAGGATTGGTTGTGCGAGAGAGAGATAAGGGAGGGTGGTGGTGGGGGACGACAATTTCGGGTTCATTTGGGTTTGGGGATTTATTTGGATTGCATTTGAGCTGAATTTTAGAGGGCGTTGGGTTTGAGGAGAGAGAGAGAAAGCGAGTGGAAAAAGAAAAGGGCGCCTTCGACGAAGGCTTCGCGCGATTTACTCGGCGGCTTTGGCTGGGGAAGCCGGCGGAGATTAGAGACTGATTGAACTAAGGTTTAAGAGTAATTATTCGGACTGATTATTTAAGAGTAGTTAATTAGTGAGCATCATCTACCACCACATGTTTATGTGGGATTTATAATCAGTGTATAGATTCAAATAAATGTATTGTGATAAATAAGGATCTTGCTACAGCCACCGACCTTGGGTCCTGAATCTGCATCTTTCGACAAGCGGAGTCCACTCTGAATCTGACATTGATTATTCGAGCCGTTTAATAATTTAAAAGAAATTATTATGTAGACTCTTAAAAAAATCAGCTCAATCCGATATGTGTAAGTGATCAATCCAATCTTTTATTTATTTCACGAATCCAGAATCGGAATGAAAAAATAGAAGATTGAATCGAGTTTTTACACATATCAAATTGAACTTATTTTTCAAGGGCCCACTCAATCTTTTTTAGAAATTATGAACTGCTCTGATCATCTGTGTGAGGCCCGGAGTGGGCCCCACGTGCCGCCGGTGCAGATTTGAGACCCCATGGGTTGGTGGCTGTAGGTTTCTCGGATAAATAAATGAATTGCGATGGATAGTAGGCATCATATGACAATGCACCAAGAAAAATAAATTTTCCTAAAAGTCTGTGACATGTACATATGAGTGAAGAAATGAGAAAGAAATAATTTCGAGTCATAAAAGGCAAGAGAAGAAATAAGAAACGTGAGAGGAGATAAAGTATTCCAAAGTTTTCCCTTTATTTTTATTTGTAGGGATCCAAACAGAAAATTAAAATGGGTTGTTATTTTCTCTGTCCTGATTAATTGTCCTTCTCCATAATTGTTTAAAAAAAACATAAAAAATAATGGAAAAATGATGGCCCATGATGTGTTTTGATAATTAATACCCGCCAATGACATGTTAATAACATTTATTAATGCTGAAAATGTTATTGGCGGGTATTAATTATCAAAATACGTCATTGGCCGTCATTTTCCCAAAAATAATTCTAGAGCACAATTTTGAACACAATTATATCAGGAGCCATTTCTTAAGTTTACATGCATCAAACGGTTTCTAGACGACACCGTTATATTCAAAGTTGTGTTTTAAATGTGTTTTCCTAGTATTGCTCTATATTGTAACAACATATGGAGGCAAAATCAGAGTCCTTCGGTGCATAGTTTTTCAAGACTATTTTCACCAATCTAAAAAAATAATTGAGAACTCTTGATTTGTGCAACATAAATAGAAAGATTATGCGTAGAAGTCATTTATTAGTTTGGCATCTAATTAATGTGACGACTTTTGGGAATGAACAATTAATACGGTACATAAAGGAGTATATTTCCTTTAAACGCTAACCAAATTACCAATTTAACAGAAAACAGATCTAGTAAGTGACAAACCGTGCAGTAATAAAAAGGTTGAAAATTCTTAAATTAGGTCTTCCTTGAATGCAAATATTACTATACAAATTACTATAAGCCAAGTCACGTGAGAGACAAATACTACTGAGTCTTCTCTCTCTCTCTCTCTCTCTCTCTCTCTCTCTCTCTGTCTTGAAAAATGACGGCTAATGACGTGTTTTGATAATTAATACCTGTTAAGGACATTTTCAACATTAAAAATGTTCTCAGCATATCCTTAGAGCATCCACAGACCACAGTGGAATAAGAAAAACAAAAAATTGCTAAAGTTAACAACATTTACTCAAAAAAGTGCTCACATTGGAATAATCAAACTTAACAAACTCTTAGCAACTCATCAAATTTTGACTTTTGAATAATCAAAACCAGTAATCTTTTGCCAATAACCAAATTTAGTGATTCCCACATTTTCTCAATAAGTACTCTCATCATTATAAAAAAATCTTCTCTCTCAACAATGTTTTCAAAAAATAATTATAAAAAACTATTGTTACTATTATCATTTTCAGAAATTTTTTCTAAAAAAAAAAGTCTTTATATGAACTTTTTATTTTTATTTTATAAAAACTGTTTTTTCAATCTTTTTTAAAACTATTTTTTTTACACTTTTTTTTCATAAACTATTTTTTTATCCAACTATTTTTAACTTAAACTATTTTTTTTTTTCAAAAACTGTTTTATAAACTGTTTTTTTTCAAGAACAAATATTTTTTTTTATAAAAACTGTTTTAACATAAACTAGTTTTTTAAAACATTTGCATGAAATGAAGGGGGAAATTTTGGAGAAAACTTAGGGAAAGAAGCAATGGTCCCATTGGTTTTGATTGTGAGTAAAAAATAACCAATGTGAGATTCGACATTGCTAATTTTAGCAACCTATAAATGGATAATCAAAATCTGATATGACATAGTTTGATTATGCACTTTTGCTTATTTCACTGTTGATGCTCTTAGCAAAAATTAATTATCAAAACACGTTATGAGCCGTCATTAAACACCCCCCCCCCTCTCTCTCTCTCTCTCTCTCAGGAAAGGAAATAGGAGGTGCCAAAATCTATGTGATATACAACTCAATAGGTTGGTCGAGTGGTCTTAGACTGAGACTTATTTGGTGTTTACTTCATCATAAGGTTTCAAGTTCGATTTTCTTTATCAACAACTTTTAAGACCACATTACACCTACACGTAAGCATGTGAAATGGATGTAAGATCCGAGATGCAAGCTGGCCCAGAACACCATGTATTACGGAAACAAAACAAAAAAAAATCTATGTGATATATGGTATTATTTTTATTTTTTTCCTTTCGGTTTATTTTTTATTTTCCTTGGAATTCCAAACACTACCTTAGCGTTGAGTTAGCACGTTGGTCCACTCGTGGCACTGCAGTTGGGTTTTGTTTTGTGGAAGCAGTTTTCTACCAAAAAGGAACGAGGATTATAAAAATAAAAAATAAAAAGGAAAAAAAATTAAACTAAATTAAACAAAAAGGAAAATAATTCACGAATTTAAGAGCAATACCATTAAACTATAGGAGTATATTTTTTGGGTTTGACTACAATATCCTATTCTCTCTGGAAAAAATTACTCCATTATAGTTTTTGATTGACGCTGTTATGTTTCTTTTGCAATATTATAAAAGTTCAATGGGTTCGCATCCGTCTCCTTAATATATAGTTATGCAAAACTCCAAGTTCAACATCTTGTTGCTCACCTATTTCATCTGAAACAGGTGTGTACCGAGAACGACTAGAATTAGAATTTTGGCCCATCATCTCTCACTAATTAAGAATCTTGGCTCTGCACGGAAAAGATATGTAGGCATTGCTTGGCAATATGTCATAATTTGATCATGTCTTTGAATGAAATGATCAAATTATCACGGAAAATATATTATACCCCATGAAAGCCAAATCCAAACAAGTTAAGGTTGAGCTTCCGCGGCGGCGTGATGGTGGACGAAGGCGGCGTGATGGTGGTGTGGATGGTTCACTGTCTGTTTACGTGGCGGTGGAGTTTGGGCGGCTGTGGGTGAAGTTTTCCAAGAGATTAGGATTTTGTTTTGGATTTTTTGGGCTAGGCATAGTCCACTTTTGTGGGTTAGGGTTATTTTGTGCTTATTGTAGTATTATTTGGGCATTTTATTCCCACAGGTGCTAGGGCGTTGACCCTCTAGGTGTATTTAGGCTTTGTCCCATCAGCTGTATTTTCAATCTTGGTTGGAATCTCCTTCCCCTTTAATAATATATATTATTTTGCGAATAAAAAAAAAAACAAGTTAAGCTCATACGGGATATAGTTTTGTTTTCTTTTAGGTCCTTTTAAATAATTTAATAGATTATGATCACGTGTATGAACTTATCAATATTGTATTCGTCAAAATTGTGTCACAAAATAAAACCCAAAAGGAAAAGTGATAATGTATTTTTATGCCACCTAGCCATATAATTAATATGAGATTTCATATCTGTGGGTGAATATATGATAAATAGCTCATACATATACATCTCTCTCTCTCTCTCTCTCTCTCTCTCTCTCTCTCTCTCTCTCTCTCTCTCTCTCTCTCTCTCTCTCTCTATATATATATATATATACACACTTATATATATATGTCAATGAAAGCTAACTTTATTTTTCTCTTTCTCTCTAGACATATGCATTTTGTAAGCTCTTCAATTGTTAAAGTTTGAAATTAAATATGAGCAGGGATTCAAAGCTAGTTAACGTATGTGTTCAAGACAATACATGAAAAGATATATGTAGATAATGTTCATACTAAATAAAACAAGAAGAGTACGATACTATCAAAATAAATTATTTTCAATTGAGTTCTTATCGAACAAGCAAACAACTCTAATGGTTTTTTTTTTTTTTTTTGACAAGAACTCTAATGGTTTATACTTGTGAATCTCGTTATTATTGATATCATCTGATGGAATCTAGGTCATCATCATTAATTTCGATATAATTCGATATACTTGACCATGAAGTAAACGAATAAGATGTAAAAATGATACAAAAAATTACTTACAAACTCCCGGTAGTAACCTAGGAAATAGAACCGGTGGAGAAAATAAAATCCGAGAAGGCCGGAGAAAATTGGGCAGAGCTTCCGCTGGGCCTCAGAGATAGTGGAAAAATCCTTGGCGAAAGTCAGGCAGAGCTTCAGCATGCTGTAGGACCAGGCTACGCACATGCAAATGTGTTAGGATGTTCATCGAGTAGAATGATCGTTTGGTTTTCCGCGAGACAGGTCATTCTCTCACAATGCCGCATCACCTTTAATTTAAAAAATAATTAAGTACTCCTACTTATTTCCCTTAATGAAACGGGGCCTAAGTGGTTTTCACACCTTTTATCATTTGGACTCTTTTTCGGTCTTCATTCACGTAAGCTCACAAAATAATCCTTCCATGTATGAAGAATTAAGCAAGTGAAAGAATATGCAATTTTATGATTTTACATGAATAAAGACAAAATAAAATGCACATATAGATTAAGAGAGGAGTATAAAAATCACTACTCTATATATGAATTAAAGATGGTATTATCTGATCTCGTCAATTCGCCTACATATATGATCCAAATTATTTAAAATATGGGGAAATTTTTTGAAAAGAAATCAGTCAAAGATTATAGCACGAATTAGTTGTGATTGGTAAACAGTCTAAATAATGCTCCCATATATTGTTGGGAGAACCAAAAGATAATTTTTTGTCCCAAAGAAATTTTAATAGTTTGCTTACAACCTAAAAATACTAATTCAAATTTCTTTGCCTTTAACATAAAATTTGGCTTTTAAGTGCTAAATTGGGCGTGGAACTAGGCAAAGTCTACCGTTGGCAATGGAATTAGCATAAAATTTGAAAAGTATTTTTTTAAAATTTTTGTCAGATTTAGAGTTAGGCGAAGAAAATGTATTGCAAAATTAATTCTTCCTTTTATGACAAGTTCTCTTTTTAGATTCAAAACTGGAAGGTAGTCGGCGTTAAGTTAGATTATTAATGATTGGTTATGATATTTAGAAAATTTGAACTAAATAAATTTTTAAATTTTGTAGATGGTGACTTATTTTTTGTTTTTCTAATTTTTTTTCAAATTTTTAATCAAAATATTTGATTTATTGAATTCATTTTTGTGAGAGAATTCGAATAGTAGAAGGTATATATGTAAGAAAATTATATTAATCTCCACTCTAGTCGGCTCTGACCCCTATATTACTCCTTAGTTAGATAGTTTAGCAGCTCTAACTGGCTTATTTTTTGCTTATTGACTTATTTTTGTCTTTATTTAAAAAAAATTAGGTTTCAATCGTAATTTTTTATTTTTTAGATTCCTCTCATCATGACGAAACAATAATTCAGAAAAAACTGACGAAAAACTAACAAATGCATAAAATATTTGAATAAAGACAAAAAAATAGTTCAAATAAGAGTGTCAATGAAAAAAAGGAAGTGCTAAAACCATTTTTCTAAGTTAAAAGCTAAATTCTTATCCTATACTTTAAATAAAGAGAAAAAAAAGGGGGACGCGTAGTAATGATGAAAAGATCATCAACCTTTGATCAATAGCGAACACATATTGACTATTGCGGAGACCAAATGATATGTATTCATATATGAATAACAAAAATATCATCCTCATATATAATATTTAATAACAACATTTTGAGGAGAGACCTTTCTTTATACATAAATTTTACAAAATGAAATTTAAAATATAATAGAAATAATGAGATACAATTGGAGGTGTTCGGGAACCCGAGCCCCACTTGCATCTCTGATCCGCCCGTCTTTGATTGCAGGTCCCCTAAAAATCCAAATAAGATATAATATTTTATGCAGTATTTTATATTTGTGGTGACACCATCATTATTTTATTAAGCACGTTTAGCCTGATGCTTGGCTTGATAATTTAACACGCTACAGTATTATTTCCCCTTTTATTTATTGCTGGGGCCTATCACGTTCGAATATCGCTTTAACATGTGTGGAAAAAACCACCACCACCACCTTAATTTGTTTTTGCCTTTTTGTATATTGGATGATTTTTTTATCATAAGGCCACATATCACTTGCACATATTATAGAATTTCCGTGGGGCCTACCTTACGTTGCACTGATAAGACGATTTTAAGGGTTTCTGAAAAAAAAAAATAAAAAAAAAAGTCGATCATCAGTAAGGATTTTCTTAAAATTTCTTGTGCAAAATTCAGTGCAAATTTTGAAAAAGTTATTTGTCTATGTATTTGCAAAAGTTATTTGTCGATGTACAATTGAGTTGATCTTTTTACAGAAACTCATAAAGTTTAGTTTTAATAAAAATGAAAAGTTGGGATAATCTGTGTGGAACCAAAGCCAAGAGTATACTCATCTAAAGAGACTCCTTGAAGATGCTCTTATGCTAACTATACAGTTTTAGAATTCTTTCAGACAAGTCCCCAACTAGCAGAGAGGACCCATGTTCTCTTCAAGGAATGTTCCAAATTCCTCCTATAGCCGAGAAAATCCAGTCTTGTTTGGTCTATTCTATATGCGACCTTAATGTTTTTATGTTTCATGTCTCATATAATTTGTAAAAAACGTATATTACTATATGCTCCCTCCATCCCAATTGTTTTATTCACTTTTTAGATTCTAAATTTTTAAGGAAACACAATGACGGCTAACAAAAAGTTTTGACATGTCAAGGCTGACTTCTTTTTAATCATTAAATGATGGTGCACATTCTTTACGGTAAAATATAGGCAATTAATGAAACTTTTATAACTCAACTTTATATTCGACTAATATTTTTGAGACATGCAAAATTTTAAAAACAAACAAATAAATTGGAACGGAAGGATTCCCAACAAACCTGGGACCATTAATTGGTTGGGCCGTAATTTTTGCAACACATGTTGCCAACCATCTCTCTGCCGAGCGATTCAGAGCGGCCGATTTAGCCATTCATCTCAGCAATCGATGGTTTGCATCCTAACCGAACAATTGACGATTCATATTTGTATGCGATTTGTATGCGCTCATATTTAATCTAAGCTGTTTGTGCCACGATGAACGGTCAAATCAGCCGCTCTGCACTCGGTCGGCAGCATCCCGAGTCAAAGAAGTAATAAATGAAGACTTGTCCAAATGGTGGGAACTTGATGACAAGTCAGGAAACAATTAAAATCCATTCGAACACATTCATTGAATAACAATATAGTCCTGTCAATAGTAAAATCCGCCAGATATAGTTACAGCCGGTCATTTCTTACAACATTCGAGAAGGTATCTATAATAGGTAAGGTTCCTGGGCGCAGGATAATTTTATGGACACAATCAGCGAACCGCCGAGAGTGAAAGGGGAAAGCACCACCCAGTTACACTGAACTGGGACTGTTTTGATTCATCATAAATGGTCAATTCGAATTGGTGAAAAAATTAACTTTTGAAAGCGAGACCACAACGAAAAACGACAAACCCGGTGGCACCCATTTCAAGATATTGTCAGTGTTGAAATCAGGGTGGGCTCCCCGTGACCCATTTACGCGAGTGATGTGATGTGATAATATAAAAAACTGACAAGAGGAGCCCTCCCGCGTTTACCACGCCCACCACACGGTCCACGGGGGGAAAGGAAATGAACGGCAGAACTTAAACGTGCTAGCCCAAGTGGTAGTAATTATTTATACGGACCGGGAAATTTTGCACTGCAACCCGCTGCGGGGGCTGCAGTGTTGTTATTATTTACATACTACTCCCTCCGTTTTATTTTTATTGTTCATTATTTTATTTGTTTTTTATTTCTATTTTTTAGTGTAAATCTTGATAAATATACAATAGAAATCTTGTTTGACAGATTTTAATTAGTTTTATGATTCAATGTTTTCAAAATTATGAAAAACATTATAAATTAAAAGATATAAGTAATTAAAAAATTACACGCAATTCAAAAATGAATAATAAAAATAGGACGTAGAGAGTACAATTTTTGCACAATTCTAAATGCTAATATTACCGCTTTCATGGACGCCCAAGCTCCCGTCCAGTGTTATTACCCTCGGTCTGGTTCAAATTGGATCTTCGTGAGCCCACAAGAATGGTCGGGATCGTTTATTTCATAGAGCTTGTTAAGTACAAAGTACGTGAACAAATTAGTTTGATCAAATATCGATAGTAATATAACAAAATGAATTGTGCAAGAAAAACTAGGACTTCAGGGTGGACTTAGCCTTGGACGTAGGGGTTTGCTACATCATAAGGGTTCACCCTCGATTCTCCTTACTAGGAACTCTTAGGGTTACTTTACCTTATACAAAATAGGTCAGTCGGATCGGGTCACCCAAAATTTTATATGGTACACTCGACACCCGACCGACAATTTTAAAAATCCTACCAATGGACCCGAACCCGAACCCGACCGATCCATCTGATCTAAACCGTCCATTGGGTTTGTTTTCAGGTTGAGGGGTTGAGTAGGTCAGATGTGTGGACGGCCCTAATAATAGACCAAGGTGTGCAAGCTGATCCGAAATACTTTCCATAACCGAGAAGAAAATCTCCTACATTTTCCCTTCTACTCCAGTCTCCTACCATATCTTTCTTTCTAGAACCATATTTATAGATTGCTATTGCTATCTCCTGGAGTATTAAAATGCATCCCCTTGTTTTTTTCTTTAATTCAAGTGGAGTAGTATATTGTCAGTGGTAGAAGCACGTGAATCACGCCCCCTCCAAGCTCTCTAAGCCGCCACGCGTCCACCTTTACTTGCTTAGCCGCCACATTAGTACCGTATATTCGATAGGAATGGGATTACTGTAATTTATTTCACAGGCGGCACAAACGACGAGATGTGACTCGGATGGCTGGGAGAAATGATTCAGTGCCCCTACCTACGGTCGACATCTTTTCTTCACCATACGTACATTGACGTCAGGTCTATTCATTTTTTATCAGATGTGCAAATGACACAGATAATGTGTAGACAGATCGTACACAGATCGCAATATGAGGCCCACTACGGGTCCCAGACAAACGATCCGATCTGTTCATTAAAATTTAATTATTTTTCAAGGGCTCTCTTAAAAAAACCCAGCTTAATCCGATACGTATAATTGTTCAATTTAATCATCTAACTTTTTATTTAGGTTTTTGGAGAATGAAAAGTTAGATAATTAGATAGAGTACTTATATGTATCGAATTGAGTTGATTTTTTGCAGGAGCCCTTGAATTCATTTTTTTACATTTGATAAACAGCTTGGGGCATTTGTATGGAATTTTTAGTGGGCGTCACATCGTAATCTGTGCACACATTGTCTGTGTCAAAAGATTTTCTGTTTTTTTTTATTTAATCCGCACGAATGTGTGATAGAAAAAAGTAGGGGGCGGCTATTCGCAGCTCTGTATTTTCTCTCTTACCCAGTTAAAAATTTTCAATTATACTCGACAGTTAGTTACCGAAATTGAGATACATTTTCAGCATACAATTACCGAAATATAATATTTTTTTAACAGCTATTTACCGAAAAATGTCTGTTCGGCAGTTGTCTACCGAAAGTTGGACATATTTTCAACATGGAGTTACTAAAATATAATCTTGTTTTCAACAGTTATTTACCAAAATTTTATATATGATTTTCAACAACTACTTACTGAAATGTAGTGGGTTAAGAAAAAAATACGGGGCTGCGAATAGTTGCCCCAAAAAAGCATTGGGCACTGAATGGCGTCTCGATCTCTTGGCATTTTCAATAACCAAGACAACGTACTGACTAGTCTTTTTGACTAGTCTTTTCGACTAGTCTTTTCGCTTAACGCGGCCGGGAGGGTGGACCGGTGGTGGTTGGATATTTCGCATTGTTGGCAAGAAACTGTTTGTACCTCTCTACTAGTATATATTTTTCTTCATGGATTTGCCAGAAGTGTATTTTTGGCTTTGTTTAGTTGGCAGTTTAATTTAGTTTTGTTAGTGGATAGAGAAAGAAATAGAAGAATGATTAAAAAGAAGGGTAATGATTGATAACAAATAGCGAGAGATTAAAAATTAATAATTTGAGAAATAGGGTAATAATGATTGGAAAAAGAAATATGAGTGCAATTTTATTCACATCCTTAAAAGAAGGTGAACATTACCCTTTTTCTTATTTGTTGAAATGGCGTAAACTCTACCACAAAGTAATGTCATGCTTACCATGCAATACAATTTTTGATAAGTACATCACTTTGTGAAGGGATCCACATCATTTCAACTAATAGAAGGAGGATAATGTTCACCATTTTAAATGAAGGGTGAACAAAACTCAACTCAAGAAATAAGATAATAATTGAAAAACTAAACTAAAATGGGAACGACGCACAACCTTTATTTTTTTCATTCGAAAAGTTGTGTTTGGTGCAACTTTATTTGTTGAACTGTCCGTGGGGAGTGATGAAGCTGATGTGTGTGACTCTACGCGCGAGTATCGCAACTCTAAAACTTGATTAGTCATTAGTGCCTCTTGAGAGACACCGTCACGTAACGCCTTAGATTTGTTTTTCACCGTACATTACGGTGTGATTCACATACTTGCACATTGAATCCCACCACAATATGTGGTGGAGAAGGGGCCTGAGATACCAGTGATTGACAAGGGCATTAAGAGTAATTCTTCGTAAAACTCATACAGAAATAGTGTTTTAAAAGAGTTCAGTAAAAAACAAAATATAAAAGAGCAATGCTCATATTTACATCGTGTATAGTTTCAGACAAAAATGTGTTCGAAAACATTAATTTGATTCGCGTTAGTACTTGTTATTAATTTTTGAATTTTTTGCGCATCGAACGATCGTAGATACATCTGTAATCAAATCTATGCACAAACTTCGTGATTGTAAAATAATCAAGAGGTACAAGCTCTACTAACTGAAGACCAAATGCGTATTTTTGTTTATTGTACGTAAACTTTTTCAATTAAGGTCAAATTACTTCCTTGATTTTTTTGGTTACTTTACTACATTGGCTCAAGCTGGTAAATTTTTTTTTAAAAAAAATACTACTAATTTCAACTTAACTAATGAACAATGTTTTAGATTGACCCCTATAACTAAGTGTTACATACAGTACTTATCTAGCATTATTTTCACACGGTCAAATGAAAATTTTCATCCAAATTTAATACATACATAATATATCCGTAGAATTATTTTCTTTAAAGTGACGAAAAAGCTAGTGGCCCAATCGATCGTAGCAACACAGGTGCTTGCATTAGTCGAATTGTGTATAAGCTAGCCTTAACACTAAATTAAAATATAGTATAAAACGACAGTAGTCATAATATGGAAAACATTCTCGTTTCCACTTCTAGACCACCCACATACAAGAAGAGCCCTTTTCCGGAGGACTCATTTTTCATTTGACCGTAGAATATATTGTTTGTTCTGTTGCTTTCTTTTTTACTCGAGATCCATTGTATAGTATAACCTCAAACACAACAAATTGGTACTACACATATTTATTTAGGCAGTAAAATGATTTTCCCGAAATGAAGGGGTTTTCCCGGAAAAGTGGAGCCCCGGGAGTGTAAAAGTGACAGAAAAGCTATGTGCACAGCAGCTGTGCACAGCGGCTGTTTTCTCTCGCCTCGGGTCGCACAAAGATGATCGGAGCCGCTCATTTTATTCAAAATGGCCTAAATTCTGAAGTGATTTTGGGTGTATTGTTAACGTCTCTAACGATATCGGACGAAGCTCATTTTTTACAGAGACCTTAAACGACATATTTTGAACAAAATGAACGGCTCCAATCATCTTTGTGCGACCCGAGACGAGAGAAAACAGCCGCTGTGCACAGCTGCTGTGCACAGCCTGCTGTGCACATAGCACAGCTCTAAAAGTGACGAGGTATAGGAGGGCGCGATCAGGAGTCAAAAGGAGGAATCATGATTCAGGAGAAAAAAAGAAGTGCATTTACAAGCACTCAAATGAAGTGGTACACATTTTGGCCATAAGTAACACGTGGTGGGACTGTTTTTCCCAGAAATGCATGCACCTTAAAAAAGGAGGAATAATAATTGCATGACATGTCAGTATTAATTAGGGGTGGGCTAGGTATCTGTTTTTTTTTCTAAAGTGTCGTGTGTTATGTGAACTTTTTTAACGTCGGTCTATATTTTTATACTTTTCTGACTTGTCTTATCGAGGCTAACTTTTAACGCTTAAAATTACAATGAAAAGCTAAACAAAAAGTTATGAAAAGTGAAAAATACCGACATAAGTTTCGGACAAATAATTACAAGAACGCAGAGCTGAAAAATTAATACTCAAGATCTTGTTCGGTTTCAGTTTTAAGGGAAGTTTTAACGTGTAATGAGCGGCGAGAGATAAATAGAAAAAATTTATTGAGAACCGTGCGTAGAAATTTTGAGTGTCTCAAATGAACAAGCCCTAAATGTTTTTGAAGAGCTATCCACAGCAGTCGCACATTCTCACGGGAATCATTATTAAAATATATAGATTTTATGAGAATGTTTGGTGACAGAGATACATAAATTAAAGCACCAGCTGCACCACACATTCTCGCGAGAATCACATCGCCCCTTCTTTCTCAAGTAATTTGTCTTTTTGATTTATTTTTATTTTTATTCAAAAGAATTTGAGTTTGAATAAGTTCTTTACTTTTTCAATTTTTCTGATAGAGACGAACAAATAATCTACAAAAACTTTATGCGAAATTAATAAAAGCAAAAAAAATGGACTAAAGAAATAATAATAATAATAAGCCAAGGACTTATTAAGCCAAACCCTAACTGTAGGTAGGAGTATGTTTAGATTAAATTAATTACTTTTATGGGCAGTTGGTATTATTGAATTTGGTGAAATTTTTTTTACAGTTTTTTCATGAAGTTTAGAATTAATCATTCGTCTCAATGATAATTGAAAATATTTAAAAATATGAATTGAAGCTAAAAAAAAAAAATAAAAAATAAGTCTGCCCTAAAGATGCAAAAGACATTTGCTTCAAACATTTTCTCATCTTCATGAATTTTTCATTACTTTTAATCAGAGTTATTTATTTTTCGATTAAGCTCATTAATTAGAAGAGTTATTTTACTTTTGAGATGAATCTAACAAAAATCCAAATATAACGAACTAAAAGACATTGGCCTAAATTTAGGCCAAACTCAGCTGTCCACAATCAAAAACATTTTAGGTATCCATAAAATGGTCTTTACCATATTAGGAGTGAAACAATCCATGGCCTGCACTAAATCAACATGGGACCATGCCCCATATCATGGACAGGGACCACCAAATGCAGTTTTAATTGTATGATCAATGGTGTATTTTGATCTTTTAAAAAAAATGAGGAATCATGCGATCTAGACAAAATTAATGCGATCTGATCAAAATATTTGGTTGTCATTGTTCTTTTGAAAGAAGGCAAAAGAAAAACAAAAAAAATCAAAAAGCACATACTTTCCCGGAGGGGGTTTGTGCACGCGAGTGGTAGGGTGATCATCGATTAAACTCTTGACCTAACATTCATCCAGTTGGGTCAGCTTAGAGCATCCACAGTGGTATAAACAAAACTAAAATGTTGTTAAGATTAACCACAGTGGTATAAACAAAACTAAAATGTTGTTAAGATTAACAACATTTGCTCAAAAAAGAGCTCACAGTGGAATAATCAGATTTAGCAACCTCTTAGCAACTCATCAAATTTTGGCCATTGGATAATCAAAACTAGCAACTTTTTGCCAATAATCAAATTTAGTTGTTTCCATGTTTCATCAATCAAGTACATCATCATTATACAAAAACATTCTCTCTTTCATTTTCAACATATTTCTAAGAAAAATATTTTTAAAAAAAGTTTTTATTTTTTTTGCAAAGCCTTTTTTTTTTCAAAACTTCTTTTTTTTCTTGCAAAAACTTTTTTTTAACTTATTCCTGAAAACTTTGATTTAAAACTGTTTTTTTTAAATCAAAGTTTTCAAAAAACTATTTTCTCTTTTTTCTAATAACCTGTTTTTATTAGTTTGAAACGTATTTTTAAAAAATTATTTTCTATATTCACAATTTTTAGATTTTTATAAATTGAAAATGTGATGTAGCAAGTTTTGGTTATTCAAATTTGATTGTACCATTGTGGAACTCTACATTGTTAACCTTAGAAACCCCTTAAATGCATAACCAAAAAATGATGTAGCAACTTTTGATTATTGACTTTTGGTTATTCCACTGTGGATGCTCTGAGCAAAAAATAACCAATGTGAGATTTGACATTGTTAACTTTAGCAACCTCTAAATGGATAATCAAAATCTGATGTGGCATATTTTGATTATTCATTTTTGCTTATTCCACTGTGGATGCTCTTACACCTTCATTGTTTCCTGTTTTAAATTCATCACTTTTCTTCCTTGTTTTTTTTTGGTTTAATTGATCGGCAACAAATTTATTAAGAAAAACTTAACAAAGAGTACATCAAGTTGAGGGAGAGAGAAGGGGAATCCAACCAATGATTAAATAAAAAGGGAAAAAAAATTAATGGAACAAAGCCCAAAATACACCCAAGGGCCGGCCAAGACCCATACAGAGCCACAGACAATATGGGTCAAGCCTAAACCTAAGAAATCCAAACCTAACCCTAGCCTTCTGAAATGATCACCAGCCACCGCCGCCCCACGCAACCGCCGTCCAAACGCACCCCGGCAGACAACCCATCACATTCCCAATTACCCCACCGGGAAGGCTTGTAGAACGACTTTGTGAAGCCAAGCAAACGGAGAAATGATTAGAAGGTATGCATTGTGTTACTTCTTTGCCCTCTTCTGTCTACTCATTTTATTTCGTCGTATGAATAATATTTTTTTCCGTTTCTGAAAGAAAATAAATTTCTCCATTTTGGGTTGATAAAGTCAAGCACCATTTGTTTGGAGTACAGTCTTTGTACATGGAGTATGGAATCACGATGAAGAAAATGACATTATCTACCCAAACAAAGCTATGAGGGTTTCTTCTTCTTCATTATCTACCACTGACATTCAGAATAGAAGCTCTTTGTTATTCAAGAATGCTTGCAAGATGTTGGATACATGATAAGCACCCAAGATTGTACAAATTTTGGTGCTAAAATCCTTCCGAGTATGACGTTTCCATGTCTTTTTGATCATTAATTTCAAATGTTGCACGTAAGGTGTTCTTTCAAGCGTTTCAGGTCATTTTTTGCTAATAAGGTGGTTTTGTACGCCATGGGTTACGCCAGAGCATTTGGGTTCTTGGAAAGCACTCCCCGTCAGATTCTCGAGCCAAGAGACAAAGAGCTGGATGAAGTCCGAGAGGCGACAAGGAATTCAAGGCAGCCCAGCAGGCTGGATCATTGTTGCAGTGCTTAACGTTATCGATAACTTAACAAGACGTTATCGATAACGTTCCCCTTCCGTTCCTCTAAGTGTACCAATTGACCCAGAGTTATCGATAACTTACCCGTGTAATCGATACCTGTGCACTATCTTTGGCCAGAATTTGTCCAGAGGCAAGGAGAGCGATAACTTGGTGTTAAAGTTATCGATAACGTTAAGTCCTGGGTGGCCATTCTAGCATTGTTATCGATAACAATTTGTTTTTGTCCGGGAAGATATTTTTCTTGTTTTTTCAGACTTTCCACTTATGGAAACTTTCTTTTAATAGGCTACTTTATGGGGTTTTTCTTGGCTTTTGAGGAGAGAGAAAGTCACTTGTGTATATATAGGACCACCTCTCTCCCTCTTTTGTATCTAACCCATTAATTACTTAGGTTTTTCCCCATTAAAGCTTCTTAAGCCTTTGCAAGTGTAATTTCCTTTTAATTCAAGTAAGTTCTTTGTGTTCTTCGTTTTCTCATTTATTAAAGTTGTTCGTGTGGTTTGGATCTTTATTCATCTCAAGTTTATTTTCGTTTCTGTTGGTTAAATTTAGCACTTCTTCTAGTCGTTCAAATATGCGTGAGTAGTCGATTAGGCTTGGCTTCGGAGTGATTAATGCCCCGAGATTTACGTTTATCTTATCTTTCTCAACTCTCGACTTAAAGTTTGATAAGGAAAATGAGCATTGTTCGGCCTTTATGTAACAAAACTAACCGATGTTAATCTCCGGTGATCATGTGCTCGCTCACATGATTCCGTGAGCGATGTCTCGGTTTGTGTTTGCCAAAAGAATGAAAGAACTCACTCGTTTTCCATGTCACACTTCTAGCCTTTAAGGATTTTCACCGCTAAATCTTCCGGTTGATAGCCTAAGCCGTGCGATTCAACCGAGTCTTTCTTGAGAAAGTTTAGATAACTTAGGTCCCGGGTGTTAGTCATTCCAACGCCTTGCCGCTTGTTTAAATTTAGTAAAAACTCATTTTCTAGTCTTTTTAATCAAACAACTTCTACCGTTAATCAAAACCAAAAGTTGGCCGTCTAAACGCCACATCCCTTTCTCTAAAAATCCTGGCAAGCTATAAGGAATCATCTCTGTGGGTACGATTCCGGACTTTCCGGTATTTATGCTGACAACGACTTAGCCCTACGCCGGGGTAAATCAACCTTTTCAACGGTTAGGTTGTGGTCGAGCCAATACAGCTGCTGTGCTGGGAATTGAACTCGTAGGGGTGAAGATATTTAATTTAAAGCGCTTGGTTGAGACGGAAAAATAGAAGATTGTTGATAGGGAGGAAGCTTTGAAGAATTGCGCTAAGGCAGAAGAGGGTGAAATTTCTGATGGCGAAGATGATGCTTCCCTTTCGCTGGAGTTTTAGGTTTCGTCTTTTGTTGGCCTTGCGGGTTTTACTTAGGTTTTTTTGTGGTTTGGTGTTTGGCTTTTCAGTTTGTTTAGTTTTTCTTTATGGTGTTTCGATTTTTGGTGTTGCCATTGGGAGTTAGCTTTTTGGTCATTGGGTTAGTTTGGAGCGCTGTTTGGGTTTTGTTGTTTTTTTTGGGTCTTGTTAGGCGTTTTATTTGTGTTGTCTCTTAGGGTTTTAGTGTTTCGGTTGATGTCTTGTCTTCCTTTCGGTCTCGGGTGGATTTGTGCCAGTGTGCCCTTGATCCGTTTAATCTTTGTAATCTTTTATAAAGATTAATAAATCTTTTTGCTAAGCAAAAAAACTTTATAAGCTCTGTTCAGTTGTCAGAAATGTTGTGTAAGAAAGTTATTCTCAGAAAAAGTAAAGTAAAGAAAAAAGAAATATATCTATTTTCTATGAGTGTTAATTTGACAAAAAAAAAATTGCAGGAAAACTAAAGTTTAGTGGTTTATTTGCCGGAAAAAGAGACTTATGAGAAACTTATTTATTTGTATTCTCATGGCTAATTTTAAATAAAAGTAACTTTGAGAGCTAAATAATGGGCTACCATATTTCAAAAATTAACATATGCAGAAAATATATTTTATCTAATGCAAAGACTAACATGAAAATTGAAATGAAAAAATCAACTTGCAATTCCCTTTTCAATTTGTTATCCTCGGAATGGTTATGCAAATCCCCCATTTAAATTGACATTCTCTGATAATCAACCATGCAAATGAAGCTTAAAAAATAAGGAGATGATAACTAAATAAACAAATGTTAAACAACAGTATTTGATTAGTTGCCGATACAAAAACTTGCTGATAATTAGTTAGTACAAAACAAAACTGGAGACTAATGACAAGATAAATAAATATTTCCAAAAAAAATAAACTACTAATTTTTTCCACAACAATTATTTTAGAAAACATCATCGCAGTCGAAATTGTTATTGCTCACATTAATCTCAAAGGGCCTTTTTAAGAACCTAATTTGCATTTTTTTGTTATTGGCGTCAGTTATTGTAATGACCCGCCCTAACTGACTTGTTAACTATTCGCTTAACAACGTGGTTTAAAAAATTATCTTTAAATTATACAGTAGTTAGTTGGATTTCGTTATGTATTACTTTCATTTTAATTTCCCAGCCGATGTGGGATATGGGGTCTCACATTTACTTTTTTTTTCTTCTTACCGGACATATTTTGGCCGTCAATTATTTTGGGCCACAATGTATCGGTTGATAATTGACAAGAGAATGCAAGATGCAGGGTATAGATATTAGATACAGACAGATGGCATTTACTTTCTGAGGAACCATTCCCCTGGTATCAACATTCTCTCTCCATTTGTGGAGCTAAGAATCAAAACAAAAAGAAACAGAAAGCTCATTGTTTTATACGAAAGTATATATGGACCCTGCTTTTCCAAAAAGCCAGAAAAAGTAAGGATATATTTACAACAATTTGGCTACAAAGTGGAAAACCATAATCAAAATCTAATAAGGATCCACTGAATCGGATGCGCTTCTAGAAAGAATAAACAAAAAAAAAAAAAAACTAATAAAAGAAAAAACACAGAAATAAAGAACTTAATTAAAGTTTCGTTAATAGGACTTGGCCGTCATGAATTGGAAGCACGGAGGGAGAGCAGAGGGCCGGAATAACTCTGTGGGGGGGGGGGGGGGGGGGGGGGGGGTTTTGTGGGTTGTTGCGGTGGTGGTGGTTGCGGTTGTGGGGCGGTTTGGTTGGTGATAAGCACCTAATAATGCATATTCTTGGTGCTTTAGTCCTCTAGTATGTTGTGTTTGTACATATATGTTGTCGTTTTATGCGATATTGCACGTAAGGTAGGTTTTTGTGTATTTCAGGTAATTCGCATAAATAAGGCGCGTTTGAACGCCAAGAAATGCTCCGGGTGCAACCAAGTACTCAAGGCCACGTGCCACCCCATGGTGGTGCCCGAAAAGTCATGAAAAGATGGTTTGGAGGTTGCTCGGGTCGCCGAAGGGTCAAGGGAATTGAAGGAGAAGTGAGAATTTTACCAAAGCAATTCATCTTCCGAAGAGCTGAGGGTAGAATCATCATAACTTTTGATATACAAACTACTTTTAATCCAAACCACTTGGGTTAGAAAGTAGACTCGACAATCTTTCCAACGGTCCAAATAACGCCTAAATCCGAGTTCGGGAGTGTCCGGAGCAAGCCTGCAAAGTTTGCCCAAAAAAGCTGTAAAGTGGGTACCGGTACTGGGAATTCCCGGTACCGGTACCGGGTGTCCAGAGATCAATTTCCAGCCCGTTGAAGCGGGTACCGGTACAGGGAATTCCCAGTACCGGTACTGGGTGGGAAAATCTGCAGATTTTTGTTAGCTTTTTCAACTTTCCATTTATGGAAAGTTTCCACTTTTGGAGTATTTTTGGGATATTTTGGAGGACTTTTTGGTCCTTTGTTACTTAACTTTAGAGCCCTATAAATAGGCTTGTATGCCTTTTATAGAGAGGATGGCCATTTCTAGTCTTTTTTAGGCCTTAGTCTTTCTTCTTGCTTTCTAGGAACTCCATTGATGCTCTCAAGCTTTCTTAGTTAATTTCCTTAAGAACTCAAGTAAGTATTTGTCTTATGTTAATTTCTCGTTTATTAATGTTGTAGCTACGGTTTAGATCTTCACTAATTTTAAGTTTATTTTCATTTCTATCGGTTAATCATGTTTTCTTCCTTAAGCAAGCTTTCTAGTCTTTTCATTATGTGTGAGTAGTTGTTTAGGCTTGGCCATGGGGTGAATAACACCTTGTGACTTCGGTTAATCTTGCCTTTCTCAACTCATGGCTTGAGGTTTGGTTTGGAAATGTGTGTGGTTCGCCTTTTATGTAACAAAACTTGTCGATGTTAACCTCCGGTGATCATATGCTCGCTCATATGGTTCCGTGAGCTATGTCTCGTCTCGTGTTTGTCAAAAGAACCAAAGAACTTGCTCGCTTTCCAAACTATACTTCTAGTTCTTGACCTTGATATTTGGTTTGAATTCAAGTCTTGGCATTGTTAATCTCCGGTGATCATGTGCTTGCTCACATGGTTTCGAGAGCGATGTCACGCCTTGTGTTTAGCTTGTTATTCAAACTCTATATCAAGTCTAACCATTTTCACTGCTAAATCTTCCAGTTGATAGCCTAAGCCGTGCAATTCAACCGTGTTTTCGTTGAGAATTGTTAGATTGCTTAAGTTACGGGCGTTAGTAACTCCAATGCCTTGCTGCCTTTTAATTCTTAGTTAAAACTCATTTTCTAGTCATTTTCATTAGAGCATTTTCCACCTTGCAAAGGAAAACCAAAAGTTGGCCGTCTTAACGCCGAAAACCCTTACAAGCTACAATCCGATTAAGCTATATTCGAGTTCCCTGTGGATCGACTCGGACTTCCTCACTATACTATCCAAATCTTTAGTTGTAGTCCGGTAAATAAATAATTGAATTTGACGGCCGTTTGGTAAACTTCAACGACTACCGAATCGTGGCGCATCAAATTTTGGCGCCGTTGCCGGGGAATTCTTACTATAGCTTATTTGGAGGTTCAACAAACCATTGTAAGTACTCCGTTTATTTTTCCTTTGTGTAATTTGAACTCAACTTAGCGGATACCTCTAACCGAGCCACCAATTCGAATTGAGGTGTAACGAAGCTAAATTGAGCATCAATTGCCTTTTTATTGCTTTTGATCTATATCACGTGGCGGTGGCTTAACCCCACGGAATTGTTTTGTGAGAGGTGGCGGCATAGCCCCTCTAGTCTGTTTACTTTATGTCTTATATATCTAATAGATTGACGGTGGCAAATGGGGAAATAGTCCCCATGACTATGTGGGAATACTCTTATCCCGATCATGCTTATCCATCTTCTGGCATAGTTGCCCCCACCGCTCCTACCGTCAATGTATTTAGGATACAAATGAACATTTCCAATTGGTTGCCCCACTTTCATGGCATGGAGCAGGAACACCCTTACAAACATGTCGCGGCTTTCAAAGGCAAACTTGGTACCCTTGGTACCATTGTGAAATCAGAGGCCGCATGGATGAATTTCTTTTCTCTCTCTTTAAGGGATGATGCCAAAACTTGGCTCAATTCCTTGAACCCTCAATCTGTGCAGACTTGGGCTGATTTGCTAAATGAATTCTACAAAGAGTTCATTCCCATGTATTACACGGGGGTTCTCAAGAAACAAATTCAAACTTTTTTTGAAAAAGAGAATGAGTCGTTTTATGCATGTTGGGGAAGATACAAGGATTTGCTAATTGCGGTCCCACATCATGGCTATGAAAATTTTCAAATTGCTAACTATTTTTATAATGGACTTTCTCAAAAGAGTCAACGATTCTTAGACATGGTGTGCGATGACAAACTTTTTGAAAGAGAACCCACACAAGCCTTAGATTTCTTTGATCATTTGGCCGCAACTTTACAATCTAAGGTTTTTGTTCAACATTGTCAAGGGTCCAATTCAAATGCCATGGAAGAGGAAATTGAGCCACCTATCTTTGTTGAAGATATTAGTTTCGATTGTGACAGCTTCTCAGAGCCTGCTTGGAGTGATGAGCCTTTTGATGAAATTGAGGTCCAAAGTTCTCTTATGGATCCCCCTCTTTGTGATTATCCGGGGGAGAAATGCCTCACTGCTAAGGTTGTTTCTTTCGATATTCCATATCTTGATCCTTCCCCGGAGGAATTACTCCTTACTCACGAGATGAAGATGCTTGACACATCGGGCGTCTACCATGAAGATCCATTGGCAAAGCCTCTCACCGCTAAGGAAATGGATGCCGAAGTGGATTACTTGTCTTCTTTGTTGGCTAAACAGGATGCTTATGATCCAATATTTGAAGAGTTAGAGCCCATGGAAGCTACAATTGTCCCTTTGAATTCTCTGTGCCTTGATCTTCTCACCGCTAAGGAAATGGATGGCGAGGTAGATTCCTTACACTCTTTGTTAGAAAAACACAACGCATGTGAGCCTAATCTTGAGAAGTTACCAATCATAGAACTAATAATTGATTTTCTTGGTGTTGAGGATATTGACTTGGTTTACAATCCTTCTATAGTAGAATTTCTCAACAATTTGAAAATTGATTTTGTTTGGGCTATGCACTTGATTGAACTTAAATTTTTGAAACGAATTCGACAATTGCTTTACTCCAAGTATCTATTTTTGTGGCATGGTCGGATTCAATTTTTGAAGCAAAGTGTGGAGTGGAGTGCTATGTTCATTTTATTAGCTCTAGTTGGCATGCTAAATATTCAGAGCCCGCGTTTGACTGAACGTACATAAACTTTTTCTTTTTCTCCCTCTCTTTTCTTTTTTCTTTTTCTCTTTTGATGGTCCGGTATAGCCACCCGTCTCTAGCTCCAAGTTGTTACATGATTTACTCTACGACACTATGAGTTGGATATGGGGAGAAAAGTAGTACCCGTGTAATCGCGTGAAGATTTGGTTGTGTTTTACTTTTGGTTACTTTTGAGCTTGGATAACACAAATCGGGCGGGTACTAATGTCATTTGCTTCTTAGTAGGTAGTTGGTTCTTAAGTCTTTTGCAGGGTAAGCATGCTACCACTCCAGCCTTGGTGGTTTAGGTCTAAAAGTTAGGGTGAGTGAGGCATTCAGGAGCCCTTAGCATGGGTGCGATTGCATGTCGCGGTTGTAAGACCAAGAAAGCCCTGGCGATGACCTTGTGTGACTAGCTGTGGTTTCGATGGAAGAGCCGAAAGAGTGAGCCTTGGAAGCAGTTCCAATGACGAAGGGAAGCAATGACAAGAAAGCCTTCAACTTGGTCGAGGTATACGGGGGTTGACATTCCCCCGGAGGTACAATCTTTTGTTCTTTCCTCTCAATACTATTGTTCTTCATGCTATGAGGACATAGCATCGTTTAAGTTGGGGGGAGGAATATATATATGCTATATATATGTTATTGAAATTTGTCTCATTTCTGCTTTTGGTAAAATTTTTAAATTATTTTTGTGCAATCCTCCCTTGTTAGCAATGATTTCGTATGCTAGATACTTTAATTATGCTCAATTGTGTCAATATGGCAAGAGTCGTGTACTACGTCGAATTCGGTTGTGTGTTTATATCCATGTCACATGCATATACATGAGCATTGATGACCAAGTTGAGTCTAAAAGTCAAGTCAAGTGTTGTGCATCGCTAGAGTAGAGATTCATTTCTTAAGCATCCCATGCTTTTTGTTCTCATTTCCCGCACTTGCGTAAACAACATCTTTTGTTCATGCTTAAGTAGTGTATATATCTCTTGTGCATCTTGTTGGAGTTGTTGGCGTACTTAGGAAATGATTCAAGACATTTTTGCTTGATTAAACCACATAAGAGTCACCTAGTCCTTATTTTGAACCATAGTCTGAGTCTCTTCCATTGTTGAAACCTAGGTAACCGGATGTTTGGAGGATTGTGTGTCAATGATTTTCAATGTTTCAAGGAGGTTTGGGGGTGGTGTGAATGTTATAGAAGTGGTTGGGATGTAAAAGGCAAAGAATTGATACATGGTTCCTTATCTCTCCTCTCCCACTACAAAAGCTCAGGCCCCAAATTTTCATCTCTCTCTCCAAAGCCTTCGAAATTGGCCCCTCAATCTCTCTCACTACAAATCTCACCTCAAATGATCCTATTCCTCAAAGAAAATCAAAGAGATGCTATGAAAAAGCAAAAGTCATATTCGAAAGAGGGTTGAATACTATGATGAGAAGATTGGTGTGACCTCCGGGCTAGCATACATTCCGGATAAGAAAGAGTCCGATGGGAAGGGGGAGCTCGATGCTCAATACCATGAGGAGCCGGATGAGGATGGCAACTATGTGTGGTTGAGTCAGTGGTAGTAGTTTTTCTTTATTTCTTTTTCGTATCTTCGTTTGGTGTTTGGCCGATATGTGGCCATGCCTTGGGTAGTTTAGGGTTGGTAGTGGCCAAGGGTAGATGAACCGTGCAAGTATATGGCCACTACATTTTTGTAATCCCTTTCCCTTTGTATCCAAGGTCGTTATAAGCTAATAAAGTCCTCCGTTGATCTTTTGTACGCTAATTAACTCCATTTGATGCATGCTTGATATTTATTACTTTTTGAGTATGATTTTATCCTTTCTCGTGCATACTTGTCAATAATTAGCTTTCCTTTCTTTCTTAGCGCTCTTTTGATAGCATGCGTAGCTTTTTGTCTCTGGCTGTTGCATTTACTCGCTAGCGCTTGTCATGGAATGTATCTTGTATCTCACTGTGTAAAAAGTTGAATAAGAGCGAGTCCTTGTGAGTGTTGGAGTTGAAACTCGTTGTGGTGCATGCATACTTGACTACTCTAATACGGCATAGTTTGTTCATCCTAGTTCATGGAATGTTTGTGTGTGGATTACATATACTCGAATTTGAAGGGGTAGTTTTGGACTCTTGCCTAGTTGTTGTAGTTGAGCATAGTTTTTGTGTCTTGAATTTCGGGAGGATTGCATAGCTTAATTAAATATGTTTTGCTTTAGTTTGCTAGGGACTAGCAAAGTTCAAGTTGGGGGGTGTGATAAGCACCTAATAATGCATATTCTTGGTGCTTTAGTCCTCTAGTATGTTGTGTTTGTACATATATGTTGTCGTTTTATGCGATATTGCACGTAAGGTAGGTTTTTGTGTATTTCAGGTAATTCGCATAAATAAGGCGCGTTTGAACGCCAAGAAATGCTCCGGGTGCAACCAAGTACTCAAGGCCACGTGCCACCCCATGGTGGTGCCCGAAAAGTCATGAAAAGATGGTTTGGAGGTTGCTCGGGTCGCCGAAGGGTCAAGGGAATTGAAGGAGAAGTGAGAATTTTACCAAAGCAATTCATCTTCCGAAGAGCTGAGGGTAGAATCATCATAACTTTTGATATACAAACTACTTTTAATCCAAACCACTTGGGTTAGAAAGTAGACTCGACAATCTTTCCAACGGTCCAAATAACGCCTAAATCCGAGTTCGGGAGTGTCCGGAGCAAGCCTGCAAAGTTTGCCCAAAAAAGCTGTAAAGTGGGTACCGGTACTGGGAATTCCCGGTACCGGTACCGGGTGTCCAGAGATCAATTTCCAGCCCGTTGAAGCGGGTACCGGTACAGGGAATTCCCAGTACCGGTACTGGGTGGGAAAATCTGCAGATTTTTGTTAGCTTTTTCAACTTTCCATTTATGGAAAGTTTCCACTTTTGGAGTATTTTTGGGATATTTTGGAGGACTTTTTGGTCCTTTGTTACTTAACTTTAGAGCCCTATAAATAGGCTTGTATGCCTTTTATAGAGAGGATGGCCATTTCTAGTCTTTTTTAGGCCTTAGTCTTTCTTCTTGCTTTCTAGGAACTCCATTGATGCTCTCAAGCTTTCTTAGTTAATTTCCTTAAGAACTCAAGTAAGTATTTGTCTTATGTTAATTTCTCGTTTATTAATGTTGTAGCTACGGTTTAGATCTTCACTAATTTTAAGTTTATTTTCATTTCTATCGGTTAATCATGTTTTCTTCCTTAAGCAAGCTTTCTAGTCTTTTCATTATGTGTGAGTAGTTGTTTAGGCTTGGCCATGGGGTGAATAACACCTTGTGACTTCGGTTAATCTTGCCTTTCTCAACTCATGGCTTGAGGTTTGGTTTGGAAATGTGTGTGGTTCGCCTTTTATGTAACAAAACTTGTCGATGTTAACCTCCGGTGATCATATGCTCGCTCATATGGTTCCGTGAGCTATGTCTCGTCTCGTGTTTGTCAAAAGAACCAAAGAACTTGCTCGCTTTCCAAACTATACTTCTAGTTCTTGACCTTGATATTTGGTTTGAATTCAAGTCTTGGCGTTGTTAATCTCCGGTGATCATGTGCTTGCTCACATGGTTTCGAGAGCGATGTCACGCCTTGTGTTTAGCTTGTTATTCAAACTCTATATCAAGTCTAACCATTTTCACTGCTAAATCTTCTAGTTGATAGCCTAAGCCGTGCAATTCAACCGTGTTTTCGTTGAGAATTGTTAGATTGCTTAAGTTACGGGCGTTAGTAACTCCAATGCCTTGCTGCCTTTTAATTCTTAGTTAAAACTCATTTTCTAGTCATTTTCATTAGAGCATTTTCCACCTTGCAAAGGAAAACCAAAAGTTGGCCGTCTTAACGCCGAAAACCCTTACAAGCTACAATCCGATTAAGCTATATTCGAGTTCCCTGTGGATCGACTCGGACTTCCTCACTATACTATCCAAATCTTTAGTTGTAGTCCGGTAAATAAATAATTGAATTTGACGGCCGTTTGGTAAACTTCAACGACTACCGAAAGGGCGCAATCAGTTGGTGGAGGTGCTGAGGGCGTGGTGTCGGTGGCGGCGTAGGGCTGATGGTAGCGGTGGTAGAAGTTGTTGAGTTTAGGGTTAGGTTTTGGATCTTGATTTGGGCCAATCCCAGGTGATTTAGGGCTGTATTTCTCGGAGTTTGGCACTTAGGGTGTGATTGAGCTTAGTCCCAATAGTTTTTTTTTTTCTTTCTCCATCTAATTCTTAGTTGGATTCTCCTTCTCCTTTCCCGCACTCAATGTTCTATTTATCGAGTTTAAATAAAATTTTATTGCCTATATAAAAAAAAAACTCTGCGTATATTAAAAGACGGTTTGGGCCAAATTACTTATTTTAAAAAATAATGTGTATTCTTTGTGTTTATTACTCCTACTAATTTTGTTTAGTTTTTATCAAAATATTTGAGATTAATTATTCATCTTGATAAGAGACGTTAAGAAAGTATAAAAGGTGGACCCCTAAGTTGAAAAAAAAGGACAAAGAACAAATGAAAAAAACTACCATTATCAAATTTTATCTCTTAAGTGATTGTTTTTCTAAAAAAATTTGGTCTTTTTTTTTTTCCTTACAATTCTCTGATCAAGATGAATGGTTAATGCAATAAAAATTTCACGCGAGGAAGAAATTTCAAACTTTGAAAAGTTCAAAAAAGAAAGAGGAATTTTACAAAAATTTAGTTGTAGAAATTTCAAAATTCTGGAGATCAAGAGGTAGAAATCTCGTACAACTATAGTTATCGTCCCGCATGACATTGTAAATTCGAATTACTAAACCAGTAGTCCAAGTTTATGAATTTTTTTTTTTCTCTAAGCAATAGTGTGAAAATAATCTTTTCACTAGTAGCCAGTGCATTTTAGTTTGATATTTGCGATTAATATTGTTTGATGAATCTAGATTATAAAGTTATTGGTACCATTTCACGTTTGAAGTGGTGTTAAATATAGATGATACATCAAACCAAAAATAATAATAATAATAATCTTCTTTAAGTGGGGGGACTTTTTTTGCTGACATTTTCAACTAACCCCCATTCATTTATTTTTTGTTTTTCCTTCTATTGGCTTTTAATATCACTCTTTAAGTAGCAAGAAAATTTTCTTCATAGTTTGCATGCTCTAGCTTCTTCTCCATAACACAATATTGTAACACCCATCAATACTTTCTACATTAACAAGCCCTAATTAAACATGATTGACTTCTGCTTTTGTCAACACTTTTAATCATATTCAAAAACATCCTTAAAGAGTCTGTTGGGCTTGGAGTACCCCAATTGATCTGGTTACATAGTTTTGCACCCTGCGACCATCCTGAAAAAAAAAAAAAAAAAAAAAAAAAACTAACATTCATGCCGGTACGATGTCAAAGTTGAAGTCTTCCCCAACAACAATCGATTTTAGAAGAGAAGGTCAAAAGCGGTCCAACAACTGGTATCAGAGCCAAGAAAGTCATGAGACGTCAAACCTTGGGACTGTGGGATCGTCATCTTGAGAGAGGGATTATTGGGCTTGGAATGCGCATGAATTTTTCTGAAAACCCCATTTAACACATATGGGCTCATCATATTTCCATCCTCCAGTGGGCTCCCAGAAATTTAAAGGAGTTTGAATTTCTTATTCTGGGCTGATGGCGGATACTGGCTAGTCTTATGTAGTGGAAGATAAACTTTTGAAGAAGAGAAAAGAGCCGATCCAGTCCAGCTGGTACGTACATTAGGCCCAAAACGGTTCGTCACGCTTCACTCAAACAAATTTTAACTTCAGCACAGACGACTTCGTTTTGGGTCAAACTTGAACACAATCATAAGGCCAGACTGGCTGGGCAGCTCTGGTGACAAACATGTTAAAAAAAAAAGCTGTTAGCCAAGCTCATTAGATCGATGGTGTTTACACTAGTGATTAATTTATGTAGCACAACTTTTAGTTTTGTCTTTATTTAATTTTTTTTTTTACGCTTGTTAGTTTTACGGCAAACTTTTATGTGATATAGGTTCGTCTCAACGAGAAAAATCAGAAAAGTAAAAAATCGATGACTTTTGCACAAATATTTTGGGAAATATCCAAAGAAAAGCTCAAAAGGTTAGTTTTTGGACTTTTCCGGTTGTGTTTGGTTGGGAGTTTAGTTTAGTTTAGTTTTGGTAGTGGGTGGAGAGAGAAATAGAGTAATTATTGAAAATAGGTTTAATGATTGGAGAGAGATAGAAAGAGATGAGAAAGTAATAATTGGAAAAATAGAATAATGATTGGAGACAGAAGTAGGGTAATGATTAGAAACAAAACTAAAACTAAAACTAAAAAGGGAACCGATTAAAGCCTATAATTTTTTACTTTTTCGGTTCTTCTTCTTGAGACTAACCTATATCACATTATAGTTTAGCGTAAAACGCAAAAAAAAAAAACTTGAATAAGAACAAAATCAAAAAATTGTGTTGAATAAGTTAGGTTGATAATGTAATTTGTTTAGTAGTAGGTTACAGCTAGGGGTGTAAATGAGCCGAGCTTTGGCGAGCTCGAGCTCGGCTAGTTTGCTTAACGAGCCAAAAACTCGAGTTCAAGCTCAGCTTGAGCCTTAACGAACTGAGCTTAGTCATTTACTAAACGAGCCTCTTTAATCGAGCCAAGTCTCTCTTAACAAGCCAAGCTTTTGTCGAACGAGCCGAGCGAATAGTAAACGAGCCAAATACTCGAGCCGAATCTTAACGAGCCGAACTGAACCGAGCTCACGAGCTACTCAATTCATTTACAGCCCTAATTACAGCTGTAGTTAGGCAGGCGGGTAAAGAATTTGTTACCCCAGGCTAGCTAGCTGGTTTGGAGTACTAGTATTATTCTCGTATCAATCATTTGCTGAGTAGTGACTAGTGAGTAGTGATGAAAGATTTACAGGATTGTCAGGATACAAAACCATTTATTTCTCTCTCCTCTCCTCTCTCATTTCCATCGAGTTCATAGATCACTTTAATGGAGATTGAAAGGATTGTCAGGATACAAACCATTTATTTCTCTCCCCTCTCCCCTCTCCCCTCTCATTTCCATCGAGTTCATAAATCTCTTTAATGGAGATTGAATTCAATCTTCTACATGGTATTGAAGGGGTCATTCCATCCCAAAATTAAAAATTTAGAAACCTCATGTTCCGTGACGAGAGATCCAAAACAGGCCGCACGAAGATAGGTTAAAAATAAAAAGAAAAAAAAACTACACATATATAACAGATCTAAATATGACTAAACATGAGAGAGGACTTTAATCAATAATTCTACATTGCTTGGGTATGAAATGAGAGATCACGTAATAACATGAGAGATCTATCCGAAAGTAAAGTGGTTTTTTACTGGTTAACGTAAATATATCGTATATAGGAAAAAAGAACACATATGGACTTATTAGAGATTTTTAGTCTAAGTATAGAAAAGTGAAACTTAATTTTCATAAAAGAGAGATAAAATATTTAATTATTACTACGTACACTTTTTAAAAAAATAATACATTTACCATTAATGAAGGTGTCAGGGGTGTTCCAGTTTTTGAGAAATATAACTTTTAGAAAAAGAAGGTAATTTCAAACTCAAAAATTATGTGTTTACGCAAATAATTTTTCTACCAATATGGATCTTGTTTGATAGATCTCATTAAGATCTTTTAAACGGTGCAAAAAAATTTGAAAAAATATTTTTCATTTTCATTATATTTGAGTTTGAAATTACCTTCGTTTGAAAAAAAAGTACTTTTTTCAAAACTGGAACACCACCTCACCCTAGGAATTTAGGGTACCCTAGGGGTTTAGGGTATCCTAGGATTTATATTTAGGCGCTTTCATAGAGCCCTAGGATTTAGGTTTAGGCACTGTCATTGGGGTTTTTTTTTTTTTTTTTTGCTCGGCAAAACAAAGAATTTATTGGCTCGAAAGGGGTACATTGAGAGATCACTCAATAAGCACGCTCACTTATAGAGTAGAAAAAGCAAGAACCAAAACATAACATAAACAGGGACAGAAGGAGAAAGGCCATCCAACAAAAAATTGGACCGCTACCATCCTCACGGAGCAACTTACACTTTGACCTTCCTCATTCCATCAAGATACCCCTTAAAATCCTCTATCGAGTGAACCTTAATATCGAACTTCACTTTAACCCACATTGCCACTCTGGTTTTGATTAGTTCCCCAAGGTCCTCCACTTGCCAAGAAGCATTGTTGAAAACCAGATCATTCCGTACTAACCAAATGGACCAAATTGTAGCATGGAAGGTTGTTTCCCACAAGAATTTCTCCAGATTTTTGAAGCCGAAACCTAGCCACACTGTAAAGAGGTCTAACTGGGAGGCCAGACAAACCCAACTGACATGCCACCAATCCAAAATCAAAGACCACACATCCCAAGAAAATTGACAGTGGAGAAAAAGATGCTCCGGCGTTTCGATGTATAGGGAGAAAAAAGGACACAACACCGATTGGCCCTCATGTATCATATTCCTGGAAAGGAGAATCGACTTTGTAGCCACTCTGCTTTTGAGTGCTAGCCACAAAAAAATTTCCACCTTAGGTGGGGAGATACCCTTCCAAATCGAACCCAACACCCGATCCTTTGCGAAGCCCATTTGTTCCCATCTGTTATACACGGATTCACAGAGAAGCAATTATTAGGAGCCCATTTCCACCTCAACTGATCACGTTTATAAGGGTCCAGGTGCACCGGTTGAAGTCTCAGAAGTAAGTCCTCATATTGTGGGACTTCCCAATCCCGAAGCCCTCTCTGGAACAGTAGATTCCAACTACCAGCTTTGAGATCACTAATCACCATCTCTTTTTGAGTAGAGATGAGATAGAGGCGAGGAAATTTCTCTTGAAGAGTTGTGTCCCCCAACCAAACTTGATTCCAGAACAATATCTCCTGCCCCGAATGGACCTCTAATTGAAACCCTTCCTGGAGGATGGATCCAATACTAGAAGTGGTCTCCCCAACCGAACAGATGTCTTTCCAAATATTGGATACCTTGCCTGAAAAGGGCATCCGAGGTAACCAACATCTTGATTCCAGATTGTATTTGCATTGTATTGTCATTGGGGTTTTAGGGTGCGATGCACTTTGTTATTATTGGATTTTAATGGTTAGACACTTTTGCAGGATACCCTAGGGGTTTAGGCATTTTCATAGGGTATCCTAGTATTTAGGCACTTTCATATGGTACCCTAGGGGTTAGGTACTTTTAGGATTTAGGATTTTAGATACTTTCATAAACCTTGTTTGATAACAGTAATAGATGGATGAGATTCGTAAGGAGATGAGATTGAGATTGATAATGAGTATGTTTGTTTGAGATGAGATTAGATGATAAAATTGTTAATATCATGTCTGTTAAACATAGGATAGAATTGGATTGATATTATACATTTCCATTTTTGCCATTATGCAAAATTGAAGCATAACATATGATTAAAAAATTAAATACTCAAATGTTCAATCTGTTTGAATCATTGTGAAGATATTATTATTCTAATGGGTCACAATTAAATTTTGTCTATAGGGCTCTTATAATTAAGTTTTTGCTCTTTATTTAGAACCCTATGGAGCAGAAATATAATTATAATCAGAGTTCTAGAGACAAAATTTAATTGTGACCCTTGAGAATAATATGATTAGAATAATAATAACTTCGCATCGGTTCAAACGAATTGAAAATTGGAGCACTAACAATAAAAATCAAAACTTTGGATAGACAGAAAAAAATTAAAATTGTTGAAAAGGCTAAAATAACTAATGCACCAAGCTAATAGTTATAATAATAAGGTTTATTTTTTATTCTAAGAAAAAACGGAATGTAGTAAAGAAAAATTTGTTGACAAAAAAACTGTTTGTTAACTGGGATATTTAGTTTGGGTATTATGTTTGAACTTAGGGCAAATTGGTCTTCTTGCATCACTTCACTTGGGATTGGCTTACCAATATCATGTCCATGGGGTATTATAATCCCCCCTATTGGCCAGATTATTAATATCTTCGGACTCGTAATCCATACTCATTTTAGGTAATCAAACAAGGTATTAGGGATCCCTTGAGATTGGTAGTCCAATCCCAAGGTCTAAGAGGGTTAACAAATGGGGCCATAGGATTTCAATATTTCATTAATTAGAGGAGATCTTGTGTGAATTACTTTTTATTTTCTGGACATAGAGGTAAAAAGCCCGACTTATTATGACTTATGAGTGTTTTTATTATTATTATTATTTTTTTGGTCAAACGAAAATAGTTTTTGATTATTCTGTCTTACTTGTTGATGATGAAAATTATTTACTAAATCTCCTTTTTTTTTTTTTGGAAAAAATTAATATCTAATTAAGCAAACAAACCAAAATTAAATACAGTTCTCTTTCTTGCGCTCACTTGACCACTTAAATAAATAAATAAACGGTTTGGTATGCTTGTAACCGCCGGTGGAAGTAGCCACCCCAACATCCACACACAGTGACACCGCGATGGGGACATTTACGTCATTGTACACATTAACCACAAAGACGTTGCCCCACCTAAACCACCAGATCCAAAGGGTCATCAACTCATCAGCCGAAATTAATACCGAAAGTTCAATTTTTTGGCTTTTTGATTTTTTGGATTATGGTCAGAATCAGGTAGAGTGTTTGAGAGCCTATTTTTTGACTTTTTATTTTTAGTTTTTTGACTTTTTAGATTATGGCTAGAATTAATTTTGCAATTGGAGTAGTGTTTGGGAGATATATGATGAAAATACATTATGGGTTGATTTTTTACCATGTTGCCCTTGATTCTTATTATTGTATTAAAAGATTTATGAATAATGTTTTTTCATTTATTTAAATCCGGTAAAAATATATTTTTTTGGGAAGTAACTTGTTTTAGTATTGTGCTTAACAAATACTGTATCTCATAACTTTGAGTCTTGAATTTTTTTATTGGCTAATTCAAAATAATTAACCAAGTGAGTAGGTTTCTGAAAGAGTAAAGTGAGGGTAAACTTAACCAGTTAAAATTGGTGAGGGTATTTTGGTAATTTTATCTAAAATGGGAAAACCCAACAATGCAAAAAAAAAAAAAATTCCCCTGGAAAAATTAGTGAATTCATTTTGGCCAAACTCATTTTCAAAAGTTGGTGCCAAACAAGGAAAATGTAAAAAGCCAATAATGAGAACCAAAACAAAAACCACATTTTCCAAAATATATTTTCAAAATGGGCTGCCAAACATGCAAAATGTAAAAAACGAAAAATGAGATGTTGAAAATGTGAGAACCAAATAGTTTTGCGGTTTCATATAACCACTTGTCCCACAATGTTGGTTCCTCTTGAAATTCAACCGAGAGTGTTTCCACTGACCAATAATTTGTGGACATAATTTTTAGTTTTATTCAATTTTTTTCTGTATTTGTTAGTTTGGGCCAAATTTTTATGCAATCTTAGTTCGTTTCGACGAGTGGAATCAAAAAATTATAAAATTTACACAAGTATTTTGAGAAATATCCAAGTAAAAGCCCAAAAGTCAGTTTTTTAGATTTTTCTTGAAATACTTGTATAGAAGTCATAATTTTTTTACTCATCCGATTTCTCTTATCGAAACGAACTAATATTGCATAAAAATTTGGCTCAGAACTAATTGACATGAATTTTTTTGAATAATGATAAAAATTAAAAAATTATGGTCCATAAGTTAGTGGTCAGTAGAAACACCCCTAAGTCAATGTATGCCTCATTTGAAATTGACCTTCGATTTCCAATACTACCTCGTGAATGCCACCTGTAAAGTTACTTTTAATTATTTATAAAGTGTAAGTTTTGGATCATCAAGACACTTCTTTAGTTGACTTTTTAAAAAATAATAGTATTTTGGGACATTTCTAAATGGAATTTTTTTTTTTATCACTCCTAAATGGAACTTAGACCTCGTTCCAGAACGATAAATAAATATTTATTTTTTAAGAAGACAATTTCAAGTTCAAAAATAATAGATTTATTAAAATCTAAAAATATCTAATATAGATCTTATTTAAAAAATTTCTATGAGATCTTTTATACGGTGTAAAAAAAATTAAAAATATATTTTTTATTTGGAACGGAGGTGTAATTATTCCATGCTTCTGGGGCGCCTTGCATGTTGTGCCTCATTCTGTTTCTTCACCACATACACTGCTTGGTGGAAAAAGAGCATAGGCAGCACGTGACAGTGCCTAGGGCATAGTCGCATAGAATAAGTTCTCGGGACGGACGGAGTGCTACATTTTTCTCTCTCTCATCTCTGCGTTGCTGTTCGTCCCCTGAGGAGGCCCGTCTGCTTCAAAAACCCTCCTCCTCCTCCTCTTCCTCCTCCTCCTCCTCCTCCTCCTCTCTCTCTGAATACAATGACGACTGCCGATGTCTCCACCGACAAGAACGCGGTCTTCAGAAAGCTGAAATCCAAGTCAGAGAACAAGGTACGACATCGGGCGTTTTAGTTTCTCAAATTCATCGGAAATCTAGGGGTATTTTGAATTGATAGTGATCGCTGATATTTAGATCTGATACAGATCTGTAATTTTGTTGACGAGATTCAGTTTGTATTTTGATTTGTTTTCGGTCAGATGTGTTTCGATTGCAATGCGAAGAATCCAACTTGGGCGTCCGTCACGTACGGGATCTTCCTGTGCATCGACTGCTCGGCTGCGCATCGCAGTCTCGGCGTTCACATCAGCTTTGTTAGGTTAGGGACCTTAGACTTTTTTTTTTTTCCCTCTGTTCCAACATATTTAGAGTTTTCTGTCCAAATTAGCTAATTTGTGATGCAATGGTTGGGGTTTCTTATTCAGCTAGTATTTCTTCTGGGCTCGAACCATATTTCGACTTGTGATCAATCCATAAGTGCCCATAGGAGATAAATAGGTGCTCAAAACGAGTACATGTTCCAGCATCATTAACCAAATCCTTACGAATCGCAATTCATTTCAACATGGAAAACGATTCAACTGATTACATTGAGGAAAACTGAAAATGGAATACGTGCGGATCAAAAGAAAGATTGGTAATAGATTGAACCAAAAACATTTTGATTTTAGACATGAATATTTGTGCGTTAATTTTGATACGTCCTTTGATTTTGTTCACACTTACTGTTATTGCTAAAGTTAACTGACAGAGTTATACGGAAATTTTTTGCTATATTTTTCTTCATAGCAACCAAAAAGATCCATTTGAGCAATTACTTGGATATTAGATCATGATTGAATTGCGAGGGTTGCTTGGGGTTTTGAGTCTACAAGATTGAAAGTTGAAGCTTTGTTGTCAGAATGGACTGCAAATTAGTTGGATTGATGTTAGTTGTTGGTCCCATTTCCTAGCAATTGGACAATTGGTGATTTCACATGGTATCAAAGCATTAGTTTATGGGAGAGGCTTGTACCCGTTTCTCTCCTATTTCCTTCTTCGTTTGGGTCCTTCTCTGTTTGAATTATGCTCCTCTGTTTTTGTCTCCACATGCAAGAGGGTGTTACGCAAAGTTTGATATGATTGGGACCGTTTCTACAGATTATCTTTAAGGACTTCGGGAGCATGATAGATTTGGATGGACTAAAGGGATGAATGATTTGGTTGGAATCATTTAACATTGGTTTGATTCTTTTGCTCCACATAAATAAGCAGTGATAAGTTCTTCACACAATTTTTAGGGTTTTCATGCCAATCGATTGTGATTTGAAAGCATCGTGCTGTTAGTTGAATTTTAATTGTGAAAGAAGTTGTTCTTTAGTAAGCTATAAGATTGGGTGTGTAGAATGGGCTAGAATATTGCCTATGCGTGGGGAAATCATGTGTTGTGCTGGCAATATGCATTGGTGGCTCCTAATGTGCTTAACCACCCCCTCCCCACCTTGGCTCTCTAAAAAATTTGTTTAGATACTTGGAAGTTAAATTTTTTTTTATCTACCATATAGTTCTGGGCGACTTCTTTTTTTCTTACTTAGTAGGTGATGCAGGGAAGCGTGTTGAAAAAGGAGATCGGGCAACAAGATCGTGACAACTCTTCCTTAAACCTGTGTAGTATGAGAATACCCAGGAATAAAAACAACAACAATTGGTTGATTCACGAATACCCAAAAGTTGGCATAAAAGAGAACACTCTTTATAATTTCATTAATCATAAAAACTGAATAGCCATTAGGCATACAGCCATACTTATAAGCAATCCTGGTAATACTAAAAAGGTGAATTCAATTAAGAAACTACTGCCTTATTAACCAAGATACTAAATAGTAAAAGGAAAATTAGATCAACCTAAGTACAGAAATAAAATAATTCTAGACTAAAAATGCGAGATCACAAAATTTCCTAATCAAGCACTATTTTAAATAATTACTATATCTTTCATGAATTCACGCCTACATCATTCTCTCCGGTTTGAGAAAACTCGTCATTGAGTTTCCATTGTTTCAAATAATTTTGCTTGTTGAAACTTATCTGCATCGATCTCATACGTTAAGTTAATCTTCTTGAATGTACATTTCAAATAATCTTCAAAATTGAGAGGAGCAATTTCCTTCCAAACATGCATAAGGTGTGGAATCCAATGAATCTTACCTGCAAGATCTTCAATAGGCTCCCAAAATGGATACATATACTGAAAATTTTGAACGTCTTCAACACAATTTATTCTGAAGACAGATTTTATAAGACTACCAAGTACTCATAGCAACGGCACTAAATTTGTATTTTTCAACGAGGAACTTGGATCCTCTTTTTTCTTAGGAATTATCTCATCATCTACGAATGGTTCTTCATCATAAATTGGCGGTTTACTCCAATCCACAACGGGATTTGGAATAACTTTGGATGTGAAAGGCCACCGAATTGCACCCTCCTCCATGAAGGAGCACAAATTCAGTGGGTAGTAGTGAGGTTGATTGTCAACGATCAAGGTGGCCCTCTCAACCAACGCTTCATGCATATCCTTGATCTGTTGAAATCGCTCCCCTAGTTGTGCACCCTGATACCGACTGATGCATGGAAGCGTGTTGAAAAAGGAGATCGGGCGACAAGATTGCGATAATTCTTCCTTAAACATGTTTAGTCTGAGAATACCCAGAAATAAAGGCAACAACAATTGGTTGATTCACACAGAATACCCAAAAGTTGGCATAAAAGAGAACTTTCTTTATAATTTCATTAATCATCAAAAACTGAATAGCTGTAAGGCTTACAACCTTACTTATCAGCAATCCTGGTAGTACGAAAAAGGTAAATTCAAATTCAGAAACTATTGCCTTATTAACCAAGATACTAAATAGTAAAAGGAAAATTAGATCAACCTAAGTACGGAAATAAAATAATTCTAGACTAAAAATACGAGATCACAAAATTTTCTAATCAAGCACTATTTTAAATAATTACTATATCTTTCATGAATTCATGCCTGCATCAGTAGGTGAGCTTTGGGCATTACAAATGGCATGGGATTTCTATTTGTAGGACTCATTCTGGCATCTGATATTGTTTTGGGTGGGACATAAAGTGGTTGAGTGTCTCATATTGTCTAGGTATGGGTGGATTAAGATATTGCACCAAGAGGGCAGTTCGTAGTTGGAGGTTACGAAACTCTGGCTATCGAGTATATGTATCTCTTTCCAGCTGCATGGAGTAATAAAGTAGCCTTTTGTAGTGTCACGATGTCTTGCGTACTTACATTTTACGCACAAGGATATGGCAGAATTGCATAGGATCTTTTAATGGCTGTTGGGTAGCCAATGAGTAAGTTTAGCTGTTTTCTAGTTAACAAAGAGACTTCTTGTTTGCCTTAGTTTTCTTTTTTCATTGCTTATGGAAGGGCAGATCAGGGTTTTTTCAACTATGAATTTTTAATATTTTCTGTTTGTTAATCTGGGCTCTTGGGATAAATTGAAGTCTACTATTGGAGCTTGATTGTTATTCTCAGGAGGACTTCTTTGGTGACAAGATTGCCAGTGAACATGAGATACCCCGACCTTTTGGTACACCTTTACATGAGGAAACTTGATTAAGGAGATAAAAAAATAAATAAGTCATCGGAAATTGTAATTTGTTTTCATGTTATCAGTTATCACAGTGTTCTTGAGCTATGGACCATCTACTCAACTCAATGCAACTCGAAGCAGTTGTCCTCAATATTTGTTATATTATCTTAAATGGGCTATGGGAAAATTGCCACTAATCTGCATCATTATTGTTATTTGTGGTCATTAGAAATGGCCAAATTTCTGTTGTTGAACCTCTTTCACAACAGCGGGCTCTGATGCCCCTTCTCCTTGGTGGACGCCTATTGTCTGCTACAGCCCAAATAGGCAGGTCACTAGTGCGAGTACCACTCCTCCCTCAGTAGGCTGCCTTACCTTTTGGGCCTTCACAGGTCCAAGTACTTCAATAACACAGACATCCTTATGTCTAAGCCGAGCAAGTAGTCACATCAAACCTCAAATCAGCGCAATTCAGCAAGGACTTGTTCTCAAATTTGTTGCATTATATTAAATGTGCATGGGAATGGATACTACACTAATCTGCGCCATTATTGTTATTTGTGCTCGTTAGACATGGCCAAATCTTGAGAGTAGTCACTTTTCGTTGATTTTGCTCTCATATGTGTGCTACTTTTCTGTCTCATGTAAACATTGATTCTAAACTTTCTTCTTTCTTATCATGCCATGCAATCCAATTCAGCTTTGTAATTCCAACTCTCAGATTCATGTGACCGTAGTGTTTCTTATCTGCATGGTTGGTCTAGCAATTACCAAGTTAGTTCTGTTTTCAGTTCCAAACAAATCTGAAAGATTAAATTATGCTTTTGGTAAGGATCCATCTAGCTTGGCCTAGGTTATGCTACACATGTCTTGGATTGTGGCATTTTGCATGTAAAAAGGTCAAGCCTGGTGTCCTAATCAATTAGGGTAGACTACTTGAATTCTTCTATTGTGGTTGCCAAAACCGTTCACTTAATGATACAGTTTACATTCGATTAAAAATGCAGGCAAAACAATGAAATTTGAATTCTTTAGGTGAATCAGTTTTGGAACAGAACTAGGTGATGAATCCAACCATATGCAGTTCAGTTCACAATTTATCGTTTGTGCGATCCCTAAATTGTCGGTCTGCAGAACCTTTTTTTTCAGTTTGTTTTAGTTTAGATTCAAGAATATACAGATTCTAATTACAAAAATAACTTAGGGCGTGTTTGCAATAGCTTTTTCCTAGATTTTTAGATTTGAGATTGTTCGCTCTCCTTCAGATTCTAGATTTTTAGATTCTAGAGAAGCTATGCAGAGTGTTTGCTACAGCTTTGGATTATAGATTAAATGTTGCAAAAGCTTAAGAGTAGTGTTTGCTGTAAAAGCTGTAAAATAAATTTTTTTGCTGCGGAGGAAAAGGATTCATGTAGCCGTCTCCAAGTGATTGGGACATAAGGCTCGGTTTGGTTTGGTTTAGTCTATTTTGTCCTTGACGTAAGGGTAATTATTAGAATGGAAAAGAATATTTTTGTCTTTCCACTAATCACAGCTTCTTAGAATTTGTCAAAGCACCAAAATCGTGGCTTCTTAAAAATCAGCTTTTGAGTCTTAGGTGGCGTTCGAGTTTTGCTCCTTAAAAAATAAGTACTTATTTACAATTTTCTAGCTTAAAAATAATAGGCTTACTGAAATCAAAAAATATGCAATATGGATCTTTGATTGATAGATTTTGATGAGATCTATCAAACCATGCAAAAAAATTGAAAAATTATTTTCTTAAGCCTATTATTTCTAAGTTTGAAAATGGGTCCTTAATTTTTAAGTACTTATTTGAGAAACTGGAACAGGGAAGGAAATGTAAAAAAGCCGGTGATTTTTAGAATTTCGCAAACAGGCAATTACATTTAATGATCATGCAGAAATCATTATCGATGGGGGACTAAACTATTTTATAGGATGTTAATTAGGTTCATAACGCTTTGTTTCCCCGGTTAAATCCTCACAACTGTCAGAATACAACTTCTAGAAGATGCTCACGGCTTATAACGTTTACCCACGAACTTTCTATTGCTATTTTGTTGAGATAAACTTAGTTTTATATAACGAGTTGAAGTAGATGGATTCTAACAATTGTAGAAGAATATCAGACATACAGCAATGTATAGTTGATTAAATTCATCTTTTAAACTCTTATTTCCTTTAATTATAAATCATTGGATAATCAAGAGTATCTTTTAAGTAGATCGGAGAGTTACTGTGCAGCTCGTAGCCTTCGGTATCTCTTGCCATTTAAGAGTCTTACCTACCAATTAAATACATATGTTAATGCATAGTATTGCCCTTTTGTGTATTTTGAAATCAATGCATGAAAGATTCATCTCACCGGAGGTGTAGAAATTCCCTTTAGGTTATCTGGGCTTTAATGGGTATGAGGATCAGTTTTTAGTGCTAGGTCATCCATCACCTATAAGTCATGATGGAGAGAAATACTAATTTGAGGATCAGGGAGATTGAAGAGATCTTTATTAATTCTTCCTGTTAGATGCAAGACGAGTTCTTTTTCATGTCTCTTCTTCCGAGAAAAATATGTTGTATTTGTGGACCTTCTGCAACGGTTTGTGATGTGTCAAGTTTGTGAACCCTCTGGTGGTTTGAGCTTCTTCTTGGGATTTTCCACGATCCTAGCTTCTTGTGATGTGCCTAGATTATTATCCAGAACTTCTGCAAGTACAACTAGATGATCTACTTGACCAGATTTTCATGATTGCATGCTTTCATTCAGCTTTAGCTTGATTATCTTTTGTGTTTCTGGTAATCAGAGTTTGTGGAATATCTCTAGCTGATTGTCTTCACCATCGCCTTTTGAGCTTTGATTGTGGCTGCAGTATTCTTTTTCTTCTGTCACCAAGTCATTACTGTCACAACATTTTTGGAAGGATGAAGCATACAATGCCAAGACTTGTCTTGCTGAAGGAAACTAGGATTGAGATTACGTCAAAACTTTGTGTGATGCGTGTCTCTGCATTTAATTATGTAGATTGATGTGTGCCCTCCACGGCCCCACATGCCAATTTGATGGTTGATATTTGCAAACATGGATTGTAACTACTTTTCTTGGTTTTCTAATAGCAAGCTTTTCATATTATAGAAGTAATACTTGGTTTATCAATTTAGGTCTACAAATTTAGACTCGTGGACACCGGAGCAGTTGAAGATAATGAGCTTTGGGGGAAACAACCGTGCTCAAGTTTTCTTCAAGCAGCACGGATGGACTGATGGAGGCAAGATTGAGGCTAAGTATACCTCAAGGGCCGCTGATTTATATAGACAAATTCTTGCTAAAGAAGTTGCTAAAAGCTCTGCAGAGGAGGCAGGTTTGCCGTCTTCACCCGTCGCTTCTCAGTCCGCAAAAGCCTCTAATGGACTTCCTGATGTTAAGATCAGTGAATCTCCAAAAGAAGTTTTCACAGGAAAGCAAGAATTTCCTGATGTCTCTGCTTCCCCTAAAGCTTCTCATACGGTGGTTAGTCATCCTGTTAAGAAGCCTCTTGGTGCAAAGAAACCTGGAAAGACTGGGGGGCTTGGAGCTCGGAAGCTTACTACTAAGGTGAATCCTTGATCTGTTTGGTTGCAATTTAAACGATCAATTTTATGAACTCAAGGCGAATGGGCGTGGCCCTTTGCTATAAAAATAAATTGACGTGACTTGTCGTTGATTTTTAGTTATAATTTTCACAAATTTTTCAGAACTAATTTTCTGGAATTCGAAGAAAAGATTCCACTTTTTGAGAAGGCATAGAACTAGATATTACAAATCGAATTCTCGAAAATCAGTTCTGCTAAACAATGAATTATATGTGAGGAAAGAATATTTTCATCTCCAAAAGCAGTTTTCTGAAAGAAACTTTCACCAAAACTGTCGGACCGCTTTCCACCATCTCTCCTCAAACCAATTGGTGGTAGGAAGGGTTTCAATAAAGTCTTTTATGACATTCAGCGTCGCACCCGCAAATCTGTTTTTAGAGCGGTCGCAGGGAGTGACATTGTGTAACCATATCCATGGGGGCACTCCAGGCCCAACAAAAACTGATTCTGTAAAGTTTACTGTTACTTTTAATAATGTCAATTCCTCGAAGTTCAGTGGTTGCTGCTTGATTTTGCATAAATTATTTTCCGTTCTGTCTTCTAAACCAAACGCTTCGATTCAATGCAGCCGAGTGAAAGTCTTTATGACCAGAAGCCTGAAGAAAAACCTGTGCAAGTTTCTACGTCAACTAATATTGCCCCAACTGCCAGCTCAGCATTTACATCACGGTTTGAGTATGTAGATAATGTGGAAGCTGCTCCAATGAGTTCTGGAGGCACACACGTGATTAACCATGTAGCCCCGCCAAAAGCATCAAGCTTTTTTGCAGAATTTGGGATGGACAGTGGTTTCCCCAAGAAAACTGGCTCCAATTCATCCAAAGTTCAAGTAAGCTATATGTTTGCGAATTTCTTTTAGAATAGCAGCATAAGTATGTTAATTTCATCGTTTTGAAATATTTTTTAAAAAAAATAGTGTCCCAATTCGGGGACGCATTTCCCACTTTTTGTTGGTAAACTGAGTTAGGTTCTCTGTTTGGATGTGCACTTTGATGTGGTTGAACTTTCCATTCCGAGAGAGTATGGAGTTTTTGAGCATGCAAGGCATGACCCTTTGTCCTGTCTTAGATTTGGTTGATCCTTTCTCTTGTTTGTGTTGTTTTCCTGTCTCGGCCTGGTGTTTTAGTATGTTCATCTCAGTTTTGTTTGCCCATCCCATTGGGGAAATACTTCCATTTATCACCCCTTCTATGAAATATCTACCTGAACAGTTTTGTTAAACACATTTTCCCTTTGGCCCTACATACGAGAAGCTACTTTTTTCGGTACTGAGATATTCAAAAGGCGGAAGAACCTCCGGCTGTTATCACGCATTTGATGATGATACATGCATTCCCACTACTCATTTATTAGTTGAGCCTTTAAGTGGATCTCAAATGCTGTCCAGTCCTGGTTTACATCACCTGTTCTACAATTCAATGACTATTACTCCATAGTCCGTAAGGGACAGTTTTCCCTACGGCTTAGATCTTATTTGTCCAATAGAGATAATCAGATTTTAGTTTCTTAACTGTCTAATACATAATCACTTGTAAATGTTACCTTTGTCTCTATGTTCGATCTAGTGGAGCATAAGTGTAGCAATTTCTCTGTTCTCTGCCAGTAAAAATGTAGCTAGATATTTATGTGTCAAAGTTTGCGAGGAGAAAGGTCAAAAAGCTTATCAAATATTGATTCCACAGGGTGTGTTCTGTTTCTTAATTAACCCATGCTTATGTGAATGTCTTCAATGCTGGAATTTGATGTGTTAGTTCTCGTCTGTACGCTTGCAAGCATGGTTGGCTCACATGTAAGATGATTTCCTGATGGTGATGATTCATTCTGAGTATTAGTAAAAGGACTCCACTGACGAACACCAGCTCGGAGCATTGTTTGTAATGCTGATGCTTTTTAATGAATGCAGACAAGCTGGTCGTTGTAGAACAAGTCCCAAAAAAGTTATTGAGAAGCTTTGGCTTTATGTTTCGGCAACCTTCTTTCTGTATTTATTCGAAGATGGAATATGATAATGAGCACTTTGTGTTATTTTGCTGGTCTTCGTATATTTTTGCCCAATTTGGTTTGGCAGTTTGTTTGCATTTTGATGTATGGGTATCTATTCATTATTTGTATGTTGTAATTGTCAGATTGAGGAAAGCGATGAAGCAAGGAAGAAGTTCTCTAACGCAAAATCTATTTCATCAGCCCAATATTTTGGGGATCAGAACAAAGCTGCTGCGGATGCCCAACTTTCCTTGCAAAAGTTCTCAGTATGTGTTCTTGGCATTACTTGCACGCTTTTTACATTCTTGAAGCTTTCGTATTTTTGTAGCGTTTATTGGCTTTCTTAAGTTGGATCCTATAAAATCTTGAGCTGTTTTGATTCTCCCATGGTTTCTTTTTAGCATGAGACATAGGGTTCTCTAGGTTACTGAGTTAGCACTCAGCATTTAATCTGAACGAGGAATAACTTTCCATCTTTACACACTACTTTGGACTTGCATGTTTTGAATTTGCTAAGCATTTCTTTCTTTTTGTGACTGTTATTGTGGTTAAGTTTCCAGCAGACCCAAAAGTTTTAAACAGTTTTGGACATGGTGAAGTAAACGTCCAAACATAGAGCCAAAATGCGAAAGGGAGAAGCATAATGCAAATGTAGAATGAATGCAAACGGAGAGACTTGAATGGTTGAACCCATGACGTCCCAAAACCAAAGCTTTGATACTGTGTTAAGTTACTAATTACGGAGTATTTCAAAAACTTGAGCTGTTGGGAAATGAGCCCTCAATGTAAATTCAGCCATCCAACAATTTTGTTTTAGAACTTCAACAAGGAAAATTTCTTGTAGTTGTAATTTCATGATGAGCAATTATTGGATAGGATAGCCAATGCTAGTCAATTTTCATTCAAGATACTAGAGTTTTATGGTCGCAATCGCAACCATGTTCTTCTCTCTAAGGAATCATTGCTTCTGAAATTCACTCTACTTGCCTGTGGACAGGCCTGTTTAGGAGCCTCCCAAACGGGCTTGACATGTCCTAGAAACCAAAGTGTTAACTAATGATAGTATATTGAACTAGAAGTCTATTTGTCTGTCTCCCAGAGATTTGCTCTGAGCACTCTTTGAAATCGATAGATCTCTTGATCGAATTTGTTACACATTCAATTTAATATGTCATTTCTCCTTTTTCTTGTTTTTTTAGAGTTCAACGGCAATCTCTAGTGCGGATCTCTTTGGTGACCGTGGAGATGATTCCTCACTTGATCTTACTGCAACTGACCTCATTAACCGGCTTTCTTTCCAGGTTTGCTTCACAGCATTTTCATATCTCTTGCCTTGAAAACAGTCCTACTTATCGTAATAAGCAAATTTTGATATCTAGTTATGTCCTTTTGTTATTATGATTGTCTTTACAGGCACACCAGGATATCTCTTCTCTGAAAAATATAGCAGGAGAGACGGGGAAGAAACTAAGTTCCCTGGCATCCACTTTAATGACAGATCTTCAAGACAGAATTCTCTGATGATGCTGTGTATTGTTTTCGAAATCACCGGAAGTGTTTGTTACTATAGCATCCGATATTATATCTCGTGGATGTAAAAAATGAGTCCATTAAATTCTTTGAAGTGACAAAAATAAGATTTTAAAGCTCACGAGGCTTATGATAAGCTTGTGTTATTATGATTTGTAGCAGGCGAATTGTCCAACATGGGTTGTGTTTGTTGTTATTTGGATTTTAGGGAGCGTCGATGATTGTTTATTTGGCAAGTCTTCTGCATTTTGATGTGAACCATGTTCAGATGAGATGCCCTAAAGACTGGAAGTGCATCGGATTTCAAGAGAACAGTAAATTGTTGTAGCCTATATTAGGATTATGTTCATGTTGGACCAAAAGTTGAATTAAAACCCTTTTTTGTCTTAAGTTTTGTAAATGTTATGCGACACTTGGTTTGGTTTGACGAAGAGTCTAACCAAACCTTGGAAGCCAGACCAGAGTTGTTTTTTGTTTTCTTGAGAGCCATGTACACGAGCACAATTCCGTACGCAAATTTATGTACGTAGATGATTCTCACACGATATGCACGTGTCTTTCTTTATTTTTGTCGAGTCTACGTGCTCCGAACGATTCTGGAATCTGGATACAGTTGTGATTGTATATGTGTACAAAAATTTGTGTGCATATTACCTTAGTTAACCCACTTCGAAACCCATTTTGATTACGCTCAGCACATTTTAGGGTAATCTTGGAAGCAATGCAAACACTTTTAATCATTGGGGATTGAGGTTTTTTTTTTTTTCAGATTGGACTACAAAATGTGTAAATGTTTATCTACTCTTTTGGTTGGTGAACATTGCGTCGAGACTCCGTTCACTTGTCAAGAATTTGGTATAGAAAAATTATTCCAAAGAATTTTATATAGAGTCCGGTAAGGTGGGGAAATGTATTTTTCCTATTGCATTCACTTCTTTTTTATGAAAAAAATTCCCAGAAAGTTGAAGTATGGTGGAGTGGTTTTAGTGTAGAAAATTAATCTGAAGATAAGCTTTTTTGAAAAAAAAAACCTTTGCTTCTTTCGGAACAAATTTTCATGGCCACTGATTTTTATTAGCAGTAAAAAAGTTAAAGACATTAACCCATTACTTTTTTGCGAATTGAAAAATCTAGAAAAAAAAAAAAATAATTTTATTATTTTCTAATTACTCTCTCTCTCTCTCTCTCCCACATCAGTTCCCTACAAGTTAAATTATGGGCTATCGTATCTTTTAGTCCAAGCCCACTCACGGCCCACATTTAGAAGCCGTCCCAACTTCACCAACGGGCCTAATCAGGAACCCGAAAAAGCCCCATAAGTCCAATAAAGAAACCCTAAACCTAACATCAAACCCCCGTGTGCTCCCTACCACTCCATTTCCATTCACAGCAAGACGCAGCCGCAGCCGCTTCATCATCAGAACAAGGGTACGTCCTCTCTCTCTCTCTCTCTAGAAAGAACTCAGTTACCTCTTGTATCTGACGACGACCTTTTGTTTGGAAATCTAGGACTGCATACCAGTGAGAGCAAGGATGAGTCGAGGGGCAGCAGCAGCGGGTACCAAGGGAGGGAAGAAGAAGGGAGCGACCTTCGTGATTGACTGCGGGAAGCCGGTGGAGGACAAGATCATGGAGATCGCCACGCTCGAGAAGTTCCTCCAGGAGAGGATCAAGGTCGGCGGCAAGGCCGGTGCCCTGGGTGACTCCGTCACCGTCACTCGCGAGAAGAACAAGATCACCGTCACCTCCGACAGCAATTTCTCCAAACGGTACTTACTCTTTTAACCTTTTTCTATCGCATTTCGCTTTGTATCTCTTCCTTTATCGCTTTTCGTTTTCTTACTTATGAACGTATTGTGAACGTGGACGAATTTCTCTGAAGCTTAGGAAATTTAGTGTCTGTTTCGTATATCTCAGGTCATAACTTGTTATTTTTAGGATTTTCACGACCTAAGGCTATTTGATATAAAACATGAGGGAAAATGACCCTTGTATATGAACTTGTTGTGGGTTAAAAGTGCAATTTTTAGATACAGCTAAAATATGAAGATTGTTGACGAATTTGCGTTATCACGGGCTCTTCTGTAATTCTAGGGTTATGGCTTTTTTCCATCATTTGTTTCACTTTTTCCCGTCCAAGAGAAAGCGAAGTGATATGTAAGTATGTGACTGATTTTACCCAATGATTACGTATCACTAATATGCATGAATGTCCCTATTTGAATGCTGCAGCACGGCACACGTGATTGTCATGCCGCTCCTCACATGCTATGCTGAACTTGAAAATATTAGGAATTTCATATTAGCTTGGATATGAGTTAGTTTAGCAGCTCAAGTCACTAGCTAAAGCATAATGAAGTTTTTTGGGTCAATAGATAGGATAATTTACCAATGTTGGATGGGATACTATTTTTGTTGTTTTCAAGAAGTGGTCGGACAGCTGCATGGGTGACTAACCCGGGAGAAATACCTTCTGAGCGACGCTGGTCATCCAACGTAGGATAGTGTTGTTTGATGTCGATTTTACAATATTTGTACAATAGTGCTTGGGATCCATGAGTGAACTAAGTGATTTATTGGTATTATAGACTTATATCTATCTCCACAACAGTATTTTAAATGCTGTTCAAAGAACAAGAGTTAACCAAAGCGTAATAGTTGTTTGCCTCTTTTTGGACATGGATGGATTAGCTTTTTGATGGTGATGAGTTGTTTATTGATTGCAACTACAAATTGTTTCCCCATTTTTAGGTATCTTAAGTACTTGACAAAGAAGTACTTGAAGAAGCACAATGTGAGGGATTGGCTTCGGGTGATTGCTTCCAACAAAGACCGAAATGTTTATGAGCTTCGGTACTTCAACATTGCGGAGAATGAAGGCGAAGATGAAGACTGAAGATTCGGTTTTTTATCTTCTATTATCTGTTTTCCTTGGGTCTGTTGTGGAGCCCCTCTTATCTCTTTTGGTTGTTGAACTTACCAACCCATTAGGGTTGTTTGGTAGTTTGTCTTGGTTATGCTATTTTGCAATTTTGTTTACTGAATATGGATATCTGCTTTTCTTTAGAGGGGACATGATTTATTTTTCAAGGATATATTCATGGAAGACTGGTCTTTAGTGTTTGATCTTGTAGTTTTGCCTTAACCATATTTCTTGAAGGCGTAGCTAATCCCTACACCACTCTTTATTCTGTTCTCCTTTCGTTCCCTTCAACTTGCTTGCTCTGTTTTAATGGCCACCTCATACCTTGTTTCTTACTTTTATGTGTTACAACCAGCAGTCTCATTCCTATGGACTACCTGTATGTGCTGATACTCAGCAAGGTAGGATTACGCTTGCATATGGATTTACTATACATGCTTCATCCGGATCCTTTTTAAGCATTTTGTTCATAATGTCGGGGCTTAATGGTTTACCAATTTATCCTATTGTTGCATGTGTGAGTTTGGGATGCCAAGAGTTGGTGCGGGTGTGATAATTGTTTCTCAAGTGATTGATTTCTCTGCGTTAGGAGACTGTTGCTTCCTTGCTGATGTAATTTCTGGTGCAAAGGAATGACCGTTTAGGTGTGAGAATTGTTTCTGATGTGTTTTGGTCAGATCTCCAAACCATTCCACCTACGGAACTGAGAGAAACTGTATCCATTAGTTGTCTTGAAGGTCCCATCATCATAGCTGCATATGCCCTTCTTCCTTGAGATTTCAGGTGTGTGTATGTCATAAAAAAAATGCTCAAGCTTTACACATTTGTCATTTGAACTTATTTCAAATGACCTGCAATAGAGTCTATCAAGACCTGAGCTTGAGTAGAGTGGCACTTTTATACTCCCTGTAGATAACGTTGGCAAGCTCAATGTTGCATCTCCTGCCGAATTGTTCTCACGGTGTGAAAACCGTTGCCATCTTTAAATTTCAACTTGATTTTGGTTAGTTACCTACTGAAGGGAGAAATTCGTTTGGCAGTGCTCTATTTTGGGTGGACATAATTTTACCTACAGAAGGGAGAAACTTCATCCATTACATAATCTGCCATTGCCCTGGTTAGTTGCCGCAACCAGCAACACAGAAGAACCCTAGTGTGCAGCCAGCCGTATGGTTTAAATTAAATTTACCCCCTGAAGGGAGAAATTCGTTTGGCAGTGCTGTATTTTGGGTGGACATAATTTTACCTACAGAAGGGAGAAACTTCATCCATTACCTAATCTGCCATTGCCCTGGTTAGTTGCTGCAACCAGCAACACAGAAGAACATCTCAGATTGTACGGAGTATCACTTTTTCCCCCTTGGGCTTGGAGTGTTGGGACACATTTTTTCAGATTATAGACACACTGAGCCGAATTTGGATTGTGTAATCTTGGTTAGAAAGACGTAACAAACTCAAAGAACTGCCTTCAAGCTTTACTGGTTCTATTATTCAAGTTGACTTGAAATGAGGTTTACTCCAATCAATCAGGATTTAAGCTCGTTCATCAGTATGTTCAAGCTTCATGCTTCGATCAATGTTCAAAATCTGGTACCATGTGGTATTAGGTTAGTGAGCCGAATTCTGTGTTCTGCGAATTTCATTTGAAATCCTCACCCTCCTCACTCTTAAGAAATTTTTTGCGTTTGGTTGGTTTCTAATTTTTGTTAATTTTAAACTAGCATGTACGCATAGACTACCTTCAATTGAGCCAAATACATTTACATATATATACATCATAAAAGATGCTAGTTTATCCAGTTATTGTTCCATGATAAATGGCTTGATTTTCCTTTCGGCTTTCAGAGTCAGTAAAGCTACCATTAACAAAACTGATATCCTTAACTCAGCTGAGTCTCAACCTCTCCCATCTGTCCTTCGAATCCTTCATTTGGAACACCCATTAACGAAACTGATTATGTTTCTTGATTGTGGTGGATGTAGTTCCTAAATGTTGTTTCTTTCTTTCTTCTGGGAGACAATTAGATCTCAAAGCAAGGCCTCAAAATTGGCGTAAAAAACGCTGACAATTCATCAAAACGACTATGTGCGTATTAATTGGCCAAGTACGTCCGGAGATAACCAAATTCATTGTCAGATTATTTTCTGATTTCAGTGTCAACTGATTTCTGGAACATTGCCGGAAAATGATAGAAAAGACGATTGGAATGAGTTTTTTGGAAATGTTGAGGGATAGACTGAACAATTAAGTCGAAAGAACGATGATCGTAAGACAGTGTAAGGACAGATATCGCAACTAGGCTGTAGGTTTAGCATTTTTTAAACGGTTCTGCTAACAAGCTCCCCTGGGGCATAAGTTTAGGGCATTAATTAGTAGCAATAAATGGTGTGCTTCCACTCCGTATTAATTATTTTCTCATTAGCGGTAATTGGTTTTCAGGGTGAAGTGGTGACATTTATTAATACATCATTGGAAATGTTTCAATAATTTCCAACATTACCCTTGTAGTTATGTTATGCCCTTCCTCTTTCTTTCTTTCTTTCTTTCTTTTTTTTTTTTACTGTAATAAGAAAAAGGTGGTGTACGTTTTATGTTACTTTGTAGTAGAAAATGTAATCACAATTTTATGTTGTCAATTCACTCGACAATTAAACGTAATTTAAATTTTGAATTCAAAAAGAAATTAAGGGTGGTTTTGGCTTAATAAATCAAAATGACTTTTTTTTATTTGTTAATTTGCATCAAACTTTTGTAATTTATTAATTCATCTCGTTGAGAGAAATCAAAAAAGTAAAAAAGTTATGACTGAAACTCATAATTTCTTGAATAAAGACAAATAAGTCAAAAAAAATACCTTTTGACTTATTTCTGTCTTTATTCAAAAAATTATGAGTTTCGATCATTTTTTTTTACTTTTCTGATTCCCCTCGACGAGATGAATCAATAAGTCACAAAACTTTGATGCAAAACAAACAAATGTAAAAAAAATTAACAAAGACAAAAAAGTTATTGTACTTAACTTATTAATCGAAGAATTACCAAGTTTGGTTAATACTAATTTTTTATTTTAGATTCCACTTGTCGAGACTAACCAATAGTACTCCACAAAAAATTGGCGCAAATTTTTTTTAAAAAAAGTGAAAAAAAAAACTAAATGAAGACCGAAATATTTGGTTTAGTTATTAAGCCAAAACAAGGCCAACATCCCAAACATTGAAGGCACGGGATCGAGGTGCAAAAAGTTGGTCCGAACATCCAGTTATTAAAACAAAAACAACCATTTAAGTAAAGTTCCCGTGTTTGATATAAGCTATTAAATAGGGGTCGAAGAGGTAAGAATTTGAATTGTTCCCATAATGAATACCCATAGTTGAACGTAATTGATGATTATTTATTGACTACGTTGGGACTTATAAAACTCTCCTCATTAACTATGACCAAAACACTGCCCCAGGAGCACCAATTAGCATTTGCCTTTTTTAAATTTAGCTCTAGTCTAAAATCAAATCAATTGTTCAATAGGAGCTACAATTTAGTCTTGGCGACTGAAGAAAGGGAGCACACTCATTCTCTTTCCAAATCAATGTCAACAAATAAATTTTTTTTTTTTCCCATTCCATTTGCCCTTTGGTTCGATAATTTTACAAACACAAAACTCGTCAGTCCGGACACAGGCCGTCTACCCCAAAATTAGAAAACTCACAAGAAATTTCTTTTTTGCGGCTTGCCTTAAAAATCGAACTCTAATCGTATAAGAAGCGGACTCTCACCAACAAATCTAACTAACCATTTCTTATTTCAATAAGTAGCTTATTTGCAATTTTCAAACTAAAAAATAATGAGTTTATTGAAATATTTTTTTGTGCAATATGGATCTCGTTTGATAGATTTTGATGGATCTTTTGAACAATGCCAAAAAAAAATCAAAAAATTATTTTTGTAGATATATTATTTTGAAGTTGGAAAATTGCAAATAAGCTACTTTTTTTTTTAAAAACCTTAGCAGAACGGAGCCTAAATTACTTCTGCTAGTAGTGGAAATGGTGGGTTTTTCACCACCGCCATTGTGGGCGCTACCGTGCATTTATTGGTAATTTGAATCATTTATCTTGCAGGGCCCGCAGAGTAGCATATTTACTAAATAAAATAACTTGATCGGACATCGATAGATTTATCAAAACTTGTATTTTGATTTATAAAATGAATTGTCATGCACAATTTAACTTGACAGAATCAGACCGGTATTTTATGAATTAAAATTCAACTTTTGATTGATCTATCGATGTCTGATGAAGATGATTTTTTGCGTGAATATACTACTGTTCCATTAATTTAAATAAGTACTTAATTTTTGAATTAAAGACAATGTATTACGAGAAAATGAAATGTCTCGTAAAACGAAAAATAAGTACTTACTACTTAGTAGTAAAAAAAAAAGAATCTCAGCGGAACGGGACCTAAGCGGGCCTCACAAGATAAACGATTCGGATTATAACATTAAATGCGCGGTAAGATCCACAACGACTCTTGTGGAAAATCCACCATTTCGGCCGCTGGCGAAAAGAATTTAGGCTCTGTTTGAAACTTATGGAAAGGAAAATAAAAGACAAGGAAAATGAGAGGAAAAATTTACTATTCACTAAGGCTCCATTTGTTCGATTCAAACTTTAATTTTCGGTATTTGGTTGGCATTTGAAAATATTTTCAAAAATCAACAAAATAGTGTGTGTGTGTGTGTGTGTGTGTGTGGGGGGGGGGGGGGGGGGGGGGGGGGAGATCTGAGAATATTGAAAATGAACGTGGGTTAGAACTGACGATCAAGAAAACTGAGCAGTGAAAATTGCAGTAAAAAGCAGCGGATTTATTTCGGAAAATAACTTACGAAAGATTCAAGGGTAAGTTATTTTCATCCAATTGATGAAAAATATTTTTCTACTTTTGAAAAAACCAAACACCGAAAATAAAATAAAATATTTTACGTCCAAATAAACGGAGCCTAAACTTGAAATCTTTATTTTCTTCCCTCTTTTTCTTTCAACCAAAAAATAGAAGAATTTTTTTTTTTAGTTTTCCTTTCTTTTCCCTCAGTTCCAAACAGAGGAGTGCAATTTTGTTCACCCTCCTTAAAAGAGGGTGAACATTACCCTCTCTCTTATTAGTTGAAATGGTGTGGACCCCACCATAAAGTGATGTCATGCTTACCATACAATACACTTTTTGGTAAGCATGACATCACTTTATAGTGAAGTCCACATTATGTCAACCAATGAGAGAGAGCGTAATGTTGTGAATTACTAATTGCCCCCCCTGTCAGACCCCCCCCCCCCCCGGACACGGTTACTGTTTCTCCCTTCTACCCCCGACCCCACCACCCCTTAAACCGAAAATGACCCAAAAATATCCGAACCCATTTTCTGTTATTTTTTTTTGCCGATGATGTGACCCATAGGATTCAAGCGGGGTGGCTTAAGTGGAGGAGAGCTACTGGTGTACTGTGTGACAAGAGGGTACTCATAAAATTGAAAGGAAAATTTTATGGAACTGTCATCAGACCAGCGATGCTTTACGGGACAGAATGTTGGCCTATTAAGAAACAACAGGTGACCAAGATGAGTGTAGCAGAAATGAGAATGTTGAGGTGGATTAGAAATGAAACGGTTCGGGAGATGGTAGGTATAGCACCCATACAAGAGAAGTTGAGAGAAATAGGCTAAGATGGTTTGGACATGTCTATCGTAGACCAAGAGATGCAGTAGCTAAGAGAGCGGATAGGATAGTTTTGGATAGCAATGCTTCAGGGAGAGTTAGACCTAAATTGACTTTAGATGCTGTGGTACGCAACGATATGAGTAGAGTAGGTTTGTGTGCACAAATGGCTCTTGACAGAGCTCAATGGAGAAAAAGGATTCATGTAGCCGACCCCAAGTGATTGGGACTTAAGGCTCGGTTTGGTTTGGTTTGGTTTAATTAATAATGTTTGTAATATGTATCTTTTTCTTTTTTATTTACTTAAAATTATTTTAGTATTTCGATTTTCAATTCGGTTGAATTGGTGAAAAAATCTTATTTTTTTATCATTTTATTTTTAATGGTCATAATAAATTTTTGATCTCTTAGGGCTAGTCAACGAGAACCCTAAAGTCAAAATTTAATTATGTCCATTTAGAATAAAATGATCAGGAAACTAAAATCCTTCCACAGGTTCAAATGGATTCAAATTTGGAACACTTAACTTTTTAACTATATTTTTTAAATATATAAACTGTCTAAAAAGGTTAAAAAAATTAAGTGTTTCAAATTTCAATCCATTTGAACTGGTGGAAAAATTTTAGTTTTTTTATTATTTTATTCTAAATGGTCATAATTAAATTTTGATTCTAAAGCTCTCGTTGATTAGGTCTAAGAAAGTCATAGAATAAAATATCTCTCAGGATTAATCAACGAAAGCCCTAAAGTCAAAATTTAATTATGGTCATTTAGGATAAAATGATTAGGAAACTAAAATCTCTCCACCAGTTCAAACAGATTGAAATTTGGAACACTTAATTTTTTAACTATATTTTTAATATATAAACTGTTTAAAAATGTTAAAAAAATTAAAAGTTCCAAATTTCAATTCGTTTGAACCGGTGGAAAACTTTTGTTTCCTTATCATTTTATCCTAAATAGCAATAATTAAATTTTAAATTTAGGGCTCTCGTTGATTAACCTTAAGAGATATTTGATTCTGCGAGGCCAAAAATTCATTATGACCATTGAAGATAAAATGATAAAAAAAAAGATCTTTCCACCGATTCAACTAGATTGAAAATTGAAACATTTAAATAATTTTAAATAAATAAAAAGAAAAAAATGCAGAGTATAGACATTATTAATTAAATAAAGCAAAAAAAAAATCGGATAATTGGTTCTGCAACTTAAGTTTTAGGTGATTGTTTCAACGTTGCTTGCAGGTGATTGCTTCAAGGTTGCAGGTACTTGGTTCAAAGTTGAACTTGCAACATTGATAGGATTGTTGCATATTGCAACAATTCGACAGAACATTGGCCTATATATTCAGTGCCTATATATTCATTTGTATATGTCTTGATCTATATATTCATACTTACTCTCATTCACCACATCTTCACAATTTTTCTCTATTTTGATTTCATTTTCGTAATTCATAAAAGAACATTATGGATCAGTACAACTTTTCATTTTCGGAAAGTTGGTCGGTTGGGAACGATGTTGCGAATAATGTTCCTTGTGGAGAGAGCAGCTCTTATGTTGGGCGTGATTACATAGCCTAATTTACTACTAATCAGGTTAGTTATTAATGTTGTTATACATATTTGTTACTTATTTTTGTTAATGTTGTATGCATCTCGATAGAAAAATAGCAATCGAAAGCCCACAAGCTAAGTAGCACGCAGACACGACAAGTGGTAAAAACTTTCTTTTTATCATGCTAGTAAAAAAATGTGATGAAAAGTAATTACCAGTTTAAAACCACAGTTCAATCAAAATTGTGATGAAAAATATGGTCGTTTTATCACATGTGAAGGAAGCGTGGTTAAAACAAAAAAAAAGAAGAAGATGTTATCGCATCTTTAACAAAACGTGATTAAAATAAATCATACATTTTATCATGTTTGCAAAAAAAGAGTAATTGAAACAAGTACTTACAATCACAATTCTACCAACACTGTGATAAAAAATATTAATTACTACGGGTTTATTAACAAAGTGAAATTAAAAACTCATTTCATATTTCTTACATATAAGTGAAGGTGTGTGCAAGAAAAAGTATCCGCCACAATGAATTGAAATCTTTAAACCAGCCATATTGTAGTAGTATTGGAATGTTTTTGAAAATGTATCAGAAATGTTGCTGTTCTACACAACACACATCCTCTTTGGAAGTGTGTGTTTTTTTCCCCTGTAAATTAACTTCGATACCAAAACAGTAAAATAGCATATGGACAGGCCCTATGAGCCGAAGAAAATCCCCCAGCCAAATGGAACAATCAATTCTTAATCATGTTTCAAGTATACCAGCTTTCCACTTGCACACACCTTCACTTATATGCCACCTAAAGCTTACATGTAAGAATCCATATTTTTAATGTACGGGATATTACATTGTGCTTATACGTATTAATTTTTTTTGTTATAGATAATTGAAACTAGAGCTGTCGTGGTAGATTGGGTGTGGAGAGTTGGTAAGGAAAATGGTTTTGTGATTGCTATAAGTAAATCTGCTAGTATAAAGGGTAACAAGATACCGAAGTGTATTCTTATTCGTGGAAGGGGAGGATTGTACAGACCGCCACTGGAAGGGCATTCAATGTAAAGGATTACTGGAACTTAGAAATGTGATTGCCCGTTTAAGCTGTGATGAGCACCCAATGTTGTAGTTATTTGGTGCGACTAGTCCCGTAATATGTTGGTTTAACTTGCGTTTATTTAGCTTTTATAGTAATATTGCACGTAAGGTAGGTTTTTGCGTATTTCAGGTAATTCGTATAAATAAGGCGCGTTTGAACGCCAAGGAATGCTCCGGGTGCAACCAAGTACTCAAGGCCATGCGCCACCCCCGTTGCGGTGTCCGAAGAGTCATGAAGAGATGGTTTGGAGCTTGCTCGGGTTGCCCAAGGGTCAAGGGAATTGAAGGAGAAGTGAGGATTTTACCAAAGTTACTTATCTTCCGACTAGCTGAGGGTAGAATTGTCATAACTTTTTATGTACAAACTACTTTTAATCCAAACCACTTGGGTTAGAAAGTAGACTCGACGAGCTTTCCAACGGTCCAAAGAACGCCTAAATCCGAGTTCGGGAGTGTCCGGAGCGAGCCTGCAAAGTTTGCCCAAAAAAAGCTGTAAAGCGGGTACCGGTACTGAAAATTCCCAGTACCGGTACCGGGTGTCCAGAGATCAATTTTCCAGCCCGTTGAAGTGGGTACCGGTACTGGGAATTCCCAGTACCGGTACTGGGTGGGAAAATCTGCAGATTTTTGTTAGTTTTTTCAACTTTCCATTTATGGAAAGTTTCCACTTATGGAGTATTTTTGGGATATTTTGGGGGACTTTTTGGTCCTTTGTAATTTAAATTTAGTTCCTTATAAATAGGCTTGTATGCCTTTCATAGAAAGGATGGCCATTTTTTCTAGTCTTTTTTTAGGCCTAAGTCTTTCTAGGACTCCATTGTTGCTTTCAAGCTTTCTTAGCTAATTTCTTCAAGAACTCATGTAAGTATTTATCTTATGTTAATTTCTCGTTTATTAATGTTGTAGCTACGCTTTGGAGCTTTGCATAAATCAAATTTATTTTCGTTTTCTTCGGTTAAATCTTTCGCTCCATTTTCTTACCATATCTAGTCTTTTAGCTATGTGTGAGTAGTCTTTTGGCTAAGTCTTGGGCTAATCTTTCCCAATGACTTAGGTGGTTATTTGGTTCTCGAACTCTCGGGCTTAAAATCATGGTTTTCGGAATTGGATTAATCTAGCCATTTTGGTCTAAACGAGGGGTGTTAACTCCTTGGTATGTTGTTTAGTCAAGCGGTCTTGGCAAGCGGCATATTGAGGGCTCGTGGCCTCCTACGTGTTAGATACATTAGCAAAAATAGGTTTGTTTAGTTCCGTTTAATCACATCTTTTGATAAACGTAGTCGTTAAAGTTAAATCTTCCGAGCGTGAGCACGCGGTCGTGACTCTCGCTTGAGTTATAATTGAGAACCAGTAACGGCCTTTGTTAAGGGTTAGACGATCCCTAGACTTGCCTCTTTTAGTTTATAAAGTTCATTTCTAGTATTTTCCATTATCATTTCCATTTAAAGCAAAATCAAGTTGGCCGTCTTAAACGCCGCGCTCAACCATTTAAACCTACAATCCAAACTAGCTATATTTCGATTCTCTGTGGGTACGATCCCGGACTTCCGGATATTATGCTATCGACGACCTAGCCCTACGCTTGGGGTTTTCTCAACCTTATTCGAAGGTGAGGTTCGGAGGCTAAGCATTTTTGGCGCCGTTGCCGGGGATTCTTAATATAGCTTATTTGGAGGTTCGACAAACCACTGTAAGTACTCCGTTTATTTTTCATTTGTGTAAATTGAACTCGACTTAGCGGATACCTCTAACTGAGCCACCAATTCGACTTGAGGTTTAACGAAGCTAAATTGAGCATCAATTGCCTTTTTACTTTCTATTTATTATTGCTTATATAGCTGTGGCGGTGACATAACCCCACGGAACTGTTTTGAGAAAAGAGGTGGCGGCATAGCCCCTCTGGCCTGTTTACTTTTTGTCTTATTTGTCTATTAGAATGGCGGCAAATTGGGGAACACCGCACAAGACTTTGGGGGAATACCTTTGTCCCAATCAAATTATAACGCCCCATAAAACTTTGCGGGATTACCTCTGTCCCAATCAAACTTTCACACCCCCTTGCATAGCCACTCATAATGGCTATGCGAGGTGTACCACAACCTCCAAACGGTGTCATGTGGAGTTTGAAGGTTGTTAAAGGTTTTCATAACCATGAACCAACGGAAAGTTTTGAGGGATATGAGTACCCATCAAGGTTGACCCCAATCCAGCAGCAATTAGTTCGTGCTATGTCTAGCAGCACCGCGCCTCGAGAAATTCTTAATTTCCTGAGACAACAAGACTCGTCAATTTGTAAAGGAATTAGGAGTATTTACAATATGAAGGCACTGTATAAGAAAGAGCAACTGGGGGGTCTATCTCCTATTGGGTACATCTTGAATGAATTAAACGAGAAAAGATACATTTACGACTATCTTACAAATGAACACACCAAAAAAATTACAGATATTCTTTGGGTTCATCCTAGAAGTCTAGAGCTATCTATCAATTTCTGTCCGTGTTGATTATTGATGCGACGTACAAGAGTAATGAGTATCAGATTCCACTCTAGGAAGTTGTGGGTATCACATCCACAATGAAAACTTACTCTCTTATGTTTGCATATTTGAATAAAGAGACGAAAGAGCGACTGATATGGGCATTGGATACTTTAAAGAGATGGATGGTTGAAAAAAGGACAGCGTTGCCATCGATGATTGTTTCAGATAGGGATCTGGCACTTCTTGGTGCCATTGGAATATGTTTCCCCTTCGCACAACACATTCTTTGTATTTGGCAAATAAACCAATTTGTAATGAAGAAGTGCAGCTCTATGCTTAATACGAGGTGGGACGAGTTTTCCGAAGCATGACAGTTGCTTATTCATTCATCGACACCGATGTCTTTGCAACAAAGGTGGAATGTCATGTGCGAAGAGTTTGAGCAATACTCTGATGCCATACAATACCTTTGGGATACATGGTTAGGTCCTTACAAAGAGCGATTTGTTGCAGCATATATAAAACTAGTTTATGAACGTCGGGAGCAATTCAAGCCAAAGATAACTTTCCTATAGTCATTGTATATTTACTATCCTGCACGAAAGAATACTTTATGTAACTTTTCTATTTAACACAGTGTATTATTAAATTGCAAGGTGGAATCTGCACATGCGAGGTTCAAACGATACTTGGGAGATACCATGTCATCGCTTCAAACATCTTTTTAGAAAATAGAAAAGATGTTGACCAATCAGTTCGGGAATATTCAGGGGTCATTCCAGAAATCTCTCAACATTCCACGACACATACATCTACATGAAGGCATTTATAGTGAAATCAGATGTCGCATTTCATTACAGGCAATGAACTTGATCCGTAAGCAGGCACAACGCACTAATAATGAAGCCGACCTGCTTTTGTAAGATCAAAAGGACACAAGGATTGCCATGCTTTCACGATATTGCACTTTACTGTTCTGTGGATAGACCAATTCCGCTAAGCTCTATCCACCCTCACTGGAGTACGTTGTTCATGCACGCTCAAACGCATACTGACGAGGGAGCATGATCCGACAGGACAGTTCAGCTTATTGAAAGATTAAATGAAATGGATTCCAACAGTCGAGAGTCTATGATGGACAGGTTTCTTGATATGGCGGATCCATCTCGTTGCACAGTTCGACCCCCAGCATATAACACAGTTCGACCTACAAGCAGAGATGAGCAGAATAGAGGTTACATACCTTCCTTCACATATCCACTTCAAAATCTCGGGCCTCACGTATTCCAACATCGCGAAGGAGCAATGGGAAGGATCACCTCATTGAGAAATTTCCTCAGCAGTATTAGCGTTATATTTTCCATTGTGTTGACGTTCGACCCGACGGTCATTGTGGCTTCAGGGCATTAGCTGCACAACTCTATGGTTCTGAAGAACAATTGGCTCAAGTACAACATGACCTTATCCAAGAGATTGAACAAAATCGGGTCCTGTAAGATCAATTTTATCCAGAACGTAATTATGTATCCCATGTGGTACAAAGACTTCGTTGCTTCCAGCCATCGGCATCAGAGGATCATTGGATGGATTCTATATCATTGGTACTTGTCATCGCATCAACATACAACATTGTATTGCATACATTCGATATGATTACTTCGAGTTGTTTCACCCACTTGCCGTTGAGCTCCCATCCAGTTCCATTCGCAACGCGCACACATATAGCTATTGGTCGTGTTAATGACAATCACGTCGTGCAAGTTTTCCTATACCGTCATTACCATGTACCACCCATCATCATATGGTGGAGGCCAAATGCATCAAATGAAGCACACGGATGGGCTCATCCTTATGAAGCACGCCTCCAATTGTGGTATGAAGTAATGCAGATAGATCCGTCGGGACGACGACCACAATTTGGTGGAAATATTAACTAAATTTGTGTATTTATTTATGTTCATGTACTGGTTCTATATACTCAATTGTAATTAAATGAAGTTTAATTGCAGTTTACATTATTGACTGTTCAGAGAAATATAAAGTAAATTTAAGTTGATTCAATATACATAATTTAGTTCAACATATACATTGGGACCACAAAATAAAAAATAAAAAACAATTTAGGATAGGCTGCTTTAACCATTGTCCTCAAAGACAAATCATCGTGGTTTGGCTGCTGCTTTTGTTCCTGCTTCAAAGACAAATCATCATTTAATTTAAACACATTATTTTATATTCAATATTAAACTTGTTTGATAGGTTTCGTTGAGTAGAATCAAATATATCTTAGGGCTACTCAACGAGAGCCTTAGAGTTATAATTTAGGCAATTTGGGATAAAATGATCAGAAAACTAAAATCTTTCCACCGGTTCAAACGGATTGAAATTTAGAACACCTAATTTTTCAACATTTTTAGACAGTTTAAATTACCACAGAAATATAGTTTTTCCGTTTTACATTATTTCACAATTAATATTAGGCTCGTTTGATAGGTTTCTTTGAGTACATTTCAAAAATATAAAATTTATTTTAAAAAATTACGTGAAACAAAAGTTATTAGTATTTAAAAATTTATAACAAAAAAAGAAGAAGAGAGAGACTGAGGTGTGAGAGAGAGAAAATGCGGAGGTGGAGGTGGGGGTAAAATCTAAAATTGATTGGGCCCGTGTCAAACCCCCCCGGGAGTGGGGGGAGGGATTAACACCTCTCATGTTCACTCTCTTTTAAGAAGGATGAACAAACTCAACTCCAGACAGTCTTTGAATATACTAAAATCCTTTACGTAATAGTGCGTTAGAGCATCTCCGATAGACTTAGCAACCCTCCCAAATCATCAAACCCATGAGCGAAACCCATGAAATTGCTTGCCCAGTAGCCTCGCCCTGCCCCACCACTCGTCTCTCACCCATTTGCTACAGTACCTCGTCACCATCAGCGAGGTAATATAGCACTCGCACTCGCGCCCCCCTCTCTCTCGACATCGAGTGTCAGGGTTTGTCTGGGGTGTTGAAATTCTGACGACAGTCTCTGAAACCGTGGGTTTCCGGTGAGTTTTGTGTGTGGATTTGCGGTTTGAAACACAAATTGGTTTGTGGATTGCACGGATTGTTGCTTTGTGAATTTGATTGGTTGTTAAATTTCTTGGAAGGTTCCAACCTAAAATTAATTGGTCATAGGTGGAGTAGCCTATAGATTTTATTAACCAAGCTTGGATGGCTTAGATGAGCGATGTGAGACAAGTTTAACATGTGAAGAAAAGCGGAATGATCTATTATTGATTGTATTATCAAACATAACCTTAGCATGCCTTTATATAGGCTATATTGTTCTTAGTCACTAAGAAATCTAAACCAAATAAAAAACATGAATTATAAAGAAATTAGTCCAATTAGGAAAGATGAATAATAGAACCTACAAAACATGGTAACATAATATTCAACAGGTGGGCTGGTGGTTCGATTTGTAGGGTTTCAAGTGAGGCTTTATGGGTTCAGTTTTAGAGAGACTGAGAGAGGGGTTTCCGAACCAATTTTAGTTTTATTGTGAAAATGGGTTCTGAATAGCACAATCTCTGGGTTTTGAGAGAGAGAGAGAGAGAGAGAGAGAGACGTGACTGCCGCAGAAGGGGAAAGAAAGAGTGAAAATGGGTTTTTTTTTTGGGAACAGAAGTGAAATTAGGTTTTGAATAGCCCAATTGGTTAGGTAGTTGGGTTCTGAGTTCTGTTAAAGGGCATTAAACACTATTTGGGCCTTTTGGGTAGTCATTTTCATTAGAACTGGATTGAGCCTATTGGAGAGGCGGGAACCGAAATCCCCGCTCCCCTTCAAATCCACCCAAAAAAAAGTCATCAAACGGTTTGGAAAAAAATCCATTCCCACCAAAACACAAAAATTGCCATTTCGATTTGATTCAAACCACCAAAACCCAAAATCTCTACTCTTTTTCCCTCTCCCATTCCCAATCCTTTTCGGGAATAAAACTCCCCCCCCCCCCCCCCCCCCCCCCCCCAACTCACTTTCGAAACCCTAAAAAACCACACCTTTCCAGTCTCCCTCTCCCTCCGCAATTCTCCCTCACTCACTCTCCCTCTCCCTCCGCAATTCTCCCTCTCTCTCTCTCTCTCTCTCTCCAAAAAAAAAAAAAAAACCAGACAATCTCCTTAATTTATCGAAATGAATGCGTATGAATCGTACAGTTGCGACCACTTGCCTGGTTTCTTGGACGAATTCCTAGATGACGAGTCTGTTTCGGCATCGGTTCATGGTTTTGAGCCCCAAGAAGATGTTGATTCTTCACTGTCGAATACTGTTTCAGCCTTCTCACCTCTTCATTGGCCTTCAGTGGGAGATGGTGAATACAAGCCATTGATTTCAGTTTCTCCAGGTTTCTCCACTGAAATTATGCCGGCTATGGTGGTAAGTTGTTGTACTCATTCCCCCCTTTTTGGGTAATTTAGCCGAAGAAATTTGAGAGCAATGTTAGAAACACAACTCCGTACACAATCGTGTCAAGAACCATTCAAGATCACAATACATCAAACGGCTTTTTAACGCATTTGTGTTTGGAATTGTGTTCCTATCCCATTGGGAAAATGAAAAGATGGCTGTCTCATACAAGAAATACATAAGACTATGTCCAGCCCTTACTCATACCATAGACGAATTCAAATCTGAGCATAAATTTTTAGTAAGAATTTCATTAACGACACAGTTGTAAATTTGAGAGTGCCAGAATAGCCTTCTAAACTTGGAGTAAAGGTTTAAGGCTTCCTTGATTTACGTAGTTGCAAATTTAAGAGCGACTAAGATAACCTTTTAAAATTTGAGTAATGACTTCAGTAACTTCAGTAACCCGTGGATAATAATAATAATAAAAAAAGACTTCAGTAACCCTTGATTTGAGTAAAAAATTGCGTAGTCAATTCGGCATGAAGATGCTCTAAGCCTTTTAAAATCCTCTCGCAACCGGAGATGCTGTAGGCCATTAAACATTTTCTTTTCTCGGCGGCCACCAAACAAATCAGTACCAAACCCTGTGTAGAAATCAATTTGTGTTTATCTTGCTTGGTTGTATTCTAAATTTCTTCATATTGCAAATTTGTAGGGTGCAGGGCTTGCAAATCTGGGCAACACTTGCTTTCTTAATGCAGTCTTACAATGTTTCACACATACAGTTCCACTTATTCAGGGTCTTTGGTCATCTAATCACGCAAGGCCGTGCAATCGTAAGATTCTTTTTTTTATTATTAATTTTTTGGACTCTGTACCTCAATAGGTGCGTATATTTGTTCCATTCTGACTTTAGGGAGATTCTTTTGTTTTTGATTTATTCATGTGGTTCGTAAATGGGAACAATAAATCATTGCATTTTCATTGTTGACATTTTGAATTTGGTTTCTAATTTTGCAGGTGATAGTGTAGGCTTTTGTGTACTTTGTGCTCTTCGCGACCACGTTGGACTCTCACTAGCTTCTATGGGCACAGTTGTCTCCCCAAGGAACCTTGTCGACAATTTGAGTTGTATCCTTTTCTAGATCGAAATGTTGCTTAAATTTGTGCTGCAGTGGGTTTCGGTGAATTGATGTTTGAGTTTTGCTATTGTTATTGTTATTGTGATAATACTTCACAATTTTAGTCACGTGGATCAAAGCAAATTTAGCCAGTCAATCAGCAGTTGTGCTTTAATCTTTTCCTATGCATTTTTGGCCTTTCATTACCCTGTTTGCCTAGTTGTATAGATACTTCACTTTTTAGCCTGGAATGTTATTTGACATTGTAGATCCTTGACCGTTACTCACCAGATATTTCATCTACTTTCCGGAGATTCCAGCAGGAAGATGCTCACGAGTTCTTGCAATGCTTACTGGATAGACTTGACAGCTGTTGTACTTATTCAGAGAGTAAGGATACGGCTATGACTTCAGAGGATGAGAACTTGGTTAAGCAGGTTTTTGGAGGTCGTCTTATTAGCAATGTAAGAATTTGCAACCAATGAGATATCTGTTTTCCATTATTATTAATGATAATAAACATGGTACACCCACTCATTTGGTAGGGTTTGGCTTGGATTTTTGTTTTTAATTCAATAATGAATTGCTTTTGTGTTCGAATACCAGCTTCGCTGTTGCAAGTGTGGTCACTGTTCTGACACTTATGAGCCCCTGATTGACTTGAGTTTAGAGATTGAGAATGTGGGTACACTTCCTAGTGCTCTGGAATCTTTCACCAAGATGGAGAAGATTGAAGATCCAGATATGCAGTTTACTTGTGATGAATGCAAGGAAAAAGTGTCAATAGAGAAGCAGCTTATATTGGACCAGGCCCCATCGGTTGCTACATTCCATTTGAAGAGATTCAAGAATGATGGTGTCTTCGTTGAGAAGATTGACAAGTATGTGGAATTCCCGCTGGAGCTAGACTTGCTGCCGTACACTAGTGGGAGTCAGAACACTACTGTGAGTTTAACTGTGAATTTCTTTAAATAGAGAATCTTTTTTTCACTGATGTCAACATAAATCCTGAAAGACCTGTTAGGAAAATAAATGCATGAATAGAAGGCCTGATGCAATTGTCTGATGCTCCTATTTGAAGATAATGTCTGAATTGCACTTCTGTTATGGGTGAGTAACTTTGGAAAGCTTTTTAACTGGGAATATCAGCTTCAAATATTATCGGTTCTTCTGATCTTATGTTTGTGAATTACTAGTATTATGTGGGTGTTTACTATGCTGTCTTCGTCTAGTTGTAAAACTTTTGCTATGGTGAATAAGTTCAGTCAGAGAATACTTGGTGGGGTTGGGAGTTGGGACGGGAAGTCGGGAGGGATTCAAATATTGGTTTTTTACTGCAAATGAAATGCACATGATCCAACTCGTCTCTATTTTGCTTTGTTACATGAACATGGACTGAACTCCTCTCTTTCTCTGTACCCTACAGGGGGAGTTGAAATATGATCTTTATGCAGTCGTGGTGCATACTGAACTCTCATCCACTTGCGGGCACTACTATTGCTTTGTTCGTTGCGCTCAAGAAGTATGGTACAAGTTTGATGACTCAAAGGTAATAATGCTTGCGTTTTCAATTGAGTTTCACACTGCATCTGAGATTGCAATATATTAGGTGGATACTTGAAATGAATAAGTTCTGGACTTCGTTAAGAAATGTTACGGATTTTAGAGTTGAAATTAATGTTTGAGTGGTGTTTTCCTTAGGTTGCTAGGGTTGGAGAAGATTTTGTGCTTTCTCAGGAAGCCTACATTCTATTCTACGCGAAGCAGGGCACACCCTGGTTTTCAAGTTTTTTGGAAACAGAAAAGTCCTACTTAGACCAATATAAATCCATCCATCCACCCAAGTCAGTTTTGGAAAACACGGATCGCATCTGTACATCATCCCCCAATGTGACAAGCAATTGTTGCTCTGAATTCAAGAAAGCAAGAGAGGAAGTGGTTGGCGTTTCTGTGGAGTCTTTTAACGGGTACAGAAATGGTGTTGAAGGCAATGAGGCTAAAGCCAATCCCCCCAGTTTATTTACTCCAGCGCCTCCGGTAATGAGTAGTTCTCCCAATGGAACATCTGATACGGTTGAGAAAAAGTTCTCTCCATCAGTGCTCAAAGAAAATAAGTGCAATCAGGAGTTCAATGAAATTAAAAACAGTGCCAATATTACTCTATCAATGCCCCTCAGATCCCCTAGCCCGGATATATACGCAGAAGAGGCTCCAGGTAAATTACTTTGGCTAGTTTCAGGTCAATGTTATTGTTAGTACATATACATCTCTTATTAGTTATTGGATATTTTTGAGATAGGAGTGACTCATTAACTCCATGAATTGGGTGGGAATTTGCAGTCTCGAGTTATTCTATCCCGCGTGATCATCTGATACCAGAGAAACAAGTTCCATGTAAAAGAAAACTGGACGAGGATCTGGAGGATTCACGGAAAAAGCAGGCAGCTTTTAAGCTGTTGAAAAACATGCCCAATGACAGGAGCTCAAAATTACTGGCTGCCATGAATGGGTCCCATGACCTGATTGGTAAGAAAATCAGGACAAAAGAATTGCCTTCAAATAGAAACAACAGGGCTTCGAGTACTAGCCACAAGCCCAATCTTGACTTGTTCTTGCGTCCAGTGGCTGCTGGAAGTTTACGCTGAACAGACGCAAAGTTTTTGGTGAATCTAATGTTGTTTCCTAGATGTTTATATTTAAACTTCTCTTGTTCTTGCGAAAATGGGGAAAATTCAAGCTGCATAGCATTTTTTCAGTTCACTCCTTGTGGGTAATTAAGAGGAGGTAGTTTTGGCATGGGGGTTTGTTTTCTTGTGAAGTCCAGTTGAGGTTTCATTCCCTCTGAAGAACTCATGCCTTTGAATGTAACATAAATGAGAAACAACTTTATTTATTTATTGTTGAGCCTATGGTTGTGAGAATTCAGCTTTACTTTTTCATTCATCACAAAATAAAAAAATAAAATTAGTACAAAATAAAAGCATTGAGAGAGCCTCGTATAATTCAGCTTTGCTTTTACAGTGATTTGGGTGAGCATCTCCAGCACTTAGACTTCAAATTAGAGACCCCAAATTTTTTTTACAGGTTTATGTGGCATGTTGGCATCTCTAATTTGACATGTAATCCTCCTCTCTAGTCCTTACGCCAAAATAGAGCTCAAAAACTCAAACGTGCATAATGTTTGAGCTAATTTTTTAGAAGATTCATAAATACTATAAATATTTTGAAAAAAATTAACGACTCGGATCTTTTAAGTGGGACCCCGGGGTCCCACCCAACCTCCAAAATTTCCAAAAAAAAAAACAAATAGTTATTTTATTTAAAATTAGTAGAAAATAGTGGAGAATCGAGTTTTGCCAAAGATGAAAAACATGGGAGCAACACCTTGACCATTTTTTTTTGGGGAATATGACACTGTTTATTGCAAAAAAAAAAGAAGACGACAATGGCAATGACAAAAATGACACTGATGGGTGTGGATGCTCTAATAGAGTAATTTTCTCATATGGATATCTTTTCACGATAACATCTGCAAAACAATCTTAATCAAGCAGGGGCGAACAGACATTAAATGAAGGGAGAATTTTTCATAAGTCCACTGTAGCACTTTTCAAACCCATCTAGTCCACTAATAATTTTAATAACAAAAATACCCCACCTAAGAAACAAGGGCCTTGTTTGGCTAACACGAAAATATATTTTTTCTATTTTTTTTTTGTTTTTGTTGCAATCAAGCCGCCACCGCCACCATCATTGTCGCCGCTACCACCGCCGCCGCCGCCGCCGCTGCCGCTGCCATCACGCCATATATAACGTTATATGTGTAACAAAAAACGTATTTTTTCATTTTTCTCAATTTTTTTTATTGAACCCGCTACACTTAACATTTAACGTTGTATATGTGACAAATTTCTCTTTTTATTTTTTTCTATTTTTCTTGTATTGATTTTTTAACGTTATATGAGTGATAAAAATTTCCCAACATACAACATTATATGGCAAAAATTTTCTAACATGCAACATTTCTTTTTGGTTTTTCTTGTTTTTAGTTTTTAACGTTATATGCTGGTCCATACAAAACATATAACATTATATGTGAGTTTTTGAATATCTAAATATCGCACAAAAAAAAAGAACATATAACATTATATTTGAGCTTCTGCAACTCTGAATCTCACAAAAAAATAGAACAGAACTTATAACATTATATGTGAGTTTTTGTAGTTCTAAATCTCACAAAAAAATATAATATATAACATTATATCTGAGTTTCTGTAACTCTAAGTCTCACAAAACATAGACATATAAAATTATATGTTCTTAAAACAGTATCATATCTTTCCAACAATATTATATATCTCAAAAAATAACATTATATGTTTACATATCATGCCACCATTATCCTTGTTTTCGGTCGCGCCTTGAATCCCAAGTTGAATGTTGATGAGGCCACAGGGGGTCGAGTTTTATTTTTTTACCGTTTCTTCATCAAAACCCTCATCGAATCCTTCAAATTTTGTGATTTTCTGCCTCCGAATAGCATTCCCATAACCTCTATATCGACATATATACATATTCAAAACAACATAAGCAACATTAATATACCTAAAAAATGAGATATAATATTATATGTCTAACCCTTGGAAAAATACATATTACACATGACAGAAATTCACATGTAACGTTATATACTCCGTTGTCCATCACTTATTGATTTGGTCCGCACAGCGGCCTCTTCGACTTGCTTTTGATAATGTATGGATATATCCATATGTGCTGTTGATAGGCCGTTGCGCGGACCTATTCAATAAGAGAACATATAACGTTATTAGTTCCTCTTATTTTTTAGTTTTACAAGACAAAATCTCATATACAACATTATATGTTCTCTATGCAAATTGAAATATTTTTTTTTATGTTAATACAAACTTATATATATATATATATATATGTATGTATATATGGTCACAAATATTCTCATATAACTATATATAATCATATATGTATATATCTATATGTGTTTTTGAGAAGCCGCTGCACGGACCAATTCAATAAGATAATATATAACATTATTAGTTCCTTTGTTTTGGAGTTTTACATGACACAATTACGTACCAAGGGCAAATTGTCACATATAACATATATGTCTCAGTAGAAAGATCATTTATAACCAAATCACATCGCTAACCGAGCTTCAAATCACATATTTTCACGTATAAGTCGGAGAGGCCGCTATGTGGACCAATTCAATAAGTGATCGATAATGGAGTATATACCATTATACATGATAAAAGCTCATATATAACGTTACACGGTACAAAAGATCATATATAACATTATATGTTTTCTTTATTAAAAAACATAGAATATTTATAATCTAAAATCTAAAATGTTATATATAACAATATAACATTATATATTATATCTCTCTCTAATTAAGAATGTTTTTAAAAAAATGACATTAAATAACAAAAACACACAAAAATATATGTGACACGAAAAACACACATATAACCTTATATGTCTAACCCTAGAAAAAACACACACATAACTTTATATATTTATTAAAAAAACTCCAAATATATCAGAAGCAAGTCGGAGAGGCCGCTGCGCGGACCAAATTAATAAGTGATTGATAAAAAACACAAATATAACCTTATATATTTATTCTTCGATGCCTGGAATGTATATAAGGTTATTTATTGATATCTGGAATGTATATTTTGCCAACACAAGCACATAAGGCAAAGGATAGATGATCTCAGCGACAACAAGCCATTGGACGCCGTAACCGATGAATCCTTCGATGCCTCCGATGAGGAGGAGGAGAGAATGGGAGATGTGGTTGGAGGGAAGGCCAGGGAGGAGGCCGAAGGCTTTCCCGACGTCTTTTGGCGACGGAGAGGTCGTTGAGTTCAACTTGAGTGAGATTGATGAGGGTCTTGAGGTGGGGGGAGAAAATAAAGTACTAGTAGCCAACCTATAAAATAAGGAATGAAAGTCAGAAAATAAAAGAAAAACAAAGAAGAGGAGAAAAATTACAGCACGAATTACGAGGTCAAATTAATTAATTAAAGCAGGTGAATCAGGCTGTAAAACTGCAGATGAATCGGCCTCCCACTTCACATTCAGATCGTGCTTCGGAGAGATTTCAACTTGAGTGAGATTCACGAGGGTCTTGAGGGCGTCGGAGTAATAAGGTGGAGTTGTTGCCGGATATGGCTTGAACCCACACGGCGGTGAAAAATCCCAGCCAATTTGTGGCTGCAGTCGGCGGCTGAGAGAGAGGACAGGTTAGGTTGTGCTCCAGATTTAATTTTGGTCTAGGGTTTCTCTTTATATGACAGCTTATATAGGAGGGTATTTTTGTATTAGTTTAATTTTTTTTTTAAAGAAATGGACTTAAGACTTTACTAAACTATATTAGTGGACTAGAGGAGTTACAAACATTAGAAGTGGACTAACTAGGTTTCAAGTTCTCTATAGTGGACTCTAGACCAATTTTTTATTAAATGAATTGAGCTGTTTGTGAATTATTTAAGACTTGACTTGGTAAAGCCTCGTTCGAGTTTGATTCATCTACTAAATAAATCAAACCTGAGCCTCAATTTTAGGCTTGATTCATAAATGAGCTGAACATGAATGTAGCAGCATTTATCTCGATTAGGCTCATGAACTTGCAGTATATGTATATTATGGGGATTTTATTTACGTACATAGTGAAAATTTTAGAATTCGTACAAGTCTAAACGTTTACAATTACTAAAAACTTCCTTATAGAACTATATGTTTTTATCATTTTATATATATGTGAACATATTTATGTACATACTAAAATTTTTATTTGCAATTAAATTTAGACTTGTATAAGAGCATAAATATATGATATTATTGGGTCGTTAAGGCTCGTGAACAAGTTCGAGTTCGATTCAAACCTAGGCAAGCTTGGTTCGAGCTTAGCTTGTCAAAATTTTCATTGAGTTAGGCTCGAGCTCGAGTTCGCTAAAAAAATTAACAAACGAATCTGAACATTCTAATTAATATTCGACTCGATTCGGCTCGTTTACAACCCTAGCCTTAGGCAAAATGTTAATATGGGGCCTTTTTGGAATGAAAATTTACTTTATGTTTAAGGAAAATAATTTTCACATTCCCCTTTTTATATATGCACTCATTTTTTTTGTTTTTTATTGAAAAAATTACATATAAAAGTTACACTTAAAGACTAGAAATGGAGTACATATATCAAAATGAGGAGTGTGAAAATCATTTCTCTTTGTTTAATTTTTGAAAATGTATTTTGGTTACCTTTTTGATGCAAAATTGCTTGTCAAGGTTTTAAAATGATGTTGTTTTAGTATTTTATTTTCAATTGAGGATGTGGCTAATCCACTTGAATCCCTGAATAAAAATGTAGTCAGTATTCGATGCCATCTAATGGACTTATTGAAATAATTTTTTGTGCAATATGGATTTTGTTTAATAGATCTCTATGAAAAATCTTTTGAATGGTGCAAAAAATCAAAAAAATAGTTTGGTAAATACATTATTTATAAGTTTAAAATTACTAATAAGTACTTATTTTTTAAAAACCGTTAAGATTTTTGTGTTTAATTACCTATTAAGAATTTTACTTTGAATGCTCTTCTAAGCAAACCATGTTATATGAGCGGTTTAGATCATCCTATTATTTTTTTGATATTTGATTTTTTATCTATTGATGCCCGATTTTTAGTATACCAATCGATATCCGCAATTCCAAAGTGATACGTGACGCATGATTTGATAATCCGAACTGCTCATATTGGAGAGCATGTTTAGAAGAGCATTAGTTAAAAAAATATAGTAATTGAACACCAATAGGCATCTAGACATAAAAAAAATACTTTTAATAATATGACTTGCTTTGATACTTTAACCAGTGATGCCAACAAATAAGCGGTTTGGATCATCTTATTGTACTTTCGATATGCATCTTAAAAATAAAAAATGTATTGTGGTTTGAGTAAGTGAGGCCAAAACGACGTTAGTTTGGCCGCTCTACACCGTTTGTGCGGAGTTGTACCACAGCCTCCTCGAATCCGAGATTCCTCTTCTATACATGAACCTCGAATTCATCTTCTATACCGGAATGATTGCTTTTAAATTGGGAGATCAGTAACCATTTTTCTATTCCATTTCTACCCCAAACATAGAAATCTTAAGAATTCATGAATCACATTTTTGTTCTCCCTAAGATGTCTGTCTACCTTCTAAACACAGCTTCACAATCACTCCTGTGAAGCCCCCAACTGATGGAAACCCATGAAACTGATTAAAGCGTTAAAGTATAGGGGTTTGACTGTTTTATATTATGTGGTTACTTTCCAATGACCGAAATTTGTAATATATTCTCAAAATTTTATAAGATTTTTTTTTTTTTTTTGGTCTTAATAAGCAAACTCAAGAAGTTAAAATCATGATTTTTAAATTTACTGAATGCGTCAAGTACGTATTTTTTTAAAAATAAATCTTGTTTTTCTTAACCCTTCCCATGTTTTGGTCCATAATTTTTCTTGTAATCCTATAATCAAAATTCAAAGTAATCAAATATATTGAAAAATTCACTTACTCCAAAAACAATTCATTATTAGACAAATCAACTACTAGTTTTTTTGACCACCAAAACAACTACTAGTAATTTAGTTAAAGTTGCACCAAAACCCTCTTTTTTTATCAAAAAGAAAAGAAGAAAAGATTTATGCAGAGCTCTAATTAAATCTACTCAATACAACTAAGAAGAGTGGCTCCATACACAGTTGGCAGCAAAACACGACTCACAATTTCATACACAGTGGTAATTTATCTGGACAGCTCAACACACTTTAAGTTGTGGTGATTTGACACACAGCTCAACAGACTTGAATTTGAAATTCAGCTGGTGATTTGTTTGTTCGGGGGATCCATCCATTTAAAATAGGTTTCCTTTTTTATTAAAAAAAAACAATTTAATGGTGAGGCATCCATTCATGTAAAATAGGTTTCCTTTCTTATTAAGATAAGAAAACAAATGAAAAAAAGAAAGAAAACAGCGCTCAGCTTTTAAAATCCGAACGGCAACTTTCCCCTCCTCTCACAGCCGAAAAAAGAAACGAGGTCCTCTCTCTCTCTCTCAATGGCGACGACGCGAAGGGTTCCCGGGGGTTCCTACATGGAGGTCGTTCAACAACCGTTCTCCAACCCTAGCCCGACACCATTGTTCATTCATTCTACCATCGGCGTGCCGTTGCGACCAAACGGCGTCCCGTGCAAAACCGGATTCGTGATCCTCGTGGCGAGTGCTTCAATTCCCTAGTAGCAAGATCAAGATTGGAGAAAGTTGAATTCCGGGCAACTTTGGGGGTTTTCTCCTTTGAGGTAGAAATTCTTGCTAAATGTGTGGATATGGGTCGGTAAAGTAATGATATACTCATATCTTATGTTTTCTCCGACATTGGTGTATATCTATTATGCCTTAAGTGTTAATTGTAAAATAAGGGTATATGTGTGTACACAGGTGTCTGCATATATGTATAAGTGGGTTGGGAAAATGCTTGATTGTATTATGGTTGATGTGTTTGGTGAACTATTATAATCTTTCTCTTAACTTGTATACAGTTTGTGTTGATTAGAGGAGGTTATAATGCAGCAATAAATAAGCCAAGAAGTTGTTTGGATATATTTATGCCCATCATGTGTTTGAGGAAATGCTGGTTAATAGAATAGTATTTGATGAGGATAACCTGGCTTCATTATGTGATATTTTACCTAGATAATGAACTTTAGGGCATGTAGAGCAATGTAAGAGAGATGTGAATTTTTAGTTATGCGGCTTATGCCACCGTGTGTTGATAGATGTTGTTATCATAATCGGGCATTTTTAGGAAATATGTATCTTTCAAATAGATCAAGTAGATATGAATGTGTTCTATTGAATATTGAGTTGGGAGGTCTTTGATTATTATTAAAATGTTAGTTTTGTTGTGAATGGTGTTTTGGTAGTGAAAGTTAATTGTTGATAGAAACAACGAATGAAAAGTGATAATGGGAATGATCGAAATGGTACCCGATCTGAAAATGAATATTAACATGGATTTGCGTTTTAGCAAAATGTCGGAATGAGTTTTTTTTTTTTTTATATCGAGAAGGGTATATAACTAGTAAAATGCGTAAGGTTTACATGTGGAAACTGTGATGTGTTAATAGGTGTATAATAATATATTTGCGCACTGGAGCTAATTCAAAATTCCTTAGCCCTTATGAGTGAGTTCTTCTTTGGCGCTTTGATTTAGAATAGAATGGCTACAGTAAGACACTTTATTTTTCTTGAATAAAGTTGAAAAATCTGTCTTTTGGATATGATAGCTCTGTAAATGGGGACCTACATTGTTTTTCGAGTATCATGCTTACTTAATCTTATCCATATATTTAGCTTGCATTCCTACGGGCTTTGGCTCATGTGTTGTAACCATCTCAGGACCAAAAGAGGATTCAAGGACTTTAGAGGAAGGATTTATGGTTGATGACTCCTTTTTGTATTATTTTGATGTAAACATTCAGCCTATATTCTTTTGTAAGGTGATAAGGTCAAACTTAGCACTTTACCTATGAAATTTGTAATCTTGAACTTGGGACTCACGGTATTTAGATGTTATGATCGAGCCATGTGTATTTGAACTTTTTTAATTTTTTTGAAAGGAACATGCATTGATTATGTAATCTAAATATGAAGCTTGGTGTATATGTTGAAACTCTGTAGACATGCTAGTGTATGTTCAAATGTTTGAGATAAAGTTACATGGTTCATATATCATTTTTTTCCCTTGAAGAACAGGCAATTCCAAATGATCGCAAGCTCTTGAAGACTTGTCCGCTTACCGCAAGCTCTTGAAGTGCTTCGTTGTTATCTCCGACAATGCCCCTCTTCTCTCTTTGTTTTATCCCGACCATTTTTCGTCCCAACACGAGGTCTCTCTTAATCCTCTCTATTTTTGGTTGTACACAATATGGCATGTTTGGTTACGGGATAATTGTTGCGGCGTTTAATTTTATTTTTTTAGATACTTTATTCCACTATTGCATGCACGATTTGAATAGGAGATAGCGGGGTTGTATAGATCTCAAAAATTACATATGGACAAGACGAAAACATATGGAAAACACGGTATATCCCTGTGCATTGGCCTATGTGTTTCAAATGAAAGAGATGATCTTTGGCCCCTTTACTTTCTGCACATGTTTCATGTTAAGCATCTAGAGAAAATATGAAAATATTGAGGGTATCATAGGGGAAAGGCAGATGTTGGTATAGCATGTTTAGGGTTTGATGTGAATAACATTTGTTGTCCAGTTCACAGGTTCATACAACTGGCTAGGTAGTGCTGTATTTATTTATTCTCTCCAAGTTGGTTGACTCATGATTTATCGTTTTCTTTTTTTCTTTGTGTTTGCTTGAGCAATGGTATGTTAAGAATCATATATACTACCAAATCGTATTGTAGCAGCGGCCCTCATTGAGTATGAGATAGGTATCTGTTTGACCTTGCATTTACCTATAACCAAAGATGGGTCTACATTTGGTTTAAGAGTGAAGGTGCTTATAATTCTTTATCTGGATTTTGTCCTTGTGGGAGGTGTCTAATTATCAAGAAACTAGTCATAGATACAGTTATGCACCTGGATATGAAGTTCTGCTAGTTTTGATGCATTCATTATCCCTAGGTGACCAAGAGACTTGAGGAAATATACACACAAACAAAAGTAATGCCCCTTCTTCCTAAACTCTGCTTGATGACGCAATCTATGACAAGGGAATAAATCACTCTACTGAAACTTTGCCCTCCATGTACTTTACTTGAAGTGGGCAAGGTCAGAATATTTCATCTAAGTCTTTTATATCCATAATCAAACAATATAGTTGATCCTAGACCACCATACCTATCATGTATAGAATGCTTAGTCGGTATGCTACAGTATTATGTGCATGAGATACACCAACTACTTCATATTGTTTGGATTTGTTCCTTGTGTAAATGATTCACATTGAGTTACCCCTTCTTCGTAAACTCTGCTTGATGACACAATCTATGACAAGGGAAGGAATCACTTTACGGAAACTTTGCCCTCCATGTACTGTACTTGAAGTGGGCAAGGTCAGAACATTTCATCTAAGTCTTTTTTATCTATATAATCAAACAAGATAATTGATCCTGGCCCACCATACCTATCATGTATAGAATGCTTAGTCGGTATGCTGCAGTATTATGTGCATGAGATACACCAACTACTTCATATTGTTTGGGTCTGTTCCTTGTGTATATGATTCACATTGACTTACTGATCTGACTTCTTGGGTACTGTATTCGTCTTGTGTTGGAATTGATGTAGAATTTTTGATTCTATTTGAAAGTATTTGTGATTTAATGTGGCAGGCATTGGAAGCGACAAAGCTGGTGTTAGATATAATTAGCAATAAAATAATTGATGCACAGTTCTTAGAGAGGATGATGCTAGAGATTGAAGGGCGGGCCTTAACTAGCCATTCTCAATTGCATGTTAGCGCAGACGACAATAAGGATACCAGCCAAACTCTTTCTGTTAATTCTTACATCGGTTGTGCTAATGGGTCGACTGATCCAGAAGTTGTGCTGGTTAAAACACAAGAAACCGATCTTTTGGTGGAGTTGCTTGGGAAAATTTACGACAGGTGGCCAATTTTTTTTAATATGTTTATATTCCTTTAATTTCTTATCTCATCTCTCCTTAATCTAATAAAGTTTAAGCAACTCTTGGGTTTTTCTTATTGCATGATATACATACCTACGTGTATTCTTCACATAGTTTAATGAATTTATGTAGAGGAGCAACTGGACCATGCGCGCGTGTGTGTGTTGGGTTTGGAGGATTGACTGGAACGAAATTGTTTATGTGGTAAACTAACCCAACTTGGCTGAGGCAGGTTAGGTTGGGTTCAATTTGGTGGGGTCCAGTCTAGAAAACCTATCAAGCCTTTTAGGTTATCTTGTATGTGGGTTGTGTGTCAGATAATTAGGTTTGACCAATTTACTTTTGAAGTACAATTGGATTTTATTGCTACATAAAGCGGCTACAGAAGGATGTAAAGTCATTTAAGTTACAATTTCGAGTCTTGTATAGAAGTGACAATGTCTTTCTTGCATGAATATGGTACGTGATTTCTAATGGAATAACTTGTTCATGGGTTGACTGGTGGGTAAGTTCAATTTTTTAGCCTGTTGACATTTGATAACCAATGCATCTACGTGCAGGTTGTTATTGGTGAACCCCCGTGCCATAGTGTAATCATGGAATCAAACCCCATTCAGTCAACGTGGGTTTGGTCAAGGTGACGGGTTTGGGTTGGAAATGCCACCTCTAGTTAGCTATAACATTGTAGTCTTAAAGTAGGCATGTAAAATATTGTAGCTGTAAAACATCTACATCTATGGTTTTGAGCCTTTAAATAAACAATATCTTTAACTTCAACAGATGATTGAGGTAAGAGCAATCATGCTCAGTGGGCCATAAAGAAATTACAGAATGAAACAAGTCTCTAAAGCCGAGAGGCCTATGCAATTGTTGTTCAAAGTGGTGGAGGATCCGAGATTGGGGGACTATATGGAAGTTGGCACAAACTTAAAGATGATCTCTCAATGTGCTCTGAGGCCCTTCTTAAGCAAGTTATGTTACACCCTACCTTTTCTTTTTCCAAATAATTATTCTTGCTCCTATTTAACTATTTTGTGCACATCAGAGGTATAATTGTCATTATTATGGATTTGAGGATATTAGTCTAATTAATTTTAGTAATTAGTGGTGTACCATAATTAAGTACTTTATGTAATCAGTCGGCTAGAAGTAAGGTTTTTGTGAGTTATGGGTAGTTTTATAAAATTACTCTCAAGGAAAATTACTCTCAAAGAGATATTCATAACATACTAGGGTTATATTTTGATAGAATATTGAGAGGAGGCTTTAGGAGAGAGAGAGCAGCAGCCATAGTCTTAGGGTTCTTTGGAGCCGATCTTACGCCACAGTTTTCGAACTCGTTCTTAATATTCCGTAAGTGTACGTAATATTATTCTTGTTTGTCTCCTTTCTTTGGAGCAGTAACATTATTAGAGGGGATTAAGTTATTGGGTTGCATGTTTTGGTATTTAATTTACTGGGAAAATCTGTGATTTTGGTGTAGGATGGTAATGTGTGTATGAGAGAGAGAGAGAGAGAGAGAGAGAGAGAGAGAGAGAGAGAGAGAGAGAGAGAGAAAGAGATGGCGATGTGCGTGTATGCGTGGCTGTACGTGGTGAGTTGGGGTGGTGTACGTGTCTGTGTTTGAATTTTGCTTATATAGTGTACACAAAGAATCTAGTTTCATTGTAGAGTATAAATCTAGTGTTGTTGGTTCGATGTTTTGAATAGGAACATGAGGTTTTGGCACTTGGAAGTGGTTTTTGGTACGGGGATCAAACTACTTGGAGGACTTGGAGATAAGAGTTTTAGGTTTGGTAGTTGACTCGAGACTTGAGTTGATTTAGTTTTAAGGGTAGTTAATTACTTTTAGGGTAGTTCTAAGTTGCTCTAGGCAGTATTATGTTTGAAATAGTTAGTGATTTCATATGGTTCGTTATGTGTAGGTTAGTCTCTTGTTGCGTGTCCGTGTTGCATTGCTTTGGACCCAAGTGAGTGGTTAAGCATGGTATGTACTTTTGAACTTGTGTCCCTGTAATTATTCTTTAGAAAAATTCATAATTATTAACTAAAGACACATAAATGATTAAGGTTGTGTTTGGTTGAGAGTTTAGTTTAGTTTAGTTTAGTTTTGGTAGTGGATGGAGAGAGAAATAGAGTAATGATTGAAAATAGGGGTAATGATTGGAGAGAGATAGAGAGAGATGAGAAAGTAATAATTGAAAAAATAGGGTAATGATTGGAGAAAGAAATAGGGTAATGATTGAAAACAAAACTAAAACTAAAACTAAACGGTGAACTGAACAAAGCATAAATGTTTATATTTTGTTTTTTGAATTGGCATGTGGTAACTTTTGGTGAGATCAATTGTTATTATTCTTTTCTATTGACTTCTTTTGTTGGTATCCGAATACAGACTTGGTTATTAGTTTATTGGGAAAGATAAATGATTTTACACCATCTAAGGAAATACTCTTTGGATTTGTGGATGTTCATCAGGAGGTGAATAGTAGCATGAGTCGATAGGATTCCTATGTTTCGTTGTTGATAGGTATTATGTTAGAAATCTAGGATCCTAGACTCCATTGTTTGATTGGTGTCATTGTGGAAATTTGGTTGATTTTTCTTGTGATAGCCATTTAGGTTTGGAGAACTTGGTGATCATTGGAGGTTTTAGTTTTAGAATGGTTGGGGCCGTTTGGTAGGTAGCGACAATATATGTAGAGTTCATGAGAGTGTGTGGATTGCTTGGGCTGTATGAAAGTGGATTGTTAGGGTATATTTTGCTGAGGACACTTGCGTGAAGGCATGGCATTTATAGGTGTCGACTATGGAATTTGCTGTACCAATGAGCTAGCATTACTATCTTGTGGTTATGGGTAGTTTGTAAGTAGAAGATTGTGTCGGGATAAACTTATGAGATGAGACTTGCTATTGTGACGTTCAAGTGAATATGGATTAATATTGATCTTGATTATCAGTGGTTTTGGGATTTGATAATTTGGACACATGATTCTATAGTGATTATGGATAGAATTTGTAATGCGCAAGATTATGTAAAATTATATTTTAATGCTTCTGTGCGTGGGTTTAGACCTTAAGTTGTTGATGGAATTAAAAGTTTTGGAGTTGGTCTTGACTATTGCTATTTATTGGAATATTGGGCTTCTCTTTTGGGATGCATTAGTTTTCATGACGATACTGAAGTTTAGTAATTAATAAGGGTGTGCATGTCTATATGATGATCAACAATAACTTTATCTCTTTGGGTGGCTAAGGGGACTCAGATTTGTAGTCGGAATTTAGTAAATGTTTATTCTTTTATTACATCACTGGTATATCAGGAGTTAAATAAGTTTGATTTGGGGTTTTGAGGGTTGATGTATAGTACTAGTTAGTAATAGTTATTCATCAGTGCATGGCTTATTCGGTTTGGGCTAGGATTTGTTGTTATTCTTTCCATGACTATGTTGATTCTAAATTTGATTGATGACTTGGTTGATTATCTTCTTTTCTATTTTGAATTAGTAATTCTTGGGTGAAGTTGGATTATAATTTGAGGTATATTTTTGTGAATTTGCTTTTGGTTATTGTTATGGGTCGTAGTAAGATGTTCTGGAAAAAAAAAATCCACTTTGTAAGGAGGACGTATGTGTACTTTCCGAATTTGTGGAGTCGAATGTAGAAAAGAGAATCTAATAGCTAGAAAGTGGACATTGGACCTCTACGGAAAAAGATGGAGTAAAGTAATTTGACTTGAAGAGTTGTGGCCGCACTACTCTTTTTGTGTGATTCTGGTAGAGAATTGAATTTGAGAAGCTTACTCAATATTAGTCCTATATTGGAGTGGTAATTTGTTTATGGTGACTAGGGCTGTGGATTTGAAAGTTCGCTTAAATTGTTGTGTTGTAAGTGTAGTGTGCGAAAAAAGGGACCAATATCAAAAGATATGAAGTTTAAGGACTTTAGTGGTGGAGATTTGGTATTCGTACCTGAGCAGAGTATATATTATTGTTGTTAATCTTCAGAGCTTGGGCTAATTGTAGACTAGGATTCTTTTGGGCCGTTTTGTTATTATGAATTGGTCTATGCTTTTTATCTTGGAGTGAGTTCCTTATGGCGACATCCGTATACATATATATGCGTAGTGATTTCTTTGTGACAAACTTCTGATCCTTAGTTGTCCAAAAAAATAATAAAAACTTCAATTTAGTTCTGGGGTGATTTATGTTGGTTTTGGAGGATTTATTGTTATATAATGAAGTGATAGAGAAATTGCTTGCAACCTACATAGTATTGGGTAAACATTGGGTATCAGATAGTAAACAGTCGGTGAATATGAAGTCTTTTCATTGTCGTCCATGGAGCTTTGTTTCTACGTCCTTGAGAGTTGAATAAACCCAATTTTCAAGATAGGCATCTGTCTCATTTAGCCATTCATGTTGGAGTACTAGTTTGGAGTTGGAATAAGTAGTCTTTGTTTAGTGATCATTGAAGTAAGGAAGTATTGACGAAGAAGGTGAGTTTGTGGAGCGTTCTATTTTGAATTCCGTTATAAGATTGGAAATCATATGCGAAAAGTCTTGTTTGAAAAGCAAATATTTCTTTTTCCGGAGAAGAGATATCAATCTGGTAATTTCTTGATGCTTTAGTTCAAAAGAGGGATGAGCTTTGGGTTGGTTTTGATATATGTGGATTTTTTTGTATGTCTTAGGGGAATTGTTATATTGGTTGGAGTTGGGACCTTTCGTTCGAGGTGAGTTACATGTTTAATTTCATTTTCATACAACAATGGACTACAAATAAGCTCTAGAGGTTTGGAATTTTCTTAGATGAGTTGATACTATTAGATGCCAAAAACATGCTGTAGAAACTAGATTAGATGCCAAAAACAAAAAGTGCTTTTAGTTGAATACAATTAGGAAGTAAGTAGTCCAAGGCATCACTATTGAGTGATTACAGAGCTTTTGGGTCTTAGATAATCAAGATATTTAATTTTATGGAGACGTGAGTTTGTTTGGAATTCTAGATAATTGCATAAATTAATTGGATGTTAATGTGAGATGTAGTTTATGGAGTGATTTAGAGATTACAACTCTCATATTAATGTCAAGGATTGGGTGATAGTAGACCAGCTTACTAAGTCAAGCCATTGTGTCGTTATTTAAGTGACCTACACGTTGGGTTATTCGGCAAATCGGTGCAGTTATGTGTGAAGGTGATTGTCGGACTTCACTATGCAAGCGTATTAATTGTGTCATCGTTTTGTCTAAATTTGAGGTGCATTATTACAGGTAGTGGTACTCGTTAACTTTTTAGTTTAGGAGATATGGTGTTTCTTAAGGTATTCCCATGGAGAGGTGTTCTTCGGTTTGGCAACAAGAGGGTGTTGAGTTCTCGCTAAATTGGGCCTTTTGAGGTGGTTGGTGAGGTTGCATATTGTTTGGCACTATCGCCTAGTTTGCTAAAGTTCATAATATTTTTCATGTGTCGATGTTGAGGAAGTATGTGCATAGTCCGTCCAATGTGATTGATTAAGAGCCATTTCATGTTTGGGATGATATAACCTATGATGAGCAACCCATTGAGATACTTGATAGTTGATACAAAGAGAAATGTACTTCGCAAAAAAAAGAAAAGAAATTATAAAAAGAAAAATCATTTGGTTGAAGTGTTGTGGTGCGCACAGAGTTTATGAAGCAACTTTGGAGCGTGAAGAGGAGAGATGCTCAGAAAATACCCATGTTTGTATGTAATTTCGAGGAAGAAATTTAATTTAATGGGGGAGGATGTTACGACGTACATTTTCTTTTTTCTAACTATCCTATTTAACTATTTTGCGTACATTAGAGGTATAATTGTCATTGTGTTGGATTTGTGGGTATAAGTCTAATTAAATTTAGTAATTAGTGATGTACAATAATTAAGTACTTTAGGTAATCAGTCGGCTAGAAGTAATTGTTTTGTGAGTTATGGGTAGTTTTATAAAGTTACTCTCAAAGAGATATTCACAACATACTAGGGTTATATTTTGATAGAATATTGAGAGGAGGCTTTGGGAGAGTGAGTAGCAACCATAGTCTTAGGGTTCTTTGGAGCCGATCCTACTCCATGATTTTTGAATTCATTCTTGATCTTTCGTCGGGGTACGTAATATTAATGTTATTTATTTCTTTTCTTTGGAGCAGTAACATTATTATAGGGGATCAAGTTATTGGGTTGCATGTTTTGGTATTTAATTTACTTGGGAAAATATGTGATTTTGGTGTTGGATGGTAATGTGTTAGAGAGAGAGAGATGAGTGTTGGTGGTCTTGGTGATGTCTGTTTTTGCATGGTTGTACGTGTTGAGTTGGGGTGGTGTGTGTATTTGACTTCTGTTTATATATAGTATACACAGATCTAGTTTTGTTGTAGAGTATAAATCTTGTGTTGTTGGTTAGATGTTTTGAATAAGAACATGAGGTTTTGGCCTTTGGAAATGGTTTTTGGTACGTGGATCAAACTACTTGGAGGACTTGGAGATAAGAGTTTTAGGTTTGGTAGTTGACTCGAGACTTGAGTTGATTTAGTTTTAAGGGTAGTTAATTACTTTTAGGGTAGTCCCAAGTTTCTCCAGGTTGTATTATATTTGAAACAGTTGGTGATTTCATACGGTTCTTTATGTACAAATTAGTCTCTTTTTGTGTGTTTGTGTGGCATTGCTTTGGGCCTAGGTGAGTGGTTAAACATGTTATGTACTTTTGAACTTCCCCGTGTCCCTTTAATTATTCTTTAGAAAAATTTATAATTATTAAATAAAAACACATAAATGTTTATATTTTGTTTGTTGAATTGGCATGCGGTAACTTTTGGTGAGATCAATTGTTATTTTTTTTATAGACTTCTTTTATTAGTATCCTAATACAGACTTGGTTATTGGTTTATTGGGAAAGATAAATGATTTTACACCATCTAAGGAAATACTCTTTGGATTTGCGGATGTTCATCAAGATGTGAATAGTAGCATGAGTCGATAGGATTCCTATGTTTCGTCGTTGATAGGTATTATGTTAGAAAATCTAGAATTTAGGAGAGACTCCATTGTTTGATTGGTATCATTGTGGAAATTTGGTTGATTTTTCTCGTGATAGCCATTTAGGTTTGGATAACTTGGTGATCAATGGAGGTTTTAGTTTTAGATTGGTTAGGACTGTTTGGTAGGTAGCGACAATATATGTAGAGTTCGTGAGAGTGTGTGGATTGCTTGGGCTATATGGAAGTGGATTGTTTAGTTATATTTTGCTGATAAGATACTTTCGTGAAGGCACGAAATGTTCAGGTGTTGATTATGGAATTTGCTACACCAATGAGCTAGCGTTACTATCTTGTGGTTATGGGTAGTTCGTAAGTCGAAGATTTTGTCGGGATAAACTTATGAGATGAGACTTGCTATTGTGACGTTTTGGTGGTTTTGGGATCATTTACTTCTTTTGAAAATTAGGACACATGATTCTATAGTGATTATGAATAGAATTTGTAGCGCGCAAGATTCTGTAAAATTATATTTTAATGCTTCGCTGCGTGGGTTTAGGCCCTAAGTTGTTAAGGGAATTAAAAGTTTTGCAGTTGGTCTCGACTATTGCTATTTATTGGGATGTCTTCTATTTTGGGGTGCATTAGTTTTCATGACCATACTGAAGGTTAGTAATTGATAATGGTGTCCATGTCTATATGATGATCATTAAAAACTTTATCTCTTTCGGTGGCTAAGGGGACTCAGATTTGTAGTTGGAATTTGGTAAATGTCTATTCTTTTATTAGCATTATTGGTATATCAAGTGTTAAATAAGTTAGATTTGGGGTTTTGAGGCTCAATGTATAGTACTAGTTAGTAATAGAAGTTTATTCATCAGTGGTTGGCTTATTAGGTTTGGGCTAGGATTTAATATTTTTCTTTCCATGACTATGCTGATTCTAAATTCGATTGATGACTTGGTTGATTATCTTCTTTTCTATTTTGAATGAGTAATTCTTGGGTGAAGTTGGATTATGATTTGAGGTATATTTTTGTGGATTTGCTTATGGTTATTGTTATGGGTTGTAGTAAGATGTTCCGGGAAAAAAAAAATCCATTTTGGAAGGAGGACGTATATGTACTTTCAGAATTTATGGAATTAGATGTAGAAGAGAGAATCTAATAGCTAGAAAATGAACATTGGACCTCTACGTATCAGAATGGAGTAAAGTAATTTGACTTCAAGAATTGTGGCTGCACTACTATTTTTGCATGACACTGGCAGAGAATTGGATTTGAGAGGCTTACTCAGTATTAGTCCTAAATTGGAGTGGTCATTTGTTTATGGCAGCTAGAGCAGTGGATTTGAGAGTTCACTTAAATTGATGAGTAGTAAGTGTAGCATGCAAAAAAAAAAGGGGACCAATATCAAAAGATATGAAGTGTAAGGACTGTAGCTGTGGAGATTTCGGTTATAGGCTAGAGGATGGCAAGCCATACTGTAATGCTGAAAAGGTATGTCATTTCTCGTCGACGTAGATTTTGTAGCTTTGAGAAGTTCAAGGAAATAAGGGGGGCTAAGTGTTGAAGAACTTTTCTATCATTCTAGCGTATAGGTGAATCAGTCGAGCTGAGCAAAAAGGTTGTGGATGAGATTTTGCCGAGATTGACACGCTTATGACTGTTGTCACTGTCGGAATATAGGATTAAAGAATTGCCTTACTCAATTGACGATTTGATACATCTACCCTTGTTGGACATTTCTCGTGTGTAAATCAGGGAGTTTGCTGGAATCAATTTGTGCACTGTATAATTTAGAAACATAGTTGTTATTTGAATGTGATCTTCTTACGACATTACTGGCAGATCTTGTAAGACTGATTTCATTGCATCATCTTTATTAAACTGGAACCAACTTAAAAGGGATGCCAATAAATATAAGTAGGTTGAAAGATCTCCAACAATTAACTATTTTTGTAGTAGGATAGTGCACAGGTAGTAATGAGTTGGAAGAGTTTCATTGCCTTCGAGGAACAATCTCCATCTCAGGATTGCAAAATGCAAAGAGCAGCCACGATGCATTGGAAGCAAAGATAAGTGAGAAAAGACACCTTGAAAGACTAGGATTGAAATGGTATAGCACTAGAGAAGATTGCATTGCCTTCGAGGAACAATCTCCATCTTAGGATTGCAAAATGTAAAGAGCAGCCACGATGCATTGGAAGCAAAGATAAGTGAGAAAAGACACCTTGAAAGGCTAGCATTGAAATGGTATAGCACTACAGAGGATTCACAGAATGCAAGAGATGTACTTGAATAGCTAGAGCCTCATGCAAACTTGAAGCACCTTGAGATAAAAAACTATAGATTTCCTACTTGGTTAGGAGATCAATCATTTTGCAATATGGTATCATTATGTTTGGAGAACTGCTTTTCCTTGCCTCCACTTGGTCAAATGCCCTCTTTGAAAGAGTTTAGCATCGAAAGGATGCCGGGAATAACGAGCGTGGGTTGTGAATTTTATGAAGAGAGAGGTTCTTTAAGAAAACCGTTTGAATCTCTCGAGACTCTACGTTTTGAGAACATGTCGGGATGGGAGGATTGGTGTATATTAGATGCTGGAGAGTTCTCTTGGCTTTAAAAGCTTGAGTTAATCAATTGTCCCAAGCTGATCGGGCACTTACCCACGAAGGTGCTTTCTTTGGTGGTGGGAATTGAGATAGTGGATTGCCCAAAGATTGTGGCTTCACTTTTGATGTCTACTTCTACACGCAAGCTAGTGTTGAACGAATGCCAAGGGGTACAGTTGGAGGGGCAAAGTGTGCCTTCTGTTGAAAAGCTGGAGATTTCAGGCTTTGAAAGGTTGAAGGAATTTGCAAGCGAGCTGGTAATGCTAACAAATCTGAAGGAGCTGATGGTAGAGAAATGTCCAAGGCTATATGAGGAACTCTCTGAAGAGATGAGCCATTGTTACACGTCCCTTGAAAGATTGGATGTGAGTTACTGCGAGAGACTCAAATCCCTCCCACTGGGTTTATTCCCAAAGCTTCGATCTGTACAAATTTGGCATTGTACAAATTTCGAGAACCTATTGATTCCAGATGGGATTGAGCTCCAAAATCTGACATTACTTGAGTCACTTTCCATCGGTGATTGCAATAATATGTTCTCTTTTCCTTGCGGAGGATTACCTGCTCCAAATCTGTCTTTTTTATTGGTCGATTGTTGCGAGAAACTGGAGGCTCTGCCAGAACAAATGCACGCCCTTCTCCCATCTCTTCAGTCATTAGTGTTACATAATTGTCCAAAAATTGAGTCTTTTCCGGAAGGGGGTCTGCCTTCCAAATTAGGTGCTCTTGATATCAGGAATTGCAAGAAACTTGTGGGTGGCCGAAGAGATTGGGGTCTGCAAACACTACCCTCTCTCATAAGCTTTTCAATGTTCGATAAATCTAGAGATGTGTTGGAGTCGTTCCCTGAGGAGGGGCTACTGCCCCCCACTCTTACATTTTTCAGCTTCAGACGTCTGTTGAATCTCAAATCACTCAACAAAAGGGGCCTTCAACGTCTCGGTTCTCTGGACTCCATGCTTATTTTCGATTGCCCTCAGCTTCAATCCTTGCCAGAAGAGGAGCTTCCCAATTCCCTCTTTGAGCTGCAAATTTGTGACTGTCCATTGCTGAAACCTCGTTGCCGGAGGGAGGAAGGAGAAGACTGGCATAAGATTGCTCACATCTCTTTTATAAAAATCGATGGTGAAGTAATCAGTGAATAAGTCTATCTACACTATGTGGCCAGGGAAGACCAAAGCTTCCCACTAAGTGTTTGTTCTGCACTGCATATAGAATACTTCCAAGAAAAATTCGACCTGTCATTATTTCATTCCATTCATCTTCTGATTCTTCTGTTATTAATTCTCCAGCTAGCCATTTTTAATTTCTCAACGACTTCTCTTTGTTTTTGCATGTAGAAGTATGGGCTTCAAAACCCACCTCATTTAAAAAAAAGAATTAGCAAGGATAGAAGGCATTAGAGGAGAAAGAGAAGGTCACCGGTTGGAAGAAAGAGGAAACCATCGACTACCGCTTCGATCGCCGACTGCCACTGTCACTTCCGATCATCACCCTCACCTCCAAACCTCTTCTCTACAAGTAGATCTCTCATCTCTCTTTCAGTTTCTGGATTTAATTTGTGTATACAACAACATATCAATAATCTGCCATTTTTGGGACAGCTTTCGGGGTTGCCGTTGTTGGGCAATTTCTTACAGTTAAATTGTGAATTGGGTTTCAACTTCTTCTTGAGATTTAAAGTACATTCGTAGCTTGTTCTTCTGCAGTTGAAATCGTTCAAAAATGTTGAGAATTCAATTCATAATGAATTGTTGAAATCTGCTCTCCATTCTGAAAATCTGTTGTTGAACCAATTCGTACAGCTTTGCTATCTGTCTGTATCTTCATCCTTATACTTCGAATTTGATTCAAGTTCCTTCATGAGATATAAACTAGACTCGAAGATTGATCTTTGAGCGTTGGAATCACTCAAAAATATTGAAAATTCAATTTATAGCGAATATTCGAAAACTACTTTGCATCCTGATAGTCTGCTGTTTGACAGATTTGTATAGCCTTGGAATTCATTTAGTTTTTCATTCTTCAAGTTCGAATTTGATTTCAGTTCCTTCATGACATTCGAACTTCATTCTGTTATGCAACTTTTGACACCAAAATCAATTGAAAATATTAAGAGTTCGATCTATGGTGGTTTTTGGAAGTCGGGCTGTTTTGTTTTGTTCTGTCTGAAAATCAGTCACTTGTTTGGCTTCTCATGATGAATCTACTAAGAGTTTTGGTCTCCAATTATTTTTTGGAAATCTTATTGTTAGTTATCTATCATTGAGCGCTAGTTTCACCCTTTTTGGATCTTAAATGAATTAGTTATGATTTTTATATCAAGAGGTGTCGGTTTGGGACATTGATTGATCTTGGTATCAAATCTCAGGCTATTGTAACAATTTCCGCATCAATTGATGAACTCATGAATGTTTTGTGGCTTGACCAATGCCTGTTTTCACCATACATCAATTGGCCGAATGTTCTTTGATTGAAAGAGCCTTGTTTTTAAAATCTTGACTTGTAAGTGGGCAGTCGGGTTCGATAGCTATAATTAGGTCATAGTTGTTGGAATACTAGTATACTTGTCTACTAGTATATTATGTTTAGTCCCACATTGCTTAATCATATTGTGTAACGAACTATCTTCTTATATAAATAAATGGTTATGTGTGAAGGTTAATTAACACCTTACACACCTTTTCCTCTCCAAATAACATGGTATCAGAGCGGGTTCTTAAACCGCCCTTGAAACCCTAAACCCTCACCTCTGACAGCCACCAACATAGCCGCCTCCCACCCTAGCCACCCATTCTCGGCAACCAACAAAAAAAAACCCTAAAACGACCTACCCAAACCGTTTAGAATCCTAAAACAACTTACCCACACTCATCAAAACCCTAAAACACCACTGTTCACGTCACTGTTCATCGGTACTGTTCACATCACTGTTCATCGGGTACTGTTCACCCGCACTGTTCATCAGTACTGTTCACGTCGCTGTTCATCGTACTGTTCACGCGATTGTTGGCGTCGATCTTACCATTTTCGATCAGAAACCCCTATTTAATTTGCTTGTCTCTTGGCGATATGATTTAAGGTGATTTTCTAAGATACAATCTGTTCATTCTTCGTCCTTGATTGTGCCAAGTTGTTCTCGATGCGGATTGGTGTTCATCGATGGTCTGTGGTGAAATGTTTTTTGCACCTCTGATATGTCACTTATGTTTCTACAATCAGCTTTTGATGTCACCTCTGTTTGCTGATGGTATTCTAAGTTCTTCTCGATTGTGGGTTATTTGTTTGCTGCTGATTGGCTACTTCGGGTTCATGATTCCCTCTTGGTCTTGCTCTTTTACTGTTGTTGTTCGCTGGTAATTGTGACTTGTTGATGTTCGTGGCTGCCTTGCCTGCTTCAATTTCTTGTTTGGTTACTTGGTATATTTGACATGGGCTCCTGCACCGAATCTGTTTCTAGTTCTTTATCTGCAGGTAGTACTGTGACTTCCGCTGTTAGTCGTTCTTCTCGTTCTCGTGAGAGGTTATCTATTACCTCCACCTTGTTGAATGGTCGAAATTATGCTGTTTGGGCTAAGGCTGTTGAGGTCTATTATGTGGGAGAATCAAAATACCATTACCTTACTGATGACCCTCCCGCGGCGACTGCCGCATCATATGGTGCTTGGGTTCCTGCAGATGCTAAGATTCGTGTTGAGCTTTGGAATAGTATGGAGGAAAATATTAAGAATACTCTGGTTTTCTTATCTATTGCAAAAAAGGTATGGATGAAGGTTAAGGAGATGTTTTCTGGGGCTGATAATCTCCGTCGGACTTATGCTCTTCATCAACAGTTCTTTTCTCTTGAACTGGGCAGCTTATCCTTGGAGGAGTATTATGCCAAGTTCTGCGGTGTTTGTGAGGAGCTCAACACTTGTGAGCCCATTTCTTCCGATATTCAGGTTATGGAGCATCAGCGTGAGCGCTTGCAGGTGGCTCGTTTTCTGTTTGGGTTACCTTCGCCGGCCTATGATTCTATCCGGTCTAATCTTTTGGGTGATAGAGATTTACCTTCTCTCAGTGAGGTGTTCAGTCGCGTCCGCCAGGCCTCTGTTCCTGACCCCAGTGCTGTTGATTTGACCCCTGCTGCCCGCTCGGCTTTGGTTACCACGGTTCCTTGTGGTGGTACTTCCTATCGGGGTTTTGACCGTGGCGGTCGAGGTTTTGGGGGCGGCAGTTGTGGCCCTCCTGGCCGTGGCTTTGGTCGTGATTCTGGTAGCAGTGGTCCGGTGCATTCTGTTGGTTGCCGTGATTCTGGTAGTAATAATAGTCGTGCCCGTGGTTGTGAGTCTCGTTCCTGCACCTATTGCCACGGTACTAATCATACAGTTGATTTTTGTTGGATTCTTCATGGCCGCCCATCTGCTCATCAGGTTACCGTTTCTGAGGATGATGGCTCTGTGTCTGTGCCTAGCCCCGTCCCACGTGTTGTTACTATTCTCGAGGATGAGTATCATCGCCTGATTTCCCAGCCACTTTCTCATGTGCCATCCTCCTCCACTGCTACGTTCGCTCAGAAAGGCTCCACCTTTGCTGGCCTAGCCTCTAATTCTCCGTGGGTTATTGATTCTGGTGCTACCGATCATATGACAGGCCACTCCATCCACCTCTCTGGTTCTCGTCCTCTTGTGAAGCCCTCTCGTGTTGCCTTGGCTGACGGTTCCTCTTCTGACATTGCTGGTTTGGGTTCTGTTATTTTACATTCTTCTCTTACCTTAGACTCTGTTTTACATGTTCCTCATTTTCCCCATAGTGTTATGTCTGTTAGTAAACTTACCCAATCCTTAAATTGTTCGGTTACATTCTTTCCTGGTTATTGTGTATTTCAGGATCTCCAGACGGGGAAGAAGATTGGTGGCGGTGATTGGTGGCAGTGTTGAGCGTGGTGGTCTATACTATTTTGACACTGGCGAACCTCCTGCCTCTGTTGCTCTTCAGGCTTTCGTATCTCCCTATGAACATCACTGCCGTCTTGGTCATCCCTCCCTTCAGACTCTCAAACAGTTAGTTCTGTCGTGTCGTAGTCTTCAGTCTTTGCCATGTGAAGTCTGTGAGTTCAGTAAACACCATCGTGTTTCTTTTCCACCTAGAGTAGAGAGTCGTGTGTCTCGTCCTTTTCATTTAGTTCACTCCGATATTTGGGGTCCTGTGCATGTTTCATCACGTGGTGGTTTTCAGTATTTTGTTATTTTTGTGGATGACTATTCTAGGCTTACTTATGTTTATCTAATGAAAAATCGGTCAGACTTGTACTCCATTTTCAAATCTTTATATGGAAATAAAGACTCAGTTTGATGTTTCTCTTCGTATCTTTCGTTCTGATAATGCTGGTGAATATTTCTATAATGTTTTGTCTGCTTTTTTTGATGAGCATGGTATTCTTCATCAATCTTCGTGTTCTCACACTCCCCAACAGAATGGGGTTGCCGAACGCAAGATTCGTCATTTGACTGAGGTTGCCCGAGCCTTTTTAATCCAGCGGGCGGTTCCCAAATCCTTTTGGGGCGACGCTATCCTTACTGCCGGCTATCTCGTGAATCGTATGCCCTCTCGCGTTCTTGGGGGCCAGATTCCCTATAGTATTTTGCACCCTGATTGTTCTTTATATTCTTTACCTCTTAAAATTTTTGGGTGCGCGTGTTATGTTCATGCCCTTGATCCCGGCCGCGATAAACTTGATCCACGCTCTATCAAGTGTGTCTTCCTGGGATACTCTCGGACTCAAAAAGGTTATAAGTGTTATTCTCCAACTCTGCATCGCGAGTTTGTCTGTGCTGATGTTACGTTTCATGAGTCGTTACCCTATTTTCCGACTTTACGTCATGCAGATCAGTCTGAGTATATGCATATTTTGGTGCCTTCTGGGCAACCTCAAAAGCAGCACCCCCCGATGCAGGTATATGTTCGCCGTGCCAAAGCTGCACCACTGCCACCTCCGCCTGCCGCTGAGCCTTCTCCTCCGTTGCGAGATCTGAGTCCACCTCCTTTGGCCCCTACTGCTCCACCTTCTCCTCCCATTGCTCTTCGTAAAGGTATTCGCACGTGTACTATCTCTCATCCTATTGCTAAATTTGTATCTTATGATCATCTGTCCCCCACCCTTCGTGCTTTTACTGCCTCTGTTTCCTCTATCTTTGTTCCTAAAATTGTTCAGGAGGCCTTGTCTATTTCTGAGTGGCGGACAGCTATGGAGGAGGAGATCTCTGCATTCCATGATAATGGGACTTGGGAGTTGGTTTCTCTACCCTTTGGAAAATCCACTGTGGGGTGCCGCTGGGTATTCACTGTGAAATATCATCCTGATGGGTCTGTTGAGCGTTACAAAGCTCGTCTTGTTGCTAAAGGCTACACCCAGACTTACGGTGTTGACTATGCTGAGACCTTTTCCCCAGTTGCGAAGCTTGGTTCCGTCCGTCTTCTTATTTCTCTTGCAGCCAATCTTGGCTGGCCCTTATTTCAATTGGCTGTCAAGAATGCTTTCTTACATGGCGACCTTCTTGAGGAAGTTTATATGGAGCAACCACCTGGGTTTGTTGCTCAGGGGGAGCGTTCTCAGGTATGTCGTCTTCGTAAAGCTCTTTACGGGCTTAAACAGTCTCCCAGGGCCTGGTTTGGCAAGTTCAGTGATGCAGTTTTGAAATTTGGTATGAATCGATGTCAGTCTGATCATTCTGTTTTCTCTCTCACATCTACTCGAGGCAAAGTGTTATTGATTGTGTATGTCGATGATATTATTATTACGGGTGACGACCAAAAAGGTATTGATGCGTTGAAGGTCTTTCTGCAGAGTCAATTTCATACTAAAGACTTGGGTAGATTGCGATACTTTTTAGGTATCGAGGTAGCACGATCTAAAGATGGTATTAGTTTATCGCAGAGGAAATATGTGCTGGATATCTTAGATGAGACTGGTTTGTTGGGGGCGAAACCTGTCGATACCCCTATGGATCCCAATGTCAAACTCTGCATTGATCAGGGGGAGGCACTGTCTAGTCCTGATCAATATCGTCGTTTGGTTGGTAAACTGAATTATCTCACTATTACACGTCCTGATATTTCATTTGCAGTGAGTATTGTGAGTCAGTTTATGTCTGCTCCTCGTCTGCCACATTGGGAGGCCGTTCTTAGAATTGTCAAGTATCTCAAGTCTCATCCTGCACGTGGTCTATTTTATAGAGCTAATGGTCATTTGCGTAGAGGCCTTCACTGATTCTGATTGGGCAGGAGGCCCATCTGACAGGAGGTCAACCACTGGATATTGTGTTTTTCTTGGTGGCAATCTTGTTAATTGGAAGAGTAAGAAACAGACCGTAGTTGCACGGTCTAGTGCAGAGGCAGAATATAGAGCCATGGCTCACACCACATGTGAGATTGTGTGGGTGCGATCTTTTCTTGAGGAGATAAGATTCAATGTGCAATTGCCTATGAATTTGTATTGTGATAACCAAGCAGCAATTCACATTGCATCCAACCCTGTATTTCATGAGCGGACTAAGCATATCGAAGTTGATTGTCATCTGGTGCGAGAGAAGTTGACTGATGGTGTTATAGCAACTCCCTTCGTGTCTACAAGTGTTCAATTGGCTGACATATTCACCAAGTCATTGTTTAAGCCCCGGTTGGAGATGTTATGTGACAAGCTGGGTTTGTGTGATATCTATTTCCCAGCTTGAGGGGGAGTGTTGGAATACTAGTATACTTGTCTACTAGTATATTGTGTTTAGTCCCACATTGCTTAATCATATTGTGTAACGAACTATCTTCTTATATAAATAAATGGTTATGTGTGAAGGTTAATTAACACCTTACACACCTTTTCCTCTCCAAACAACTATAGTTAGAGCTTATCAATACTAGCATGGCTTGTTAATGATTGTCCGTATCTTGGTAAATTAATAGGGGTTGAATTGGAGCCATGAAGCTGCCCGCTTGCTAGCCATCAGTCGTCTATACTCTAATATCCACTGTGAGTATATAAATGCCTTAATTACCTTATTCTCATAAACTGTCATCTTCTTCTGATAGTTTTAAAAGTATGATAAAAGCTTGAATTAATGTTGTTCAATATTGGCTCTTTACGAAATCCATGGAAAAAGGGCATATTTTGACACTACTACTATCGAAATGGTATATGGATACGGCGTCCGGTCATCAACGAACGATAAAGGAATTGTGGGTACTAGGAGATATAAGGTGATGTTGGAACGTGCACCAGGCTTTTATTTGGGTACCATGTGCCCGTGATTTGATATCATTTCACCACCACCTGCTGGCATTCAGGGTCGCTCCCTAATAATTACTGGTTGATCCGTAAGTACCATTTTGAATATTATGAAAATCTGATTTGTTGAACCTCTACCGTTCCTATCTTTTTATGGATAGACCTCTTACGGTCATTGTTATGTGGTTGTCAATGCGCTAATTACCTTGTTTTTAGTAAATGAGTTTGAAACTTTGCGAATCTTACTGAGCTAAGTTTATTCCATGGAAATAATGTAATTCTGGTACTTCATATATTCATACAAGCTTATCGCTTATGAAGTTTTAGATCCATTTTTACAGGCAACACGAAGTAAATACGCAAAGGACTTAGGTATCCTTTGAAGTTTTGCTTGGCCACTTGCGATGTTTCTAGGAGAAAGTTTTGTGGACTACCATATGCTTGGCTAAGAATTGTATATATTTCTTTACTTTCGAACTTTGAACTTTGTCGAGTCATCGTGACCGGCCGTTGAGTCCTAACGCTCATCCATGCCTCTTTTTCATAAATAGATTTGGAGACAATGGCTTGAGAAAGACATAACTATTTTATTTCAAAAACACTTATTACAAAAATGTAATTAAGTTTTATTACAAAACCCAAGTCTTCTGAAAAGAGAACATCTTTACAATATCTACACAAAAGTACAACAAACATGTCCCAGGGCAGCAACAACTCCATCTCTATTCTTCATTATCTATGGAAAATATTAATTTTCATAAGCCGAATGCTTGTGTGAGATACAAAAACCAAAGTTGCACGTTTTATACCATGGGAACAATTTTTAACATAAATGCTTGCATAATCTAAAACAAATAATCTTATGATGTTCATTCAACAGCTTAATCTTTCTGTAGGAGAGCGACCCCTTTTGCTGTGTGAAATGATCAAGTCACTGGCCACTAGGGCCCTATTCTTTCCATCCGTATAACTCCCTCCAGTGTTATGGTATCTTTTTAAGCGTCCCCCAAACTCGGGACAACTATTTGGATGCATCAATAGGCCCTCACCTTTGTCTGACCATTTTCATTTTCTAAGCTTAAACTTTACAACGTCATCACCTTTGTCTGACGTGTTTCTAGGCCTTTACATGAAAAATTTATCATATCTTTTTCCATGGCATATCTTAAATAAAATTGTAATCTTTTCTCAACATAAAATCATGCTACTTTTATAAAGAAAAATCATGTAACTAAAGTATAAGTATCTCACCTTGGAACTTGATAGTGTAGTGAAGACTTAACTTGTACCCACCCTTGCTAAACTAAAGTAGTACACGGCTCGACGACTTCTTTTCTTATTGTTAAATTGTGAATTGCCCAACAACGGCGACCCCGAAAGCTGTCCCAAAAATGGCAGATTATTGATATGTTGTTGTATACACAAATTAATTCCAGAAACTGAAAGAGAGATGAGAGATATACTTGTAGAGAAGAGGTTGGAGGTGAGAGTGATGATCGGAAGTGACAGTGGCAGTCGGCGATCGAAGCGGCAGTCGATGGTTTCCTCTTTCTTCCAACCGGTGACCTCCTCTTTCTCCTCTAATGCCTTCTATCCTTTCTAATTCTTTTTTTTCAATGAGGTGGGTTTTGTTGCTATATGCTTACAATAGGCTAAGTCATAATAGCCACATGCCAATCCTAGGTTTAAATGTGCATTATCAAGTCACCAACCAAATTGGCATGGTTCGGAAGGAATAATCGGGTTCGAAATCAAAGTGGGTTCACTAAACGATCTCAGAAAAATACAGGGAATGTTTCAAAAGTCTCAGCGGGGTCTCGACTATATTAATCAAGCGGTTGGACGCACTTTTAAGATTTTCTAGCATAATCAAGTAACAACCTATAGTATCAAACATAAGAGCATAAACAATAAAAATAATGACCACAAATGTAATTGGCGTTGGTGCCCATTCTAAGATCATTTGGAAATTATAGTACCATTTGATCCTCATGTTTATAAGCTGAAAAGCCCTTACCAAATACAAGGTGATTAGGCATGTAGTGGAATAACTTGAAGAAATTCGATATCATAAGCCTGTCCTTGTTAATTCTCTTAAATATTTGAGCTGTTTGCCATTGATTTTGGTGCTCATTTAAGCCTTCATGTTAAATTCTCTTAAACTTTTTTTTTTTGTTTTTCTTATTTGCTTTTCAAGTTCCTGAGTTTTGAAGTTAGCAGACTGATAACAAACAGCTAGAGGCATGTACAGCTATGGAGGTTTGATTTCTCATCTTTCTTTGGTATGTGAGCGTTGTATTCTTTTCTGGCTTGGAGTTTATAGTTTTCTAAATAGTGATGGGAATATTGACAAGTTTTTTTTTTTTTTTTCAAAAGATGCACATGATGTTTCATAATTGTATAAATCAGCATAGAATCGCCTTTCAATTGGTTCCATGGTAGTGCATTCCACTTGGTTAAATGCGAGCTACACAAGGTCTGAAATTTCTGTTGAAGAAACCTGAATGTCTGACTAACATATTTCAGAATATTTTGGACCCTTCCCTTGAGTGGTTTAGCCAAAGATGTTAGCATTTTTCACTTGCATTTTGCATTCCACTTGATTTTGTTGCATCACTACCTATTATGAACTACTTGGTCCTTCTGTAGAGCATCTAAGCTACTACATATTTCTCAAATTCAGTGGTTAATTTTTCTAGGTTGGTGTTCTACTCAGCATAAGCTCTTTCAAAATCACAAAATCTCAATCATGTGGCTGTTATTTGATCCACGCTTACAATATGGCTTATAAAAGTGGGCGGATCTTGGGTTGCCAAAATTGTATGAAGCGATGGCCGTTCATTTAGGCCGTGTTTGGATTATGACTTTGTGGAGGGAAGAGCTCGTATTGCCTTGGCATTACATGATTGTGACCAACCACTTTCCAGTGTGTGACAGGGAGGAAATGAAGTTAGGTACCATATATAAGTCTGAGGTGCTTCTATCTTTATGTCTGTTTCATCAAAAAATGAGCAACATTTTCCTTGGATTTCTGCTTTTATGAAATCCTATTTGTATGAGCTGGAGTGAAAGTGTAAAGGGCCTACTCTTTTCTATTTTAAAATTTTTTTTTTGCAGCAATTATATTGTAGCCCCCATTTGGATGTTAATGTTCTACATTAGGTACTTGCTTTGAAGGGACAAGTTAAGTTCCTCTCATCATCCGCTTTATATACGAGAAATAGGATAACCAAATTGGTACTCTTAATAAGATTCATAAGAAAGAGGCACAAACACAGCTTTTTTTGTTTCGTACTCTACAGATTAACTTGTGATCCTTGGAGTCAGTACCACATAGTCGTGATCGAAATACAACGCAGACAGATCCTCTTATGGAAACTCAAAATACAAGCAAGTGCTATCATTTCTTACAAGTGATGCATATCTGCTAGACTTAACAGATGTTTATGGATGGACATGAATAATGAACCTTTGCAGTTTTCCTTAGTATTGTAGGATTCTGAACTTTAAACTGCAATTATTTTGAGATTGATCCACCTCTTGAACAAGAGTAGGCAAAAAAGGGGGAAAATGAGAGAGAAATAGATGTTTCTTTAATTGCTGATTCTGATATTCTTGAACCACTACATTTTTTAAATGTACTTGAAGTTTTGTATTATGGGCATCGAAGGCTTTCGAGTTATGATTTACGATTTAAATTTGGAGTTGTACCTGGTTAGATAGATCATAGATCATGGATCATAGTTACTGCTTTTGTACAGAGGACATGATGAAAGAGTGTGGGAGAATAGTCGTAAAATTGGGCCTCAAAAGAAAGTTTCTGGTTTATATCCAGCTGGTGGCTGTGTTTGACCTATTGTAATTGTAACTAGATTACATAGATTCCTACTTTTACTTCTAGTTTTGTATTTGGTACTTTTTTATGTGATAAGAAGAGCCACCTCAAGCTTACTAGTTCCATAAGATGGATAGTTTGTTTGGAGTTTTCTACGTTGATCTTCGAAGTGAAATAAGCTCTTCTACCATTTGTCCGAAGTGGGGCTACGTTGCTGCAATGTGTTTTCCAGCTGATGATTTTGTGTCACTATTATGGCAGAGAAAGAAGTACCCAAGTCTCTGGCTTTTGACAACTTTCAGTTACAAGCAGGACACGCATACGGTGCTGGTCCATCCAGTTTTGGCACAGTTGAGGCCCCTCAACATTATTACCAGGTGCTTAATCTTTTATCTTTGACGCACAGAACTACTAATAGAGTTGTTTTTCAGCAATTGTCTAACTTTAGAATGTGCTACATTGCTTCTAGTAATATTTTCACTCTTTTAGTAGTTTGTCCCTTCTTTATTCTGTAGGAAACAGACTAACAGTACCATTGCAACGGCAACAAAGCATTCCAACGGATCCCTATGGGGAAAATTACTAACAGTAATTTAGCTATTCATTTGGGAGAGGATATGGTGCTCCTGCCCCATATCAGCCAGCGCCACAGCCTCAAATGTTTGTGCCATCCCAAGCACCTCAAATTTAACAGGTATTTAGGTAGTTGGGTTTAATTCCCCTAGGGAGAGCACATAATTTCTCGTACTAAAAGAATTATGATTGTGTCTTCTGTAGTTGTTAGCTTACTTTGCTAGAAGATTTTTGTCCTTCCGTAGTGGTTTTTGATACTTAAAAGTTTTTGGGTTAGCTATAAATCTCGTAGACTGAAATTGATTCTCAACTTTGAAGCTTTCCAACTCTGATGATTGTTTGGCAGAACTTCTGGTGTTTGCGATTGTAATAGCATGAACCTGTTGTTCCTTAGTTTCACTAAAACAATATCTTCCTATTTTTTTCTCTTCCATCAATTTACTTTAATGTATTTTCCAACTGTCATTTAATACAAGGAAATTAGGCTACAAACTCTGATTCTGTTGAGATGTTTATACATTATATATCAGATGAACTTTGCCACACCACCGGTAACCCCTCAGACTACAGTAAAACACTTCATCCCTGCAACCCCTCATGTGTTGAGCAACGTGGAGCAATACCCACAGCTGACATTGGGTTCTCAGCTGTATCCAGTATGTTTGTTTTTATGAGATTAAATTTACTTAGACCTTCGTAACTGTTTCAATGGTGCATTGCGGTTTACTGAAATTTACTCTTTAATTACACTTTTCAGGGAACTGGCATTTCCATTTATCAAACAGGACCTCGTGTTGGTGGTTCACTTGGCACTATTCCATCTCAAGTAGGTCCAGTTCCTGGACATAAGATGTCTCCGGTTTTGGCTCCGACCCCAGCATCTAGGGGATTTATGCCGGTTACAAGTGCAAGAGTCCAAAGACCTGGCATGGGTCCAACACAGCCCCGCATCCCTACTCAGCCAGCACAAGTTCGACCAGCCATAACTCCTGCCCAACCCCACCTACAGTACAGACAGTTGATACTTCAAATGTACCTGTTAACGGTGTTTCTTTTCCGTTTGTTTTACGTTTCGCGATCTTTTTAGTTAGACTTGGGGCTTTACAGGTTTCAATCCTTTATTTTGCAATGATGCACTTTCAAACATGTCGATGTTTATTTTTTTCAAACCTGTGAATTGAACCAGATAGGGATAAATTCTAAAACTACTTAATGATAAAAATGATGTAACATTTGGGAAAGTGTTATTTCAAATTTTCATATTTTGGAGAAAATGAAAAAAAATTACAGAGATACTGCCTCATCTAATGTGTGTTGCTCTGCTCATTTGTAAATAATGTGCTTCAGCCTAGCAAAGACCTGTCATAATGACCTTGACGCAGTTTCTTAATGAGACATCAGAAGCACTGGGAGGTTCACGTGTAAATCCAGCTAAGAAGCGGGAAATTGAGGATAACTCAAGGAAAATAGGTGCTTCGTTTGCCAAGCTGGACATCTCCAAAAATGCCTCTGAAAAACTTGTTCAGCTTTGTCAGTCTTTGGACAACGGTGATTTCGGTACTGCCCTTCAAATCCAGGTACCACTCCTATCTTAATTTCTTTTACCATAAATCAAATTAATTACAATCATTTTCCCCCTATTATGTCTTTTGTCTTCTGTTTTGATCCTTGCATTTATCCTGCCTTGAACAGGTGCAACTTACCACTAGTGACTGGGATGAGTGCAATTTCTGGCTCGCAACACTTAAACGAATGATCAAGACTCGGCAAAGTGTGAGATGAATAGGAAAGGTAAATTTCACCCAGTATTAAAATTGGAGTTTGAAACTCATCGCTTGTGGTTCTCTGCCAGGGCTCTGATACCTTTATATATACAAGAACTCGCACTTTCAGTTAGGTTACGGCAGGCCTATGGTTCTAATTTCTTGGTGTTTTATAAGCAGTAAAAAGATGGAAGTTCTCAGGACATTCGTGGTCTTTGCTGATCGGTACACAGTTATATTTGTAATGGTTAGAAATAGATATAAGAATTACGTTAAATGCATTAAGTTACTTTGGGTGAACAGCTTCCAACTTCTTGTCCCTTGTGTGTTTGGGAGGCCATTGATTTGTACTTCTAATGACTACTGAATAAGATTAATCCCTGTTTAGTTTGTCCATTGGTGAGCTCTTTCTAGACCCACCTCGATTTTTGGACCTCTCTCATTTTTGGAGCTCGTTGGGATCATTAAGTGCACCAAATTTCATGTTGGTCGGATAGCTACCAAGCACATTGTAGTTACATATTTATCTTAGATAAAAATGTGTTCAGTCAAATATCGCTTTTTGACTGCAAATGAAATGCACATGATCCAAATTGTTTCTGTTGTGGGTGAGTAGCATTTGGAAAATTTTTAAATTGGGAATATCAGCTTCAAATATTATCGGTTCTTCTGATCCTATGTTTGCATGCGAATTACTATTATTATGCTGGTGTTTACTATGCTGTCTTGGTATTTATTGTAAAACTTTTGCTTTGGTAAATAAGTTAAGTCAGACAATACTTTGTGGGTTTGGGACGGGTGGGATTCAAATATTACTTTTTGACTGCAAACGAAATGCACATGATCCAAGTCGTCTCTATTTTGCTTTGTTACATGAACATGGACTGAACTCCTCTCTTTCTCTGTTCCCCACAAGGGGAGTTGAAATATGATCTTTATGCAGTCGTGGTGCATACTGAACTCTCATCCACTTGCGGGCACTACTATTGCTTTGTTCGTTGCGCTCAAGAAGTATTGTACAAGTTCGACAACTCAAAGGTAATAATAATGCTTGCGTTTTCAATTGAGATTCACCTTGCATCTGAGATTGCAATATATTAGGTGGATACTTGAAATGAACAAGTTCTGGCCTTAGTTAAGAAATGTTACGGATTTTAGAGTCGAAATTAATGTTTGAGTGGTATTTTCCTTGGGTTGCTAGGGTTGGAGAAGATTTTGTGCTGTCTCAGGAAGCCTACATTCTATTCTACGCGAAGCAGGGCACACCCTGGTTTTCAAGTTTTTTGGAAACGGAAAAGTCCTACGTAGACCAATATAATCCAACCATCCACCCAAGTCAGTTTTGGATAGCATGGATCGCATCTGTACATCATCCCCCAATGTGATGAGGAATGTTACTCTGAAATCAAGAAAGCAAGAGAGGAAGTGGTTGGCGTTTCTGTGGAGTCTTTTAACGGGTACAGAAATGGTGTTCAAGGCAGTGAGGCTTGGTAATGAGTAATTCTTCCAATGGAACATCTGATAAGGTTGAGAAAAAGTTCTCTTCATCAGTGCTCAAAGAAAATAAGTGCAATCAGGAGTTCAATGAAATTAAAAACAGTGCCAATATTACTCTATCAATGCCAATGCCCCTCAGATCCCCTAGCCTGATATATACGCATAAGAGGCTCCAGGTAAATTACTTTGGCTAGTTTCAGGTCAATATTAGTTCATATACATCTCTTATTGGATATTTTTGACATAGGAGTGACTAATTAATTCCATGAACTGGGTGGGAATTTGCAGTCTCGAGTTATTCTATCCCGCGTGATCATCTGATACCAGAGAAACAAGTTCCATGCAAAAGAAAACTGGACGAGGATTCACAGAAAAAGCAGGCGGCTTTTAAGCTGTTGAAAAAAACGCCCAATGACAGGAGCTCAAAATTACTGGCTGCCATGAATGGGTCCCCATGTTCTGATCAGTAAGAAAATCAGGAGAAAAGAATTGCCTTCAAATAGAAACAATAGGGCTTTGAGTGCTAGCCACAAGCCCAATCTTGACTCGTTCTTGCATCTGGTGGCTGCTGGAAGTTTTTGGTGAATCTAATGTTGTTTCCTAGATGTTTATAGCAAAACTTCTCTTGTTCTTGCGAAAATGTGGAAAATTCAAGCTGCATAGCCTTTTTTTCAGTTCACTCCTTGTGGGTAATTAAGAGTAGGTGTTTTTGGCACCCAAGTTTGCTTTCTTGTGAACTCCAGGTGAGGTTTCATTTGGGTTTTTCTGTTTCAAATGCTTTAGTGAACAGGAAGGTGTTTACTGTTTAGATTCAGGGGTTAATTCTCATTCCTTCTGAAGAACTCATGCCTTTGAACGTAACATAAAGAGTTTTTTATGAAAACATCCCTCGAACTATCATCCATTTTGCTACTTCTTCCTCAAACTATCAAAATCATTTACTTTGTCCTCAAACAATCCAAAACCCTCCTATTTTGTCCTTACCCTAACGCCATCCACTATTGCCGTCCAAAAACACAGCACATGACACACACGTGAGTTTTTGAAGGGGCACAAATGGGATTTCACCTCCTTCCCTCACGAAATTGGATAAACCCTATTCTCTCCCTCTTCTCTCTCTCTCTCTCTCTCTCTCTCTCATACTCTGTAATATGCAACGATCTCTCTTTTCCTTCTTCATATCCATAGCAGATGATCGATTGAAGAGCAGAACGGTAGGAGTTTGTCTGCACTTCGGTAGGGAATTTTGTGGCAATAGACGACCGCTTGAGGGAAGGAGGCCTTCTCCCCAACTGTAAGTCTACTCCCAACTGATCAAAACTCTAGGGCTTTCGAAATTCTGCATGGGAGCAGTGACTTAGTTGTTTTTTAATCTGTTCTTTATCATATGTATGGGACTATATGCTCTGATTGATGATTTGAGTTCCATGCATTTTCGTTTTTTAATCAGTTTGTGGTCGCAAATGAGCATTTTGAGTCTGATTGTTTCATCAGTTTGTGTCGTCCCAAACCACCCAAACCACCCATAATGGTCCCCCACTTTAAGTGTAATTTTGTCCCCCACCCCCCCAGTGTCATTTGCAAAAATCTGGTCCCCCAAAATTTGTAGTATAAAAGGTGTTTTTATGTGCTCTGATTGGTTTTGTCGGGGTTTTGTCCCCCATAGTTGTAATATGGTTATGGTTTAATCAGTAATAAAATGTGTGTTTTTTCTATTACAGATATCAACCCCAGTTTTTTTTCAATCAAGGTCCACCATGGGGGTAATTTGACTGTTGAAAGGGGTACGAATTCATATGTGGGTGGACAAGTAAGCTACAGGGACTATGAGGAGAGGGATAAGGTCTCATTTCTTGATTTGAATGAAATTGGTAGAAAGTTAGGCATTAATGATGGAGTAAAATTATACTACAAGGTCCCTAGTTCACACTTAGATGGAGGTTTCAAACTTATGCAGACTGATAATGATATTATGGAAATAGTAAAGCAGATTAAGGATAACATAGCAGAAATTTTCCTTGTGATCTCTAAATCCATTGTTGATGATCTCTTAGATGTGAATGTTGGTAATTGGGAATGGGATTGTGGGACCTTTCTGGATGGTGGGATTACCATTGAAAATGTACATATGGTAGAGTGGGTTAGGTGTCACTTTAGTTGAGGATGAAGATGACTCAGATTCTGATAAAAACTATGACGAATTTAATGACAGTGATTATGAAGCGAGTGATGAAGATGATAGGTTATATGAGGACAATGTGGATGATAATTTAGAATGGGCTGGCACTGTGTTGAGCAATACCAGGGTTCCATCCCAAACAGAGTATTACCATACTGCTGAGGGGGAAGATGGATGAGGGAGATTCTACAGATTTTGATGATGGGTTCCTTAGTTGGGATGAAGAAGATATCAATTCAGTGAGGGGTGCAGTTGTTTTTAAGGCAATCAAAGGGAGAGAAGAACCTGTTTTTGAAAATGGTATGATATTTAGGAATAGGCACCAGTTGGTTGAGGCAATTAGGCAGCACTCAATTCTGAATGGGAAAGAAATCAGATTCCTAAAAAAGGAAACAACAAGAGTGAGGGCTAAATGCAAGACTTATGAAGAGGATGAGGAAAAAATTGATTGTCCATGACTCCATGGGAACTTTCTGCGACTGATAAAGGGGTAACAAACAAAACACTAAAGGTCAAGGTTTACAACACAAACCATAATTGTGGTAGGACTTGGACTAACAAGTTGATGAATAACAATTGGTTGGCTAGGATTTATTTTGATGACATCAGGATTACTCCTACTATGAAGGTTTTTGACCTAAGGGAAAAGGTTAGACATAGTTTCCAATGTGATGTGTCTCTAACTCAGTGCAATAGGGGAAGGGATAAGGTGTTGAGGAAGATTCGAGGTAGCATTGAAGAGCAATATGCTAAATTATGGGATTATTGCAACGAGATAATGAGAACCAATCCTGGTAATAGTGTTTATAATTGTAAAGTTGTAAAGAAAGAGAGAGATGTGGAATGGAAACCCAAAAGATGGAGTTATTTTCTCATTACGTTAGAGTTATACAAGACTAAGAGAATAATTACACTGAGACCCTTATCTCCTAATCTAATTTACACACGGGCTCAATTACACGCTAATTACACATACACCCATAACTTAACACTTCGCCCTCAAGTTGGTGCGAAGATATCAATTAAGCCCAACTTGAACACAGCGGTGTGGAAACTCATGCTGCCGAGCCCTTTTGTGAATATGTCAGCTAATTGATCATTCGATTTCACAAAAGGCATACATATCAACCCATCACTCAGCTTCTCCTTGATGAAGTGCCTGTCAATCTCTATGTGCTTTGTTCTGTCATGTTGGACAGGATTATTAGCAATGTTGATGGCAGCTTTATTGTCACAGTAGAGTTTCATAAGACCACTATCGGAAATTCCCAAATCACGTAACAAGGTTTGGAGCCACAAGAGCTCACAAACACCATGAGCCATAGCTCTATACTTTGCTTCCGCGCTTGATCTAGCAACCACTGATTGCTTCTTACTTCGCCAAGTAACCAAATTCCCTCCAAGAAAAGTACAGTAGCCCGAAGTAGAGCATCTATCATCCACAGATCCAGCCCAGTCAGCATTACTGAAAACCTCCAACCTCAGGTGACCATGATTAGAGAACAAAATCCCTTTCCCTGGAGCTGACTTGAGATACCTCAAGATACGATAAACTGCATCCAGATGTGGAGTACGAGGATCATGCATAAACTGACTAACAACACCAACTGCATAAGTAACATCCGGTCAAGTGTGAGCTAAGTATATCAGTTGACCCACCAGTCATTGATATCTCTCCTTATCAGTGTGCTCCCCCACATCTCCACTAAGATGATGATTCACCTCAATAGGAGAATTCGCAGGTCTACAACCCAACATACCTGTTTCTTCCAAAAGATCAAGTATGTACTTCCGTTGGGATATAAAAATACCTCTATCGGACCTCGCTACCTCCATCCCTAGAAAGTACCGCAGTGATCCCAAATCCTTAATCTCGAACTCTTGAGCTAGATTAGACTTAAGATTAAGAATCTTGTCCACATCATTACCTGTCATTGTTATATCATCAACATAGACAATAAGAACAACAATCTTACCAGCAGCCCCTTTGATGAACATAGTATGATCTGCATGGCTCTGTTTGTATCCAAACCTCAACATAGCCTT